>OV815283.1:15473690-16743126 GCA_929108145.2 Limnephilus rhombicus
TAGGAATTAATCAAATGCAAAAAATGATAAGCTCATGGTACACATCAGAAAACATGACAAACAATATAAAGAGAACTTGCGAAAGTTGTGCAGTATGTTTAAAGAACAAATCAAGAGGTCAAAATAAATATGGATTGATGTCCTACTTGGGTCCCGCAACAAAACCTTTTGAAATATGTTCTATTGATACGATAGGTGGTTTTGGGGGTTCACGGTCAACAAAGAGATACTTGCACCTGCTATCAGATCATTTCACGAGGTTTGCATATATTTTGACGTCAAAAACTCAAAATACCAACGATTTCATCAAACTCTTAAACTCCACAGAAACTAATGACATTGGCATGATACTATCAGACCAATATCCGGGTCTTAATTCTAGAGAATTCAAAAAATTTTTGGATGAAAAAAATATTCCAATCATTTTTACTGCAGTAAACTCGCCTTTCTCAAATGGATTAAATGAAAGATTAAATCAAACGCTAGTCAATAAAATTAGATGCAAAATCAACGAAAATGACTTAAAAGTGGCTTGGACAACTATAGCCCGTAATTGTGTAAAAAACTATAATGAAACGGAGCACACTGTCACTGGTTATGCGCCTCAGTACCTACTTAACGGCACAGATGTTACGATTTTGCCAAATGAGTTAAAACTTAAGAAGACTGACATCGATTTGATTCAAGACAGAAAAAAAGCTCTGGAAAATACTATAAAGTCACATAATTACAACAAGATGATTTACGATAAAACCAGGAGACATATTAACTTCAAAGTTGGTGATACTGTTTTTGTGGAGAATGGAAACAAACTTAACAGGAAGAAGCTCGACGAATTGAGAATCGGACCCTACAAAATAATAGAAAAATTATCAAACTCAATTTACAAGATAAATACTGGTCGAAAAAAATTAGAATCCAATTTTTTCCACATCTCGAAATTAATTCCAGCACCTGCATTGATGAACCATGAAGAGGATATCGAAGATGAATGAAAATTTTTGCAATAATTTTCTTTCCCGCGGGGGGGGGGGGGGGGGAGATGTAAAGGAAATATATTCCCTTTAAATTTGAATCCTATAATGTCAATTAGAATGCAATCATCGATTGTCATTTGTTTTGTTATTCTATTATTTGATTGTTAGAAAAAACCATTCAAAGTGATATTAATAAACATAAATGTCGTTTCTTAGTTAAAAAAAACTTTGCAACACAAGTGTTTTATTTAGAAATTAAATAAAAGGAATTAAACCTATCAACATATTATATATATATATATATATGTTATGATTAAGGTTTTCACGGGTGTAAGATGTAGAACAATTTTCTCGGTTTACCCGCGTAACGTAGTCTTTAAAAGTTATTTATTCTCCATATATATATATATGGAGAATAATTATTATTGGTTGGTCATTGATATATATTGATATATATACCAATGTTAGCAGATTGCTATTTAAGACGACACATTCGAGACGGTGGATTGAAGTAGGCAATATTGTCTTAATTTTTTTTGGAATATAGTACTATACTTCTAAATTGATTCTATTTGAAAATGTAATGTCAATAGTGCTCAGACTATGAGTAGTTTTAAGTTTATCATGAATAATTTTGTGTAAACAAATTAAGTCAGCAAACTGTCTTTTTTTTCAGGGTTGTAAAATTTAAAAAAAATATTAAAGTCGTTCCTTCTAAGATTGGATTAAGGCAATCAAATGAAAACAATCGTACGAGTTTTTTTAACAGAATCGATAGTTTTAAATATTTCAAATAGTGTGGGTTCCAGATAACACTCTCAAATTCCATTTTGTTTCTGATTAATGGATTGTACCTACATGGTGAGAATGAATTGGGGGTTTTTGAATGTTTTTAATATTCTATATATGAATCTCATAATTTTAAAGGATTCTAGATCGAAATTCTAGATCTCTTATGGAATATGCATAATCCTTTCGTCTTCCTTTACAGGTTAAGGTTATAATATAGAATTATCAATATTTAAAAACATATCGCTTTGTATACACCTGTCTCGTGTACATAATACATCGTGTTGTCTTCATGAAACAAAGCACGACAAATCAGTGGAACCGTTGTAGTAAATTTTGAGATCATCAGCAAACAAGATAAAATCACAGAGTAACATGAGACCAAGGTGGTTAACGAAGAGTTAAAAAAGCAGACGGCCTAGATTGGACATGAAGCAAAACATGACCAAAATCAGTGCAAATGTTACAGTAAATTTTGAGGTCATCAGCAAACAGAAAAAATCACCGAGTAACATGGGACCAAGGTAATTAACGAAGAATTAAAAAAGCAGACGGCCTAGATTGGACCCCTGGGGTACACCCGAGGTTTTAACTATGGACGGTGACTCATACCTATTTATAAATACTATCTGTATTATTTTTTCCAAGTAAGATTTATACTATCTAAATAGATCACCGTGAACACCTGTTTGATCAAGATTTTGTAGTAAAATAGTTAACTTTATCACACGCCTTTTTAAAGTCTGTGTAAATTTCATCTGCTTCAGTTTTTTCATCGAAACATTACTAACGTAATCACAAAAATCCAGAAAATTGGAATTATTGGATCTGTTAGGAAAAATCCACGTTTATTAATGCATAATTGAGATTTGAGAGGTGTAAATATAAATTTAAGGATTTCGCTAAATAAGATAAAATGCTAATTGGTCGATAACTTTTCACAAAAGATTATAATAAGTTTTAAGTCAACAAATGTTTATCAAGCGACTTAAAAATAGCGAAGAGAAAGTATCTTATTACTCCCGTGAAAGGACCAATTTCTCAATCGCGTTATTTCATATTCCTGTTTTTTTTACGTCAATGGTCTGCAATAGTGTCCAGTGGGCAATAAACCTTACTAAAGAATATGTTATTATAAATAAGCAAGAGGTTGATTAGGTACTGGTACTTAGGTTCTGATGTAGGTACTGAGGTATTCAGGTCTAGTCACTTAACTAGCATACGTCAATTAATTTATTGAACCAATTGATTCCAAACTGTAATGTCAACCAAAAGCGAAGCTGAAACTTTGTTTTGAAATCTTTAAAGTAGAATTCGTATAATGAAATTTGATTTAATGTTTACGTATGTTCATCGGATTTTGAAACTGCTACTTCGGTAGATCCATTAATATTGCCGCGAAGGTCGTCGGTCACAAACCAACAAAAAGTAATAAATACATCTCTGGAAGTGAAAGTTGTAAACACATAAAAACATTTCTACCAAAATTATCAGAGACAAAAACTGGTCATTAATATTTTTCATGTCCTTTTATCCTAATAGAAGTGTCCTTTGGCGAGGATCGTAAGGAGCAACGTTTCCACTGCGTTAGTATGGCCGCTATCGGCTACCCGGTACCCTGCGCACCCGGCGATTCCGACGTCGCACACATCAATAAGTCGTCGTAGAGGCGCTCTTTCGTGTGTTTCCGCCGGCGTTCGACTGCCTCCGTCGATCCGCTAGAGACGGCACAATTCGGACGCCCAGTTCGTTCGTAGCTACAGCTCGTAGCGTTTCGCGTAGAGCGGCTACGACAAAACTAAGCCGCTACTATTTATGAGTGGCCATTAGTTTTACCAGTAAGTAGATGCCTAGAAACATTGACAGTGATGGCTATCCAGTGAAAGGTGATTACTTTGCGCAATTAACTAAGATATTAAATCGTTACTGCGAAGAATAAATTGAGGAAAAATAACATTTTGCTAATAGATTATGTCGTTCTCGAAATTTATTAACCACATTTTCTTATAAAAAAACAATGGTTTATGGTTTTGATAGTGTTTTTGTCTTAAATTCTTAAAACGATTTCATTGACTAAACAAACTTGAGATATGCCCAAGTTGTATAGCAAGTGATGTAAAAAAATTTAATCGTTGTTTATCTGGTAATCGCAGTGATAAAAAATAATGCATGTTTTTTCGTAATTGTTTAAATTTAAAATTTTGCGCAATGTAAAATTTGTTCAAATAACATAAACGAAAGCTAAGCAAAAGACGAAATAAAAATAAGTGACAGATATTTATCAAATGCCACTTTGTGGTTGGATCAAAATGTTTCATAAAATTATAGGACTATTTGCAGGATACCAGCAGCACACGAAATAAGGTAATAAATACTTTAAAAAATCAATATTATTGTATTTTTTTAAGGCAAATATTTAGATCGTACCCCGGAACACCATTTCAAGTGTCACTTTTCTTCTTAACGGTTATTTGAGGTTGAAATAATTCCCACTTTTAAAGACTTTTAAACTTTGACTAATTAACAATTTGTACAGGCCGTTAATCACTTTTTTAATTTTGTTCTAATCGTCACAGCGGGACATTTGGTTCCCCTCCATGGCCTATGTCATTTATGGAACTTTTGAGATGCTGGCTGGAGAGCTTGATCGTAATAATTGTGGTTGCTTATTATTAGTTATCATAATGTGATACGTTTAATTATCAGAAAAATACATTTAATATTTTTTCCAATGAAATAATTAAAAATGCTTTGTTTTTACCTAGATAATCTTTATTTAAAAGTCAACATATTTCGAGAACAATGTTCTCTTCATCAGGACATTATATTTACATATATAATGTACATGTACATATATAATGTCCTGATGAAGAGAACATCTTTCTCTCTTATAAAAATCGTGGTAAAAACAAAGTTTTTTTTAATTATTTCATTAATAAAATGGTGCCACAAAGTGAATTTGCAAAATTTGAAGAACTAATATTTTTCCCTTGGTTGCACACAGAATCAAATTTTGTTTGTTTTTTATTTGTCCTTCTTCGTGAGGTTACAAAATTTTTGCGCATAACAAGTGGAAATTAACAAAAAAAAACAATCAGAGTACGCGTTAGAGGTGCAACCTTCAGAAAACTAAAGTAGAGTGGGGAGGCTACGAAGCACCGCACAGAGGAGACCGATTAGTCTATCTCGTTCTTTCGCAGGCTAAATCCCATACATGTATGTGTTTGTCTATTATAAGTGTCGATATTTTTCGTTTCAACGAGTTTCAAATCATAATGGCGATAAAGAAATTTTCACTTCAAAAAAAATATTATTTTTCAGTAACAATAAAACATGTTTTTAAATTTTCCGTCTCACATTGTCAAGCGAAAATGATATTATTTACTGGTAAAGCCACTTGGAGCACATCAACCGCATGGTAAAGCGATGTTTGCTTAGCGTCTACGCAAATTGGATGTCTTTATGCTGACTCTAATGATAGACCTTTGCTTCATTTCTTGGTATTTGAATATTTCCAGGAAATGCTACCGTATTGTGGACCTTCAATCCCGTGCTTACTGCTTTATGCTTTATGAATGTTCTCGGAAAACGAATGTCGGTTGAAGCAAAACTAACGTAAATTCTGCCATATCTTCAAGGAAAATCTTCTCATTGACAATGGTTATAGACTTCAAACTAATTTCTGGAAAATATAAATGATACGAGTATCTTAACATGTAAAAATTCCATTGTGGAAACGAATGGATCGAAAAGCAAATTAAAGTAAACTATGTCTTTTTTAAATTAGATTGATGTTTATAATGTGCCTGACAGTTTGCTAGGATCACAACTGACCTTCAGGATCACCAAGGCCGACGCGCGACGATTAAAGAAGAAAAAAACAACAGAATTTTGGACACCTCAGAACGTGTTGCTGGGAGAATGAACAATCGGAGTACATATCTCGTTTCCATGGTGGCCAAGATGAAGCAAAATGGCTGAAGACTGAATGGAAAATATAAAGGTCTTGTTTAATATGAGAACAACTAATATTCTTAAGAGTTTCAACTACTCTCAAACGTCTGCTTTCGAAAATGGGGTATATTATAATATAAGACTAAAAAAAGCGGAAAAGACTAATTTTTCGAACAGCAACTGGCCGAAAGATATATTTTTCGAATTTGTTAATAAACTTTTAAAATATATTTCACTTGCTAACGAAATACTGTTAGTTTATGTTAGGTTAGTTGATATTGTCCGTCCTATAACAAAATACTCTTCAACGTAGTGTGTACATACTTACATCAATTCGAAAAACTAGTGTTTAGGTCAATTGATGTTTGAGAAATATGTTTTCGAAAAATTGAAGTTCGAAAAATTATATTTCGAACAATTGAATTCGAAAAATTGATTTCGAAAAATTGCAATTCGGTCAATTTAGCTACACCCAAAAAAAACTGGGGAATCTGAAAGTGGGAAGTGCCTGGCTATTCATACCTGGTCACCAAACACGGCTAAAGCCATGTCAAGCAACATTTTGATTCTGAATGGTAATCTTTCGCCAGGGTGGCACCGAAAGAATTTAACATTCTGGAAGTTGCCGCATTCTACGAGTATATTATTATTTTAAATGAGTGCATTGTGAAATAACTCAAATTAATCAAATAAAATTTATTTGCATACTCAGGGACTTAAACCCTTGATATCTGGATTCGTAGCCAAGGATTGTAACCATTTATCCATTAACCATGGGGCCGTCAGATACAATAAAAGTATGGAAACATAATATAAATATTTATGTGATAGCAAAACAAAAAAAGGAGAGTAGAAAACCACAATTGAAGTGTCTCACAGAGAGGTCGTATGTGATGTCATCTTTCTGGTTAGACTTTTGAGAAAGAGGAAGACAATCGTCGGTAACGCCCGCTCGTCATCTCTGTGTAAATCTACGAGTATATATATAGGTAGAGGAACATACTAATTATGACTGGGTTTACGTAACCAACAAAAAAAATACCACTAAGACCTCCGTCCGTTAGACAAAAGCAGTTCGCTAATTTTATTTTTATAAGGCTGTGATATTAATTTCATTAGACCGTGAAAAATTCGTGGGACCCTTTATTCATCTTCTTGCTTACCAAACATCATAAATTAAAATTCGGCGTTTGTTCAGTGAAAAGAAAAAATATGTAATTATCATAAGCAAAGAAAAAAAAAATTATTATAATTAGCAAATCCTAGAAAATGTGGTACTCACACTCCATGAGCCCTCCGGCTCTACGACACTGGAATAAGAAATTAAAAATAAATGCTTTAAACTTTAAAAAAATCGGAAAAGTTGTTTTATCGTGAAGCTATTTTATTAAATAATTCATTAAACCCCGACGTAAGGAGCGGTGTTATAAGTTTGACGTGTCTGTGTGTCTGTCTGTGGCATTGTAGCTCCTAATTCCTAGACCGATTATGATGCGGTTTTTTGTTTTGTTTAAAAGCTAACATGATCGAGATGGTTCTTAGCTACAATTCATGAAAATCTCTTCAGGCGAATCAAGGTCATCAGCTCTTTTTTTCGGTCGGGGGTTACTTAAAATTTTGAAAATTTTACTTATTTATTTGTAAAATTATCCTGCGTTTTTAGGAATAGGAATTTGGTTTGAGCAAAAAAAAATATCATTTTTTAAAGTTGCATTTCAAAATAATTTTTTTAATGACAGACTCATCTTGAACGGCATCCTGCAAATCGATATTTTTACTGGAGTAAACTTACCCCGTGTTGTTTAGATTATCGCATATTCATGACCTCACTTGTAGATTATTGTAGAACCATGACAATGCATTCTAAAAGTGACTCTTTCATTTTTTATTACGCATTTGTGAAGGTTAGCCAAAGCTCAGTAATTGTTAACAAGTGAATATATTAGTTTTTGTAGTAGAAGTAAGTGTTGCCTTCCCGATAAGTTTTTTGTTTGTTTATGTGAATACCTCACAAGAATCCCAGCTGCTTCCGTCTGGAGACAGTGAGAATATGGCATCCCCAATTGGGGTATATTGTGATGCTGAAAGTAGTGGAGAAAAGAGATGGAGAGGAGGAAGGTGGAGAAATACCTGGCTATTCAGCTATTGTCACCAAACACGGCTAAAGCCATTTCAAGTATCGTTTTAAATCTGAATGGTGGTCTTACATCAGGGAAATACTGAGAGTATCTTTCACTCTGGAACGTGCCGCAAACACAATCAATTTATTGTGAAATTACACAAATTATTCAAATACAATAAAACAAATTTCCGCACGCCGAGATTCGATTCCGCGACCTTCGGGTTGCGAGCCAAGAGCCTTTCCCCTAGACTACGGAGGCCGTCGTAAGTAATAAGAACACCGAATTCATTGAATTTTTACAAACTTTTTTGGAATGTTTTGCCTCCTTTCGACACTTATAATGTCGTTTTTTACTGATTTGATCAAATATCTAAGTACAATTAATATATGATGTACAAAGGGTCCATAAAGTTTATATGTTTTTTTCCATTGTATACAACATACCATGAAAATAAACGACATAATAATATGTATAAAAACACAAGCACAAAAAATCCTTTTTCCCAAATGTATTACCGTTTACCTTTAAAAATACCACTAATCACCTAAAAGGATAATGGTTTCATGATGGAAAAATACGTACCTATTATCTCTTAATGTACGCCGACAAATAATGCTAAGTAAGAATGTTTTTAATGGTGTTTTAAATATGATGTGATCAAGTGAGTTAAATATTTAATGGCGGACAAATAATTTTATACATTTATTGCCAAATAATTTGTAAGCAAGATGCTTTTAATTGTTTTGAGTAATATGAGGCTTTTGAATCCATATATTAAAATATTATTTATATTCTATTTATTATTGACGCTACCGGAAAAAATGTATACCTATATTTCGAAAAACCACGTAAAACAACCCTGTTATAAACAAAATGAATAAAGAAAATAAATAAAAAAATATATATATATATATACACGGTGTCCGGAAACTCGTAGTACAAGCGGAAAACTGGTGAACCTACATCACATAGAGAACCCAAATAAACAAAGATTTTCAATTTAAGCATTTTTAAATTTAAAATTAAGAAAAAAAAATTATTTTAAAAACATTTCGGCTTTTTAGGGTTAAATTTTTTGAAAAGCGGAAATGTCATGATGACAGATGGAAGATGTTATTCTAAAATTATTTATAAGTTGCTTAATCTCTTTTCGTGTCCATAGTTTATTTATCTTCATCTTAATAATTTATTCTCCCACCTCTTCTAGGCATTACAATATGGTTAATTAGCGGGTAAATATGCAGTTAGTCCACCTCACGGATAACACGGAACGTTCGTGTTGTCGCAGTTTGATGCACGGATAATAAGGAATGTTCCTTTTTTAACTAATAGACAATCAAATATGACATTTGTCGGAAGTACCAATCTTATAAAATAAATTCTCTAAAATAAATTCGCTTTTCATCATACTTTTAAAAAACATCCCAGGTTTTGAATGCTTTGTTTGGCTACGCAGGGTTTGTCTAGCGGGTTTGTGTAATTATTTTAATACATTTCTTTCAATTTTCGTTATTTGTTTTTTGGGGTGTTATGCCGTGTTGCGCTACCTCCTTCTTTAGCCAACGATGTCCGAAACGTTGGCTAAAGAAGGAGGTAGCGCAACACGGCATAACACCCCAAAAACAAATAACGAAAATGCTTTTGGCCGTGAAAATCTTAAAACTTATCATTTCTTTCAATGTTCTACTGTTATAAATACAGGTACAAACTTGTCAATGATGCATTCACTTTGTTTTACGCAAAAATATTTTTCTATGATTGGCAGCATTGATGAAATGTTAAAATAAAAACAATGAATAAACATGGCGTTACCGCGCAAGTGAAATTTTAACAAAATTAAAATGTTAAATGCATATTTTTGCATGTTTTTTGGTCTCCCCCGACATAAATACTCACTTTTCGTAATAATAAAGCTAAATCTAACTGTTTGGATCCGTATTAACGAGTAAGCGGTTTAATGCATAAATAATAATTAGCGTACCAATTTATTTTATTGTGTGGCAGCTCCGCATCTGGTTGCAATGTTTTCAAATCCAAAAACACATCACAAACATTTGTCACCAATTGTTCAACTTATCACAACTACATAGGAGGGTACACACCGCTTTCCCGCCCTGGTATAAATAACAGATTACTCACTAACTAATAATTCAATTAATTTCATTCACAATTAATCACACAAAGAAAATAACTTAAAGAGTCACAATGTTACGCTATAATTAATAACGCACTATTATTAACGTTTCAAATAAAACACAAGAAACATCCCACGTCAAAGCGTAAATACAAACTGATACAAACTAATTGGGCGGTCCAAAACACGGAACTGTTTGCATACAACTCGAGTGAAATAGCGCTGTTTCGTTTTTTAAAACGGTGCTAAAGGGAGACGCATGGGGGAACTCTCGAGCGCATTCCTTGTATTTTTGAATGAATTCGACGCGATCCCGAGGATAAAACGGTCCAAGTCCGAAATTTGAAGAAATGAGTTTTTGATGATAATTTACTTGAAGTAAATACGTTTTACGTGAAGTAAAACATGATAATTTACTTGAAGTAAATACGTTTTACGTGAAGTAAAACATGATAATTTACTTGGAGTAAATTATCATGTTTATCAGTGGCAGAAAAATGGAAGTCCCATTATGAAGAAAAAATACGATTTTCAAAATTGCATGTGGATGCAAGTACCATGATGCAACAACTATCTGAGAAGCAGAAGGGTGTACCATGGACTTTATTCCTTTTATAATACACCACATGTCATAACAAAATAGTCCACTTCATTTAGAGGCAGTAGGACTCAAGTCCATGTTTTTGTTTTTTTTTTATGTCATCTTTGGGGATGCTGTGTGGAGGGTTTTTTAAGGAAGGGAAGGAGAAGAGAGTTCTGGGAAGGAAAAGGGTTTAAGGGGTGGGTAGAAATCTAGGGTTCAGCATGTCCTGGTCATCCGCCTGCAAGACCTAGACAAACCTCACCCCATGAACCCGGCACCCCTGCTAAATCACCAAACGTAGCGAACCACTTGGGGTGACCTATGGCAGAGGTGTTGGTTATCCAATAAAGGTTCCCGGGGCGGCGGTACCCATTCCCGCCTCCCAAATTGAAAAGTTGACTCAAGTCAGCGTTTTTTTTAAACAATTATTTTTAATGGCTTTACTATAAAAAATTCGTTTCATTTGCTCCTTCTTAAAACAAAACTAATTGAGTTAATAATTAGTTTTTTTGTTATCTATCATACAACATCTCCTGAACATTTACCTTTTTGGACTTGCTTCCGTACAGAATTTGGTTCGCAAGTTCACAGTTCAAGGCCAAGCCATTAGTAGCTTACCCCTTCTATTGTGTTGATCGAACCGAGCGCAGAAAGGGACAGCAAATTTCGCATTGCACTTTGACTTGGAAGCGCAAACATAATGAACAGCTGTTTTTAACCGTGAAACGACCGTACTACACGGAATAAAATTATGAATAATTTCAAAATAATGCTTTAAATCCGGATTTCTTTGTTTGTTTTCTTTTAATTAGTTTTTATTAGTTAGGTACTATGAACGTCAGTAATAATTTATAAGAATTTGACCAAAAAAAAATTAACTTCTGACTCGATTTACTCGAAAACGAAAGCTCAAATCAAAAAAAATTATACCACAAAATCGACTCCAAATGTGATGAGGATTCCCCAGTTTCCCGCTTGTACTACGAGTTTTCGGACACCTTGTATATATATACATATATAACTTAATAATCTTAAACTTACTGACCGATACTGCTATATATATATATATATATATATATATATATATATATATATATATATATATATATATATATATATAGCAGTATCGGTCAGTGAGTTTAAGATTGAAAATTAGAGTGCTAATATTAAAAAAATACGATGTCATCAATGTTGTTTTAGCAGAAGATTGGATGCGCCGCATCCACATTTCAGTACATCTTCATACAAAAAGTTGTAATTTTGAAAAATAAATTAAATTCTTTTTCAGCTACAACAACATCAATAACTTCGTATTTTTCAATCCAAGCACTCTAACTCACTGAAAACTCACGGACCGCCACTGCTGTATAAGTTTTTTTTGTTTTTTATCTTACCATTTCTCATTACTAACAGTACCTTTATGTGTTCTGAATATGTAACATTTCCTATAATAATTAAAATAATATTTCGGTGTGAAATTGTCATAAGGACACCATAAATAATAAATGTAATGAATGATTAAATAGAATCACGTTAGATAAAATTACACCTGGACTTACATTATACATTAGTTTTCTTCGAATACCAAGACTTACAAGAAATAATAAATACGTATTGTCTGATTACGTCTAAAAGGGATCGAAATGAAAATCTAGTCTCTTTCAACGGAAGCAATCTTCCGAACAGGCCCTCCATTGATATACTTGGTGTAACCCTAAGTGACCAGATCAGGTATGGAGGCTCCATCGAAGCCAGAATAAAGTAAGCCTCCCAAAAACTGGGCGTTCTGTACCTGTACAGGGCCCGCAGATACTTTAAAAGTACACAACTTCTAACCCTGTACAAATCAACCGTGGGGCACAAGTGTGCCCCACGGTTGAATTTGGCAGCCATCTCTCTTTTTTTTTTACATGAATACCGCACAAGAGACCCAACTGCTCCCGTCTGGAGCCAGTGTGACTATGGCATCCCTAATTGGGGTATGTTGTGAGGCTGAAGGCAGTGGGGAGGGGAAGGAGATAGGGAAGAGGAAGGTGGGGATAGTACCTGGCTATTCAGATCTGGTCACCAAACACGGATAAAGCCATTTCAAGCAACGCTTCAATTCTGAATGGTCTGGAGCTCCAAAATACCTGAAAAATACCCTCGACTCTGTGCAGAAACGGGCAGTCCGTTTTATAGATTCTCCCATCTTAACAGACGGATTGCAATCTTTAGAGCACAGGCGTCGGGTGGGAATGCTATTCTTGTTCTACCGGTATTACAATGGAAGATGCTCCGAGGAGCTAGCATCATTGATCCCTTCGGCACCGGTGCGTTGTCGGGAAACACGCGAAACGCATGCCCAACATTTGTACATGGTTGATATTTGTCACATGAGAACGGGTCGTTTCTTCGACTCGTTCTTCGAAGAAGAAACGACCCGTTCTCGGTTGTGGAATGTGGAATGATTTGCCGGCCTCTGTGTTTCCTCCTTCCTACAACATGGGTCTCTTCAAGACCCATGTTCATTCTTTCCTGTCCGTAAAAAGACCCTCCACACAGCATCCCAGATGACATAGGCCCTGAGGGAAATTATTTTCCTCGGGGCCTCCTGGGTGGAGTAAATGTAAAAAAAAGTTTTATCTGCGAGTGGATAGTGACTAGATTCTTATTAGCACAAAATTATTATAAAATAAGTGCCGAATTAATTTTGAAATTTAACTGCGAATTTGAAAACAATATTTTTTTAGTTTCAACATTCACAAACATTTTACCGTTGATGTATTTAGGCCTGTCAAAACAAAACTCCTACATTCTGTCGTTTGTCATTTAGAGAAAAACGACGAAAAGTGTGATGTAACAGTTTGTAACTCTATTCAAACACACTGGCGCGGTTTTAATACGTTTACCCTAGAGATTTGTGAATTTTCCCTGAATATGCCCAAAATCCATTAGAAATAAATGTATTTAAAAGTTTACACAATTAGGAAACAACCATTTTCCCAACATTGAATGTGAGCTGTGAAATATTTTAAACACGTTTATTAGTAAGACTCAAAGAGTCTACCACAATTTAACAGCGATCTTAATATACAAAGTCGGGTTAGTTACATCATTTATAACTCAAGAACGGCTGGACCGATTTTTATAATATTTGTTTTTTGGATTTGTCTCCACTCCGAATAGCAGAGTAGCTTTTAAAACATCGGAAGAAAATTCTTTTCCTCGTACATTTTGCATGGAACGATTCTCATCTTTTGAAAGGGCTGCAGTAATATTGTGAAAAGTATAATATTGAATAGTGAGTGTATTCCGAAAATTGAAAAACGTTATATGTCAATGCGCTGCAATTCCCGTAAGTAATTGGAAAAGTAAGAAAATCACAAAAAATATAAATCCGTACTCAACGCACTTTCTGATACTGACAAAAATAAAACAATTGCTTCATTGTGTAATTTTTAACTTAATAATAAAAAACTGAATTTAATTCAGGAGTGAACACAACACTTATTTATTCTTAGGCGATACGAATTTGTCCGGGTCAGCTAGTCACATTATAAAAAAGAAACTGGTATGTGTATATCAATGGTAGAAGATGATGAAAATTATAGAATCTGAGCTCAAGTAAAATTATTTCTCTCTTTCGCATCAAACAGTTTCATCGCGGCTACGCCTTAGGAAGGGTGATCAGGTTCAGTACATTGACTTTTTTAATCCTTGGTTTACCCGTTGACCTCATATATACCCAATTTACCTGGTGGAGTCCCTAGGACTCTTGGAAATAAAATCGTAAATTTAACACGAAATAAACACTTTTTTGAGTGAAATGTTGGTCATATTTATTTGTTGTATATTTGGTTTTACAATGGCGTAGATTTTTTTTACTTATATTTATAGAATAACAGCCTTTTGTTAAGGAACTTCTGGGATATGACACTTTCTCTAATAACATTATGAGACCTTACATCTAGTCTCAACATATCAAAAACAAAACCATTTTTCAAAGAAATTTTTAAAGAAATATAACAAAAACATAATCAATTCTTACAAATAGCAAAAAAAAAGTTTTTTGCTTTTGGTACTGGAACGCACAATTTGTAATTCTAAAAACTTACAGTTTTATGAGCCCTGAAAGTTTTCAATGGAGTCCCAGGGACCTACCGGGTAAATTAAGGGTTAAAAACATTTCTATCTCAAAGAAACTAGGTGGGTATATCTGCTCGGTTGTCATGTAGATTTTCTGGGGCCATCGTAATATTAACTTAGAAAAGGAAAACGTTTGTGACTAGGATTTCTTTAATTGGTTCGTTGTCAAGTTTCATAGGTTTTTTATGGCATACCAAACTATATATTTCTCAGTAACATTTACTAGATGATTTTAATTAGTTTTTTCTTAGCAGTGTATTTTCATAAAGTTTTTTCTAATTATTCGTAAGTTGCCATGTTTTCCTAAAAAGTGATCTGAAATAATTATTACAATGTCATATGAACGACAATATGCTAAAAAAATGTATACAATATTACAAACTGAAATCCGGCTTCAGTGGTCCCGAGGTAAGTCTCTCGACTCACAACCCGAAGGTCGCGGGTTCAAACCCGGCGTGCGCAAATAAATTTTAATTGATTGAGTGTGGTATTTTACAATTAATTAAATACAAATAATATATATTAATAATATCTGTGGCACGTTCGGGAGTGGAAGATACTCTCGGTATCGCCTGGTGTAAGACCACCATTAAAAATTAAAACGTTGCTTGAAATGGCTTTAGTCGTGTTTGGTGACCAGATCTGAATAGCCAGGTACTTGCCCACCTTCCTCTTCCACATCTGCTTCCCTTCCCCAATACCTACAGCTTCACAACATACCCCAATTGCGGATGCCATAGTCTCACTGGCTCCAGACGAGAGCAGTTGGGGACTCTTGTGCGGTATTCATATAAAAGAAAAGACAGTGACCTTTCTCTTGTTTCGAAGATCAAGAAAGCAGAATTTTTCGAAATCAGACGTGAACAGTAAAATAATTTCAATGAGAAGTATCGAAATTCTTCTTTAAGAGGTTGGAAAATGGAATGTGGTGATTTTTCGAAAGGTCATGTAGACAATGACTCTGCTCTTGTTTTGAAGGTTAAGGTTGCAAAATTTTATTAATCTCGGATTGAAACTGTAGATTTGAATAAAAACATCAAATCTATGCCGCTTGCACGACCCTCTTCCTTACATAAATAGATATAAAAAGAAAAGTAACTAGGTGTGGGTTTATTTTCTGTACAAATATAGAGTTTGATGAATTTTTAACACTTGATAATCAAAACTATAGAATATATAGTTATTGTCTAGGTATATGAGAATTTGAGTGATTTAATATGTATTATATTTCAGGCATTATTATACAGGCCTTGAAGAGCTTGAGCCTCCTCGACAATGCTAGTCCACTTACGACGATCCATTTTCTTTATTTTTCAGCATTTTCTTTTTTCACCCTATCCATGTCGACCAAAACGTTGTCTAAGAACCGTTTGGCACACGTGACCGTATTTCTTAACTGTTCCTGTGCCTTCCTACCTATCTCATCGCGAGTCTAGGATTGTCCTGAGGACTCTATTTGCAACTGTATATTTTACATGTTTTTTGTAAATGTATATTTTACAAAAAACGAAAATCGCTCCAGCAGTAGAGTAAATAATGCGTTTGAGGTTCCCCTATGCAAAACTAGGCTTGCGCAGAGACATGCTTTTTTCATTGCACCAAAAATCTATAATGCACTGTATCAGACTATAGAAATTAAATCTAAAAACATATCCTCTCACAGCATATACAAAAAATTAATAAAGACTTGGGTAACTACAAATGACACAAATACATACCTGCTATAACATCATACCTGTTATAACTTTACAAATCCTAATTTTTATTTAACCTTTTTTGTTTTTCATATATACATATATTTTTTTTCTTCTTTTCTTAACGTTAGTTTTGTAAATACGGAATTATTTGTTCTATAAATATGTTAAACCATAATTATGTTTTAATTTACTAATTTAAAGTTTAATTTGCCATGTTGTAACTTAACTGCATTAAAAAAACTTAAATATACCCACGAACAGGCGATGCCTATGTGGGTTTTTTTTTGTTATCATACATATATGTATACTATTGTAATATCTTTTTTTTTGTTAAATTGTAATATTGTTTATCTTAAAGCTACATATTTAACTTAATAGTTCCTTTTTTTTACTTCTTATCAAAAGAAATGTTTTTTGTAATATTTTTATGTATGTAACAAAAAAAAATTATTAATAAAAAAATTAAAAAAAATAAAATTTTTTTTAAAAAAACTCACGAGACCAAGTATTAAAAAAATGCTATCAGGGAAGACTTTGTTAGAAGTATTAATGATATGAACTCGTACTTTGTCTTATCTCTGACGAAGAAATAAGAGATTGATCTTTACCATCTCCTATTTGAGAATGGCAAATAATAACTGATGTAAACCATTGAGGATACGCAAAATGTGCTCATGCTCTATAGCTTTGGCGACAACGAGATTTGGCATTGTGACCGGACATTTCAATGATATACAACTTCATTATTGCTTTGAAATTCATTAAAATTTATGAAAAAAAAACTTGTTTAAATAGGTTAGAATATGGGATGTTGTTAAGATTTTTTTTCATCACTTCTGACTTTTCAAAGGAGTGAGCAAAAGTGATCGTTAGAGTTAAATAGATAGATATAATATAGAACAATTGATAATCTGTCCTATTATTGAAAATCCTTAATCACTAAAGACAATATTAGCGATAATCAATCAGTAATTTGAAACAGAAAAATCAGAAAAAGATACGGTCTCACGTAGGAAAATTTTAATTGATGGAGAGTCGCTAATACTGTCCTGAGTGATTACATATTAAAATTTGGGGAAAAACTCTTCAATTTAAAATAAAAAATAAAAACAGTCGTTATACTTAGTATTCCGTTTATTAATTAATAAAATGTCCAATAATAATAAATTATGATAATATGCATAGTTTCATAATATTTTCCTTATCTTCTACCTTTGCCAATCTGTTTAAGTTTGATTTCGTGAACATTTTAAAATCCAAATTAAGTTCTAAAACTAATAATTAACGCAAATTAATGCTTCTTCTATTTCGAAGTGCCTAACTTTAGTAAGACCTTATTGTATAAACAAGGCTTTTCATCTCGCGTTCGAGTTTAGGCAATAACAATAATAAATAGGTCGCTATTTCGTGTCTCTCAAATATTCGCACAAGCGCGGCACGAATGGCCGGACTTGAATTTATATCTTAATACCTCGCACCTTATTGCCATGCGTGCCGGGGCGATACTTGCTTTTGACCTTTAGGTATAATATGTGTTTGAATGTATTTATTATATCATAATATTATTACTAATGGCGAAACATTATTATTACGTAAATCATTCTAACGAGGATTGCGTTAACATGTAACACCATGGTTACTTCACTGAAGGAATTGAATGGTGTTGTGAGGAATATGGTGTTACAGTTTTATGTGAATTGTTGGAAATCAAAATAATATACTACGACGACATTGTGTACAGTAACTGGTACTAGATGCGCAATAGTGAATTGCGTATTTTATTGCATGTTAAGTATGAGCTTACAGCTTCATGCGTGAAAACTTCAAGTGAAACGAAGAAATATTCAATTAAATGAAGACAATATTAGCGAAACTTAATCGAAAATCTGGAAACAGAAAAATCAGAAAAAGACATTGGCACCTCTGGGACTCGAACACCGGCGGTTTTACTCATGAAGTTAAAAATAAATAAAGAAATATTCGTTGTTGTGCCCCGCCTTCAAATAGACAATGCTCATTTAGTGCGCACTAGCTCTGACCTTACGTTTACTTTGTTTATATCGTACAAGCTGACCCGGAGAACTTCGTACCGCCTCAGAATCAATGAGTGTTGTGTTAACTTATTAGCTGAATTAAATTCAGTTTTTTGATTAACTCAAAAATCACACAGTGAAGCAATTATCGATGCGCAACTGTCCGTGTTTTGTTTTTATCAGTATCAGAGATGGCGTTGTGTATGGATTATATTATAATTTTTGTGGTTTTCTTATTTTTCCACTTACGGGAATTGCGTTTCATTTTCTTTATACATGTGAGGGAGATTTATTATAATTATTGTATTTTTCCTTTGGAGGGGTGCAGACATACGCTCACCGTTTGTCCCATTTTCGACTGTTGACATTTAGTGTGTAAGAAAGAGGGGCAGCATTATATGTTAAGGACAAAAGCAAAACAATCAGCGCATTGACATTTGAAAATTTAATTTTTTTATTAATCCTAGTTCAAAAACTAGTTTATACTTTACAGATTAAAATGGCGTTTGATTTTTTTTTCAAGAAAGCAGAACGTCCCCAATCATGGTTGCCGCAAAAAACTTTATTTTGAAGATGATTGCCTAAGTCACTTCAGCAACGAGCGACTAATTCGGGCTGAAAAAATTGTAAAGTGTGCTTAAAATATGAATAAATATTAGGTGAAAAGTCGTTTTTTTTTATTTAGTTCGCCAAAAAAAATCGGAAAGCGAAAAAGATCCTTCCCGCGAGATGACTGCATTAACTCAAAACCCACCTAAAAATCTTTCTGAAAACTTGAAGTAAAAAAAAATCATTCTGAAAATGCGAAAATTATATCTGTGTTTAGATATTAAATAAATAATTTTATTTTTATAATAAAAAATATCGATAATTAAAAACAACATTGCTATGTATCAAAAAAATATGCACTCTTCCCACTCTTATATTTATTCTTCGCCTCCCATTCACACAAGCGTAACTTTCTCGTGAGGTAGGTAGTAGGTACAACTTTTAGTTTTTTTTAATTTCAGTTATTTTTGTTCAAAATATGGATATAGACAATAATTAATAAGACATTAATATTTAAAAAAAACTGGATTCGCTTATATTCAAATTATTTCGCACGGACAAACTAAGAAGACAATTAAAGTAGAGATATGAAAGTACACCGTTATGAGAATGAAATTTTACAATACCGTAATAAAATTAAATGAATATATTTTCTTTAAATCTACTCACAATTTTTTCATCTTTAATATCATTTGGGAGGCAATTATATAAAATGCCCCCCTCGTAACCAATGAATTGCTTACCATATTTAGTATGCATGGTGTTTAAATGGATGTTATCTTTCAAAGTGTGTTTGTACTTGGGACGTTTTAATAAATTCTGTGTTTGAATTTTTGATTTTGTGTATACGACCTCCGTAGTCCAGTGGGTAAGACTCTTGACTCACAATCCGGAGGTCGCGGGTTCGAACCCGGCATGCGCAAATAAATTTTATTTGATTAATTTGTGTTATTTCACAATTAATTCGTTTAAAATAATATAAAGTATATTTGCGGCATGTTCCAGAGTGGAAGATACTATCAGTATCGCCCTGGTGTAAGACCACCATTCAGAATTGAAACGTTGCTTGAAAATGGCTTTAGCCGTGTTTGGTGACCAGATCTGAATAGCCTGGTACTTCCCCTTCCCTATCCCCTTCCCCTCCCCACTACCTTCAGCCTCACAACATACCCCAATTGGGGATGCCATAGTCCCACTAGCCCCAGACGGGAGCATTTGGGACTCTTGTGCGGTATTTATGTAAAAAAAGTAATATTTTTGTATACAGAAATTGAACGACTCATATATAGAGTGGAAGATACAATCAGTATCGCCCTGGTGTAAGACCACCATTCAGAATTGAAACGTTGCTTGGAAATGGCTTTAGCCGTGTTTAGTGACCAGATCTGAATAGCCAGGTACTTCCCAACCTTCCTCTTTCCCACCTCCTTCCCCTCCCCCCTACCTTCAACCTCACAACATACCCCAATTGGGGATGCCATAGTCTCACTGGCTCCAGACGGGAGCAGTTGAGATTCTTGTGCGGTATTCACTGTAAAAAAAAAAAATAAGAAGTCTTGATTGCTTGATCCTATAATAAATCACTAAATAAATCTCGGAATATTATTATTTTTTCAAATTAACTCCACACAGGAGGCACTGAGGCAAATAATTTCCCTCAGTGCCTGTATCATCTTTGGGGATATTGTGTGAAGGGTCTTTTTGTGGAAATGAAGGAGTAAACCTGGGTCTTGAAGACATACAGTCCGGCAAATTGTTCCATAGCCGAGCTGTTGAACTCAAGATTGAGTTCTAGAAATGTTACAAATGTCAAATGTACAAATATTGGACGCGCGTTTGGTATGTTTCCCGAATGTGCACCTAGAATAAATGACGCTATTACCTCTGAGCATATTCATTTGAAATATCGGTAGAACAAGTATAGCATTCGCACACGACGCCTGTGCTCTAAAGATTGCAATCCGTTTGTTAAGATGGGAGAATCTATCAAACGGCCGCCCGTTTCTGCACAGAGTCGAGGGTCTTTTCAGGTATTTTGGGGCTCCAGACCAAAGATGGCTGCTAAATTCAACTGTAGTTAAATAAATTTAACTGTAGCAACCAATCACTTTAAGAGACATACTTCCAATTAGCCCAGCAAACTTGTAGGTAGCTTAAGGCTTAAGGAATCGATCTCCAACATCGTTTTTCTGTTACTCTTTTTTTTTCAATTCTATATCATTTTCGTGAAGGTTGAGAAGTAACAAAGTGATGGCAATTAGCGTATTTTTTTACTTAGTAACTAAATACGTATCTCATCTTTTATATCCTTGTGTATGTAACAGCAGGTACCACTTAACCTGTAAACCAAAAGTATTTCATAATTTATTCATACGCCGACGCATTTTACGTGTAATTTGATCCTATACAACTAACTATACAATGCGTGGGTTTCTGTCCCGTTCCCTCTAGTCTTTAGGGCTGTGTTTGTAAGTGATTTCTTGATTCTATGATTTCTAAAGTTTCACCCAAATAAATTTGTACGAGGCGTTAGGTTTATTACAGCGTAAACATAAACACGACGCCTTTACTCAATCGAATATTGGTATGTTTTGAATTAAATTTGATGTTTGACATTTAGGTCATGGAAATATTCAATGTAAGACAATAAGTTCCCTGAACGTTAAGAAGCCTTCTGACCCAAAAAGTGTGATTCAACTTTTCTCTTAGTTAATTAATCAAAACCAAAATTTTCTCTGAAATCAAGGAATTTGTAAGTGGATAAATAAATATTTTCCTGCTCAATTATAAACCAATTGTTTCATGACATAATATTCTTTTTCAATTTCAAATAAGGAATTTAACAATTTATCCAAAACGTCACTACCTCAACGACAATTTTCTTTTCAAGCTTTCTGCGGTCAGGTAATTTGGTAGGTACCTACCACAATACTGATAAAATGCGAACTGTAAAGTCCAAATTAATAAACACGGTGATTTCACGTTTTTCTTTTATAATATGTATTTTATTTACTTAACCATTAAAACGGCCACCATCTTGGAAAGCAAACTGAACGTACAAACAATTTTACAGACAGAAAAATACATAACGGTTGAGTTAAAACAAAAGACAATGAAGATACAGAAAAGGGTATGAGGGGTGGGTAGGAATCTAGGGATCAGTGTGTCCAGGAGTGACGGATGTATGAATCTATCCCTCCCACTGCGGTGTAAGGTGATGTTCCGAGAGAGTACTGCTGGAGAAGTCAAAGGGTCTTGCTCAATCATTCTATCCCAATCCGGCCTGCCATGCAGCTGGTGGAAAGACGCATTCACCGCCAAGACTCTGACAAACCTCATCCCGTGGACCCGAGCACCCCTGCTAACTCACCAAACGTAGCGAACCACTTGGGGTGTCCTATGGCAGAGGTGGTGGTTATCCAATAAATGGTTCCTGGGGCTGCGGTACCCATAACCGCCTCCCAAACTATGGTATGCATGTTTTCAAACGGGAGGCCTATCACATTAGAGGTTCCTTGGAGAGATGGATGTCGTCTATGTCGCTGCATCTGATGAAAGATTCCGGGGGCCCTGTCGGCCGACACACCTCCGATTCGATTCAGGAACTCAATGCATCGCCGTCTCAATCAGATCAGTATAGGAAGATTTAGTATGTATTCCACAGGTATGATGTTACAATAGGCCACTTGCATCATATTTTTATTTTTTTCCGGTTTAGGCAAATATTCTAAGACATTCCTTTTTTATCGGACTTTTGAAACCCTGGCGAATTTTTGAAAATTTCAATCGGACCATTTTTATAAACCGGAAAGACGGGACATAATTTTATGGGTGTGAAAAACAATAATTACATAGTCGAAAATCATTTTAAAAAAACCGACGTCTTTCACACCAATGGTACAGGAGAATAACGAGGCATACCAAAAATATTACATCTCATAAATATTTTTTCCTTGATCCGTCTTATTAATCATTATGGTGTTAAACGTCTATATATGACTAAATCCAATGTTATAAACTTGTATTTATATCTGTCAAAACGTCGAACACAACAAAAAGTTCGCAGAGTACAAACAATAAATCTAGTTTATTTTAAGTATCAAATTCAAAAATTCGCCGGAAATCAAAGTGTTGCCATATAAACAAGAAAATTCGGTGTCGAATTTTACAAAATTAATTGAATATTATCGGAGACGGAACGTTTTTGTGTAGTGACGTCACGAGCCCAAAAAACCGATGTATTAATTTTAATTTTTTTTTTTTTTTTTTTTTAAATTTCAACACGATTTTTTCCAAGTCATTATGAATCCATGCAAGTGGCCTTTTAATAAATTATGATGCATAGTACACTTTAAAATCTGTCATAATCGTATTATTTTATCTACACAACTCAACATTTAAACCAAAATAAAAGTAACAATTATTATAAGCAATAATTATCAGCCTGAAGCACTCATCCACATTGAAAAAATCTTCCGAGAAAAGATACATGACGCCAACGGGACTTGAACCCGTGCCCTTCTGATTGCCGGTCAGCTGCTCTCCCAATTGAGCTATGGCGGCTTATCTTATACCCGCCAAATGATTCAATATATACTAGTGTTTCATTCAACAATTACTGATTATTATATTTTTTCCACCTGAAAACAACCAACCCTTGTGCTCTGCATAAAAATCTTGTCTTAAAAAACGTTAGTTTAACAATTAAAAATAACAAAATAAAAGTAGTGCTCCAAAAAAAGGATGGCATAAACTGACAGCAGCAGAATAGTGATTTCAGTTGTCCAATTTCAACTTTTCACTTTGCACTGATTAACATCAGTTGTAATCTTGAAGTTTTTCAAGGAACTCGTAATTTATCAAATAAGTCACGATACCTACGATAGAATACGGCTGTTACTTTTAAAACTGTCGTAAATATACCAAACCACCCACAAGCGGAACTACATTGCCCACTCTCAGATACAACGATTTTCACACTAAGGGGAATCAGTACTTAGGTGATGTTGACATATTTAACATCAACTTGGCGAATTTCGTGGATTTTGTAAAAACTATTCCTAAACGTAGATGTATTTTTGTAAACTCATCAAATCGAAGTATTTTTTTGTACTTTTGTGACTTGGGTGCATTTTTTATGTAATTTTATTTTTATTATTGCTATTTCTGTCATGAATTAATTGTACTACCAAACATGTAAAAGCCCTCTGGGCGTTGAATAAATAATAAAAAATAAAAATCAAAGACTATCCAGGCACTGAACTTGTAACTTGGCAGATGTAGGTAGGGACAAATGTGGGTAGGAATCAGGATAATGACAGGAATAATCTCTAATACACCGCTCACTAATAATTATCTACCATGACTCCATTCTCTATATCATTTTAGAACTCTTTTTCGCTTTATCAAAATTATTGATGAATATATTTTAATTTAATCGTAGATGTCCTTATCTTATAATGGCCATATCCATAAGAATGTCCATTATGCAGGTAGTATTTATTTAATATTTTCTCTTCATCTGATCAATTATCTCTGAAATATTTATAACGGTATTTTAACATGCTTCTTAATAATGAAGGGAAAGTAATTCATTCAATTTTCAATTTTACTCACGTAAAAAAGCCAGGCAGATGTAAAACCATCGAATTAATTATTTTTTCTCCACTCTTCGGTATTTTCAATTTTCCACAGGTATTTTTCTTTAAAATCCAATATTCAACTACAGAACATATTCTTTTGTACCTTTAAAAGTAATGAATATTCATCCACACGTATGAACCAGACTTTCTGCATCGAGGTCCATAAAAATTGAAAATAAATTGAATATCTCCAAGCGCAATATTTTTTCATGGCCAGTGAAATAGGGAAGCAAGCGGTGAAGTGTAACTTTTACCAGACGGTTGATTTTATCAGAAATTTAAAAAATGCATGCGGTTTACAAGAATTTTTTGCAAGAAGTGTAAAAAAATACGTTAAAATGTATGGCTAGCAAACCACAATAGAGTTCTGATTCATTATCTGACTGGTACCAACCCTAATGTGAAATCATATTAGAGAAACATGGACAGAAACTAAAAAATCTGAACGAAGTTGAAATGAGATACTTATAAAGAAATTGGTAGGATTTTGAATAGTGTCAGGTAGCGTGAGTGCAATGCATGAGATTTAGAATAATACATTTGCATGATTTTGATATGTTTGGATGAAGATGATAGAATTAGAAGAATATGATTATGTGTAATATTTGCTTTAGACACTAAATTATGTATTAATTCGTTATTTGCCTTAAGAGGGTATAACTAGAGAAAACCAAAAACTCGTCATTTTTAAATTTAATTTTAGACGTATTGACTTTTTTCCATAAAAAAATTATAAATTGATTTCGAAAGATTGTTCTTTTATCTAGTAAACGCATGTTTCAAAATTCTAATTTTAATTCTAATAAAATCATTAAAAAAACATCCGAACACTTATTTATGACGAAAATTTCCCTATTTTGTCAATAAATTGTTAATAAATTAATATGTTTAAGATTTTTTTTACATTCTTTTTTTGCTTAGACATTATTGAAAAATGATAAATACTTACGAGAAAAAAATAATTACAAAAATAACATAATTTTAATAGTTTTATCATCACGCCTTTCATTTTTGGATGTAGGTATAAATTAAAGCATATTTGGAATGAAATAAAATCGAAATTGAGTTGTAATTTTAAAAAGCTGGTACGGAGAGTAATTTCTCATTGGAAACGCTCTATATGATCGTAAGAACATCTTTCGACGAGATGTGAATTTTCGGCCGCTGGCTGGTTAAAGGCCCTTAAATACTGAAAGGGGCTCTTCAAGAATAAATAGGTCCTTATCACAATCAGGTTAATTTTTGTGTATACCTGTTTACAATATATTATAATACTGGTGATATTACAATATACGCGATCAATCTTAACTGGTTACGAATTGTATCTGGGCTGGCTGGCGAGCGTTGATCGCCCCCAAAGGCAGTGGCCGGTTGGGCACCCCCGTCGGCATCTGTCGGAACTTGAGAGAAGATCTAAGCCTAACTACATCTATTGATATCAACAAAAACTAAGTATCCTTTCAAAAAATTACATTATGACTTACAAATAGATATGGATGGACATGAAATAAGTCGGGGACGCCTCTGGAAACATGCCATGATCAACCTTGTCTCGCTTCGGTTATCTTATGTGTCAAAAGATTAAGTATGAGGAGTGAACACTAACATATAATTGCGTCATACATACTCCTACGGAGATATTCCGTGTTTGTTACCTGTTTAAAAACAACACAAACCTAACGCTTACAGATTTCTTTAAAGCGGTAGGTAAGTTTTTAACACTTAACTTCTAGCTCTGAACACGAAACACCAATAAATTACATGGTCGTGTTTCATTAATTTACGGTATAAAGACGTATCAAATTTTAAAACTTCGGCAAGTGATTTCTCGGTTGAATAACCTAGATTCAGAATTCTGTTAGGCCGCAACGTTAGAAAATCGTTCCAATCGAAGTAGTAAAGTTCACGTCTTTCCTGCTGCGGAAGTTGTTATTTTTATTCCGTTGAACAAATAAGCGATTTCCACTTGAAATTCAATTACACATATACGCCCAAAGACTGAGGCTTTACATCGCACGGTTAGCTTATAAGGCTTCGATTGTAAGACAGGGAGAAACACGCCGTGTCGGGATCATCATAATCCCCTCTCTTCTACTGAACCAGGACCTGTACCAAGGCTACCCCCGATTGTAGCCTTAGAGTAATCCAGCTTAATGCGGCAATAGCCCATGTGTGGAAGGCTGAACTAACTACTGAAGCAACTCTCTGTGCTCAGTGCTCACCTTCTAATCATTATTTCAGGTTGTTTGTTGTGTTAGGCGGAGCACTTTGTAGATTACTCATTGCGTAGCAAACTATTGCAAAGCCGTGATGTGAGAGGTTAAGGATGAACTTATATGGCGGAGAAGCTAAGAGTCAAGCCTCTAATAATTTATTGAAAGCTGAGGATTGTACAAACAGGAATACTATGTACATCCCTTCCTATAGGTATATAAGACTAACGGCTTAAGTACGAATATAAACATGTGGGGTGTACGACGTACGTACCTGCGATTCTTACCCGTTATAATAAATATATTCTAGCAGCGCATCTATAATTTTTTTATCAGCTCTACACAGAAGACCATGAAAAAAAAATCCCCCCAGAACTTATGGCTTCTTTGGGGAGCTGTGTAGATGATTTTCAGAGTAAGGAATGAGAGGAAAATGGTGTGAGGGTGGGTAGTAATCTGGGGGTCAGTGTGTTCAGGACGGACACATGAATTCATCACTCCCATTGTGGAGCCATCCGACGGGTCGAGAAAGTCCAGCTGGAGAGGTCTAGGTTAGGTCTCCCTCGACCTATCTCTCCCGTTCCAGCCCGCCTCGAATTGGTGAGCAAATGCATTCACAGCCAAGACAAACCTCACCCCATGAACCCGGGCGCCCCTGCTAAATCACCAAATGTAGCGAACCACTTGGGGTATTGGTAATCCAATAAATGGTTCCCGTGGCGACGATACTCATAACCGCCTCCCAAATTAGAAGCTTCTATTATTTCTATAAAATGGGCAAAGGTATTTCAATGGAGAGTGTTTCTATTAAACACCGTCTTTGATCTGTCTGAAATCCGTGGACGAGTTCATCATTTGAATACATTTATTGCAAGACAAGGTCATGGGTATCATCAAATTTAGTAAATTCCTTTTGCTTAAAGACTTAAGAATCTCTTGGACGATGTTATAAAGTAAGCACGGCATTGATTCCAATTTTATGTTTTGATTGACAATGTTACGTAAAATTGAAAAGTATATTATACCTATATGTTTTCCAGTACGTGAAATTATTTCTACAAACGTTGTAATATGTTTTCTGCAAATGACCAAATTTTGCTTTTTCATTAAACATATTAAAAACAATAAAAGTAAAATCTTTTTTTTTATGTGCACTCAAATGGTCATTATGTCTACAATAATTGTTAGTAGGTATACATTATCTGAAGTACCCGGTACTCATAAACACACCTTTTTTTTTTAAATGAGATGAAGAGAGTAATTTTCATCACATTGTCATTAAAATAACTAAAAAAATATTTAAATAACACCCAGTTAGGCTTTTACGTTTTCTTTTTTATTTGGAAGTTAAGTTAGCAAAATTTCATGAAGAAGTATATACATTCTGCTTTAAGGGATGCGAGAAAGGGACGGGGGGTGGTTTATCAATATCTCACGTAGACATTGACGATTTTGTTATTTTGAAGGTCAACTGTGCAAAATTAGTACTCTCGTTATAATCTGTAGAATTGTACAAAAATACTAACCCATGGACAATGTTAGAAAATATTGAATAACATAATTTTAACTAATATTTGTGAAATGAAGACAGAGGTGTGTGAATGAAGCAAGGAATGCTTTCCTTTGAGGAAAATCACAACATTTTTTTAGGAGTCTTACTTTTTAGTGGTTTCAACTGGTTGTAAGTACAACATGGTTAAATAATTTTTGCTGATGAATGTATTATTAATACTTAAACCCTCTGAGCCTGTCTCTCTCTGACCCCCACCAAACGAAAGAAGAAAATATTAAAAACTATATTTATGCGACAATTATTTTCTTAGGTTATTCCCAAAAGACATAGATGAAATTACTGAACCATCAAATCTTTTATAATTATAAATATTTTACAAAAATTGCAACATTTTACATCAAAATTTAAAAATAAGATTTTTAATTACACGTAGTTTTGTAAATATTAGTTTTTATCTTCTCTTATAAAGTTTTCATTTTGTGGCTTGAAGGGTTTTACCAAACTGAGTATATATTTATATATATATATATATATAAATAATCAGCGATTTTGTTTGAACTGCTAGATAATATGAAACGCCGTATAACACAAGCTAATTGCTGTTTAATTTTATTTTTATATACTTTTACATAATATGGATCCTTACTAAAATATTATGCACACATTTTACTGTTAGAGCTCAGTAAGACGTAAGTAAGTAAAAACACATTTTTTATTTAATTTATTAGTAGAATCTTATGGAGAATAAAACACTATAAATCATTTTGAAATATCAGAAATCAGAGACATATCCCCAGCCAACAGATTGTTCAAGACAGCGTACGTACAAATTGGCTGGCCCCATATAAATTGGATATTATTTTATTTTCCACCGAGACGTCCATTACATGTCTCCTCGTGTATCGATTCCTACGTGAAGGGTACTGACACGAGTTCACCTCCAGATATACTTAGGTACCCAACGTTGCCCGGATAAAAAAAAAAAAAACAAATTATCGTAAACAAGTGAAGAGTCCTGACTGAATTCATCAGCGAAATATTCATGTCAGGGCGAATTTCAAGGCGTAATTTATGGGCGACACTCAACTTTTTCCAAAATGATATATTTTCCGTATCACGTACCGTTACGTTTAGCGTATGCGCAACCATACAGGGTGATACAAAAAAGCCTTTGTGCCGCCCTATACCGGGTGGACGTAAAATTCCGCACACTCTGTGGGCTGGCCGGGGGCGCAATGCGAAGCGGTGGATTTATCACTTTTATTTTACCCCGAAATGAACCAATGAAATTGTAAAAGCACCGAGTGATGAAAATTTGTTTTGTTTGAATTTGTATTACATTAGTGGGAACAAATTATATCACGTATTTTCTCATAAGGCAGTCAGTATAATGTATGTACGTTTTTTAAACGCACGCTTTATGGAAAAGTTAGTAGCCTTGAAACGGTACAACTTTTAATAGATATCAAAATAACTATTACATAGATATTTTGTGGTCGCAGGAAACGAGTTTCTTTTGGATAATAATGCCTTTATTCAAAGGAGAATTTACTTTATTACAACAATATTTACAAATTAAGTTGTTTGTAAATGTTACAAGTTTAGATTTTTTTTACGTTAGCTCCACACAGGATGCTCTGAGGAATATAATTCCCCTCAGGGTCTATGTCATATTTGGGGATGTTGTGTGGAAGGTAATTTTAGAGAAAGGAAGGAGAGAAAGTTCTGAGAAGGAAAAGCATATGAGGGGTTGGTAGGAATCTGGAGGATAGTGTGTCCTGAAGTGAGGGACGAATGAATTCCCGTTCCACTGCAGTCCAAATCCTGCGGAGAGTATAGCTGGAGAGGTCAAAGGATTTCCCTCAACCAGTCTCTCCCGATCCGGTCTGCCAAGCAGTTGGTGGGCAGACGCATTCGCCATCAAGATCAAATCTGACCCCATGAACCCGGACACCCCTGATAAGTCACCAAACGTAGCGAACCACTTGGGGTTATTCAATAAATGGCATACCCACCGCCCAAATTGAATTGAAATTAAATTTATTTATTGCATGAAGTTTCTGACTTTTTTCGAAAATTGATCAAAATGTCATCTAAAACATTTGTGAATCAGTTGAAATGGATATCACCCAAGGAATTTGTCATGTTTTCTTCACTCCGCATTAAGGGCGAGTTTTTTCACAGAATTTGAACAATTCATCAAATTTCAAAGTATTTTTCAAGTTCTGTAAAGGTCTATTATTATATCATTACTGGCCAGTTGTTTCTGAATTTTTATAGAACTTGAATATTTTATGGAATTTGTTTATCGAAAATCTGTTACATTGCAGAAGAGAAGTTTGCCGTGGAGATGAAATAAGTAAGTTTTTGAAAATGGCCTATTTTGGAATTCGGTTTGCATTATTTGCTGAAGTTGTCAAGAAAAGTCAAATGAATATCTCTGAAAAGCTTTACCTACGAATGACAATTTTTTAATGAGTTCTGAATAGAAAATAAGATAATATCTATCTTTATTTAACGCGCAGCATTTTTTTAAGTAAAAAACAAATCAAAGGAGTCACAAATAAAATATTTTTTTGATGAAATATTTTGAAGGTATTTCCTTTTTTTTTAATTACCAAAAAACATTAATATTGAGCCCTAAACTTTATTTAAAACGATGGCGATTTCGGAATAACGGATGTTCACGTATTATGTATAAATGAGACTGGTTAGCAAATGATGGGTAGCAAATGTCAAAATTCTGAAATTATTCCTTCTACCTAATCTTCCCATCGTAAATGTCACTATGAAAAAAGGCAATTGTTGCTAGAGGAGTACCCAACTTTGGAGAGGTGACAGGGTGCTTATTGGAGCTCAGTGTAAATTAACATCTCAGACAGGGCGCACATAATATCATAACATCTCTCTATAAAAAATATATCGATTTCAAAATTTTAATTTAATTTTGTGAAGTGTACGCCACAGCCTGGAGACTAGTGAGGCCCCATCTGCAACGGTGAGTCTTTTTTTCGTTTATCCAATCTAGACTTCTCTTATTTTTCAGAAACCCAGATCTGAACTATCGACAGACACTATCCATCGGGTTTGCGAGTGTATGCATATCGTCCCATATAACTTAGCGAGCAACGTAGTTTTGGGACTGGTCCTTCGGGGGTTGCATAGGGCTTTGCTATGTAGAACTTAACCGACAGCTTACAGTGATAAACGTAATAAAGTGATAGCACAAAAAGTTAGTACGCACACAATTAGATTGATCAATAAACGAAGTTATTTATTTTTCATCACATTAATAATGATGCCACAAAGTATTTTTGTTCAGTTTGAAGAAGTGATAATATTTCATTGAAGAATGAAATATTATCAGGCTTATGAATATATAAATGGGAATAAACTTCAAAAGTTATAAAAATAAAGTTTTTCTAATAAAATTGATAATATTTATTAATTTTATTAGAAAATTTACAAAGATAACAGGCCTTGAGCGTCCAATTAGGAATTTCCATTTTGGGACAGTCAAATTTACAAAATTAGTTAATAAAATGTACATATAAAATCCAGATGTTGTAAAATATATAAATCAATTTAATTGTTTGTGATGATGTGTATTTTAGGATTTTTTGGAAATTTTGAATTTTGAGTCTGCAGTAGTCCCTTAACGAATTTTTGACTTTGGTAAAGTAATTTTAGGCCGTAATTTATTCCTATTTCTTGAAGCCAACTTCTAATGAATTTACGAAACATGTCTGGTCTTTTTGTTTTCAAAGTAACATGTTTAGTGTTATATAATTTTGGACGAAGAATGAAAATTAATTTTGAAGTGTAATATTTATTTGCGTTATTCGCCAACCTTTTGAGATCAAAAGTGGTTGTTTTTTCAATGTCTGGTGATTGCATTAAAGTTGATTTACTAATATTAGTTTTTGATTTACTAATATTAGTGAAATATTATAAATAACATCCCGGAAGCATTTTGGAGTTAAGCATAGACTTTCAAATGGGTGCCTTAACTTGGAATCTGGGTATCATTTCGACGTGCTGGAGACAAACCACGTGACCATATTTTTGGCACCAGGAGGGCTCTAGAAAGCTAAGAATAAACTGTGACATCAGTTCAATGATGGTATGTCTAGGGAAATTTCCCTAGATCTAGGGGAGAAAAATATGCTTTTTAAGGAAAAGGGAAATTAGCACAAAATCTAGGGAAATTTCGATCTCTGGCAAAAATTTTATTACATATGACATTATCACTGGTATCATATACCTACATATTTTTTGGGATTCCCATAAATCTGATGAATTGTTGATGTACTTACACGCAATGTTATCAATAAATGTTATTTTTATCACTGACAACTCAAAATGATTTTATTTATCTAAATGGGGACCCATGAAAAAAAAAAATAATTAAAGTTTTAAGTTTAATTTTTTCGGTGATTGCGGTTGATTTTTATTTTGCCAAGTGTTTTTTTTTTTATTTGGAATTCCGTTTCTAATTCAGTGGTGGGTGTATACATACTTTAAAATTATTATTTCACTTAGCAAAAAGTGTTTTATTTGGAAAAGCACAGTATTATAAGTACATCTACCAAGTTTCGATAACTTTCATATTAATTAACATATAACAGGATTAGTGTTACACAATGATTATTATGTATTTTGTTTTGAAAAGTTTTATACTCTATGTACATTTGTTTTACAATTACATTTTATTAAACTTTTTTTTACATTAAAAAAAATGATACCCTCCCCCCCCCCCCCGACACGATTTTTGACTTGCCGAGGTGGTACCCCCGAAATCTAGGGAAATTCTAGGAAAATTTCACCTTGAAATCTAGGGAAATAATTTTTTTGTACCTTGAAGAGCGCACATTGAAATAATCAAAACGTTTAAAAAAAACATACCACCTTCAAATCTACTCTAAAAATCTGTGATGTGGGTAAATTACAAAACAATTCTAAAATTGTTTAACTAAATAGTAGACTAAAATATTCATGTTTGAAAATCAGTTTTGAGAATTGTAGTGATGTTTTTACATAGCCTGCAATTTACGCACCATTGTAAAAAGGACTAGAAATTCATGAGCTGATTTTATTTTTGGAGACTAAATAATCGTGATCTTACAATGCGAGTTGCCTTTACATTGTCAGATTAATTTATTGACAAATCATAGAAAGGTAGACGGTCACACCACCTACCCACTCCGCATATTTTGGTTCGTTCCCTTTCTCTCGAGGGCTCGTCTATCGATTTGAATGTCTGTGGAGTAAAGGTATTTTCGTGTACATAATGTTTTAAAAATATATGGCCAGTGTCAATCTGATTTTGTACATTTTGACAGTTTTCTGAACGCAACTCTTCGAATAAGCTACTCTAATTTATTTTAGAAACATAATATTTAGGAGGTGTGGACCGAGTGCTGTGGTATATTCTTGTACGTACGATGAATGAGTGTATGAAATTAATTTGTTTGACATTGATGTGATCTAAGCAGGATTCACTAATTCCTTGTGCTCTAGTGGGTGCTTGAATTGTCGGAGTGAATCCCCTTTCCGTGAGAAGAAAATAATCGTTGGCGGTGGTCTAGAATAGTGTTTAGGTCACCGTCTATTACAGAAGCACTGATGAAAACCGGCTGCATCCCAGGATAAATCCTGAATGATTAGCTGAGCAGTGATCTTTTTGTCAATAGAATAAATGAAAATGATCCAAATGTATTAAAACTGCAAAAGTCTATTGATAAATAAATGTTCTTATAATTATTATTATGTTCTGAGTGTATGGTATTGTTTGATTGTTTTGAGTGATTGGAGTGAATTGCTTAGAACGTGTCTTCATTAACTTAGAAAACTTGGAAAAATACACAAGTTTTTATTGAACAATTTTAAGACAGTTTGCTCGTGACTGCACGAGGTTGTCCGCTTATGCATTTATTCCATCTCTGACTTAAACAACAATCTAACCGGATTTATTTAAGTTAATAGTAGTGTAAAATTCAGTGTAATTGTGTAAAGGTATAATCGCTTTTGATCCAACACTCAGTCTACTACATCGAAGTTATAATCAAATTGATCAAGAAAGACAAGAAAATCTTTAATGTTGACAAGAAATTCATAAAACCATATGTTTTGCTGTATACTTTTTAGATTCTACGAATTCAAACAAAAGTTAATCAGGTCATTTAAATCTTCAATTACATTCATGTTGCATGTGAGCACGGTTATGTCCGGAATGTCCAATGCTTCTTCCGTTACTTATAATTCAAATGAATCTATCCGCACGCACATGCACATTGCACAGTGTCAATATTTGAGAATGCACCCTGTGAATTCTTTTTCAGAATGGAAGTAACATGTTAGATACATTGATGATATATGGTACATTTAATTTTTGCTGAAATATAATAATTATTATTTTTTTTATAATTTATTATAAAAACATTTACATTTTTTTATATACCACCTTACTAGGATGAGCTTGTCCGAGGTGGCAGGAAATTAATATAATTTAGATAAATGAAACAATTTAACTTTGTATTTAAATAAATGAAGACAATGTAAGCGAAACTCAATCGAAAATCTGGAAATAGAAAAATCAGAAAAACATATTGACACCTCTGGGACTCGAACCCAGGACCTCTTGCTTTCCGGGCAAACGCGCTAACCACTGCGCCACGGTGTCGATATGAAATTCGGTCATGTTTAACTGTACCATACTTCGACTAAAAACCACGTACATTATCTTCATTTTCTTTAACGCATATATTATTGGCAACTATCTTTATGTACGATTGCAATATTCAAACCCGAACTAAATGCTCTCTCGATAGTGTCTGGATAAATCTTTATCCATTTTATTTAATTTGCGACATCTATCGACTTTTCTGCAAGTCTAGGATGAATATTTTTATTTTTAATTTTTAACTTTATGAGTAAAACCTGAAATCATAATATTTAAATAAATGAAGACAATGTAAGCGAAACTCAATCGAAAATCTGGAAACAGAAAAATCAGAAAAACATATTGACACCTCTGGGACTCGAACCCAGGACCTCTTGCTTTCCGGGCAAACGCGCTAACCACTGCGCCACGGTGTCGATATGAAATTCGGTCATGTTTAACTGTACCATACTTCGACTAAGAACCACGTACATTATCTTCATTTTCTTTAACGCATATATTATTGGCAACTATCTTTATGTACGATTGCAAGATTCAAACCCGAACTAAATGCTCTCTAGATAGTGTCTGGATAAATCTTTATCCATTTTATTTAATATGCGACATCTATCGACTTTTCTGCAAGTCTAGGATGAATATTTTTATTTTTAATTTTTAACTTTATAATATTATACCACAGTAAGCGTTAAATATTGCTTGTCTCGTGATGGAGGACTTAGCCAGCCGAGGAATCAAACTCGCGACGCCTGGATGGGACCCAAACGCGATGCAACTTAGCCACTGACCGGTAAAATTTTGTGTAAATTCATTTTCCTACGACTTAAGAGCATCTACGCAGTAGGAGATATATATATACGCCGGGGAGGGTTAATTTGTAAAAACTTATTCCTTTGAAAAAGTTTCGAATGTGGACGTGAGCAACGTGTAAATTGGTTTTTAAGTTTTTTCCTGGATTTTTGTTACATTCGTAATGTTCCACAAAAGTTTTAAACTTTCCTCATTCCTGGGCCGAAATGGAAGCCTTTTGATGTACGAAAGGGGATGGAGGTATCTCTCAGTTCTTTTAAAACAATATTATTTTTGAAATAATGTCATCTAGCTTCTAATATACGTCTAATATGCAGAATATAGAGGACTAAAGATGTATGATGAAATGCCTGAAAGTCATTGAATGATTGTAAATTTCATAAAATGAATGTTACCTTGTGCATATTAATTTATGTGTGATTAAAGATTTTTTTTCATTTTTATCTTATATATAAAAATGAATCGCCAAATGTGTTGCTAAGCGCAAATCTCGAGAACTGCTGAACCGATTTCGCTAATTCTTTTTTTAGAATATTCCTTGAAGTACGAGAATGGTTCTTACGGAGAGAAAAATTAAGAAAATTGCGCAGAAAACTGAATAATTTCAGAAAACCTAACGACTATCGTACGTTTGACAGTTCGCGTGTTTGAGAATGACATTTTAAATCAGAATTCTATTTTTAAAAATTTTTAAGTTGATAAATTTATTTAAAGTAGGTACTCCCCTAATAGTTAGAATCGAATCAAGAATTTTAGATATTTTAAATAGGTACCTATGTTAGGTACCAAATTTAATATACATGAATAGTGGAAATTTGAATAAAAATTGTGGGTGAAATGCAGATCCCGCCAATGTGGGGGATTTTAATAAAAATGCACCTTCTAGATGAGAAAAGTGTGGAAAAGTTGAATAAAAAAGAAATTAAGGTGCGCTTGGCAAAATTGAGGGAGATACAGCCGTTTAAAAAATGAATAAAATGACACTTCGTGAACTTACACTACGCCATTTTGTTACTATTATGTTGGTATCTCAGACTTGCTATAAACGAAAGTTGATACGATTGTAGCCAACTTCGTGTGATATATAATAAGGCGCGTAATTATGAAAAACAGCATTAATAATGGTCACAAACCATGTTACACAAACCTGGCGTAGCCGCTAAACTACTTGAAAACTGGGATGTTTTTCTTGCGTTGACGCGAGTAGGCGTTATAAAGGGGCACAAACCATGTTACATAAACCATGTTACACAAACCTAGCGTAGCCGCTAAACTATTTGAAAACTGGGATGTTTTTCTTGCGTTGACGCGAGTAGGCGTTATAAAGGGGCACAAACCATGTTACACAAACCATGTTTAGCGTAGTCTTAGGTTAGGTTACTTTAATTTGGAAGGTGATAAACAGTTTAAAAAATCGTTGAAAAAAAGTCCGCTAGACAAATTTCATAATTACGCGCCTCATGTATCTCACGAAGTCGGCTACAGTCTAGCTGTCGTTTGCATCAGGTCAGGGATACCAACATTATAGTGACAATTGAAAAAATGGCGGGTGGGCTGTCAATAGTGTTGATTGGCAAAGTGAAATTTTACTTAACGAAATTGCAAATTAATTACTTATTCAATTTTTTTTTATTGCTTTCCGCGCTTTCTTTCACCTTCCAGATTAAAGTTCTCCACTTAAAACGCGGTAAAAACATCGTTTTCGGCCTAAACCAAACATTGGCAATGGCGTAGTATCGGTTCAGGAAGTGACATTTTATTCATACTTTAAACGGCTGTATCTCCCTCAATTTTGCCGAGCGCACCTTAATTTCTTTTTTATTCAACTTTTCCACACTTTTCTCATCTACAAAGTGCATTTTTATTAAAATCCCCCACATTGGCGGGATCTGCATTCCTCCCAAAATTGTAAAAGGTGGCACGCGGGCTGTTTAAAAACTGAATGTACTGGGATTGAATATATGGAATGCGGGAGGACTGTTGGCGGGACGAGGGAGCGGGAAAGGGAAGAGGGAAGGAGGGGAAGGTGGAAGGGGAACACGGGAGGGGAAGGGGACGTGTGAAGGGGAACTCGGAAGGGGATCGCGGGACGGGGGAAGGGGGGGGGGAATGGAGTGGGGAGAGGGAAGGTGACGAAGAGGACGAAGGAGAAGAAGACGGAACGGGACGAATGGGAAAGGACACTCAGGGAGAAACAATTTCTTTATTAAATGGCATAGCAACGCATGCCGGGACCAGCTGGTTTATCTTAAAAATGGTACATCTTAAAATATTACAATTTACAATTTTGTAACTTTTACTGATCTTCCATTAAAAGCATTTTCTTGTGGATGGAAAAAGAGTTTGCATTTCAATTGTGTACAGTTAATACAGTCACACATCGTTATCATGACTCGTTAACTAAAAGACACAAACATCTTTGTATTCATAAGAAGAAAAACAAGTATAATTTATTAGTGTGACTTTCATGTTGAAAATCTTCCCGATGATAATTTCTCTTAAATACTTTTTGATGGAGTTTAAAAATTGTATGTATCTACTTTGTCATTAATGCTTATGATTTCTACTGGTAGTTTAAAAGTATTTTCCTTGGTGTGTATAATGGTATTGGACAAGAGGACTATTTAGTTCGGGGCATACAAATACATATTTAAGTCTAGTACGATTTTCAGTTTTGAATGAGCATTTATCTTTTTCTTTTATAATTTGAACGATTGAATTTTTACAAATAAGTTTTTAAATGTTGGAACCTTGTCTGGAACTGAAAGTCTGGAGGTTTTTTTAATATAATTTTATTATGAGTTTTTGAACAATTTCTATGGGGGTCGGACTAGTTTTGTAAGGAGCTCCCCAATTGCTGTAAACTAACTACATAAATGAAGAATAAAAAAATAATTTTCTCATTGTGGCTTTGTGGCTGGCATGCGTGCTGGCGGGCTGGCGACGTGAATTTGATTTCTATAAAAATCAACAGTTTTTTTGACGTTGATGCAATTTTGCACACTTGACCTGCTAAACTGCTTGGAAGTTCACTGAAGTCTACTTGAGATTTTGAAATCCTACCCCAATAAGACTTAATCTATGTAATATTTTCAATAATGATTACCTAACGGACTAATAACCATCATGCCGTTTCACCGCAGGTATAGGCAGAGAAAACGGAAAGCCATAGACATCCAAATTTAATAGAAGTTACAGATGAGGGGTAAAACCAAACTATGGAGGGTGAAGAGGGGAAGATGACCGTGATTTGTTAAAAAATCAATCTGACAGTATATAGGCATCTCGCATTATAATATCACCAGTTCTTAAAAGCAAAACTGCTTTTTAATGAATAGACCTTTTTACATGGGAGCGCGAATTGCCCGCCACGTTATTATCATATTTGCGTAGTCGAAATCGGCAAAAGAAAGTTCGCGCTTTTCCACATGGGAATATTTTGTTGCCGTGTTTAGTTGAGACACTTTTACAAATGTTTCATAATTTACTTACCCCTGTAACTCACTGGAGAAACGCCCACATTCGCTACGTTCACATATATTAGGGCATAATGTATAGCACAAGCTCTCACTTTTGTTCGTAAAATGTGTGATGTGACCAGCGCGCTCCTAAGGACAAGAATGATGACGTCACATTTTTTAGATTCAAGCGACGCTCTCGTAAGCCCGGCTGGCTCCAAGGCGGAGCTATAGCCGGCTCCATGGGGAGGGGGAAATAATACGTTTTTATCACTTAGGGCAGGTCCAGATATATTCATATGTCCATGCGGAAAGCCAAACAACTCGTTCTTGGCATACGGCTCCACACATATTCATACATCTTCTCATACATACTCTTTTAATACACTGATTTTATTGATATGTCCTGACTCGAGTATCTGATTCACTTGTTAAACATACTTTCCAGTTACAAGTTTTTGTATCACCTGCTACAAATATTTATCATTCACATCTATATTGCACATTATATTTACAAGTATTTATTATTCACATCTATATTGACTTTAGACTTACTTACTTTCATCATTTGCTCATTCTTCATAGAAATTTCGTTCATCCTAGACACGAGAGACTGTAGATCTGCCATACTGATAGAAATTGGTAGCGAATTATTAGCATACAGCAGGCAACACACTTTCAGATTACTCAATTTTGCGCCCAATCCCATCTCTTTCAAATCTTGCAACTAATCTTTGCATACATATCTAAGCGCGAGATTCAATAACCTGAGTGACATTATGTTGCTTTGCTTAACATCTTTTGTGATTTCAAACCACCCCGTACAACCACTGTTCACCATAATACATACAATACTTCCCTGTATGAGATGCGATTGCCTGTATGGGATTTGAATTCTCACCATATTTGGACATCATTTACCATAGTTTTGTTCCTGTCGACTCGGTTGTATGCTATTTGTAGATCTCATTGAACATACACAATAAGAACATCTGATCCATGCAACCGGCGTGGTCAAGGGGAAGGCACTTGACTCGCAATTGATTAATTAGTGATATTTCGCAAATAATTCATTTAAAATAATAAATAGTATATTTGCGGCACGTTCCAGAGTGGAAGAAACTCTCAGCATCACCCTGGTGTAAGACCACCATTCAAAATTGAAACGTTGCCTGAAATGGCTTAAGCCTCGTTTGGTGACCAGATCTGAATAGCTAGGGACTTCCTTTCCTTCCTCTCCCCCATCTCCTTTCCGTCCCTAATACCTTCAGCCTCACAACATACCCCAATTAGGGATGCCATAATCTCACTGACTCCAGACGGGAGCAGCTGGGACTCTTCTGAGGTATTCACATAAAAAAAACCTTCCACTCATGAAAGCACCTTGTATATGTACGTCCCATATTTTATCCTTTGTTTGCATTCTTACCATTTCAATCAATATTCTATCGTATAGCTGGCCGACTGAAGTTTTATTTGGTACTAAAATTATAGTGACATAAATCTACAGTTTTGTTCCGCGATTAATGAAATTTTGCACACTTGACCTGCAAAACGAGAGGAAGGTCACTGTTATCATAAGATTTAAAAAACCATCCCCGATTTCTTTTTCTCACCCCTTAAAGCAAAACGTTCATCCATCGCGATGAAATTTTGCTCACTTCACGTTCAAATTAAGAGAATCAATACTGTCTCCACATGAATCCTTAAAAACCTGGCAACTCCGGAGATATGAAGCTTTCATCGACTTTCTTGACAAAGTTAAAGACCGAAAGCTCAAAACTCAATAAAAAGGACAGAAGAAGTGGAGGTCGTCCGAGAAACCTGTCGTAACGTGAAGTGATTCTAAAAGGCCGATATAGGCGAAGGGGATGCTTAGATTGCTTGCGCATAAAGAGCGAGCGAACAAAGAAAGTGGTGAAATGAGATTATATGACGTGGAAGTAAATGGTAGAAGAAGTGGTCGCCCAAGATGAATGGCACGATGATTTTTTTCCGATTATTATTGACAGTATTATTATTTCCATCATAAAACTATGTAGTTTGCTAGAATTTGAAAAACCTTTGCTAGAATTCACAATCTCAAAACTTAAGGGCCCGCAACCCGGATTTGTACCGATTTATTACATATTTCCCTTAAACGCGGTAAGTTTTAAAGCTCTTAAAAAATATTATGTTATTCTTGAAGATAATATCTAGACTTTGCCCGTGTCGAAACGCAAATTATATAAAATTCCCTCGATAGAAAAAAATCGCAAAGTATGCTCCAAAAATTATTATTAACACGTTTGTTTCAGTTATTTTACAAGTTATATGTATGAAAAAATTCACAGTGGTTCGTTAAATGCTGTTTAAGATGATGGCCGCAAGATTTTTGCTCTATTTTAAACGAGTCGTGTTTTATTAAACATTTTCGCAATTTTTGCATCGATTTTGTCGCTGTAAGTGCTCCTCTAACATTCGTAATTTCGTATCTCTCCATCTTTTTCTTTTCGGGCCCGGTTGCAGAGCCTTAACTCTAAACCTTGAACAACGCTGGGTTCACTCCAGCTATTTATATAAAGAAGATTGTCTATGGTAACCAGCGGGCAGGCCGAAACCGGGCGGGTGGCGTATTTATGATTTTTTTACAATTTTACAGATTTAAACTGTGATTGATGAAATATTTCACCCTTGACCTACAAAACAAGAGAAACAATATTTGTCTAAATTTTATTTTGAAAAAAAAAAGTGTAAAGCCCGAGCTACGCCAGGGAGTTCAGCTGGCTATAAAATACAGTGTATTCGTAAATTAGTTGAAGATTTACGGGAGACAAGGTTTGTTTTTAGTTTGAAATTTTTCATGAAATAAATGTTAAACAGATAACTTGTGCGACGTTACGACAATCTTCTTTTCTTTCATATGGTGGGGGGTCAAAGGGGGACATCTAGGTCTGCGAGCCAATCTAGGGCCTTAGGCGTCGCCCAGTGGACCTCATCAATCCCGCCAGGGAATGATGAATGGTGGCGGGTGGTAATGAAAGGTTATTAAGCTTAGCGTATTTAGCTAATTTCAATTACATGTAGACTAGTATGGATCACAGAATAAATTCCTGAATTTCGTATCGCAAACCCACAGAACGTAATAAATGTTGAGGCGTTGGCTATAAGTTTAATATGTATCACGATCCATACCACGATACGGAAATAAGGAATCTAGAAATCCTGTGATTGTTTTTGGGATTCATCAATACGCTAGCCTACACGTTCAATATTTGTTCACAATCAAGATATTTGACAAATATCTGCGGATCACAATAAATATTTAATTTCTAGGGTAGAACTCCGATTCATATTGATGGATCACGATCCATGATATCGTTATATATATATATATATATATATATATTTTATTTTTATTTTTTTTTTTTTTTATTATATAATTATAGCGACTATATAAAAAATTTTTACATACAAAATGCAATGTGAAATTAAGTACAAAATATTGTATTTCTTAGTCCTCCTCACTAGGGGGTCCTGTGCCGAGGCGGACTAAAGTTATTTAAATATAGTTCATTTGTCTTCTATGTCGTTTTTAGCGTCTTCGCTAGGGTTTTCTCATTGACCTCTTTAAGCCATATTTTTATTCTTGATTTGTATTCAATTGGATTTTTTATTAGTTTTATGTCTTGGGGGAGGATGTTATGAAGTTTTATTGCAAAGTATGTATAGTTTCTTTGTCGAAATGTGGTTTTATAACTTTTATATATATGGATCGTGGTAATTATTGAACACGTAGCCAGCCTACGCACAAGCGAAAAACCTTTTCGAAAAAGCCGAATTGGGTTGAGTTTCAGAACAAAAAAAATTGAAGCCTTAAGCGTTAAAATGATGACATAAAAGTTTTGTATAGCAGATTCAGTAAATGGTCTTTTGGAGAAATTTTCACCTATATTTGGTTGAAACCAAGATAGTACAGTCAAAATTTTTCCCTGTGGGTAATGGTAGATAGAGACAATGTAAGATTTAGTAGAATCACAGTGTCTTTATTACAAACAAGACGGTTGTGTGTATATATCACAGTGGGACGCGTAACACGTAGGTCACATCAACGGTGGATTGTCGATCTTTGCTCGACGCACGGCGGGCGGAGACTTGATGAAGATGTTGTGATCAACTGGCGGTGATCATGGATCTTCCAAGTCCTCCAGTGAGATGCTCGACACCGTAGTTGGTGTGGATGAAGTGGCGAGTCCTCCAGGCCGATGGTCGACATCGTGGTGGAGGAGATAAACGGTGGTGAAGTGTGTTCGTAGTGATGGATTGCTGCTCTACGTGACGTACGTGTTGTCGGTAGAGAATTGATGTAGCGACGCAAGTGAGTGAGTACTGTATTGACTTATTGTAAGTGCAGTAACAGCGTTTATATAACATGTCTTCTAGGGCCAGGAAAGTTCAAGAAGCCGCGGGAAGAACGGCTCGTTTCGTCTCAAAGCTTCTAGGCTGCAATGCGCACGTCGCGTACTAGAAATCTTGAAGGTTCTAGGTTACACTGCGAACATCTCGTATTATTATAGTAGTTAAATTCCCAAAACAACCCCAAAACCATAATAACTGGTACGTTCACAAAGCTTTGATTGTAACTCTTTTTTCTTTAAAATGAAGTCTAAGAATACAAAGAGAGTGGAGGAGCAGAAGAATGTGTGAAGAAAATGTAAGAGGAAAAATGTTTTTAATTTTGAAAATATAATTAAAATGTATCAATAGAAGAGTGATTTTCATTGATTATTATTATTCACTTTTGAATTTAATATTATTCAGATCCATTTTTTCTCTACTAAAAACAACGGAGGAACAACTCTATCGGAATTTGTAAATCCAATTTACGAAGAAATTATTTTTTTGCTACATCAGGAATATTGTATTATTATTTGATGATGACAGTTTTACTATAATAGATAAAAAGGCAAATTTTTTTTTTTATAATAACTACGTCTAATTTTACATTCCTAGAAACGTAGGTACCTTTATTTGTAAATCAATTAAAGTGATAATCTATAATTGTACTTTTGGAAATGATTAAAAATAGTAAAAGGCAAACGCTGTTGCCTTTATATCAAATGAAATAAAACATTGACGTTTCGGAGCAAACTCGTAACGTAGAAATAAAATTATTTGTCACGACATCATCGGAAATGTTATCAAATAAATTCACGCACGCTTTTCAGAACTTTATATTTCTTTGCAAAAATTTTCTGAAAATAGCTAAGCTCGGCATAAATAAATAACAGAAAAAGTATTTTATAAATTAAATAAAAAAATGATCTAACGCGGAATGGAATAAAACTTCACATGTGTGTTTAATTTATTCCAAGAAATTATTAAAACACTCGTATCCTTGAAATGGATTAAGACGGCACGGTTTATGAAAAAAAACCAAGGACGGTGAACGGGAAACGCGTAAATAATAAACGCCGGTACGCATTGACCATCGTCCTTTTTAATAATTCAAATAAAATATTTTGTATGTGTTTCATATAAATCATAATGAGAATAAAAAACGAGATTATGAGTTATGTAATACTTAAAAGGGAACGCGAAACCGAAGACGGCAAGTTGAGTCAACTGGCGACCTAGCAATTTTAGGCAGAGAGAGAGCAGGTATTGGCCGGTCTGGTGTAGTGGCCTAAGATTTTTGGAGCGGTTTACATTTATTACAGCGGTTTTATTTACAGCGAGATTGTGTTGCTGGCCAAGCTCATCGGATCAAGGGGATAGCCCAGGACAAATCGTTGTGTTTTTTTAACAAAACCTTGCATGTGAACTGAGTTTGTCTCAAAATAAAATGGAAATTTATATTTCATACCGCTAGGTGATTACAGTGTTCCCTTTTCAGAATTTTTTTTCTATTTTTTTTTTTGTAATTTTTTTTGGCATCAAAAAATACATATAACCCCGAATGTTCATCCTCTCATTTTTTTTTAGCCCCACTCTTTAATTTTTTGATCGCAATTGTAGTATTTTTGTTTGAACAAATTTAAACTTCGTTCGCATTTCAAACAGAACAAAATTATTTATGAGGTTGATTGACAGATGGCGCTACGTCCGCTTCAACACATGCGCAGGTCATTCACGAGAAGAGTCACGTCATTTTGACAATTCATTCGGCATTTGTTATGTATCGCAACGCAGTGCGTGCAAAATTTTGAACAATTTGTTTTAATTTATCTATTTGTGTGCGTGTATTACAGTGAACAGTGCCAGCAAGACACAAGAAATACATTGAATAAGAATATGAATGGTTGGTGTTTTGTGTTTTTATTGGCGGTCATCGTCTACAGCGCTCCATCCTCTTTCTGTCATACATAGATCCCATCCCCACATACGTACAATAGATTAATTATTTTTTTATTTAACATCCAAAATATTCAGTAGAAATAATTTATATGGCAGAACAAAGAGATATTGAAAGAAGGGTGAATGCCGGTAACTCCATTAATGGTGGACTGAATGCCGTTGGCGCTAATAAAAAACTGTCAAAAAAAGCGAAGCTAGCAGTCCACAATGGGGTCCTGGTACCTACCCTGATGTATGGCAGTGAGGCATGGAACTGGCAGAGGAAGGATGAAAGTAAACTGAATGCTGTTGAAATGAGATCCCTGAGACGTATATGTGGTAAAACAATGTATGATAGTGTGAGAAATGTGGATATCCGCAAAGAATGTAAGGCTGATGTAAGCATAATGAGTAAGATTAAGAAAGGGACCCTCAGATGGTTTGGGCATGTAGAGCGAATGAACGAAGGAAGTAGTGTAAGAAGAATATACGACGCGAATGTGAATGGTAGAAGAAGTCGGGGACGCCCGAGGAAGACATGGCACGATCAAGTTAATCAGATACTTGAGTCGGGTCATGTCAAAAGTCAGAATAATAGAAGAGAATGTATGAGACGATGTATGAATGTGAGTGAGGCAAAGAGTGTGTGCCAAGACCGAGTTGTTTGGCGGTCCGTCCTCTCTGCCTACCCCTGCGGGGAAACGGCGTGATGGTTAGTTAGTTAGTTAGTTAGTTAAGTTTTTTATATAAAATAGAAAGTTAAATTTTTTAAAGTTTATGTGAGTGAGTAAATTTCTTGGACGTGAAATGTGTGTAAAACTAGTCAACTTATGTGTTATCCTGTTTTTACAGAAAGTACTTGCAAAGGTTAATATTTTAGCTGCAAATTTCCTCCGTTCTCCGTGAAAGGCGGACCTCCCAGCAAACCGCTGTCACGAGTTCATCAAATCAGAAAATCAACTGCACTGACGGCCTTGGGTAATAATTCTATTCATATATCGTTACTCGTTTAAAAGCACCCCTTGTTGAACGAGTAATTGCTGCCATTTTACTTACATTATACGTGGAACCATAGCCGCAGGTTACTGGTTTTACTCGAGCAATAATACTAAAATAATTATAAATTTTTCACTGTTTTACAGAAAACGTATTGTTGGGAGTTTTAGCCGGGGTAGCAAATAGGTTAGTACCTACTATTTATGAACTAGAATAGGTTTTCATAGCGGCAACGGAAACAATACAATTCTTAAAAATATTATTCTCATTCTATGTACGTGCCTCGTGTATTACTTCAATCCTAATCTTTTTCAAACAAATTAGATTTTATAAAAAGAATAAGGACGGGTTGTTTAAAAAAATTTGAACAATTCATAAAATTTTTAAAGTTATTTTTCAAATTCTTTATGAGTTCTATTCAAGCTCTGTTGATATATCATCATAGGCCAGTTGCTTCATAAAACTGAAAAAATCAAAAAAATTGAATAGAACTTGCACAGAATGTGAAAATAAACAGAATTTTTTTAATGAATTCTTTTTAATTTTTTTTAAACAACCTTTTTATAAGCTTTGGTATTTATGTTACCGTGTTCTCTAGATTATTACAAAATAATTCTACTTATAGTCGAGAGTTGAGTAGGTACGCAGAATGTTCTACTAGCAGTAAATTAGTTTAATATACAATACTTCAGCGCATATGTAATAATTAGAGTGGAACTTAAAAAAAGGCCAGAATTTCTACAGATGTAGAAGTGTGACCTTTTATAATTTAAAGGGAAAATGTTATCTCCAATTTATGTGTACTTTGTTCCTCTGCCAGTTCCATGCTATACATCAGGGTAGGTACAAGCACTTCATTGTGGACGGCTAACTTCGCTTCTTTGGACAGTTTTTTGTTGGCGCCAATGGCGTTCAGTCCTCCATTAATGGAATCGCCTGCATTTACCCTTATTTCGATATCTCTGTCAGCCTTCCCATTTCTCGTAAATATACTTCCCATGTGCATAAACTCATCCACCTGCTCCAAGTATTCATTATTCACAACTATGTTGCACGTTGTTTTCATCCTCTCTTTTTCAAATACCATGACTTTAGACTTACTTACATTCATCATTAACTCATTCTTCAAACATACTTCGTTCATCCTAGATACTAGAGACTGTAGATCTTCCATACTGTTCATGCAACAGACAACATATCAGCATGCAATATACTTTCAGATTACTCAATTTCGCGCCCAATCCCATCTCTTTCAATTCTTGAATGCAATTATCCATTTATAGATTGAATAACCACGGTGACCTAATACATGCAACGCTTCCCTGATACGGAGACGCAATTGCCTGTATGAGATTCATACTCACTCCGTACTTGGACAACACCTTTCATAGCTTTTTCCTGTCAACTCGTTTGTATGATTTTTTTAACAAATCTAAATACAATATGAAAAAGAACAAGTTACAGAAAAATAAAAAGCTAACGGTCGCAACCGAAACACAGGTTTTGGGAACCAGAACCTTTTGTATCGGTAAGAGGAGAAGTTCCGGGTTTGTGTCCCAGTTGTGACCGTTGGCTTTTTATTTTTCTGTGTTATTCTTTTTCGTATGTCATTTAGATTTGTTAGTGTTATCTTCTTCAATGATATGTTATATTGATGGGAATAACCTTTAAAATTGACAATAAATTTTTAATGTTTGATCAATTTTGACATTGAAGCGCACTTCTGTCGGTTTATCTCATCAGTTGAGAGTATGTTATTTTTACGGCATCCTTTTAACATTTTATTTCAATATTTTGATTGAAAATCTACCCTTATAAAACAGATGAAAATAAGCAACCTAACCTTGTGGGTCCAAGGTGAGGTTGCTTATTTTCGTCTGCCCACTTATTTTATTTTTGTTTTGAATTCGATATTTCTGAACTTCTACGTAATTTATTGAATTATTCATAAATATTATTAGCCTATACAGGCCTTTATAAACAAGTGATATACTTGTACATAATAATTTAGTGGAATAGTAATGTGTTAAAATTTGCCATTGAAATTTATTCTATAGAATCCACGCAGAAGAATAGTATTATGCTAACATTTGTATTTATTTACGACATATGTTATTATAGCCTTATTTTAACCATATTCCGTGCTGTTGAACACATCTGCTTTTTCAAAGAAAGTATTTCCAACTGTTTGCAATCTAGGTACAAGCGAGTATCTTTTCATTTTGGGAGGCGGGAACCATTTATTGGATAACCAATACCTCTGTTATAGGTCACCCAAATAGGTTCGCTACTTAGTAAGGGGTGCTTGGGTTCATCGGGTGAGGTTTGTCCAGGTCTGCCCACCAGCTACGCGGCGGGCCGGATTAACCCCTCCGGCTGATCTCTCTCGATCCATCGTCTTACACCGCAGCGGAAGGGATGGATTAATATTTTCGTCTCTCCCGGACACACTTCTGCCAAGTTCCTAACCACCCCTCATACTTTTTACTTTCCAGAACTTCAAAGACCCTCTACACAGCATCTCCAAAGACGACAAAGATCATGAAGGAAATTATTTTACTCAGAGCCCCTGTGTGGGATTAATGTAAAAAACTTCCAAATTAAATGACGAGAATTCATCGTCACGTTCCGACGTGGGTGATTTCCTTTGGCTGATTACGCTAGATGTTTGGCTAAGATAAGTAGGGAGTAGGCAGTGGGAGCCCACCCTGTATCTGCCACCCACAGCTGTAAATGCGATGTTTCAGGGATGACGGAAATATCATATCCAGGAAGCTACTCTGGAAAAATCATGAATTTTGGCTTCGGGTTTATCTGCGAGATACGCCTGGTTATAATAATATTACACACTTATGATTGCGGAGTGAATATTTCAGCAAATGACATCGTGACTGGGTAGTGTAATATATTTTATAGTGCTGTCCTACATTATATATGCTTTGATACTACAGTTCAAACCTTTACTCGAATTTCTTTTTTTTTACATTAATACCTCGAAAGAGTCTCAGCAGCTCCCATCTGGAGCCCATGAGATTATGGCATCCGCAAGTGGGGCATATGTTGAGAGTGAAGTGGGGAGTGGAAGGAGAGGGGAAGAGGAAGGTGGGAAGTACCTGGCTATTCACATCTGGTCACCAAACTCGGCTAAAGCCATTTCAAGCATCGTTTCAATTCTGAATGGTGGTCTTACAGCAGGGTTATACTGAGAGTATCGTTTTCTCTGGAACTTGCCGCAAATATACTATATATTATTTTTAATGAATTAATTGTGAAATAACACAAATTAATCAAATGAAATTTATTTGCCCACGCTGCCGTGATGCGTATTTCCGAAACGTATATCGGTTCAGTCGCGGCAGCGACAATTCACATTTTCAATATCAAAATTTGAATACCTATTAGAAATAAAATTATTAATTTCTAATATACACGCTGGTAAGATTAATTTATCTAGATTTTGGAACAAATTTGCTTTGCTAAGTGATAACCAAAATAACCAATATAGAGGTGTATTTACAACATATGCGAATAATATCATAATTCAAATATTTAGAAATAAAAGGATTAATTTTTGATATACACATCGGAAAGATTATTTTATCTAGATTTTAGAACAATTTTTGCTTTTGCAAAGTGGTAAAAAATAACCAATATAGACGAGAATTTAAAATGTAAATTGTCGCTATCAGGACTGAACCGGTATAGGTTTTGGAAATATGCCGCCGGGATTCGATCCCGCGACCTTCGGATTGCGAGTCGAATCGGATTGACATTTAAACAATATATACAAGGTATTAAAGATAAAATCATCCCCTTAATTAGCATATTTAAAAAAGGTTTATATTATAGTCTCGTACACTCACATTTAAATTACTTGATTGAAATCTGGGGAAACGCATGTGAAACATACATAAATGAATTACAGGTAATACAAAACAAGGTAATCAAAAAACTATTTAACTACAAGCCCAGAACATCCACAAAAAAAATATATATGGAAACAAAACTACTAACATTAAGAAAACTATATGAATACAATACATGTCTCCTTATATACAAAATAAACAATAAACTCGTAAACACAAACACAGAATTCATTAAAACGTCCCAAGTACACAAACACTTTACGAGACAACACGATAACATACATTTAAACACCATCCACACTAACTATGGTAAACAATCCATTGGTTACGAGGGAGGCAACTTATATAATTGCCTCCCAAACGAAATTAAAAACGAAAAGAAGCTGGGTAAATTTAAAAAAAAATTATTAATATTTATTCTTGATAAACAAAATAATGATGTTGAATAGCGCTGTATTGAAATATTTAATTTATTTTAATTTGTATAATTATTTCTAGTTAAATGAGTGAAAATGTAATTTTCTTTTAACTGGAATAAAAAAAAAAATAAAAAAAAAAAATCAAAAGTCTTGCTCCTAGACCACGCCGGTCGTACGTCACACTCTTCTAAATCCATCTACGGCACAGGTTTTGGCTCGCGAAGTATTTAGAAGTGCCACGAGGCCAGGTGCCATCGAGCAACGGCAGTTTGCAAATGGCGGTGTTTGTTGTTGAAACTTGTTGTTACTGTTGATTTGAATGTTATTTTACCGAAAACATAAAATTAACAGATCGTTACACTTTTAAACATTTATAAAGTTTACTTAGCGACAGCACTGACTTCGTAATTTGGGGGTCTCGTGCCCAGTTGGCCCTACTTCTGTAGTTGGCCCTACTTCTGTAGAAATGACCCTAAACATTCGATTCGTTGGATCGTGCCTTTCCAATGGCACACATATTTTCCTGGCACTTTTTTCTGTACTCACCTGATTTACACGTCCAAACCATTTTTTTTTTATTTAGGTACTGTTTAATTTAAGCCTAATAACTTTTTAAACTTAAAAAAAAAGCTCACGTCAGTCCACCAAATGAACTTCGTGACAAAAAAAATTACAAAAAACCGTTAGAATCTCCCCTTTGGCCACAATCGAAGTCAATAATCACCGTCAACTAGAAAACTCCGAAACTATCTATATTAATTCTCACAGATTCCCACAGGTACGAATATGTAGACTATAATATTATAACATCGACTGTGTTGACAAGATTCTGGATATATTTAGCAAAAGTATTCCCCAAAGAACTCTTTAAAATTTCTTGAATCTCTAATTACCATAACTTGATTCGACGAGACTCAAACTTTATTGTCTCTACTTTTGTTTTGTTCTCGCTGTTGTTGTTATTTTGTTGTAGTAGTTTTATAGTAGCTTTTTTTCTTATTATTGATGTTCACATATTGTTGAACAAGCTTGTGATGGCTGGTTGGTATTTATTCTACGCTATTTCATTATGGTTTTTAGGTTGTCTGTGTGCACAAATAATGTTAAATAAAAACATTATAATTAGAACAAATAAAATAATAAAATGGGAATCGCTTTCCATGTTTTCATTTTCATCTTCCATCATATTATTTATTCCAGTCGAATATCAAGTAATTTTATTTCTATGGCGCCCATTCTATGGCGGTTATTATTTTCAATCAAACGTAACGACTTGAAAATTCTGAATATCACGAATGGTTAAAACATTGGTTGGTTACGCCCATACACATACCTACACATACGCATACCTACATAGCACGCATACATACTGTCACTGCTTGGGATTGGTATTAATATTGTTGCAAATTCCTTTCCTACCCATCCCTATTGCCTATCCGTCAATTTTACCCAGTCTGTAATAAACTCCCGCCGCAACATATAGCATTGTGCTTCCGCTATCGGTTAATCGCCATTAAAAATAACTCAACCGTGTATTATAAAATAAACGACATTCACGACTATTGCTGTTTTGTGCCTGTTGGATGGGAGAGGAAGCAGACAAGTGCATTGCCACCCCTACAAGTTCTTTTACCCTTTTCGGTGAGTCCTTTCCTTTCTATGCCACATGTATTTTATCATTTCAGGCAGTGATAGTAACACAAAATCAAGGTCCTTCGCCAGTCATTTTTTACACAAACATATTAATCCACTCTACACAATCATAATATCATTCATTGGTCAGAACCAATATTAGTGCTTATTATTGCATTTTATACTTTAATAAAAGCATGAAAACATATTAAACAAAACGATTTAATTTTTAAGAAATAATTGATCACAGCTCTAAGCTACAATGACGTTACGATATACGTAGACTTGCCGTTGTCTCACAAACTCAAAATTGAATGTGGAAAGTGTGTTTTCAGTAAGTTACTAATTAGGACGAGAAGGATAAAGTCGACGTAAGACAAGGATAGAAATTCAAATGAAATAAACGGTAGGACCGGTCGGCGTTCTCGTTTTCAAAAGTAGGGATGTGACTTTTACATAAATAATCGGTTCTTTTTCTTAGCATGAAAAATCGATTTATAAATAATCGTTTTTTCTTGGGAAATAATTAATTAATAAATTAATTAATAGATTAATTACGAAACATGTCATTGTTGTATGAGAATTTAACAATATTACCGGTGCAGGCCTTATTATGGTACAAAATATTGATTCAGCATATGTCTGAGTCTAATTATAAGAAGAAAGTAGAACATGATTATAATACAAAGTTCACGAAGAATGAAGGAATGATTTTTCCAAAATATAATAATAACTACGGACGGCGAACCCTGGAATATAACGTGCCGAAAATATTTAACATGTTACCAATTAATATAAAAAATTGCGATTCTACAAATAGATTCAGATATATGCTGCTAAATAGAGATAGTTTATATTAATTCATATGTGTTAATTGTTATAATCTGTATGGTTATAGTAATAATATTATGTAATGTTTAAATTGTAACTGAACATTAACATCCTGTTGACAAACTGCTTTATTGCGGTTTAACGGGATTGTACCTTGAAAACCAATAAAAAAAATAAAAAAAATAGATTTTCCTTGAAAAAAAATCATTTGTAATCGATTTTTCCTCAAATTTGACAAATTTAATTAAATGCGTAAAATATATTTAATCACATTTTTATTAATTAAAAAACATTCAAGAGAAATTATAAGTTTTAAAATAATCAAAAGAAATTAAAAGCTTTTTTAAATTATCAACACAAATTAGAAATCCCCGGGCAATGAGCTCAGGAATAAGGTAAACGTTTGGACATTATACGGTTCCGGGACTTCACTTCACTTCCGGGAATTAACACGGCGCCAGCTTTTGAAAACAATCTCTCTGCTAAGGCCGAAGACGCCGGCACCAAAAGGTGCTTACACGTCACCTGTGTCAGTTTGGGATAAGCTCCCTCATAGCTTCACCAGACCTCTAAAGCATCTTTTTTTAACTCTTTTAGAGGCGCAGCTATGTACAGGTCTAATTCGGATGTCTGACTGTGACTTAGTCTGACTGTCTCTGAAGCGTGTCAGGGCTGCGAATGAAAAAATCGGCAGTGTAAAAAAAAATCGATTGCTAATTAATCGATTTTTTAGAAAATTAAAATCTACTGATGTGACTTTTTCATAAATAATCGATTATTTTTATTAAGTAATCGGTTATTTTTCTTAGAATAAAAAATCGACGTATAAATAATCGATTTATGTTTGAGAAAAATCGGCTTCTAATCGATTTTTTTCATAATCGATTATTTTTTCACATCCCTATTCAAAATGTCCGTCGAACACCGTCCAAGGACGATTAGAGTAACAGGCCTGAAGGATTTCAAGTGATCAAACTATAATAATGCAAGGCCATTTTGCAAATCGTCATTTTCGTTGGACAGGTTCTGTCTTTAGTTTCTAACTTTACATTGTTCTGAGATAAGATAAGAGGTGTCAAAGTTTGCGTAAACGATTTTTCTTAATCTATTCACCAATTTCCGATTTCAAGGTTGAATCTCGTGTAAAGTACTCCCGTCTGTCTTATTCTGCGATTATGAGTAAGGCGGCTTAAGTTTATCATATTATAAAGAAAAATATTTAAATGGGACATATAATTACCATTTTAGAACATATTTAAGCGTGCAGTTTATAATAAACCATATGCAACCAGCTGGGGTCAAATAATTCATTGCATAAGATTCTAACTCCTTTTGCCTAATGCCTACTCCCATTCCAAAATATGGCCGCGTCCTAGTAAATACTTTTATTTTAAAATTGTAACACAATATTGAACTTTAACATACACTTTGTACACTTTGATTCCATAAAACATGGTAAGGTGAAATTAGAACCCCAACTAATTTCAGTTGAAACCTTGTTGAATAAGATGGTGACGAAATGACGGCAATTGTTATCTAACTACTGATTTGTATGTTGTTTTACGACTAGCATATAAATAAACAAAGCCATAGACTATTTGAAACAGTTATGTTTTTTGGTGCGCCCAAACCCTCTGTACTCTAGTAGACCTTGCATTCTCCAGTGACGCATAAAATCTTCGAACGAAAAACAATTGTAAAATAATAATATACAACATATTATATAACAATTAAAATAATAATCAATAAAAATAAATTATTGGCTAACATTTACAAATGAGACGTTATTCCTTGACTTTTAAGTATTAGTGATTGTCGAATAATGGAAACATTTTCTCATCACACAAGAGAGCATTTTGGCCTTTTTTAATGCAATTTATTTAAAACACACGAACTTACGCGACGCCTGGCAGTTTCATACTAAAACTACGAAATCGTAAACAATACAATTGACTTGTTTAGGGCTTGCCGCTTTGAGATTTCTACAGCGCGTTTATATTATATATATTAGGGTGTAAAATCACGGTAACGATGAACCATGAAATATCTGGTGGCATTAAAACTCACGGTCCGAATATAGGGAAATCTTGAATTTGAGGAAATCTTTTTTCCCATTCCGCACGACTGCTAACAAATAATACGTTGGTGTAAAGTAGGGTACGCCACGTGTTAAAAAATAATGGTCGCTTGTATTATTTTGACCCTCAGCCATTCAACACGTACAAAATTTACAATAAGAAAGGAATGTTAAATGTAATTCGCCGCCACACACCCGCCATTAGATAATAAGGACTGACAAGCAAGCCTCTCGACTAGCAAATCCGGAGGTCACAGTTCAAATCCCGGCGTGCGTATTTTTTTTAAATATTTATTTTATTTTATTTTAACTTTATGAGTAAAACTTCAAATTGTAATATTTAATTAAATGAAGACAGTATAACCGAAACTCAATCGAAAATCTGGAAATAGAAAAATCAGAAAAAAGTTCAAGTCCCAGAGGTGTCAATTTCTTTTTCTGATTTTTCTGTTTCCAGATTTTCGATTGAGTTTCGCTTATATTGTCTTCATTTAATTAAATTTTGTTTGGTTAATTAGTGATATATCACAATTCATTCATTTAAAAATAAAATAAATCATATTTGCGGCACGTTCCAGAGAGGAAGATATTCTCAGCATCGTCATGGTGTAAGTTTAGACTTGAATCACTCAGAATTGAAACGTTGCTTGAAATGGCTTAAGCCGTATTTGGTGACCAAATCTGAATAGACAGGTACTTCCCCATCTTCCTCTTCTCAATCGCCTTCCCCTCTCGTCTAACTTCAACCTCACAACAAACTCCAATTAGGAATGCCGTAGTCTCACTATCTCTAGACGATTAGGAGCAACTGGGATTCTTGTACGGTATTCACATTTAACCCTGGATAGCTAACCTCCGTCGATTCGACGTGCAGCGCAGAAATATTGCTGTCTCTTTTTAACTCTGCGTCCGAATGTGTTGTCTCGGCTAGCCAACTTAGTCGCCGGTAAGCCCGTTGCAGTGACGCACGCAGTGAACAGGTAAGCATCACAGATTTTGAGATACTTGACCTTTGCCCGTCGTTTCGACGGATGGTTAGCTTTAACGTCAGTATTTTAATTCGAGTGCGCGTGAATATTTTTCTCTAAATTTGAAATTATTTTTAGATTTAGAATATTTTAGATAAAGAAGATTAAATAATCTACTACATCAAAGAACTAAATAGCGATGCCATGGATGATAGTTCTGCTAGTGAGACCGAAGATCTGGTGTCGGAGGATGATGTGCAGAATGATGAAAATTATGAACCATTAAATTCCGAGGAAAGCTATTTTTTTCGGTTTTCTCGACATGGAAACATCTCGAGGTCGAGAAAACCGCAAAAGGAAAACGTGTGGAAATTGCCACTATAAGAAAAAGCGAATGACCAAAAGTATGTGCGCCAACTATAACGTTTCGATATGCGGTAAACATAAAGTTGATTTTATGTCACTTGCGCCAAAGAAAAATGATTTGTTTGACGTTTTAATTACTTTTTATGTTTTTACGTGCCATATGAAGCCAAAAAACTGAGAGTTTTATTTTCATTTACTAATTGATGTTGCATGCCAAAGTGGTTAATAAAAAATGTTCCTATTCCATTAGAGGTCTAAGAAAGATTAAAATAATGTAATTAATAAATAAATCAGGTTAAATTCCAAAATATATTTTTATTTACAATCATATCTAAGAATAAAGCTATGAAAAAGGGAAACGATTTTTATAATTATATCATTAAAAAAAATATATAAAAACCAAATACCCATCGTTTCAACGGATGGTTAGCTTAAATAGATTATACCAGAATGTTAGCTATCTAGGGTTTAAGAAATAAATAATCATAATTTTGAGATTTTAGTACGACCTATATATTCTTTCATGGAGGTGTGCAGGTACATATTGACTATTCTCTGCCTGAGTGACAATCTTACTTATGTAGAGGCAACTCGCGTAATCGACTACTCCAATGTATCAAACCCTATGTTGAACCCTCTCCTACAAATGTTTATTTATTTATTTATTGTTGTTATTCGCCCGTAGGGGCTTTGCATAGATTATAAAATAATATTTTTAAGCTATCGAGGATTACACATACATAGAATTTATACCAAAAGTTATAAAAGTGAAAAATTTTATAAAAGTGAAATTTTTTTAAGAATATACAAGTAGTGTTTGAAGAAAAAACCACCTGTATATTCTTGCGTAAAACCGTGAAATATTTTAAACAATGTAATATTTGACAATAACATAGAACAAAATATAATTTTAAACATTACAATAACACATCAAATCGTAAAATATATTATACCCACGTTACAAGAATTTGTAGAATTCCACAAAGTGTTGGTTAAAATAACATTTTAGAATATAAAAGGAATCAGCGAATATATCTACAATACCCCCAAATTTGTTGCCTAAATCATGCATCCTATTGATAAGTGAGTGTGATTGATAGTTGGTTGTGTATGTGTTGCAAAAGAATGTTGTATTTTGTCTAGTATTCCTTTTCGGTACATGGAGTTTAATAGTAGCAACGATGGCAGGGCTGTCAATTGGGTAGTTCATAACTCTATATAATAAAATTAGGTCTGAAATGATTCTTCTGTCAGACAGCGTAATTAAATTAAGTCGATTCATCAAACTTAAATAATTAATGTTTTCTATTGGAATTTTGAGTTTGAAATTTACGTACCTAAGAAATTTGTGTTGAACACGTTCTATTTTGTTAGAGTGTACTTTATAGAAAGGTGACCAAATAGGTGAATTATATTCCACTTGACTTCTCACTAATGAAATGTAGAGTGTTTTCATGCAATCCAAGGACTTAAAATCAGTTAGTGTTCTATAAAGGAAGCCAAGAATCTGTAAAGCCTTATTAGTTATATCATCTATATGTGCTGTGAATGTTAAGTTTGAATCGAAATGACAAATTTGGTGACAGAGCATTCGATACGTTCGGTCAACATTCTTGGAGAGACCTACCATATTTGTATTCCGATGTCAGAAACTGGGTTTGTAAACTTAAAGCGTCAAAACACATGTTAAATAGGCATCCTTATACCTGCCATTAAAACGTAATACATCCTTGAGGTGTCTGAATCAGGATACTAGTTATAAGTACAAAAAATATTAGTGATCCCTATGCACTTTATTGTCCAAAGTGTGTACCATGACAGTGTAATGGTGTCCCATCGTCTGCCAAATGTTGCAGAGAAACAGCGTTGTGTATAGTAACAATAAGTTAGTAATTTACTCACACTTTATAATTTGGGAGGCGGGAATGGGTAGCGCCGCCCCGGGAACCATTTATTGGATAACCAACATCTCTGCCATAAGTCACCTCAAGTGGTTTGCAACGTTTGGTGACTTAGCCGGGATGCCCGGGTTCACGGTCTGAGGTTTGTGCGGGTCTTGGCGGCGGATGCGTCTGTCCATCAGCTGCATGGCAGGCCGGATCGGGAGAGAATAGTTGAGGGAGTCACTTTGATTTCTCCAACTGTATTCTCTCGGAACATCACCTTGCACCGCAATGGGAGGTATGGATTCATACGCCCGTCATTCCTGGACACACTGACCCCCAGATTCCTACCCTACCCTTACTACCCTTTTCCTTCCCAGAACTTCCTCTCCTTCCTTTATTAAAAATACCCTACACATAGCATCCCCAAAGATGACTGAGGGAATTATTTATTTATTTTATTCTGAGCAAATGTAATTTTTTTAAATTAAACACTCACCTATTTGTAGATATTTAAATATGTTTTTGACAATTTACCCCATGATACGGAACATCCTGTATCAGAACCCCCACCATATACAAAGTCAAAGAGACAGGCTGTCATCGTTACCCCTTTCTAAATCATATACGCTTGCGCGACTCATTAGGTGGAGATGAGATTGATTACAATGCAAGATCACGCTAAACAGCCTCATCCCATTGTGCCCTCCGCAACCCTGGAGATGACAGGTGAGATGGGGCACCTCGCCTTCTCTCACCTCTCTAATCCTACTCTTCTCTCTCTACCTAATCTTTACAGAGGTCTCTCTGCTCTACTTGTCCTTTTAACCTTCTCCAGGGGAGTGAAACTCATCGAACGATCACAAATGAGAGAAATCTTACTACTTACTTATGTATTGAAACCCTCGATAACAAGCCTTAGTCGATTAGGCTACGCGTTTAAGCAGTTATGGAAAGTACAAACAGTGTACCAATAATTGCAAAAAAATGTGTATTTATTCTAATTTAGTTTTTAATAAAATAACATGTGTGTAACTTGTTAATTTGTATAACAAATCAGTACCGTCAGCTGAAAAGAATAATATTATGCACTGACAACAAATGCAAAAAGTCACGCGAAATGAACAAAGGTAAAAGACAAATAAAAATCCACATTACATAGGTACACAAATATAAAAATAATTGTTAGAATTTTTGCATTTCATGTTTTGCAACATCGCACCCGATGGATAGACGACTGTGTTTTTTACATTAGTTCCACATAGGAGGCCTTGAGGAAAATAATTCCTCTCAAGACCTGTCATTTTTGGGGATTTTGTGTGGAGGGTCTTTTTAGGAAAGAAAGGATAAAAAGTTCTGGGAAGGACAAGGGTATTATGGGTGGGTAGGAATCTGGGGTCAGTCCCATTGCGGTGTAAGGCGATGTTCCGATAGGTCAAAAGGACTCCCTTAACCATTCTCTCCCGATCCTGCCTTCCAGCTGGTGGACAGACGCACCCGCCACCAATACCCTGACAAATCTGCTAAGTCACCAAACATAGCGAACCACTTTGGGTGACCTATGGCAGAAGTGTTGGTTATGGAATAAACGGTTCCCGGGGCGGCGCGTATCCACACCCACCTCCCAAATTAAAAATTAGCATGGCAGGAAGGTCCGAGAGAGACTAGTGGACGAGGTCTTTTGACCTCTTTAGCCAGAATTCCTCTATACATCGCCTTGCACCGCAGTTGAATGAATTGATTTAAACGTCCGTCACTCCTGTACATACTCCTCTCCAGATTCCTACCCAGTACACCCGTCATAACTATTTTCTTCCCAAAACTTCCTCTCTTCCTTTTCTTAAAAAAAACTCTCCTCACAGCATCCCCTAAGATGGCATAGGCCCTGAGGGAAATTATTTTCCTCAGATCCTCCTGCGTGGAGGTAATTAAAAAAAGGGCCCATACCTGCCTCCCAAATTGAAAATATACATTTTGTTTAATGACGCGCGTGTTCGAACACGCTGTAAATTTGTAAAACCGTCAAGAAATGCATGAAAAGGTATGCCAAATTTATGTACAAGATGCCCAATGAAAAAAAAAACTTTTTTTAAAAATCTAACTATGAAATCATTAAAACAACACAGACTTTCAGTCATTAATTTATTCTTCAAAATCTTGATTGTTGAGAAGAGCAGTTTAATGTTCATGTTCTTATTACCTTACATATAAAATTTGTATCATATCCAAACTAAATCCTCGAAATATTCAAAATAACTATTTTGTGCGCTACGATAGTTTTTGTAGGAGAGGCCGATTGTGTTTCGGTGTAGCCGATTCTGCGAATGTTTTGTAGTCTTGGGATAAGTGAAAATTGTGTTTTTTTTTCAAGATGAACGAACATTGGATATTTATTAATCAGACTATTTATAGAACATTTTGGGTAGTAGTATATTGTATGGCACGACCATAAATGATCAAATTTCAAATGAAGAGATCGGAGTAGAATGCAAGCCTGACGTAAGCTTAGTTAATAAGGAATCCCAATTGAGGGGTCGCTGCTTGCGTAGTTTTATCACGTATAGCAGTTGGATGCTGAAAGAAGTGTAAATAGAATATTTAAGTAGATAAAATAAGCAGAAAAAGTACGATTAGGTCAGTCAACTTCTTAAGAATAGGTATTAGACCAACTCATACAGAGAAAGGTCTGGGCATATAATTCCTCTCTGACGACTACCGCTGTGGAGAACTATTGTGCGAGTTAGTTAAATAGGTAGTTAGACATTATTTTTGATAACGAAGTCATTAGAATAATAAGTAGTCATATCGGTGGAGCAGGTGAAATTATAAATGTTCTTTTCAGTTTTTTAGACCGACTAAGCTAAAGTCAATCAAGTTATAACATGTGAATGGACTTTTCTACACAATGTTAAATTTAAATAAAATTTGCGCCAGTTAAATATGGCAATGTGATTTCAAGAGCTTATCGAACTTTGGTGCTTCACATTTGCGATAGGGGATGTGAAATCGATGAAATCATTGTATTACTAGCGCAGACGCAGACCCGTGAAAAATTACTGGACTTTTGTTAGTAACTAACTAATCATCACAGAGAGGCAGAGAGGACGGGCCGCCAAACAACCCGGTCTTGGCACACACTCCTTGCCTCGTTCACATTCATACATCGTCTCATACATGCTATTCTATCATTCTGACTCTTGACATGGCCCGATTCATGTATCTGATTCACTTGGTCGTGCCATGTCTTTCTCGGGCGTCCCCGACTTCTTCTACTATTCACATTGGCGTCACATATTCTCCTTACACTCCTTTCCTCGTTCATTCGCTCTACATCCCCAAACCATCGGAGCGTTCCTTTTTTAATTTTACTAATTATCTACATTTACTTCAACCCTGCATTCTTTGCGGATCTCTACGTTTTTCATACGATCATACATGGTTTTACCACACATACACCTCAGGGATCTCATTTCTATAGCATTCAGTCTACTTTCATCCTTCCTTTACCAGTTTCATGCCTCACTGCCATACATCAGGGTAGGTACCAGTACAAGATTATGGACGGCTAGCTTCGTTTCTTTGAACAGTTTTTTGTTGATGCCAACGGCGTTCAGTCCTCCATTAATAGAGTTACCTGCATTCACCCTTATTTCAATGTTTCTATCAGCCTAACCATCTCCCGTAAGTACCTATTTAAAGTAAGTATTTAAAAATAAAGTAAAAATATATATTTTTTAAATACTTATAAAAAAATCGACAGCCTAGAATCGAACCCCGATCAATTACTCGGAAGGCAAAGGCAATTTTAGAATGTTACGAACACACAATCAAAATTAACAGTAGGTATTGGACAGTTAGAGGCGGGGTAAGTGTTTGGTTAGTTACTCGTCTGAGTGACCAGTGAGAAAAAACACCCTGTATATCGTTTTCGAAAAGTCACACTTTATAATAAAATATTTAGTGTGATATATTTCAAACTCCATCACATGTGCTTTGTTCGATTTGTTTGGCATTTAAGCACCGATAAATGCCGATTTAAATACCGATTCTCAGCCTATTTAAGATTTTGATCAAATTTTAAGCTAACTGCAAATAAACCATAACTGTTATAATAAAATGACTTTAGAACTTTGGTAAATTGTGATTGCATCTTTGAAAGTGATAACCAATATCGATCGTCCAGTTGATTAGTCTACTTCTCCGAAAAATCGAAAGTCGTGTTGAGTACGCAGTTATACAGATGGCGCAAAACTACCGATATGGTTTGAATGTGAAATAACTTTTTTATTTAATGGTTAATTATTATTATTATTTGTTTGCTATACAGTATATTAATGGGAAATATTTTTGGCTTAAGTGTGAAAAATGATATCCCTCAAGTGGTGGCCATTTACGGCTTCGCACATTCGTGCTCTTTCCAGTACATTTTGCTTAACTTTTCGTAAAATTTCCGGTGTTATGGCTTGAATTACATTGCGAATATTTTGTTTTAGCTGTGGTATGATCGCTGGCTTATTTAACCATAGCTTTTCTTTCAAATAACCCCAAAGAAAACATTCTGGCGCTGTTAAATCCGGTGAACGTGGGGCCCAATTGAAATAATGCTTTCGCCAAAGAGGTCCCGTAACAAGCCATTATGTCCCTTGCAGTGTGGGCTGTGACTCCATCTTGTTAGAACCACAACTCTGGATGGTTTTCTACAGCAGGTCTCAAAAAATTGTCCAGCATCGGTCGATATTCAGCACCATTAACCGTAACTGAGACGCCATGCGCATTTTCAAAGAAATATGGACCAATAATCCTTTCAGACGATTCACCGCACCAAACAGTACACTTAAGTGAGTTTAATTGTTGCTCATGGACAGTTCTTGGATTCTCCGTAGCCCATATCCTGCAATTTTGCTTTTTTGCGAAACCATTAATTGCAATCAGGCGGTTTATTGTTGGTACTGAAGGTCCAGTACACACATTAAAAAAACGACGATAAGCACGCTGCGTCAAAACAATTGACCGTTGATTTTCTAAATAAAATTCAAAAAACTTTGATCGCTGTTTTGTTGTGTAGTGTTCCATTTCAAATTTCCCAAGTTTTCACAAAATTCTGAAATAAAAATAAAAAATATAAATAAATTTTAAAATTAATTAAACATTCAAACCATATCGGTAGTTTCGCGCCACCATGCATAAATGTAAAAGTGTACCCTCTATCTGGCACAATAATCGGATTACTCATAAACACCACCAAATCTTTTAGAGAAATAAACAAACAATTATTTTCTGGGTTACTAGTAGAAAATTTCAAAATGTCATACTAATGTAGCAGATGAACTATGTTTTATCTTTTGTGGGAACGAGAAATTTCTCGGCCGAGATCTTCTGTCAGATTTGTGTGATTTCACATGGCTGTTATTTGCTTTTTCTATAGGCCGATGTCAGAATTTCAGCTGTGTACTGTCACGTATTTTAGTTTAGGTCGTTATAATCATGAAATCATGCAAGTATGCGTGATTATATATTCATTTGACAGCATTAGAAAATCACACAAATCTCGCCCGATATCTGTCTGGATCGAGGCGGATATCGGGCTTATATATACGAGTAATATCTGTAGAGATCAATATGATTGCTTTTACAGGAATTTGTAACTACAATATATAATCGTAGATATATATTTATTGCGAGCATTCGAATATTTCTTTCTTCATTATCATAATCATCAACGAGGCAGCGGTTACCATTTATTGAATAACCAACACCTCTGACATAGGTCACTCCAAGTGGTTCGTTACGTTTGGTGAGTTAGCAGGAGTGCCCGAGTTCATGGGGGTGAGGTTTGTCCGGGTCTTGGCGGCGGATGCATATGCCCACCAGCCGCATGGCAGGCCGGATCGGGAGAAAATGGTTGAAATTTTAACTTCTATTGCCATACTCTCTCGGAATATCGCCTTACACCGCAGTGGGAGGGATGAATTTATGCGTCCCTCCTGGAAACACTGACCCCCAGATTTTTACTACCATTTCTACTACATTCCTATTCCTCATACCATTTTTATTCCCAGAACGTCCTTTCCAGCCTTTCTTAAAAAGATCAATATGACTCAGCATCCCCAAAGATGACGTAGACCCTGAGGGGTATTATTTTCATCAGGGCCTTTTGTGTGAAGATAAATGTGAAAAAAATCACAAAACTTTGTATTTGGGTATATCTGACTAATCAACTGGATTTTCGACATATCAAAAGCTGAAACGCCACGAGAATCCACGTTGAAAGGGGACAATTCAAATTTTGCAGGCTTGAAATGGCGGTGATCGACAATTTGGTAGTTTTCAGGCATGATAGAGTTAGAAAAACCCCAATCCCTATTAATTCTGAGGTTTTTTAAAATTACGATAAAAAAACGCAATTTACATAAGGTCCTTACATGAAGTCGAAGACTTAAAAAAAAAAAGGTTCGTAATGTTTTTTAGATGGGATCAGTAATAACAATTACTTAACCAAATTTTTATATGAGTAAGTACATTTTCACGTGGTAGAAAAGTATAAACAAGGAAAATTACACGATTATAATCATTCATAAACATTTAACAAGGGTTATTGACCGTCTTCATCGCGAAAACCTGAAGAAAATGACTACCGCAAAATACTACCCTCGCTCAGGCCATGTTCGATTCCATAAATAATCGTTACTTCGTTGACGTTATTGACATAAAAAAAATAAATGTTACGAATACATAAATTATAATGCGAACACGCAACGACCCAAAGAACAACACAGTTATTTACCTTGGGCTCTGTTCGCTGGAATCGAAAGCGTATTTTTTATGTTTTGAAGCCGTTTGGTATTGTACAATAGTTTGAAAAGAAATTTGAGCAAAATATTTTTAAAAATTTTTAGAAAACTTAAAAATTTCAACAACATAATATTATATATTGTATTTTGGCATTCTCGACAGCTTCTGTTCAAAACCTCGATTCTACGCAGAAATACCCCAAAACACTCTCGATTTAAAAAAAAAAAAATTATATATGCATATATATTACAATATATTACAAAATGATACTTTGTCTGTCCAACTGGGAAGGATACCCGTTTCAGGACAGCCAAATTGTATATTTAGTTCATAAACAAAGGAATGGTTTCGTTCAAGATATCACAGGAATTCGCTTCTGTCAAGACAACTTTTCAGAACATTAAAAATTGTATTCTGAACGAAGGGATGATTTCATCATGTCTTTGAAAGAATCGCAAAGATGTGATTTTTTTTCAATGTCATTTTGGAGAACATTAATAATTGCATTCAGAGTGAGTGAGTGGTTTCTTTAGTGAGATCACAAGTAGGAGATTCTTTCCAGGCCATTTTAAAGAACATTTACAATTGTATAATTAGAATGTACACATTTATAAACATATGAATATATTAAATAGTTATAAATACATATGACATATGAATTTCCTATGTATTTATAACTATTTAATTTTAATAAAGTACTATAAGTTTTAGAATTTCTTAAGTTGTAGAAATAACACAATTATAAACCAAATACATGATAAATGTTGTTTTTTAAGCTCGTTTTGGAGAACATTAATTTAATTTATTTAGTCCTTTACATCTTGAAATACCCCGAAAACCCCAAAATACCCTCGACTCTGCAGTGCAGGTCCATTTGATAGATTCTCCCATCTTAACAAACGGATTTCAAACTTTAGAGCACAGGCGTCGGGTGGGAATTCTATCCTTGTTCTACCGGTATTTCAATGGAAGATGCTCCGAGGAATTAGCGTCATTGATCCCTTCGGCACCGGTGCATAGTCGGGAAACACGCCAAACGCGTGGTCAACATATATACACGGTTGACATTTGTCACATGAGAACGGGTTGCTTCTTCGACTCGTTCTTGTGTTCAACAGCTTGGCTGTGGAACGATTTGCCGGCCTTTGTGTTTCCTTCTTCTTACAGCATGGGTCTCTTTAAGACAAATGTTCATTCCTTCCTCTCCTAAAAAATACCCTCCACACAGCATATCAGATGACATAGGCCATGAGAGAAATTATTTTCCTCTGAGACAACTACAGTACTAATTGTACGTACGTATCATTCACCGCTAGAACTGCCAATACATTTACAGACCTTTTAACAGTCGAAAATGAGACAAACGGTGGACGTACGTCTGCACTTATTATTATTTTTTTATTATCATAATTTTGAGAAAAACCATGGACTTAAAATATTACATACGGGTTATAAGGCATCACAGATAAATAATTTAGAGATTTTAGAAATTAGGAAAAGTGTTAATAATAAAGCAGACATAATTAACAAGCAACAAATTTGTATAAACCCTATTTTGAACCTTTTCCCACTTAACCGGTCTTTCCCTCCTAATCACTTTGAAATCCCAATTGTCCCCTCAATCTTACCCCTTCCCCTTCCTCCTACCCCTTCGTCCCATATGTGATCTATGTTTAATTTTTAAGTTTAGTATACATTTGATCCTGATGATGTGAACATCGTTCACGAAACATGTAGATTGTGTACGAATAAAAGTGTTGTAAACAAAGTTGTTTGTTTTTTCTTAAAAGAAACATAAAATCATTATCATACATCTCCCTTAAACGTTTAAAGTAAATAAACGCAATTCCCGTCGCCGTAGCTGAGCCGTATTAAGATATAATTGTTTTATCCAAAGGAAAAAAGTGGTACTTTGGTGGAAACAGACACCCTTATATTGTGTCTCAACTTTTTTCTCACCATTGCAGTTTGCAAGGAGTTTAAGGATTTCGTGAAAATATTATTTATCCAAACGTACGAACATGTTCACCATTAACAATTCCTATTTAGGATCAGAAGGCACGCATTGCGTCTTAGTACGGCTTAATCCAAATGGAAAAATAACCAAAATAAATAATAATACACCCGACTTATCAGGCCATAATCAAGAAGTAGTAAAATTTTATTACCGCCGTATTTTTTGTGGTTGCTTACTCATTGGCCTTGTAATTTGGTCGATTTAAATATCATGCTTAAAAAAATTATAATTTCCCTATTTCTCCGTTTTAATTATTTACATAATACGACCTTCATACAATCTGGTGACGGCGAGATACCAATCGTGGAATTAATTTTGATTGACGTTCTGTGAAATATAATTTATTTTGCACATTTTCAAGGATTTTTCATTCACGTTTATTTTTGTATACCTTGATATAGGTAGCTAACCTACTTTAAAGAATACAATGGTTTTAACTGGTGACATATGGTGTAGAGTATAGATCATAGGTTCTCAACCTTATTTTGCCAACCGCCCACTTTGAGAATGTTTTTTTTGTAGAGCCCCAATTTTTTTTTTTTACTTATGGAGGGGGGGCTCAAATATCACAGAGTCAATAATTCGATTAAAAATATATTAAATTACTTTATTATACCTTTTGTGTTTAGCAAGGTAAAAAAGTAATTATTTTGTATTTTAAGTACCGGGTTGGTAAAGTTTCTCATGATAAAGTGCCAATTATTAATAATACAATAATAATAATAAAAAAATAAAAAATTTCATAACGTCATTCAATTTAATGTAGACCTGAATGTACCTTATGGAATCTTTCAGTTCAATTCTCATCCACTTTCCAAACTACCCGAATATGTGATTTTTCGCACACGCGATAAAAACGATTACAAAACAAACAATAAAAAAATTAACCAATATTAAAGTTTACTATGCTCTATGGGTACCTACGTAATTAGCGTGTTTTTTGTCTTTTTAGACGATATTTTTTTTACCTGCCTAATATGTGTCTTCTTCAGTACTGCCCCCCTGAAAGTCTCAAAGGCCCACAAGTGGGCGTTATTGCCCACGTTGAGAACCTATGGTGTAAACTAATGGACATATACATAACAATATTATGTGTACAATGAGTATTGATTTTGCATGAACAAGTTTTAGTGGTGTTCAATGTATATTTAAACTTATTGATTAACGGATTAATTACTCAACCTTTTTGTTTAAAAAATACTGTTTTATCACGAAACTGTTCTTTGTATACCTTATACCTACAGGTCAATATTTTAAAGGTAAGCAGATACTGGTAAGTGATGTTACATAAATGAGCACTTACGTATTATTATGTTTATAATAACTGTAATGTTTGGTGAATTTATTTTCGGTGTTCAGTTATAGTTCACTGTCTAAAATAAAAATAAAATACGTAAAGGGTGAGTAGAAGAATGATGGTAGTTGTCCAGAAAGTTTTTTTCCATATACCTACCAACTTTTAAATCCAAATAATAGAAAATCCGTACGTCTCTTACATCCCTTTATAAAATAACTTATATTTTAAAATATAATTTGGTAATTTGGGCCTCAGTGGGTAACTTACTTGTGCTAAGTCCGCCGTTTTACTAAAAATAAAAAAAATATCTATACTAGAATAGAATTATCATATTATGTCTTAATTTTCAGTATACTTTGTGAAATGATGATTTATTTTGATGAGCTGATCGTTCTGAAGCAAGTGGGTACATTTTTTTATATGTAAGTTATACAATTCTTTATTTTATACTCAATTAAAATGCCACAAAGTGAATGAAAGTATTGTTATTTTGGAAGTAAAATATTTAATTTCGAAATAAAGATTTATTTACTTATTCAAGTTAAAGCCAGTAAGTAGGTAATACGTGTAGATGAGATATCCAACATAAAACCTATGGAGTTCCCCAAACAAGCATCTTTGTTTCTCATATACATAAACGATCTTTGTAACCTAATGATAGATGAAAAAATTGTAAGTTTTGCTGACGATACTGTGCTACTCATTCAATCTGACACTTGGTTAGATGCATACAAAATGGCTGAGAAATCAATTAACTCTGTTAAAAAATGGCTAGACATTAATTCTCTTGTACTAAATACTACCAAAACAAAATACATTACTTCTAGTATAAATATCGTTGGCCAACCTAATCAAGATGTTGAAATAAAAGTACATGAATGTTTTTGCATTCACGATACATTCTGTCAATGTCCTTGCCTAGATCGAACGGACCATATAAAATACCTTGGTCTAACATTTGATCAATATCTTAAGTGGAATACACATTGCCTACTTGTCACGAATAAACTAAGAAAACATATTTATTTCTTCAAAAACATTAGAAACATACTAGATTCCAAATCTATGAAAATTGTTTATTACTCTCTTTGTCAATCAATCATTGAATATGGAATAATCGCATGGGGAGGTGCAACAATATCAGCTATAGATTCATTATCGAAGGCACAAAAATTATTTATGAAAGTCATTCTTAAAGTTCCCATAATAACAAGTACTGTAGATATATTAAAAAAATTCCCTGTGTTAGATATTCGACAAATTTACACAAAAACAATCTTAACTCATCTGTTTAAAAATAAAATACGTACATTTTATGAAAATACCCAAAATCTTGTAAACACACGGCACAAAACCAAAGAACTCATACAAACACCTAAAACAAACACAACATTTGGTCAAAGAAATTTCAAATACATTGCGCCTAAAATATGCAATAACCTACCTGACAAAACAAGACAATCGAATAATATAAACAAATACAAAATTCTGATCAAACAATGGATCATCGAAAAAAGTCGTGCAATAATAAGTCACCTCACACAAATATAATCCTCTATCTCATTATTGTTACCACTAACCAACCTGAAAATTTTTGTCAAATATTTTTGCTGTATTGAAAAGTGTACTTTATTTAATATTTATAAAATATTTGTAAACTTGTCTGTCTCGACACAGGATTTCCTAGTAAGACAGGCAAGGCCAAAAAATATATGTAAACCTTTTTTTATAGATGCACATAAAAAAAAATAAAAAAAAATTTTTCGCCCCAAGTAAAATAACAATAAACACCAATTAAAATCTTTTTTAGTGCTTTTTCTAGTCAACTAGTATCTAAAGTGACTACACGACAGCAGCACAGTCTAAGGGCTAAGAAAACAAACAGTAAACACACTTAAATTTAGCAAACAAACTTCACGTCATCCATATTTAAAATTATTGTTCACCATTGGCTGAGGTTCCTTGCACTCTACACGTCTAGTGTCCATCCACCACTACTAACGTAGTGAACTTTATACCAGACTGCAAGCCACTATCCAAGGAAGTTCAACCAACTATTTAATTTATTTTATCAAAATATCAGAACTAATTATGGATGCGCAAGCATACATTTCCTTGGCTAAAGACGCCATTAATGCATTAACCAGCGTCGTGATGGATCCAAACAATAAATTTACTAAAGAGCATATTGCAAAAATAATGCCTAAAACAAATAATATACTTAGCTCCATTGGCCAAATGGCAGCGAGAATGGCTACTTTGGAAGGTGAATTGTCAGTTTATAAAAATATTCCTCCTGTGACAACCACTACTATTCCCTTACACTTGCAAAGAAAAAAAACGTTTGTGAAATTGTAATATTCCTGAAAGTGAAGCATTAATCCAAACAGATATTATGAATAGTGATACCACCAGCATTAAATAAATTATTTCTGACTTGGACAACTCCACAAATTCTCTCGACCTGAAAATATACAGAATCGGGAAAAAGGATAACAATAATCCGAGGGCAATTAAAGTTGAGTTCCCCGAGTCAAAATGGCCTAAAATCCTACTCGGCAAAAAACACTCACTAAAAAATAACATCCGCATGTACCCGGATCTATCATTTGCACAAACGAATCAGTTAAATGATTTAAGAACGGAACTGAAAAATAGGCAATCATCAGGTGAGCATGATATCACAATTAAATATATTAATAACATCCCAACAATTATCAAATTATCTCCATAAAACTGACCCATAACCGAAAATCCACATCACCAACTCATCTTTATTACCAAAATGTAAGAGGACTTAAAACTAAACTAAATAATTTAAAAATTAAACTATATAGAATATGATATCTACTACTTCACTGACTTGACCCCAGATATTAAAAATGGTGAGTTAGGATTTCAATCCCAAACACCTATCGAATGGACCGTGATACTAATACTAACAACAAAAGTAGGGGAGGTGGTTGTCTAATTTCTATTAATACCAAATTAACCTAAAGAAAACTCAAATGTGTAAATATCAACGTGGAACAACTGTTTGTTTTAGTGACAAATAAAAGTGAAAAAATTATAGTTGGTTGTGCATACATTCCACCCTCATCTGATGTCCAGCTATATACTAGCTACTGTCAAGAAGTAGAAATATTGCGAAGAAAATATCCGGACGCTAAATTTATCCTTACAGGTGACTTTAATCAACCAACTGTTCATTGGGATATTACCAACAATTCGCACAAATTCCACGTCCAGTAATGGTTCTCGTGAACTTATAGAAATGTCATGTTTCCTAAATCTTAGACAAGTGAACTTTATATATAACTGCAATAATAATCTATTAGACTTAATTTTTAGCAATTTCAATAATATAAGTGTACAACATTCAAATGAAAATGTTTCAACAATTGATAACTACCACCCACCACTTTTTGTTAAGGGTCGGGTATCAAACCGCGCTGACGCTGCAGTTAGGTATTTCTTGTACTTGTAGACAAACACGGCCGCAGCTGACCGCCTGCGTCTGACTAGAGGAGATGTGGGTATACTAGACACTACGGACTTAGGAAATAAAAATACACTTGCCTTATAAAATTAAAATTTAGTTCCTACTATAATGGATACAGCTTAACATACTAAGAATCATATTGTGGAATAGCGTGGATAGCTCATAGAGACATTCGCGCCTGGGTCAAACTGCCCATTCACTGCAGTTAGGTATTTTTGGTAGTTGCAAACAAGCTCGGCCGCCGCGATCTACTGTGTATTTCGGTTAGATTCAGGCACGGCTGGTCAGCATTTTGATAAAATACGGAATAAAAATAAATTTGCTTTATAAAATTTTAATTTATTTCCAACATAATTGATACAGCTCGACAGACTATAAATCATATTATGCAAGGGCAAGGATACAAAGACTTTTTTTAGCCCCTGGACCTTTACAAACGTCTTAGTTTTTGATTCAATGTGACATAGAATCTAAGGTGTTTTGATGTGGAAAAAATTTCTGGTTCATATATGATTTGTATAATGTTATTAATTTTTTTTTATAATATTACCAGAAAATAATGGGTGTGAATAAGTTACGACAACCTACTCTGTGCCTTAGAAATTAAAAAAACAGGTAGTTTTGTTTTCGAAAGTTAATTTATATGCATACAGATTTTTTTTAGTACCTAGTAAGAAATAATATATTTTACAATTTATCTTTGATATACATAAAGTAGAACGAAGCACATTTAGAAAAAGACAGTCAAAAATATAAAGAAGTTGAGACACATTTTTATAAAACAACTAAATGTTTTATTTTTATTTTTATGTACCTTACAAAGTCCCAACTGCTATCAATCGCCTGGGGCCAGTGATTGGGGTATGTTGTGAGGCTGAATAAGGTGGGAGGGGAATAATATAGGGGAAGTACCCGGCTATTCAGATTTGGTCACCACACACGGCTAAAGCCATTTCAAGCAACGTTTTAATTCTGAACAGTGGTCTTACACCAGGGCGATACATAAAGTATCTTCCACTCTGTTTTTTTTATAGAAGGCTATTGAAAAGTTTTTTTTCTTTGTATAAAACACGCTGTAACTCGTGTTGTGCGTGATACAGGTAAAATTGCAAATGTTATAAGTTCAAAATAAATTAATTATTACCCACAATTATTATAGTTATTTCACAGCATTATCCAAAAATAACAAAGTTACTATTATATAATTTTACAATTGAAAAATGCCCTCCACAACACAGGTGAATTCCTAGCGTGGAGGACATTTTACTATACATTTGTAATGTAAACTTATTAATAAAAAAAATACAAAACAATACAGAGTGATAAGTGTTAGCTCCTCATTTATTCATAAGACTGTCATTTTGTAATGACATCATCCTTTCTCCAGGTCTATTATCGATAATTCTAAACATTCACAAAAAGTGTGGTAGATCATTCATTATAGCAAAAAGTTTATATGGAAGGCCATTACTCAGGCCGCTTATGTTTATTTAAAAAAACTTACATGTTCACTGATAGTTTCTTTTATAAATATGTCATTTATATTGCTTGTGCTGCTTTCCTAAAAAAAATTATTATTATTTAATAAATTATTATTATTTAATTATTCCTTCTTTATTCCTTCTTTTTTCTTTCATTTCTTAGTTTCTAAATCCCTGAGTCTACTATTGTATAAATCTTGCGTTCTTTCTTACGTATCCTTTACTTACTTATTACAATATATTTTGTTACTAACTTACATGATTCTTCCATTTATAATGATTTTTTTAATTTATATTATGATTTTTGTAAACTCTTCAGGATATTTATTTTTAAATTTATACAAGATTTTTTAACCTACTTATTATTAACAATAGCCGTTATTACTAACTTACACGATCATTAATTTACTAATTGAGCTAGAACTCCCTCACCAAACACAAGAGCATTGTTTCTTTATGGTGAGGAAAGGCAATTTTTTAAAATTTTTTTGTTAACTTTATGTAACTATGTAACTATGTAACTGTTATAACTTCATATGTATTTTTAATAAACATTGCCAATAAAAAATAAAAAAAAATAAAAAAAAAATATTTGTAATAATACAACCCAGAATTTACCCAACATTGAAATTCATTCGATTTATCAATGGATCTGACAGTCGTTTTTTTCTATAAAACTTAGTGACAATTTGAACGGAATCGGTAGAGAACTCAAAATGGTCGTCGAAATTATGCATTTTGACATTAAATTCGAGTTCGGTGAACCTCAAACTCCTTAAACCTGATTTTGAACCAAATCGTCAAAGTACTTAAGATATTCAAGATGGATGCCGAAATTTTGCATTTTGACATTAGACCCGAGTTCAGTGCACGTCCAAACGCCCTAATCCTGATTTTGAACCAAATCGGTAGATAACTAAAGAAATTCAAGATGGATGCCGAAATTTTGCATTTGGACATTAGATCCGAGTTCAGTGCTCACCAATACTCCCTAATACTGATTTTGAACCAGATCAGTAGAGAACACGAGAAATTCAAGATGGATGCCGAAATGTTGCATTTGGACATTAGATCCGAGTTCAGTGCTCGCCAATACTCCCTAATACTGATTTTGAATCAGATCGGTAGAGAACACGAGAAATTCAAGATGGATGCCGAAATTTTGCATTTTGACATTAGATCCGAGTTCAGTGCACTTCTAAACGCCCGAATTCTGATATTGAACCAAATCGGTAGATAACTACAGAGAAATTCAAGATGGATTCCGAAATTTTAAGATGTCAAAATGCAAAATGACTTCAGTCCACCTTCAAACTACCTTTGATAAAAATCAGTAAAAAAAATAAATTTTGACATTATTACCTTATTCTCCCTTTCTTCCAGTGGGAGGGTCTATTTTTTATGGCACTGTAAGCAAGAATTCCTTTATTTTTACCCATTTTGAAGGTACCTGAATTTAAAAAAAAATATAAAAATAAAATCTGTAAAACTGTAAATCAAGTTAAAAATAATTTATTAGATAATAATAAATATATTTTATTTCTACTTACCCGGTTACTGTAACACCTATCTCCTCAATGATTCCTTCAAAAATCGAATAAACAGCGAACAAAATTGCTGCGAAAAAAATATGCATGCTCTCGCCTTGACCGCTATCTCACAACTGAATGAATTCTGTGAAATTCAACCGTTATATAAGACATCGCGCGGCGTATTATTTTGCCATACATTTTTGTATGGCGGACGATAGTTGAAAAATTCAGAAAGTTTAGGCGATTTACAATAAAAATCTAGATACACTGAAGTGCTTTTAATTTAATAGCTTGTTTTAACATAATGTTTACTCTGAGATAACGGAAGGATTTTTGGTAAAAATGTTTACAACAGGTTCAGGAGAGATAATCGCGAAGGCCTTTTTCAACGTTTTAACTAAAGTTGCAGTTTGTATAACTTATAGAATTTGTAAGATTACAGTAAAAAAAATGTAATCACTAGTAACTTTACACATTTTTCTAACTACCCGTATATAATTTTCTAGTATTGCTGCTACGAGACGCGGATGCTACTGCTAATACGGAGCGATGTTTTCCAAACCCGACCCCTAAGCATATATCTCTACAAAATTTAAATTTAGAATCTTTTAAAGAAAAAATAATTTTTTATAAGGTTGATTATCCTAAGATTAACGAGTTTCTCGCCAAATCAGACTGGAACTTCATTAGTAATTGTAATAACATTAATGATATAAAAGAATCTTTTTATTGCATAATTAACAAATCAATTGAACTTTACGTCCCTATTACAAAACATAGGACATCTAATTACCCCAAATGGTTTAGCAAAGAGCTAATTTGTATTATCCAGTCAAAAAAACTTGCACATAAAACATTCAAATTATCTCGAACTCCGAATGACTATCTACTTTTTTCTAAATTACGCAAAAGGGTGAAAAACATATCGATCTCCTGTTACAAAGAATACCTGGAAAATATTGAGAAATCGTTACAAAAGAAACCTCATTTATTCAAATTCGCAAATAATCTTAATAGTAACGAATCTGGTATTCCGTCTATCATATACTACAATGGTAAAATTGCGGATACACCTCAAGGAATTACTGACTTATTTGCCGAATGCTTTGGCAAAGTATATGATGTAAACTCATCCAATAATCAAATATCTTCATTTAAATCAAATATTTTTATTGATTTCAACGACCTTGTTATTGATGAAATAGATGTTCAGCGTAAAATTACCCTATTAGATACTCAGAAATCCGCTGGTCCGGGCACAATACCTACAATATATTTTAAAAACTGTGTATCTAACTTAAAAGGCCACCTAACCAATATATTTAACTTATCATTAGCCTCAGGCCTTTTCCCACAAAAATGGAAGATCAGTTTCCTGAGTCCCATCTATAAAAAAGGTGATAAAACGGATGCTTCTAACTACAGACCTATTTGCATACAATCAGCAATACCTAAATTATTTGAATCCGTATTTTTATCAAAATTTTTGTTACAGGCTCGTAAAATCATTTCCCCTCACCAACATGGATTCGTATCCGGTAGATCCACACTTACAAATTTAATTATATACGAAAAATATATAACAGACAATCTAAATTCAAAATTGCAAACGGATGCAGTTTACACAGATTTTAGCAAAGCATTCGATAAAGTTTATCAAAAAATCTTATTAAACAAACTAAAAGTATATGCTATAAAAGAAAATCTACTAGAATTGTTTGAGACCTATTTAACATCTAGAAAACTATACGTTAAACTATCTAACCAAATATCACACGAAATTGAAGCTTTAAGTGGGGTGCCTCAAGGTTCTCATCTAGGTCCGATTCTTTTTTTTTGCTATTTATCAATCACATTACTTCAAAATTTGAAGGTATCCATTTTCTTTTATTTGCTGATAACTTGAAAATTTACACTATTATAAGAAATTTAATGGACTGTCTTGTATTGCAAAATAACTTGGATCGATTATATAATTGGTGTAACATAATGATTTATTTTTAAACATTAACAAATGTCAATCTATAAGTTTTTCTCGAAATAAAAATCCAATACTTTTTCAATATCACATTAACAATGTGAATCTTTCTACAGTAACATTAATAAAAGATTTGGGTGTCGTTTTTGATAACAAGGTGACATTCGTCCCCCACGTTGATGCAATCACGAATAAAGCACTTAAATGTCTCGGTTTTGTGTTAAGATCGTCCAAAGATCTAATGTACACAAATATACTCAAAACGCTATACATAACACTAGTCCGAAGCATTCTTGAGTATAATTTCTCTCTCTGGTCGCCTTTATGCAATGTACATTCACACAAAATTGAAAGAGTACAAAATAGATTTTTAAGGCATATAAATTATAAACTGCACATTCCAATACAAAATTTAAATTATAATTATTTGATGCAATTGCTTAAATTACCTGAATTATCACAACGAAGAAAAATCTGTGATGTTTTATCATCAACGGGTATTTGGAATGCCCTGAACTAGTGACTAACTAACTAACTAACCATCACGCCGTTTCCCCGCAGGGGTAGGCAGAGAGGACGGACCGCCAAAAAATTCGGTCTTGGCACACACTCTTTGCCTCACTCACATTCATACATCGTCTCATACATTCTCTTCTATTATTCTGACTTTTGACATGACCCGACTCAAGTATCTGATTCACTTGATCGTGCCATGTCTTCCTCGGGCGTCCCCGACTTCTTCTACCATTCACATTCGCGTCGTATATTCTACTGAACTAGTGAATATGATAAATTATCAAGTCCCCAACAATCATAATACTAGACTCCATGCTCCATTTAGCATAGTTGCTTCTCACACTAATTTTATGTTTAACACTTTTCTTCAGAGATTGCATCGTGTGGTGAATGAAACTTGTTCTGTTGACATATTTTTTTTATAAAAACATCGCTTCTTTTAAAAAACGTATATGTATGCAGATGCAAAAATCCTTAAATGTTCCACATTGTTAACAGTAATAAATTTAATACCCACTGCTCTGTAACTACTTTCATAGTACCTACTTATTTATTTATATATGTAAGTGCTCTGTTCCTTTTACTTTTTTATTTTATTTTTTTCATAATAACAAACTTACATAAAAATTCTTAATGTTTCAAATGCTCTGTAACTACTTTCATAGTACCTAATTCCTTCCTTGTGTGTAATTGCTGTGTACCTTTTATTATTTTTCATAAAAATAAATATTAATAACAAACTTACGTACATTTATAATAGCACAAAAAAAATTAAATTACAAGAAATTTACTGATTTTTATATTAATCACAAAAATAAAACGTTTTACACCTCTGCCAACCGGTTTGCTTCGAGTATATTTGTAATAATGTTTTGTGTAATATTGTGACAATAATTTGTGAAACTACTGTAGCCTAAGACTAAATACGAATATGCTGGTTGTACTCCTTTGTAACAGATTATACATCGAATCAAAGAGGTTGTTCTCCTTTGTAACAGATTATATATCGAATCAAATATATTGAAATGAATATCTTTGTATCGAATACTCATACCTACTTGTGTTGTGCCAACTTATGTCTGTCATGCTCTGTTTATTATTTTATGTACTATACACTTGTTATGATTCTACATACTTGTTACAATGCTCCTGTACAATTTACCTTACATGTAAAAGCCATCAAGGCGTAAACAAATAAATAAATATCCAACATCCATTACCTGTTAGAATGAAAGTTTGTTTTGTATTCTTGCCAAGATTTAAATGTACATAGAAACGAGAGTAGAAGCATGCCATGTGAACCATATCGATGCCCTGTATTAAACTGCAACAATTAAATCTGTTGTTTAAGAGAAAATCAACATTTATTTTTGCGCATTTCTGAATGAAAAAATGTCAAATTTCATTAGTTTTCACAGAAAATTCTACATTACCTCAAATGCAAACCCTCGTTTTTACAACACTGTTAATACAATATTCTGTTTCATCAGCTCAAGAAATACAGAGGTTAACACCTCACACACTCATAAAACCAGAGCCAAACAAACAGACATACTAAACATTATTATAAAGTGTAATTCTACCCTTGGACAATAAAACTCTGAATTTTTAACAGTAAAGGTACACAACAAACTTTCACACGGTATCAAACAAATTAAACCAAAAAATTACCACATTAAGGAAATTAAATCTTAGCTTCGGAAAAATAACTTAAGTACTAGTATTTTTATTAAAAACATCGTCGTAGAAGTTTCTGAAAAACCTTAACCAAACCATGAATTTACACCGTAGCATTCGCTGAAAACCTATCCAAAGCCTGGTCCCCCTCAGCACAGTCTCCTAGTGAGGAGGACTACGAATATAAGCTACAACTATTTTATATATAGGTATATATTTATATACTAGCTGGTTCCCGGCATGCGTTGCATTGCCATATTCAAAAAAAAATTGTTTCTCCCTGCATGTCCTTTCCCGTGCGTCCCCGTTCCCCAACCGCATCCCCTTCCCCTCCCGCGTTCCCCTTTCATCTTCCCCGCCCACCCTCTCGCCTCTCCCGCTCCCCCATCCCGCAACCCCGCCTCGCGCGTTCCATATTATATTCAGTCCCAGTACATTCAGTTTTCAAACAGCTCGCGTGCCACCTATTACAGTTCTTTTATTCAAATTTTCATTTTTCGTATATTACAAATATTAATTTTTGTATAAGAACAAGCAATCAAATTTGGTACCTAATTAAGATATCTAAAAAAAAAACAGCTGCCTGCTAAATTCAATTTCATCAAACGGGCGAACTTTCAAACGTGCGAAGTTAAAAAAAGTCGTTAAGCTTTCTGAAATTATCCAATTTTCTGCGCAATTTTCTTAATTTTTCTTTCCGTAAGAACCTTCTTCAAAGTATAAGAAAACTTATGAATGAAATAGGTTAAGTCGTTCTGAAGTTATGGCGTGACCAAGGGAAACAGGGATTAATTTTGAAATGAATAAATATATTAAATTAAAATAAAGTAACTAAATGAAAAAAAAACGTTTGTGTAAAACTGGTATATCTGAATATTTCAATATATGTTTTCTATTCCTAAGAAGTCAATTTTTTGCGGTTTAAAATTGGGAAGCCCCTTTAAGCCCCTTTTGGCTAATACTTTGATACCCATATGGTATTTTTTTGGTTTTTCGGACTTGTTTCCGTTTAATACTGGGCCATTGATAAAATATATATATCTTGGTTTATTCCTAAAATGTTTAAGCGTCAGTTGTATTTAGGTATAGTTGTTATAAATGTCATTGTCTTTTGCATAATGACCTTTTAGATTGAAGATTGTACTGTGATAATGGGATGGGGAATGGACAACTATCGTGTATTGTGTAGGCCTTGCAGGCGGCTTTTGGTTCGGCTTCGCCCGGTTTGAGTGTTTGTGACCATTTTATAAATCCGATAGGAACTGGTTCCTAGAATAAACCAGAACCTCGAATCCACTTTGATCCAGTGACACCGTCGGTGACTCACCGATACAAAGTAACAGTGCCAAAGTAGCCGTGTCAAAGTAACCTAGACGCGCAAACGCAATGACATTAGGTATATGTAATTTATGACAACTTCGTCAAGTATTGCCGTCAATCTTCCAAATCCGGAAGGATACTTAAAAAATATAAATCCGTAGCAGTTATACGTAGGGGGAAACATCCACGTGCGAGCTGCTGACAGAAATAGTGACATCTTGTGTCGAATTCTTGAATTTGAAACCGGATTATAACAGTAGCTTTGTGTGACATTCCACGTACACAGATGTTATTTGAGGCTCGGCTGTTGAGCGTGGCGTCCGACATGCACTCGCGGCTGGGTTCTGAAATTCAACCACACAGATGCTAGCCTATTAACACTGTCTGATGATGATGATGATGATTACTACCCAGTGTATTATGACATCTGCGGATAAGCATTTACTGGAAAAGTTCATTTAACTTGATTGGACAAATATTAGGATCATGAAATACACCCACAAGTCACTTGTGTTATTTTTTATTCTATGGGAAGATGTGTGCACGACCCTATTCTAAACGCAAAATAAAACCTTTTCAAAACCGTTCAAGGCGAAAGGACTTAGCGCTCCGTCCTTATTATCAGAAAGTGGTCATCCCGAGATAGGCTCGAGGCGAGACTAAACGGTACCTCCTCCTTCCCAACACCCCAACCTCCCCTATTTACATTCCAAGCGAAGGGGAAACCGATTAACCTTGGGACGCTACGGCTACTTCTTTCCTAAATAATGGGTGTTACAGTCCCGAGCCCGAAAGGCTGTAGTATATCAAAATAGCGTGAAGATATTGCGATTATACGAAGATAGATTTACGGCCCTTGGCAAATGATTAAGTTTGGCTCACATCGGAATTAAAGGTCATTACTCATTCAGATAAAAAGTGATACTAGACTACCAATCTTTTTTACAACACCGCTACATTTAGAATAATTCGTATCAAATGATACACACAATCTATGTAGGTTCCTAATTTTATTAGAAATTGTTTTAAATTTTCTATTTCTGTTAACCTTTTCTCAACCAGAGTCATTTTAAAATGACGTGAAATTTGAAATTTTTTTACTAAGTAACTACTGAACCAATTTATTTGAGGTTTTTTACAAATAATTTAGAGAATCCTTCCTAGCAACATTGATTTTTTTTCATTGCGTTGGCTACATTGCGTACACACTTCATATCGTAAACAAGAATCGTTGATCACACCGTTTGAAAAGCTATGATCCGAGGGAATTACAAAGGTATTAAAAAGGACAAAGTATTTTTTTTTTACACATGAGCTCCACACAGGAGGCCCTGAGTAAAATAATTTCCCTCGGGGCCTATGTTATCTTTGGGGATGCTGTGTGGAGGTTTTTTTTAAGGAAAGGAAGGAGAGGAGAGTTCTGGGAAGGAAAAGGGTTTAAGGGGTGGGTAGGAATCTGGGGTTCAGTGTGTCCTGGTCATCCGCCTCCAAGATCTAGATAAACCTCACCCCATGAACCCGGGCACCATTTATGTTTTTTTCATATATTTTTTCGTTTTTTATAGTAAAACGTGCATTCTTTCATATTATAATGAAAATACAACAAAAACATTGATATAATATTTGTTTTTAACATCCTAATGTACGGTGTCATTTCAAAACGACACTGGTCGTTTGAGGTTGTACTATTTGACTATTTTGTATGACTATTTTTTCTGACAACATCTACTATGTGTTTTGATGAGAAGAACACATCAATAATACTTTCAAGTGATAAATAGACATGATATTGTCTTGAATTGATGTATTTTTTTTAAAATATTTTTTGGCGAACATGGTCTATTTTTATACATCATTTACCTCTCAAAACTACTGTCGTTTTAAAATGACGTTGAATTTTTCCTAAACTATCAGTTAAAAAAAAAAACTAATATTTCAAGTACACATAATCATATGTTATTTATTTTTTATATCTATAGGAATTAATTTGGATGAGAAAGGGTTAATTAGTATCTTGATCTTATATTTAATTTATTTTCTGTGTGGAACCCAACCCTAGAGGTATACATTCTATATCCAGTCTCACCTCCAGTGGCGAGAAAGAATCAGCGGCGATGCAATTACGATACTGTTTGTTGGACAGACATGTTCAATTGTCTGGCCATCTCTCACACTACAGTTCAGGGGAATATGTCAGAACGTAAACACGATTCCTTTCTTATCTCATAAAATGAAAACGTCGGACCATTTTGCTGTCTTGTTTTGCCTTTACTTTAACCTTCGCTGTCACTTTTATTAATTTTATTAATTCGCTTAGGGACTCGCCGTTATTTTCAAAACATAATCACAAAATGAGTACTTTTCGGCTTAAAGTTAACATTTTATTGTACCGATTTTCGCTTAAGAATGACGAATTTCGCTTAAAAATTCACGCTAGTGCAAACGCATTTCTTTCTGGTCTCTTCCAATAAATTAGTGATGTTTTTTCAGTATGCTGTCATCTCACATTATTTCTACACGGTCAGCGCATTTTTAGAATCGATGAATTTCGATTTGAATATTCGATAGCATCAGACTCCATTAATTTTTTTATGACATTTACACTTCATTTTTAATTATCTCTTTTCTAACATGGAGTTGAATATAACAGCAAAAATCTGTAGTTTCTACAATATTTGAGTGACAATGAATTAGCCAACGTATACATTTTGAAATTTGGCATTTTTGACTTTAACCTTGGCAAGGTACAACTACTTTCAAAAATAAAGTAATCTTTTCCTTGAAACAATCTTGTTAACAGAGGTACATATGGTCATGTTCCAAGGAAAGCCCGACCGAAATACCAAAATGGGCGATGTTTTAAAAACAATGCCTTAGGAATATTTCAGCAAATTCAAAGTCCAAGTGCTCCAAGAAAAGGTTGACATTTTAAAAGGTCGTGTTGCGAACGCGTATTGGCTTTTTCTTTAAGCTAATACGGAAAAGAGTTTAAAATATTTTTCCTCTTCCTAATATTTGAATTTCAGAAAGCAGAATTTTCAAGTTGTACTAAAGTAGTAAATATTTTATGCTGAAATAAAGCAGTAAATATTTTATGTTGTACTAAAGCAGCAAATATTTTATATTGTACTAAAGCAGAAAATATTTTAATGTTGTTCTTAAGCAGGAAATATTTTGTTGTAATAAAGCAGTATATATTTTATGTTGTAATAAGGCAGTAAAAATCTTATGTTGTACTAAAGCAGTAAATATTTTATGTTCCACCAAAACGGTAAATATTTAATGTTGTACTAAAGCAGTATATATTTTGAACGGTGACCTCCAGCGTCACCAAATTCACACAGATTTTTTTTATCTGTAAATTTTAAATCATCGCTATTTCATTTTAAAATATCAAATAGTATTGATAAGACGAGGCCGACATTATTTCGTTAATTAATCTACATATTTAAACTCATGGTAATGAAAATTGGGAAAACTGCCAGTAATTAATGTATTTTATTATTATGTTATGTCAGTGATGAAAACCATTTTTTGTAAAATTCTCTATATGAAAATATAAATCGAGTCATAATTTATATGTATAACATAATATACCAACATTTCATTTTCATGAAAATTATACTATAAAATAAGTACTTAAGTAAATTTTTGTTTAACCATATACGTGCTTAAAATTAACGTTTTTGCAGATGGGGGTGTTATTTATTTAGAAAAAAATTATACCGTTATTTTTTTTATTAAAATTTTTCATAAAAATGTTTTTTTATTCCTTTTTTTGAAATAGATATTATTTTATGTTCAGAATATTTTTGAAGTGAAATTTATTTAGCACCGTTATGATTTGAAACTCGATGAAACGGAAATGACACTTAAAACAGACAAACATGTACATCTATCTATACGATTAAGCCTGGAGAGAATGAGATAGAATGAAACCTTACCGGAGGTGTCTACTAATATCTACAGGAATTCCAAAAACTGAAAAAATCGAACTAATATCTATGAGAAGGAAAGTATTGACGAATATCTACAGCACCGGCAGAGGTTGGATTTGCAATTATGTATAGCATATTGGAATAACGTAATATTGCGTACGGAATTTAAAAAACTTAATTCATATAATTATGTATGTAAAAATCCCTAATATCGGACTATTGGACACATTTAGCTGATTAATCCAACCTACGCTCTGTAGATATTCGTCCGACCTTAGCTCTGTAGATATTAGTCAACACTCTGAAGTTCGTAGATATTAGTTCAACATATGAGCTGTAGATATTTGTCTGACATACAGGCAGTAGATATTAGTATCTGGAGTCACCTCACCTACGTACAGTACGAAGCGTCATTGACCGCTTGATTATGAGCTCACTTTCCAAGGCTTGAGATTGTGTAAATAAGGTTTCACTTCTACCGCGTGTGAACTGCATTCGATTTTTTGTTATTATGTTTTAAATTCTTTAGAGTTATATTATTTAGGACTCTATATTTTTTTGTAATTTATTAAAACACTATTTTCTTAGGTGTTTACTATAATTAACAACAATCAAATAGCAATATTACTTTACATTACAAAAAACCCGCTCCGTAGGTTTTTACCTGCGGGCGGCTTTTGGTTCGGCTTCGCCCAGTTACTGTTGGTGACCATTTTATAGATTCAATACGAACTGATTCCAAAAACAGTCCGTTCCTCAGATCCACTGTAGCTAATCACCGGGACAAAGTAACCGAGACAGAGAAATGACGTCATATGTAATATATAGCCACTTGATACAATATGTATTATCGTCAATATTTTCATATCCGGAGAGATACCAGATATTCACGAATTCGTAGCAGTTATATCTAGGAGAGAGACGACCCCGTCCGACCTGCTGACGGAAGTAGCGACATCCTGTGTCGAATTCTTGAATTCGAAACCGAATTATAACAGTAGCTTTGTGTGAAATTCCACGTACACAGATGTTATTTGTGGCGGGACGCGTATGGCGTGGCGTCCGACATTCACCCGTAGCTGGGTTCTGAAATTCAACCACGCAGATGCTACGGTGTTCGATACTATTTTATAACAACTAGCAATCGACTCGTAGAAATAACTTATCTATGTTACGAGTTTGTACATAACCTACAGAACTTGTTTGTTGTTTGGTTTATAATGTTATCATTATCACTGACATCAATGGCAAAAAGTATTTTGAAATGTTGGTACTGTTAATGTTAGTTTTAAGTCTCTAACTTTAAGTCACAGTCACTAGGGTTAAGTCAACTATCATAAGTCTTAGTCATAAGTCACTAGCTATAAGTCTTAGATTAAGCCACTAGTTAAAAGTCTTGATATAAGTCACTAGTTATAATTACAAATCTTTGTTATACCAATTTATTACATATTTACTTGTACTGTACAGCGCCCTTGAGGTGATTTCTCACAAAAACGGCGCTATATAAATTAGCCAAATATTATTATTATTATTAACTGCACATGAATCTACGTTTGGGTAAATGTTCAAATAAATTAAAATCAACGGATATTGAGTTATCTTTCCCCCGACTAGTGGAAATAAATTCTTATTATAAATCATTTCACTTTTTAAAGAACGCGATATTTATTTCAAAAACTCGCAGGTTCAAACAAAAATTGATAAAGAGTTTCAACAACGTAGCGGTCCGGTATCGTTTTCAAAGATGTTATCGGAAGGAAACTAAATTTGAAGGAGAATAATTGGATGTTCTATAAATTGAAAGTATCGCAGTGTTTAGTGAGTTGAAAATACTTGAGATATGATTTATTGCGGCGCTTTCATGCCGAATAAGGGTAAGTATTCCAAAGGAACAACGAATTAATATTGTCAGAAACTTCAAATGCTTTTATATTAGAGAAACCGATAAGATTTTAAAGTTGATTATACAGGGTAGTATCTTACCTACTAATAAATCTTTTTTTATCAATTTTCGTGATCAAACAGTAATCAGCAGGTATGATAAATTAATGTGATCTTTAAAGTAATGAGGTGGTTTTCATAAAATAAAAATTTCTCATTTTCTTTTTTTTAAAGAAAGACAAAAAATTCCGGGTTACGAATAATCTGACAATATTTTAAAATCTCCGACTACCACCACAGTAAGAAGAAAATGTTGCTTGTGTCGTTTTGGAGGTCTTAGCCAGCCGAGGAATCGAACACGCGACGCCTGAGTGAGACCCAAACGCAACGCCAATTCAGCACCTGACCGGCCCATTTTACATAAACGTTTGGAACCAAATTATAATTGACTGAGCTTAGCGAAGTCGTGTTTTATTATTTTTTTTTGTTTTTAATGCGAAACCTCATAAGAGTCTCAACTTCTCCCAACCATCTTGATAGAGTCATTGAGAATATGGCATCCTATATTGGGATGTGTTGTAAGGCTATAGATATTGGGGAGGGAAGGAGATGGGGAAGTGGTAGGTGTGGAAATACCTGGCTATTCAAATCTGGTCACCAAACACGGCCAAAGCCATTTCAAGCAACGCTTCAATTTTGAATGGTGCAACGGTCTTCTCGACTAGCAAGCCAGATGGCAGTCGAGAGCCTTACCTCTCGACCACGGAGCCCGTCAAGCAAGACCATTTGACATTTCATCTGTCTTGTCTTATACCCGCCAAATGATTCAATATATACTAGTGTTTCCTTCAACAATTATTGCTTATTATATCTTTTCCACCTGAAAACAACCAACTTTAGTTTTTGCGAGAGAGACAATGTTAGTGTTAAATCCCTCGCTAGGTGGCGTCGAGACAAATTATGTCTTCATTTATTGGGGAAATACTGTGTCTCTCTCGCAAAAACTAAAGTTGGTTGTTTTCAGGTGGAAAAAATATAATAAGCAATAATTGTTGAATGAAACACTAGTATATATTGAATCATTTGGCGGGTATAAGATAAGCCGCCATAGCTCAATTGGGAGAGCAACTGACCAGCAATCAGAAGGGCACGGGTTCAAGTCCCGTTGGCGTCATGTATCTTTTCTCGGAAGATTTTTTCAATGTGGATGAGTGTTTCAGGCTGATAATTATTGCTTATAATAATTGTTACCCTTTGTGCTATGCATTAAAATCTTGTCTTAAACGTTAGTTTAAAAATTAAAATAAATAATTTATTGTTTTAATTTTGTTTATGTAAAATGCATAGTCTTAAGAATAAATATTTTATTTTTGTTTATATAATTTCATCCAAATGTAAATGTATTGTCTAACGAAGAAGACTGTTTTAGTTTGTTAAAAAACATTAAAAATATATATGTAAGTTTTCATTATAATTTTTGTTAAAAATGTCATAATTTAGTATTAAGTAAAAACATCGAAAAATATCTAGGGACAAGAGATGAAAATTCAAATTTACTATGTTAATTAAAAAATTTAAAAAATATATATTTTTTTTATTAAAAAAAGGGAGATGTTATGTTAAGATCTCTGTGATACAATAATTATGTCTATGGTTGATCCGGAAATGGGATCACACTTTGCACTCTCTGTTCAACATGTCAACAAGTATTCCAAATAAATGTTATCTCAAATAAATAAATCTTTTAATGTTAGTAGCTAACATTATAATACTTTATATTCATTAATATTATTGATTAATTCATAAAAAAATATATATTTATAAATAATTTCTGCCATGTCATTATTATTACGCGTGACAACTGTTTCTCCTAATGCAGATATTTCGTAAATGTGGGTAGGTATTTAAGTAAATCCGCTCAAATTTTATTATTTCAAAGGAAGTTTTGGTTTTTATAAAAGACAAAATTAGAAACATACTCTTTTGGATGCGAAGTCGACTGTTCACAGAACTTCTAGTTAGATACCTACATCATAATTTTCTAGTATGTCGCTAAGAGATATTCTGTTTAAAAAATATTTCTGATGTTGTAATTTTATGTAGGCTAAGGTCAATGTGTCCAACCAACTTAAATCATTGATTAATTCCAAAAATATTCTTATAATTGACAATAACATGTCTATGACATATTCAAGCAAGCTTCCATTATAAATATGACATCTGTAAAATGTGTAAAGAAAAAATAACAAAGAATATCAAGAATTTTACAAACTAATGAGAAATGAAAACCAATTTATTACACCCAATTTTAATGCAAAATCATTATACTTTCCAAGCCATAAAAAACTATATTAACCTCCCTTCTTCAATCAAAACTAATAAATAAAATTAAACAATTTTTCAAAAAAAAAACTTACAGTAAAAAGTAATTAATTAAAACAAAATTTATTTTGACTTACAACCTAAGATAGAATCGTGGCTCCCTTATCAGGCACAAGAGCTCCTGTTTTCTGATAAGGTATACATAACCAATTATGGATGACCTTTATTATAATATTTTGTAAAATATATTGAGTAACTCATATATTTAATTTTTTTTTAATTTATGAAAAATATCTATAAAGATAGCACCCAATAAAATATGCGTCAAGAAAATGAAGATAATGTGGGTGGTTCTTAGTCGAAGCATGATACAGTTAAAAATGACCAAATGGGATATCGACACCTTGGCGCAGTGGTTAGCGCATTTGCCTGGAAAGCGAAATGTCCTGGGTTCGAGACCCAGAGGTGCAAATACGATTTTCTCATTTTTCTGTTTCCAGATTTTCGATTGAGTTTCGCTAATGTTGTCTTCATTTAATTAAATATTCATTTTTTTTTGTATTACGTAAAAAATATATAAATATAAATCACTACTTCTAATAGTGCAAAATTATTTTGTGGTAACATTTTAAATTCAAATTAATAGATAACTTTGTATTAACCACTTAATTATTTACAAAAACCGACATGTTTCGTCAGCAAAGCTGACTTCTTCAGGGTTTTGACAGAACTAATTTAAAAAATAGACAAAAAAAAAAAAAAAATTATGGGCACTCACTGGGTGCTCTTCCCGTCCTGAGATTCTCATCTTACGGTTACATATGGAAATATTAGGAGTTGTGATTAGGTGATGTTGGGAAGAGTGTGTGATGTAAGTCGTAACGGTATGAAATTTATGTAGATTTGGTGTTTTTCAGGAAAGTTTTAGTCCAAATGAAAAAAAAATTGTTTGTTTTATCTTTTAAAACTTTGAATTTCACTTTTGTTTTGCTGATTGAATGAATGAAGTGGAAATTAACCTACTTCCCGACATTCGATAGAGCTGAAACTCAGCAGATAGACTCGTTGTTGATAACAATGCATTCTTTCAACTTTTAGTAGCAATCACGCAATCACGGACATATACGCATTTCTCTGAAATTCGAAGATATTGCAGCAAATAAATGTCAATCTTATCCATTCGGCATTTTGCTCGGTTGGGAGCGTGGTTGACTCCAGTTCCTAGGTAGGAAGGTTCAATCCTCTGTCAAAGCAATTATTATTTAATTGTTAAATCATCTTCCTAGGTGTTAAGACTGTTAAAATGAGAAAATTGGATAAAAATCTGTTGTACAATTAAAAAAAAAAAAAAAAAAAAAAAAAAAAAATGTCAGGCTGGTTTATTTAAATTTATTTGATTCACTGAATTTGTGAGTTAAAGCATTTGTTTTTATTTGCGTAGTAGTTGTCGTGTTTTATCCGGTGGGTATTTCGAAGCCTTGTTTCTTTGATAAGAAGTTATAAACTTTCCAACATTATATGAATAATATTTATTTTTGATGTTGTTGATTATTTTATGATACAATCTGAAGTTAAAAGGTTAAAGGTGAATCCTGTGGCGAAATACTGTGTTCTTTATTAAAACATAATTTTGAAGACTAAACGAACGGCCTTTAATTAAAATTTACGTCATAACTTATCTATTTTATGACTATTTAAAAAAGCTAGCGACTGCGAAATGGATCCAAGTTAGCCACTAAAATCGAAACAAACATTTTCATTTCATCAAAACTTTAATTAATAATTCATTTAGTTACCTTTACGAGCGATAGTACCAAAACACGAAGCAACGATTAAATTACTTGCAAAAATGCTGTAAAACTGATTTCTATGTAGAAATTTACGATAAACAACGTAAAGTCACAAAGTGAAAAACTATACTGGGTTGAACACTCGTAAAAATTTTATCACTGTAAATTACGTTAAGGAATTTGGTTGTTTGAAAATGGTGTTGAGTTTTTTACGAGCAATTATGGGCGAACAAAATTTCAATAATCTCATAAAACGCGGGCACAGCCCTACACACACACACATACTCACCCTCACACACCCACCCTCTCCCGCAAACACACACTTACGTACACCTAACCAGTTAGGCCCGGATTTACCCTAGAAGTTTCTTTCAATAAAAAAAAATTCCTAAAAACATATATTTTCCTAAAAAATATATTTTTTTAATTTTTCTTTCTTACATTTATATATTATATTTTTATTTTATATTTTACATGAATCTTTCTGGATTTTATTGTTTATTACTGCTAATTTGTATTTTCCTAAAAAAATACTTTTATTTTTATTTTTATTTCTCTTTCTTACATTTATACGTTATATTTTTATTTTATTTTATATTTTACATGTACCTACCTGGATTTTATTGTTTATTACTGATGTATACCTAGAATAACACAACTTATATCTGATATTGTACCTAATATCTAAGTAACTCCCCCAATATGTACCATTATTGTTAATTATTATTGAATCCATTAATGTGAAATTATGTACACGCAACCTGCCAATTTGACTGTCCTAAAACGGGAAACCTTCCTAGTTGGACAGTCAAAGCTTCCTTTTATATTGTTATATCTTGTATGTAATAAATGTAATAATAAAAATAAAAATAAATATAAATTATTTTATTTTTATTATCATTATCTCATTTATCATCTTTATGTGCTTACTTTTGTATAACGGTTATTTTTTATGTTATACTCACATCAAAGCAAATCCTACATCAAATCTAATGAGTTTAGACCAATAAATTGAAAAATTGACAATTTAAGATTCAGTTATATCAACAAACGAACTTTAACAAAGCCACTTTCCTAAAATTTGGAAAGGTACTATGAACTAGTTTATTGGTCATTGATTAAAAAAATACACACATTTGTTAAGGCGCCGCTACCCGCAATTCTACCGATTTCTTACATATCTCCCTTAAAATTTTTAGGTTTTTAAGCTCTTACAAAATATATATGTTATTTTTGAAGATAATGTCTAGATGCTGCCCACGCCGAAACGCAAATTATATGAAATTCCCTCGATGGAAAAAAAATCTCAAGGTATGCTCGAAAAATTATTAAAAACAGGTCTGTTTCTATTATCTTATAAATTAATTATATTTGTGAAAAAATTCACAATGTTTTTTTAAGTGATACTTAAGATGCACGAGATTTTTGCTCTATTTTAGACGAGTCGTGTTTCATTAAACATTTTCGCAATTTTCACATCGATTTTGACGCTTTAAATGTTAGCGCTCTCCTCTAACATTCGTAATTTCATATCTCCACATCTTCTTCTTTTTGAGCCCGGTTAATCCCTACATCCGTAATATTTATGTTATAAAATTATTTTATAACATAAATAAACCCTGGAGGTCTAGCACGATCCATCGATAAAACCCCATGTCAATATGAAATTGACTAAATTCGTCATCAATTGTCAGTTGGCGGTATTTGCGAGCACGGTCAACACATGATTCCGGCAGTCGGTTAACAAAAGCCACCAATTTCAGCGCTGCAAAATAACTGACCTATTAATGAATGGAGGTGAAATAACGAAGCTCTTGTAATTGAAAGAAATCATATACCTACGCGATTAAAATCTTAGTAGCTAAATAACTCTCAATGTTTTGCATTTCTTGGGCATTGACTATGTAACAATTTCTTGACATTTAAAACTGTTTTGAAGAGTTTTAATTTTCAGTGTTTATTTGTTACTTTAATTTTAAATTTTCCCCAAAATCACCCCTCCCACTATCCCACCTAAATAAAATAATTTTTGTGCTTGCATAGATTTTTTAAGTTTGCTCGTGAATGATACGGATGTGATGAAATCGGTCGCAGAAAATTTAAAATTAAAGTAACAAATGTACATTAAAACTTTTCAAAACAAAATAATGAACTCCCATTTACTGCCCAAAAATTCACGCGAAGTTTCAAAATACATAAAGTCAATATTTCAATTCGAAATTGTCGATTTATTATTTCAATTTTTCGTAGCGGTTTGACGTTTAGGAATATAAATCCGTAGATAGATCCGCCAGTGTTGCCAGCGTATATCGATTGTTAATTAATTCCCTATCAATATAGGTTCGGCTGATAAGATAATAATTATAATGTATATAGGTTAAATGTATAAATGAATTTGTAAAGCGCCCTTTAGGTAATTTTCTCACGAAAAAGGCGCTTTAGAAAAAATCGTCGGAAGTTGCGCCTATCGATAACCTATCTCTTTGGATTAAAAGATCTCTGCAGTTTTCGCTGCTCTACATAGTTTACATCGATTTATTGATGTAATCAATCAAAGGATTGCAATACTGGATGGAGCCACGTGACATTTATTTAAATTACATTATGCAATTGATTTCAATTATAAACCACCATTTTTGTTCACATTTGGCGTTCGTCTTATCTTCTTTGTTGTATGGTGAATGGTGAAGGAGTTGATTGAGGTCTAAGTGGGATTCCGAGGTTTTTCACAATAACCAGTCAACTACCGTCAGAGATTTTGTCACGATAAATATTATTGCACTAGTAATAATTATTGTCCTGACTTGATAAACCTCCACCTGGCTGCATATTTAATTGTTGATTCGCTTTTGTTTTCGTTTCTTAGACTGGCAACTCTATCAACACGATTTCCGGCAAGGTACTTCTTGAATTCGATTTTGTCGCCTAACATTATATATATAATTCCTAGTTTGAATTATGGGAATTGACACCGCATGCCGGATCTTTAAGTTTGTGATCTTTAAACACGAGCCCTTGTAGTTATTTGGGCATTATCGATAGCGAGTACGCTATCTTGACCTTGACATGGCGTGTCCTTATGCTCTTTGAAAATCCATATGATTGTGGCTTGTTTTGCATCAGTCTTTCGCGATCGGGCATTTAAATGGCCTTGGCTGGCCCAACCCATCCGTATTTTAAGAGCGACGGAATCTCTGCGGTTTTTCCCTTGGTGAGGGATCACACTAAGTGTCAGCAAAATCCTGACCAGGTCGCCACGGCGAAATTCCTCATTCGCACGGCTTGGAACCTGGAGGCGGTTCTGGTTGAGAATCCTGCAGCTAGACAAGATGATGACGAGATGGTGGCGGCTGCCCTGGAGTATTCTCAGAATATTCCCAGCCTCCGGCGCGTAATATGTGCACATCGTCAAAGTGTTTACGGGTTGATAGCTATAATTTAGAATATCGCATGGTCCAGAGGTATTTATTATTTGTTCTTTAGTAATTTCTCCAATATTAACTACGCTTTGGTTCACAAAACCGTGTTATAACAATGTTACTACAATATTCAATGCTACAATGTTCCTTTTAGCTAAATATACTAGCATCCATTGGCGAACATACGAGGGGGGTTTTGGGTTTTAACCCCCCCCCCCCCCCCCCGAATTTCAACGACAAGCATATATTATTTTACCAATCAAAAGCAACATAAGAAACGTTTAGATAAATCTGTACGCAAAATTTCTTAGGTAAGGACTCCGGTGCTCGCGGTGCTACAGCTGGCCGGCTACCAGTATCACTCGCGATCGACGCACGGTGCGTTGTGCGAAATGCAAAAGTTTACAATATGACCGGATGTCCCCGCCCGCTCTGCCCTCCCGCCCACGGAACCTCTTTCCAAAACCGTGCACAGCTGGTGCTGCCAGATGCATTGTTTTTTGGTTAATTTATACCTACATCAATGATATATAAAATTAAACATTTCTAATAAAACCTGTTTTTTTACCGATCACCAAGGCTGTCTTTGGGATACGTTTTTTTAGCATGGGTCGTGTAGGGGAAAATGATGAATTCAGGAATATAGTCCTTAAACCTGAATTTCAGTACGGTTATGGGTTCACAAGGCCACTTATCTAATTATTATGCTTGTCAACAAATAGTATCTATTATATTAGAAAATAATAGAAGTTTACCTAAACCCTTGACTAACTACGATAAATGTATAAAAAATAAATTATTTGAATAATGGAGGATTATTTTTCTCCCTCATATCATGGATTTGAATTTTTTTTTAAGCACCAGATTTAAATGTCCGGGTTTAATTTTCCCCACAGGAAAAACTAAACCCTTTCACACACTTCCCAAATGATCATCTGGTCAATCCACGTTATGCAATTGCACTATATGTATTATAATTACAAAACAATACAAGAACAACATGTCAACCTACCAGAGACCAGATGGGAAAATAATTCACCGACTCCAGATATTTTCATATCAGAGAGTTCGGCTCTGTGGAATTCCTAATTGAACCTATAAATCCTACTGATCCCTCAATATAAATATTAAAAAAAAAAAAAAAATATATATATATATATATATATTTTTCTCCCTCATATCATGGATTTGAAAAAACTTTATTATTATTATTTGTGTTTAATAATATTATTATTTAATTTAAAACTAAGGTTCTGTAAATTAAACTTGGTAACAAAAAAAATCGTGTGTACCTACTTAAAAATAATCCTAATTTTCAAAGAAATATTGTAAAACTATTTTATTTAATAAACTGTTATTTCCTTATTTAAATTTTCAAATTAAAAGTTTAGGAAAACACGGTATTTCATTCTTGGCATATGGCAGCACTAAGACGCTCCGGTCCATCACACATCATAACAAATACGTTGATATTGTTGACAGACGAGTTATTTACGCGCTTCGTAGCAGTAGTGCAGAGTGGAACGTGCGACGTGCATAATATTATTGTAATCGTTTAAATTTTTCACTCGGGTCCCAAGTTATTGTTTATAAATTTAAAATGTCGAAACGTCAGCATAAAATGCCAGACTTTTTCTCGAAAAAGACAAAATTAAATTTCGTACCCGAAGAAGAGTTGTTGATTAAAAATTAAGGTATTTAAACCAATTTAATAATATTTAAATGAGAGATGGAAGGGCTGACAGAGATATTGAAAGAAGGGTAAATGCAGGCAACTCTATTAATGGGGGACTGAACGCCGTTGGCGCCAACAAAAAGCTGTCTAAAGAAGCGAAGTTAGCCGTCCATAATGAGGTGCTGGTACCTACCCTGATGTATGGCAGTGAGGCATGGAACTGACAGAGGAAGGATGAAAGTAGACTGAATGCTGTAGAAATGAGATCCCTGAGGCGTATGTGTGGTAAAACCATGTACGATCGTGTGAGAAATGTGGAGATCCTCGAAGAATGCAAGGCTGATGTAAGCGTGATGAGTAAGATCAAGAAAGGGACGCTCAGATGGTTTGGGCATGTAGAGCGAATGAACGAGGATAGGAGTGTAAGGAGAATATATGACGCAAATGTGAATGGAAGAAGAAATCGGGGACGCCCGAGGAAGACATGGCACGACCAAGTGAATCAGATAATTGAGTCGGGCCATGTGAAGAGTCGGAATAATAGAAGAGCATGTATGAGACGATGTATGAATGTGAACGAGGCAAGGAGTGTGTGCCAAGATCGAATTGTTTGGCGGTCCGTCCTCTCTACCTACCCCTGCGGGGAAACGGCGTGATGGTTAGTTAAGATTAGATTAGATTAAGGAAATAATAATATTTATTTACCATAATAAATCATAAAATTAGTTTAGATTTTGTATATCATCAATGTAGTCGATCCTTTTGTCACACTATTTTATTTAGAGGTTTAGACCAACTTTTGCGAAAAAGGAGTTGAATACATTAGCCCATTTTTGTCTTCAATTTCCTTGGCTGGTTTATTTTTTAGTTTGCAGGTTTTTTTTTTGGATTGTTATCGGAGCGTCTTATTTTATGTTACATAATTTTATAATTATATTAATTGCTGTTGTAAACTGTCATGGCTTATTCAGAGTCAAATAATTTCGCACCGCGCGAAGAGATGTACTCGTGCCTACTTAAAAAAATAAAATTTCTTGTCATTTAAAATTTAATTTAATGGAGTGTTTTATTTATTTACGCCAGTGATTCCCAAGTGGGGCGATACCGCACCACTGACTGGGGCGTTGATGAGCTTCCCCTTCCAAATGTTATGTAACTTTCACATTCAAAAAAATTTCGCCTTCTCTATGCATATTGTCACGCATTTCTTAATGAAAGTGGGAGGGGCGTTGAAGAGAATACTATACTTGGATAGTGCATAGTGAGTCAAATAAGGCTAGGAACCTCTGATATACACTGTACATTGATATGGATACAGCATGCATTTTATGTTTTGTAAAAACCCCCCCACCCGAATTTTTTTTCTGTGTGCGCCACTGCTAGCATCTGTTATTTTGAAATCTAATCTTTTTGTTTCATATTCAATGCTCACAAAGAAGGAACCTGTTGCCTTTCCACTATCCTGTTAAGAGTCCCAGCTCTGCCGTTAAAAAATAATAAAAATAAATAAACTATGCTACAATTTTTAATATTTTTTTGCCACCGGAGCCCTTAATTTGAAGGTCTTTTGGCTCTATATAAAATCCGGGTCTGTACTCACTTCCTATGGAGGTAACTGGTACCCATATTCAATGATTTAACTACAGTAAAGTTAGCGTTGTTGGGCCGGGTATTAAGTGCTACGAAGGCTGCCTTTGGCTTAAATAAAGTGGCATTTTTGGCTAACGTTAGGCTATTAAGGCATATTAAAGGAGGTCAAGGCTGTGTGGCGTTGGGTTTAATGACTAGGTAATGGGAATGGCGGTGGCTGATGTTTAGCCGAGAGGTAAAAGACGTCATTCCTGATACGGAGGGAAGTTATCGAAGTTAGATTACTATTTAATTAGTGGTAATTAATCGCATTAAACCTTTAATGCCTAAGCGCACGCCAAAGATCGCGAGTAATGATATAAAATGTTTACAAATAAATGTGTAATAATAAAAAAATAAATGATTATTTCTAATTGTTAAACTAACGTTTAAGACAAGATTTTTAATTAATATTTGACAAGTTTAAGTATTTCCCCAATAAATGAAGACATAATTTGTCTCGACGCCACCTAACGACGGATTTAACACCAACAGTGTCTCTCTCGCAAAAATAAAGTTGGTTGTTTTCAGGTGGAAAAAATATAATAAGCAGTAATTGTTGAATGAAACACTAGTATATATTGAATCATTTGGCGGGTATAAGATAAGCCGCCATAGCTCAATTGGAAGAGCAGCTGACCGGCAATCAGAAGGGCACGGGTTCAAGTCCCGTTGGCGTCATGTATTTTTTCTCGGAAGATTTTTCAATGTGGATGAGTGTTTCAGGCTGATAATTATTGATTGTAATAATTAATAAAAAAATAGTTATTTTATTCCAGGACGTGGGGAGGATAGTGCAACCCCACACGTCCTATTTAGTTATCCATAAATAAAAAGTAACACAACATATTGATAGATATATGTAGATTGTAGATATAAAGACATTCCATTTATAACATATTTAAATTGGTTACTTTTAAATAATTATGTTAGCTTTATGTGCAGGAGTGCGGTTCAGACAAAATATTGATTTCTCCGTACTAGTTTTTTAACTAATAACGCAATACCGATTTTATTTCTTACACTATTTACTATTATATGTACCTACATTCAAAGTGGTTAACTTAACAAAAATATTTATAACTCGCTGACCCAGCGAACTTCGTACCGCCTCAGAATCAACAACTGTTGTGTCATCTTATTAGCTGAGTTAAATTCAGTTTTTTGTTAAGTTAAAAAAATTACACAATGAAGCAATTATCGATGCGCAACTGTCCGTGCTTTATTTTTTCAGTATGTGATGGCGCTATGTATCTACGGATTTATATTTTTATGATTTTCTTACTTTTCAACTTACTTACGGGAATTGCGTTTCATTTTTTTAGAGGTGTGAGGGAAATTTATTATAATTATTGTATTTTTCCTTTGGAGGGGTGCAGACATACGTTCACCGTTTGTCCCATTTTCGACCGTTGACATTAAGTGTGTAAGAAAGAGGGGCAGAATTATATGTTTAAGAACAAAGGCAAATGACATTTGATGTTTTTGAAATTTTGAAATTCACTCACCACTCAATAGGTATTATACTTATCACAATATTCCTCAGCTCTTTCAAAATATAAGAATTCGTTCCATATAAAACGTATGAGGGAAAGAATTTTCTTCATAATTATTTTTTTCGTGAATTTTTCCGATGTTTTAATAGCTATTCTGCTATTCAAGGTGAAGACAAATCCAACAAATCAAAGATCATAAAAATCGGTCCAGCCGTTCTCGAGTTATAAATGGTGTAGCTAACCCGAATATATTAAGATAATAACATATTTTTATTAAAACAAAAACATTAAATAACACTTCTCATATCATAGTAAATTGACAATCAATTGAAGATGCCATATTTTGATCCTTTGTGTCCACCAACTTGGATTTTGTATTAGATCTATTCCAAAATGTGACCGATAATTACAATTGATTTAGAGTGGGCTCTCATATATTATATTATTTTGAAACAATCTAGTGCAATTTGACGGGAGTAACCTCCCCAATAAAGACTCCATTGCATTGCTTGGATTAAATATATTAGACTGGCTCAAATATCGGGGCTCCATAGAAGCCCGACTAAATCTTTCCTTCAAGAAACTGAGCTTCTTGGGCAGGGCTAGCAGATTCTTCAATAATTACCAGCTACTAACCCTCTACAAATCTCAATTACGCCTAATAATTGAATTTGGGAGCTATCTCTAGGTTGGAGCCCCAAATATTTATTACTTGATGCTGTGCGAAAGAGTAACGGATTTTCTGATTGACAATTCGTTAATAGTCCGATTGCCATTTCTAATGCACAGACGCAGTGTGGGAATGCTGAGTCTATTCTACCGAAACTTTAATGGAGCCAGCTTCAAGCCGCCGCTACCCGAATTTCTACCGATTTCTTACATATCTCCCTTAAATATTTGAAGTTTTTATAATATTTGACGTGTTCCACGCCGAACTATATGAAATTCCCTCGATAGAAAAAAATCGGAAAGTATGCTCCGAAAATTATTATAAACAAGGTCATTTAACTATTTCAGAAGTTATATGTATGAAAAAGAAACACAGTGTTTCTTTTTTATTTTAAACAAGTCGAATTTTATCGTTTTAAATATTAGCGTACTCTTTCCAACATTCGTAATTACGTATCTCTCCATCTTCTTCTTTTTAAGCGGGGATACGGCGCCTTAAGGAGCTAGCAGCATTGATCTAAATGCTCCTGCCCACATGCGTGAAACTCGTTTTTTCCTCAGGGCCTCCTGTGTGGAGCTAATGTAAAAAAAAACGGGTGGTTTCATCGACTCGTTGTTTGTGTAAGTCGGCTCGCATGTGGAATGAGCTATCACAATCCGTTTTTCCTCCTTCGCATAATCCAGGCCAATTCAAAAGCCGCTTTGAATAAATCTACGCAACGACCAACGGGATAACTTTTTTTATAATACATTTTTTTTCAAAATTTAAAAAGTAATTTTACTAGATAAAAAAATAATCAATCGAAATCAGATTACGCTTTTTGGTAAAATTTTCTCTATACCTACGATTAGAATTAAGTCACAAATTTTATCAGTCATTTCAATCATTTTTAAAAGATATAGAAAAAATTCTACCCTGATATTTCAATCTCAGCAATCCAATATTGTTGCTTTTACAATTATCGGAACTTAGTTTTGTTTTGAATCGAACCCTGAACACCCGGTTACGATCTCAACGCTTTGAAACACCCGCCTCAAAAAAATGCTTGCAATGCTGAAACAATAAACAGTCGTTCTTTCCGTAAATATTATCTACTAGTATGTTTAATATTGATTCGAATCGATTATTCTCGATTGCGGAGAGGTCAATATGTATTAGTCAGAAGATTCAGACTCTGTTTCCGCTTCCGCTCGGTCTACCCGGTTCCACTGTAAAATACATAAAACAACATGCGTGGAGCAAAAAAAAGGAATGTCGCAGCGGGTTGGTGCACGACGGAACAGTCGGCAATTCGACGTTATTTTTACGAACGTTTTGTGATTTATTTAGGAAACTTTGCGGGATGGAACGGACATATACCCACAAAATGGCGAAGGGTGGTGGGCGGAATTTTCCTGAAACTCCCCAGCTATTTCAGTATTTCCATGATAACAAAAAAGCACGCGAAATATTCAATTATTAAAATTTCATTAAAAAATCTAAACATTTGTCGAAGAAGGAAATTAAACATTTTTTGACTTCCTTCCAAGATTCATCGAAATGTTTCGTGATTAGTTGTGTATTTTTTATTTTCAGCGAAACTTGTTGACGTAGCTTGGTTTTTTAAAACTAACATGGCGGTGTATTAAACGGTCAACTCTATGAAGGAACATAATGTTATCATTTTTTTAATTTGCGGCACACGAATCATATTTTATTACACAGGATAATAAATTAATGTTACAAATATGATTCAAATTATCAAGGTTATAGAAAAAATGTTAGCTTAATAACTTGTTCGATGCATTTATTATACACATATAAGGTGCCTTTTGTAAGCTTTTCGGTGTTATGAAAAATATCACCGACATCAATGTTCCTTTTACTTACTTCTTATGGATTCTAAAACCAGACATTGACAGTAACTGCTTCCGGTTGCAGAAACTGAGTAAAAAAACGAATACTTATCGTCGCATTAATTCGTAGAATGCTTAACCACCAAATGTCAAATTTTACAGGAGGCACAAAAAACCTCGCAGTGAAAAAAAATGAAAGACGGGTCATTGTTTTTATTTATTTTCCGAACATATAATATATTTCGAAATTTATTTTCAATCATTTAAATTTTGTAAGTTAAGGCTTTCTATTTCAAATAGGAGTTAGGAAGTTTACATAAAAACCGAGAATGGAGATACGTATTTTACAAAGATAGATACGCACTTTTCTGCGAACAGTTTTATGAACAACTAGCTGAAGACTTGGGAGATAGGAATTTTACATTAAAAAAATAAAACACAACAATACAGTCTCAGTATGTAAAAATAACAGGATAAATATAATAGTACGTAATACACAAAGCATAACAGCATAATACTAATACTACGAATAATTTTGAAGTTAAATAATAAGACCTGAAATGGTAAATAAAATAAAGTATGTGGAGTTAGGAGTTTCGAAGTATTCGCGAGTAAAAATGGCACCATAGTGTTTAGACAGTTTCCTAATTTGTGTTTATCTAAAATGATATATTTTTTTTAAATTTGCGAGTTTTACTAGTCGATGCGGGACTAATTTTAACACCAGATGGCATTAAAAACGTATTTTTGAAAAATTTGGCGTTACGCAGTCTACGAATTAATGCGACGATATTTTGTAAAAAATAATGCTTATAGAAGAATGGTCGCTATTTTAGATATGGCTATAGCAGCACTGAGACACTCTGGAGGTTATGGAAGTAAATTATTTTTCGAAATCAAATATTTTATCTCGTGTATCTATAGATGGCATAAATAAATATAATATTGCAGAAAGCGATAATTGAAGACATAATAATTTGCGTCAGGGATGAGAGTTATATGAAAGAGAAATCCTATTGATTCTTTAAAATATTTAACCCTGCCGGCAACTTCCTGCAAAACTACTATTTTTTTTTTTGTAACTGTCAGATGCATTAAACATGTATATTTTATTTTATCAGTAATGCATATGAAATTTTGAATATTTAATAAAATTTTTGTATGTTTCGTAGGTCAGCATTGGACGGGGGCGGGCTCGGCCCCTGGAGCGCGATGGGCCCCGCCGCCGTGCTGCTGTCCGTGTGCTCAGCGCTGCTTTCGCTGGGGCTCGCCTCGAGACTAGGTGAGGAACCAACCAACAAACCTTTTTCACATTGCATTTCTTAATACCACCCGCACACAATAATACTTTGACATTGTCGAAGCACATTATTATATAGTCAATAAAAATACGGAATGGAACCGGGCCTATGTAACGACCTTGTGGTATTCCATTGATTTACGCGGATATGTATTTTTATTTTGTAATTCTCAATTTTTGTTTTGTTTTACGGAACGTCTTTATTATTTATTTTCTTTAATTTTGATGCTTAGTCCAAATATCGTGTATCCATTTGAACTTTAATTTTTAAACGATATTTTCGGTATTTTTTTCGTTGTTTCTTTAATAACACTTTGAAGAAAAAGATTGCCAAATAAATATACAGAATTCGAATTCCTCCAAATTTATCATTGGTCATAAGTGCTAAGTTATGCTCGTGCGATGATGCAGGGCTCAGTTTGCGCCAGGATTGAATCAAAGCAGTCGGGTTACTACGTCTTAGTGGTAACCCGACAGCTAGTTATAGGACTAATTTGGACGGCTTGGTGCATAAGAGATTTCTGGGTGCATAATTTCCTCCTTGTTGGTAAAATATTGCTCCTGTCTGTACGGTGTAAAAGCAGGGGTACTATGTCACCACCCGGTTGGACAGTAATCTGAAGCGGGTTGTTGTATTGTGGGGCTCCTGCCCAAAGGTGGTTTCCAAATTCAATTATTAGGCACACTTGAGATTTGTATATAGGGTTAGCAATTGGTCACTATTGAAGAATCTGCTAGCCATATGCAAGACGCCCAGTCGCTTGAAAGCCAGATTTATTCGGGTCAGTTTTAAGCCCCGATATTTGAGCCGGTCTAATGTACTGACTGCAAGCATTTCATTGAAGTCATTATTGGGGAGGGTGCTTCCATCAAATAGCACCAGACATCATTGATTTCCCTCTTTGCCCAAATTAGACACGCTTGGCTTTTTGTAACGTTGAAACTGACCGGGTTGGCCTTATCCCAGACACGAACCTTCTCAAGATGGTGGTCATTTTTTGTCTCAAAATCTTACCTACGTTAATTCTATGTATATAATAAAAATCCAGCCAACTATTTCCTAGTTTGTTTCACCATTATAAAATTTAGTTCCCTTAACATTTTGCTTATCCGTGTTTATTTGTTGCGCTTGAGTACGATTCGCAATGCTTTATTTTGCATTATTTGCAATTTTTATCATTTTCTCTTCATTGCATAGCTAAAGAATGTGATGATATAAAATGTAATGATATAATTGCATTTAATATTTTCTGACAAGCTTCTTTATTTACTTTGTTCCTGATTCTGCAAAGAAAATATGTACCTTATGCATTTTTTTTTTTAAATTTTACAGTCCTTTCTAACACCAAAATATCTAATTTCTTCCACTTTTTATGATCCCTTCATTCATTTAAATCTTTCAATTCTGATGCGTGCTTTTTTCTGGCTGCATTCTCATGTACTTTGTCTTATTAACATTTAGTTTTAATTTACTGAGATGGAGTCATTTTGGTAGTATTGAAATCACTATTTATCGTTTTCTTCTTAAAATTTTACAAATTCACTTTGTGGCACCATTTTATTAATGCAATAATTAAAAACACTTTGTTTTTACCACAATAAACTTTATTAAAAAGTCGACATGTTTCGAGAACGATGTTCTCTTCTAAAGAGAACTGTTCTGTTCTGAAGTGTTTTTTTAATTATTGCATTAATTTATCTTTATGTTTGCTTCCTCATACTTACTTCTGCAATATTAATCAGTACATCGTCTCCAAACTGTCTTATTTTGCAATTTTTTAGTATTTTTACTGTACCATTTATACCATTTATATGTACAGTATGAACAACATCTGACCCAATAACGATCCGCGCGGTACCCCAGCGTATTTTCAATTGGATTTGATACATTGTTACTTATCTTTGTTGTTTTGTGTTTGTTGCTTTAATATTTTTAATTTTTTTTTTCTATTTCTGTCTATTGTAATTAAATCTCTCCGAAAATCTAAAAATACCACAAAAATACATCAGTTTTTTTTTTAAATTTATATCTTACTTGCGACCATTGCTTACTAAATTTAACCCATTTAATTTAGAAGAATAATTGATATTTAGAAGAAATTTTATTTAATCGGTAGGTGAGTAGCTGTAAGCATCCCCTTTATATATTATAACATATAGCCTTTGAGAGCATGACCTGTTCAGATAAAAATAGAGAAAAAGCAGCGGTCACCTAAAAATCAAGCCTTTTCAAAGCGTCCTTAGGAAAATACGTATATCGCATTCAGACTAAAAACTAAAAGACGCACAATAGCCAATGACAGCCAAGTCGGCAAATATCGATTATCCATTCTCCGCGTAATCAGATATTAAATAACCCTCGTCCAATAAACGATAAAGAAAACATATTCACAAATTAACTCTATTTTATAATATCGTCTTTCTTGACGTGTTTGTACGGTTTTTTGATATCCATCAAATTCAAAGTAACGGGTCTTACAAAAATATTAATACTCCACATTTCATGCTGGTAATATTAATTGTTACCTACGATAAGCAATATTCGATATTGATAGATACTAGTTGCATCCGTGGCAGCCGGACTATTGTGTGTCTATATTCAGATTAGGTCAATCCTTACTTGTCAATTATCCACATGACATGTCTGTCCTAAGTGGATCACGATTACCAAGTCATTTCATATTGTATTAATGGTATGTTCTTGTATCAATGAGGATTATAATAATATACATAGACGAGGATTACTCCATTAAAAGGCCATTATTACAGACACAACAAAAGTAAACATGATATGGATAGGTATTACACGTATTTCGAATGATATATTATAACAGAGAACGAATATTAGATACATTATTATTATTATTTTCTTAACCTTATTAAAACGTTATTGTAAACGTGTAATATCGATTAATGTAAAATTAATTTTGTAATAGTTTATGGAATACAGTATTGTTATTATGCAAATGTTACAATGGAACTCCGCCACAAAATAACAGTTAAGCAAAATGAAACCAAATGATTCCAAAGTGTATTCTGAAATTTGTCTTTGGGGGTTAATGTAAACAAAGGTTGGGGGAAATGTTTTTTCCGTGTCTAACACTTCTCCTTGTCACGAAAACTGTAATGTTAGGGTGTGGTTTTGTGAACGATATGAATTATTTTGGCATATTAAATATGCCAGTAGAAAATATCCAAGGTTATTTTGAAGAATTATTTCCTACAGATTTAAATGTCACCCACCAACTCCCCACACAAACCCATCAAAAATTGATGTTTGGAATAAAAATAATAAGGCAAAAAAATGTATGAATGTTGGTGCTAAGTAAACAAGGTGGATTCTGGACTTCAACGCGTTGTAAGGGATTAGAAAGAATCTACTTTGCATTTATTCCCTTTTAAGCATATTTACAAATTCTTCTTCTTCTTGGTGTGCCTTATCGGTCCCCCGACTTTGGCGATCACTCTGAAAAATGTCTCTCTGTTTTGCGCTGCCCGGAATAGCTCCTCCACACTTATAATGCTGGTCCACTCTCGTACATTTCGCAGCCCAGGCATCTTGCCTTTCAATACCTATTGGAGCAAGTGATACTTCTCCCCTCGAAGTATGTGACCCAGATATGAAATTTTCCTGACTTTCACCAATGTAAGCAGTTTTCTATCTGCTCCAGCCCGCCTGAGAATTTCTGTGTTAGTGATCATGTCGGTCCATGGGACCTTGAGCATTCTCCGGTGAAGCCACATCTCAGAAGCCTCTAACCTGCTCATGGTATTTACCTTAAAGGTCCATGTCTCACATCCATACAGCAAGACTGACCACACATAACACTTAAGAATTCTCTACCTTAGTTTTAAATTGATATTGTCATTGCAGAAGAGGGACATATTATTAAAACTAAATAGTCAGACCCTAGTCAAGGGTCTGTATAAGTCGTTAGTTAGGTTAATCTTACATTTTGATTGGTGGTCTTAAATCAGGGGTTTTACTTTGGAAATGATGAATCCATCCTGACAATAGGTTCTCAAAATGTACTGTTTTCAGAGAAACGTGACCTGGAGCACGGCGGGCCCGACTGGCGCCAGCTGTGGTACAGCGGGCTGCCCGACGCACAGCGCTCAGAGCCGCCGCCCTCCAATAATACGCTGCTCAATGTCACGGCGCAGCTCGGCGCCACGGCCTTCCTGCACTGTCCTGTCACGGGGGTCGGAGAGAGAGGGGTGAGTCACACGTGTATATTGTTCAGAAGATAGAACACGGTGGGCCAAAACTGCACCAGCGGTGAAACAGCGTGATTGGTCATTAACTGCCGCTCAAAATCAAAGTTGCGGCCTTCCTAAGCAGCCCCGGAGACAGACAGCAGGAGGGAGACGGAGTAAGAGGAGTGAGTTGCTCAAGTTAGTTAAAAATGACAATCAATGGTAATTGAGAAAGACAGGCCCGAATAAAGTTAGTGGTGGTTTATTGGGTTGGTTTAACAAGAGGCTGCTCAACGTCACGACACAGCTGGGAGATACGCATTATACGCACTGTCTTGAGGGTTAGAGAGGGAGGACCAAAGATATTCAAATACAAAAGAGATATGCTATGATGGCCGCGTGACTGTTGGCGGATTACTACCTAATTGGAGTAGTTTGCATACGAAAATTCGTAGATTTTTTGAAGTTGTGCATTAGTATTGTTTAACAATATAGTTAGAATACGGAAAGAGTTCGTTCCTTTAGTAAAACGTTCATTTAATTTATTCGGTCATTTAGTTTATTCGTTGATTGGTAAACAATATCAGCGACACCCGGAAGCGAAGTCCCACCTAGTAAAAACTGCGGAGAGTGTCACATCACTATTGTTGTATGTTGCACATCGCTAGTGATGAACTACTTCTTATAATTATTGTCATCTGTGGTCTATTGGGAACTAATGTCAATCAATGTCAATGGTGTAAACACCTCTTCAATAAAAAGTCTTTAATAAAATAATAACAGTGTTTTACATATTACATATATAACTTAACAGAGAGCACATCTCTTATATTTCAATATCTTTGGAGAGGACCGACTCACCCGAAATTGTTATTCAAGTTATTTTTACTAAAGCTTGGCAGATTTGACAGACCCTACCGTTGATAGAGTGGGCTGCCCGATGAACAGCGCTGTCACAGAGTAAGAGGATGCTCAATATCCAAAGCACAGCTGGGTTATGCGGCCGTACAAATGTGGTAGGATTAATTATACCGACTGACGAATGTAATAAGCACCACTGCCTTCTTGAACTAATTTTTCAAAACATGATGCTCAAAATTCCATGCAACGTCATTGGATAATATTCCTACTATTAATTCATGGTTGGTACTAATGTAATGGGAGAGAGAATATATTATTACAAATTAATTATGTACGAGTAACCGTGTTGCGGCTCGGTGTGAAATTGCATGCACCACCCCGACCGCAGTACTTCTCTCCCACAATGGCATACAACTTCTACTTCCTTCGAACTAAACCTTACAACTTGCTCAATTTACTGCATTTAGTGTTGTAGCATTTCCCTTTACGAGTTATTCAGAATTGACATTAACTGCGTTATTAATTTATTACTTAATTACACAAAATTACTTAATTTATATTACTTAATTTACACAAAAACAACAAAACACCATACAAAGCTACACAAACAATACACAATACCCGAGCCAAAAACAACGAACTTCTCCAAACTCCTTTTCTTCAAAACCACCTTCGGGCAAAGACACTCTAAATACATAGCTTGCAAACTATACAATACACTACCAACTACGATCAGACAAAGTGACTCCTTTACAAAATTCAAACGAGATATTAAAAAATGGATTATAAGTATTGGACGCCACACTATCACAAATATCTGTAAAATAAATCACACATAGACAGAAATAACTATTCACATACAACCTAACCCATATAAAACAAATGAAAATAATGGAATCCTGTCAAATTTAACCTATAAACAGACTAGGCAGAATTTATTACATTACTCCATCTCCAACATTTATAAAATAACTCTCTTTAAAAGATTTACCACCCTTCCAATCACCCTTCTGTTTTAATTCTATTCATAATATGTATTTTACCTGATATATCCTTGTAACTACTATATTCATTTATGTACGCCTGTCTCGACACAGGTATACCCTAGTGAGACAGGCATACAAAAACATAAAACCATTGTAATTATATTTTATTAAAGATAAATAAATAAAAATAAATAAAAATAAATTAATCATTCATTTTTATTGCATTATGGTTGTGAATACTTGAATTCATTTATTGTTTTGTGGTCTAATATAATTTTAAATCACATGCCCCGTTCAATAAAATTTCTGAATACATGGAAACATATTTTTACAGACTTAAAAAAAAACATCTTCACAGGTAGACAACCAATGATAAATATTGCTGTGTAGTTTTAAAAATAGTGTTGTACAGCTAAGAAATGAGTATCTGTTGATATTTCTTTAGTGTCTCTCTATTATATTTGGGAGGCGGGAATGGATAACGCCACCCCGGAAACCTTTATTGGATAACCAACACCTCTGCCATAGGTCACCCCAAGTGGTTCGCTACGTTTGGTGATTTAGCAGGTGAGGTGAGGTTTGTCTAAAACCCTTTTCCTTCCCAGAAGTCTCTCCTCCTTCCTTTCCTTAAAAAAACCACCACACAGCATCCCCAAAGATGACATTGGTCCTGAGGGAAATTATTTTCCTCAGGGCCTCCTGTGTGGAGCTCATGTAAAAAAAAAACAAAAACAAAAAAGTGAAGATTTTTACAATTTTTTACCCAACCATTGCACGTGAATCGTTATCTCATTTCATAAATAGCGGAAAGAGAGTGAAATATAAGAAATTACTATATTTTCTTTGAATTCTGTAACTGATTTTCATTTTGAAGAAAATGGAAAACATAAAAAACGCCACCAAAACGAAACTAAAGACGTTCCTAATATCGTTGCAGATAATCTAAGACAGACGTTGCAGTGTCTTTAAGTGTTGTCATTTTATATTGAAACATTTAGACCTTCTAGTAGACTAACTAGACAATAGAATTATTAGCACTGATTTGTGTATTTTTTGGAGATAATATTTTTGGCTCATAGATTTTCATGTTTTTTGTTATTTTAAACTGGAAACACGATGATTGATGATGAAAAAGAAATTACTCCAAAACCTTTTTTAATTTATTGTAATTTTTTTTTTCAGCAAATATCTTGGGTTAGAAGACGAGACTGGCATATCCTGTCATCGGGAATGTTTACATACACGAACGATGAACGGTTTCAGGTAAGAAAATAAAATTTACAAAAAAAATTGCATTTTCTGTAAAAATTGAAAGCTTTCTGGTCATATCGTGATAATTTTACATTAATGGAGACATTTTGTGCATAATTTTATGCCATGCTTATGAAGTCATGCTGAGATCACAGCGGCACAAGAAAATCAAAAACACTACAATTTTCTTCATTGACAGTAAGCGTCACGTCCGTCTTTCTATAATATACAAATGAATTCAAGTAAATTTATGCGTTGCTAAGCGCATAAATTTCGAACGACTGCACCAAATTGGATAATTTTTTTATGTGTTCGTTATTGTCAGGACAAGGTTTTTAAAAAACTTCCGGTGAGCTCTGGCATTATGAAATTTGTATAAAAAAATTGCTGTTGGTGGCACGCGAGGTTTGAAAACTGAATGTATGGAAAACGGGAGGGAGGGAGAGATGGGGTTGGGGGAGGGTCGAGGAGGGGGGGGGGAGGGGGGAAGGGGGAGGGGGGACGGAGGGCGGTGAGATGGGGGGAGGGGGGAGGTGGAGGAGGTGGAGTGGGAACCCCCCTTACACCATGCGAGCGAAGCCGCGGCAAAAAGCTAGTTAATAATATATTCATTAAATGAAAACAATCACTTTGTATACACCATTTTTTTAAATAAAAATTATCCACATGTTTCAAAACCAATGGTTTCTTTGCCAGAATTAAAATTAACAAAAATAACAAAAGATGAACAAGCACAGACAAATAAGTACCTACCGGTTGCCAAAAAACATGTATTTTTGTATATAACAAGTATAGACAAATAAGTACCTACCGGTTGGCAAAAAACATGTATTTTTGTCTATAACAAGCACAGAAAAATAAGTACCTACCGGTTGGCAAAAAACATGTATTTTTGTCTATAACAAGTATAGACAAATAAGTACCTACCGGTTGGCAAAAAACATGTATTTTTGTCTATAACAAGCACAGACAAATAAGTACCTACCGGTTGGCAAAAAACATGTATTTTTTTCTATAACAAGTATAGACAAATAAGTACCTACCGGTTGGCAAAAAACATGTATTTTAGTCTATAACAAGCACAGACAAATAAGTACCTACCGGTTGGCAAAAAACATGTATTTTTGTCTATAACAAGTATAGACAAATAAGTACCTACCGGTTGGCAAAAAACATGTATTTTTGTCTATAACAAGCACAAAAAAATAAGTACCTACCGCTTGGCAAAAAACATGTATTTTTGTCTATAACAAGTATAGACAAAATATAGACAAAAGTATAGACACTGAGGGAATACAAGAAGGCGCTGCAAAAAAGCGAAATACCCTTGCACGATGATGTCGTTTCTCACCCGGCATGCCGCTTAAAGTCTCGAAAACCCTTCTGGACGGAAGGAGAAAGACTCCTTCGAACACCTCTCACCCCAGAAGATAGGTGGAAGCTTGAGTGGCAATCAGCCAATGTCAAAAACGCACATCTCGTGCAAGACCCCACTGAGAGACAGCCTGGGTTCTCATTGCCTCGCAAACTCTGGACTGCCATCAATAGGATAAGGTGCTCCCATAGCCGTTGTGCTCACATGATGCATAGATGGGGCCTTAAAGAGTCGGCGACGTGTGAATGCGGTGCGGTGCAGACCACCGAACATGTGGTCAACGAATGCCCGCTCCATTCATTCCCCGGCGGGATTGATGAGGTCCACAGGGCAACGCCTGAGGCCCTAGACTGGCTCGCAGACCTAGATGTCCCCCTCTGACCCCCCATCATACGAAAGAAGAAGAATAGACAAAAAGACAAAGCACAAACAAGTTGTACTTGTTATTTTTGTTAATTTTAATTAAATTAAAGGAAATAATTAAAATAAATAAAAATAATAAACGATAAACAAGTATAGACATTTAGTTCCTGTTGGCAAAAAACGTGTCTTTTTTGTTTGCAGGTATGTAATTATTTGTCTTTACTTGTTTATGCTTTGTTATTTTTTTTAATTTTAATTTTCCCCTGACGAAGAAAAAAATGATTTTGAAACATGTTGCTAATTTTGATTAAATAGGTGGTTTTTTTTTATATGAATACCGCACAAGACTCCCCAACTGCTCCCGTCTGGAGCAAGTGAGACTAGTATTGTAAGGCTGAAGGTAGCGGGAGGGGAAGTAGATGGAGAAGAGGAAGGTGGGGAAACACCTGGCTATTGAGATGCGGTCACGAAACGCGGCTAAAGCCATTTCAAGCAACGTTTCAATTCTGAATGGTGGTCTTACTGCTGAGATACTGAGAGTATCGCCATGTACAAAGTGATTTGTTTTCATTTAATTATAATGACACCACAAAGTGAGTTTGCGAATATTGAAGAAGTAATAATAATTGATGAAATAAATTGTTCGGTTCTATAATCTAAATTACTAACAGTTATTCTAATTTTTTATTATCTTATGATTTATTTGTAAAGGTTTCAAAGGTAATTATTTAGAGTGCATTGATTTTCTCATAACAACCCATCACGTTGATTGAATTATTCTGTCGTAGAATTTTCACAAAATTGGTATTGAACCTCAGACAAAAGTGCGGAATACAAAAACTAAAAAAATAATTCAATTTATTGGAAATTGTAATTGTTTTCTACACCACCTTAAAATTAACAATGGGCAATGAATTTTTTAACTTAATTCTATTATCCGCTCAAGGCTATTAACATCACGGCTCACGGCGCTCTCAGTATTTTAAAGGTCTGTCTGCGTTATTTAATTGTTAAATAAAACTTAGAATAAATATCGTTTGACAAAAGTAAAACAAAGACTTCCCGAAGTCGTAATTGAATAATTTAACACTTGAATTAATGTCAGAGAAACTTATTGCAGGGATCACATCTTCATTGAGTTTTATTTTTGCCCTCATTCATCTTACTTTATATTTTGATCTGAATTTGAATTCGAAAAACTTTAAATTGAGATACGCTTTACAGGAAATATGAAATTTTATGAGGACTCAAATTTCTCTGCTATCGTTTAATTATCATTTCCGGGGCAGGTTTCCGGTGCATAGTAACTTCGTACTTCTCCGGAAATGCCGGACCTGTTTTTACTGGCAACAAAACGTTTAATTTTCTACAAAGAAGACCGGAAGCTCTAGGTCAATTTATAGCTGCTGTATTTTCGCATCGATTTGTAGTCACCATTTAAAATAATAAAATAAGCTTTTTTACGGAGCGGGGCTAGGCACTGAGTTACACTTCTTTCTCTCGCTATTCTAACAAGGGTTGGTTAGCTTGTTGCCAATTGGATAAAATGATAAAAAATAAAATTTAAGCTACATCTAAAGCTTTTCGTTTTCTATTAATGGTTGTTTGAATTCGGATATTTAATTGTTATCAAATATTGGCAAGCATGTTTTAATTACTTAAAGTGCTAACATTTTGAAACTTTGTTAAAGAAAGAAGAAATCAAAGGCAAACTTAAAGCAACCGTTTTTAAGAGTATAATGTTAGCTGAATTGAAATAAACGTTGACTCAAATTGGTTGCACCCGCGATGTGATATCAGATCGCGGGTGCAACTCTTTGACAACTACCCTTATTGTGTCATTTATCGTATATTTTATTGTCTTCAATAATAATATATATGCTGTGTATGATGGGTAATTTATATTAAATAAGGATGTTTATAATATATTCCCCTTTTTTTATAGAAACATGGGTTAAAATGATGAAAAAACTAAGGAAAGAGACCGCTTCATGGAAATATAGGTGAAAATTTAAAGAAAATCCTTGTTCGTATTAGTAAGAAAAGAAGAAGTTAAAGGGTCATGTTGGATTGTAAACGGGAAAGCCTGAGAAATATACCAGGCATTCAATCAAAACATTTCATTCAATCTGAATTCGGCGATAGCATTTCCGTGGGACGAACCTCACTATCTCATCTCAAATGCATATTGGTTTTGAAATCTCCAAAAACCACCACTGAAACAGAAAGTGATTGGGACGATAAAGATTTGGAACATCTTACAAATTACAAAATACGAAATGAAATTCTGTGTCCACGTGCCTTCAGTATCAGATCAGATTAATTCCTTCTTGTTACCTAAAACAAAATTGCGCATTTCTGATGTTTACAAAAATTCAGGCGACGAAGCCTTAAGTTATGAAGTTCCAACGTCTCTCTAACTCTCAAAATTACCACAGATCCTCCCCACAGCATCCCTAAAGATGACGTAGGCCCTGATGGGTATTATTTTTTTCAGGGCCTCCTCTAATGTAAAAAAAACTACATAATATTAATTATTTAAGATATTTAATATAATTAAGATACCAAAACATAATAATATTAATTAAATAATATTAAATTGAGAATTGTAAATGATGGATTTTGAAGACTTTTTCGAATTTGGAAATGCCAGAGAAAAAGATTGATGGAAATTATTTTTTCAAGGAATTTTCGGTGAATATTGACGTTTTCGAAAAGAAATAATTAACATAAGTGACAAATAAGTGTACTGATTAGACAAAAGTATTGTTTGATCTTTTATTTCGTTTCTCTTTAGGTGTTTATTGATGTTTAAATCCACTTAAATTAGACGGGTTGCACCTGCGATAATTTGGTGTTGCACCCGCAATTGCTTCAAAAGCGAATAATTCATTGTTTATTTGTTTTTCGCTATATTTTTTAAACGTTTGTAGTTGATTAGTTTAATGCCTAACAAAATATAAAGGCATATCATAATAAATATTTCACCATTAACAGACTTTTGTGTTTTTGTCTTACGATCTGGAAAGGTATGTCCAAAATTGTTCCACCCGCGATAGCACTTTGAACCTCCCTCCTGACTATTTAAATACTTCAATAAAATTCTTACAAATGAATACAAAGTGAACATGTTAAAATGTAGCTCTTCCAAGAATATTTTAATTTAAAATGTTTTTTTTATTTTACCATTAGGAAGCTTTACATGCGTCTAAATGTTGCACCCGCGATTGTGGAATCGCCCTAAGGGCCTTTAACGAGCCAGCGGTTGAAAATCCGCATTTCGTCGAAAGATGTTCTTACTATCGTACAGGGCGGTTTCAATGAGAAAAAAATATTATTCTCCGTGCCAGCTTTTTAAAATTACAACTCAATATCAATTTTATTTCATTCCAAATTTGCTTTAATTTATACCTACATCCAAAAATGCTGAAAGGCGTGATGATAAAACTATTTAAATTGATTTTTGTAATTATTTCTTGATCATAAGTAATTATCATTTTTCAAGAATGTCGATGCAAAATAAGAATGCAAAAAAATCTTAATTTTATTAATTTGTAAGATCGTAATAAATAGACAAAACAGAAAATTTTTTATCATAAATAAATGTTCGAATAATTAATGATTTTATTTGAACAAATATTAAAATTATGAAACATGCGTTTACTAGATAACGTTATTTTAATTTTTTTATTTATCTATAAAAAAGTATATGTACGTTGGGTTTTTTTATGCCTGTCTCACTTTATACTGTGTCTAGACAGGTATATCCTAGTGAGTCATGTAATCATACAATATTGTATGATTACATGGTATGAAATATTTCTTGTAAAATAAGATTTTTCGTTTAAAATTTTACCAAATCCGCCAACGACCTATGGTTAAACCTTATTATACAATTTTTTTTCACAAAATTTAAAACATGCGTTTACTAGATAAAAGAACAATCTTTCGAAATCAATTTATAATTTTTTGTGGAAAAGAGTCAATACGTCTAAAATTTGATTTATAAATGACATATTTCCGGTTATCTCTGGTTATACCATCTTAATAGTGGAAGTAATGGTAAAACTGTTAAAAAAACGGTGGATTAAAGAATGTGGTTGAAGGAAGGAGTACGCGTCGGGACTGAGTTGTTTGGTGGTCTACTCTCTCAGCCTACCCCTGCAGAGGAATAGCGGGATGGTTAGGTTAGGTTAGGTTGAAGTAAGGAGTGTGCATCGGGACAGAGTTGTTTGGTGGTCTACTCTCTCAGCCTACCCCTGCAGAGGAACAGCTGGATGGTTAGGTTAGGTTAGGTTGAAGTAAGGAGTGTGCGTCGGGACAGAGTTGTTTGGTGGTCTAGTCTCTCAGCCTACCCCTGCAGAGGAATAGCGGGATGGTTAGGTTAGGTTAGGTTGAAGTAAGGAGTGTGCATCGGGACAGAGTTGTTTGGTGGTCTACTCTCTCAGCCTACCCCTGCAGAGGAACAGCTGGATGGTTAGGTTAGGTTAGGTTGAAGTAAGGAGTGTGCGTCGGGACAGAGTTGTTTGGTGGTCTAGTCTCTCAGCCTACCCCTGCAGCGGAACAACGGGATGGTTAGGTTAGGTTAGGTTGAAGTAAGGAGTGTGCGTCGGGACTGAGTTGTTTGGTGGTCTACTCTCTCAGCCTACCCCTGCAGAGGAATAGCGGGATGGTTAGGTTAGGTTAGGTTGAAGTAAGGAGTGTGCATCGGGACAGAGTTGTTTGGTGGTCTACTCTCTCAGCCTACCCCTGCAGAGGAACAGCTGGATGGTTAGGTTAGGTTAGGTTGAAGTAAGGAGTGTGCGTCGGGACAGAGTTGTTTGGTGGTCTACTCTCTCAGCCTACCCCTGTAGAGGAACAACGGGATGGTTAGGTTAGGTTAGGTTGAAGTAAGGAGTGTGCGTCGGGACAGAATTGTTTGGTGGTCTACTCTCTCAGCCTACCCCTGCAGAGGAACAGCTGGATGGTTAGGTTAGGTTAGGTTGAAGTAAGGAGTGTGCGTCGGGACAGAGTTGTTTGGTGGTCTACTCTCTCAGCCTACCCCTGTAGAGGAACAACGGGATGGTTAGGTTAGGTTAGGTTGAAGTAAGGAGTGTGCGTCGGGACAGAATTGTTTGGTGGTCTACTCTCTCAGCCTACCCCTGCAGAGGAACAGCTGGATGGTTAGGTTAGGTTAGGTTGAAGTAAGGAGTGTGCGTCGGGACAGAGTTGTTTGGTGGTCTACTCTCTCAGCCTACCCCTGCAGAGAAACAACGGGATGGTTAGGTTACGTTAGGTTGAAGTAAGGAGTGTGCGTCGGGACAGAGTTGTTTGGTGGTCTACTCTCTCAGCCTACCCCTGCAGAGGAACAACGGGATGGTTAGGTTAGGTTAGGTTGAAGTAAGGAGTGTGCGTCGGGACAGAGTTGTTTGGTGGTCTACTCTCTCAGCCTACCCCTGCAGAGGAACAGCGGGATGGTTAGGTTAGGTTAGGTTGAAGTAAGGAGTGTGCGTCGGGACAGAGTTGTTTGGTGGTCTACTCTCTCAGCCTACCCCTGCAGAGGAACAACGGGATGGTTAGGTTAGGTTAGGTTGAAGTAAGGAGTGTGCGTCGGGACAGAGTTGTTTGGTGGTCTACTCTCTCAGCCTACCCCTGCAGAGGAACAGCGGGATGGTTAGGTTAGGTTAGGTTGAAGTAAGGAGTGTGCGTCGGGACAGAGTTGTTTGGTGGTCTACTATCTCAGCCTACCCCTGCAGAGGAACAATGGGATGGTTAGGTTAGGTTAGGTTGAAGGAAGGAGTGTGCGTCGGGACAGAGTTGTTTGGTGGTCTACTCTCTCAGCCTACCCCTGCAGCGGAACAACGGGATGGTTAGGTTAGGTTAGGTTGAAGGAAGGAGTACGCGTCGGGACAGAGTTGTTTGGTGGTCTACTCTCTCAGCTTACCCCTGCAGAGGAACAACGGGATGGTTAGCTAGTTACATAGATAATTTAAAAATACATAAGTAGGTTCTAAGTCATATTCTCTTTGGACTTAGTCATTAGACGTGACTGAGTTACTTTAATTACTAAATGCAAATAAACAGTACGTATGTGTTACTCAACGAAATATCAATCAACATGAACCCTCTCAAATTCTCGAAGGGAGATCGCGGCTGAATACGTGATCATACCCATCCATGTATAGATGGAAAGTGCGACACTATGGATTATCTGGTTATATCCTATAAGTAAATAATTGACTTATTTCATTAGCACTAAAAAATGAACGTTAATGTCTTAATTTCGTAATTAAATCCAAAAGTTGTTCGTACGAGTTTCATTTACTAGTGTTATTACGTAGGTTGGTATTACTCTGAGACTAAATTCTGATATGCATCTCCAAGCACGTAGATCCCTGCAAACACTAGATTCAAATAGAGGTTTAAGACGTAGAGCTTAAACAATTGTTTGAAATGTAATAGGGTCACATGATCCTCAGAGCCCTGCGTTGATACGAACTCTGTTGATATTTTAGCGTGGCAGGAATAATAAACCGACACTTATGGGGTTAATGAAGAAGTTTTCCGAGTTGAACTTTCTAATGGATATCAAGTCAACCTCACTCGAGTATGTACTGTCAGGTACAGAGCTGTAATGGGTGGCGAAACCTTCGTCACCCTCGGGACACTAATAATATATTATATTCCATTCGCCAAAAGCTGAAAAACTTATTTCCAGCCAAAAAACAAATTGGTTTCACAGTTTGAAAAATCGAGCTATCGTTAGAAATGCTAGAAATAAATTACAGCGATATATTTGGATTTTATCCTTAGGCGTAAATAAGTTCAAAGCCGGGCTTAACAAGAAGATACGAAAGCCACAAAAAGCTTTTGGTTTTAAAAGATTTCAATCGGTTTTCTTGGAGAAACTGAAAAAGGGTAGGTAATATTTTTAATAAAGTACAAGTCCTTATTATAAACTTTTCTTTTTTTCGTGTGATATCCTTTGAATAGTAAATATTTTATAGATGCTTCCATCACGGACAAATTATAAGCTTTCACTTAAATTGGATTCCTGGAACAAAAATACATTACTTCTTCAAACTTCGCAAATACACTTAATATTAATATTTATCCTGACGAAGAAAACGTTGTTTTTGAAACATGTCGATAATATAAATGATGTAGTGGTGTTTACAAATTTATTTGTTTTCTTTATTTATTTAAATTTTTTAAACTTTATAAGTAAAATCTCAAATTATAATATTTAATGAGATCCCTGAGACGTATGTGTGGTAAAACAATGTATGATCGTGTGAGAAATGTGGATATCCGCAAAGAATGTAAGGCTGATGTAAGCATAATGAGTAAGATTAAGAAAGGGACTCTCAGATGGTTTGGGCATGTAGAGCGAATGAACGAAGGAAGTAGTGTAAGAAGAATATACGACGCAAATGTGAATGGTAGAAGAAGTCGGGGACGCCCGAGGAAGACATGGCACGATCAAGTTAATCAGATACTTGAGTCGGGTCATGTCAAAAGTCAGAACAATAGAAGAGAATGTATGAGACGATGTATGAATGTGAGTGAGGCAAAGAGTGTGTGCCAAGACCGAGTTGTTTGGCGGTCCGTCCTCTCTGCCTACCCCTGCGGGGAAACGGCGTGATGGTTAGTTAGTTAGTTAGTTATAATATTTAATTAATTGAAGACAATATTAGCGAAACTCCATCGAAAATCTGGAGACAGAAAAATCAGAAAAATATATTGGCTCCGCCTTTGTTTACATGACAAGTGCTCTACCGAGTGAGCTAATTAAATATTATAATTTGAGATTTTACTCATAAATTTAAAAAAATTAAAATAAATATCCATCCTTGACTTGCAGAAAAGTCAATCGCTGAGACACGAACCCAGGACCCTTTGCTTACACGGCAAGTGCTCTACCGATTTAGCTAATTAAATATTATATTTTGAGATGTTACTCATAAAGTTTAAAAAAATAAAATAAATATTCATCCTGGACTTAAAAGTCAATAGATGTCGCGTATTAAATATAAAATGGATAAAAATTGATCCTGACACTATCTAGAGTCTTGCAATCATATATAAAAATAGCAGCCAATAATATGTGCGTAATGTGGTAGTTCTTAGTCGAAGTATGGTACAGTTAAAAGTGACCGAATTTGATATGGGTTCGGTAGCTCAATCGGTAGAGCACTTGCTATATAAGCAAAGGGTCCTGGGTTCGTGTCCCAGCGGAGCCAATATCTTTTTCTAATTTTTCGGTCTCCAGATTTTCGATTGAGTTTCGCTAATATTGTCTTCATTTAATATAAGTATTATTATTTGTTTTCATTAAATAAAATAATACATTTATTTGTTATGCAATGCCTACACAGATCGAAATGGTTATAATGAAATAATATTCTACTTTAACTTTCTACTATCGTAGTTTTACTATTACCAGATCATTCTTTACAACAGCCCTAAATATCTCCACGGAACTACGCTCATACCAGTCACGTAGATTGCTAAGCTATGAAGTGGATCTTCCATCAACCTTCCCTTGGATTTTCATTTGGGTTAACTTGAATTTTCGTTATTCAAATAATACGTTCATGATATTGGAGTTTTATTAGCTTGTGTAATTTCACAATTATTTGTGGTCATTCGACGAAGAACTTTAAACTTGTCGCTGTATCTGTCCAAGGCTATGACGAAGAACATAGTGAAATAATTAAAAGGGGTACTTTTGTAATCCTTCACTGAAAATCAAGTAGTTTTTGTTGAGGTTGGGGTAATTTCAAACTTCAAAACTCTGCTTAAAATATACACACCGCCATCTTCCTAGTTTCGTTAGATAAAAAAACCTTTGTGCTAGTACTGTTTTGACATTCGCGTGCATGAAGTGAAGCCGTGGTTTTCTATTTTCCGGATTCGACACGTGTTCATACTGTCCATAAACGGGATCATAATATCTCGGAGATTAATTTTATTGTCAGATCCAACTGAAGCAATGTAGTTTTAAAGAGAGGTGTAGGTTTTTTTTTACATGATTACCGCACAAAAGATTCGACTGCTCCCATCTGGAGTCAGTGAGACTATGGCATCCCCATCTCATAGAGCAGTTACCATTATAAGATTCATTACCATTTCTTTTACACGCCATTTCCTTACGCAAGTGTTCAAGAGTCCGTTCGAGGCATATCATTGGCTGGACGATAGTGGGTAGCGTGCACATATTCAAATCTTGTTCAAACGGCCAATTTTGACTACAACTATGGGAAGTTAATATGAACCATCCTATACCTGAGGATCTTACAATAATGAAACTACTCACTTTGCAAAGCGGAGTATTTCCATCCATATACAATCAACCTGAAATTATATTTAATTTTAATTTGTTTTAATATTTAAAGCCGACAATCAGGAAGAAACAACCGATCACCGTCCAATTTCTTTACTACGGAATATTGCAAAGGTCTTTGAAAAAATTGTAAAAATTAGATTATCTCATTGAGATTAATCACTTAATTCAAGAAAACTAGAAAAGAAGTACAAATGGCGCCATTGCTAAGTTATCTAATATTTTGCAAGATGTTTTAGATAAATCTTTGAAGTATTGGGTATTTGGTTGATCTCCAAAAAGCTTTCGACAGCATACATATCTTATGTTAAACTATAACAAAAATTAAATGCTGTGGGTTTTAATAAGAGCTTTACAATGGCTAAAAATTTATCTTCTCGAAAGAACGCAAATTGTAAAAATAAACCATACTTAAAGTATAACCCTTTCAAGGGATTTTGGAATACCACAAGGCACTACATTGGGTCCATTACCTTTATCATGTACGTTAACGATATTTTTAAAGAAAACGTCAGTGGAAGCGTTATTTCCTACGTGGACGACACGATCGTCATAGTAAAGGGCCAGGGCTGGAACATTGAAAAGGAAAATGCAAATAATGATATACAAATTCGAAAATTCTGGTTCGACACAAACCTGCTGTCAACTAAAAAATAAAATATAACAATTTATATTCCCTTTTAAATAAATAATTTCAGAACTAATAAAAAAACATTTAAATAATTATACACAATAAAAATGTAACAAATCTGTGTGTTCACGTATTGTATTATTAAACCATTCGACTGAAAAAAATACCTCGGTGTAATTAAAGACCAACTTATTATCAGATCAAATTAAGAAATGTTTTATGGGTAGTTGTAAATGTAGGAAATGCATTTATTGGACTAAATAAATAACACAACAACGTAACTCTTTATTTTATTTTTTATTTTATTTTATTTATTAGCGTTATAAACAGTCTTTATAAATTCGTACATATGACACTGATAATAATATGTATGTCATTGAAAAATAAAATAACGACAAATTGAAATTTAGAACCGTAATACAAAAATACACAACAATACCTATACGTGATATAAACAATTCTGATAAAGATATGATTTTAGATTTTCACGGCCAAAAGTATTTTTGTTATTTGTTTTTGGGGTGTTATGCCGTGTTGCGCTACCTCCTCCTTTAGCCAACATTTCGGACAGCGTTACAGTGTCCATCATCAGGGCAGATGTGTTCTGACACATGTGTTCTGCCCTGATGATGGACACTGTAACGCTGTCCGAAACGTTAGCTAAAGGAGTAGGTATCGCAACACGGCATAACACCCATAAACAAATAACAAAAATTCTGATAAAGTGTATTTTCTTACTTAAATCTACAAAAAGTGTTAAATAAATTTTTTCGAGGGTTTACACTTAAATTTTAATGGATATCAATAATATCTTTCAGGATGTGATTTTATTTAAATTTGAACTGCTAAAAGAAGAAACTGATTCGGCAGTGCAAACGTGTAAAAATCGTCTACTTAATCGGTACTTCTTGATCCTAGTAATAAACTTAACAAGGATCAACAAGCAAACATTACTTCGATAGCAAGTGAGATCTTAGCCGCAATTGGCAGCATGTCAGGAGCGGTGTCTGCTAAAACTAGCACCTAGGAAAGTGAACTACAGGCATATAAATAAAATTAAAAAACATTCTACCTCAAAACAATATCGATATCTGTGAAGCTATCCACGAAATGAACGAAATTACAGAGAGGTCGAAAAACATTATTTTGTGCAACGTGCCCAAAAGTACAAATCAAAACATTTACAGACAAAATTATGGATGACCAAACTATAGTAACAGAAACAATTTCAAAATTGACACTTGCAAAAAAGAACACTAAAAAAATATTTTGATTTAGTAAATATAACAATGGTAAACAAAAACCAATAAAAATCCAATTTGACAACTCCCAGACAGCAAGCACAACAATAAAAAAAACATCTCTTTAAGGAAAACGTATGCATTTACTCTGACTCGACTACGGACGACCAGCAAAAGCAGGACTTATGGGCAGAACTAGAAAAACAAAAGCTAACGAAGAGACAGATTAAACAATAAAATACCTAAAATCGTCTACCAAAATCATCAACATTTATCCAAAACCCGAGAACTATGAAAATATAGCTCTAAAACGTTTGTGGACTAAGATTTAAATTAAATGAACCACATTCTACCATAATATCTATACTATTACGACACATACGTGCTGATGGAAACTTTGCTTGACTCGGATAATAATAATAATAAAATCAACAGAGCTCGAACCTAACAATTACAAATTTTTTCGCTGCGATAGAAACTCTAAATCCAGTTTCAAAACAAGAGCGGCACAAAACTAATTGCGATCATAAAGAAATTGTTATCAAAACAAAAAAAATAAGCACTCGAACAACAATTTCCACAAATTCATAACTCTGTAGAAAAAACAATTGTTGCAACTGTGTACACACCGCCACTGTCTGATGCCCCAAACCATCGAAGCGACAGCGAAGACGTTGAAAAATACCCTGACTATAAAATTATTTTTTAGGATATTACAACTTCCCTTACCTAAAATGAAAATCATGTGATAGTTGTTTCATTGTGAATGAAGGCAAAAAAGATCGTGTACGTGACATTTTATATACGACAATATTTTAAATCTTTTCCCACATAGCTTTATGCACTTGCAAAACAAATGATTGCCTAGATCTAGCAATTTAAAGTTATCCTAAATTGGTTATTGACTAATGTAGTGATCCACATACAACCCCCTGTTAATATCACCCCCTTTTTACATTAAGTTGAACGTACGAGTATGTAGCGTCAAACCAAAAACCGTTGAAGAAACTCTCCACTACAAACGAGCATATTTTGAATTTATAAATTTTCATCCTTTTCGTGTCGACTGGTCTTTTTTATGTGACGTAACAAATTCTTATTACTGACAAATCCTTGGATAATATATTCAATATTGTCTAGTATCATCAAATCACATGTTTCACCATATACTCCTAAAAAACAACATTGCTAACTTCGTTCTCTTCAAATCTAAAAGCCTCACTACAAAAATTAAAAAGAAACTTCATTAAAAATTCGAAGAAACTTGACGCATAATCGAATTTTCAATGTAGAAAAAAATGCAAAGATCTCTCTAAAATCTGTAATAAAACAAATATAAATTCTATCGGCTAAACAGCTTTGTTCTCGAACAATATCTGGAAATGTATCCAAACAATTAAAAACGATAGCACAGACTATCAACCATAAATGCAAATGGACGACAAATATGCCAACAACACACAAGATATCGTATATCTTTTCTCACATTTCTTTAAAAATGTATACGATGATGAAACACCAGAAGAATTATTTCCTTCCTTCATGCACATTTAAAAAAATTACACATTTGTAAGCTACTACATAACAGAAGAATCTTGCAAAAAAACTATGTTCCTTAGACAATAACAAATCTGTAGGCCCTAATTTTCCTAAAACATTACTTTCCTGTATTTTCTAAACCACTAACCATTTCTCTTTAATCAACTACTTACTAACTTCTGGATATTTTCTTATCTGCGGAAATCCATGCATCAGTGTATATATACATCATAATGACTGTATATATACTGATGTCTCGAAGGTTTTTGATAAAGTCTCTCATAAAGTACTGATCCTAAAAGTTAATGCTCTGTAATTACATATCTGGTAGAACTGTATTCGTTAAAATAAAATCTTGTGTGTTTAAATTAAATAAATTTAGAAAGAGTAGCGGAAATGCGAGATCTTGGCATAATGATCGATGAGAAACTATACTTCGCGATCCAAATTAGGATTTATATTAAGAACAATTAAAAATCATTATACTGTTGCACAAATCCCTTGTTAGAAGTCAATAGAACATAAATCCATAGTCTGGTCGCCCTTCTACAAAATTCACATTTATAATATTGAAAGAATTCAAAGAAAAATTCTGCGTTTCAGTAATTTCTACGTTTTGTTTAAGTTGTAAACTTAACACCCTTTAGAGCACATAAATTTCCCGTCGTTAATATATATTTTTTTTAAATAGTCCAACTTTAGAAAACAGACAAAAAATAAACGACCAAACTTTTTATTATTAAATTTATTAAACTCTAAATTCGATTGTTGCGAACTCTTGCAATTAATAAATCTACATGGACCTACAAAAACCACTAGAAAAACAGTAATATTTTATAATACTGTTACATACAACCCATTCCAACTATAGTTTGCGTTCCCCGATACAACGTTTACATAGTTTTTGTAACAAAGACTTAAGCAATAAGGATATATTTCACAACGCACATTTGAACGTTCTACATTTCGTAATATTATTATTATTTATATTATTTTTTACTCCGACACCAAACTCAAAAACTAAAAGTTTCTTTTAATTAGCGTAGAAACACTTAAACGTATGTATTTCATTATATCTTTATGTCCAGAGGAAGTAGACGCATGTACTCGAACTTTAAAGCTCGACAAGACTGCAGGCCCAGACGAAATACCCCCTAATATAATCGCTTATATGTCAAAAACCATTTGTCAACCGCTGAGCCATATATTTAATCTTAGCATATCGACTGGTTATTTCCCTCATTCTTGGAAACTCACGCGTGTAAGCCCAATTTTCAAAGCTGGAGACAAGTCTGATATAAAAATTACAGACCTGTAGCTATACTATCAACTATACCAAAAATATTTGAAATGATTATTTATAAGAAATTATGCCATTTCTAGGAAAAAACCAACACGGTTTCATGCAAAGAAAATCCACGGTTTCAAATTTGTTAACATTTTCGCGATTGGTGGCCGTCGGACTGGACTCGAGACACCAAACAGATGTAGTGTATACGGATTTTTCCAAGGCTTTTGATCGAGTTGATCATGATATTTTACTACTAAAAAAGTATAAACTTGGTTTCGATCAACAAACACTTATATTCTTCGCGTCCTATTTAAAATCCAGAAGTCAATATGGAATAATAAATGGACATGAATCTAAACAATTCCCGGCGTTATCAGGTATTCCCCAAGGTTCAAACCTTGGTCCTTTGCTGTTCCTTATACTTATAGATGACATCCAGGTTTGTGTAAAATATTGCAAATGTCTTCTATTTGCAGATGACCTCAAACTTTTGATGGAAATAATCTGTTACCATGACTGCTTAAAAATGCAATCTGACCTTGATGCTATTGCAGAATGGTCAGTAAAAAACAAATTAGAATTCAATATAAAAAAAATGTGTAACTATGACATATACCCGCTCCCAGAAGCCCATAGTTTTTTAATACAACATTAAAGGGAAAACATTATGCCGAGACAATAGCTTTAAAGATCTCGGTATCGTCTTTGATCCCAAACTGACATTCTCGGATCATATATCACGGCTCACTCCAGCATGCTACAAACTCCTGGGTTTCATTATCAGAATATGTAAGCAATTCGATGACCCAGATGCAATGATAGCCATGTTCGATGGATTCATAAGAAGTAAGCTGGAGTATGCTAGTGGTGTGTGGACTCCGCACCAAGCTAAATATATTAATATGCTGGAACAAATTCAGAAAAAGTTCCTTAGGTATGTCTATATGCGGATGAATGGAACGTACCCGAGATTCATGCACCATATGGAATTACTTGAGGCAACAAATAGATTTAGCTTGGAAACTAGACGTTATGCAAGTCTTGTAATTCTTAGTTTTAACATAATCCATAACCGTATTGACAGCCCATTCCTCTTGAAATGTTATGGCTTATACGTGCCTGAAAATTTCAGACGTAGTCATCGACACGACTTGTTCAAAATACGTACGGCAGAACAGATGTTCTATGACAAGAGGAATGGTGCTGTTGAACGAAATATCGGAAACACTAGATATATATAACTCTTCTTTAGATAGTCTTAAGATTTTTTTGTATAATAATCATCTTCCTAGGTGTTAAGACTGTCAAAATGAGAAAATTGTACAGTAATTGGATAATAATCTGTTGCACAATTAAAAAAAAAAAAATAAAATAAAATAAAAATAAAAATAATGTAATCTTCTTATGGCATTGCATATATTGTAACGCGAATTATAATTTTCGAAACACAAATACGTGAGTAAATAGCTGTATAAATTTGAATTTGGAATTCCTAACCAAAGAGAAGATATTTGAGATCAAAGTTGCCAGTACGGCAAAACGCCAATTTCATATGTAAGGACCTAATATAACTCGAGATCGGTTGCACCGATTTTGATGATCTTTGATTTGTTGGATTTGTCTCCGCCCCGGATAACAGAATAACTATTAAAACATCGCAAAAATTCACGGAAAAGAGAATTATGAAGAAAATTATTTTTTTAATACATTTTGTATGGAACGAATTCTCATATTTTGAAAGAACTGCAGCAATATTGTGATAGGTATAATATTTAACTGTGTGTGAATTCCAAAAATTCAAAAACGTCAAATATCAATGAGTTGATTGTTTAGCTTTTGTTCTTAATCATATAATGCTGCCCCTCTTTCTTACACACTAAATGTCAATAGTCGAAAATGAGACAAACCGTGAACGTATGTCTCTGCACCCCTCCAAAGGAAAAATACAATAATAATAAATCTCTGAAATGAAACGCATTTTTTTTTACGTAAGCTCCACTCGGGACCTATGTCATCTTAGGGGATGCTGTGTGGAGGGTCTTTTAAAGGAAAGGTAGGATAGGAAGTTCTGGGAAGGAAAAAGGCGTGAGGGGTGGGTAGGAATCTGGAGGTCAGTGTATCCGGGAGTGAATCCATCCCTCCAACTGCGGTGCAAGGCCATTGCCTTGACCGAAATTGACATTTTACCTTGACCTTTCCAGCTGGACTCTTTCGACCCATTGGTCGAGAGAATCCGGCTGGAAAGGTCAAAAGGCCTCCCCCAACCAGTCTCTCTCGATCCGGCCCGCCACGCAGCAGGTGAGCAGACGCATCCGCCGCCAAGACCGGCACAAAAGTCACCGCAAGAACCCGGGCACCCCTCCTAAATCACCAAACGTAGCGAGCCACTTGGGGTGACCTATGGCAGAGGTGTTGGCTATCCAATAAATGGTTCCCGGGGCGGCGGCACCCGTACCCGCTTCCTTAGAAAATTTCCCGTAAGTAGGTGGAAAGTAAAAAAAAATACAAAAAATATAAATCCGTACACAACGCCATCTCTGATACTGACAAAAACAAAACACGGACAGTTGGGCATCGATAATTGCTTCATTGTGTAATTTTTAACTTAATAAAAAAATTAAATTTAATTCAACAGTTATTGAATCTGAGGCGGTACGAAGTTCGTCGTGTCAGCTAGTTCAAAATAGGTAATACCTACTATTTTTTTTTAATATCATTTAAAAAGCGATTTACGATTACGATTTCAAAAAGCATAAATAATTTATTCGAAATAAGGAGTGACAATTATGTTATGTTTATTTTTAGTTCAAATATCAGACTGAATGATTAATATATGATTTTAAAATAAAGGCTGATTGATTAAGATTGACTATGTTTTCCATGAAGAAATTACCTTATATGGAAGTTTCGGTTTCGGTTTTGGTTTCGGCCGAACCTGAGACTGAAGCCAAAGCTCAGTTTTGGCTTCAGTTTCGGCCGTAAAAACTTGTTTCGGTCGGACACTATCCTACATACCTTTAAATAAAATAACAAATCCTTTACTTTATTAAGAGCGGTATCTGAGATGAGATGATTCCACCCTGCTCCATCAACGTGAAGCACCGAGGGTAATATTACACCCCCCTGAAGATCGGAAGTACCTATATCACAAGTAAAGTTGGTTGGTCCTTAGGGAGGACGCTCATCCAACAGCGGACTGAGTATGTACTGAGTAGTAGTACGTGGGCTCGTTAGTGGGTAATGGATCATAACACACTACTCTCAGTGTAGTAATACACGGAATTATCAGCTTACAGTCGGGATATGAATAGCAGTTATACACGTTATGTTATGCGACACCATCTTAAAAATAGGGCAAAATTATTAATTTAAAAAAAATCCAGCAGTTAATAACTATTTAGAATCTTCCCTCTTCGCCACAATCAAAATTTATAACAATCAACGTCTATAAAAAAACAAGAAACCCAGAAACGTTCCATATTTATTTCCAAAGAACCCTTCTCCCAAATTGTTGTGCGCTTTTATTGACTATATATTATAACACACAATGTTATAGTGGCAAGACACCGCACGTATTTAGCGATAGCTCCCAGAACATTACAAAATTTCTCGAATCTCTTGTTTTCACTTGACCCAAACTTTACTGTCTTTGGTTTTTATTGTTATTTTAAATATCTTTGTTATTTTACCTGCTTCTCATTTACTGTTGAATCTATTGTTTAATCTATTATTGAGTCAGTTTTTTAATCTATTATTTATTGAATCTGTTGTTAAATCTATTCTTGAATCTATTGTTGAAGCTATTGTAAAATCTTTTGTTTTCTCTTGTTTATTTTGTTTACTTGTTTATTAAGACATACACAGTATATAAGTTTACAAGTTATAAGGAATATTAAATGAAATTATTACATGGTATAGTACCTATTACGTAAGTCCGTAGAATATCATTAGATAATTTCGCCTAGGATTTGAACAGTTCTTAAAACTTAACTCATGATTGAATGAGGATATTAATATAAAGGAAGATTGTGTACATATGAAGATAAAAACATATTTTTAGAACAAGAATTACAGCAAGAGTCAACAAGTTTAAAGCACGAAATACATTCGTAGCCTGACAGTTGTTTCTGGTTTTTGGACAACTATAAATTTATATAAATAAATTTAACCAAAAAAAAATTAAGTAGGTATTTCAAACCTTATTTATCTACCACTAAAATAAAATCCTTTGAACTAAATATAAATCTTCTGAATAAGCCCGCAAAAAGATCTTTTCATGTCCCCATGAAAATGTCGAAGGTTAAAAAAAATCGGACCGCTCCACATGTCCACTGACACGGAAAGACAAGCTTGGAAACAGTTCGGTCCAAATAAACCGTATACCTTTGCATACCTTCGATCGTTAGAATTAAATTTGTGTGTAAAGCTGAAAACATTTTGAAACACGATCGGGGGAATCAAATATTCTCATACTAATATATCGGGCGAGTAGGGGGTTCTTTCACTTGGGTGGTGAGGGTGGGATTAAGGGAGGGAGGGAGTGGAGGCACTTGACCACCGGAAATAATGGCTCAAATAGCCGGCGACGGTAGACGGAAAACGACAAATTGAGTGCTAAATGATTCATTTAGTATATTTTGTCAACAGCTCTTGATTACTCGCCGACATTGACTTTGCATTTATATTAACCTTTCCGCAATTACCAATGTTGGCAATTTACAGGGTCTTCGAAAGGGATGTTCCTGATTTTAAAATGAAATAACTGACTGGGTAAATGTAATCAATTTATTTAAAAACCAAATATTTACCACCAGGTATTTGTTTTTACATTACTCATGAAAACAAATTCTAAATGCGTTCCTCCTGTTGCACCGCTAGCATCTATGTAGACTTCTAGACGATGGTCGACCTCCCTTTAGGGACGCTGAATCTTATCAAATCAATTGCAGCGTAGTTTCTCTCTTTCAAGTTGTAAATCCCGGATTTTTTTTGTGTAAACAGACCCCAAAAGAAAAAAAAACATAAGTGTAAGATCAGGGTTTCTAGATTACCAGAAAGGTGACCAGGTGGTTAAAAAAATTAAGATTCTCCATGTGGTTTGTTGTATATTCTATTCCGGAAGAACAACGACACAACTGCAAAAATTATAATTATACAAAAAAGCAAAGAGCGATTTATAGTTTAATGAAATATTTATTAAAGAGTGTGTATGTGAAAGAGAATAATGACATAACAAATAATCTTCTCCATAATGTATTGGTGAATAACCGTTTTACGGAGAACATAGTAAATAAATAAAAAATAAATAAATAAAATAAATAAAATAAATAAAATAAATAAAATAAATAAAATAAATAAAATAAATAAAATAAATAAAATAAATAAAATAAATAAAATAAATAAAATAAATAAAATAAATAAAATAAATAAAATAAATAAAATAAATAAAATAAATAAAATAAATAAAATAAATAAAATAAATAAAATAAATAAAATAAATAAAATAAATAAAATAAATAAAATAAATAAAATGAATAAAATAAATAAAATAAATAAAATAAATAAAATAAATAAAATAAATAAAATAAATAAAATAAATAAAATAAATAAAATAAATAAAATAAATAAAATAAATAAAATAAATAAAATAAATAAAATAAATAAAATAAATAAAATAAATAAAATAAATAAAATAAATAAAATAAATAAAATAAATAAAATAAATAAAATAAATAAAATAAATAAAATAAATAAAATAAATAAAATAAATTAAATAAATAAAATAAAATAAAATAAAATAAAAATGTTCTTAGAATACGTACTTTACTTTCAATCACCTCCCTTTCACATGTTATTAAAAAATTACCTACATCTAAAATACCCACGAAGAAAATCTGCTATGACACGCTATTCAAACTGGTTTCCAAGGAAATCTGGTCAAATTTCTATAAAATCACCGATACAAACATAGCGTGCAAATTTCTTATCGACACCATACATAACCATTTAAAAAGTTCCATATCCAACACTAACAACAAACAAAGTAGTCGCAAAATTAAACTTAAGCCTTGGATAACAAATGGCATTCTACACTGTATTCACAAGCGTAATAAACTTCACAAATTACTGTACTCATCTTTGAAGCTATAAATTGGAACTCAACTATGGAAAAAGCAAATAAGGGCCTAAATAAAGTAAAACATTGGTTAGACGATAACCTTCTGACTCTTAATATTGAAAAAACAAAATATTTACTTTTCTATTTTTGAATGTAGCTATTACTTTGTGGTTATCCATTATAAAAAAATGAAACAATACAACTTTGTATAAACCACTTATATAATGTGCAAATCCGACCGGTTTCGGAACAAACGTTCCTTACGTAAAGTCACTCCTCCTCAAAACTGTCCCAATCTTATCATTCACACATGCTCACAAAACCATATTACCCCTACGCCTCCCCACAATAATTACTCATGTACCAACCTAAAAAAATCCGACCAAATTAAATATCTGGGGATTGTTATAGATGACCAACTGCGTTGGGAGGACCATGTCAATTTCAATTGTGCTATATATTTCTCTCTCTCAGATCAATCCCGAACCTTCAAACAATGAGATGCATATATTTTGCACTTTTCTAATCAATAGCCACATACGGTATCGTAAAATGGGGAGGCTGTGCAGCTTCAATTATATATCCCATGATCTTAATTCAAAAGCTGCTACTAAGGATTATATTAAAATGTCACCCATATCACCCATCAGAGCCACTTTTTAAAAAATTCGCAATCCTAGACATTAGACAATTATACGTTAAGACAATTCTCATACACATAGGGAAAAATGATTTTAAAACTCAACCAAATATTTACACCCGCTATTCATCACACCAAAAATGCAAAATTCCTCCAACAAAAACAGTTTTCGCCCAACAACAGTTCTCTTACATCGCGCCTAAAATGTTCAACTTACTGAGTATTGATATTAAGACATCGAAAACTAATGATCTTTATGCCATTAATATACAGAACTGGTTATTTACCCAGGGAAGGAAATATTATAAAGAATACCTTATACATCTTAAAAACTGTTCTTATTTTTTCATATTTCTCGAGAAAAAAATCTTATCTCTAAATTAATTTTCAACCAAAACTTTATATTACGCTGATGCTTTTTTTCATATTTTTTGACATCGTTCGTCCATTTCCTGCTTACATACCTGCTTTTGTTTTTTTAGGTCTAAGACTATCATTGTTTATCTGTATAGATGATATAAATATTTATTCTTATTTTTATTTCTATTATCCTTAAAATACTATTATTTGTTACTTTTATTTTTATTTGTTATTCTATTTTATTTTTATTTAAACAAGATTCACCTAGTTTAACTCCTTTCCTGTATGTGATCATGTACCTAATACTAGTATGAATATTTTCCTTAATATGTATGCTATATGTTTGTACTTTCATCTACATATATGGATGATTATACTTAATATTCTATACTTACTATAACATCTTATGAATCTCGACTACCATAATATGGGCATTTACCTACCTTGGTAGTCGAAAAAACCATGTTAAACAAATCTGTAATAAACAAAATGAATAAAGAAAATTAAAAATAAAAATCTCCAGAGGTCAGAATTTTATCCTCTAATTTTGACCCCCAATTTCAACTGTAAGAGCAATACGTCACTGTTCCCCAATAAATTGTTCGCTCTTCCAGAAGACTTAATTGTTTGATTTCAGTCACTAAGAACACTTACGTCACTGTTCCACACAAAATAACACTCATCTGATCACTCATCAACACATCTGAAGCTAGCGGCGCTGTTGCTAGAAATAAAATAACAAATATTTCAACAACGACGTAACTACCGTCTGGCGGTCCGAATAGGAACTACAGTTACGTCATTGTTCTCCAGTGTGCCCAAATGTTTTTCTGAGACCATTTATGGAACCGTATTTTACCATTTTTTGCAGTTTCGTCGTTGTTCTTCCGGAACGGTGAATTTTCTAGTAGAACACCTTTAATGCACACTTAGTTATTTAATTTCAAAATCACTGATATCTTTCTATATCCCAATATCCTTTTATCTCGTAGCAGCCTAAAATTTTACTGTTCCTTTATAATACGATTTACAATAACGTAACCCTCAACAAACTTCTGAGAAAACAATAAAATAGGACAGATACCTACCCACGTAAATACAAAACAATACAAGAACAAGATGTCAACCTACCAGAGATCAAATGGCAAAATAATTCACCGACTCCAGATATTTTCATATCAGAGAGTTCGGCTCTGTGGAATTCCTAATTTGACCTATAAATCCTACTGATCCCTCAATATAAATATTTAAAAAATCTTTTGTAATCCTACATGTATTTAAAATTACTGATTTTTGCTTTTTTATCATAGACATATGAATATTAATAGACCTGCCCTAAGTGATAAAGGCGTATTATTTCTACCTCCCCATACCGGTTCCATTGGAATCGGCCGGGATCGAGTATGGCTTCGCGTGAATCTAAAAAATGTGACGTCATCATTCTTCTGCGAGCCAGCGTCGAGCTCTCATCGGTGCATTTTACGAAATAACACGGCAAAAATAGTGGCTTTTGTTTTGAAAACGTGTAAAAATAGAAGTGAAAAAAAGAATAAGCTCAATTGTCGTATTACATTCCATAGCAAAGCATTATTTTACTTTATTTTAAGCTTATTCAGATTACATAATATGGTCGTTTTTGTAACACACACTATCACTCGAGATACATGGCGTGTGCTCGTCGCTGTTTAGTGGGGTAAGTAAATTATGAAACATTTGTAAAAGTGTCTTAACTACATACGTCAACAAAATATTGGACTATGAAAATAGGCGAACTTTACTTTACCATATTTGGAATTCGCAAATTTGTTCATTACGCGGCGAGCAATTCGCGCACCCATGTAAAATGGTCTATTCATTCAAAAGCAGAGTTTACTTTTAAGAACTAAATGGTGATATTATAATGCAAGATGCCCATATACTCTCAGATTGAGTTATAGACGAATCGCATATCACCAAATTCATCTTCCCGCTCTGCACCCTGCTGTAGTTAGTTTTTCTCCCTCACCTTTATGTTCTGATCTAGTAATATTCATATGTCTACGATTTTTATATATAAATTCTTTGACAAATTTAATATGCCTAAATTTTGAATGAGAGACCTATGTTTAATGCCAGTAGCCGAAATGACAAATGGTAATACTTTTTAATACTTTTTTTTATCATTTTAGGAATAATGTTACAAAATCATAAATAAACCCAGAAAATGTAACACGTAGATAATTGACCTTAAGACTAAAGACAGGTCAAGGTTCTGTCTGGTACATAAATATAGTAACGGCTGTGGACAGTACCTACGCACAAGACACAACAGCCAAAAAATATTACTTTTAGTTTAACAACACTGGTACTCTAGTGCCTTTTACGAGCTGCTGACAGAAAGGCAAGAAATCGAATATTATTTTTGGTTATTCGCTGGTTCAGGTTGCTTGTGTTGCATGGTTCACTATCCTCACGTTTTACCCCTCAGGTAGAAATTATTGTCGTGTATTGCCGTCAGGCAAATGTGAGATTCAAATACATAAAAGTCAGTAAACTCAAATTCTACTTATTACTTTAACACCCGTGACATCCCCAAATAACATGGCGAATCGATTGAGTAAGAATCGATTCTCCTCCAGTTATACGGCTATTGAATTACACAGCTGTAAAAGAACCGACGACTGTGTGTAAATTTTACTAAATTGGAATAGATTTGAATTCGCAAGAACCATCCTAAAAAACCTACCATAAAGGCTACCAAATGTTTCATGGGATTTAAAAGAACATAAATTATGAATGGACATTACGGTACATCAATAAATTTATTTGTATTGTTGGTCATAATATGCATGGCAGCCAGGGGGTCAGGGCTGTGGGTCTATGCATTCTTCATGAAACGGGGCCTGCAATTTGGCGCAAACGCGAAATATGGCCGCAGGGGAAATAATAGAATTATTTGCTGCGGCCGTCTCTCACTGGAACGTTTCGGGGAAATTTCACAATTTTCCCACACGAGCGAGGGCGCCGATTCGGGAAAATGCTGCAACGGCGCGGCGGCGTTCTCATTTTTCACGTGGCTGGCCAGATATACCTAATATTATATTGATAAGGTCACGAATGCTACTTCAACCCGAAAATTCAAACATAATAATATGAAGGTTTATTATGTTCAACGTTCACCCTCGTCAATTCTAGGCCACTCTTGCACGTTTCTGTTCTTTCCCTCCAGTTTTTTTTCTACTAAAGACTCCAGTATTTATCTCCACACCATCCAGTCATCTGAATGTAAACCTCCTCATTGAGCTTTCTCCCGTTTCACAGTTTAAAATACCTTGTTTTTTTAAACTTCCTTTTCTCCTTTAGATCTTGCTTGAAAATAAATATGTTTCCACCGGTCGGTAGATAATAGAGATAAATTTGTGTGTATATTCTGTTTCCCTTTGAATAATAATAATGTTTTGGTTATTATCCTTCTGGGAATGAGTTTATTCGAACATTTGGAAATACAATATTTTGATATAACTAACTACCCGGTTAAATTATAGTTTATGTTTGGGAAGTAGGTCCAATATAAATGTTTAATGATGCTGTAATAATGAAAATGATATTATTATGAGCAATAATTGTCAGCCTGAAACACTCATTTACATTGAAAAATCTTCAGAGAAAAGTTCTGTGTTTCAGGCTGACAATTATTGCTTATAATAATTTTTACCCTTTGTGCTATGCATAAAAATCTTGTCTTAAACGTTGGTTTATAAATTAAAAAGAAAATTATATTATCATCATCAATATATCTATTCTATGAGAATATCTATCATATATTTTGTAAGCATATATAAGTATCCAGATTTTAAGTGGGTTTGTGGAGACTGAAACTAAACGTAACTAATCAAGTTATTAATGACGTAATGCAGGTACCTAACCACACAATAATTTAATGATTGTATAAATAAAATATTGCATTTTATTAAAAACCCAACAAGGTACTCGTATCATTAGTTTTTTTCAGATTATATATCATTGTACTTAGTACATCGTGCTGTCGCAGAAACATGATGTAAGGCACTCATTTGTTTAAGGTTGTTTTTATTTGTTATTTGGTTGTTGTTAATTTGTTCAAGTTGTTTTAAGTCACCCTGGTTTGTTAGAACTAATAATAATACAGATGGTTTGTTTTGAAATAAATGATAATTGAAATAAATTTTACGTTAAAAAATAGAACTAAAAGTATAGCTCATAGGTACACCCTTTTTCACATCTAACCCAATTAATATTTGTGTGTAAATTTACAAATGGTAACAGAGGTATTTACATAATACGTCTAAAGCAGTGATTCCCAAAATGGTCCAGGTGGACCCCCAGGGGTCCATGGGAGAGTCGACGGGGTTCTACGTTGACGTGATAAAAAAATGGGGGTTCACAAGTTGTAGGTGGGGGTCCACGAAAATTCTGGTTTCGATAGTAAAGAACGATAATGTCGGCTTGGCTTTACCTATTAATCTAGGCATACAATACACTAAATAAGTAGCAATGCGTTGAATACACGTTTATTTGCACAATTGTGCGGCGAAAATAATGAAGACTTCCAACTATCGCTCTAACATACTGAAGTACGCTGGTTGTCGAAAGGTGCATGCTTAACAAGTTTTTAATTACTTTTTTAATCAGTTTTAGAGTTTCTGGAAAGTAAATATCCAGATTTAAAAGAAAACCTGATCAAATTGAAAGCAGACATCACGTGTTTGACAGATTAGTTCAAAAAAATTACTGATATCAATTGGAGTCACAAGGGGACAGCCTAAATTTAATAAAAACAAAGGGTGTAATTTTGGTCTTTTTTGGAAAATTGAAATTTATAAATCAAAATATTAGTCGGCGCGAATTCCCCCAGTTTCCAATCTTGTCACACGCAGAATGCTTTGATGAGAATATTCAGACATACGTTCAACATTTAAATACCCTTCACGATGACTTCAAAAATAGTATGAAGATATTCTGACGATGGAAATACCACCATGGATCATAAACCAATTTGATGAAACAGAAGTGGCGAATGTGGTATTAAAAGAGGAGCTACTCGAGCTTAGCACCAATGAGGAGCTGAAGGTGAAATTTAAAAAATGCTATTAAGCATTTTGGCTACAGACAGAAATACCCGAAAAATATCCAGGGCTGTGGGAAATTGCGAGAAAACTTTTGATAGCGTTTTTTTCGTCATACCTTGTCGAAAAAAGTTTGAGTGTCGTTTCGAACCTATTAACAAAAAATGGATCAGATTGAACATCACAGAACAAGGAGATTTGTGGTTAATCATTACAAAACTGGAATATTGATAATTTGCAGTCAATCGATCAAGTACATGCTTCCCATTAAAATTATGACTGTTTTTATTGTTGATTTGCATTGTTGAAGTTTAATTTTAAATCTATTAAGTCTGTAATCATATTATTTTAATAAAGAGAATAAAAGAAAATACACATTTTTTTCTTTTTATTTTACCACTCCGAACTTAGGGTTGGATCTCAGTCGCGACGCAAATTTTCATCGTTAGATCTAATCTTCATATTTTTGACGAGTTTTGGGAAAATGGTAGAAATGTAGTAGCAGGGGGTCCACCGAAACCAGTAAAATTTTGAAAGTGGTCTACGAGAAAAAAAAGTTTGGGAACCTCTGGTCTAAACTATTTGTTTAAGTTGTAGTGTCATTTATTTAACAGGTATGTATTTAGTGATGATTTAAATTGGACCATATCGCGTATTTGTTTAATGTTAAGAGAAAGGTTGTTATATATTTTAATAGCTTTGTAGTAAGGACCTTCTTGGAATATTATTGTATTTGCTTGTGGAATTAAGAAGTTTTCTTGAATTCGTATCTTTGAATGTGTGGGAATTTGTATAGAGATGACCGTACTAATAGGCATAGATCTAATGTAAAAAAAAGATCTGTTATATATATATATATATATATATATATATATATCTGTAATTGTATTATGTCAATTGAAAAGGGGGTCTACGTGAATCCAGATTTCCAGATTTTTATTTTTTTATTTGAATTTCCCCAAAAACCATACTGTATTGCTACTGATTTTGGCTACTATTTTGATAGAGGTTCTATCCAGTTTATATTATTTTCGTCTGGTTGTTTTTCCAGCAGCGTTGGAAACTTTCGATGTTATTATTACTAAATTTTGCTTGTATGTTTATAAACCTAGCCTCTACTGGTCGAAATTTCAAAATTTGTGTTTTGCTTGTGTAGAGGGATAGATTTTGTGATAACAACCAGTTTGCTATTGTTTGATAAGTCCCGTTAACACGGTTATTATGGGCGTCGATGTCTCCGAGGACGTTCAAATAACAAAGCAACGACATCAGCAGACATTGAACATTCCGAGCCATCAGTAATTTATTTAATAATAACTATTTATATAACTTCCAATTTGGGAGGCGGATATGGGTACCGCCGCCCCGGTAATAATTTATTGGATAATCAACACCTCTCTCTCTTGGTCACCCCAAGTCAAGTGGTTCGCTACGTTTGGTGACTTAGAAAGGGTGCCTGGGATCATGGGTTTTTTTACTTTGTCAAGATCTTTGCGGTGGTTGCGACCCCACATTTTTACCCACCTCTCATACTGCTTTCCTTCCCAAATTTTCCTCTCCTTCTTTTCCTAAAATCCTTCACACAGCATCCCCAAAGATGACATAGTTCCTGAGGGGAATTATTTTCTTCAGGGCCTGCTACGTAGAGCTAATGTATAAAAATAAAATCGGAAGTTCATTTATGTAGATGAAAAAGAGGATAGGCCCAAGAACGCGTCCTTGTGACACACCCTCGTTAATGGTTCTCCATTTGGATTCTCCCATGTACCACAAAACTTTTTCAATAAAATTTAAAATTTTAACTTTCTGCTCACAAATAGCGTATCATTCATCTTTATAATATCAATGTCGGTCGATGTCGATGACATTTTCAACTGCGTATGCCTAATATGTAGAAATATATTAATATATTATTTGAGGTTAGGCAAGATTTGAATAGCAAAGTTCTCCGACCTTACGCCATGTTTACTTCTTTCATGTATTATTATTTTCACCACGCTCCCAATATTGGGGGTACAATAATCTCATTGGCTGTGGCACGTGTAGTTCGCGCGTTTGATAAAAATATTTATGAATGTACCAAAAAAATCTGTAAAAATAAAAGCTCGCCGGTAAACAGAAGCTGTACGTGATGTTGTTTCTATTCACCCCATGATCTACATGTGTGTGCAGTGAACAATGCATCCAAAAATATTCTCGCTCCACTGCAATGGAGTTAACATATTTGAAATCACAGTGAAAACGATATAAATATGCTCTTCATGTCAGCAGCGAATTGAAATGGGATTGGAGGAGTTTATATTTCAAAAAACAACGCTTTGTTTTACAAAATAAATCTCGGAATTAATTAAATATTCCGATTTTTGCGTGACTCATCGAGCGTTGAAAAAACAGCAATAGTAATACACTCAGTATCACCCTGATACCTGAATGAAAACCATTCATAATCGAAACATTGATTTAAATACGACTTTTTATCAGTGTTTCGTTAAAAGATCATAATAACCAGACAATCTCCCAACCCTGCTCTTACCGACCTCCTTCCACTCCCTATTCCTCCGGCTTCACAACATACCCCTGTTGAAGATGTCATAGACCCACTGGCTTCAGTTTTTTTCAAACAAAACGATACCCATATACACCTGTCTCTTGCCGATCAGTAGATATACGTTCAAGGTCCATCACACCAGTTCAATTAAAAATACTTAGTAACGTTTTCATATTTATAATGAATTTAGCGTAAGACCGGGATAATTCAGGTGATAATTTAATTGTACGATTCGTGAAGCTTAACTTATTTTCAAAATATTGGCCTCAGGACCATCGACTAAAATTCTACGCACCCTACGTATGCACCCTTGAACAGAGAAGACTAAATATAGATTTATACCTTCTTTTCAAAATTGTTAATGGTTTAATAAATTTCCCTTTTCTACTTCATCATATAACTGGAGGAGAATCGATCCTAACTGAATCGATGTTATTTGGGAATGTCACGGGTGTTTTAAAGTAATAAGTAGAATTTGAGTTTACTGACTTCCATGTATTTGTATCTCACATTTATTACACGACAATAATCTCTACCTGAAGGGCAAAATATGAGGACAGTGAACCACGCAACACAAGCAACCTGAGCCAGCGAATAACCAAGAATAAAATTAGAATTTTTGCCTTTCTGTCAGCAGCTGGTAGAAGGTACTAGAGTGCCAATGTTGCCATACTCAAAATAAGGTTTTTTGGCTGTTGTGTGTTGTGCGTAGGTACTGTCCACAATCAAATCAGGTTCAATGTTCCTAAAATTGGTTCACGAATTGTGAATTATATTACGTTAAATATTAAAAAAATATCGATATAAACTGGGGTATGACTCAGCTTTATCGAGAATGTGCCGTTATTTTAATGAGACTTATAAAAAACATTCCATTAATTTGACGGTGACCGGACAACTCAGAATAAAACTATCTCAGAAGCACCTCAGAAAGGTCGGTAAGAGTGATGATAAAAAAAAAATGGTAATTAGATATAGTTAGGTTAGCGTTACCGGCTATTTTAAAATATTTTTTCATAGCTTTTAATGTCCTTTCTGAGGTGTTTCTGAGATGGTTTCATTCTGAGTTGACATGGAACCAATTTGACAAGGTTGGCCACTTTCAAATCATCTCTTAACAAGATTTAAAGCTCCCTATTATGTTGTTCTATGAACTTATTATTCTAAAAACTTATTACTGTTATGCAATGTATGGGATGTGTGAGTAAGTATGAATGTAATTTATTTGTAAGTATTATGTTATCAATGTTGTGTTTATCTTTAATCACTGAACCATGTTCAGTGTGAATGTATTTGTAAGCGCTTTGATGTGAATCACTGTTAACAAACCTAATAAAACAATAGCATTTCAAAAATAAATATTTTCAATTTTAGAGACGATCGAATGAGTGCCATTAGTAAAATTTAAAAATCACTAAATATGCCAAAAATTTTAATGCAATAAAAGCACTTTTTAAATATAGCAATATTAATAAAAACTTTTTTTACTATCGATAGGTACTTGCTTACTTTATCGTTCGTCTGAAAAATAAATTCAAATTTTGAAAATGGCACTTAAATTCAAAGTGAAAATATTTCAGCCAGGAATAATTTACGCCCGATTAACTATAACACATAATCACAAACGACTGAAATTAGTACTTTGGTTAAAGTAATAATATTCACGAATTAATTCAGTAGAAAACCAATTCAATTTATCACTAAATAAATTGCATCCACTGTATCTTTTGTGTAAACGGTAGCAATCCCGCTGGATACGTGTATTGCTTTATTTACTGATTAAAGTAATTATCCTTCAAGTTGGACTAAGAGTGTAAACATAAATTACTTCGGAAAAGGCAAACAACTGTAGGGAATGCTGCAAACTGTTTCAGCTGAAAAAAAAAAGAGTAAGCCGCGATGGAAAAATGAGAACAGGATCTGGGTGCATCCAGTATGCAGTTTGCAGCAGTCACAATTTGCAGCGAGCTACGTGTATCATCTCTATAAACTATACACATTGCAGTTTGATTATTTACCGAGCAATTTTTAAGAACGTAATATAACTACATATTTGTGTAGATAATCTGCACACTGCACAGTTTTTATTAAGATCATTCCAGTGAATTAGATTAATTAAAAGTTTTTTTCGAAAGACATCGTTTAGCAATTTACATTTTAAAAGAGGTTTTACAACGTATCGTGGATGAGGTTTCCTTTGTTATATTTTGGAAAGAGTATTAAAATTTCTCTCTTTTCAATACGAGGAAAATACAGATTTGAAGTTGACTCGTGCCATCACTTTTTGATTTCATTTACATTTTCCATTATCCTAAAAAAACTATAATTTTTTTTTGTTCATATGAAGCGGATACTTTGTGATGTGACATTATTAATTTAAAATAAAACAATTACTTTGTAAACACCACTTTTATTTTTATACTTTATGCCGACCGGGTTTCGCTACAACCGTAGCTTCATCACGGCAGTATAATACTCTACTAACATTAGGTTACATGTGTGTTATAATATATAATTGACCAAAAATGGGCTGGACTCGTCAAGTGGAGGAGGAGGAAGAAGGCATAGATGGAGAATTGGGAAGGGAACGGACGTGTTCTTTATCAATAGGGAACGATCTTGGTATGAGACTTTTATTTAAATTTAGTTGTTTATTAACTACCTTACTATTAGTGTTTATGGCTTTCCTAAGTTCAAGTGCCTCTAAATTATCCAACCTTATACCGATATTGTTTTTATGAATAAGCTTGGCGCCGGCGTTTTTGTCAAATTTATGGTCTTTTTCGATCAAGTGGTTTGCAAATTCTGAAAATCCAGAGCTGTGTAAACATCTAAGATGTTCTTTGACACGGGCGTTTATGTTGCGCGCTGTTTTACTAATATAAAGTAGCCTGGTTTCCCCTTTGCTTTCCCCTTCGTTTTATCAATGTAAAGTGGCCTGTTTTTCCCTTTGCCAAATTTACACCATGATGTACCTTATGTGATGCTTAGTCTCGGTGTGATAGCCGTTCGCGACGGAGCGTCCACTCGCCGCACCCGCCAGGTGTGATTTACGCTCTGTAATTCGTTTTTAAACTTTGTTTCGATGAATCTGAATAAAGCCACTGGGATTGTTCCTTTATGTGTGGTGTCATGTAGTGTATCCAGGTCTCGTCCCCAGTCACAATTTAGTCCAAAAATTCTGCGCCATCGATGTCGTAGCACTCAAGGAATTCGCGGGCTGCTTCAACCCGTTGTTTCTTGTGATCTTCGGTGAGCATTTTGGGACCCACCTTGGGCAGACTTTGTGGTCTCCCAAATGTTTTGTCAAAATCTTGTCAATAGTGGTCTTACTTATCAGGGATCATATCACAGTGCTTCCGAACCGTCACCCGTCGATCTGCAATCATTGTTTTTACCACTTTGGCAATTTTTTCGTCTGAAACCGATGGCCGTACGGCACGCTTTTAAATTCTCTGCACCATTTGTGCACGTTTTCGCACTCATACACTGTTTTCCCTACACTTCAAGCAGCTGATAATGAATTTCTACCAGGGTTTTTTTTTCACAAAAAACTTATTAACATTCACCCCTGGGGGGTGCGGCGAGCCAAGCTCCTTCTAAGACTAAGTGTCACAGCGGGTGCATCGTGGTGGGGATTTGGCAAGGGGAAACCAGGCTACACGCTAGTGTTAAAAGATTGCGCGTAAAATCGTTTTTCGCGACCGCAGTACCTTGGAGACCTTATTTTACGGACAACCCTCGTAAATCTGAAGATTTATCCTGCTAGAGAATGATACCGTCTCCTCTTTGTACGGTGTTTCGCAGACCATCGGCCTCCTCTTTGTGCGGTGCTCCGCAGCCTCCCCACTCCTGTCTACTGTAGTTTCCGGAAGATTTAAATCCTACCACATGTGTACTGCATACTTGTGTATACTTTTTAAATTGATACAAAATTAAATTTGACGCATAAAATTTAATCTTTAACCTAACCTAACCTAATCTGTTTAAAAGTATAGTTAGGTTTTATCTACTTGATACAAGGACCGTAATAGTTACGCACCGTCAATTTGTTACCGGAAAAAAATACTTGTTTGAGATAAAGTTGTTCGTTGTGAAAATGCTGAAATATGAAACAAATCGGTGAAACACAAACATAATATTTTAAACAAAAAATATGCCATTTTATTTTACGTATAATAAATTAAGTAACAAAAAAGCTTTACACAATACTCACCCATTAGTGCGTATTATATTTCAACAGTTATACCGTTATGTTGTGTTATATATTTTTTTATATTGTACATCTATAAACACCAACATTTTATCAAAATAATGCTTTAATATTAAATGCTTCAAATAATCAGTAGGGAGTTGTTTAATTTTATAGTCGATATAATTTTACATTCAGCATATATTGCCCGTGCAGTGCATGAAAATTGTATTAAATAATTTATTAAAAATGACTGGTATGTTTTTTCAGTTGTGGATTTTTTTTCAGTATGTTCATTATTAAAATTTTTTATAAATATTATTGAATATTGTGAGAATGGTAGAAAAATAGAATACCAGTACTAGGTATATATTTTACCTTTTCTAAGAAAAAATGTTTTGTAAATTAAAAAAAAAAACTTTTCATTTGGATCAATATTCAGGTATTCTTAGGAGTTGAAGTGATACTAGGAAATCGGGTTGTTCATCTGTAACCCAAATAAATATGCTTGTTACCGATCAAAAATATTAAAGTGCCTGAGTCTGAAGATGCCTGTAGAAATTTTTTTGAAACATAATAAAGGCTAAACTAAGAACGCTCCTATAAAATCAGTTTATTATAAACAAGTTTTGTTAAGTTTTGCTATGTAATTATTATTACGCGTGACAGCTGTTTCGCTTAGTGAAATCACTTGCTTAGTGATTATAATAAACCAACTCCGTTACGCATACAAAATAAAGGGCGCAAACTTAATCTGTTAAAGAAGTTGAAAATTAACAAAAATTCTAATAATCTGAAAGCCATTTTGATAAATGAACAAAAAATGTAATTCGCTCGCCACTCTTAGATATGTTTGCCAACTAAGCTAATTACAAATACTTGATTGTGCTATAAAGTAAACCCATGAGTCATCATGGGTTTATTTTATAGCATAATTTAGTATATACATTATAAAATTGTGGTCATACCACTTACAGACGATGTATTTATACCATTTCTAGATTGGTACTTATGATGAAATAAAATTTATTGCTTTTAATAATTGTAATAATAAAATAGTGGATTATAATAAAAAAATAAATTTATATATAAAAATGCAAAAATTAGACATTTTAAATACATGTACCCGGTGCCTGGGTTCATGGGGTGAGGTTTGCCTAGGTCTTGGAGACGGATGACCAAGACACATTGAACCCCAGATTCCTACCCATCCCTTAAACCCTTTTCCTTCCCAGATCTCTCCTCTCCTTCATTTCCTTAAAAAAACCCTCCACACAGCATCCCCAAAGATGACATAGGCCCTGAGGGAAATTATTTTCCTCATGGCCTCCTGTGTGGAGCTCATGTAAAAAAAAGTAGGATTACACAAGATTTTTTAAATATTTATATTGAGGGATCAGTAGGATTTGTAGGTCAAATTAGGAATTCCACAGAGCCGAACCCTCTGATATGAAAATATCTGGAGTCGGTGAATTATTCTCCCATTTGGTCTCTGGTAGGTTGATATTTCGTTCTTGTATTGTTTTGTATTTATAATACTTATAGAGTGCAATTGCATAGCGTGGATTGACTAGATGATCATTTGGGGAAGTTTGTGAAAGGGTTTTTTTTTCCTGTGGGGAAAATTCAACCGGAACATTTAAAAAATAAATAAAAGTGGAGTTCTACAAAAACTTGATAACAATAAACAAGAACGCTTCATTGATATTATTGTGTATTTCAAAAAATCAGATGCTCGATGCGCCACTTACAGACATATTTATTTCCATCGAAATGCCGGTCTTAGTGGCACAGCAGTACCAATAAATTCAATTTAACAATAATCCACTGATTGAAATCTTTATCGCGGTTCTCCGCCATTGCTTTGTGCGCTTCGCGACAAATTGCCTAAGGTAAATTGCTACCCGCGACAGACGACAGACCCTGTCGAGTTCCTTGAATACAGCTGCTAGCATTACAGTGTCTGTGAATACAACTGCTGCAGTAAGAATGAATTTCTTGACTTCCAATTCCAACTGTTTCCTAAGCGACATTCCTTCAGCTCAGTACCACTTAAGGAGATTGTTCGATTAGCCTAGAAAGTCGAGTACTCTCCCGCTATTTCCTTTGTTGTTCACTGGAGCAAATGGTTGAAAACATAAACAAATTTCCAGGTTGAAAAACTGCTCTAAACGCTGGGAAAACCCTATTCCATTAGACATTTTTTAAAGAGAGAAACACCAGGGTATAAAATAAATAATTGGCTTAATTTTTTGTCATTGATGAATTAAAAGCCTTATTATTTAATGTACCGTTTGGCGGGTGGAAAAAAATGACGCGTGAATTTACTTTTTAACGGGTATAATTTGAATTTTCAAACATAGCAAATGCTTTGTGCGTACACATAATTAAAATAATTAGAATAAAATAATTTACTTTGAACACCACTTTATTGAAGGTAAATAATATATCTTTGATGATTATTACCCAGATGTGGAGGTTAGATGCAGAATTGAAGCAGCAAGAACTGCGTTCATTAAAATGAAATCCCTCTTCTGCAATGAAAATATCAGCTTAAAACTAAGGCAGAGAATGCTAAAATGTTATGTGTGGTCGGTCTTGCTCTATGGATATTAAACATGGACCTTGAAAGTAAATACCATGAATAGGTTAGAGGCTTTTGAAAAGTGGCTTCACCGGAGAATGCTCAAGGTCCCATGGACCGACATGATCACCAACACAGAAATTCTCAGGCGGGCTAGAGCAGTTAGAGAACTGCTTACTTTAATAAAAATAGTATCACTTGCTCCATTTGATATTGAAAGGCAAGATAGGGGGTCGCCGAGGGCCTGGTAGGAGACAAATGTCTTGGCTGCGTAATATACGAGAGTGGACCGGCATTAGAAGTGTGGAGGAGCTATTCCGGGCGGCGCAAGACAGAGAGACATTCTCAAGAGTGATCGCCAACGTCGGGGGGACCTGATAAGGCACACAAAGAAGAAGAATATATCTTTAATACATAAAACCAACCCGTTTCGATTTTTTTAACATTAGCATTAGCTCCACATAGGAGGTCTTGAGGAAAAAGATTCCCCCAAGAGCCTATGTCATCTTTGGGGATGCTGTTTACAGGGTCGTTTTAGCGAAATTAAGAAGATGAAATTCTGGAACGGAAAAAAATGTGAGGGGTGGGTAGGAATCAGTGGGTCAGTGTGTCGAGGAGTGACGAACGTACGAATCCACCCCTTCCGCTGCGGTTCAATGCGATGGTTAGAAAGTTCCAGTTTTTTACCCAAAAACTGCCATAAAACGTTGGAATTTCGACAAAAGTTATCAGTTTTTTTTTGCTTGTACCATCATGTAGAATCGCTTTTCGTAGTTTGTACACTTAACTCCCGGATACCTTGTACTTATAAAAGTATGATTTGGATGTAATTAGATTAATCCACCGATGTCAGCTACCATAATATATTTAACAGAATGCCTCTGCAATGTTATTATTACACATTCTCAATTAAAATTATAATAACGAAAAACAAGCAGTTATGGGAACTTTGTTACGCGCTTCATATTGTAATATCTTACGAAGAACTTTTTCAAATAAGCCTTTTTTATTTTATCGTAATCCATCGATGAGTAGGGCGGACTTCTATGAAAAGATGACTATCTTAATTTTTTAAAGTGAAACTTCTATAATCTCGTTATGATTTGGAATTAGGATAAAACGGAAATGACGCATAACAACACCTGCGAAACATCAAATTCCTATCAAGGTTCCCATTGGTTGAGATATAAAATTAAAATGACGCTAGGTCTGCGCTCATTGGCCGCTTTGATTATGACCACACTTTTCAAGGTTCCTTGGTACTTCGTTGTTTGAGATTGTTTAGGTAAAGTTTCGCTTCTTCCGCGTGTTAACTGCACTCGATTTTTTTTTCTAGTCTGTAAGAATAGGGTTTTTCAAAATTCTAAAAAGGGGTGTATTATATATATAGTACCTACCTATATGCTACGTCCTAGTAATCAATACGGTACAATGAGTAGTGATAAAGATGTTGTGTAGAATGTACCTATCGAATACTATGTTTGAAAAACTTTTATTTGTTTCATATCGAGTTGTCACTTTATATGTTATTTTTTTATTTATTTATTTTTTTTTTATTTATTTATGAACCGACCGGTTTCGCTTTACTTAAGCATCTTCAGGGTACAAATTAATACTAAACAAGAAGTAGGTACATAATGTGTGCATACATATAACAAAATATACATGGAGACAACATGAAACAACGTGAATGAGAGGGTTGACTCATTTGGACTCGTAATCGTCACTGAAGTGTGGCAGGCTGTGGGTCAGGGTGTTGTCCAGTTTCCTAACTTCATGCTCCAGTAACATGGAGTCGAGGTCTGGCTCCTACAAAAGAGAAATGAATGCATCAAATTAACCCAACAATCAAAGTACGGCAGAATTCGGATATAACGACTTCGCATATAACGGCCTACCGTTTTTAGCGACGACAATGTAAACTCAAGTTTGGTTTAATAGCTTTTAGTAGGAAAACGTATCTGTTTAGTACGACTCCATTTTAAGCAACCAACTGCTTAAAGCGACCTATTTTAATGAAAATTCATTCAGTTAGAACGACATAACAAACACATAGACGGCCATAAAATACATTAACATAAACACTCAAGTAATGGGAAAAACCGAAAGAGATTTTTTTTTATTTATTTTTTTTTAAATTTTTTTTTATTTGATGAAAAAAAATGTTTTAATTAATTTTTACGCCAATGAAGAGTACTAGTTCTTGAGCTTGGCGTAGTCCAGTTGGCGTAGTCTGGCATTATCAATTCAATTTTAATTTGTTGTAAACATTTGAATTTGATTATAGTAGGTGCTTTGGGTAAAAGTTCAGATTGCAGACATTCTATGAAAGTAAACTCATGGATTACATATTTTCAACACCAACGGTCATTTTTGGTATTCCTAACATTTTGTACCTAGGAATACCTAATCAAAAACATGTTGTTGGCACCCTAACAATAAAATGTGTTTAAAATAACATTTTGTTTATTTTATTACAGATCCTTCACGGAGAGAGTTCAGAGGACTGGACTTTGCAGATAAAGTACGTCCAGAAGAGGGATAACGGTACCTACGAATGCCAGGTAAGCAGAGGCAGAAATGGGAGAACGATAACAAGTCTCAGTTACTGTGTTGTTAGTACAGTTAGTTACTTCCGGGAGCATTCCCCAAACCAATCGCTGTGTTGTTGTTTGCTCGCCATCCCTTGTTATCTGCAGGGGATAAATCATCCCTCACCGGCCGAAGGTGGTGTCGGATGATATCACAAACAAGCCAGAATGGTCAGATTTCACCACGTTATTTGATTTTATTCTGAAAATAATAAACGTTGTACATATCAGCAACGAAAATAAAACATTGGCGGACTTTAGCGATCCGCTCCTCGATATCCGAAATACTTATTTCTGTTCACACCCACAAGAAGATTAAGAAAAATAAAATTTATTTTATCGTAGTACGTTTTAGTGGGTTCCTTTCCAACTCAGAAAGAAACCAACTCAGAACCACCCCAGGAAGGTCATTAAAAGCTATGAAAATATAATTTTACAATAGCCAGTAACCCAAACCTAACTTAACCTATTTTTTATCATCACTCTTAATGACTACTATTATTTTTAATTTATAAACTAACGTTTAGACAAGATTATTATGCATAGCACAAAGGGTAACAATTATTATAAGCAATAATTATCAGCCTGAAACACTCATCAACATTGAAAAATCTTCCGAGAAAAGATACTTGCCACCAACGGGACTCGAACCCGTGTCCTTCTGATTGCCGGTCAGCTGCTCTTGACCACTGAGCTATGGGGGCTTATCAAATACCCGCCAAATAGTTCAATATATACTAGTGTTTCATTCAACAATTACTGCTTATTATATTTTTTCCACCTGAAAACAACCAACTTTATTTTTGCGAGAGAGACATTTTAAGTGTTAAATCCCTCGTTAGGTGGCGTCGAGACAAATTATGACTACATTTATTGTGGAAATACTTAAACTTGTCAAATATTAATTATTATTTTTAATTTATAAACTAACGTTTAGACAAGATTTTTATGCATAGCACAAAGGGTAACAATTATTATTATAAGCAATAATTATCAGCCTGAAACACTCATCAACATTGAAAAATCTTCCGAGAAAAGATACTTGCCGCCAACGGGACTTGAACCCGTATCCTTCTGATTGCCGTCAGCTGCTCTACGGGTATCTGCTACCGGTCAGCTGCTCAACGGGTTCAAGTCCCGTTGGCGGCAAGTATCTTTTCTCGGAAGATTTTTCAATGTTGATGAGTGTTTCAGGCTGATAATTATTGCTTATAATAATAAATTGTTACTCTTAATGACCTTTCTGAGGTGGTTCTGAGTTGGTTTCATTCTGCGTTGGCCGGTCGCCGTTTTAGTGATACTGCACAAGAGTTTAAACAATTCAGTAAATTTAGAAAATTATGTGACGCTGAATGAGGTGTAAGGATGGGAATGTGGAATATGTAGGTTGGACAGTACACCACGTCTTTCGGTTTGGGCACAAAAAATGAGCATAGCTGTTTCAAGCAATACAGTATTCTTTCTGAATGATAGCCTCCCATGACGACCATTGGGGTGTCTTTGATATATTATTTGTTACTTTTACGTGCGAGGAAGACATGGCACGATCAAGTCAATCAGATATATGAGACGATGTATGAATATGAATGAGGCAAAAGTGTGTCCCAAGACCGAGTTGTTTGGCGGTCCGTCCTCTCTGCTTACCCTAGCAGAAAACAGCGTGATGGTTAATTAGTTAGTTACGTGCGATTAGGAGATGAACATTAACCAATGTATTTTATGCTATGGTTATTTTATGCATTATTAACCAGTCGAGCGACAGACCAAATAAAAACTTTTTTTTCGGATTGCTTGCGATTTTTTTGGAGCCCATTTTGGATATTTTCCGCTCACATAAAAAAATCATACCTCCGAATTTTAATATGGAGACATACACACTGATTATGGTTCTATATAGCCAATAAATTCATATATCTTTTGTCGATTATCACATATTCATAGGATTTATAAAAAAAAATATTATAAAATCGTGAACTTCTACTTAATTACTTACAAATAAGGAAAATTTTGCCAAAATTGGCAGCAAAGCAATCCGAGTTATTTTAAATAGTGCCAATTGAGGCAAAAAGCACTCCAGTGGTTATAGTACAGTAATTTTTATGTTTTAATCTGTGAGTTAGAGTTTATGTTAACCTTTGTGGAACAAATCGAGGTTAAAATCGATATACATTTACATACCTACCATAAAGAAAATGAGGCATACTTTCATTTAACAAAGACTGTATGATTCATATGTTTTAATTAATGGCTAAATTATTAATTAGCGTTTTTCAACAAAGTAAAAACGACATTAATTTCATACTTCTTTCCGCTGTACGTCGAAGCGTTGTGAATTATGGCGACGCGCGACGGCGACGCTAGCGAAATGTTTTCCTTTATGCTTAGGTAATTGCGGAGGGTGCATTTTTGTGCTGGTAATTAACCAACTTCAAGTTAATTATCCCCGGTGGCGTCACGCAAGGGTCGCCGAGTCACGAAATAAAAATCGCATAAAAAGTGGCTCAGCTTTCCAGAAACACGTCCTCCTAATGGGCTCTGCAGCAACCACTCGGCTTCTAGCAGCGCCAGGGCTGGTCTTTTCATTTGTGCATATTAACTCTGTACGGAAAGCTCTCTTGTTTTCCTCAATATGTAGAGTTTTGTTAGGAGGAATGCACAAACAAAAATATATATTATTAGTGTGTGACGTATTACCACGGGTTTTAAGCATAAAAGTCGCTGGAAAATTGTGTCTGGAAATGTTCAATTTAGGATCAAAACCAATTTTCATTTATTTTATAAGACAGGAAAAAGTTTATTAAAGGAAACCATAAAAAGGTATTTTTTAAAGTCGTTTAATGTGTTCATATTTTTCTGATTGAAAAGAAATTATTTAGCAGTTTACGTTTATATTTTTTTACAAAGTAATTAATATTTTATTTTATTTCTACTCAAGCGAAACGATTGAAGAAAACTTCAATTTATTCAACGCATGTTTTTTGGTATTCGTAATGTTAGTTAGTCGACAACAACAAAACCAATAAAAGTTTTTCCTTAAAAAAGGGGGACATTTACTTGGATCTTGAGAGTTATATGTTATAGAAGGAAATATACGTCTAGTATTGAGTCCAACGCATGTTTTTTGGTGTTCGTAATGTAAGTTAGTCGACAACAGCGATACCAATAAAAGTTTTTCCTTAAAAAGAGATGAGAGATGGAAGGGCTGACAGAGATATCGAAAGAAGGGTAAATGCAGGCAACTCTATTAATGGAGGACTGAACGCCGTTGGCGCCAACAAAAAACTGTACAAAGAAGCGAAGTTAGCCGTCCATAATGAAGTGCTGGTATCTACCTTCATGTATGGCAGTGAGGCATGGAACTGGCAGAGGAAGGATGAAAGTAGACTGAATGCTGTAGAAATGAGATCCCTGAGGCGTATGTGTAGTAAAACCATGTACGATCGTGTGAGAAATGTGGAGATCCGCGAAGAATGCAAGGCGGATTTAAGCGTGATGAGTAAGATTAAGAAAGGGACGCTCAGATGGTTTGGGCATGTAGAGCGAATGAACGAGGAAAGGAGTGTGAGGAGAATATATGACGCAAATGTGAATGGAAGAAGAAATCGGGGAGGCCCGAGGAAGACATGGCACGACCAAGTGAATCAGATACTTGAGTCGGGCCATGCGAAGAGTCGGAATAATAGAAGAGCATGTATGAGACGATGTTTGAATGTGAACGAGGCAAGGAGTGTGTGCCAAGATCGAGTTGTTTGGCGGTCCGTCCTCTCTGCCTACCCCTGCGGGGAAACAGCGTGTTGGTTAGTTAGTTTTTCCTTAAAAAAAGGGGGACATTTACTTGGATCTTGAGAGTTATCTTATCTTAATATATAAAACAAAGTCGGGTTAGTTACACTATTTATAACTCGAGAACGGCTGAACCGATTTTGATGATCTTTGATTTGTTGGATTTGTCTCCGCCTCGGATAACATAATAACTATTAAAACATCGCAAAAATTCACGAAAAAGAAAGTTAGAAACTTACATTTAATATGGAACGAATTTTCATCTTTGAAAGAGCTGCAGGAATATTGTGGTAGGTAGGTATAATATTGAAGTTTGCTTGAATTCCAAAAATTCAAAAACGTCAAATGTCAATGTGCTGATTGTTTTTCTTTTATTCTTAAACATTTAATGCTGCCTCTCTTTCTTACACACTAAATGTCAACAGTCGTAAATGGGACAAATGGTGAACGTATGTCTGCACAACTCCAGGAAAACAGCCACTTCTTTTCAAAACATTCAAGGCGCATTGTGACGTGGGGTACCTATTGCAATTCGGTGAAGTCAATAAAATACATCTGCAAATTTGTCACAAAAGTCAGCGATATGGCAGTTTTTGGCGTTAAAACTATAAATGAAAAAATATGAAATCACACGCTATCAAGTTTGTGAGCTACAATGAGGCGATTTGGCGTATATTCTCATTCCCCATTCATGAACGACATTCCATTGTTGTATATTTGGCGATGTATCTGGAGAATGATGAACGAGTTTATTTCATTACATCGATTGTTGCCAAACGTGCTGAAACACCTCCAGCAACAACATTGACCAGTTTCTTTTCGATTTGCCAATGCGATCTGTTTGCCCGGACGTTGCTCTACTCTGCTCTACTCCACGTTATTACACTTTGTCGAACGCTTTGTCGAAGAGATTTCCACGTCGAAAGCACGGCGATGTGGTTACTGATCATCCGGTTGTGCTGATACCGATGCTCTTGGTCGCATTTCCACAGTTTATGTAAAAAGTAACGAATGCTTCTCCTTTTGGTTGTTGCTGGTGAATGTTCGTGGGCCGACATCGTTTGAATCACAAGTCAATGGTGTAGTGTGCCCAACAATTCGTGTTGCATGTCAGCAGATCAATTTGCTTGAAAACGATACTCATTGGGACATGACAATCCCTGAAGCAATTATTTCTGCATCTCCAGTCTGATACGCACATTATTTGCTATCATTATTTCGACATGTTTCCCATCGAATCCACGTGAACTATGGAACAAGTACAAAGATGACATGTCAGAAGATATTTTACATCGAATTCGTGTCAGTTCAGTGAATCCTGATCTCGAGGTGTGATTTTTATTTCACGTCCATACTTAAGGGTTAAATAAAGGGGGACATCTACGTGGATCTTGAAGAGTTATATATTAAAGAAGGAAATATATGTTGATTATTGAGTGTAATGTTTTTTTTGGTATTCATTGTGCAAGTTTGTTGAAAACAGCCGTACCACTAAAACATTTTTTTTAAGCCGCCGTATACCCCATTTCTACCGATTTATTACTTCACTTTATGTTTTAAAGCTCTTTTTAATTTATGTTATTCTTGAAGATAATGTCTAGACATTCCCCGCGCGGAAATGCAAATTATATGAATTCCCTGAATATGAATTCGAAAGAAAAAAAATCGCAGTGTGCTCCAAAAATTAATATAAATACGTTTATTTCAGTTTTTTACAAGTTATATGTAGGTGTTAAAAAATTCCTACTGTTTTTTTAAATGCTGTTTAAGACAACCCCCGCGAGAGTTTCGCTCTATTTTAAACGAGTCGTGTTTTATTAAACATTTTCACAATTTTCGCTTCAATTTTATCGTTTTAAATTTAAGCGCGCTCTCTCCAACATTCATAATTACATATCTCTCCTGCTTCTTCTTATTGAGCGGGTATACGGAGCCTTAAGGAAAAGGGGAGATTTACCCGGGTCTTGAAGAGTTATATGTTACAGAATACACGTCTATTGTTTTTTGGTCGGTATTCATAATGTGAGTTAGTCGAAAACAGTGATACCACTAATAGCTTTTAAAAAAAGGTTTTAGGACATTTACCCGGGTCTTGAAAGGTTTTATGTTACAGGATAATGTACTATTATTGAGTCCTTGTCTCATTGCTAAAGATTGTTACCTTCACTCCAACTGATTTGATGTCCAGTCATTCTACGTTTTTGCTGATGAAGTAAACTCCAAAAGCGTAAATCAATCGATAGTCGAGTTGTTAAGTACAATAACGTACCGTAAAAACGACCTCGTTCGCATGTAAATACCAACCGTGTAGATACAAATATTGGACACGTGTTTGACATGTCAACTGAGTGGATCCATTAACCTAATTATTTTGGACATCTTCCAAAAATCTAACTTACACACGTACATAAAATCCGGTTGGATTTCAGATCGTTGGAGCGTTTGCTTGGATTAAGTCAATTGTCTCCAAATTGTCAAGAAAAATATACTTAAGGTTTGCGGAAGCCGGAAGAAAGATATGTCGTACTGTTATATAATTATATCGCAGATGAAGTTATACATACATACGGTTTCTGAAAACTCTTAGAACAAGCGTAAAACAAGGTGAATCTACAACACATATTTATAGAACTCAAAAAAACATTTTGTTAAAGGATTAAAAATACTTTTGGCGCCGAGTTTGACGCATTTCAATGGACATTACTATTATTTTTTTATTTATTAATTAGCTGACCCAGGAAAACGTTGTTCTGCCATATAAAGTATTTCTAGTGAATATTTTGGTTGCTAAACAAAAAATAACGAACGTTTTGTAAGTGTGTGGGGATGGGATCTATGACAGAAAGAGGAATGGAGCGCTGTAGACGATGGCCTAACAAAAAACCATACATTTTCTTAATTCAATGTAATTCATCAAAGTAACGGACATAATCATTGTTTGATCTCTTAAAAGTTAAATCTAAAGTGAAAAAAGGTAATATATTTTTTATCCTAAAGTATTAATTTCGTAGAGCAATTGAGTAGGCGATATTTTTTGTGTACAGATGAGGCGAACGTAGCGCCATCTGTCATTCAACATTATAAATAATTTCGTTCTGTTTGAAATACGAACGACGCGACGGTCAAATTGTTCATACAAAAATACTAAAATCGCGATTAAAAATGGGATGGTGGGGGTGGGACTGTGAAAATTTGGGGTTATAGGTGTTTTTGATGTCAAATAAATAAAAAAATATAAAAACATATTTTTTTCTAAAAAATAAAAAAAAATCTGTATTGGGAATCCTAATCACCTAGCGGTATGAAATATACTTTACGACCTATTCTCATACCTACAAAATATACATAAAAAATGTCATAAAAATCGTAAAATCGTAAAATGTCATAGATTTTTACTCGAAAACGAGAGAGTAAATAAAAAAAAGTTACACCATAAATTAGACTTCAAACGTGATGTAGATTCTTTCAGTTTCCCGTTTATACTACGAGTTTCCGGACACAGTGTATAACCACATTAAATTTCCTACCCCTGCTCTTTACGGCCTCACATGAAGTTTCCTCACTTACAAAACGTGTATATAGTGTGTCCGTTCGACACAGATACGCCGGCAAAACAAGTTGGTAGTACATACATATTATCCAGTACGTATTACGTTGTACGTGTTACATGTAGGGACAATATGAGCATGGTCCCATTGTGCTGAGCCCGTCGGTGCGAGACGTGAAAAGTGTAATGCAACGCGTACTCGCGTACTGTTTACCATAAACAAAGCCCGCGATACTAGCGCCACGAGCGACTCAAGCTGAAACCATCACGAACACTATTCAGCAGTTGAAAATGAGGAATAATTTTCATAATCACCCACATTAATGGCCCTGAATTCATGAAGGTTGTTGAACCAATCAACACTACGAAGTACCGTTAATGTTAATGCGTGCATAATTATTTTGTAATTAAGGAACATTTATGAACCAACCTTGAGAACAATATCATATATCGTGAACTAACTTATAATTAAATTTAGATGCGAAGTACAGAGGAAAAAGTTAACATATCATTTTCATATTACTTAGGTACTTATGTTCTTATGTCAATGTTGGTAGGTCACACCTGTAAACAATATGACTAATTATTGCTTACCTGCGTATATTATATAACTTATTAAAAATTGTACAAGTTTGACCTTGTTTTATTGAAGTAAAACTTTTTTACGCACGCTTGACTTGGGGAGTAAGCTGGTGAATGCTTAACAAGAGCGTTACGAAAAGCGAGGCGAACGGTAGTTGAGGGGGAGATATAAGTTAATGAAGATAGAAAGAGAGAGTGTTACGTTTTGTATATTACTATAGGGGCAAGAGAGAGGTACGAGCACACATTTTCTTTATCTTTTTCTCTCATAGCCAGTTACGTTTCGTATATCTAAGACACAGTGCAGGCCTATTGTCTGTATCATACTGTAGGAGCAAGATAGAGCAGTGCGCGCGCACTTTTTCTTTCTCTCTTCCTATCATATAGGTAGATTATAGATGGAGCTAAAGAAGTCATACTTCAGTGGTGTGGTCTAAAGCACACTCGTTTTTTTTCTTTCTTGTTTTATATAAATCTGCTATCAAAAAATGTTAAATAAGTTTATTTCAATGTACCTCACAATCCAATAATTATTCTTTATATATAATATTCCGTGAAAGATCTTCTGACTATGTGCTGACATCCAGGGGCGTGCACTCCATATAGGCACATAAGCACTACCTACCCTACCGTATTTGTAAAACACAAGCATGTAAATAATATTATAATTAATTAAATTATTGCTAAAAATAAACACACACTTTCAAAAATAAGCGCGAAAAACCTGAGCAACCGAAACTACGCGAGCGCCTCATCAAACGGCATGCTACAAACGTGGCATAAACTGTAACTACAAACTACACGCGCGCCCTACGACTGCTTCACTAAAATACGGCCTAATGCAGGAATTATTTCTGCTTGGAGCTAACTTCATACAAGATATAATTTCAATGTCTACGAAATGCACATAGCATAGAGTAGAACTGTCGTTTTGAATTTGCTTCTATGAGTTTTTTTGTTAGTATTAGGCAGTGCTTTCTGGAACAAAATTAGCAAATGGCAATCAGTGATGACGGTGAAATCAGTTATCTATTTCTATCAACTAGTTGTCTTACCAGCAGCAAGCACACTTAGCGAAAACTTGTAAGCAGTGGGTTATTTGTAGCCTAATTGCCGAATTACTTGCCTACCCTGATCAAAAACTCTGTGCACGCCACTGCTGACATCTACATATGCTACAAAACTATAAGGCTGTACAATAAAGTGGGTCATTTAAAAAAATGTTATTTTTAAATTCTAAGAGCGATGAAAGGGGTGCCAAATGGGTTCAAAACGACGTGTTTAAAATTTTTCAAATTTCTGATACGATTTTCTTCCTTCGGATTCACTTCAAAATTTTGAAAATTTTCATATTAAGGGGTAATTTCTAGTGTATATAAAAGTTACTTAAGTTTATTTAAAGTGAATCCTTTAAACCATATTTTTGTAATCTTCCTTAGCAAATATAGTATATTTTTACGAAATCATTTATAAGAAAAGATTGAATCTCGCAAAATAATGCCGAAATTTAAGAGTAAGAAGGATTTTGCTGGTATTTGAATGACATTGCCTTGATATAATTTGAATTATATTCGTACCTATATACATATTTAATAAATCAATCAAAATATTCCCCATATTTCGTGTTCTATTAAAAAAAGTTCATTTGTAATGCTTTATCTAACATTTTTTAGGGATTTAACAAAGGTGGGTTTTTCTCTAGTATGTGAAATTTCAAAGTCAATCCGGGGGAAGAAGATGGTATCAAAATATTATTAAAAAAATGACGGATTATTATAATTGTGATAAGTGATTTTTTTATCTCCATTTAACCCCTTTCCATCCTTTCATATAAGGATCCTTTCCATCCTTTCCATATACCTGAGATAACAAAAATAGAGATCGAATAAAAAAATATCACATTATTACGTTTTTCATAAATTCCTGATATCGGTAAAATAATATTTTTGTTATTTTGGCAATTTCCCCGAATTCGATTGGAGTTTTACATTACCGTTGTTCAAATTTCATCTAAAAACTAAAATAATATTACAACAATTCCGATAGTTTTCATATGAACACTTTTTTAACGAATTGGATAGGTTTTTTAGCAAATTCAACAGAAATAACTTTGATTAAAATAAATTGGATCAAATTTTTATCCAATTGTTTAAAAGATATCATTGTTTTACTGAAATATTAAAAAAAGCATGTTTAATGATACGAGCATCCCCTCAGTGTAAGGAAAAAAAACCCACCATTGGAGTTGTGAGCAAACTAGTCTATCATACAAAATCAATTTAATGTTTGCAATAGGAAGAAAACATCCGAAAAACCATAAAAAAATTTAAAGTAATTATTTTTCTGAAGCTTGTTTATAGTAAAACATCGAAAACGTACCGTTACTTCCAAAATCAATGTCTTCAATTTTCACATAATGCATCGTTTGAATAGACCATAAATAAATTAATAATCATTTTTTATAACAAAAACTCTCTAAAAAGATAATGGTGCAACTGGGACTCGAACCCAGAACCTCTCGTCTATCCGAGAAAAAAAAATGTTGAAGTTAATATTGTTAATTCAAAAATTTGAAATATGAGATTGACTAATACGATGGTTTGACAGTAGGTGGCAATGGCGAAATTGGTAAACACACGTCCCGGATAGACTTTAGATCCAGATATAGGTTCTTGGTTCGATTCCCAATTGCGACCATCATCTTTTTCTGTTTTTCTGTGTTTTGTTCTCTTTTATATTTTCGTTTAGATTATTATTGTTATCTTCTTCTTCAATGATAAATGAAAAATGGTTTATAAACGTTTACGTTGTCATAGGGGATGCTGTGTGAAGGGTGTTTTTGATGAAAGGCAGAAGATAAAGTTCTGGAAAGGAAAAATATTTGAGGGGTGGGTAGGAAACTGGTGTCAGTGTGTCCAGGAGTGACAAACTTATGAATCCATCCCTCCAACTGCGTTACAAAAGGGATGTGTCGAGAGATTCAAGCTGGAGAGTTCGTAAGGTCTCCCTCAACTAGTATCTCCTGATCTGGTCCTCCACGTGATAAGTGAGCAAATGCATCTGCTCTCAAGAACTAGATAAATCTCACCCCATGAACCCGGGCAGGTCACCAAACTTAGCAAATCACTTGGGGTGACCTACAGCAGAGGTATTGATTATCCAATAAATGATTCCCGGAGCGGCGGAACACATATCTGCCCCCAAAATTGAAATTCCTATAAATGTTTTAAATTTACTGTACTATCGGTTATTTCTTGAATTAAAGTTATTTATTTGTATTTAGGTAACTCAAATAGCAAATAATACAGTGAAAGAGTTCCGTTGTAATCACAATACAGGTGTTGTAGTGTATGAGAAGCTATACACTATGTCCTATGAACAGCCACAAAGCAATTATTATTCTAAAGATTAATGGCCGTAATGAGTGACGCGTTTCGTCAAATTTTAATTATGCAATGTAATTTTGTTTTGAAACTATGCTTGACCTATTTTCTGTTAACTCGTACGATGAACATCACATGAAAATAATATTTTCTCCGTATTAAACTGTGTAACAGAACATTTTGAAATGACCACCGGTTAAAACCACTTTTTTAAAATTAAACCTATTTTATTTTAACAACTATTGAGGTTTCTCACCAAAATTGTTATAAATTGCCTACCTAAATGCCTCAGGGACGCGTGAAATCCGATATTTGTAGTAGGTAGGTACCTACCTTCAAATCTATTCGTTTTGTCTCATTTCCCCTTTATACGAGTATGTTTTTTAAATTTAAATATTTGACACCGAGATCAGAAATAAAATAGTAATTAAAAAAAATTAAAACTAAGCGCAATAAATTTGGGTTAAAACGCTAAAGAGTCGGCAGCCGCTGTGGATATCGAACTCGATCAGAGAGCAGGCCCCCTAACATGGTCGATCGATATAGGTTTTATTGAAAATGTCGGTAATTTGCGATCGCTCCCGAGCACGACTGCAGGCCGCTAACGAATAAACAACAGTTTACGTCAAATATATTAGGAACCCCTAGTCATTGTGAACTATTGTTTGGTCGTTAGCGGCCTGCAGTCGTGCTCGGGGCCGATGGCAAGTTACCGATATTTTCGATAAAACCTATATCGATCGACCATGCTAGGACCCCAGACCATTTGCTATTCGAACGTCCCATCTACCAGGCTATCGACCACCTCTTTATTATTTGTGGATTCTTTTAAAGTTAGAAATTAATGAACTATTTACCCTAACAGTGGTGATGGACATTTTTCTTTGATAAGCTTTTAGCATCGGACGTCTGTTTTTGAGGTTTAGAACTTTAAAATTTAAAATTTAAATAAAGCACATACAAATCGTGGTAACGACTATGGCAGGGATGGCGAACTTTATGTATCAAAGTGCCATTTTTCTAAAGAAATGTTTAATGAGGTCATAGACGTGCCATCAAATAATTTTGACTTTGTGATTATTGGGAAAATAATAATAATAAATACTTACTTTCAATTAAAAACTCTTTATTTACTACTATTAAATGGGAACATTTAGCATTATACGCGAAATTTAAATTAAAGTAAAATTAGTGTGACTTCTGTTGTTACAGGTTATATAACAAATAACATATGTTAGGGTTGTAAGATGTTATTTTTAGCAGAATGCATGCTGAACTGGAGACATCTGTAAACGGTAAATAACCAACTCTTTAATGTTATTCATCTCGGAAAATAATGACTCGCAGGCATAGGTTGATGAAAATATGGTTAAAATAGCGCTAAAAAAAATTAAATATATCTGGTAACGGATTCATGTTTCCAAAATTTTGTTATTAGCATTTTCACTTATATTACCTGTCAATCTTTCTGTTTCAATTAATTCTAACTCTCACCTTGTCTCAACAAATTTTTGAATCTATATTGAACTAAACTGTAAATCAATCAGCTGCATTTCAAATTCATCAGTTTCCAACCAATCGAATGGGGACAAATTCAGTTTATCAAATGAGGTCACATCACTTCACACTTTTTTCGTAGTGCATAATAAATTTTGTGATCACTGATCAGTGACGTGCCAAAAATATTGTGTCGCGTGCCATTGGTTCGCCATCCCTGGACTATGGTATTGGATTTATTGTATAGATAATTTTATGCCATCTGCAGTGTTTAATATGTCCTTGTGCAATATATGGGCGCCGCGGCTGACTAGAATAAAGCGCAATTCGAAAGTCCATTTTTCTACCACTTTTTTGAGCAGGTAGAGCCGCGTTTCACGATTTGTATATGTTTTATTTGATCTGACAGCTATCCATACCCCAAAAAAAATTCGCGTTACGTACTAGCGCAAAAAATCGTGGAATATTTAATACAAATATTGCAAGATTCGTGTAGCGGAAAGCATTTTTTTTTTAATATAATAAAGTTTATTTAGTAGAACTCCATTTATTTTATACGTTTTCTATTTGTATTTATTTTTACGCATGACAACTGTTTTGCGTTCTGAAGGCATTATCAAATTGTGGTTTAAACGATACATTTATATCATTTTTAGATAGATGCTTATCGTGAAAAACTTATTGATTTTATTTTATTACATTTGTCCTTATAGTTTTTCAATGATGTAAAATGACGAAAATTTTTAAAAACTGAAAACATTGAAAAAATTATTTTCCTCAAGATCATTCCTTTCAAAAGACAGCCAGATATTAATCTTTCGAATGCTAGTTAACTTGGAAAATTACGACAACCATAAATCATCTCAAATAAACATTTGAGATGATTTATAGTGAAAGACACGCTTAAGTTCATAGATATAATATATCTATGAACTTAAGCTTGTCTGTGGCGGGCGGCGTCAACTTAATTTTTTTTTCATATCAACAGTTTTATTCTGAAATCAATGAGATTTTGCATACTTGACCTTCGAAACAAGAAAAAGATTACTGCCTGAATGAGCTTTCACCAAACACCCCATCCCCATTTCCCACCCCTTAAAGCAAAAATTTGATCTAGTAGAATCAAACATGACGGAAAATTACTGTCTACATCTGATTCAGAAAAAAAAATTGTGTAAAGCTGGGGCAACGCCGGGACTTTTCATCTACTTAATTTAAAAAAAATTTTGCTAAACACTTCATCGTTTATCTGAATCGTTCCTACAATCGGTTCCAGTTTTGAAAATTAAATCTAATCCCGGTTCTGGAGGTCATTGAACCGGAGTTACGCGGAGAAACAAAATAATTATTTTGAATAATAAACATATCATCATCATTACATTGTATAAAATGAAGTCGCTCAAAATGTATGTGCGCGTTAATCTTTTAAACTACGCAACGGATTTTCATACGGTTTTCACCAATAGATAGAATGATTGAAGAGGAATGTTTATATGTATAATACAGGTAAATTATATTAGAGAAAAGCCGAGAAATTCAAAGAAAACATATTTTTGTGCGATTTAAAACGGCTGGCAGGCTGTACTATAGTCACTTTTGAAATTCGTTCTACGGAAGAAATTGGAAAATAGATGTCTTAGAGTAAGTAGGTATTTGATTTTCCCTTTTCAAATATCCAGTGTTGCATTGCAAGCATTGTATAATTAGTGGCGAGTTAATTAGTTTATATGTATAATACATGCTTATTATAGTAGAGAAAAGCCGAGAAATTCAAATATTCTATTCAGGCAGCGGGCAGCGGGCAGCTGGCAAGCGGATGGTGTGGATTTTATAAAGGTTGGGTAATGGCGTTGTGTTTCGTTAGCCACAGCAACGTGTGGCCGGGTCTGCTAGTTACGTAATAAATTATTATATACCTTTACAATTTATTTATTGTAATTAAACATTTAATAATTTATTATTTAAAATTTACGATTTCAAACCAACTTTAAATTTATAACACAACACACCTAAACTAACTAACTAATAACCATCACACAGTTTCCCTGTAGGGGTAGGCAGAGGGGACGGACCGCCAAATAACTCTGTCTTGACACACACTCTTTGCCTCACTCACATTCATTCATCGTCTCATACATACTCTTCTATTATTCTGACTTTTGACATGGCCCGACTCAAGTATCTATTCACTTGATATTCGAGTATATTATATTCTTCTTACACTCTAACCTTAAAATTCAATTTAACGCGTCTAAAACAAGCACACTTGGGCATCCCTTTAGACCAAACTGAAAATATTTTATTACTTGAGTTTTTTTTACAATAATTCCGACGAAAAAATCAAATAAAACATTAAAAAAAATCGTAATATGTGGCCCCAGCTTCTCGAAAAAATCTATCTTTTTAAATACAGGAAATTCTGGGTTAAAAAAAAGGTATGAGGAGTGGGTAGGAATCTGACGGTCAGTATGTCCGGAAATGACAGACTAATTCATCCCTTCTACTGCTAGGGCAGGGGATGAGTCGAGAGAGTCCGGCTGGATAGATGTAAGGATCTCCCTCAACCGGCCATCCACGTATTTGGTGGGCAGACGCATCCACCGCCAAGACTTGGACGTAATATGTATCATGAAGCGTAGAGCTTAAAGTTTTTTAGCACTCTATAACTAGCTTTCATCTAATTAGAATTGTTTAACCTTTTCTCAGGTCTCCACTGGGACCGGCCTCCTGTCGCACTACGTGAACCTGAACATCGTCATCCCCGAGGCCTTCATCCTGGGTTCCGGGGAGCATCACGTGGACACCGGCAGTGTTATCAGTCTCGTCTGCATCATCGAGAAGGTTAAAGCTCGCTTCTTTCATTGTAGTTGTCATTAAAATATAATCTTTAGTCAAAGAACGAAAATCCAAAAAATTCTTGTACTCAGGTGTACGGGTGTAACATATTCTTAGATTTAAATGTTTGGACAGAGTTAAAACATGACATATTTTAATAAATTGCGATTTTAATAAGAAACGGTCTACCTCTGTCTTTTTGTAGGCGTTACTATTAAAATATTTCCAATGTTTTATGTAATGTGAGAACTGTCCATGATATTATATTCCAAAGGGTAACAATTATTATAAGCAATAATTATCAGCCTGAAACACTCATCCACATTGAAAAATCTTCCAAGAAAAGATACATGACGCCAACGGGACTTGAACCCGTGCCCTTCTGATTGCCGGTCAGCTGCTCTCCCAATTGAGCTATGGCGGCTTATCTTATACCCGCCAAATGATTCAATATATACTAGTGTTTCATTCAACAATTACTGCTTATTTTAGCTTATAATAATTGTTACCCTTTGTGCTATGCATAAAAATCTTGTCTTAAACGTTAGTTTAACAATTAAAAATAATAATTAATATTATATTCCATTAATAATTGTCAAGATATAGACTGACATCCAAATTATTAAGCCAATGAACATGTTTAAATTTTTGTGAAGGCAATTTTCCAATCAGGATAATATTGTCTGTTAAACGCAAATTTTTTATTTGATTTTTTTACTAATAAATAGTATGTTTTATAAATTATTTGGGACACAAACGCGTCGAGTTTTTGTTGGATCATTAAATGAACTCGTACTCGCGTAAAATTATCCAAGGAATAAGGACGATCTCTTCAAAATTCACCCAGATCCCACTTACACGCGGGTAGACGTGATTGATGAAGGTTTATTAATTATATTATTAAATTATATAATTGCATTCTCCCCGCATGTCCTTTCCCATTCGTACCGTTCCCCTTCCGCCGCCCTTCCCCTTCCCCGCCTTCCCTCATAAATTTCCCGCTCCCCCGTCCCGCCAATCACCCTCCCACGTTTCATATATTCAGTCCCAGTACATTCAGTTTTCAAACAGCTGGCGTGCCACCTATTACAATTTTTTTATTCAAATTTTCATTTTTCATATAGGTACATATTACAAATATTCATTTTTGTATATTGTAAGAACAATCAATAAAATTTGGTACCTAAAACAGATATCTATTTAAAATGCCTATAATTCTTACTAAGGTACTTAATACTTCAAATAAACTAATTAATTTAAAGAGTTTATTCGAAAATTGAATTTTGATTAAACAATCGGCGGTTTTCAAAATATCATTCTCAAGTTCTGACGTTTTTGACAATTTTGCAAGAGTTTTTGAAATGATTAAAAAACTTTTCAGATATATTGTCATGTGGTTGTAATAATCCAGAAACCATTGCGTGAGTAGAAAGAATTTAAAAGTTTCAAATATTTCCTATGCTTAATATTGAATATACAGACAACCCACTTATAGACATATATTCATATATACAGATTTTATTATTTTTGTGGAAATAATGTGACGTGGAATCTAATACTTCCCGGCGATTCTTACTCTATTTTATTATCGTAAGAGTTTAAAACCAATTGCGAAAAGTCAAACCGAAAAGCGTTGCCTTGTTAGGCTTAGCAAACAGAAAATAAATCCAGTAAATCTATAAATCCTCGTAAAAACTTTGTTTGAAACGAGGCCTCGGAGCTCTTAAGTTAAAAGTTGGGTCAAAATATGGGGCCGAATATTTTTAGCATTAAGGATAAAGTGTCCTGGATGTTATAAAAGATACGAAGGTAGTAAAGTGTACCATTTAACAAATGTACAGGCGCTTTAACGGCGCCCAAAATTGTCGGATTCGGGATTTAGTACCACTGAGAGCTTTTAGAATTCATCCGCCGAACAAAGAGGAAACCTACGTGTTTTAATATCTTCCTCAGCGACTCTGCCTTAACTCCTCTGTGGGGTTCCATCAATAGCGGGTTTTAAAAATTATGAAGACATAAAAATCAGGGTGGCATCGGATGGATGTCATTCGGCGGTTCCCTCGAACTGCGAGTAATACAGTCATCCATCTACCCAGTTCGGCCCCGGCGAGACGTGATGTGGTTCCCGAGTGGTGCCGCCCTTCCGCCTCCCGGCCGCCCTTCCATATCGCTCAGGGTCGAGGTTGGGCGGCACTTCTTTGCATACAAAACACTGCGGGCGGAGTAACTATCCATCAATCGACCTTTAGGGTTTACGTCTCTAGAGATACAAAATGGCAACGAAGTGGTAGGGTTAATTTGTTGGATTGTTTTATTTGTTAATTTGTTCCCTATTCACTGCGTATCAGTGTTAGTGAATTTATTATTCTTTCCCTGACATTTTCAACATACAATCAATCAAAAACGTTTTTTTTTCATTTTTAATTCCTTTTATTAATAATTTTTTTGGTGCATATATTGGTAAATTTACAATACATACAGGCTTTTTATATGAACATTTAAAAAGTAGAGAATAGTACAAATTAACCAAAAAAATCCCACATAGGTTTTACCCATAGGTATTAAATCATTTCATTCTATTTAGAGAGCGCCCACCTACGGGAAATTATTGCTGTGCAAAAAAGACAAGGCAGCAAAATAATTATGACAGTCTTTTCAAAATAATGCTTATCTATGCTTATGTTCTTTATTGCGGTAATAAAACTAATTACTAATACTTTTTTTATTTTTTTACCAGAGCCCAACACCCCCACAGTACGTGTTCTGGTATCACAACGAGAGGATGATCAACTACGACACGGCGCGCGGTGGCATCACCGTGGAGACGGAGCCAGGGCCAAAGAGTCAATCACGCCTGACAATCCGGGGGGCGCGGGACACGGACTCTGGCAACTATACCTGCAGCGCTAGCAACACCGAGCCGGCCAGCATCTACGTCTTCGTTACTGAAGGTAGCAAACAAACACTTACCCTCATTTTGCTACAGTAAAGCTAGTCACTAGAGCTGACCTGGAGCTCTAGCATGGTTGATCGATAAAACCCTGCATCAATACGATATTGACCAAATCCGTCATCTAAGATCAGCTATCAATTTTTACGACCACGGTCGACAATTGGTAAGATTGGTAACTGTCAATAAACGCATTAATTTTGATAGTTCTTTGTACAAATTACTGGCTTATTAATGAACTGAGTTAAACTAACCAAGCGACCCACTGATTTAAATAATTCAACTAAGATACGACCAATTTATTCCGTTCGATCTTTGAGAAACGAAAATGGTTAAAAAATTAATAAAGACCTCGTTAACTAATTAACACCCTTTTGATTTCAAAAAGTAAATGCTGACTAAAAAAGTACATAATAGGCCACTTGCATCACATTTCTTTTTTTAAATTTCCGGTTTAGACAAATATTCTAAGACATTCTTTATTTTTTTTTATCGTGTTTTTGAAACCCTGGGGATTTTTTGAAAATTTCAATCCGAAAAATCAGATCATTTTTTAAAAACCGGAAAGACGGGACATAATTTTATAGGTGCGAAAAAACAATAATTACATAACTGAAAATCATTTTATGAAAAAATAACGTTTTCCACAGGATTGGCACAGGAGAATAACGAGGCATACCAAAAATATTACATCTCATAAATATTTTTTTCCTTGATCCATCTTATTGATCATAAATCATTATAATGTACAACGTACACATATATTACTAAATCCAATGTAATATACCTGTACTTGTAAATTATATTAATAATCAGAATATTATAAAATTTGATTGTGTTAAAAACAGCACCATAACAATTATACCTCTAAAACACGTACCGACTCCTAAAATGTACGGGGTTCTCTTCAAAACATCTGTCAAAAAGTCAAACCAAATGGTAAGTTCGCAGAGAACAAACAATAAATCTAGTGAACGAATTCAAAAATTCGCCTGAAATCAAAGTGATGCCATATGAAGAAAATTAATCAGTGTGGAATTTTACAAAATTAATAGAAACATTTTCGGAGACGGGACATTTTCATGTAGTGACGTCACGAGCCCAAATAATGGATTTATTATTTTAAAAATAAAAATAAACTTTCCATTTCAAAAAAAATTTACTAACATTTTCGCATAATCATAATCATAAGCATAATCATAATAAATAGATAGATTTTTTCCAGGTCGTTATGAATTCAATGCAAGTGGCCTATTGCTTGGCTTTTGACATTTCGCAGTGTCAATTCATAGAAAATACCTCCAGTGCAACAAGCGTTTAAATATTTCTTATTTATTCCCTGTCAAAATTGGTTCGGCTGTCAACGGTGAAAGTTATCAAATTCACTATACTAGAGCTCCTGGGTCGCTCAATAAATTCTACGAATCTAGGTACCTACAAAGTGATGAAGAAAAGAACATGTGCCTATATTTATTTATTTATTTATTTATTATTTATTTCAAAAACATACGGCACAACATGTGCCATTTACATAATTATATTTATATATATTATAATACAATAACATAAGAAAGTGACATATAAATGTAAAGTTAAATATAAAAACAAAGGGTAAAAGAAAGGAGTTAAGGTAATGAGTAGTAAATAGAATTATGATGTATAAAATGAAAGTATAAAGTAAAAGTGTAAACTATAAAATATAAAGTATAATGTAAAAGTAAAAAGTTAAGATAAAAAGTTGAAAGGCAGGAAATAATATAAACTATAAGTTACCTTTGTAAATAATATAAAGTACAAAAGTTATAAATATAAAAAAAAGTATGACAAGTAAACAGTAAGAAATGCTCTTAGGAAATTATATATTGAAAATATATATTGAAAAATTATATATTGAACTCTATATTGAAATTTTGTGGTTTTTCATCATTTCTGTCAATCCCAATCATTTCTGTAATAGTTATACAACAGTACAAGGTATTTAAAAAAAATAAAACAATAGATTTGTTAACACCACTATTATTTTTTATACTTTATGCCAACCGGGTTTCGCTACAACCGTAGCTTCTTCAGGACTTTGTAATACGATGGTATAGTATAGCATGATGGCAGTATAATGATGTAGAATCTTGGACGACAATATTTTTTTTTAATTGTAGAATCTTGTACATCAATATTTTTCACATAAAAGCATAAAAATATTCCATTACATATCAAACCAGCATTTCACATGAATAATATAATAGTTTATGTAAGCTTTTAACGAACGGTAAACACAAAGAAACTAGTTTATGCCACTCGGGTAATTCACTTCAATGCAGTGATTGTCCTGCGTTTTATATAGGCAAAACGGCATGTAATATTAACACCTAAGAATGGCTTCTCCGAATTTGCGAACCATCTTATTGAAACAGACCATAAATTTAATATAAACACAAGCGTCACCTTAATGCATGAAAACGAAATAGGTATCAGATTGGATAATTTAGAAGCACTAGAACTATGGAAAGCCAATAAAATTAAAAGCAAAGTCATTAACAATCACATAAATTTAAATAAAAGTACAATACTTAGGTTGTTCCCCATTGACAAAGAACATTCCCTTTCCAATACACCATCTACCCTTACGCCCACTTCTTCCTTCACTGGAAGAGTCCAGCCCATTTTGTTGTAAACCTATTTATTATTTATAACACGTGCAATTTAATTTTAGTAGGGTATTATACTTCCCTGAAGAAGCTACGGTTGTACGGTTGTAGAAACCCAGTCGGCATAAAGTATAAAAAATAAAAGTGGTAATTACAAAGTTATTGTTTTACTTTAAATTATAATGTCACATCACAAAGTATCTGCTTCATATGAACAAAAAGATAAATTTTTAAAGATAAATTTTAAAAGATAAATTTTTTGTTCACAGGTGACAAGATGGCTGCCATACTGAGAAGGAAGAACTCTTCCAGCAGGTGTGGTGTGTTCTCGGGCTTGGCGAGCCTCGTTGTGATTATTGTGATGTTTGTGTTGCGGTAAAACTCTAAAGTGACGTGATCAAATTAATTTAAGACATTTAAATAAAATATTATTAAAAACATCCGTTAGTAATAATGAATCATCAAATGTTTGCTATATAAAACAAATCTCTGAGAGGAACCTCGGTTAGTTTAAGAAAAAAATACTACCACTACAAATTAAATTTGTTGAAAAGATGGTTAAAATTTAAAAATATTTGTGACATTCGTGAAAACGATTTTTCCAATAATTAATATTGTATTTTATTGGAATAACTTTTGAAGGTTATACCCATAAGTGTAATATATTATTGATGAAGAAGAGAATACCAATAAATCTAAACGAAACATGAATTAGAACTAGACACAAAAAAATAAAAAAAGTAACGGTCACGACACTAATATCTGGGTTACAAATTAATTAATTAGAACTTTGTAATATTCTAAAAAAATAAAGTTGAAGATGATATTGTTAATTTTGAATTTGATATACGAGATCTACAAAAATGACGTGAAATAATTTGGTTCCAATGACCGAGTAGGTTTAGCGCTGTGTCCCGGTAAGACAAGAGATCCTGGGTTCGTTTCCCAGTTGCGCAAACTTTTTTTATTGAAGTTGAAACTTTAGCATCCTTTTGACTTGAAACTCGATGAAACTAAAACGCGACACTAACAAGAGACAAACACGTACATCTATAGGATGTAGCCTGCGAGATTAATGAGATTGAATAATCGGACTCCCCTTTTGCCTCTAGTAGCCTCCCCTCTCTTGTCTAAATTAGTTTTCTGAAGGTTTCACTCCTATCGCGTGTGAACTGCACACTTTTTGCGTATTTTTTTCTGTGCCTTGTTCTTTTCATGTTTTGTTTAAATTTGTTTTTAATATCTTTTTCTTCAAAGAAAAATTAATATTGTATTAAAATTGTATTTTTTTCTTTTCATTAGTGTAAATACATGTATAAACTCTTCATAAGGTAGTTATCTAATTTAGTTTTTAATTTGCTTTTGCAAAGGTTCAATGTTTATCAAAGGAAATTTAATGTTAAAGACGAAGCTTGAAAATAGGCTTTCATTTTTCTTTTATAGTTTGAAACCAAACCAAATTTAAAAAAAATCGATCGTATTTTTTTTTTTGAATAACCGAAAGGTAAAAAAGCCCTACAGACTTTTCTATCATTATAATATTTGTTTATCAATTTATTTAAAAGCATAATCAATCGAAAAAACGTATTTCCTTCATTGAAAGGAAAATATTATAGAACCAAGAAAAAACAATTATTATAAGTATTCGTTTGTAAATAAGTTTACGAAGCACTCTGTAATATTGAATTTTGTCGCAAAATAAATAAATACAATCTTTGAATCGAGTATTTTATATTAATTTTATCCCACACTATCATGCATTACAGGCAAAAACCACATATTCATGTATTCATTTTGAATACCTAAGTATACACACTTTACAATTTGGGTTTAAGTCAAAGATATTCAAATACAAAAGAGATATGCTATGATGTCCGCGCAACTGTCGGCGGACTACGACCTAATCAGGGTAGTTTGCATACGAAAAGATTTGTTCATTTTGTTGATTTTTTTAAGGTGTGCATTAGTATTGGTTGACAATATAGTTTGAATACGGAAAGATTTTGTTCATTTAGTTTAACGTTCGTTTGGCATATTCGTTAATTATTCGTTCATTAAGTTTATTTGTTAATTGGTAAACAATATCGGCGACACCCGGAAGCGCAGTACCACCTAGTAAAAACTGCAGATAGCACATCTATTGTATTTCAATATCTTTGGTTTAGGTACCGCCGCACCGCTCCGGGAACTATTTATTGGAGAACCAACACCTCTGCCATAGGTCACCTCAAGTGGTTCGCTACGTTTGGTGACTTAGCAGGGGTTCCTGGGTTCACGGGGTGACGTTTGACCGGGTCTTGGTGGTGGATGCATCTGCCCACCAACAGCGTGGCAGGCCGGATTGAGGCCTGCCGCTCCTGAGGATCTCGTTACCTTGCACTCCAGTGTGAGGGATGAATTTAAGTCCGTCACTCGTGGACACACTCACCCCAGATTCCTACCCACCCCTCATACCTTTTTCCTTCATAGAACTTCATCTCCTTCCTTTCATAAAAAGGCCCTCCATACTGCATCCCCAAAGATGGCATACTTGATTAAGGGGAATTATTTTCCTCGAGGCCTCCTGTGTGAAGCTTAAACAATCGTTGTTAATCATTAGGGACAATATTAGAATTTTTGAAATAGAAAAGACTCGGTCACATCTAGGAGTTGAAATCAGGTCCTTAGCCTTGCCGCATTCTAAGCAGAACTCCTTTATCTACAGTTCAAAAAATTCAATCAACTTAAATTATTAACCCACGAAAAATTTTAGAATTATTAATTAATTATGTTTTTAGAAATAAAAGATCCGGAATTTATAGATTGCTTCAATAAGCTTTTTCGGAAGTATTAAATCAGGATGTCATCATAATGTTTAAATTATTTCTGATTATTTTTTTCAGGTTCTCTATAAAACAGTTATACACCAATATATTATGAAGAAAAAAAAGTTCATGGGGGGGCAGTTTTACTATGTTGTGACATGTGTCAAAACATAGTTACTGAACTCTCTGTGACATTGAAGATATCGATGGTCAATGCAAAATTGTTAAGCCGTTGAGTCGCTCTGTTTATTGTTGCGTTCTGATAGGCAGAAGTTCTCGCTTTCGGAGCATAAAAAAGTGCAAGGGATCTTCCACGAGTATACGCATTAGGGACATATTATGAGTTAATTTTTTTTTACATTTTTTACAGCGGATTTAGAATAGAACTCTAAAAATATTTTTCGGCGGGCTTCTAAGGTATTAAAATCGAGCATTCCTGTTAAGAACAGTGATGGATACAGGAATGGGTAGTATGTATATTTCCTCATATATGGGTAACGCATACACTTTTTGAAGTGAAACTTCTTTAGCCCCGTTAGCGATTTGAAATTCGGATGATTTCACGGTCCTCGGTTCTAATATAATGCGGTAAATTCGACGACTACGCACGGGCCTCCAATAGCGCCGCGGTATGAATCGCCCGACTCTCAGCGCCCGGAGAGACATCCAGCAAACGGAGGAGGTTCGAAACCTACCAAATGAAAAGAAATAAACATTTTTATTATTGTAAAATCAATATCCAATCTTCAAAGCACTTTAAAATAAACAGGCAATAGAAAAGAAAGCCACATTTACTTTCGGGTTTGACTTCTACTGCGTGTGAATTGCACACCCTGATTTTTTTCTATTTCTAGGACATGGTTTTGTTCAGGAGGAGCCCGAATAATGGAGCTGTATTCCAGGGTGCTGCGGAAAAGTGCTTCATATATTCTGCATTTTGCAATTCCATTAGTAAATGATCTAGCATTACGAAGAAAAAATTCAATTTTGAATACCGGAAATTTAAAAGGGCGTAAGTGCCATTTACAAAAAAGGAGGTAGAATGGAATTTAAAGTATTATATTTACTAACATACATAACAAAGCATATAACTTTTAGTAGCTGCAGTCCACGTGTTGATTATGGTCTAACAAAATGAGATGAATTCGCCTCTCATTTTTTGGTTTATTCGAAAGAATCCTGCCGTGTCATGTGGCGCCGGAACCACGTGGTGGAATGTAGGGAATGTATGAAACATATACAGAACATTTACATAAATATACAGATTACTGTGCGCGAAACCGGATGCTGGTTTCGTTCATGACGTACATTCCTTGTCTCGCCTCCTGTGTTTATGAACAGAGAAGCTTTGGCGTATGAACAAAAGAGCGTTTAAATTTATGAGTTCCAAAATTAATTCCGGCAGACAAATAATTGCCTGTCTCATGGTGTTATTATTTCCCCAGTTTTCATTTTATTCGCACTGTGCTTCCATTGCTTAAAGTACTTTTTTTTCACGCAAGAAAACATGACAACGTAATTGCTAAACCTTTACAACTTATTATAAATTAAAGTCCTCCGCTGCGCCTGCCTGTCTGTTCGCGATAAACTCAAAAACTAGTGAACGGATTTTCGAACGGTTTTCACCAAAAGATAGAGGGATTTACGACAAAGGTTATGTAGAGGTATCTAATTTGTCAAGGTTTTGTGTAAATTGGTTGAAATAAATAATATATTTATTTATTTGTTTGTTTATGCCTTGATGGCTTTTACATGTAAGGAAAATTGTACAGGAGCATTATAACAAGTATGTAAGTATATAGTACATAAAATAATAAACAGAACATGAAAGACATAAGTAGGCACAACAAGTAGGTATGAGTATTCGATAAGTAAATTGTTAAAAAAGGGGTTCAACCAGCATATTCGTATTAAAAGAATGTGGTGGACGAGCGGGCGGTGTGGATTTGATTGTATACAAATCTACAGTTTTATGCCGATGTTGATGAAATTTTGCACAAATGACCTTCAAAATAAGATAAAGATCACAGTCTACATTTGATTTCTGTTTGAACGCTGTGTAAAGCCCGGGCATCGTCGGGGACTTCAGCTAGTATGAATATTAAAAAATGCAGAAAAAATTGCGACATCGTTCGGTATTTTCGGTAATGTGAAAAGAGGGATACTTTTCGATTTTATTTTACATTAACTCCACACAGGAGGCCCTGAAGAAAATAATTCCCGTCAGGTCATCTTTGGGGATGCTGTGTAGTAGTTAAATCATCCAAACTAAGTGTACTTCTTAATAAATAATAATATCTGCACCTAAAATAATAAATACCTTTGTTTTACGAACACAAAAGAGAATAAAACTCATTTTTCTCTGTTAATATGGCAACCCTCTATTAACGCCTTCGTAATAATTTGTGTTATTTTATTGAGTGATAATCTGGTTTGATGTAATCTGGTTTAACATTTTTAAGGTTCTTTAAAAGATTCCAAACCGCTGAAAATATCTTACATCTCTCTTTGTCGGTTTGATTTATTTTTATTATAATCTTAATTTTTTTATGTTACATAGGTAATTGTGCTGTGCCTGTCTCACTAGGAGTTCCTGTGTTGAGAGCAGGCGCATTTTAACATAAATAGTTTATAAAGGATAACAGCAACAATGTTATTTACATTTAGAGTAAACGTATAAGGACACTCAGCATCGTATCAGTGGGTTATCATGCATTAGGAAGTTCTCAAAATATTGTTGATATAATATGATCTGTCTTTGGTAGTGATCCAAAACTTGGTATCTGTTTTGTATTTTACGTGATTAGTGTTCTGTCAAATGGTCAGTGGAAGTGTATTATAAAGTAAGTACCTGAAGTTTCTTTAATCAAACGTTGTTTTGGCGAAAGGGAAGTAAGAGATTTTGCCCTTTGGTTCTCGTATCACGAACAGTTTGGATATTGTCAAAAACAGTTCTATGGTTATTTTAATGGTTAATTTGTTATTTGTTCCGTGAACTTGGCGGTGAAGTGTATGCAATGCTTCTCTATAAAATTATTTAATGTACTCCCTCTTGCAATAAAAACCATTAAAAAAATAACCGACTTTAAAAGAAGCATAAACATATGGATTATGGACATGGGAAGGAAGAATATAGATACAATTATGCAGCCTAACAAAGAATAATGCTTGTTTTGAACTATCTTTTAGATTTAACCTTATAATTATTTTCCTCTGTAATATTTTTACATAGATATTTACTTATATTTTGTTATGTTTACTCTTGGAAGTACGGTGAGCGGACAAAATGCCTCACTACGTACCTACACATGGACTCTCCCAGGGCTAGGTTCGCGCACTCTTGACAAGATGTATGAATGTAATTGAAAGTCGATTTAACAAAGCATATTTATTACAGTAAAGGGTTTAAGTTATACAATAGAACATTACGTTTTAAGACCTGAATGATAGCTTTAAGATCGGAAGTTAGGTACTTTGAAATGATACTAAACTGGAAGTTAATGGCTCGAATATCTACAGTTATAATTAGAAGACTACCTTGGTCATCTTGAGGGATTGTGGGGTGAAAAGGCCGGCTAAGAGCTCATGCCGGACTGGCAGAGTCTTTAGCCGGAGGGCAGGAATCAGTCGCTGGACATTGCGGGCCAGCATCCAACCAGGGCGAAGGTGGACATGATGCTCCGCTTCCAAGATCAGGGATCCAGGATCACAGTCACTTGATATTCAGAAACTACGGCCAACGCCAGGGTCTGAGGTACCCAAAAGGGGCGCCCACAGGGCCACCGCCCCGGGCGAGAACTACACGATGTTTGTGGTATGAGATCTACCCGCAGAAAGAAAGAGGACGAATCTAAGTGCGTTTATCCTTATATAGCTTCCTTTCTTTCCTGTTAAGCGATCGTAGCGCCATTGCGACAATTTGCGAATCCATTGACAGAAACACTCGATTGTCAACCTGTGGGAGAGACGCCGCTTCTTCAACTGTTTTGACGTATGTGCGAACATAGCAATTTCAAACAAGAAAACTTGTATAATGTGTCCTTAGAACGGGGTACCCCAGTTAGGACACATATTTCTCTAAAAAACTGTAAAACAAAATATTTTTTAAAAATATTAAAAAAATAAAAACATTTTGGCTTCTGAAGTGATAATTCCACTAAAAACCGCTTTCAGTAATGAAGATTCCCTTCCTGGTGAAAATAATAATGATAAGTTCAAAACAAGTAACGCACCCAGACCTGGTGACTACATAAAAAAAAAGAAGACAAAAAATAAAGTGATGCCTTATTTTACTGATCTCCAGGATAATTTATAAAATGATTTTTAACGGGTATTTCTGGTGCAAAGACAGTATTGTCATTCTCCGACTGAATTTAATTCAATATGCTGAGAATTAGTAGGTCTTCAATTTGGGAGGCTGGTGTGGGTACCGAAAACTATTTTTTGGATGGTTCGCTACGTTTGGTGACTTAGTAAGGGTGCCGGGGTTCATGAGGCGAGGTTTCTCGGGGTCTCCGCCAATTGCGTAGCCCATGATTAAGGGGGCTGCAAGGACATTGTCTTGCACCTCTGTTGAAGGGATGAGTTCATAAGTCCGTGTTCATAGATCAGTCACTCCTGGACAAACTGAATACCAGTGGTCCTACCCACCACTCTTACCTTTTTCGCCGCAGAACCAAAAAGATCCTCCACACAATAGGATCCTAAAATGATACTTATTTGTGGAGATAATATAAAAAAAAACCATCTCACCACACATAGAATTTTAGAATGGGCCAGATTTTTTTGTAATTTTGTTACATGAATACCGCACAAGATTTTGAAATGCTCCCAAACATCTGGAGCCAGTGAGACTACGACGTACCCAATTGGGGTATGCTGTAGGAATGATAAATAGGAATGTGGAGAAGTGAATGCTTATTCAGATCTGGTCACCAAACACAGCCAAAGCCATAACAAGCAACGCAACGTGTCGCTAATATACTGTGTATAATTTTAAATGAATAAAATGTAAGCGCAAATTAATTTACTTGCGTTCGCCGTGATTTGAACTCGCGACCTCCGAATTGCTAGTCAAGTGCCTTATCCCTGGACCACGGAAGCCATTGATGGAAAGAAAGTTGAATCAGTAGACAAGTTGCAAGTCCAATAATACGTATTAAAATGTAGGTATTTTCGCGAGCCGTGCCACGAATTACGGGAAAGAAACGATGCAACAACAAGCGGCTTTCGCGGTGGCCGATACTTTTAACACTATTTTCGAGTGGAACTAAGCTGGGCATGTGGCATGACGTAACAAAAATAAAATTAATAAAAAACACATGGTAGCCAAATTTATGTGAAAAAGGTTTCAACTACTCGGAAGAAAACGTTTCTCAGGCTTCTCACAAATCTATGGTAATGGGTTTCAGTGAAAAACTTCAACGCAAATCTAGTTTTTTTTTCTGAAATAATTCAAACTACAAATCGTGAATTAAATACGAGAAACAGTGTAAAATGAGTTTGGAGCAACGTTATGTGAGGGAGTAGAGATTATTTTTAATTTTCCTAGAGCCCAGAACTTGGTGGTGTGAGAGGGGGGAGGGTTGGTGAAGCTGTGCAATAAACAAAAAGAACATCGCACCTTCAGTCTGTTACCGAAGTAAATCCTGCAATTTCGTTCAAGCATTTTTCATTTATTTCATCGTTCATTAGGAATGGAAAAATAAACCTTAACGTACTTGTGCTTTGTTAATTGTTTGGCTAAAATTTTTCGGTTATTGAAACAGTTCTTATTGAATTATTGAAAATTTTACTGAAATGAAATACCCACTGGAATTGTATTAGATTTCAAACTAACCTTTAACAAACATCATGAGTATACTAAAAAAAAATTGGGAATAAAATATCATTTTTTCTAAGAATTCGGCAAAAACTTTCCAGAAAACTGCAATCACTATTTACAACTCAATTATTGCTCCATACTTTAACTACTGCTCAACTATTATTTTCCTGTGTAACAAACGAGAACAAAATAAGTTTCAAAATCTCCAAAAAGGGCAATGAGCGAAACTAAATAGTCTACCTGTAAAACAGATGTTGACATTGAACACGATGATATTTATCTATAACATGGTAAACAGCCTGTTACCAGAGTTCTTATCAAATAAAATTATACCAACAAGAACATTCACAGACTTAACACAAGGATGTGCAAGGAAATCAGGCTACAAAAAAATGACAAAGCGAATACGCAAAATGGTTTACTGTACACAGGGATAAAGTTTTATAAAACACTACCAGAAACCTTTAAACCGCACCAATTGGAAGGTTCTAGATGTATTGTGGGAATTACATCAAACTGGAAAATATAGTAAGCAATTTGTAATGTTATAATAAATTAGCAATTTGTTAATTTTAATATTCAAATTAGTAAAATAAAATTAATAAATAAATAAAACAATAGTGAGATAAGTTTTAAGATTTTCACGGCCAAAAGCATTTTCGTTATATCTATCGGATCTGCCGGATCTGCCCTGATGATGGACACTGCAACGATGTCCGAAACGTTGGCTAAAGAAGAATAACACCCCAAAAACAAATAACGAAAAAAACAACAGTGTGTTAAAGTATTCAGGATGCAGGTGATCAATATTGTTGAGTAGTGTAGATGAATCAGATATGTTGTTACGTATTACACGTTGGACGCCAGTGTTACGTATTACACGTTGGACGCCAGTATTACGTATTACCTATTTATGCCAGTGATACAGGGGGTGCCGACGGCAGCTTCTGAGTATGCGAACTTCGTCTCGGGGGGGTACGGTCTCTCTACAGGCAATATCCAGTGAAAGGGGTAGTTGGTATAGACAGGTTTATTGACAATACGCAAGGTAATGCAAGACAATAGCTCAGTTTAAGTCCTGACTGGCGGGTGCCAAGGAAGAGGTGATTTGGGCTGAGAATCTAAATGGCTCACGAATAACTAGAGGGGGGGGGTATTATGAAGGCTCACGTGTGAACAGCGGCAAAGCAGCGGGCGGCACGGCAGGAGTCGGGCCAGCGCACTGGGCTGGGGCGTAGCAGGGGCGTCAGGGGCTTCCTGTGGTTCAGCAATCCTGGCCGACGCTCACATTGTTACGAGCGGGAGGCGACGCAGCGGGCGGCAGGGCCATTGCACTGAGCTGGTGCGAACAGGAGCGTCAGGGGTTTCCTGTGGTTTAGCAATCCTGGCCGACGCTCACATTGTTACGAGCGGGAGGCGACGCAGCGGGCGGCACGGGCTGGAGTAGGGCCATTGCACTGAGCTGGTGCGAACAGGAGCGTCAGGGGTTTCCTGTGGTTCAGCAATCCTGGCCGACGCTCACATTGGAACTACCGTCGCTCAACACGTCTTGGTCGGGGAGAACCGCTCGCTCCGGGTGCCTGCGTTGAACTGTCGCTTGTTTTCTCTTTCCCTTGCGTCTCCCCGTAGAGGGAGACGGCTAACCCCATATATGGGCAATGCCTCTCCTATTGGTCCGGAGGGAACGGGTGATGATTTGCATGACGTTGACACGTGCAAATGTCCTAAATACATGACCTTATATGGTATTAAAAATGTTTAGGGCCTGTTCATTGGCTGCAAGACACGCGTGATAGGCTTCCTGACACGATCTGGCTTCGTGATGTTCGCACAATAGATAGGTATATGGGCAACCCATAACAATGTCATAATATCATTCCACGTAAAAGTCCATCATAGACAGTTGGACTATGGTATCCCTAATTATTGGGTGTTTTTTTTACCTGAATACAGAACAGCAATCTAAACTGCTCTCATCCTCTCATCATGGAGCAAGAAAGACTACGGCATCTCCAATTGGAGTGGAATCCGTGCTTCCACACAAACGAGGTGTTGATACCTTTTTTATTTTCTTAAATTCAATTATGTACCAGTAGAACTTTTTATAAAATACCTAGTTACAGTTTTACGGTCAATGTCACTACAAAAATACAAGATACTTTATTTTCATACTAACCGAACAAAAAACATAGCACCACGTCTGAATGGGGTAGCCATTCAAAGGATATATGCGTACGAATGAAAGAGATGTATGAAAGGTCCGCTAAAGTAGATCCACAGAAAGTTCAGTGAAGACACACGCGTTGTCTCAGTGAAGGTATCTATAATGTAGCTAACATTTTTGGGCTTAGACTGTTATATAGGCCAAGAAGCCACGTAAGTATAGCGCACACACATCGGGGTCTAACACAAGTATTTTCAGTTTATTAAAGTATTCCCAGGCAGAGATGGTATCCACGTCATCATGGAGCATTCGAAACGAACGTACGTCGTAACTTGCACCTTATAATATTGATGTGTGACAGTGATCATTCTTTTATAATTAACGGGATATTTACAATATATGTACTTAACAATAATATATGTACATAAAATTTTATGTTCATTCATACATTAATAAAAATGCGAGTTATTACAAAAATATCATTAATTTATTTACACATAATAAATAATATTTACTTTTACGGTCTAAAATGAATGTCTGGAGAAATAATTGTGAATACCTACACGGAAACTAAAAAAATCGATAAATGAAACAATTTTACTTTGTTTGAACCACTTATATATTTGAGTAAGGCCGACCAGTTTCAGGACGACCTAGTAAACGTTTGCCCTGAAGAAGGAACGGTCGTTCTGAAACCGGCCGGCTTTACTCAAATATATAAGTGGTTCAAACAAAGTATATATTTGAGTAAAGCCGGCCACTTTCAGAACGACCTAGTAAACGTTTGCCCCGAAGAAGGAACGGTCGTTCTGAAACCGGCCGGCTTTACTCAAATATATAAGTGGTTCAAACAAAGTAAAATTGTTTCATTTATCGATTTTTTTAGTTTCTGTGTATTCACAATTATTCCTCCAGACATTCATTTTCCACCGTATACGTTTGCCCTGAAGAAGGAATGGTCGTTCTGAAACCGGTCGGCATTACTCATTAAAATTAAATTAAACTCATTACTTATAAAAGTGGTTCAAACAAAGTAAAATTGTTTCATTTATCTATAATGGATAATCACAAAGTTATAGCTACGTTCAAAAGTATAAAAAAAATTACGTAAAATTTTGTTGAATTTAGCCTACGAGAGAATTAGATAGAATAATCTAATAATACTTCGTAGCCTCCCCACCTTTGTCTACATTAGTTTTCTGAAGGTTTTACTATCTACTACCGCGTGTGAACGGCACACTTGTAATTTTTATTACCATTATGTGCATTTTGTTAAATAAAGCATTTAATTTCTTTTGCTTATTGTATAACCGGCAATACCATAATATTTACAATAAAATTTAAAAAAAACCGACGCTCTCGAAATGTCTATGGGTATATGATTAAAGACATTCGACGTTCTACTGTCTTCTGTCTTTTTTGTTTTCATGTAAGACGTGTGAGAAGAAGATTTTTGATGAAGATGATTGTCGATGACGTGCTTACGATCTCCCCTTGAGACTAGTATTAATTAATCTATGGTTACAGTATGGTATGTGATACCTAACAAAACAAACCTGATTAACGTGCCATTAATTTAATTTACGTAAAATGGTTTAATTCACGTCTGTAAATTTGTAAGACAATAATTAATTATTTACAAACAATACGAAACAATTCTCTACCGCAATAATTCCTTTACTCTATAACTTTGGCCATTAATATAAGCGATTTACATTCCTCTGGGAACTTGACGTTCAGTTTTTCCTCGAGCACTGAATATTCAAGTTCCATTAGAGGTTTGAAGCCACTTTTCCGGGCTAATATCTGTGAGGCCTTTGATGTGAAAATTGTCTCTGTAACCTTGATGTCCAGCGCCTTACAAAGGGGGGTTCTGAAAGAAATACATATATTATTTAACACATCAAGTGCCATACATTTAATCACAGTGGTTTTGGGATTTCAAAATCCTCGCTTAAGTTGGTTAACTGGTTTAAATTAAAGACATCTGGCTTATAAAGTGGTCCAGATTTTTTTATCCGCTTTACAACATTTTGCGATTTCTTGCGATTTTGTAATAACAATCAATCGAAAAACCTCACAACTCTATGAACAACATGCTTCATAAAGCAATTTAACGAAATCACAAAAACTGGCATTGTAGGAACTGGTACAGGAAGGACGAAAGTACACTTATTATGTGGAAATGAGATACCTGAAACATATACGTGGTAAATGAACGACAGTATTGTGCACAATAATGAAGAGATCCGGAAAGAATGATCCTATTGATTTGAGCGTTACGATAAGGATGATGGCAAGAACATGTAGAGTAGATGAACGGGGAAAGAAGCACTAAGAGAATATTTGAAGTAATTTTTTTCCGCTAACTCCACCTGAGGAAATTATTTTCTTTAAAGCCTGTGCCAAATTTGGGGATGCTGTGTACTGGGAAATAAAAGGGTATAAGGGGTGGTTAGAAATTTAGGGGTCAGCGTGTCCAGGAATGACGTATCAATCCATTCATTCCATTGGAATTGGGGTTGAGAGAGTTCTGTTGGAGAGGTCAAAAGGACTCCCTCATCCGACCTCTCCCGATCCGGCCCGCCATGCAGCTGGTTAGCATACGCATCCGTTACCAAGGCACGGACAAATCTCACCCCTGTGAGCCCCGGCACCCCTACTTAGTCACAACGTCATTACGTTACTATAATGAACTACTTGGGGTGAACTACATGTAGCAGAGTTGTTGGATATCCAATTAGCGGCAGTACCCATTCCCGCATCAGAAGCAGAACCGCCGTAGAAAACTTTGGGAACATTCTATGAAAACATCGAGTGAGTCAGAATAACAAATGAGCATAAAAGCTGACGGTGTACTACGAATGAGAACGAAGTAAGGAGCGTGTACCAACACAGATTTGTGTAACCTTCCCTCCAATGGTTAGTTAGTGATAGTGTTTTTTACCTAGCTTTTAGTATCTCAGCTGCAATGCCTAGTCCTCTGTATGCAATGCCTACAGCGAGACCAGCGGCTCCCAAATATTCGTTTACTCCGAAATGTTCATAGACGTTGAATCGATTCGTGACATCGTCTAATATTCGAAGAAGTGATACGGGTTCCTTAGCGTAATCCTAAAATAAAAAGGTGTTCAATGGTAATAATCCTAAAGGCTTACAGAGATACTACAATGCAACACAATTCATATTTCAAAGTAATTAAATGGACAAAATACACGTAACTATAATGTTTTAATTTTTCAAAAGAAGCAAACACATTGTGACTTGACATTTTAAATAAATAAAAAGAAAACACTTTGTTTACGTCACTTTATTATTTCTTCCGTCTACCGGTTTCGGTACCTCCGTACCATCATCAGGACTGAATATAAAATACTGACAAATACAGAGAAATATACATATATATATACAAAATGTAAAAGAAAGAGACAGTAAATTAGAGCGGGACAGTGCGACAGTTGTGGGAGGGAAGTGGGGAGGAGCGATTGGGATAACGGGAAACATACTTATAATAGGGCTGAATGTTAAATTAAGTTGATTATTAATGATTTCAGCCTTTGTATTAACTGATTTTTTTATTTCTAAAGCTTCTAAGTTATTTAACCTTAAGCCTATCCCATTTTTGTGTAGGACTTGAATGCCCGTATCCCGGTTAAAGGTATGGTCTTTATTAATTAGGTGCTCTGCGAATTCTGAAAACCCTGTACTGGTTAGGCACCTTATGTGCTCTTTTACTCTAGTTTCCATATTGCGTGACGTTTGTCCTATATCCAGTATTTTATATTCAGTCCTGATGATGGTACGGAGGTACCGAAACCGGTAGACGGAAGAAATAATAAAGTGACGTAAACAAAGTGTTTTCTTTTTATTTATTTATAATGTTTTAGATCAAACTAAACTAAATAATATATCAATGATATTTTTATGAACGGTTATTCATATGATCGACAAAATTATATAAAAAATTCTATGGTCTTAACATAAGTTTATATTTACCGGCACTCCATCAGTGTCTTTAACGAATCGTAGCAAAACATTAAAGGAGACTATTTTAGGTTGTTGGTTTTCCTCCACTCCATCTTCCGAACAAATCATGCAAGTGTTGAGAGTGAGAGCCCACTTCCAAAAACGTTTCGTTATTTCAAATCCATCCGGTTCATCGCAAACACCTTAAAAAACACAATATCACAATAAAAATTAGAAAGAAATTTATTAACAAATTATTCACATTAAGTAAGGGCGTCATTTTTTACTAACAAAACCACCCAAAAGGTTGCATGTAAGCGAGACTCCATGCTTACTACTTACATCATGCAACTTTTTCCTAAAAAATAATTCCAAATCGCTTCAAAACTTATCTACGTCAATCAACTTTAATGTTAATAGTTAACATAAATATGAATAAATCAACAATTATGGCACTATTTGAGCTATTATTGAGTTTAGCTTATTTTAAGCAATAAATTAAAGAATCTAAAACTTAAATCTATATCTTGTATTTCCTCTAAGCAGTTTCACAATGGTTAATGAGTTCCGACAGTAGTCTCTCTGACTCCGGCAAATGTTTCGATTTGTTCATTCACGTGTCATGAATCGAACGATGCAACCCCACGCTGTTCGTTTCGCTGCTAAAACTGCAGCTAAGCTTTGTGAAACTGAGAAACCGAATTATTTTTTTTTAATTGATAAACTAATGTTTAAGACAATATTTTTATGCATAGCACAAAGATAAAATAAAGATTTGGTGGAGTCTCTGAGACGTCTTGTCCATACTTAATGGTCTAAAACATTTATATAAAAATGTATACAAGTTTCATCGCACCTTCGATATTTTCGAGTACGTGAAAACACAACAAAAAGTTTAGAAATTAAAATAACTATTGAACACATAACATCATAATTTCATGCAGATTATAAAATGTAATTTTTTGCGTAGTTCCTTTTTATTATCAATGTTAGATATTTCTAATCAGTTCACTCGGAGATGTGAATAAGTTTTAGTTGTTGCTATGAGGATATATTTATTGACAATAATGTGTTTCAGAAGGCGCACCGGGGTAGTGCAAAAAGAAATAAAACGAGAAGTGTATTATTTCATGGTTAGTGCAACACATTACATAATTCCAAAAATCACAGTGAATGAAAGGTTTTTTTAAATGTAACAAAGAATAGAAAATGTCTCTTAGTAACCACGAAAAATGAAAGATTCAAAATATGAACGAATAGAGGAAATATTTAAAAATTTAGGTCGGGTTGTTTAAAAAAAATTAACAATTCATCAAATATTTAAAGTTAATTTTCAAGTTCTGTGTAAGTTCTATTCAAGTTCTGTTATCATATTCATAAAACTGAAATAACCACAGAACTTGAATAGAACATTCAAAGAAGTAAAAATTAACTTCAAATATTTGACGGACTGTTCAAATTTTTTGAAACAACCCCTCCTTAAGAGCGTTTAACCAGCCAGCGGACGAAAATCTACATTTCGTCGAAAGTTGTTCTTACGATCATGCAGGGCGGTTACAACGAGAAAGATTAATTATTCTCCATACCAGCTTTTTAAAATTATAACTCAATATCAAATTTATTTCAATTCAAATTAGCTTTAATTTATACCTTCATTCAAAAATGCTGAAAGGCGTGATGATAAAACTATTAAAATAATGTACTTTTTGTTGTTATTTTTTGATTATAAGTATTTATCGCTTTTCAATAATGTCTAAATTTACTAGTTTATTTACTTAATTTATAAGAATGTTAAAAAATCTGAAATATATTCGTTTGTAAGTGCGCAAATAAATATACAAACAGACCAAATTTCGTCAAGAAACACATGTACGTACATATTTTTTAATGATTTTATTGAAACTAAAATTAAAATTCTAAAACATGCGTTTGCTAGATTATGAATTGATTTATTTTACTGCATGATTATATTATTTGAAATGGGTGTGGTATAACACAAAATCTTTTTTGAAAATTTAACAAATCTGCCAACGACCTACGGAATAACCTTATTATACTAAAAATTAAAAGAAAATTCTCAAAATGTATTACATGCGAATGCTAGATAAAAGAACAATCTTTCGAAATCCATTTATAATTTTTTGTGGAAAAGAGTCAATACGTCGAAAATCTGATTTGAAAATGACATATTTCTGGTTTTCTCTGGTAATGCCCTCATAATACTTATTTTGATTCCAAACAAATGTACCACTACTAAAAACATTATGATAATGATCATTCAACGATAAACAAAGCCGGTTATTACAAAAATACTGCTAATAAAAATTAACTTTCTTCAATAGCTCCATCTTTTTTATTTGCAATTTTGAAAAAAAAAAATTGATTGGGAACTGCCTTGAAAGCTAGGGAGCGCGGTGTGTGTAGGTACTTATGATGTGAAAATTCCAATAATATTAATTTATAAAGACACATATATAATAAAAATGGATGACAAATAAATCGTTAAAAAATTCCTACACAAATAATATGGTATAATGATTTTTTGTGTACAATGATAATATTTTGCTCCGCTAATATCGTATTTGTGGAATAGTTATTCATATTATATCGCCATGACATAATATTGTATGTTTGTTTAGTAACATGTGAACTCACCTGAGGCAACGGAGAACGGTTCTTCGTACATGTAGTTGTCAATCATAAACTGATAAATATTTTCGTTCCATCCTTCAGGCACTTCGTGTATTTTGAATTTTTTCACCGATCCATCTTTCATTGTTCGTTCGAAACTCGCCCACACTTTCACCATTGCGGATTAATCAAACTATTTGCACGTTGTTTTCCGTGTATGAATACTTAATTGACAGACTGATAATTCGTGACTTAAAACATTTAATCGTAGTCTTATCAGAGAAACATATCGTCATACTTTTATCTACCGTTTTGCCTTGAACTAAGAAGATTCCTATTTTATCGACTTAGACGAGTGAATTATTTAAAAAACTGTTTCCTTGTTAACATATAACAGGCGAGATAATAAGATTACTTTGATGATTGTATTTTAATAATAGTCTTTACATAATATAAAGTCGCTCCCGCTGTCTGCACGCTTAGATCTCTTAAACTACGCAACCGATTTTCATGCAGTTTTCACCAATAGATAGTATGATTTATGAGGAAGGTTAACTAACTAACTAACTAACCACCCAGGAGTAGGCAGAGAGGACGGACCGCCAAACAACTCGGTCTTGGCACACACTCTTTGCCTCACTCACATTCATATTAGATTTATAATTTGTCAAAGTTTTGTTTAAATTGGTTGAAATATATAATATATAAAGGGAGCGGGCAGCGGGCGGTGGGCTGGCAAGCGGGCGTTGTGGATTTGATATGTATGTAAATTATAAGATGGCGTTGGTGATAAAGGTTGGGTAATGGCGTTGTCGGTAGATGGCGTTGTGTTTCGTTTTCCACAGCAACGTGTGGCCGAGTCTGCTAGTAATGCTATGAAAAGCAGGTATTTTTGAAGTAAAACTTCTTAATGCTCGCTTGACTTGGGGAGTAAGCTGGTGAATGCATGACGAGAGCGTTACGAAAAGTGTTATCGGGCGAGGCGAACGGTCGGGCCTTTACGCACGCTTGACTTGGGGAATAAGCTGGTGAATGCGTGACCAGAGCGTTATTAAAAGTGTGATCGGGCGAGGCGAACGGTCGGGTGAGGCGAACGGAAGTTGAGAGGGAGATATATGTTAGCGAATTTTAATAATTTGTTTTCTTAAGGTTATTAACGTTTCTTCCAAGATAAACTTACAGTCCTCTTTGTAAGCAAGACTTCACCCACTCGCGAATTCGGTGAATTTATATCACGATTTTCTTTGAATACGAAATTAATTTTTATTTAATATTAATGATTTCACTCATAAAAAAAAAAATCTATTTTCTCTGCTCAAATTCCTATTTTAGAACCGAACTAACAACTGAAAAAATGATTTGTTTGAATTCTCCGCAAGATCAGTTGGATTTAATTCTAAGAAGCGGTGAAAAGTTCATTTCTGAAAATGACTTGTGATCCCACTGAGATGAATACGACGCTAACCTTGATTCCCCTTTACATTCTCTAAGGTTACCTGAAAGGCGAAAATCGATACACACTACTATAAAATTAAATCAATATAAAGCCAGAAAATTTATTAAAAAGTAAGTTTAAAGATCTACAGATTCAATGCAACACTCGGAGATTGAGTCATCGAACACGAGCGACACTTAAAAGAGAAAACCACATACAGTATAGCCTCGCTAATCCGGACCCCCGTTACTTACGTGCAAATAAAAGCGAGAGGAAAATTCTACATTGTCAATAAAAGACAAATTGCGTACTATACAAATATTATTGCGTATTACAAATTGCGTAAAATTATAAGCAGAATAATTTCAGATTTTTCAAGCAGAATTAACTAACTTTCAGTTTTTTTTATTTTTTTATTTCACGTTAAGTGCGCTAATTACTTACATGTTTGAATTTTTTTATAAGTAAATTAGTACGCACATACATATTCTTGTTTAAATTGACTTTAAATTTTTACTTTAATAAATGAAACCCAAGTTAAAAATGTGTTTTATTCCTATTAAAATATTGCATACTATAATAATTTGAACGCGAACGCCTCGATATTTCGGAAGGGGTCTTGTTTTTCCCTAACCGTATTAGCGAGGCCCTACTGTACATCTATACGATTTAGCTTGAGAGTAAATGAGATTGTCAATACTCTTACTAATCGGTGTCCTCTTTGTGCGGTGCTTCGTAGCCTATCGGCCTCCTCCTTGTGCGGTGCTTCGTATAATAAAATAAAGAATATTTTTTTAACTTAGTAACAATTTTATAATAAATAAACCCATAAATTATCTTACTCCTGTACTCTGCATTCGTCTCATTCTCTCGAAGGTTTTCTGAAGGCTTCTCTTTCTGAACTGCACACACGATTTATAAAAATTAAAGACGCTTTTTTTACACTAGCTCCACACAGGAGGCCCTGAAGAAATTAATTTCCCTTAGTGCCTATGTCATCTGAGGGGATGCTGTGTGGAGGGTTTTTTTAAGGAAAGGAAGAAGAGGAAGTTTTGGGATGGAAATAGGTATGGATAGGAATCTGGGGGTCAGTGTGAATAGGAGTGACGGACGTATGAATCCATTCCACATACTTCCTCTTCCCCACCTCTTTCCCCTCCCCACTACCTTCAGCCTCACAACATACCTCAATTGGGGATGCCATAGTCTCACTAGCTCCAGACGGGAGCAGTTGAGATTCTTGTGCGGTATTCACTGTAAAAAAAAAAAAAAAATCCATCAACTGCGGTGAAAGGCGATGGGTCGAGAGATTCTGGCTAGAGAGGTCAAAAGACTTTCTCAACCTATCTCTCTCGATCCGACCCGCCACGCAGCAAGTGGACAGACACATCGGCCGCCAAGACCTTGACAAACCTCACCCCATGAACGCTAATCACTAGTTATTTTTGTGTACACCGAGAAAATTTGTATACGTTTTTTCATCTCTAATATTTGGTAATTTGAAATTTGATAAACACTTGCTAGAGTACCTACTGTAAATATACTTATTTTTCCATTTTAATTTTACGAATCAACACTTCAAGAAAAATCTCTTTCCCCACTTAAGGTACCAATTTATCTTATCAGTCTTTAAAAACGTTATACTTTTGGAACCATTTTAAAACTTTATTTCACTTTTTCATTTTAATTTTTGGGACCGGTTTCAGATAATCACTTCCATCTTTAAACTGATACCTTTTATTAAACAAGTAATTTCATTAACAATGGCAACGACTCTATTTTTTAACTTAATAGACCGGTTTCAGATAATCACGGTCATCTTCAGACTGATTCCTTTTTTAAACCAATAATTTCAATAAAATTGTTTTAAAAACGACAACTCCTCTATTTATTTTTGGAAATTTGTTTAATTTGTAGAAAACCATTTTCATTTAAAGTTGTATTCTAAATTTTTTATTTTTACTAGCACTGCTATATAATTATTTATACGCAATTCCTCCTTCCAATCACGTTAATATATTTATATTTTAGTTGAAAAAAAAACACCACTCTTTCTGAATTTTTTTAGCGGCACTCAAGTTGTTAACAATTATTATAAGCAATAATTATCAGCCTGAAACACTCATCAACATTGAAAAATCTTCCGAGAAAAGATACTTGCCGCCAACGGGACTTGAACCCGTGTCCTTCTGATTGCCGGTCAGCTGCTCTTGACCACTGAGCTATGGGGGCTTATCAAATACCCGCCAAATAATTCAATATATACTTGTGTTTCATTCAACAATTATTGCTTATTATATTTTTTCCACCTGAAAACAACCAACTTTATTTTAGCGGCACTCAAGTTGTTGTATAAAAAAGCATTTTTTCATATGAATACCGCACAAGAATCTCAGCGGCCTTCAACTGTCTAGAACCAGTGGGACAATGGCATACTCACCTAATTAAGATAGGTATATTGTTATGCTGGAGGTAGTGAAGACGGAGTTCTATTGGTCAATATTGTACCACCTTGATGAAACGTGGGCTCAATGTGACCTTGTCGAGGAATAAAATATTTTTAAATACTGATAATAAAAGTATCTGCCGCGTTTTATTAAAAGCGAATTTAAAAAATTTTAATGATTCGATTTCTTTCATCGAAATAAATCATGCTGAGGATTTTCAGAAGAACGGACAGAATTTTTTGTATTTGATCGGTTATATCGCAAATAAATATTATTTCTCGTTACCCGTTCAAAAGCATGAATCTAAAATGTAGAAAAATGTTTTTAGGAAGGAAATTGAAGATGGTTTATATTCATTTATTAGACACATATATTTTTTAATTAGTTAATAATAATAATATTTATTTCACATAAAATAATAATAAAAAATTATTTTTAATTATTTTATTATAATTATTTTCCCATCTGGTCTCTGGTAGGTTGACATGTTGTTCTTGTATTGTTTTGTAATTATAATACATATAGTGCAATTGCATAACGTGGATTGACCAGATGATCATTTGGGAAGTGTGTGAAAGGGTTTAGTTTTTCCTGTGGAGAAAATTAAACCCGGACATTTAAATCTGGTGCGTAAAAATAATAATAATATTTATTTCACATATAATATATCTATTATACAATGAAACATATGTGGAAACTTTGACTAGTCAACTAGGAATGGATCCTGTTTTAGGAAAAATAAAATAAAAATAAAATCAATAAATAAAAAAAATAAATAAAAATAAATAAATAAAATAAATAAATAAAATCCGGGGAAAATTAAACCCGGACATTTAAATCTGGTGCGTAAAAATAATAATAATATTTATTTCACATATAATATATCTATTATACAATGAAACATATGTGGAAACTTTGACTAGTCAACTAGGAATGGATTCTGTTTTAGGCCAGTCAAATTGACAAATTTAGTTCATATCATAATTTCATATTACATTGATTAATTATATAAACATATTATTTATTGAATGAAACAAGTTTTACGATTGAATTCCTCCTAGAAGCTTTAGTTAATAACTACAATTTTGAACTCATAAAAAAAAAGAATAAGCCAAGAGAAAAAAAATGTCTTAAAGTACAGATTTAGTATCGAATGCTTGTTTAACAATAGATAAAGGTTTGGTCATTGAATCGTTTGCAAAAATTGAGAATCGAGACATTCTTCAAGCGTGAAGACTTAATCCATATTATAATTAACGTGGATGTTTAAATGTGATTACAAAAAATAATTATAATTAACGTGAGTGACTTATCCTTCAACTTTACGAGCGGGTAAAGAAACTCAAAAAGAAAGTGACTCGAAAAGGATGCTGCAAATGAATAAAAACAATTTGTATATAAATATGTCTAAGTTGGTATATAAATAGTGACATGAGAAAGTGACATGTGACTTGTTATTATATAATATAATCATTGGATAAAATGTGCTCACACATCCAGTATTCTATTGTATATTTAAGCTACACAGGCATTGCTTAAACGAGAAATGTGACCAACGCAATTAAATTAAGAACCGAAGCATTAAATTTCAATGTAAAGAAATAAAATCATAATTACTTATCAGTAGTGCGTAACTTTGTTTTAATGAAATCAAATACTTTGAGTTTATTTATTTATTTATTTAATACAAACGGCATAAGTATGCCATAAACATTAATTACATGTCACAAATTCATATTCAAAATATTAGTAACGGTAAAACCGTGTATGTATAACAGTTAATTGTGACGATACATTGGGAAGTGACACCAGAGATACATTTACATGCAAAAGTCTATAATACAAATAAAATTAATAGTGATTAAAAAAATATGATAGCATAGCCGTCTTGTACCTATGTTCCGTGCAGTTAAATATATCTATCACATCTGCATATCTATTAGTAACTTCATGCAACATAGGTAAAAGTGAGTGTTTCGTATACTTAGTCCGATTATTGTTACATTTAAAAAGGATTTTAGAACGAGTGGTTCTCGTGGGAATATGAAATTTAACGAGCTTAGTTAGATCAGGACTGTCTCTTCTACCATTTACAATTTTGAACATTAAGTTTCATTTATCATAATTTGAAATGATTGTCTAAAAAAATCAGATAATCGATAAAACAGATATAGTTTACTCATAAATACAATGCCTCTAGCAAAAATTATCAAGATTATTAGTTACATTTTAGAAACTGGAACCTACTTGTCAAGAATTACGACTGTCCCGTGATTTTTCACACGTCTTTGCTACTACATTATAATATAATATTCAACATTTACGACGTACTGAAAACTTAATTCGTCGTCCTTAAATGTCATAAATGCGACCCAAAAGATGTTTATTTTAATTATTATAAGCAATAATTATCAGACTGAAACACTCATCCACATTGAAAAATCTTCCGAGAAAAGATACATGACGCCAACGGGACCTTAAAGATACATGTCCCGTTGGCGTCATATATCTTTTCTCGGAAGATTTTTCAATGTGGATGAGTGTTTCAGGCTGATAATTATTGCTTATAATAATTGTTACCCTTTGTGCTATGCATAAAAATCTTGTCTTAAACGTTAGTTTAACAATTAAAAATTATAATTAATGTTGATTTTAACCCGAATCACAGGATATCATGTTTGTCCCAGCTCACATAGGCCTCATAGAAATCATTGTGTCTCCCTTACTAGTGAGAAAGATGATCTAAACGGTTTTGGAAAGAGAAAACAACACGCTGTATATTAAAATCTAAAAATTGATCACAAAATAATTCAAATATACACCATAAAACGAAAGATTTCGACCACAATTTTAAAAAAATGACTTCGTGATTTTTTTTTAAATATTTTTACGTGAAACGACAAAAAAGTGAAGTGACGATAAAGTTTACAATTCATTTGTCTTATAAAATATGCGTGTGTTTTTATTTTTTTTGGTTATCAGTCCTTTTAGTTGGAAAAAACGTAAGGTGAGCCATTTTTTAAATGTGCATTAAAAAATATTTATTATTAAAACATTACATGGTTATTTCTAATAATGAAATTTGAAAAGATACTGTTTTAAGTTTTCGAATACGTTCACAAATATTCAGTATAATGGATTTTAATGCTAAGCGGAAACATTTTTACCTCCCATCAACATTCGCCCAATTATTGAAGAATTAATTTCACAGCACTGTATAGCAGAAATTAGTTATTTCTCTGTTGTTTCAATAATTATTTATTTATTTATTTATTATTTCCCTTTTTCGGGGCTTTTACATATGAATAGTAAGAAATATACAGTATTTATTGTACATAACTGAACTGCCTTCGTAACAATATTTTATATTTGTTTAAAGATAAATTGAAGATGTCCACTGACTTGGTATAATTGTTTCCCTCCATTAGTATTCTGGGTAAAGAGGAATACATTGTTACGATGCGCCGGAATACACCCCTACAAATTACTACGCTACACCCCTGCCCGTGCACCGCGCCAGCCCCCTTCCCCGCGCCCGCGCACGGCACGCTCGCAGCGGCTGGCCGACAACGGCCAGCAACTGCCATTCCCTTGTAACCCCTGGTTGAGAGCGCCCGCTCTGTCGCCGATCGTTCCGGCACTTTTGTTCGAGAAACTTCTAACGGAGACGCGATGTTCCGTTTCGCCTGTAAAAACCTGTGGATAGTACCAGCTCCGCCTGGATACCTCTCTTCTTGCTGCCCTCAAGACACCTGCCTCGGGTGTTGTTAGTAGCTGAACCGCTAATTCCCCTTTTTGCCGTGTGTCCCTCCCAATTTACGCGTAGTTATGATCGGTCTCAGAGAGACTCGATAGAGAGAGAGATTGTTAAGCTATGACCCCGGAATAGATAGGCTATTAATTCTACCTGTGCTCTATTATTGACTATAAATGAACCCCTGTTGTATTTAAACAGTTCCGTCCAATACAAACCATGTTTACTGCAGCTGATGTTTCATTGCCCTGACAAGGTATGTAGGTAGACTTTATTTCAGGAATTCCTCACACGCGCCTAAGAGAACCTACCACCCTGGTGATGAAAGTCCCTAGCGTTCTGCTAACCGAATGAGCTAGTCCGACAGTAGAAAGTAGGCACCTCAGCCAGGTGTCCCAACAACATATGGTAGTTAAAATAACATAACTACAATTTTGAGAACCGCAAACCGACTATCCGAGGTTGTTTCAACCGTTTAATTTAAAACGATTAATTTTCTGATACATTTGTACGGTTCAAATAATTCCTGGACAAAATATCACACGGACAAAACATCCTCCATCTACTAAAACTTCTTCTAAAACCTAACCTAACCTAATCCAACTTAATCTAACCTAACTAAAAAATGGGACAAAGATAATACAGACATCCTGTAAAGACAATAAATTGTTATGGTCTATAAATATTTTATTACATTTTTTTTGTTAGGTTAGGTTAAGTTAGATATTTTGTTAAGTCCGTAGATTATTTTGTCGGAGGATATTTTGTTGGCATTTTTTGTCGCGGGATGAAAACGCGCATTACCCACGATTCGTTTATTGTGAAAAACTTTCAACAAAAAAAAAGTTTTCAACGAAATATTTTTACCATACAAAAACTATTTTTTTTTATAAATTATTATCACCGGGTTCTAAAAGCATGTACATTTATTTACATGGTAGGTTTCCTCCTAACTTGCCTTCTGGAGATATTTCTTCTAGGGGAGTGTCTCTTACGGATGTAGGTACCTATTTTTTATTTATTTTATTCGCCAAAAGAAGGCGAAGTTTTACATAAAAAATGATAGATGAAATACCTACCTGTACAGTATACGCAGGATAATATCTGCATTACATTATATAGGGAATAATATAATGAACAAAAAAGAATTAATTTTTCGAAGAAAACTTCTTCTAAAAGGTTTAATTGAATAAAGTGATGTAAACTAAGTTATTTTCTTTTAATAAAAAAAAGAATTGGTACTATTGATATTACAAGTAAATTGAGAATACAATGAAAATTTTGTATTTCTGTAATCCTGATTTAAATATTGTGATGTATGTCTTTTCTACTTTCTTATATTTGTCTGTATTTTATTTACTCCTGGGCACTTGGCACCAGTCGTAATATTCTTCTTTTCTCTTGGCTCTGATCGATATTTAAATTCTTAAGGCTTTGCATATGTGTGGTAGGAATGGAAAATTCCTCCCCTACGCCACACAAGCCTTTATAAAATTGGACCCTTATTTCCTCTGATAACTACAGAAAGCTACTTAAAGCTCCCTTGTACTACATACCTTTAGCGATATATGTACTTAACTAATAAATACGTTATTTACGACTTTGAACGTAAATATTTTCGTATTTAGGTTGTAATTAAACTCCATCAAACGTTGTGTAATTTTTTGATTTATGATATAGAACTTTAATTACTTTAAATTTTGTGGTAACCCTCTTGATTCTAAACAGAGTGTTGAATTTCAAACTGTATTGGTCTCTCTCTTGCAAATTTAACCTTAAGTAATTTCTCTAAATGAACTAACTTCCCTTTGACGTTTATTATGATTCCCTACATCCTAATGAATTCATGAATAAGCAATACTAATCGAAACTACACATGACTAATTGAACAGATAATTAAATATAACTCAAATGGTTAAATGTTAGTAAATTTGATTATGATTGTATCTCGTATCTGCTGGGCGCCCCTCCGTTTAGATTCGGCTGCTATAAGGTACATATAAAGATGGATTTAGTAGGTTAATGTAATTAGTAAATTGCATATTTGACGAACTCAGAATAACCCTTTTTCTGGCAAAATTTGGCTCCGGCCTCCATCAAGTAAGCAGGGTGATCAGAAGTCAACCCAAAATTCGCACAGTCTTTTGGCACGGTTCAATTGATTGATACCTAAGTTATCGCGTCCCAATTGACCTTCCTTCGGCATCATGCACTGCCTTCAGGTCTTCCCCCAAGCCCAGATACCTCCAAATTCCTACTCCTCCAAAGTTTACTATTTACTTAGGGCGAACCGGTTTCGTCCTATATGCAATCATATACTCACGGGTTTGTGTGGAGTTACGGGTCGTGAATCCTCCCTCCACGTTCAAGAAATGAGACGAGAGTGACCCGACAGGCCTAAAGCACTAATTGTAAGTGAGTTCGTTTCATTCAATGAACAGTACATAAAAAGATATATATGTAAACATACGTTTTGGGAAGGTTTATAACTCGCAATACGAAACTACTTGCAACGCATCCCGAGCTCGGATCTCGCCCATCGGATTCTGCACAATCCTCAGATTGATACCGAATATATACGTAAGAATAGTGTGAAATATAAATATATACTAGTACAATAAGATCTTATCTGGCGATGTGTTCTGGAGATTCGCCATAACTCCAAGCTTTTGTTTGGTTTTGTTGACGGTTTTGTTTGAGAGATCCGCCATCTCTATGGTTTGATTAATGGTCCTTGTTACAGAAGCGAACACTGCCTTCTGTTGGTTGAACTGTATTTTTTTTTTTTTCTTTTCTTTCCCTCCCCTCCAATGTTCAACTTTTGATAAATTCTTGCTATCCCGTGATTCTCAATTGAATCATGTAAATCCTCATTACCCCTTATTAAGCTATCCCGTGATTTTTCAACTGCTTCATCTAAGCCTTCATTACCCCTTATTAAGCTATCCCGTGATTTTTCAACTGCTTCATCTAAGCCTTCATTACCCCTTATTAAGCTATCCCGTGATTTATCAAATGTTTCATCTAAGCCTTCAATACACCTTTTTGAACTATCCCGTGATTTATCAAATGCTTCATGTAAATCTTCAACACACCTTTTTGAACTGCTATAATAAATCTGTTAATTTTCAATTGCTTAGGTCTGTAGATACCTCTTTACGTTCAAATTAAAAATAGTGTTTAATTTTTTTTTTCTTTTGTTCCTAATAATTGCGCAATATAATAATTTTATCCCGTTCCTAGAAGTTAATACCTAAGTACGATATCCATTAATCAAGGTCATTTTTTTTTTCTTTTTACTGTACTCGAACTAGTGCCCCAGTGACCGATTTATTTTGTAAACAATTTGAGCTTTGTAAACATTCTCGACGGCCTCGTGACCTAGATTCAAGCGTATGAGGTATGTTTACTTTAGACATTCCGGAGACGTGTGAGATGACTCTAAAATTTTCTTTGTTTGATAATGATGTACTTAGCGCAATTGTCTAGTCTGATACCCGATTACGTATACATATTTATTCATTTATATATGCTTTGTCTCAATAAATAATTTATAATATTGATATGTATATACATAAATTTTATGATTGAAATAATTTCTAATATCATAACTTATTTCAAATGCTCTGGATTTTCTGAAATTATATTAATACATACATAACATTAAATATAAAATATTGATTTGTAAATTTATCACACATAACTACTTTTAATAGTTATTGATGAATTCAGAGGTAGGAATCGATACCCTTTTCCTCTTTTTATATAAGTGTTTTTCTTTTTGATTAAAATTTTTCTTGGGAACAATAAAATTACAAATATATGGGTTTATATACATACATATATAAATATATAAAATATACTTATTATATTTATAATATTTTAATATAGTTACATATCACATATTAAGCGAGTAATATCTTGGTCAAATAATTAATCCAAATACCAATGTTTGCTCCATTCCGCTTTCTCCTTGGAATCTGTAAAATTTTATAACGGAAAAGACTTACCCCTACCAAGGTTTTTTCCGACCGGGAAATACACGGTAACCTTGCTGCGATTTTCCTAAATTAATTTTTTATTTTCCTAAATTTAATTAAATCTTTTTGACTTCAATTTTTTTTTTTTCATTTAATCTAATTAATTAAAATGATGTATGAACTCTATCGTTCTAAACTGTATTTTATCTCAAAACTCGTTGGTTAGATAACACTTTAAATGATAGTTACTTCACGATTAATTTAGAGATGGTAAATTGTTGTTAAATTAAATTTTTATCCCTCCGAAATTTTTATGTATTAATAAAATATTATTTTGTTTTATTATTATTATTTAAGATAATTAATTTAAATATTTATTATTTGTTAGAACACTTTCACTTAGATTGAACATACGTATTTAATTATAACTTCATCACGCTAAATTATCACATCACTTCAGTTATTTATTGCACTAATATTAAACGCGAAATTTCTAAGTTTAAAAATACGATATTAAGTGATTATAAAATCCGAATTTTCCACTAAAACAAATTGTATTTATCACGAGCACTTTTATTTTTCACAAGTAATTAATGCGTTGGCTTTATTTTTATTTTTCACTGACTCTAACTGCAAAGTATTTTTTTCCTGTAGATCACTGAATAGAATGTGAAATTTTTCTAAGTATCAAAATAATTATCACTTAGAATTTTTTAACTTTAAGTCACCCACCGTTTCGTCACGTTCCGCGAAGTTACAAACTTTTCGACCACGACCGTAGACTGTCCTCAACTGGCATTTGTCTAGACTTTTATACCCCTCTCAGGTCCAAAAGATCGTATCTGAATCTCCTATAATAAACCAATCTAATTACTATCAACTCGTAATTTCTTGAAACCTCTCCATTATTGTCGAATGCGGTCTCTTTGTACGTTTTGCGTTTGATACATTAAATTCTGTCTCGTACTTCCATACTTACAAGATCCGGATTTAGTAAGATCCATGTTTAATGGCCCAACTTCCTTTGTCCTGTTGTTCATACAAAATTAGCTTGAATTTAATAATTTTAAAGTTCTATTTTCATCTATTCCGTAACATGTCCGTGCGTACGGCATCTACCATATGTTCCAAATCTGTCCCCAAATTCGCCTATCAGAGATATCTTCATGTCGAAGTCTTTCTCGCAAATTGTTCATTTTTATTTTATTATTTTTCCTCGAGTTTTTCTGTATTCTATATGAACCTTTCCATTTGAAACCGAATTTTCTCTATTTACGTCGTATATTTGAATTTTCCATTTTTTTCTCGAATTTTCTTTTATTCACGACACTCTTTCCATGAATTTCCTTATTTATTCTTACGCTATTGTTCATATCTCTATAGATTTTTATATTTCAAGCCGTATTTATTTTATTCACTGTTAATCTAAGATTTCCTTTGTTTTTCTCTGTCGTATCTCCTTTCCCCTCACTTCCCCGTACTTCCCTGATATAACCATATCGTTTTTTGATGTTTGCTGCCTCTTGGAAAATTTCATTTTCTATTTGTTATTAATAAATATATCATTTTTAACATCTTTATAGGAGATACCCCCACTTCGGCCCTTAAATTCCTGTCATTTTTATTGCTTCATAGAGAACGCCTTACAAATTTTGTCCCGTTCTTACGAAAAATCCCATAAACCATATGTCTTGACAGTTGTATACATTAGTTCCTGTACCCACCTGGCAATAAATCCTTTTTTATTTCAGTGTCGTTAACTTTTATGAGAATTCTTTAATATAAATATTTCATAAGACCCATGATAATTTTTATTACCTTTTTAACGGCTAATCGTCCTTATCTAAACAATTTTCATGTTCGAATATTCCTTGTTTATCACAACAAAATACATCTGAAATCGACAACCATTGTAATGCCTCATTTTTTTATCTGCAATCGCGTACTATGTTACTCTATAACCTCCATTTTAATTACGTAAAATGACTCCTTTTCCTGAGTTTTTCTATCGCAATGTTTTCAGCATTTTCCACTCCCCTCCGTACTGCACTCTATCTTCTTCTCTAACACTTGTTACTGCTCTAGACATCTGAAATGTACCCTCGCCTATTCTTTAAAACTCTCATTTTTTTTTGACGTTTCCTCCCTAAATCTTTCATCGTAATATCCTAGCTCCGTCTAGAATTGATAACAATAATTTTCCATTGTTTTTTCAACATTTCCATTTCCTTTAGCACGTTTTCCCTCGAATCGATCATCTCCGGTCGTCACAAACAATCGTATTATAGATGAAATCTCCCTAACACCTTACAATACGTTTTCGTCACTTGCTTTGCAATTTTTCACTTAAACTTTTGCATCGTGTTTACGTGTATCCTTTTTTTTCGCACCTTATATGCTTTAATGCGTTCGAGAACTAGGGTTTCTGATCCCTGGAACGTACCGGTTAATGATAACATTTCTTGGGGTCACCGTACTTTTGTCCCTGAACAGATTATTTCTTCCCATGGAGTTTATTCACCTCTCGGTTTGGTGGGAACGTCAAACTCATTAATTACATCCCTAATTGCTAAGTCTAAAGGTCGTTCCTTTGTTCTAAAAATGGGTTCGGCCCTCTTCCCGTTGATAGGCTGAATTGGTTTTTAATCGCTTTTGCTGCAATTCAATTGGCTGTCAATATATCACGTCTAAAGTATATTGGGGAGTCCCTGTCCCTGATTATTTGTTGATACCATCTGTGATTTTTTTATCAATACTCGTCTCACTTTGTCTAATTATAGATCCCTACCGTAAATATGAATTCACTTTACTCTAATCCGATAGATGTCGTAGACGTGTCCGTTTTATAAGTAATTGATATTTTCTTTTTAAATTAAAGTGGGAAGCTACGATATTTTCTTATTTTTCACTGTTGATCAATGCAATTCATCACAGTTCCCTCCTCTGAACTCAATTTGCTGTGGCTAACGTTGTATTTTATTTTAATGTCCTCTTCTTTTTTTTTTTTTTTTTTTTTTTTTTTTTTTTTTTCGTTAGACACCGAAATTGTGTTCAAATTTAGACTAGCTATCTTCCCCTCCTCATTTGGTTATCCCCTATCTCTACTCCGTGTCATATTACTTCCTATCTCCCCCTCCTCATTTTGTTATCCCCTATCTTTTTTCCGTATCCTATTACTTCCTATTCCCCCCCTCCTCATTCTGTTATCCCCTATCTCTTTTCCGTATCCTATTACTTCCTATCTCCCCCTCCTCATTCTGTTATCCCCTATCTCTTTTCCGTATCCTATTACTTCCTATCTCCCCCTCCTCATTCTGTTATCCCCTATCTCTTTTCCGTATCCTATTACTTCCTATCTCCCCCTCCTCATTCTGTTCGGATTGTTAACAATCTTGAATTTGAATCTCATTGTATTCTTTATTTTCTTTTCGCGTAGATTTTACTTTATGAAATTTTCTTTAATTTTGATAGATTCAAAATTAATTTCTTTTTGCTGGAACACGCCCCTCGACTCGCGTGTTTTGGTGGTCCCCAACCAAATTGGACTAAGACCTCCCTTACAATGATTTAAGTAAAGATTGTTTACAATCTCGCGGCCTTTCGAACAACTGAAAAGCGGGTGGTCTCTTGGTGTGCAATTAATTGTTTTTTGTTTTGTAAGTATGAATATTTTTTGTGAAATGTGTGTTTTCGCACGACCTCACCCAATCCGACAATCAGTGGTATACATGTTTCATATAAATTTTCCAGCATTTTTTTTTTTTTCTTTATTTATTTAAACTTTATTTTATAATTCTTAATTTCTAATTGTAATTTCTTAATTCATCCAAAGTTGTTCTAGCTTAAGTGTTGTCCACTCTAATATTTAAATTTTTATAAATGTTCTTTATTATCCTCAAATTGGTTCAGCGTTCCTTTTTTTTCCCTTTTTTTTTTTTTTCGAAATCTAAAATATTTATATCTTAATTCAAATGTTACCTTTTTATCTCTATACTTAATGTCTACCCTATATCTATAGATAAACTTTCTTATTTCAATATTTCAAAAAACAATCCCTAAGCATTGTTTATTTTTATTCAAAATGTCCCTTTTGTGTGCCATATAATATCTCTAATTCTCTCCTTTTGAGTGTTCTTACTTATCTAACATTTTTTTTTTTTTTTTTTTTTCTCACTAACACATAAAAAAAAAGTAAAATTTTTTTTTTTTCAACTAGAAAATCAAAATTAACGAATTTATTTGCCTTACTCTATTTCAATAATTGAATATGATTGTCGCTTATTAAGAACTTGTCCACTCACCCTCAAAGACTTAACGACGATCCGCCCCTCGCAAGCAATCTGATAATCTAATATTTTAGTAATTTTCTTTCTTCCCCCTCCCCAATTATAATGTATCCTAACATATTTTTATTTGTATTTCTCAATCGTTTATTTATTTATTAACATTTACAAATATTTGTAAACTTCGCACTCTATCCGTTGATTTCCACTAACTGTAAACCTGATTTTTGTTTCTTATTACTTGTGTAATATCTAGCTAAATGTAAAGCGCTATAATCTCCTTTTATCTCCCGAGTTGGCTGCGACCATTAGCTCCTTCCCGGCTGTAGTTATTGTAGAATTTTCTTTTGGTGAACTGTTAACTTCGGTGCACTTGCTGCAACTAGCGTTTTCGCCCACACTTTCAATTGCGTGTATCCTCCTTTTTATGGCGCGGTAACGGTCACGGTATTTGTCCTTCTTGCTGGATTCCTCCCCACTCCTCTTCTTCATGTTCCGTTCTTCTGGTGTACATACCATTGTATCTAGTTTTCGTAGAAACTCAGCGGCGACAATCTCATCTCCTGATTGCCCCGAAAACCATAGCGATTGAATTTCCTTCGGATAATGTCTCATAATCTCGTCAACTATGCCCAACGGTGTGTCAGTAATCTTTAAAGCCTTCGCTAGCTCCCAATAGTTTGCGAAGTGAGTAAGCATGGATATATTTTTCTTGGCATCATATACCCCTTCTGCAAGACGACGGCGAACTTCATTTTTCTTTATGTCTCCTCAATAGGTAGCTAAAAAATCTCGTTCGAAATCTAACATAGTCTCCCATCGTTTATTGTACAATTTTGCCCACGATTTAGCTTCCCCTTTCAAATTTTCCCGTACGACGACTAAAGGATCCGTTCGTTTCACTTTTCTAGTGTATTCTTTTAAATCTTCTAGGAAACTAATGGGATTTTGATTTCCACCGGAGAATGATGGTCGTTCCTGCTGTGGTAACATTTCCACTACTTGGAGAACGCTTTTCGGCGCATTATCCTCTCCTATCACCGCCACTGTTGCTGGGCTTTCCAATTGTTTCTCGAGTTCTTGCATCTTATTGACGAGCGGTGCCAAAGCTGCCTGAATTATTGTAGTTATATCTCCTATGTTTATTGTTGAAGTCTCGGTTGTGACATTTTCCCCGATTGCTGTCACTAAAGCCTGGGCTCGCCTACTTGTCCCACGTTTCCCAACCATTTTCTTTATTTTCCGAGTGTCGCCTGGTTAATGTTTATATTTTTATCTTATTAAGCGACAACCTTATAATCTCTATTTTAATTTCCTAAATTACCTCATGTAAATTATGTTGCCTTCCTTATTCTATTTATTTACTTATTTTTTTTTTTTTTCAATTTTCTCGTTTTTCTATATTTTTTATTTTATTTTATTTTTTTATTTTTCCTTTTACTTCGTTAACTTTTCTTGTTCCTTTTCCTCGGGTTTTTCCTGTAACATATCATGTGTGAGTCTCTCTTCACACTCTCGCTTATTTTCGCCCTGTTCCTCCGATTTTGTGTCGGTGTCCCCCTCTGGCTGAACGACTTCTATCATATCCTTGACTCGTAACTTAGACCTCTTTGAACGTCTAAATATCTCCCGTAATTCATCTCCCGACGGTATTTCTTTAGCTTCTAATTCCGTCGCATCCACTTTCCTTTTTTCCGCCATTTTTTGTTTAAAATTTTTAATGAATTTAACTCAATACCAACTATTTATTATAAATATACCTATATATATTTATAATTTATTTTATTTTTTTTTTTTTTTGGAACCTGTCCCCCTATAAAACACAATATTTTTAATTATTTATATTTGTTTGCATGATGATTGTAACCCAAATTAGATCAACTCTACCATCACTCTTCATTTCAATTAAATGTAGGTAATTGCAAAAAAAACGGAATGAATATTGTTACTCCAATGTTAATGAATATCCCGTGATTTTCGTTCAACCAATAATTACTCATTGTTTAGAATGCCAACCATTCCTTCAAGTTCCGCAATACCTACGATATTTTCGCAAAATCTATTTAGAGTTCGCAATACCTATCTTGATGTTATTTCGTCAAATCCCCTCCTTTTTTTGGTCCGAATGATCAAATGTTCCCTTAAATAGGTATATACCTATAAAACATTCGTCTGTGATATTAAAGCTCTCAACTCGACACTATCCCCAATCAAATATTTTATGTTATTTTTATTTTATGTTCCTTATCTTTTATGTTATGACTTTTTATGTGATAATCCTCACATACAAACCCACAACATTAACTATAAACAAAGGGTCACTTTATGTAGGTAAGTTCCCCCGTTTTTATCTGTAAAGTCTGTTTATTTTTTCCGTAACCGAGTGTTGATATCATTTTCGAGTTTGTTTATTCTACAATCTCTTAAAGCGATGCGCGTTACCCCCGATGTCGCCTACTTCAAAATTTTTCGATGTTTTGTTATCACTTTCGATGCTTAGGTTATCAATCTTTCGATGCTTACAAACACCGCGGTATCTCGTATCAGATTGTTTACATTACGATCATTAACATTCTGGATTCAGGAATGTCAATACCATTATTCTGTCAATTTATGGCCTGCCTTGAATAAACTGTTTACGCTTGTATCTGACCTACATTCTTTGTTATGATATTTATAATCTCATAAGCAATCAACAAATTCATGGTCACTTGATTTAACTTTATATCGACACTTTTATAAATTATTTTAAAACATGTAGAGTTTATTCGTTAACACTTTTTTTTATATTTAAATGTATTGTTTATATATTTATTTTCGTATATTTATTTATTAATTTATATATTTTTTTCGTGTTTATTTAACGGCGCACTGTTCTGATTTTTATTTTATTTTTATTATCACTTCATTTAACATAACGTCCTACTTATTATTATTATTATTTTTTTTTTCACTTTTTTTTTTTTTGCAATAGATTGACCAATAAAAGTTTTTTTTTTTGTTTTCTAAAACAACTTGTAAAACTCTGATCTCCTGTCACGGCTGTGCAGTTGTGATGTATGTCTTTTCTACTTTCTTATATTTGTCTGTATTTTATTTACTCCTGGGCACTTGGCACCAGTCGTAATATTCTTCTTTTCTCTTGGCTCTGATCGATATTTAAATTCTTAAGGCTTTGCATATGTGTGGTAGGAATGGAAAATTCCTCCCCTACGCCACACAAGCCTTTATAAAATTGGACCCTTATTTCCTCTGATAACTACAGAAAGCTACTTAAAGCTCCCTTGTACTACATACCTTTAGCGATATATGTACTTAACTAATAAATACGTTATTTACGACTTTGAACGTAAATATTTTCGTATTTAGGTTGTAATTAAACTCCATCAAACGTTGTGTAATTTTTTGATTTATGATATAGAACTTTAATTACTTTAAATTTTGTGGTAACCCTCTTGATTCTAAACAGAGTGTTGAATTTCAAACTGTATTGGTCTCTCTCTTGCAAATTTAACCTTAAGTAATTTCTCTAAATGAACTAACTTCCCTTTGACGTTTATTATGATTCCCTACATCCTAATGAATTCATGAATAAGCAATACTAATCGAAACTACACATGACTAATTGAACAGATAATTAAATATAACTCAAATGGTTAAATGTTAGTAAATTTGATTATGATTGTATCTCGTATCTGCTGGGCGCCCCTCCGTTTAGATTCGGCTGCTATAAGGTACATATAAAGATGGATTTAGTAGGTTAATGTAATTAGTAAATTGCATATTTGACGAACTCAGAATAACCCTTTTTCTGGCAAAATTTGGCTCCGGCCTCCATCAAGTAAGCAGGGTGATCAGAAGTCAACCCAAAATTCGCACAGTCTTTTGGCACGGTTCAATTGATTGATACCTAAGTTATCGCGTCCCAATTGACCTTCCTTCGCCATCATGCACTGCCTTCAGGTCTTCCCCCAAGCCCAGATACCTCCAAATTCCTACTCCTCCAAAGTTTACTATTTACTTAGGGCGAACCGGTTTCGTCCTATATGCAATCATATACTCACGGGTTTGTGTGGAGTTACGGGTCGTGAATCCTCCCTCCACGTTCAAGAAATGAGACGAGAGTGACCCGACAGGCCTAAAGCACTAATTGTAAGTGAGTTCGTTTCATTCAATGAACAGTACATAAAAAGATATATATGTAAACATACGTTTTGGGAAGGTTTATAACTCGCAATACGAAACTACTTGCAACGCATCCCGAGCTCGGATCTCGCCCATCGGATTCTGCACAATCCTCAGATTGATACCGAATATATACGTAAGAATAGTGTGAAATATAAATATATACTAGTACAATAAGATCTTATCTGGCGATGTGTTCTGGAGATTCGCCATAACTCCAAGCTTTTGTTTGGTTTTGTTGACGGTTTTGTTTGAGAGATCCGCCATCTCTATGGTTTGATTAATGGTCCTTGTTACAGAAGCGAACACTGCCTTCTGTTGGTTGAACTGTATTTTTTTTTTTTCTTTTCTTTCCCTCCCCTCCAATGTTCAACTTTTGATAAATTCTTGCTATCCCGTGATTCTCAATTGAATCATGTAAATCCTCATTACCCCTTATTAAGCTATCCCGTGATTTTTCAACTGCTTCATCTAAGCCTTCATTACCCCTTATTAAGCTATCCCGTGATTTTTCAACTGCTTCATCTAAGCCTTCATTACCCCTTATTAAGCTATCCCGTGATTTATCAAATGTTTCATCTAAGCCTTCAATACACCTTTTTGAACTATCCCGTGATTTATCAAATGCTTCATGTAAATCTTCAACACACCTTTTTGAACTGCTATAATAAATCTGTTAATTTTCAATTGCTTAGGTCTGTAGATACCTCTTTACGTTCAAATTAAAAATAGTGTTTAATTTTTTTTTTCTTTTGTTCCTAATAATTGCGCAATATAATAATTTTATCCCGTTCCTAGAAGTTAATACCTAAGTACGATATCCATTAATCAAGGTCATTTTTTTTTTTTCTTTTTACTGTACTCGAACTAGTGCCCCAGTGACCGATTTATTTTGTAAACAATTTGAGCTTTGTAAACATTCTCGACGGCCTCGTGACCTAGATTCAAGCGTATGAGGTATGTTTACTTTAGACATTCCGGAGACGTGTGAGATGACTCTAAAATTTTCTTTGTTTGATAATGATGTACTTAGCGCAATTGTCTAGTCTGATACCCGATTACGTATACATATTTATTCATTTATATATGCTTTGTCTCAATAAATAATTTATAATATTGATATGTATATACATAAATTTTATGATTGAAATAATTTCTAATATCATAACTTATTTCAAATGCTCTGGATTTTCTGAAATTATATTAATACATACATAACATTAAATATAAAATATTGATTTGTAAATTTATCACACATAACTACTTTTAATAGTTATTGATGAATTCAGAGGTAGGAATCGATACCCTTTTCCTCTTTTTATATAAGTGTTTTTCTTTTTGATTAAAATTTTTCTTGGGAACAATAAAATTACAAATATATGGGTTTATATACATACATATATAAATATATAAAATATACTTATTATATTTATAATATTTTAATATAGTTACATATCACATATTAAGCGAGTAATATCTTGGTCAAATAATTAATCCAAATACCAATGTTTGCTCCATTCCGCTTTCTCCTTGGAATCTGTAAAATTTTATAACGGAAAAGACTTACCCCTACCAAGGTTTTTTCCGACCGGGAAATACACGGTAACCTTGCTGCGATTTTCCTAAATTAATTTTTTATTTTCCTAAATTTAATTAAATCTTTTTGACTTCAATTTTTTTTTTTTCATTTAATCTAATTAATTAAAATGATGTATGAACTCTATCGTTCTAAACTGTATTTTATCTCAAAACTCGTTGGTTAGATAACACTTTAAATGATAGTTACTTCACGATTAATTTAGAGATGGTAAATTGTTGTTAAATTAAATTTTTATCCCTCCGAAATTTTTATGTATTAATAAAATATTATTTTGTTTTATTATTATTATTTAAGATAATTAATTTAAATATTTATTATTTGTTAGAACACTTTCACTTAGATTGAACACACGTATTTAATTATAACTTCATCACGCTAAATTATCACATCACTTCAGTTATTTATTGCACTAATATTAAACGCGAAATTTCTAAGTTTAAAAATACGATATTAAGTGATTATAAAATCCGAATTTTCCACTAAAACAAATTGTATTTATCACGAGCACTTTTATTTTTCACAAGTAATTAATGCGTTGGCTTTATTTTTATTTTTCACTGACTCTAACTGCAAAGTATTTTTTTCCTGTAGATCACTGAATAGAATGTGAAATTTTTCTAAGTATCAAAATAATTATCACTTAGAATTTTTTAACTTTAAGTCACCCACCGTTTCGTCACGTTCCGCGAAGTTACAAACTTTTCGACCACGACCGTAGACTGTCCTCAACTGGCATTTGTCTAGACTTTTATACCCCTCTCAGGTCCAAAAGATCGTATCTGAATCTCCTATAATAAACCAATCTAATTACTATCAACTCGTAATTTCTTGAAACCTCTCCATTATTGTCGAATGCGGTCTCTTTGTACGTTTTGCGTTTGATACATTAAATTCTGTCTCGTACTTCCATACTTACAAGATCCGGATTTAGTAAGATCCATGTTTAATGGCCCAACTTCCTTTGTCCTGTTGTTCATACAAAATTAGCTTGAATTTAATAATTTTAAAGTTCTATTTTCATCTATTCCGTAACATGTCCGTGCGTACGGCATCTACCATATGTTCCAAATCTGTCCCCAAATTCGCCTATCAGAGATATCTTCATGTCGAAGTCTTTCTCGCAAATTGTTCATTTTTATTTTATTATTTTTCCTCGAGTTTTTCTGTATTCTATATGAACCTTTCCATTTGAAACCGAATTTTCTCTATTTACGTCGTATATTTGAATTTTCCATTTTTTTCTCGAATTTTCTTTTATTCACGACACTCTTTCCATGAATTTCCTTATTTATTCTTACGCTATTGTTCATATCTCTATAGATTTTTATATTTCAAGCCGTATTTATTTTATTCACTGTTAATCTAAGATTTCCTTTGTTTTTCTCTGTCGTATCTCCTTTCCCCTCACTTCCCCGTACTTCCCTGATATAACCATATCGTTTTTTGATGTTTGCTGCCTCTTGGAAAATTTCATTTTCTATTTGTTATTAATAAATATATCATTTTTAACATCTTTATAGGAGATACCCCCACTTCGGCCCTTAAATTCCTGTCATTTTTATTGCTTCATAGAGAACGCCTTACAAATTTTGTCCCGTTCTTACGAAAAATCCCATAAACCATATGTCTTGACAGTTGTATACATTAGTTCCTGTACCCACCTGGCAATAAATCCTTTTTTATTTCAGTGTCGTTAACTTTTATGAGAATTCTTTAATATAAATATTTCATAAGACCCATGATAATTTTTATTACCTTTTTAACGGCTAATCGTCCTTATCTAAACAATTTTCATGTTCGAATATTCCTTGTTTATCACAACAAAATACATCTGAAATCGACAACCATTGTAATGCCTCATTTTTTTATCTGCAATCGCGTACTATGTTACTCTATAACCTCCATTTTAATTACGTAAAATGACTCCTTTTCCTGAGTTTTTCTATCGCAATGTTTTCAGCATTTTCCACTCCCCTCCGTACTGCACTCTATCTTCTTCTCTAACACTTGTTACTGCTCTAGACATCTGAAATGTACCCTCGCCTATTCTTTAAAACTCTCATTTTTTTTGACGTTTCCTCCCTAAATCTTTCATCGTAATATCCTAGCTCCGTCTAGAATTGATAACAATAATTTTCCATTGTTTTTTCAACATTTCCATTTCCTTTAGCACGTTTTCCCTCGAATCGATCATCTCCGGTCGTCACAAACAATCGTATTATAGATGAAATCTCCCTAACACCTTACAATACGTTTTCGTCACTTGCTTTGCAATTTTTCACTTAAACTTTTGCATCGTGTTTACGTGTATCCTTTTTTTTCGCACCTTATATGCTTTAATGCGTTCGAGAACTAGGGTTTCTGATCCCTGGAACGTACCGGTTAATGATAACATTTCTTGGGGTCACCGTACTTTTGTCCCTGAACAGATTATTTCTTCCCATGGAGTTTATTCACCTCTCGGTTTGGTGGGAACGTCAAACTCATTAATTACATCCCTAATTGCTAAGTCTAAAGGTCGTTCCTTTGTTCTAAAAATGGGTTCGGCCCTCTTCCCGTTGATAGGCTGAATTGGTTTTTAATCGCTTTTGCTGCAATTCAATTGGCTGTCAATATATCACGTCTAAAGTATATTGGGGAGTCCCTGTCCCTGATTATTTGTTGATACCATCTGTGATTTTTTTATCAATACTCGTCTCACTTTGTCTAATTATAGATCCCTACCGTAAATATGAATTCACTTTACTCTAATCCGATAGATGTCGTAGACGTGTCCGTTTTATAAGTAATTGATATTTTCTTTTTAAATTAAAGTGGGAAGCTACGATATTTTCTTATTTTTCACTGTTGATCAATGCAATTCATCACAATATGTCCACAGAACAATATTTATTACCAAAGGCGTGAAGTCTCTATATTGACATATTAGGGCCTTTGTTCATGGAGAAACCGAAAACATGTTGGCAACTCAATTCAACTCCATTCACGACGCAACTCAACTTTACGATTTCAGCAATTGTATCAGCTTGTTTGACAAAAATATAATTTATTATTAATATAATTTATCAATTATCAACCATAATATATAATAATAATTTATCAAACTCCTGAACAAAATCGATATTTTCCTGCTCTGACATATAGCAAATTACTAAAACTTGACAGGTCGTGAGGCGCTACCATGGCAACCTGTCAAAGTGGCAACAAGCGCTGCTAGTGGCCTTTGACGACTGGTCTTGCCTGTGTGCGGACCGCCAATGAAGTTCCTTTCCTGTAGATAGCGATTGAGTCACCAACCGGGTTTTTTTTTTCAGTTTCTCCATGAGCGGATGGCCTAATGGGCATATTATACGGTTCAATTCTGCCTCGCAATTTGGTTGAAGCTACCAAATTGCACCGTGTAAACAAGACATTGAATGCTTCAATGTCATTGCGCGTCATCTTTCAACCGTATTGAAAATATTCAACTTGTTTAATATTTTCAATGCGATTGGTTCTGTTGTCCATTCGTGCGCATGCGCGAATGCGGCGTTGCATGTGCGCGCAGCACTGTGCGCGCGTATTGAAGTGTCAAACTGTGACTGTTTATTTTGTAGTGAATTGTCAACATAGAAAATGGTTTTTAAATGGAGGGAAGAGCATACGCCTCTGTTCTTAGAGCACTTTAAGAACTATCCAAGCCTGTGGAACATTAAATCAGAGGTATATAATTCCCGCGCGCACGACCTGTTTCGAAGACATTCTAAACTCTATGACAGCAATGTGATTCAATTCAATTTTCAATTCAGTGCCGGCAACCCGGGCGTTTATTTATTATTAGTTATGTACAACATGATTTTTTTTTCCTTACCCTCCTCACTAGACAAAGTCTGTTCTGAGGCTGGTAACTAACAATTTCTAATTACATAAAAAACAAATAAGTGGTAAAACAAAGAAAAAAAGAAACATATATATTATAGTAAAAATAATAATAAAAAATAAGAGGAAAATCAGAGAATTTAAAAACAGAGTAGAAAATAGAAAATATAAAATATTAGATATTAAGAATATTACTTATCTCTCTTCTTTCCTTGACATTCAACCAGTTTAAAAATCTTTTGAAAACCCAGTTCAAATTATTAGATGCGACGTAGGTCTTTGTTTGGGCTACAAACTTATTGAATATATATGGTGCCAAGTAAGATTCATGTTTTTTTGCAAAATTTGATTTGATATATGGTACTTGTAGTTGATTGTGTGTGTTTGCTCTTGTGTATTGCGAGTGAGTTATGAAGTGTGGTGATATTTTTATGCAGTTTTTGTAGATGATCTTCTTTATGAATAGTTTATTTATGTCTAATAGGTTATTGTTGATCATTATCTGTTCTGTCGGATGTTGATAAGGCTTTCTAAACATAATTCTGATTATTGTTTTATGATTACTTTTAAGTGATTTGAGGTGAGTCTCTGCAGCTGCTCCCCATACTGAAATACCATACATTAGAATACTTTGACAGAGTGCGTAATATATATTTTTTAGCTGAGGTAGTGACATAATGTTTCGAATTGTTTTGAAGATGTAAGAGAGTTTCCGTATTTTTTTTGTAATTAGGTTAATTTGGAGATCCCATTTTAAGTTATTGTCAATGGTCCACTTCTGAAAAGTACGTGTAAACAGCACACCCTTTCAATTATACGCCGTTCAACCAAATCGCATCAATGTGGTTGAAGTGTATAATATCGCCATTAAAGGCAAAGTTAGTACGAAAATAGTTCTTCGCTAGCAATTAATTGACCTCTTGCCCGGAATATGTTTGTATCCAACAATAATTTTTGTTCCGAGAAAAATGGAGAAAAACCGGTTGGGTTTTTATAAATAAAATACAATAAAAAAACAATTCTTAGGAGTTTAAAGTGAAAAGTCGTGAAGTAATGCAATCAAATTAGAATTTATGCTGAATTAGTGGAAAAATGTTGCGTACAAAATTTCACAAAACGTCTTTCAATTACTCTTCGTAATTTGCAGAAAGTAATATGCTCTCCTAAAGTAAAGTTTCAAGTCTCATTGATATATTTGAGCTTAGAAAGCAAATTACGATATATTTTAATCAAGCCATTTACTTTCAAGATATTATCGTGAGATCAATTTACAACATTATTCCACATGCTTTTTCCACATTCCTGTTTTCTGGGCAAATATTTCTTTCCTGAATCCTTCTGTTTCTTGCCCTTGAAGTATTTCTAATTGAAACCATAAGATGTGCATTTACTCCTTTCCTCTTCCTGTGAATTAAACCATGCTCCGTGTTTTTATAAACAACTTTATTCAACGTTCTTCCATAAACCAACTTCAAAGGCATTCTTCCAAAGGCTGTCACAGGCCTACATTTTTTTCGTTACCCTACCTTAAATGATGCATAACAATTCGCCCAACATTTTTCAATAGTTTTGTTAGATACAACATTTTTCTTGGTAAGAGCTGATTTATTGTTCTAACGGATTCCATCAGTTCTAAATACACCTAATTTATTTTTTGTTGTTCTCTCACCAATTAATCTAATACGGATATATGTGCCATTGTTAATTGGTGGCAGATTGTTTAAAATTTTGGGGTACCGTGTAGTTTGCCCTACTTTCGCGGTACTGCAAACACAGTGCATGGTCATAATAGGTAAAGTGAAGAAATCGAAATATTTTCCGAAATATACCTCATTTTTTTAAATACGAAAAAATTTGAGTCTGGGAGCAAATATGAACATTATGATCATTTATTTTTCTGATAGTATGCCGTGTTGTATCACCTCTTTCATTAGCCAACGTTTCGGACAGCATTACAATGCCCATCATTAGGGCAGAGTTGTAATCGAAGATTGTGATGAAGTGTTTGCTGATTTACGTAGGTACGGTACCGTGTTTTCAGCTCCAATCCTCTACGAGCTGGTATCACATTATAATTTAAAATGGTTTTCTGCGTTTAATTTTGGTGTGACCGTCAATTACCAAAAACTATTAAGCTGAGCACCGTCATTTTTATTAATGATAGAAAGATTTTTGTAAATTTCAATTGCCTCCGTAATTGGGCGTGCTCTACGCGTTTTGGATATTAGCAATAGTTCAGGAACAAATCCAAAGTATTGGCCGGTTTCAAATAAGGACTGACCGAGGGTGGCCGATTTTTGGTGCTTCAACGTTGGCTAAAGAAGGAAGTAGAAAAACACGGCATAAAGCCCCAAAAATAAATCACGGTAAACTTTTGACCGCGTAAATCTCAAATTATAACCTTTGCTGATCACAAGTATTATGTTTTCCGATATAGTAGTTAATAAAAGAAATGGGGTTAGGGATATTTTCAAACAAATTAATTTCGGTTGTTTGGGCCGTGCGTTAGTCCAGCGTGCGAGTAAAATCTGGTTCAATGAACTCAAATTTGCTCTGTATTTGATTTTCAATTTCAAAATTGGAACTGATTGTATGAGTTACTCGAAAAGCGATATAGAAGAAGATTATACATAATGTAAAAAGTATTGTACATATGCCTAGATTACATATTTTTTAAACGAAAAATTATTTTCATTGATATTTTAAAAATTGTAATTTTAGGCATTCTGACTATCCCGTGATTTTTCATGGGTCTGCGCTAGTTTCTACCCAAGTTGCATGATACAAAATAAAACTCAATGTTAAATAATTTGTTACATAGCGGATTGAAATTTGGTAATTTTGGTAAGCAGTTAATCAATTTTCGTTTTAATGTAATGACGCTGCAATCCCAACATTAGAATAATTTTTTTTTTTAAATGATGTGGCTGAGTTGGTAAATGCGTCGGGTTCATACAAATGTTGCTTGTTTGTGAGAAGGACAGAAGTTTTATATTTAAAATTGTTATCATTCTAAAATCTAAACAAGTGGTCGATATTCGTATTTGAAGAGTAGAATCTCAATTTTCGTATCGATACATTTTCACGAAAACCAGCTGTGAAAACAAATCTCTATTTCAAAATCAAATTTCCGGGAAAGCATAAAAAACTTACTCAATTACTCCGTGGCTCCAATAATAAAAATACGAAAAGCAAACATCAAATATGGCGTGATAAATTAGGAATTTCGCTGGTTTCAGCGCGGGAACGTCGCCATTGTTACTTCTCGTGTTCCCGGAACACCTGACATCCTGACAGATGTGTTCCGTCCAATTAGGGGAAAGGGATATGACGTCACGGGGGACAGGGTGGGACCGGGGTTGGGTATTCGGAATCCCCGGGGGGGGGGGTAGAATAATGACACTAACCAGTTACCAATGACCGATGCAGCGGATGGTTGGTACTGGGTATGTTCAAGTTTTTAGCAGTGGCGGAATTCATTTATACACTGTTTGTTATTAAATAATATTTTTACAATGATTAAGCAAATAATTTCACTCAGAGCCTACATCATCTTTGGGGTTACTGTGTGGTGAATGTTTTAAAGGAAATAGAGGAGAGGTGTAGGTGAAGAAGAATGGGCCAGTGACTGGACGTTTTTGAAAGGAAAATTTAAAGGCATTAATTACTTCAGACTGGTTCTAGAAAATGGATTTTTGCGGTAGACGTTATAATAATGAGCTCCACACCCCGATTAAAGAGCTAAACGTCACATACATTATAAAACTGGGAAGAATTCGGTGACTGGGTCATGTGGAGAGAAGCACAAAATCATCATGCACAAAATCTCTGTTGAACTTAAGCCCGGGAAGACCAAGAATAAGATGGAGCGAAAACGTCCTCAAAGACATATCTACCTTGGAGGTTCTAAACTGGAGAGAGCTGGCACAAAACCGAGATGAGTGGGGGAATACTCTTGAGGAGGCCAATACCCACCAGAGGTTGTACAGCCAAGAGTGATGAGGATGATTGGAGACGAAGTTCTGAGAAGGTAAAAAGTATGAGGGGTGGGTAGGAATCCAGATTAATAGGGTCGAGAGATTACGGCTGGAGAGGTGAAAGTACTAGTAAATAAAATGTTCACTCATGAATAGAGGTAAGTGCAATCAAAATAACCAACAATAATACAATACATATACATGCGTTCAAATAGGTATTTTTTTAATTAAAAAAATCATTGACGGTAGTTGATAAATAAAACTAAAATACATTTTTAAAATAGGATTTACACTATAAATGATTGACCTCAGATTCTGTGAACATGAAAATAAAGTAACGTTCCCTGTTACGAACAAGCTGACCATATTTAAAAATCTCGTATCTACTGCTATTAATAAACGGAAGACGTTGCTTGTGCAATGATAGAGGACTTAGCTAACAGATGAATTGAACTCACGACGGCTGGGTGTTAGTTAGTCATTTATCAATTCAACAACTAACCGGTCGAAACGGACTTGAAAACCTTTGGTCTATGTTTTGTAAAGACGTACGAATTTAAAATTTATCTTATATGCATTTAAAAGCATATTTTGAAGGGGCAATAAATTCTATTCATTTACATCACACCTCCCATACTTATTGTTTTGAAAAATAATAACCTAAATGTACTTTTTGTTGTAGGAAATCCTCTGCAAGAAAACAAAAGAAAATCAATTTGGAATTTTTATCATAAATAATGCAATCAAAACTCAAAATTTACGTACATTCATTTTTTGTCTTTTGAATCTTTTTACGACTGCATTTATTATCTTAGATCAGTTTATACATTTATTATCTCAAAATCTATTAAAGGTACTAAACCGAGTGATGAACTGTCGAAAAGATATTTTGTGAGAAAAAAATTCTGATCTTAACCCTTAGTTACTCGCGCCTAAAAAGTTACGCAAGTGGTGTCAAACACCCCGTTTTTGTTTATAGCAATAAAACAATACATGCATATGCAAAATTAGAGTTTTTTATTGTTAATATTGTTAATTAGAATTCAAAATAAATTCTTAAGATTTATTAATTTTAAAAAGGGTATTACAAGGGATTGTGTCAACTATGATTATCTAATATGCCAACTCAATTTATTAAAATTATCTGAACGTAGAATAGTTAATGACCTAACATGTTTATATAAAATCATAAATTCAATAATTGACAGCCATGAACTATTATACTTGATTTCTTTTCATATACCTCACAAACCAACATCGAGGCAATATCTACTGTTCTATTGTGATAACTCCAACACAGAATCACAGTTGTATACCCCCGCTCGCCGCATACAAAATTTGGGAAATGACTATAAAGATGTTGTTGACATATTCAACACACCATTCACCAAATATAAGCAAGTCATTACCCAATTTATATTGAAAAGAAGAATACATATTACATATAACAATACAACCTTTACATAGTCTTGGTAACAAATACTTATACAATATGGATGTTTTGATAACAATTTTTAACTTGGCAAACTTTAAACGCCGTTATGTGCCAACTATTTCAACTTGTTTCATTAACTATTGTGAACACCAATTTTATGCACTTTTATTAATATTATTGTTGATATGGAGGATATTAGAAAATTATCTAATACTAGCTGGGTTACCCGGCTTCGCTCGGGACAACATTTGAGATAGTTCTGGAATACTTTGCATCTTGTATTTTATGTAACTTTTATTTTATTTTCTATATTTTATGATATCTGTATTTTGTCAACTCTTTATTTTGTTTGTAATAAAAAAATGTACTGCGTTATATGTAAAAGCCCTTTGGGCGTTTAAATATATAAATAAATATCTTTGAACTTACATATTATTCAACATAATATTAATGTTCAAAGTTGTAAACGGTAACAGTCCTGATTTAACTAAGCTCTTCGAATTTCGTATACCCACTAGAGCAACTCGCTCCAAAATCTTGTTTCAATGTAACAACAACAGGACTGAGTACACGAAACACTCGTTCGTACCTAGATTATATGAAGTTAGTAATAGATACGCAGATGTGGCGGATCTATCTAACTGCACGGAAGCTAGGTACAAGAAGGCTATTCTATCATATATTTGCAATCAACATTAATTTTATTTATACTTTAGTATTTATGTAATTATAGTTCTTTGTGTCATTTCTTAACCAAATGCCACAATTAACTTATAACTCTTTTTTTAATTATTTCTTATGAACAACCAATATTTTATGACACGTAATATGTATTAATGTTATATTTATACCGTTAATAAATAATAATAATAATAATTGGACAATTTATAAAGCGCCGTTTTTGTGAAAAATCACCTCAAGGGCTCTGTAATAAACATTTAAACTCTTTTTTAAAGGAAAAAGTGAATTGACACACATGAAATATTTTGTATGAAGGCGGTTGAATAGCTCCAGAAGACGAATCATGGACATCAACTTCATGAATCCATTTTAGTCGCTTTAGTCGCGCAGGGAGTTATACACCCTAAACGCGCTCTCTAAGCACAAGCACACACATCCGAGCACCGTTCGCGACTGATTTACAAAGGTCACGCGCTTACAGGAAAGCTACTAAGAGAACTAGCACGGTAAATTCAAATTTGAAAAATTCATAGGCTTTCAAACACGGTCTGGGGTGTTTGGCACCCCACGCGATTAATGTAAAGTAAATGTTGGAGAGTTGCCGTAAAAATAGAAAAATTTTACGTAATATAATTCGCACAGGTCATGTTTATGTTATTTTTACAAAATTATAAATGTTTCGCCGTATCCCAGTCCCGCCCACCAGCAGTCCATACCGCCCACCCTCAACAACCCCCCCTACTTTCCCCCCAGCTATCCACACCCCCACCCCCAGCCATCCTCCTCCCACCCTCCCCTATCCATCGGTTCCACCGTGTTACGGAGATCCAGCTCATAAAGAGCATCCGCCTTTTTGCAGCAGCGCAGCGGTCCGCACTAATGAGGCGGACGGAGACGGCTGTAGCGACTAGCGACATGAAGCTCAAAACATTAAATAAAAACACCAAACACTTGCACATAAACCAGCGCAGCGGTAACCGAATTATTTCACAAAACTCATAAGGGTTTATACTTTATACGGAAGGGTGAAAACACACGTTATTCACGCGAAACGACTTCTCTGCTGCAGAGTTCATATCCACAATATAAATTAAAGTATTTACATAATATTAAATAAAATATTAAAAGAAAACCGAACAATAAATGACCAAACTAACTAAGCAGAGAGGTTAGACTGCCACACAATTTGGTGTCGATATACACATTCACATCCTTACATCGTGAACATGACTGATCCGACTCCAGGACCAGAGGGGAGATTCCGGTTCTACTTAAGGATGAAGAATTGTTCTTAATCTAAAATTTTACGACTTTTTCGTCAACTACAATTTCAGTTCTCTCGTATGAGAGCAAAAATGTGGTCAATTTAACGTTAAGAATTCTTTGTCCCTGAATAGAGCCGGTAGCGTTCTAATCTGACCCCTAAACAACATTTTAAAGTAGGTAATTAGTCAGATATGATTTTAGATTTTCACGGCCAAAAATATTTTGGTTATTTGTTTTTAAGGTGTTATGCCGTGTTGCGCTACCTCCTCCTTTAGCCAACGTTTCGGACAGCGTTGCAGTGTCCATCATCAGGGCAGATGTGTAAATGTTAGTGGTGAAATCTGTGCTTAGGTACTTCGAAGCAATACCGTGTTGCCAGCTCCATTCCACTGCGAGCTGGCATTAAAGTATACTTGAAGATGGTTTTCTGCATTTAGCTTTGGTGTAGCCGTCAATTACTGGATACCAAGAACTATTGAGCTAAGCTCCGTCGTCTCTATTAATGTTAATAGGATTTTTATGAATTTCAATTGCCTCTGTAATTAGGCGTGCTCTATAAGTTTTGGGTCTTCCCAGGACTTCAGGAACAAATCCAAAGTAATGGCCGGTTTCAATTAAATGCTCGGCGATTGCCGATTTGTCAGGGTGGCCAAGTTTACACGCTCGAAAGTGTTTCGATATCCTTTTGGAGATCGTCCGCTCTGTCTGACCCACATAGACCTTATCACATCCGGAACAGCTGAGTTTATATACTCTATTTGTTTCCAGAGGAAACTTGGTCTTTGCAGACCTCAGTAGGTCGTGAATTTTGGTCGTGGTTCCGAAGACAGTCTTGATGGTTTCTTTCCTCAACAGTCTGGCAGTTCTGTCAGTCACATTGTGAACAAAGGGTAGGAAAGCACAGCCTTTTGACTCTTGTTCAATTCTGTCTAATTACAGAGGCAATTGAAATTCATTAAAATCCTATTAACATTAATAGAGACGACGGAGCTAAGCTCAATAGTTCTTCGTATCCGGTGATTGACGGCTACACCAAAGCTAAATGCAGAAAACCATCTTCAAGTATACTGCAATGCCAGCTCGCAGTGGAATGGAGCTGGCAACACGGTATTGCTTCGAAGTACCTAAGCACACATTTCACCACTAATATTTACACATCTGCCCTGATGATGGACACTGTAACGCTGTCCGAAATGTTGGCTAAAGGAGGAGGTAGCGCAACACGGCATAAAACCCCAAAAACAAATAACAAAAATAGGTAATTAGTGTTCAAAATGGCAGTATTCATTTATTCAAAATTTCATAACTAGGGTCACCTTCATTAAAATGCTATATTTAAATATTTTTCAGTGTAACAAAATAAAATTTTAACAAATGCCAAGTTATGAAGTTCGGAAAAAATAAATATCTAATGAAATATAATTCATGTTGTAATTGTAACTTAATCTCTGGGTCGAAATACGTGACCTTTCATTTTGACCAGAAACTCTGCTTTTATCAATTTAACTTCTATCGCTAAAAGGGCCATAAAAATGTTGGATTTAATAAGGATTTTCAACGATTTAAAAATATTCGTACATTAAAAATTCTGTTCACATCTCTCGTTAAAAGTATTCTAGAATACAATTCTACAATTTTATCAACTCAATCTTTGATAATAACATTGTTATCATTGAAAGAGATAAATTTGGGAGGGGGGTAAGTGTACCGCCGCCCCGGGAACCATTTATAATCAAAAACCCCTGCCATAGGTCACCCCAAGTGGTTTGCTATGTTTGTTGATTTAGCAGGGGTGCCCACTGCCCGGGTTCATGGGGTAAGGTTTGTCTGAGTCTTTGTGGCGGATGTGTTTGCGTGACGGGCCAGATCGAGAGACTCTTGTTAAGAAAGACCATTTAACCTCTCCAGCCAGACTCTCGAGACCCATCGCCTTATATCGCAGTGGTAGGAATAGATTCATACGTCCGTCACTCCTGGACACACAGAGCCCCAGATTCTTACCCAGCCGTCATAAATGTTTCCTTCCCAGATCTTCCTGTCCTTCCTTTCCCTAAAAAAACCCTCCACACAGTATCCCCAAATATGACATAGGGCCCAAAGTGAAATTATTTTCCTCAGGCCTATTATACGGAGCTACTGAAAAAAAGCAATTTTTTCAAGTGTTATTATTTTAAACATGAAATTACTTTAGAATCAATAGATAATGATTGTTTATTGAAAAATGAAACAATACAACTTTGTATAAACCACTTATATGATGTGCAAATCTGACCGGTTTCGGAACAAACGTTCCTTCGTCAGGGAAAGCTTATACTAATTTGACAGTTTAGAACAATGTTTTATTGTGGTAGGGGTGGAACCGTTGTTAGTTAATAATTTAGATTGGGTGGGTAGGTATTAGTGTAGAATGGGTGGGTAGGGGAACAAATCCATGATTGGGCTATATGACAATATTTTTTGTTTGTTGATAATAGATTCATTATTTTTAAGGAATTTTTTAATTTCCAAAGCTTCTAAGTTATCTAAACGTTTTCCTTCATGATTAATATGAAGAATATTTATCCCTGTGTTTTTTTCAAAACTGTGGTTATTTTCAATGATATGGTTAGCGAACTCAGAAAAATTATTATTGTTAAGACACCTTAAATGTTCTTTGATTCTGATTTCAAAATTACGAGTTGTTTTTCCAATATAAAATGAGGGACAATCATTGCATTTGAGTTTATATATTCCGGAATTAGTCAATTTATGGTATTTATCTTTAGTATTTCTCAAAAAATTACCGATATTATTTCTTGTATAAAACGCTGGTTTAATATTAGAAGGGAAATTTTTGCAACATTGAACTGAAAAATTATTAATATACAAAATTTTACGCCATTCTTTATCATTAATATTATTAGAATTGTATAGATATTTATTTTTTGAAATTTTGCTAAGTTTTTTATTTAGGATGTTATCAATTAATTTTGGTTCATATCCGTTATTTAATTTCGTTTTGACTAATTCCGGAATATATAAACTCAAATGCAATGATTGTCCCTCATTTTATATTGGAAAAACAACTCGTAATTTTGAAATCACAATCAAAGAAATTTAAGGTGTCTTAATAATAATAATTTTTCTGAGTTCGCTAACCATATCATTGAAAATAACCACAGTTTTGAAAAAAACACAGGGATAAATATTCTTCATATTAATCATAAAGGAAAACGTTTACAAAAAATCCCTTAAAAATAATGAATCTATTATCACCAAACAAAAAATATTGTCATATAGCCCAGTCATGGATTTGTTCCCCTACCCACCCACTCTACACTAATACCTACCCACCCAATCTACATTATTAACTAACAACGGCTCCACCCCTACCACAATAAAACATTGTTCTAAACTGTCAAATTAGTATAAGCTTTCCCTGACGAAGGAACGTGTGTTCCGAAACCGGTCGGATTTGCACATCATATAAGTGGTTTATACAAAGATGTATTGTTTCATTTTTCTATAATGGATAACCACAAAGTAATAGCTACATTCAAAAAAATAAAAATATTTTTTATTGAATTCATTAAAATTGTAGAGGTGTATTGGAATAAATTTTCTATATTATATATACTTATATTATAATGTACTACGGTTTCGGACTACAATTCTGATATAAATAATTACACCCCATTGGTAAATCTTATGCTAATGATGCTGATATTTTTAATATGCCTCTACTGAAGTACAAAACTGTATAATAACTAAAATTTTGCAGTACGGGGTCACTTCGTAAGAGGTTTTTGGTTTTTATTTCTTCTTCACTGCTTCCATAAACTTTGTACCAACTATATGTATTCTTTGTTCTTTTGTTTTATTTGCTTTCAAAATATTGTTTTTTACCTTCTTTTACACACTGTATTAAATAAATAAATGAAACGAAGCCGTATTAATAATTTACATAACGAAAGACAATTTGACACAAATAATGTTTTCATTGGGATAAGTTGCTAAGTAAGTAGTATAAAAACATTTAATTTAGCAATCTATAAATAAGTTAGCGTGAGACTTATATTATCATTGTGCACTGTTATAAAAAATAATGACATACCTAGCGTTTAAATTGGAAATCTATTAAAGTTTTCGTCTGGAAGTTAGGGAAGGTCAAACGCTCTGAGCGCAAATGATCCGAGTACTCAGTACGTGCTTACAACAAAGTAACGTTTCGTGATGTGGCCTAATTTGCTAATAATTATATAACAAAAAGCTTGTTCAACGATTTGGCAAAATCATATTTAATTTTTAAATCCCAGTTAGTTTTATGGTCGAAGTTACTGTTTACACAGAAAAAATCCTTACTTTGAAACCGACATACATTATGTAAGTTCGGGGTCCATTATTTTTTAAGTGAAACTTTTTTAGCCCCGCTGTGATTTGGATTTCATATGAAACGGAAATGACGATTACTGCACCTGCGACGCATTAACTGCGTTCATTGGCCGCTTTGATTATGATGTCACTTTGAAAGGCTTCTATTGGTTGAGATTTGGAACGGAAATTACGCTAGGTCTGCGCTCATTTTTTTTTTTTTTTTTACAGTTAATACCGCACAAGAATCTCAACTGCTCCCATCTGGAGCCAGTGAGACTATGGCATCCCCAATTGGGGTATGTTGTGAGGCTTAAGGTAGTGGGGAGGGGAAGGAGGTGGGGAAGAGGAAGGTTGGGAAGTACCTGGCTATTCAGATCTGGTCACTAAACACGGCTAAAGCCATTTTCAAGCAACGTTTCAATTCTGAATGGTGGTATTACACCAGGGCGATACTGATAGTATCTTCCACTCTGGAACATGCCGCAAATATACTATATATTATTTTAAATGAATTAATTGTGAAATAACACAAATTAATCAAATAAAATTTATTTGCGCATGCCGGGTTCGAACCCGCGACCTCCGGATTGTGAGTCAAGAGTCTTACCCACTCGACTACGGAGGCCGTCAATTGTCAATTGGTCGCTTTGATTATGACCTCACTTTTCAAGTATTGCGTGTGCAAGCTGCACTCGAATTTTTTTTTATGTTTGTGATTTAGATCCAAAAAAAAATCTATTTGAAATTCTGCGAGTGATTTTTTTTAATATGAATACTTCACAAGAATCCCAGCTGCTCCCGTATAGAGCCAGTGAGATTGCGGCATCCCCATTTGGGGTATGTTGTAAGGCTGTAGGTAGTGGGGAGGGAAGTTGATGGGGAAGAGAAAGGTGGAGAAGTACCTGGCTGTTCAGATCTGGTCACCAAACACGGCTAAAGCAGTTTCAAGCAACGGTTCAATTCTTATAATAATAATAATAAATAATAAATTTGGATAACTTATATAGCGCTGTTTTTGCGAAAAATCGCCTCAAGAGCGCTGTACAAATTAGCATGGATTTTACATTAGAATTGACTTAACTTAGGAGGCTCGATAACAACTCGTCTTGCAGCTATCAAGCGCATGGATTATTGGAATTCTAGCCCCCCGATAAATCAAATAAAATGTCTTTTTATACACGTATTTCAATTTACTTAACTATGTAGGGGGCTAGATAACCACTCGTCTTGCAGCTATCAAGCGCATGGATTGTTGGAATTCCAGCCCCCCAATTTAATCAAATAAAATATCTTTTTAAATGTACGTTTTTTAATTTACTTAACTGTGTAGGAGGCTAGATAACAACTCGTCTTGCAGCTATCAAGCGCATAAATTATTGGAATTCTTGCCCCGCAATAATACATTTACCTTATGTATTTAGTAATCTTACACCAGGGCGATTCTGAGAGTACCTTCAACTCTGGAACGTGCCTGTAAATGAAAATTGTTGTTGATTTTGACAAAGGGGGATAATAAAACTAGTTATTCCAAAAGCGGCTAAAGTACTCGTAATTCATGTTCTGGTTTTTGGTAAGAACTAAATCATCACTGTTTCTGTTAATGGGGTAGTTAGATAGTGTCTTGGTAAGTGAGTAGGTACCTAAATAATCCATTTATCCAGCCAACGTCACGGGGTTGTAATTTTTTTATTGGATTTTTTGTCTATTCAACACCAATGTTCGCTCCTTACTCTCCTCAAAAATACTCTTCACAGCATTATCAAAGATGGCACTGAAGACAATTTTTTCGTCAGTGCTTCATGTGTGGAGTTAATGTAAAAAAAAAGAACTATTATTTTAAATTTATTACCATTAATAAAATTCGTACTAATACAATCCGTACGAGTAATGATTGTAATGAATAAAGAAAACAGAATATGGCCTGCGTGGCCGAGGTGTAAGGCTCTTGATCCGCAATCCGAAGGTCACGGGTTCGAAAATAAATTTTATTTGATTGACTTGTGTTATTTCACAATTAATTCATTTAAAATAATATAAAATATATTTTCGGCACGTTCCAGAGTGGAAGATACTCTCAGTATCGCCCTGGTGTAAGATCACCATTCTGAATTGAAAGGTTGCTTGAAATGGCTTTAGCCGTGTATGGTGACCAAATCTGAAAAGCCAGGTACTTCCCCACCTTTCTCTTCCCCATCTCCATCCCCTCCCCACTACCTTCAACCTCACTACATCAAATCAAAAAGCAGCTAGGACACTTTTGAGGTATTCATATAAAAAAGCCTTCCAGTTAACTACAACGTCAAGCCACATATGTAACTCTTAGAACGAAGTAGAAAAACTGTAACAGCTATTGCGCTGTGGAAATTGCGCTGATTTTTCTGTCACTAAACACTTAAAAATAAGAGAATTTGTCATCATCTTTATTACTATAATATATGTATATTACTTTTTTGTTGACTCGGAAAGAATGAAAGTCAAAAAGTGGCAAGATTGGATAATTTACTATATTTTTTTTTTTTACATTAACTCCACACAGGAGGCCTTGACGAAAATAATTTCCCTCAGGGCCTATGTCATCTGGGATGCTGTGTGGAGGGTCTTTTTGAGGAGAGGAAGGAATGAACATTGGTCTTGATGAGACCTATGTTGTAGGAAGGAGAAAACACAGAGGCCGGCAAATCATTCCACAGCCGAGCTGTTGAACATAAGAACGAGTCGAAGAAACGTCCCGTTCTCATGTGACTAATGTCACATGAGAACGATATAATGATAGCGAAAGAATGGATCACCATTCTAAAAGAATCAATCACCCCATGTAGGTATCGCATTTTGTTAGTTCAATTCGTTTTATGTTTGTTGTGGAGGAAATAATTCTCAACGTTTGTCTTAAAATTTTCACATAGGTCTTCATACAAAACATGGTATTTGGTTAAAAAAAATTTTTGTACCTATTTCGAGATTTACAAAATGGTTAAAATAGTTACGGCATGCCCTGGCATGTTAGTTGGAATGCTAGACTTTTAAAATGTGATGCAGGATGTACGAATGAAACTAGGATTTTAAAAACTGTATAAAACCAGCAGTGTACAATGTGCATTTTCGTGCAATGTGTCTTTCCACTGCTGCATTCTTACGAGATGTTTATGTAGTGTGACATAATGCATTATAACAATAAAATGTTACGGGTTGCTTTATGAATTACCCACCAGTTCAAATTAGTGCTAGGAATAGTTGGGCCTCGTGATCTTGTTGAGAACCGTGTTTTTAGATAGATATAACTAAACACGTTGAATTAAATAACTCAGTAGTTAGAATTCATTTATAAAATGTTCAGCAAAACAAAATATTACTTATATTATTTAATTAAATGAAGACAATATTTTCATACTTTTGAATGTAGTTATGAACTTTGTGGTTATCTATTATAGATAAATAAAACAATTTAATTATTATAAGCAATAATTATCAGCCTGAAACACTCATCAACATTGAAAAATCTTCCGAGAAAAGATACTTGCCGCCAACGGGACTTGAACCCGTGTCCTTCTGATTGAGGGTCAGCTGCTCTTGACCACTGAGCTATGGGGCTTATCAAATACCCGCCAAATAATTCAATATAAAATAAAGTTGGTTGTTTTCAGGTGGAAAAAATATAATACGCAGTAATTGTTGAATGAAACACTAGTATAAATTGAATTATTTGGCGGGTATTTGATAAGCCCCCATAGCTCAGTGGTCAAGAGCAGCTGACCGGCAATCAGAAGGACACGGGTTCAAGTCACGTTGGCGGCAAGGATCTTTTCTCGGAAGATTTTTCAATGTTGATGAGTGTATCAGGCTGATAATTATTGCTTATAATAATTGTTACCCTTTGTGCTATGCATAAAAATCTTGTCTAAACGTTAGTTTATAAATTAAAAATAATAATTAAAACAATTTAACTTTGTTTGAACCACTTTTATATTTGAGTAAAGCCGACCGGTTTCAGAACGACCGCTCCTTCTTCAGGGATAAATACATCGTATACATTTACCCTGAAGAAGGAATGGTCGTTCCGAAACCAGTCAGCTTTAGTCAAATATAAAAGTGGTTCAAACAAAGTTAAATTGTTTCATTTATCTACAATAGTTTCGGTTAAGTTTCGCTAATATTGTCTTCACTTAATTAAATATTACAAATGGAGGTTTTACTCATTAAGTTAAAAATAAAAATTTTACTATTGATTAACAGAAAAATTGTTTTGAAAATAAGAAAAGCATGTTACCAAGGAATATCATCCTTGAAAGAAATTTCATCCAGTTAATAAATAATGCACTTAGGGTAAATGAAACTATACAATTTCGGAAGTGAAGTCAGATTCTTAAATTTAAAAAATACACAATTCTTACAGGTATTTTCAGAACCTATATACATATGTAGTAAGTCAGTCCTACCCGGGCGTCGCATGTTCGATTTCTCGGCTGGCTAAGTCCTCCATCACGACATAAGCAACATTTTCCGCTGACTGTGGTGGTTGCAGTAGGAGATTTTTAAACATTGTTGTGTTATTTATAACCCGAGAATATTCGTCTTTCTTTAAATAAAAAATATTAAAAAATAATGATAATGAAAAATGTATGCCACCGTATTTGCAATAGTTGACGGTACAATGATGCGTGATTTTTCACGGATTTTCACTGTTACGAACATAAATAATAAATCTAAAACTTGTGAAGTTACTCGCTTATTTCTTAATATCATCCCAAATTGAACAGCGTTTGGATTGCTTTGTTGAATTTCAAAAATCAATTTTCTGCTGAATGATTGATGTAATTTACATGTAATACATTAACTCTACACTTAATTATCGTAAGTGTAGGTTCCTGAAAACACCACCTTGTTTAATCAATTTTGCACAGAAATCAGTGTAAAAGCATAAAAGTACTTCCACAGCAAGTTGTAAGAGCACATAAGAGTATGTTACAGTTGTGTACTACGTAAGTGTATAGGTAGTGTGTGAGTTGTGTATATATTCACGTTCTTTGTTCTCGCTACCTGGTGCTTCGGAAAGGTGTTTACTGGAAACTGTATATTCCTGTTTTGTTTCGTGTTTATCTCGATGTGTCCTCACGAAAAGTACACAGAGCACGTAGAACCACCCCCTGCTGCCTTCACCCCACTTCCCCGCCCCAAGCCCCGGCCGGCTCTGCCTGTTCTGTTGTTAGCAACAATCACGCATTGTTCTCCGCTTGAACCGGTGCCGGAGATTTTATCAGAATTGGAAATGAAACTTTTTCGCTGACGAAAAATTTGTGAAATAGAAAAAGCTCAAAGCGATTTTGTTGTTGTTTTACGTATGGTTTGTGTAACATCACTCACAGTAGATACTGCATTGTAGGTATGCACCTATTAATGTATAAGTAAAAAGATTTAATAAATTAGAAGAAGGTTTAAAAAAATATTACATTAATTTATACGTTTTTCCAGCAGATTTTAGTTCTCACAACATCACAAATTAATGACGACATATAATGTGGAGATTGGAGATGTGGAGATACCTTTGAACAAAGACATTTTAAATAGATAGCTTGCAAACTGTACAATATACTAACTTTTCAGAATTGGAAATGAAACTTTTTCGCTGACTAAAAATTTGTGAAATAGTAAATGCTAACAGCGATTTTGTTTTTTTTTTTATGTTTAGTTTGTGTAACATCACTGACAGAAGGTACTGTATTGTAGATAGTTGTTAATTTAAGAGAAAAAAGTTTGTTAAACAGATTTAATAAATTAGAAGAAAGTAAAAAAAAAGCACTTTAATTTATGCGGTGTTCTAATGTTTACATTTCTAGTTGTTTTACCTATGTAGAACGAAGGACAATCATTGCAACATAGTTGGTAAATATATATCCAACTTTTCCTCACTTAGTACAAAAAACTTACCTGCCCACATTAAGCCCGCGTTCTATACTGATAACAATTTAGGTAAATTACTAAAAAACACTAAAGATAGATATCATAAATTAAGCCACTCAGGCATTTACCAACTATGTTGCAATAATTGTCCTTCGTTCTACATAGGTAAAACAACTAGAAATGTAAACATTAGAATCACCGAACATTTAAGATGCTTAAATAATAATAATTTTTCAGAGTTTGCTAATCACCTAATTTCTACAGATCACACTTTTAATAAGGACACAGGGGTTAAAATTCTTCACTGTAACAATAAAAGCAAAAAATTAGATAATTTAGAAGCCCTAGAAATCAGAAAATCCCTAAATAATAATGCTAGTATTTTGAATAACCAAATTAATTTATCTTTCAGTCCCATTCTAAATATTTATCCAATTAACCGCTCTGTTCTTTCCGGAAATCCCGCAATTACCCCCACCCCTTTGCTCACCTCCCACTCAAACACCTAACATTCTGTATCATAGTTTAGTTATAATGTTCTCCTGACGAAGGAAGGGTGCTTCTGAAACCGGTAGAGTGTTTTAAAATAAAAGTGGTCTTAAACAAATTTATGTGTTTTTTATTGTATATAATATAGAGATTAGAGATACCTATGAACAACGACATTTTAAATAAATAGCTTTTGAACTGTACAATACACTACCATTAATTTACACGAAATAACTCGTCGACATCCAGATTTCCCAATGTTAATAATTTTTCCAAAAATATTATTTATTTGTTGCTCATGGCTACAAATAAAACTTCGTGAAATTTTTTATTTCCAACACCGACTTTCTTCCCTCGCAGGTTTGTAAAATCTCGTGAAATAGGGTTTTAATATAAGGTACTACTAGTTCACTGTTAAGGTGTTACTAGCACACTGTCCCCTTTTAAAATAACATGACTGTCCTGCATAAGATACATAATTTATGATCCAATAGATATTACTAATAAATTTATTATTAGCATCACGCTGTCTCCCCGCGCAGGGGTTGTCAGAGAGGATGGATCGCCAAACAACTCGATCTTGGCACATACAACTTACCTCATTCACATTTATACATTGTCTCGTACACGGTGGTGTAGCTGGGGGGGGGGGGGGGTGACACCCGACCGTGAAAAAAAAACTTTCGATGGTAGAATAATGCCACGAAAATATTTCTTTCGTACATTGTGATTGACGTGAATTGTTACCTATTGATTGAAGGTTGTTCTTCTGTCAGGGTTTTAAAAATGTTAAAATATATCTTTTAAAAAACAAGATAAATGGGTTAGATAGTTCATTTTTTGTAATAAACGATAACTAATAAACGCTAAACCTGAAAACAATTATAGAAGAATCCATAGATAACTGACTGGAAAAACAGTGATCAATCATCTGAATATATGTTTTTTTATTTCATTGTCGTGTGTATATAAATAATAAGTAATTTGGAGGATTTTGAAAATCATTTGACTGGGGTAGTTTCGTCGTTCGTCGACTAAATGTAAGAGCGCCGCAGATTTCGTTCAGTTGTCAATTCTTTGGATAATAGGCTACTCTTGCATTAATCGCCGCCAATAAATACCTAATAAATTATTTTCTCCAATATTAAGTAGGACATTATCCAAAATCTGGTTTGAGGATTACTAATTCTTGGGGTGACACTACGTTCATTCTTGGGGTGACACTACGTTCATTCTTGGGGTGACACCACGTTTTCTGCACTGGGTGCCACTCATGCTAGCTACACCTCTGCTCACATATACTCTTCTATTATACCTACTGACTCTTGATGGCCAGAATCGAGTACCTGTTTTACTTGATCATTTCGTGTCTTCCTCGGATTCCCTTGACTTCTATCATTCACATTCGTGTCACATGTTCTGATTATACTCCTTTCTTCGTTCATTAGCTCTACTAGTAAAAACCAGTCAAGCGTCCCTTTCTTAATCTTACCATAACGATTAAATCAGCTTTGTATTCTTTCCGGATCTCTACATAATTTCTGGAGCGATAATTCAATTTAATTCAAAACAATTCAATTAATTTATTTGTTTTAAGAATATTTTGAAATTAATATTTCAATTCGTTTTTAAAGACACATATAGGGAAAACAATAAGTTCCCTACTGATAAATGCTTTCCTAACCTTACAAAACTGACATGCAACCATTAATCCCTATTAGCCGTGCAAAATCCAAAACACTCGAGGCAGCAGCGAGGGGGTAAATATATAAAAGCAGATTTTATACTGGGGATGACATAACTTGTAGTCTATATTCTGCTTCAATTATGCTAAACACACCGATATCCGAAGTGATTATATTTAACAGTAAGATTCACTAACAACAGCTTTCCCTACCGGCATGACCATTTGGTAAGTTAGTCCTGCAGGTCTTTAAATAAAAAAAGTCTATGCTGACGGTGATGGAGATAACCATCGGGAACATGGAAAGTTTTTTTTTTCATTTTATTTATTTAAGTTTTTTTAATCCAGCAGGACTGGAAGGGTAGTGCAATCACAGTCTGCCATAATAACATGAGATACCTATATATAGGTACAATAATTACGTTAAAAAGAGAAAAAAAATATCAAAATTAAACCTAAAATTCAAAACCTAATAGGTTGGAACCAAATGATAAAAGAAAATTAAAACATCACGTACATAAGTTAAATTTAATTAAAAATAAAATAAATTAGTGTAATGAATGTGGATCTAAGTTTAAACAGGAACAAAAGAATAATGACAGAGATTCTTTGTTTGGAAATGAATGAAGGTTATAAAAGGCATGTCTTGTATGAGGAACGATCTCTTCCCCTACGACCACCGCGCAGTTAACATTAAATATATTCTGTAGTTATATACGAGTTATATTATTTGATACGGTCCCAAACACAGTAAACTAAAGACGTTTTATTTAGTAGAGAGCTGAGGCACCCGGTTGCAGTCACGATAATAACTTTGGTTGACTTCCTTGTCCTGTCACAGAAGCTGGCCAATGCTCTCCATGATAGTCGAGTTTTCGAACCATCCATGAATCTGTCCGAAAAAATGTGGTACAACGTGCACTTCCCTTGCGACCCGTTGATGGTTCATTCCGAGCATGCCCAAGAGAAAGTCAGTAGGATAGAGCCACGGGTAGTAGCCATACTCCATTAGCTAGAGAAATCTCAGAAATTTCATCTGAATCTTCTCCAACACGAGGGAATTCTTTATCTGGCGCGGGTTCCCAACCACCAACCCACTCTCAAGCTTATTCCTAATCAATGCATTGTGTAGTATTATGAATGTATCTATCTCTACGGGTGTCTCTAAAATTCCTCAAAGGAGGAAACCCAGCATTCTCAGTGAACGATGATTTCGACATGATCATGAAATGTCAGCGACATGATCATGAAATATCAAACGCGATACCAAATCTTTCATAGTAGAGACACTTTTTAAACTTCCGACGTTCATAGTATATCGGCAAAATTAAATAAGTCCTTGTGAAAGATAGAATGAAACATTTAGAAACATTGAATTCAATCTGCTTCCCTTTACTCCAGTCAATAATTCTTGATTGAAGTCGAATGCAGTCTTCTTAAGTTTATATTTCCAAGAAAAGTTTTAGGTCAGGTAAGTTAGGAACAGCGAAAAGAAGTTACTTGAAATGCAAAATAAATTCCATTAAATCATTAATAAAAATCTAAAAGAGAAGCGGTCCTAAATTAGAGCCCTGAGAAACTCCCGAGCGCACAAGATATAATTTTGCCAAGACTATTATTCCTTGTGATACAATTTTTTTCTACCATTAAATATCTAGAAAAGAATATATGATTCCATAAAAACCTATCGTTGACCATTTATCTCATGGTTCACGGAATCAAAGGCCTTTGGAGAAATCATTGTATGAGCAATACTTGTAGCCTTTTTCTAAAGATTTGGAAATATAATTAATAAGTACCAATAGAGTCGTTGATGTTCTTTTAAACCCATGCTGTTACGATATTAAGAAGGGCTCTACAAGACAGCATGTGTTTATAAAGTATCGTTTCTAATAACTTTTCGGGAGCAGAAAGTATAACCACGCACCGGTTTGAAATTTTCCACAAATATCTTTCCAGGAATCGGGATTATTATATTCGTACAGAATGTTACGCGAACACTGCGTCCAACTATTCGGAGATTACTGAAACCTTCATTCCCATTGTGGTCACCAGTCGCTTTCCATTTTTTATGTCGAACATGTTTCAGCTCAGTGCTCGTATCTCCGGAGAACCACTTCGGATATCTACGACTACCTCTATTATGAGGTTTTCTAGGGAGGCAAGCGTCAAATAAATTATACATAAACATACATGCAAAAAAATGGTGCGGCGCCTCAAGAAACGTTGTCGAAGTTACAAAGCTCTTGCCAATCGAATTGACTCATCATCTGATGGAGATCACCCCTACCAAAGATCCATCATTGCAAAGTGATGTTTGTATTTTAGGAACTTTGTTAGGCTTCGGAGGCCTTTTGCAAGAATACCGGAACTGGTAGTTTTTATTTTTTATTTTATTTTATTTATCTATATAAGGTATGTTTACATTACATTATTCGATGCCTGTCTCACTAGGGTATACCTGTGTTGAGACGTTTCCATATTGATTACAATGGAAAATATCTTATCTGGATCTTATATATTCACAATACGTTGATAAAAGAGTTCGTAATAGATTTGTAATATGTAAATGATAGGTTTATGATATTAGGTGCTTAGATATGAAATTGGCGTTTTGTATGGGAGCAACATAAAGTCGATTTTTTTTAATATAGTATATTTATTTAATCAAAGTATGCACCATTGATATCTATGCACTTTTGCCATCTCATAGGTAGTTCATCGATCCCTTTACTAAAAAAACCATTCGGACGGGAATCAATAAAATCTTTGAAGGCGGTTTGGACTGCCCCATCGGAGTTGAATTTTTTCCCTTGAAAGAAGTTATCAAAATTTCGAAAAAAATGGTAATCTGTTGGGGCAAGTTCCGGAGAGTACGGTGGAGGTCTTAGACATTCCAATTGAAGCTCCTCTAATTTGGTGGCCGTCTGTTGTGCAGTGTGTGGTCTAGCGGTCAACGAAGTAAATCAACAGGTCAGTGAAGCAAATCAACGCGCGTTTGTTGATTTGCTTCACTCAATTCGTGAGGTACCCACCTTTCAAGCTTCTTCACCTTCCCAATTTGCTTTAAGTGGATTAAAACAGTTTTATCACTAACACCGCAGCCTGCAGCTAACTCGGACGTGGTTTGCGATGGATCCGCTTCCACAATAGCCTTCAATTCTTCATTATCAACTTTGGTCTCCGGCCGTCTACGGGGCTTGTTCTGCAAGTCGATATTTCCAGAACAAAAATATTGGAACCAAAAACGCACTGTGTTTTCTTTTGCGGGCACCGTCGCCATACACATCATTAATCCTTCGAGCCATTTCTGCAGCACTGGTGCCACGGTGGAACTCGTACTCGTAAATAACGCGATATTTCAAGTTTTCCATTTTGTAAACTAAGTGACGCAAAGAAAAAAAACAATTATGGAAAAAACAAATTAATTATAATTTTTGAAACACAAATACATGAGTAAATAGCTGTATAAATTTGAATTTGGAATTCCTAACCAAAGAGAAGATATTTGAAATCAAAGTTGCCAGTACGGCAAAACGCCAATTTCATATGTAAGGACCTAATATGTTTTTTTTTATTTTTATTTTAACTTTATGAGTAAAACCTCAAATTGTAATATTTAATTAAATGAAGACAATATAAGCGAAACTCAATCGAAAATCTGAAAACAGAAAAATCAGAAAAAGATATTGACACATCTGGGACTCGAACCCAGGACCTCTCGCTTACCGGGCGAACGCGCTAACCACTGCGCCACCGTGTCGATATATCGATATATCGACACGGTGGCGCAGTGGTTAGCGCGTTCGCCCGGTAAGCGAGAGGTCCTGGGTTCGAGTCCCAGATGTGTCAATATCTTTTTCTGATTTTTCTGTTTTCAGATTTTCGATTGAGTTTCGCTTATATTGTCTTCATTTAATTAAACCTAATATGTTCATAGTGGGATAAACAGAGATTCATAAGTTATTGCTAGAGTTTCGTGAAATAATAACGTAAAAAACGCTGAAGATAAAACATCTCATGCATACTTCAAATGCATTGAAGTATTTAAATTAATAATTTGTGGAAAGGACACTCACGTGATATTGATAAAATAGTAATAAAACTTTTAGAATCAAACAAAAAAAAAACATGGCCGAAGTGTCAAGATCAAAACGCACGAAATTTTGAAACTCAGTTTTCTGTCTACCCCGACGTAAATAGTTTTATTTTGTAGCAAATAAATTGAATCGACCCACGCAACGTGATATTTCAAAAACATATTTATTTACGCGTGTGTCGCTACCCTAAAAGCTCACAAAATTGCATAATAAACCCAATGACGTAGACGTATCTCATTAAAAATTAAATGGAAATTAACATGAATTGTTATGAATTCAAATAATAGTAATTATTTATGATTTGATGCAGACAGTGATAGGTATAATTAATATTCAGTGAGGGTCCACATAGTTAGCTAGTAGCTACCTACCGGCCGTCTGGTGAAGACGCTGTACCGGACCAGTGAGTTATGCGGATAGTTCGTGCTGTGATTGTCACAGTGGAGCAGATGTTAGATTGAGGAGGCGTGATGGTCTGAGAGAACCGACATGGGAAATAAGGGAAAGTAGAAATATAATTTTGTAATTGTTTTTTTTTTTAACATGAGTACATCTGTAGAATTTCGAAAGGAGACCTCGTACAAGAATCAGGTTATAATGTCAGGTGTCAGCGAAGCTTTCTCCGATACGACAAATCTGGAAAAAATATCACAGAATTCTTTTTCTGAGAAGCACTTTATTTTTGAAATCACTCTTCAAGATGATCGGATGATTGAAATGGTCAGTAGGTAGTAGGAATTGAAAGTTGTCCTACCAATATACTCGTAACTACCATGAAAAAGATTAATTCCTGACTCTCCGTCAATTGAACTACCTACTAACAAATGTTTACACCAAATTCCTACAATTCATGCTACATTTGGTAAACGAAAGTTTACGTAGGTACTTTGCAACAAGAATTTTCAACATTCTTCTAAAATGTGAATAGCTAAAAATTTAAAAAAAAAGTTAATAAATGGATCAAAAGTAATTACAAGGCCCATACGCGTCACTCGCCCAAATCCTAAGTTTTGAATTTAACCAAACTGTTTTTCTGTACCTCTGGGTTTATTAAATAACAGAAGTCCAGATTAATAAGATAATGTTTTATTCTTGATATGGTGAGGTGAAACACTGTTCACAATTGACATGTTGAGTAGCCGGCTGTCGGTAAGAGAGGGCTCTACAGACCGGAATCTCGACATAGACAGTATAATATAGTAGACAACGTAATCTTGGCATAGACAATATAATATCATAATAGACAATGTAAAAAACACTCAGGAAATATATTTTATTATCCGCCTTACTCATAATCGCAGAATAAATACCACGGTAATTCGAACGGGTTAGGTGAAATTTGTACGACAATTTCACCTTACCTGTTCGTATTACCATGGTATTATCTTATTTTGCGAGTATGAGTAAGGCGGTATAATTGTATCTCTATAGGTATTATAAAATTTAATCAGATAGTATTGATGTACTTACCCATGCAAATAAATGTATATACTTACTTATTATAAACTGTAATTTATAAACTGTTATTTGTGAAATGTAAATGGATTATACTGTTTTTCACAATAAATCAATAAATAAAAATAATTTGAAAAATTACTTCCACAACACAGGCTAGGTATTGAGGCGGGTGATAAAAAATGCAACTTATAACTACGCATTTATTATTTTTTTTATTTTATTTTTTTTATTATTTTTTTTATTTTTTTTATTTAATAAATGTTTACATGATAGGTACATTGTTGGTATTTTTTGACTACCACACTAGGCTATTGCCCGTGTTGTGGTAGTCATACATGACATATTATTTTATATAAACAGATAAAAAAAATATGAGAAGAGGAATAAAACTAAAAACAGATAAAAATAAAGATATAACAATTAAAAGTAAGCTAAGAAATAAAGAATAAAAAGATAATTTTAAGAAAATTGAAATAAACTCTGGTAAGTATTATTATTCCTGAGATAAAAATAGAAATAAAAATAGAAATAAAAATTGGTAAGTATTCTTCTGCACGAGAGTACATGTTTGTATTCGCTTTTGATATTCTTTCTCTGAAAGAAGTTGGAAAGAGTGTTAGAGAAAGTAAATTTTTTTGTTTGTAATTTTTTTTAATGTAATGTTAAGTTAAATTAATTAATTAATTAAATTTGTATAAATTTTTAATATTTTTTTTTTATATTAATATATTTGTTTTTATTGTAATATTAAGCTCTCATGTGTTGTTTGAAGAAATCTCTTCCCTTTTCAAATATCCAATGTTTGATACGGGCTTTGAAGAGACATTTAGAATTATTCTGTGATTTTATATCGGCACTCAGAGCATTATACATTTTGGGAGCGATAAACCAGAATTGTCGTTGGGCGAATGAGGTTTTTGTTTTAGGGACCACGCAACCCAGGTTTGATGAAAAACGTGTGTGTGCTTGATGTTGTGGAGCCACCAGTAGATTTTTTTGGCATATGTAACAAATGCTTATCTTTGTAAATATCTGTCGAATGTCTAAGACCTTGATTTTAGCAAAGAGTTCGTTTGAGGGATGGGTAGGTTGGCATTTAAATATGATTCTCAAAATTAGTTTTTAATAATAATAATAATAAAAATAATAATAATAAATGAATACAAATCTGGTATGAAACATATATGGAAACTTTGACTAGCCAACTAGGAATGGATCCTGTTTTAGGCCAGTCAAATTGACAAATTTAGTTCATATCATAATTTCATATTACATTGATTAATTATATAAACATATTATTTATTGAATGAAACAAGTGTTACGATTGAATTCCTCGTAGAAGCTTTAGTTAATAACTATAATTTTGAACTCATAAAAAAAAGAATAAGCGAAGAGAAAAAACAATGTCTTAAAGTACAAATTTAGTATCGAATGCTTGTTTAACAATAGATAAATGTTTGGTCATTTAAATCGCTTGCAAAAATTGAGAATCGAGACATTCTTCAAGCGTGATGACAAAATCCATATTATAATTAACGTGGATGTTTAAACGTGATTACAAAAAATAATTATAATTATAATTAACGTGAGTGACGTATCCCTTAACTTTACGAGCGGGTGAAGAAACTTAAAAAGAATGTGACTCGAAAAGGATGCAGCAAATGAATAAAAACAATTTGTATATAAATATTTCATAAGTTAGTTAGTGTATAAATAGTGACATGACAGAGTGGTTGATAACAAATTGTATTTATTTCCCTTTCCTTGCTTCATTTTTTCATCCTACTAAGATATTTTCCCTTAGAGCACTTAATATAAAATAAAACCTGTAAAGAAAATAAAATCCAGATGGTAATGTTAAAAAGAAAGATCACCGCAGGACTTGAATGTAGAACAATGGGAAGGGTATTGATAAAATAATAGACAATTATGTTCTGAAGTTATAAGTACGTGTTTTTGTAATATTACGTATAGTACGCAATTTTGTATAAATTATATTTGTACGTATTTTGTATAAATTATAGCTTACGTAATTTTGTATAATAAAAAGAAAGATCTCCACAGGAGTTGAATGTAGAAAAATGGGAAGGGTATTGATAAAAGAATAGACAATTGTGTTCTGAAATGATAAGTACGTGTTTTTGTAATGAATGGAACTATGAGTGAGTGTTTTTTTTTTTTGTTTTTTTTTTTTCTTATATATTTTTAATTTTGTTTTATTTTATATGATGAGACTATCTATTGGTCAACATATCTTCGCTTTTGATCCTCCCTAAATCAAGGAGCCAGTCGTTGATCAATTTGCGCAAAACATTTGCACTTTTAGTTTTCCAATAATTAGGAATGATATTAAATAATTTAGGTCCTAAGTACGAAAATTGCCGTTGGCCGAGGGACGTCGTGATTTATATTGGGACTATTGGATTGTTCCTTGAAAGTCGAGTGTCGTGAAGGTGGTCAATGGACGGGAAGTGTTGACGTTGTTTTTGAGCATGTAATATAATCTTTCTAATATACAATTGTCTAACATCAAGTACTTTTAATTCCGTGAATAATGCATCACTGGGGCACCTGAATGGTTTTTTAAGGATGACTCTTAGTATTGATTTTTGAGCTTTAGCCAGGGAGTCTAATATTGTTTTGGCACATCCACCCCATCCTAGGGATGCATATTCGAGTAAAGAATTACACATGGCATAGTATATTGATTTCATATCTTTAACAGAGAGAATATTTCTGATGGTTATAAAAAGGTGTGTAAGTTTTCTGACTTTTGAGGCCGTTGCGTTGATGTGTTCATCCCATCTCAGATATTTATCTACGGTGATCCCTAGATATTTTAAACTATCCACGCATTCAAGGCTATTGCAAATACAAGTGTTCGGTTCATTGCAAATGTGAATAGTAATATTTAGTATTACCTTGGGTTGACTCGCTTGTGTTGCACTAAAAGGTATAAATTTTGTCTTGTCCGTGTTAAGAGTAAGAAGATTGTAGTCTAGCCAATGTTTGACATTGTTTATTCCAATTTCTGCTTTTCTGTGCGCTTCATGCCAGTTTTTGCCCTCAAATATTGGATACGCGCCATAAATATATTTGGGCATTAATTTCTTTAAATTGATAATTTATGCTATAAAGACCATAAGGGCGCCATCTATGGGTTTTGTATTGTATTGAATTGAACCTATGTGACTTGAGATGCAGTGTATTCATGCGTTTCCTTACCTTTGTGAATCAAGCAATTACTTCTGACGGGAGTGTCAGTAAAAGGCCAAGAGATGTCTCTCCTGGTCAGTCTTAAGAATAATTCATCCAGTGAGTGAATTATTGTTGTACCTAAGATTGGATTTTTGGCACGCATTATTATTATGCAAATTTTTGATAGTTGAAACTTCCTTGCTGTGCGAAACATCTGTCAAGATTATTCGATATCGCCTTGACATTTTTTTATTGAAAAGAAGTGTTTTTTTTGTGTGGACATCGGGGCTGAGCTGCATTCTCTGAGTGAGTGTTTGTTTGTTTTCACTTTGGTTTTTGAGATTGCTGGGTCAACTGTTTTTTTGTGTCACATAAGGAAGAATTCGATTTTCGTTAATTTTACATAGGGTAGTCATTCCCTCGTGTCAGGGGCTATTTACACGCCCCTACATATTTATTGGTCCTTCGTAGCCTGGATTATTAATTCATTCATACATTCAATTCGAGATTATAGCTTAATTACATGGATGTTTGAATTTACGTATTTTTTTTTGGTAAATTTGAAGTACCTCTCATTTTTTTGAGAACTATAGCTGGTCTTGTTTTTTGCTTTTGGATGACATATTTGGATGTTCGCAGAATTATCGTAATTTTGGATAATTATTCGCAACATTATTATTATTAATTAATTGTTAACATTGTTCGCAGAATTGTCGTAATTTTGGATAATTATTCGCAACATTATTATTAATTAATTATTAACATTGTAACATTATTGTAAAATTTTGTGGTAATATTTTCGCATATATAAAAAATGCCAAGAATTACGGAGGAGGGTTTTGATGAGGCTCAAGACAGATCGCTTATTCTTTTAACCGCAAAAAAGGAAAATCTTTTTGTTCGTATGAACGATCTGTATAATGCAACAAATAATATATCTAATTTTGAGTCAAGAAATAACGAAGTGTTTATGGCTCAGTCAGAGATGATTGATCAAATGCGAAGTCAATTTGAAAATATTATAGATAGCATCAATGATCGTCAGTTAACTTTAAATCCAGAATTTAAACCAGATTTTCAAGCTTTAAATGCTTTTGATGATCTTTTTTTGAAGGTCAAACGAACTAGATCGAATATGAAAACTTCTGTAAGAGAGTCACTGACGTCACAAAATAAGTCGCGGGAGCCGTGTATGATTAATCTTCCTGCAATAGATCTTCCAACCTTCGATGGTAAGAATGAAAGTTGGTCGAAATTTTTTGAGTCATTTAAAGCCAATATCCATAATAATAGACAGCTAACTGACTCGCAGCGTGTGCAGTACTTAGTCGGAAAACTCACACACGGGGCTTTGAACATAACCGCAGGCATTGTGCCTTCGGGTGATACATATCAGATCATTTGGGAGAGTTTAGTTAAAAAATATCAAGATAAACGTACACTAGGAACACATTATTTAAATAATATTCTCGATGCGAAAAACTGCACGAATACATCTGCCAGTCTCAATTCTTTCATTGAAAGATATTCTTCGTCAGTGTCGGCATTAAAGCAGTTAGGTATTGAAGATTTAACTGATTTTATTTTGTTTCACTGCGCGGTAAGAAAAATTGATTCACAGACGGCTCAGAACTTTGAGCTGACAGTTCGTAATAAAGAAATTCCTTCTTATAATGAGTTAGTTTCGTTTGTACAAGATCAAGTAAAGATTTTAGAACGAACGAGTAACTCGCATGGTGTCGTAAATAAAACGCATCCCATTTCGTCCTCCCGATCAAATAATACTAAATCGTTCGTCGCGAGTAATGCGAATATTCCGCGCTTCCCAGCTCCGCCGAAAGGATGTATTCTGTGTAACAAAACTGATCATTTAATCAACGTTTGCTCAAAGTTTAAATGTATGAGTTCCCCACAGGCTCGATTTGAATTTATAAAATCGAAAAATGCCTGTGTAAATTGCCTTAGTGGTTCACATACAATCAAGTCATGCAAATCGGGGTTAGTTTGTGATTTGTGCAATAAACGTCATCATACATTCTTACATTTCGGCAGTGTGAATAATATGAAAACCAATACTCATGTACATACGTCGCAAGTACCTACCAGTGAAGAACCGTCAGTCCCCCCTCCAGTGTCATCCAGCATCAATGGAACTGGCATTGGTGATAAGCAAGTGGAGGGGACCGCGAATGTCAATCCTTCGTGTTCGCTTTGTGCCAAAGTAACACCGAACTCTTCTATTTTACTTTCGACCGCACAAGTATACGCGAAGCTTAAAAACGGAAATAAAGTTATTGTTCGGTGCCTAATTGATAATGGCTCTCAAAATAATTTGATTACGGTCGATTGTTGTAAAACTCTGAATTTACCAATATTTCCTTTGAGTAATTCGGTTGTCAAAGGAATTGGATCAACGTCTCGACCAATTTTCGGTTACGTGTATTTGGATATTGAGTCTCGCGTATACCCAGAGAATAAATATAATATACATGCGCTTGTCGTTGACAGTATCACCGACCAATTACCTAATCACTATATAGCCAAGGGTGATATGAGGTACTTAGAGGGCATACCTCTCGCAGACTTAACATGGAATATTCCTGGATGCGTGGATGTCGTCATCGGTGCACAACTGTTCCCATATATTTATTTAGGGAACAGGGTTGAATCGGGTACTAGTGCACCCCCCGCGTTATCGACCGCTTTCGGTTTCGTGTTGATGGGTGATTACCCCAATAATGTGCTCAACACAAACACATCATTCTCGGCACTCGCACTTAATGATTTAGTGCAAAAATTTTGGCTGTTAGAAGAGATACCTAATATAAAATTTCTAAGTCCGGAGGAGACAGAATGTGAGAATCTCTTTACTTCATCAATTTCTCGCACTGATGATGGTAGATATTCTGTTGCTTTACCTTTCTGTAAAGATCCAAGACAATTGGGTAATTCTCGTACTGCTGCCCAACGCCGATTTTTGGCATTGGAGCGGAAATTTAAACATTCCCCTGCTTTGCAGGAGAATTATAACAAGGTTATCAGTGAATATATTGAAAATAATTACCTATCAGAAGTCTCAGAGTCTGATATCACAGAAGATGGATATTACATCCCACATCATGCTGTCACTCGTCCAGACAAACCAATGCCTCGTATTGTGCTTGATGCTAGTGCTAAAACACACACAGGGCTGTCACTGAATGACATTATTCATACTGGTCCCAATTTGCAAGCCGATTTGTTTCTGCTTTTGCTTGACTTTCGTCTTTTTCCCATCGCTATGACTGCGGATATAAGGCAAATGTATTTACAGATTGAAGTTCCTAGTAAGCATCGCAGATACCTGAGGATCTTATTTCGATTCTCAAATAATGGTCTCATACGAACTTTTCAGTTCAATCGAGTTCCTTTCGGCTTGACGGCAAGTCCATACTTAGCAATGCGGACGGTTCGCCAGTTGGCCCAGGATATGAGACCACATTACCCGGATGCTGCCAAAGTGGCAGAGTCCAAGCTGTATATGGACGACCTGGTCTATTCTATTGCAGATGAGCCCAGCGCCATACGTCTTTCTCGAGAATTAATCTCGTTGTTTAAGTCCGGTGCCTTTGATTTAGTAAAATGGACTAGTAATTCTCAAGTTGTACTTGAGAACCTCCCGGATTCTCACCGCAGCCCAGTGGACTTCACTGTTGGTTCTAACAATACCTCTAAGGTGTTGGGCCTTTCGTGGGAACCAGCTGATGACAGCTTCTTCTTTACGACATCTTATGTTCAGGAGAAGTGCACAAAGCGGAGCATACTCTCCATAGTCGCCCGTTTATTTGATGTCCTCGGCTTGGTCGCCCCTGTCATTCTGTACGCTAAATTACTTATCAAAGAGCTATGGCTGTGCAGCATTGGTTGGGATGATACACCCCCTGATAGCGTTATTCGTCGGTTTTCGGCGCTTACACAGGAATTTCCGCTAATTTCAATGATAAAAATCCCTCGCCATGTTGGTGTCCTGAAAGACAGTACGGTGCTCGTTGTTGCTTTCTGCGATGCAAGCATGAATGGTTACGGCTGTGTGATTTATTTGCACACCACTGATCTGTTTGGAAAAATTACAGTGAGATTGTTGTGCGCAAAATCAAAGGTTTCTCCCACCAAAGTGACGACCCTCGCTCGTTTGGAGCTCTGTGCCGCAGTATTGATGTCCAAATTAATACGGACGGTTCAAGATAATTATTCTGAGCGTCTTCCTATTGCAGGAACATATGCGTTTTCCGATTCTACCGTTGCGCTCTCTTGGATACATTCTTCACCGCATCGCTGGTCGGTGTTTGTTAGTAATCGCGTAGCTCAGTGCCAAGAAAATTTGTCTCCAGAGAACTTTTACCATGTTGCTGGTAGTGAAAACCCGAGCGACTGCCTTTCTCGTGGCATGCTTCCTTCCCAACTCGTTTCACATGATTTATGGTGGAACGGCCCATCATGGATTTGCAGCCCACCTTTGGAATGGCCATTAAAACCGTTTCACCCTACCAATACTGGTGAAATGCCTGAACACAAGGCTAATGTGCTCATTGCCACATTTCAGGGTGAAAAATCGGTCCTGAGTGAACTGGCTCAGCGTATATCCACTTGGGATAAACTACTAAGGATTGTTGTTTATGTCCTCCGATTCATAAAAAAGATATCACTTTCCTCTGGAACGGTCAATAATCTTATGACTGCTGAAAAGGCTGTGATTCGTGCTGTGCAGAGTATTCATTTCGCAGGAGATATTGCTGCACTCCAGGAAGGCAAATTTCATTCCAAAAGACTTCAGAGTTTATCTCTATTTCTTGATGGAGATAATCTGTTACGTATTGGGGGGCGGCTTTCTAAATCGGATTTACCCTTTGAGGTTAAACATCCGGTTTTGCTTCCCAAACATGACTGTGTTGTCGATCTGATCATCGCTCACTTTCATGTCGTGAACTGTCATACAGGCCCAGGACTTCTTATGTCTATCTTACGTCAACGCTATTGGATATTAGATGCTAGGACTGTTATTAGGGCGATGGTGCGGAAATGCAATTGTTGCTTCCGCTTAAATCCATCGCATCCGACACCGAAGATGGCAGATTTACCGTCATATCGTGTTGCAGAAGCAAAGGCCTTCGTACATACCGGTGTAGATTACGCAGGTCCACTCCGTATTACGCTGACTCGTCGGAGAGGACAACATTCTCAAAAGGCATATATTTGTCTATTCGTATGCCTTGTGACCAAGGCTATTCATATTGAGTTGGTCTCTGACTTAACTTCAAATGCTTTCCTGGCTGCTTTCAGCCGTTTTATTTCTCGGCGTGGCCCGGTAACATGCTTGTATTCAGATAATGGTACTAATTTTGTGGGTGCGAAGGCACAATTAGATGACCTCTACAAGTTTTTGGTTGAATCTGAATATGAGCCCTCATTAAAGCGCGAACTCGCTAAGCGTCGTATAGAGTGGAAAATGATTCCACCACGCGCGCCTCATTTCGGGGGTATGTGGGAGTCGAACATAAAGAGCATGAAGACACACTTGTACCGTGTGATTGGAACTCAGCTTCTCACCTATGAGGAGTTACAGACTGTGCTAGTTCAAATTGAGTGCATAATGAATTCGCGTCCACTTACAGTTATGTCTTCTGACCCTTATCCAGAAGTCCTTACGCCTGCGCATTTTTTAATGTCGACACCATTGCAGTACTTGCCTGCTTCTGTCCTGGCAGACGGTAAAATCAATTTGACTCAGCGTAAGCAATTATTAGACAGCATGGTTCAGTCCTTCTGGAAGAAGTGGCGTTCAGAGTATCTGCACACCTTGCAAGTCAGGCAGAAGTGGACTACTTCTGATCATCCGATTGATATCGGAACTGTCGTACTAGTGGGACAAGAAGATTCCCCTCCGTTAAATTGGCCTTTAGGCGTGATAACTGAAATCCATCCCGGAATGGATAAAATTGTTCGCGTTGCGACGGTAAAGACAAGATTTGGTTCTTTTAAACGTCCGGTTGTCAAATTATATCCCATTCCAACGCAATAATTTTATATTTTATCTATTTTTGTTTATTTTTATTTATTTATTTCTTTTGATTTTAGTCATTGTTTCAATGATCTCTGACCCAGACATGGCATTACTTAATATCCGTTATCTTGGTCAATTGAACTTTATTACATTGTATTTTTGGTTATTTTTCTTTATTTTGTGAGATTCTGCGAATTTCCAATGCGTGTCATTCCTGAATATTACCGGTGAATAGTCACTTTATTTCTATTTCATTTCTTGTTTCATTTGTATTTTTATATTCTTTCTTTTGTAAGCTCTGCGAACTTCCAAGGCGGGGAATATGGATACGCGCCATAAATATATTTGGGCATTAATTTCTTTAAATTGATAATTTATGCTATAAAGACCATAAGGGCGCCATCTATGGGTTTTGTATTGTATTGAATTGAACCTATGTGACTTGAGATGCAGTGTATTCATGCGTTTCCTTACCTTTGTGAATCAAGCAATTACTTCTGACGGGAGTGTCAGTAAAAGGCCAAGAGATGTCTCTCCTGGTCAGTCTTAAGAATAATTCATCCAGTGAGTGAATTATTGTTGTACCTAAGATTGGATTTTTGGCACGCATTATTATTATGCAAATTTTTGATAGTTGAAACTTCCTTGCTGTGCGAAACATCTGTCAAGATTATTCGATATCGCCTTGACATTTTTTTATTGAAAAGAAGTGTTTTTTTTGTGTGGACATCGGGGCTGAGCTGCATTCTCTGAGTGAGTGTTTGTTTGTTTTCACTTTGGTTTTTGAGATTGCTGGGTCAACTGTTTTTTTGTGTCACATAAGGAAGAATTCGATTTTCGTTAATTTTACATAGGGTAGTCATTCCCTCGTGTCAGGGGCTATTTACACGCCCCTACAAATATTAAGACCGTATCGTCAGCAAAAGTGATGATATGATCGGCAAGGTTACTGTTGCAAAGATCATTAATATAGATATTAAACAATATCGGTCCTAAAGTACTTCCTTGTGGTACACCAAATTCGATATTGGCTGGATCGCTTAGAGTACCACTAATAATAACTCTTTGGCTCCGATTTTCAAGATAGCTTCCTAACCATTTAAATAACTGCCCCTGTATACCGATTAGCTGTAATTTTTTCAAAAGGATTTTGTGCGAGATGGTATCAAAAGCTTTAGCTAGATCCAGGAAGATCGCGATGCTTTTGATTCCTCGATCGATGTTATTAGAAATTACTTTAGACAGATTGCCAATGGCATTTTCAGTACCTAAACCCGGCCGGAAGCCATATTGTCTCTCAGAAAGGATGTTATTATCTTCAAGATAAAAGCTAAGACGATTTTTGACAACTTTCTCTATAATTTTTGAGACTGAATTGACCAAAGATATCGGCCGGTAATTTTGAATTGCAGATTTATCTCCGTTTTTGTGCAGTTATACAACAACTGAATGTTTTAGATGGTTAGGGAATATTCCTGATTTGAGACTTAGATTGGAAATGAACGCTATCGGAGATGCTATGAATGACTTAGTTACTTTAAGCAGATTAGTCGAGACTTTGTCTGGTCCACAAGCGTTCGATGGCTTTAGGTCGTCAATTATTTTCAAGACTTCATTCGTCGATGTTTGTATATTGTCTATTTTATGGACGAGGTTAGAGGTGATCAACTTGGAAAGTTCGATTTCTGTTTTATTGCATTTATCGAGAATTTTTTTGGCAAGTGTGGTTCCCACCGATGTGAAGTATTTATTAGCAAAATTCGCCATATTTTTAGGATTAGAAGAGTTTACGTTACCGATATCTAACGATTTAATTTCGGAAGACCTGTTTATTTTTGTTTTACTAATATTACGAAATGCTTCCCACATACGTTTTGGAGAATAAGAATTTTTGTAAATGAACGTTTTAAAATAATTTTCCTTTGTATATTTAATAATCTTTTTGCATAAGTTCCTATATTTCTTGTAGTGAGTTTGTACTAAAATATTATCTGGAAATTTTTTGGCCCTTTTGTGGAGTTGGTTTCTTTTGTGAATCGATTTTACAAGGCCAGGAGAGATCCAGGGCGTAAGTTTAAACTGGTTGTTCGATATGTGTTTGTTACTTGTATGTTTAGATATATATGTATGTAGAATACAAATGAATTCTTTCATCGCAATGTCAGTGTCAATTTGATCAAATACTTTTTGCCAGTTTTCTAAATGCAAGTCCTCAATTAAATTATTAAAGTTTAATCGGGGGACGTACTTGATTTTAGCAGGGGGGGGCAGTTTATCTTTAAAACACTTTTTGAACTGTAATAATTGGATTGATAATGGATTCAGCATAACCACCCCATCCCACAATACCATATGTTGCTATGGATTGGAAAAGGGCAAAGTATACGGTTCTTAGGGTCTGTAAATCTAAGATGGACCTAAGGGAGCAGAATATATGGCAGAGTTTACGGAGTTTTTTTACTGTGTCACTTATGTGAGCTTCCCAACGCAGTTGGTTGTCTATGATTATCCCCAGATATTTGACTTCCTTTGATGATTTAAGAACAGAACAAGTGCAATTAGTATTAGGTGTGATTTCTGGAGTGTGTAAGTTGAGTGAACATGAGTGAATGATTGGTTTAGGGTAGTTGTTAGGTATATTATTTTGACGTATGGAAAAAGTCATATATTGTGTTTTGTCGATGTTAAGTGTGAGGAGGTTAGTGTCTAGCCAATGCTTTACTTTTATTAGGCCATTATTAGTTTTGTTAATAACGGATTGCCACGTTTCATCTTCGAATATTAAGACCGTGTCATCGGCAAATGATAATATCTTACCTCCAATATTCATGGCACATAGTGAGTTAATGTATATAAGAAATAAAATTGGTCCTAGTATACTGTGTAGTATGTTTACATATTGTCTAACGTTTATATATAATACTAGCTGACCCGGCAAACGATGTGCTGCATAAAAAATATTTGAAGTGAATATTTTGGTTGTTAAATAAAAAATAACGAATGTTTTGTAAGTGTGTGGGGATGGGATCTATGACAGAAAGAGGGATAGAGATCTGTAGACGATGACCGCCGATAAAAACATAAAAAACACCAACCATTCATTTTCTGAATTCAATGTATTGCATTAAAGTAACGGACGTATCCATTGTCTGATCTCTTAAAAGTTAAATTTAAGGTGAAAAGATGACTTGCGCATGTTTGGATAAAAGTTCTATGAGGCGGACGTAGTGCCATCTGTCATTTACAACATAAATAATTTCTTTCTGTTTGAAATACGAACAACGCGACGGTTAAATTTGTTCATACTAAAATCCCGATTAAAAAATATTAGGGTCGCGATTTAAAAACGGGAGGGTGGGATTAAATATAGGGTTATAGGTATTTTTTGATGTCAAATAAAAAAAAGAACAAAAAAATTTTTTGTCAAAAAATAGAATTTTTCTGGATAGAGACACCCTAATCACCTAGCGGATCGAAATATACTTTAAGACCTATTCTCATACCTACCAAATATACATAGAAATTTCATAAAAATCGGTCTATCCGTTTCGGAGTAGTGCGACCACAAACACCGTAACACGAGATTTATATATACATATATAGGTATATATTATTTTCTATGCATATACATACATACCGGAGGCGGTTCTAAACTTTTCATGAGCTGATGTGATAAGATTAAAAAAATTAACATTATTGATGTTGTTGTAGCTGACGTTGATTTTTTTTTTAAATTAAATTTTTTTGTGTGTACATTTTTAATCTGGGGAGCCTCCCCAATTAAAAATTAAAAATTTCATATCAAAATTCCAATTTTGAAAAATACAAAACAATTTCAGCTATAACAACATAAAAATATCGAATTTTTCAATCTTATCTCTCTTAACTCTCAACCTATCATATCTGCCTTGATTGTGGAAACTGTAACGCTGTCCAAAACGTTTGCTAAATAAGAAGGTAGCGCAACACGGCGTATCACCCCAAAAATAAATAATGAAAATACTTTTGGCCGTGAAAATCTAAAATCTTATGTTAGCTCTCTAGTTCACTGAAAAGTCGCAGACCAGCACTGGTACATATGTAACTATCTAATTTTTATTCCAAAATCCACTGTCATATTATTCGACCGGTCAGTGGTTGAGTGGGCATAGCCCTTGATCCCACCTGGGCGTCGCGTGTTCGATTCCTCGGCTGGCTGAGCCCTCCATCACAACACAAGCAAGTTTTTCGGCTTTCTGTGGTGGTAGTAGGAGATTTTCAAACATTGTTGGGTTATTCGTACTCCGGGAATGTTTGTCTTTCTTTAAAAAAAAAAAAAATTAAGTTGTTTTGTTTTTAGCTGTGTTTTACATTTTTTTCAAAATACAGATAGATTGTTATTATTCTTCGTATTAAAAAAGCAATACTCTATTTACGACTATTGAAAACGTTCAAATTCCCAAGAACAGCGTAATTCACTCGAGAAAATAATTTGACTCTGACTTGGCAAGGTAGTGTGTATTAACGCGATTCACCCATCTCGCTAAATACTAACTTTCAATACCTACTAACCACCTCTTTCATCAAATCATCTTTATCGAGGAGTGATTACAAAAATAAAATACTTCTCAGAAAAAAAATTCTGCGATATTTTTTCGGATAATTATTTCTTTTGACGCACAAGACTGTGGAACGCCGCGAGAGGTATTAAATGAGTCGGAAATTCGATCTATAATTTGACGAAAATCAGACCCTCCAAGAACATTCTACTTGTGTTCAAGGTGAACTCGGCTGGAAGTTAGTTTCAAAACTGATGATAAAATCTTAACTTTACCTAATCCCCGAGGAAATTAACAATAGTGCAAAATTATACGTAAATAATTGACTCACTAGTTTCAACTTCATTATTGCAAGAAACCACTTAACGTCGGGGGAGATGGTAAAGAATGCAATAAAATAAAATAAATAAAACAGTTATTGTTAGAAATTTTTCTTGCCAAAATAAATACGTTTGACGACCATGTTAGATTTTAGTAGTATTATAAAGCGATGTTTTAGAGCGGCGGGATTTTAGACCTTTACCGATTTCTCAATCAACAAACCATTACTTAATAATCATTTATTGTTTGAGAAATCGAACTAAATTAATATTATGCGAACTTCGCAATCAAAACTCATATTTGTCCGCCAAAGTATTTTTTTTAATCGAAATTTTGTTTTAATTAAAACATTAGTGAAATAAAAGAATTTAATGTTATTTTTTATTTTTTCACATTAGCTCAACGCAGGAGGCTCTGAGGAAAATACTTCCCCTCTGGGCCTATGTCATCTTTGGGGATGATGTATGGAGGGTCTTTTTAGGAAAGGAAGGACAGGAAGTTATGGGAAACAAAAAGGGTATGAGGGGTTAGTAGGAATCTGGAGTTATTAATCCTTCCTTCCCACTGCGGTGCAAGACGTTATTCCGAGAAAGTACCCCTCTCTCGCGATTCGGCTTGACATGAAGCGGGCGGGCAGACGCGTCCGCCAACAAGATCCGGACATCGACCCGTGCACCCCTGCTAATTCACCAAACCTAGTAAACCACTTGAGGTGACCTATGGCAGAGGTTTTGGTTGTCCTATAAATGGTTCCGGGTCGGCGGTACCCATACTTTAGTTATTACTAGACAAATAAGAACATTAACTAAGACATTTTTTTTTGTATCCATAATAAAATATGATTTACGCGCATTTTTATGCCGTTTAAAAATAAAGCACAATTAGTGATTACCTCCGTGGTGACTACAATTAAAAAGGACGCGGGTTCGATCCCGGCGCGCCTTCCTAATTTTATTTCATGTTTAAAATAACATTATATATACCAGATATCTATATTTGCGACACGTTCCAGAGTCCTAAATACTCTCAGCATCACCCCGGTCAATGAACAACACGCGGAATCAAAACCATGTTGGCTTTTGCCGTGTTTGGTGCCCAGATCTGAAAGACCAGTTACTTTCCAAACGCCCTCTATCCTATCTTCTTTCTCTCCCCATTCAGTTCAACCTCACTTGTCTTTCAACTCGATAAAATCATCTAGTCTTACAACCTTCCACGAAATTCAGAATACCTACCATAGGTCCTAAGACCCCGGTTTCGAGAAGTTGGGGTTCTTGTGCGACATCTCATTAATTTGGTCAGAATAAACTTTTCATCTGATAACGATTTTGGATTATCAATACCTTTAGTTCGTTTATGTAATCGATAAGAATATTTATTTAAATCACTAGCAGTTAGTTACTACCCGGCCTTGCCCGAGTTTCAAAACACTTTTTATCTTATTGAAAAAGTAATACCTTTAAATTCATATTAATTTTGAAACGTTTTAGTTATGCCAGAAATACGATTTAATAAAAAAAAATTAGTTTCAAATAAAAACGGTTTTAGTTTTAAAAAGCCATATATTTAATTTGTCCAATAATTTTAGATACAGAGCGAGTGATGTTAATAACTTTACCAATTGACAATAGTTGCGACCCGTAAGCGTGGTTACACGACAATATAACAATAGTAGTCAAGTACAATAAGCATGTGTGTTCCCACAGAAATCGTAATAACTCTGTTATTGTTCTAATGACAACTCCAAAACAAAAAGTAATATTTCCATTTTGAATCAAGCTTCACATTTTTGATTAAAGTTGTCCATAGAAGTACTTAAAAAAGATTTATTTTGTAGAAACAGTTTTCACCCGCCAAATCGCCTACGCGCCGTCAGACATTGTTAATTTTTTATGAAATATTCTTGTCTGAAATGGTAAAAAAGTGAAGTAACCAAATTGTTTATTTTACGTTTATATAATAGAAAAAGTTTTTTTACATCATCCATGATTTTAGTGCCCTTTTTTACATAAAAACATCACGACCTTTCAATGGCAGTTTTTAATATTCGGATACGTTCAGAAATGTTTCATTTATAGAGCTTTAAGTGCGAAGCGGAAATAACACAGTTTTTTATAAATCTAAAAAGACAAAAAACATGCATAATCGCAAAATATCGGAGTGGTTTCCACAAATATAAGATAAAACATAACTTACTTTTTTATATGGCCAGAGTTCATCGTTCCAGTGATTTAGCTCCCATAAGAAAAAAATTTGATACTGTCAAAGATGATTGGAATTCAAACCATTTTCAATATCATTCCACGACCTTTTAAGTCGGTTAATTAAATGACTTAGAATTTTTTTTAGGTTTCTTTTTTACAAATGAAAAAAAGTGTGTATCTTCTTCTATATGAAATTTTGAAAAACCAATGTGATCCTCTTTTCGCACATATTAAAGCAGAATTTTTACGCTTTTTGGTGAAATTTTGCTCACTTTATTCAAAATGAGAAGAAAATTACTATCCACATCTAATCAAACGCAAATAAAAGGTGAACATATTTTATTTTATGTTGACACTTAAAAGCTAATTACAAGACAAGTGCTTTTAAACTAAAATCAACACCCATTCAACAACATACAGTCCGCCTCGGAACAGGAATACCTAGTGAGGATGACTGTGAACAAAACACTTTAATTTGTATTTTTACTTGTTTGGTAACTAACTAACTAACTAACCATCGCCCCGTTTCCCCGCAGGGGTAGGCAAAGAGGACGGACCGCCAAACAACTCGGTCTTGGCACACACTTTTTGCCTCACTCACATTCATACAACGTCTCACACATTCTCTTCTATTATTCTGACTTTTGACATGGGCCAACTCAAGTTTGACTGTCCTAAAACGGGAATCCTCCTAGTTGGGCAGTCAAAACATTTCAAAAATTATGTGTATAGGTAAATGTATAATCTGGTACCAAATAAAAAATAAATAAATAAAATAAAAGTATCTGATTCACTTGATCGTGCCATGTCTTCCTCGGGCGTCACCGACTTCTTCTACCATTCAAATTTGTGTCGTATATTCTTCTTACACTACTTTCTTCGTTCATTCGCTCTACATGACCAAACCATCTGAGGGTCCCTTTCTTAATTTTACTCATTACGCTTACATCAGCCTTACATACTTTGCGGATAACCACATTTCTCACACGATCATACATTGTTTTACCACACATACGCTTCAAGGATCTCATTTCAACAGCATTCAGTTTACTTTCATCCTTTCTCTGCCAGTTCCACGCTTCACTGCCATACATCAGGGTAAGTACCAGGACTCCATTGTGGACTGCTAGCTTCGCTTCTTTTGATAGTTTTTTATTAGCGCCAACGGCATTCAGTCCTCCAGGAGTTACCGGCATTCACCCTTCTTTCATTATCTCTGTCAGCCTTCCCATCTCTCGTAAAATTTTACTTCGTCTTATATTGTCATTAAATAAAAAATAAATAAAAAAACTGGACTAGACGCCCGTATATAGTACGCTCTAAGTATTTCTGAGGCTCCGAGTCGCCAGACGAAAGGGTCCGCTTGACTACCCGATGTCTTTGGCAATCATCGGAATCGTATGTTCAAAAGACACAATTGAAGAAAGACGATAATGTTGTGACATCATACTTAAGTGATATCAATTGGGATATTGCATAACTTCGTATAACTAACTAATCTTTTGGGGAATGTTGAAACTACACGACTAACCTATACATATACACTACAGAAAGTAACTTACACAAGATAATAACATACAAGTGCATACCTTTAAATAATTAATCTAAAAAGGGAGTATGTCGGCACCTGCTATGAGATTCGAACTTTACCGCTAGCCTACCGTCATACCCACTTGTATATTTGCCACCATCTGCAATAATAATATTATTTCATGATATAAAACACAGTTCTGTGTTTGAAATCTACCAGACTTTTGGATCTCGAAAAACGCCCATATCCCACTTCTTACGTTCTTCTTTATTTATTTTTATTTATTTTTTTTACATTAGCTCCACACAGGAGGCACCGAGGAAAACAATTTCCCTAAGGGCCATGTCATCTTGAGGATGCTGTGTGGAGGGTTTTTTAAGGGAAAGGAAGGAGAAGAAGATATGAGAAGGAAAAAGGTATGAGGGGTGGGTAGGAATCTGGGGGTCAGTGTGGCCAGGAGTGATAGACGTATGAATCTATACCTCACACTGCGGTGCAAGGCGAAGGGTCGGGAGAATCCGGCTAGAGAGGTCAAACGGCCTCCCTCAATCAGTCTCCTCCGAACCTGCCCGCCACGCAGTGGTTGGGCAAACGTATCCGTCACCAAGACCTAGACAAACCTCATCCCATGAACCCGGGCACCCCCGCTAAGTCACCAAACGTAGCGAACCATTTGGGGTGACCTGTGGCAGGGGTGTTGGTTGTCCAAAAAATGGTTCCCGGGGCGGCGGTACCCATATTGGCCTCCCAAATTGTTCTATGATTGTCGCAATAAAACATTTTCACGCAACCATCTTCGAACAAGACCCACAAAGCCACTAGCTGATATATAAAATGAAAAATATAACCGGAATAGAAAGTTCCATTTCGATTTCTGTTTTTAAATAATATATTACTCCCAGTTGTTCCACTTATTTTGAATGCAGAAGTTCGTATTGAAACTCCATTAAAGCGGGGTCTAGTTTTAAGGGCCGGCCGGAGCGAAGCGAATATTATTTTTGAAAATTTCAGGAAATTCGACGCTATAAATGATAAAATCATTGCACTGTAAAAGAGTGCTTTTTTATCAAACTCTTAACGCATTCCCATCCTTTAGCCCCTTTAGCGATTTGAAATTCAGGTGAAACGGAAATGCGTCACAAAAATTTATTATATGACAGTCCTCGGTTCTATTATAATGTGTTAAATTCACGCATTGGCGCGGGCCTTCGATAGCGCAGTGGGCAAGGCGCTTGTCAAGTATCAGCGGCCAGAAAGACAGGATATCAGGCGAAAGGAGGTTCGAATCCTACGAAATCCAAAAAATTAAACATTTTGTGGCGGCCCTGCTACCTTATCATAAATCTGTGGCAGCCCTGCACCGCGCAGTGACTAACGAACATGCTGGAAGGTACAATGGTATCAAGTTTCGCTGATAAGCGAATTCCAGACGCTCTAATTCTTAATTATTTTTATGAAATTATTTTTGTGAAATCAATATCCAATCTTTAAACCACTTTAAAATAAATAGGCAAAAGAAAAGAAAGCGACATCTAGCGACTTTCTAGTTTCACTTCAACTGCGTGTGAATTGCACTCTCTGATTTTTTTTTCTTCTTTTTTAAGACAAAGACAAGCATTGCCGGGTTACGAACAACCTAACAATGGATACGTTTTATGATTTTCACGGCCAAAAGTATTTTCGTTATTTGTTTATGGGGTGTTATGCCGTATTGCGCTACCTCCTTCTTTAGCCAACGTCTAGGACAGCGTTGCAGTTTCCATCATCAGGGCAGATCCGGTAGATGATTTATTTTTTAGTGATGAAATTTCACATTTCACCACTAAAAAATGAGATCCGGATGGAGGATGGATGCCCTGATGATAGACACTGCAACGCTGTCCGAAACGTTGGCTAAAGAAGGAGGTAGCGCAACACGGCATAACACCCCAAAAACAAATAACGAAAAACCTAACAATGTTTTAAAATCTCCTATTACCACTAATATAATTTGGGAGGCGGGAATGGGTACCGCCGCCCCGGGAATCTTTATTGGATAACCAACACCTCTGCCATAGGTCACCCCAAGTGGTTCGCTACGTTTGGTGATTTAGCAGGGGTGCCCGCAAAGATATTGAAATATAAGTAGATGTGCTATCTGCTGTTTTTACTATGTGGGTCTGCGCTTCCGGGTGTCGCCGATATTGTTTACCAATTAACAAATAAACTGAAAGAACAAATAATTAACGAATAAACCAAACGAACGTTAAACTAAATGAACGAATTCTTTCCTTATTCAAAATATATTGTTAACCAATATTAATACACATTTTCAAAAAATCAACGAAATGAACAAATTCTTTTTGTATGAAAACTACGCTAATTAGCGCGTAGTCCGGCGACAGTTGCGCGGACACCATAGCATATCTCTTTGGTGCCTGGGTTCATGGGGTGAGGTTTGTCTAGGTCTTGGAGGCGGATGACCAGGACATACTGAACCCCACATTCCTACCCACCCCTTAAACCCTTTTCCTTCCCAGAACTCTCCTCTCTTTCCTTTCCTTAAAAAAACCCTCCACACAGCATTCTCAAAGATGACATAGGCCCCGAGGGAAAATATTTTCCTCAGGGCCTCCTGTGTGGAGCTCATGTAAAAAAAAAAAAAAACTAAGCGGATAATGTTGCTTGTGTCGTGATGGAGGACTTCAGCCGAGGGATAGAACACGCGACGCCAGGGTGGGTGGGCTGTTTTTTAATGCATTGTTAACGGATATTATTACGTATTTTGTATAATAATGAATTAAATATTTTTACAAAAAAAAAATTTGTTCAAATCGTCGCGCGTCGCGCAAATGTTTAAAAGGTGTGGTGATGGTAAACTTTTTTCAATTAAGAAAAAAACGACAAAATATTTTTTTTTAAATCAGTATCACACGCGGTATCTCAACCAATAGGAGCCTTGAAAAGTGAGAGTTCATAATCAAAGCATAATATTATATCATAATCATTATACGTTTAAACACCATTCATACTAACTACGGTAAACAATCAATTAGTTACGAGGGGGGCAATTTATATAATTGCCTTCCAGATGAAATCAAAAACGAAAAAAGTGTGTGCAAATTCAAAAAAAAATTGTTCATGTTTATTCACAAAAAACAAAGTAGTGATAGTGAATAATATCGTATGGTAATATAATATCATGTAAATGTTAGTATTGCAATCTAATGTAATCTAAGGTTATGAAATGTAAAAACTGTGTAATGTAAAAACTATGTAATATAATGTAAAAAGTACATAATTCAATATTCTAGTTAAGTAAGTGAAAATGTTATTTTCTTTTTTACTGTAATAAAAACTTATGAAAAAAAAAAAAAAAGCGGCCAATGCGGTAAGGTTTAATTTTCTCACTGGTTAAAACCTATAGGTAGATGTATGTTTTTATCTCTTTTTAGTGTCGTTTCCGTTTCATCGAGTTTCAAATGACATAGGTGCTAAAGAAGTTTCACTTCAATAATAAATTTTATTTTGGTGCCCTTTCTGTTTCTCCAATCACACATTGGCTATCAACGCATCGGGTCAATCAATATTCATCTAGCATTTCTTATGAAATAGGATTAATTCTATAGGCGCCGCGCCGGCCCATGTCAGCGACTGGTTTGGGGTTTGGGCGCGACTAAAAGCCTGCGCATGCGCTCTCCATTCGGCTTATTTCACTTGTGGGAAGCAAAAAATAAACTTTTTGTTCCGCAACTCAGCATTTTGTTGTTTGTAGAAATTTTAATTAATGCCGCAAAGTTTCCCGCAGACGAGCGGCGTAGGTATTGGAAATTCATTAACAAATTAAATTAATTAATGCCTCGTTATGAAGAGCAATCAAACATCCGCTTAGATCGGGCACGTTGGTAATACAAAAACTTTTTGATAAATTGTATTACGTTTGCGGTATGTTCGAGTAAGTAAATGTATTCGGAATTGAAAGGTTTACGCGAGAATTATGTGTGTTTGAAATGTGTTAATTAGGGGGGAAATCATACTTCAGTGCGTACAAAATAGGCTTTTATTTGTAATTTCATTTTAGGAATTGTTTTGTTATGTATTTAATATTGAATACACTGTTATTTTATAACTAAGACTTTTTATTGAATAGGTGTTTACACCATCGACTGCCATTGACATAAATTTTTTCTTCCAAACCTGATGCCACCAAGTATATTTCTTAACTTTGCCACCAATTTTTCCATATTCCATCGTTATTTGTGTTATTTGATGATACCTACGTGTAGATTTGACAAGGCATTAAAATCATGTTGTACGTACTTTGGCGAATCCTTCGATATCTTGTTTTTTCACTTCTAATTTTTAATACATTATATTATTACTAAACATCCCACTTCTGACACCATGTTTTGTTATATATTTAATAACGGAAAACTTCTCTACTGCTGGATAAAAAACGGCAAAATTTTCATTCGTGTAAGTGATACAACACCCATAATTTTAATTGCTGATCAGGATATCGTTAACAGACTTTCAACATTGAAGACAATGCCCACACAAGACGCTTCTACATCGGCCTTCCCTTTAGGAAACTAAATTTACAGAATAAAAATTGTATTACTATTTATGTCAAATTTAACCTTTTTCAATACCGTAATATAATACACAATTTCTACTTAGTCGTAATACACGAATCATCACAATACGTTAATTACAAATTTCCTTTAAACTTTTATCAAAAAATGTTAAAACATGTTTTTATCATTTGTTTGAATTGTATTAGTAATCTGTCCATAGATATAACAATCAACCTGTTAAAACTAAAGCTTCTTAAAACCACAGACATTTTAATTTACCACAAACAAAAACAAAAAAATCGTATGCTCAAAAATGCCCCCAATCACAGCATAATTATTTTTATCCAAACTATTTTCCAAACAATTCCACTAACATAATATTTAAAAATGCTTAACATATATTTTAAAAATGTGCGAGGTCTCCGCACAAAAACTCATAGCTTCTTAAATCAAATTTTTGAACAATTACGATATTTACCTTATATGTGAAACTTGGCTCAATAAATCAATACATGACAGTGAATTGTTCGACAATAGGTATGATGTATTTAGAGAGGATCGGAACTACTTTTTGTCTAGACAGCAGCAGGGAGGGGGGGGGTACTAATTGCAACCTCCAAATATCTTAAAGCCCAGAGATTATTACCCTAATCTACATGTACTGAGGAGATCTGGATATCAGTGCCAATACTAGGTAACAATAATAAACCCAAAAATTTATATGTCTGCTGCACATACCACCCATAAAACACCAACTACATCCACAATCTAACTCATCACTTCAACACCAGATCAGACCTGCACACAAATCACCCGGAAGGATTGTTTTTATTAGCTGGAGACTACAATATACCCAAACTAAACTGGAAGTTAATCGAAGGGCAAAACCAGTTAGAACCAAATTTTCCAGAAGACACTGTTAGCTGTGCCTTGGTAGACTTCCTTTCATTCACCAAACTACGCCAATTCAAGTCTGTAATCAATAAAAACAAACGAATTCTTGATTTAATCATGACAAATATTTCAGAATGTAGTATAACCCACTGTACCGAACTTCTGACGCCTGAAGATTCACATCACAGAGCATTAGACATAGAGTTATCACCTGTTACTGTACCGTCTCTTTCCCGCTCATCTAGGACAGTTGAAATGTTTCACCACGGTGATTACGGTCAAATCACTGATGAATTATCCAAAATAAATTGGAAATTCGAATTTCAAAGTAAGGATACCGAAAAAGCCGTGTTACATTTTTATAATATCATAAATGACATTATTCACAAATATATCCCCGAAAAAAAATATTTAGTGTAATTTAGAAAGGTTTCCCCCCTGGTACACTTTACCACTTAGTAAAATTGTAAAAGAGAAATTAAAATATCACAAGAAATGGAAAAAATACAAGAACCTGGCTGACTACCAATCATTTTCAGTACTGAGAAATCGTCAAAAGTAGATTTCGCTAGAATGTTATGAAAACTTCATTATGACGGCAGAAGATTCGATAAAAAAGTGCAGCAAACAGTTCTGATCATTTGTTAAATCAAAGCAATCCTCTTCCGATTTACCAAAGCAAATGTATCTTTGAGATATTTCCTGCAATGATGGACAATCCATATGCGACCATTTTAGTGATTATTTTAGGTCAGTTTTTGTAGAAAATTCCAACCCTCGCCTCAATCTCATAAACTCTGAGAATGATGACGACAACTCTAATCTACATATACACACTATTAACTTCAATGAATCATGTGTACTTAATTATTTTTAAAAACTTGATCCGAATAAAAGTGCGGGATCTGATTTAATTCCATCCATATTTTATGTAAAATGCCGAGACCAATTGGCTTATCCTCTCTCCTTGCTATTCAAAATGTCATTTGAATAAGGCAACTTCCCTAACGTCTGGAAACAAGCACTCATTACACCAATCCACAAAAGCGGGGACAAAAAAACATCACCAACTACAGGCCCATCTCCAAACTCCCAATTGTTAGCAAGATCATGGAAAACATAGTTCTTGATCAACTTTTTCCAGCAGTACAAACAATCATATCCAAAAATCAACACGGCTTTTTCAGAAAACGGTCGGTCGAGACAAACCTTCTGGAATACACAGATTTTATTTTAAACTAGCTGGTTCCCGGCATGCGTTGCTCGGCCATTTAATAAATAAATTGTTTTTCCCTTCTCTTACGTTCCCGCTCCGCCTCCTCAACCTTCCCTCCCCCCACTCCACTCCCCCTTTCCCGTGAATCCCCCTTCCGAGTTTCCCCTCCCCTCTACCCGCTCCCGCATATTCAGTTTTCAAACAGCTCGCGTGCCACCTATTGCATTTTTTTAAACAAATTTCATGATGCCAGAGCTCACCAGTAGTTTTATACAAACCTTGTCCTGACAATAACGAACACAAAAATAAAAGAATTATCCAATTTCGTGCAGTCGGTCGTTCGGAAGTTATGCGGAAGTTATTATATTATTTCGGGGATTCATTTTTATTTATAGAGATTCTACGGATGGTAAAAATCAAGTAGACTCTATCTATACGGATTTTTCAAAAGCCTTTGATAAAATTAACATTGAACTGCTTCTGAAGAAACTGTTAAAAATCGGGATTAATGGTGACCTTCTCAGATGGATCAAATCGTATGTAACAAACAGAAGTCAAGCAGTTAGAGCTAAGGGTTTCTCCTCGCGTTTTTACAATATACCTTCAGGAATCCCGCAAAGATCACATCTTGGACCTCTCTTGTTTATTTTATATATAAATGATATAGGTAAATGCTTTAAAAATTCCAAATTCCAAATTTTTGCTGATGACACTAAAATTTACAAAAAAATCACTAATATTAATGACAGCCTAGAATTGCAAGATGATATTAATAGGCTTGGAATATATTGTGCGAACAACTAACTATTCCTTAACCTGGAAAAATGTAACACAATATCAATCACCAAAATCATAAACCCCCTAATATTCCCGTACAAAATCAACGACGTAGAGATAAAAAGATGTTGTGAAGTGAGAGACTTAGGAATAATAATGGACTCCGGAATGTTTTTCCGAGCACATATAAATTCCATCTGTGACAGGGCGTATAAACTTCTAGGATTCATCATAAGAGTGACCAAATCATTTAGGTCACCATAAGTAATCAAAATACTATACGTCTCTTTTGTTCGCTCAATATTAAAATTCGGATCAGTCATATGGAATCTCCAATACAAAGTTAATATTGAAAGGTTAGAAAGAATTCAAAAAAAGATATTGGAACACCTAGACTTTAAATCCTTTCGAACATCAGAAAACCTAAAAGACCATAGACATCCAAATGACTAGACAAGCAGTTACAGGTGAGGGGTCAAACCAAACCATGGAGGGCGAAGAGGGGATAGATGACTGTGATTCGTTATACAATCAATCTGACAGTAAATAGGCATCTCGCATTACAATATCACCATTTAGTTCTTAAAAGCAAAATCTGCTTTGAATGAATAGACCTTTTTACATGGGAGCGCGAATTGCTTGCCACGATAATAACATATTTGCTAAGGCCAAATGCTCGCCCCAAAAAGACTCGCCCCAATACACATAGCAATATTTTGTTGCCGTGTTTAGTTAAAACACTATTACAAATGTTTCATAATTTACTTACTCCTGTAACCAGCGACGAGCACACTAGAGAACCGCCCACATTCGCTATGTGCATATTGATATGTAGATATATTGTATAGAATACGCTACCGTTTTGGCGTTGTATTTCGTTAAATGTATGGATGTTACCTTCTAGCTGTTCACGGCAAGAATGATGACGTCACACATTTTAGATTCAAGCGAGGCTCTATCCCCTCCCCATGGAGCGAGCCGGTTCCAAGGAGGAGCTTCAGCCGGCGCCATGTGGAGGGGGAAATAATACGTTTTTATCACTTAGGGCAGGTCCATGTACATTCATATGTCCGTGTAAAAGACTCATTAACATTCCATAATTTATCAACCTTAGAAGATAGAAGAAATATATCCGACCAGAAATTTTTATTCAAAATCATTAACAACGTTGTTGACAACAACTATCTTCTAGAACACATTGATTTCCACTGTCCAATAAGAAACACAAGGTAAAACCAACTATTCCACATCCCACACTCAAAAATAAATTACACACAACATTCATTTCTCCGAAGGACGTGCACAAAATACAATGATATCTTTTACGACGCTGATATGTTCCATTGGTCCTCAGGTCAATTTATTAAATTCATAATAGAAAAAGCAAATTGTTAATTACGAACTCTCCACCCCTGCTGTGTGTTATTTTTTCTTTCATTCTCATTATGTTGGTTTTCCTTCTTTTTATAATAATAATAATATTTGGATGATTTACATATCCCACATGCTTTAATTTGGGTTTATATGTTTTGTATATATATATTTTTTTCTTTTTTTCTACCACTTTATGTTTTCTTTAATGTTTTAATCAATGTTTTAATCTATGTTTTTATATATATCATAAATTTTAGCGGAAACTTCGCTGGTTAATGCAACCATGTAAAATGTTACTTTATTATTAAAATATGTATTACTGTTTGTTTCCTAAATAAACTAAAATAAAATGAAAATAAAATAAAATATTGAAAACACTGTTATTTTATAATTAACACTTTTTATTGAATAGGTGTTTACACCATTAACTGCCATTGACATTAATTCCAATAGACCAGAGATGACAATTATTATGAGAAGTAGTTCAGCACCAGTGATGTGCAACATATAACAATAGTGGTGTGACAGGAATGACACCCTCGTGGACCAGGATAAGGCTCTCCATTACGAATCGGAAATCACGGGTTCAAATCCCAATGATATGCGGAAGTAAATTTTGTGTGATTAATTTGCGTTTTATCCACGATTAAATTTTTTAAATAATGTGTAGTACATTTACAGCACGTTCCAGATAGAAGCTACTCTCAGTACCGCACTGAAAGGTGAAAGACGGAAGGTGGAATTTAAACATTGCTTGAAATGACTCTAGACGCACGGTAGAATTTGGCAGCCACCTCTGGTCTGGAGCTCCAAAATACCTGAAAAATACCCTCGACTCTGTGCAGAAACGGGCGGTCCGTTTGATAGATTCTCCCATCTTAACAGACGGATTGCAATCTTTAGAGCACAGGCGTCGGGTGGGAATGCTATCCTTGTTATACCGGTATTACAATGAAAGATGCTCCGAGGAACTAGCATCATTGATCCCTTCGGAACCGGTGGATAGTCGGGAAACACGCCAAACGCGTGCCCAACATTTGTATACGGTTGACATTTGTCACATGAGAACGGTTCGTTTCTTCGACTCGTTCTTATGTTCAACAGCTCGGCTGTGGAATGATTTGCCGTCCTCTGTGTTTCCTCCTTCCTACAACATGGGTCTCTTCAAGACCAATGTTCATTCCTTCCTCTCCTCAAAAAGACCCTTCACACAGCATCCCAGATGACGTAGGCCCTGAGGGAAACTATTTTTCACAAGGCCTTCTGTGTGGAGTTAATGTAAAGAAAAAAAAGACGCATTTGGTGACCCTGAATAGCCAAATAATTCCCCATCTCCCTCCTCCTCTCATTTTCCTTTCCACTCCCTTCAATCCCATAATATACCCCATTTGAGGATGCCAGTCTCACTGGCACGAGAATTTGGGAGAGGGGGGTATATGTGAACCGCTGCACCGAGAAGCATTTATTAGATATCCATCGACTTGGCAAGGGCGAACCCTTACGGGTTCTTTGGTTGAGGTGTGTTTAGCTGTGTGACGGGCTGGATCGGGAAATTCTAATTTAGGGGGACTCTTTGACCTGTCCAACTAGTCTCTCTCTTGCACCTCCGCGGGAGGGATAAATGCATATTATGTCCATCACTCCTGGACACACTGATTCCCAGATTCTTACCCATACTCGTATTTTTTCTTTTCCAACACTCCCTCTCCGTCCTTTCCTTAAAAATACTCTCCAAACAGGATCCTCAAAGATGACAAAGGCCACGAGGGAAAATATTTTTATATTCGCCATTCTCCTCGATACAGAAAAGAATGATATTCATTATTATTTTTTATTGATAAACTAATGTTTAAGACAAGATTTTTATGCATAGCTCAAAGGGTAACAATTATTTCAAGTAATAATTACTAGCCTGAAACACTCATATACATTGGAAAAATCTCCCGAGAAAAGATACATGCCGCCGACGGGACTCGAACCCGCGTCCTTCTGATTTCCGGTCAACTGCTCTCATCCACTGAGCTACGTCGGCTTATCTCCTACCCTCCAAATAATTTAATATATACTAGTGTTTCATTCAACAATTACTATTTAGTACATTTTGCCACCTGCAAACAACCAACTTTATTTTATACGTCTTCGCAGATGAACAGTAGGGTGGGTCACGGCTGTATGGGAAAAATATTCATGTTTTGATTTGTCTATTAGTGATAAAGGGTGTTAAATGGAGATATAAAATCACGTAATTTTATAAATAATATTTGAATATCATATTTTTCCTCCGGATTAATTTTGAAATTTCACATAATAGAGAAAAACCCACCCTTGTTAAATCTTAAAAAAATGTTAGATAAACCATTAAAAATTAACTATTTTTAATAAATCACGAAATTGAGGGAATATTTTGATTTATTTAATAAATATATATTAATATACCAAATTTAAATTATCTCAAGGCAGTAAATTCAAAACCAGCAAAAACCTTCTTACTCTCAAATTACGGCCTTATTTTGCGAGACTCAATCTTGGGACTTTTTGTAAAAATATTCTATATTTGGAGTGGAAAATTACAAAAAATATGATTTGAAGTAATCATGGTAACTTTTTTATATACTAGAAATAGCCCATTAAAATGAAAATTTTCAAAACTTTGATGTGAATCTGGAGGAAGAAGATCATATCAGAAATTAAAAAAAAATTGAACACGTCGTTTTGAACCCATTTGACACGAATTTAAAAATATATATTTTTTAAATGACACACCTTACGGTTAGTCAGCTACGGAAGCCTAGCTCTTCCAGAATAATTATATTGAAATGTCTCGCTGATTGTAGAAAAGCAGATGCAAGCCTTTTTTTGTTTAGCACCTCTTCCAGAACGAATGAATTGGCACGCCCTAGGCCTAGGTATATAGCCTAGAATATATTGATCAGTACGGCTCAAAGGTCGTAAGTAAGCAGATGCAAGGGTGTTACCGATAACTATCTCTTCCAGGATGGGTTAATTTGGATAAAACAGTAATAAAGAACTCCAGTGAAAAATATTATGGCTTTAAAAAAATATGTTCATATAGACCAATAAACGCTGATTCTAAATATATAAGTTTTATTTAATAATATTAAAAGCAGAGTTCTTAAAAAAATATTAAAAAGTGCATTTTTAAACATCTGGCCAAAACACAGTGTCAAGTTGGCATTACTGAAATGGTTAGTGGTGACGTCACTGCTCCTCGTATCGTGTCATCACCGCAAAATCATTGTATGGGTAATGTACGGGAACATACGGGAATGTAGAAATGACACAAGCCATCGTATTAATTTATTCGTTTATTTACATATCTACTGTTTATAGAGATTCAGTTGTTGTGTTTATTGAAACATTATTTAGGCCTAAATAATTCAGTATCAAAAATAAAGGTATCCGTATTATTTAAAATATTGAAAAACTTTAAACTGTGCACAAAAATCGTATAATAAATATACTATAACATAATGCTACCTACTACTTTACGGCCAAATAAAAATGGCGGCAATCGATCAGCTGATATCTTTTGCCTACACTTTTGTGGGTGATTCTTCGTTTTTGATAATATTGATTTTAAAAGCTAAAAAGTAATAATTTCAAATAACTTTTATACCACTCTCCCGTAATAATATTCAAAAATATAATAATATAATAAATATAACATAATAAATAAATAATTTCACCTAAATAATATTTATTATTTAGGTGAAATTATATTAAAATAACTTTTCAGGAGTGATTACGTCACACGATTGTAGTGCACATGCGGTGGTTTTCGGGGATCTTGAAAAATTAAAACTTTGACAATTATTTTAACTATTAAAACTAATTCTAAAAAAAAAATGCAGTTATTTAAGTAAGAAGGCCATACTGAATGCACCCTGTTTCGACAACTCGAGCAAACTTAAGGCCCGACTACCAACTAAGCGACTACCGAGAATAATTTTCTTTAATGTTCCCCGAGACCTGGCTGATGAAGAATTTTTAAGAATGGCACTAACTGGTGTTCCCAACATTGACGACATTGAAGGAACCATTGCGTCCTGTACATTGAGTCACTTGGCTGGTGCTCGAACAGGAAACACCTGTCATCGAATTTATGCAGTACCCGCTACCGTGCGTAAATTTCTAGTCGAACAAGAGAAGGTATTTGTATGCTGGACTGTTTGCCGCGTCAGAGACTTCATTGGCCTTACTGTCTGTGCTAAATGTCATATGATTGGTCACTCTTACAAATATTGTAGAGATACCAAACCAACATGTGGACACTGTGCCCAACAGAATCACACCGGTGAGGCTTGCCCAAATTCCACCACCAAACCAGTTTGCGCAACATGCACCAGATTTGGAAAACCTGCTGATCACTCAACTGGAGACAGGGACAACTGCCCGGCCTACATAGCTGCCCTCAAGAAAGACCTCACTACAATAGACTATGGAGTGTAATAGACACGAACGCAAGTGCTTAACTATCGATGAGTATACTCCTGTGAATAGCTGTCTTCGAATAATGTACATGAACGCGAGAAGCATCCGGAACAAACTTGATGAAATTGAAGAAAAACTCAGAGGATTACGCGATATTGTTCATGTCCTTGTCATCACTGAAACATGGCTAGATGTTGGAGAAGAAAAGTTTTTTGGATTAAAAGGCTACAATTGTGCGTTTGCTTCTCGCCCCAAGGAGGCAGGAGGTGGTGTAGCCATATATGTACTGGATTCTATGAAGTTCTCCATCATTGATAAATTTTCCAACGAAAATTCATTTTTAGGTATAAGTGTATTTAGCAAGGATAGGAAACCGGTTAACATTTATGCCATCTATCGGAAACCCAACCCTAATATACATGATTTCCTGACACATTTGGAAAAAATACTAGACAAAAGCAGACAAGATACATTAATACTCGGAGACTTTAATATTGACACTACCATAAACACATCCTCTTCTTTAAATTACCTCAACACCTTAGAAACATACAATTTCTCAATACAAAACAAATCATTTCCCACTAGAGTCACTAACACAAGCAGCACCCTCATAGATCACATCATATCAAATAGACTAAACATTCCAATTACCATATCGAACATAGATGACTCACTTAGTGACCATAACATTCTTATTATTGATTTCAAGAATAACCTAAAAAAATGGTCTAATAATAGGAACAAGCCACGCCTTACAAAACCTATCATCAACAATATGGCAGTAAAATCTTATCTTGCAGCTAACAAATTTACCATCAACTCAACCAAACAAGAAGACAATTATAAAGATTTTAACGATTATGTCAAAAATGCAATAGAAGCAGGTAAAACGACACCTAAAGTGAAAATAGCTAATCGACAACATTTAAATACACCGTGGTTCGATTCTAAACTGAATTCGCTGATCAAAGAAAGAAACCAGCTTCACAAGCAGTGGAAACAAGACCCAGGAAATATGTCTCTTGTAGTCCATAAAAATAAACTGAGAAACTTAATAACTAATTATAGGAGAAGTTTGAAAAACAAATATTATGCCAATAGCCTTCAACAAAACCTGAATAACCCTAGAAAAACTTGGAAAACCATTAACTCAATTTTATCTAACCGTGCACATAAACCCTCCAACACCATCGAATCTCTCATCGTAAATAATTGTGAGCTTAGGGGACCCAGTGAAATAGCTTCAGCATTTAATGAATTTTTCTTATCAGTTGGAGAAAAGTTGGCAGCTGCCATTCCATCATTCCCGGATGACTGTAATACTATATATGTAGAAGCAAAGGCAAGTCAATCCTTATATATGGCTAGGACAAATAAGGCTGAGGTATTAAAGATCATCTCGAAACTTAGGTCGAATGCAGCGGCAGGTATCGATGGAGTAACCCCGTACATCCTTAAAACCTGTAAAGAAGAACTAGCTGAGCACTTAGCGCAACTTATCAATTCCTCCATAGGCTAAGGAGTATTCCCAAATCAATTAAAGCTAGCAAAAATTATACCAATTTATAAAGAAGGCTGCAAAAAATGTATTTCTAACTATCGCCCAATATCGGTTTTATCAGTATTTTCAAAGGTGTTCGAGACTATTATCAAGGATAGACTTCTAAAATACATCTCTAACAACAATATCCTAACACCACAGCAATATGGCTTTCGAAAAAACTCCAGTACCCAATGTGCCACCTTCGATTTCATCTCGAACATTCAGCAATACATAGACCAGGGCGAATATGTAGCAGCTATTTTTATAGATCTAAAAAAAGCCTTTGATACAGTAGATCATGAAATACTCCTACAAAAAATGGAACATTTGGGTATAGTCGGAAAATCTTTAAAGCTCCTCCGAAGTTACCTATCTGATAGATATTGTCTTGTCGACATCGAAGGGAACCTAAGCGGCTTTGGAAAAATCACATGTGGAGTGCCACAGGGCTCGATTCTAGGACCCCTACTTTTCTTACTATATATCAATGATATAACTAAATGCGGCATCTTGGGAAAACTTCAACTTTACGCTGATGATACTGTGATTTATTATCGTTGTAAAAATCTGAGGGAACTTGAATCTCTAATGAATAAAGATCTCGCAAAGCTAGCTAAATGGTTGCGGATAAATAAATTAAGCCTCAATGTCAAAAAAACTCACTATCTCACTTTCGGGAAAAAAGATTATATGACAATGAATATTACTCTTGGAAATGAAAAGCTCCAAAATGTACAAGTAACGAAATATTTAGGGTTATTCATAGATTCTAACCTATCGTGGAACTCCCATGTTGAATATGTTAAATCCAAAATTTCCCCGATAACTGGTGTACTCTATCGACTTCAAGATGTGCTCCCCACAGCTTTACTGCGTGCCACATATTATGCTTTGATCCACTCTCACCTAAGTTATCTGGTTAGTATCTGGGGCACCATTACTAAGAAACAAATATCTGAAATACAAGTAATCCAAAATAGAGCCATAAGAAATATATACCATCTACCATGGGATACGCATGTCAAAGACATATACTCACTGACACAAATTCTTCCCTTTACCATTCTGCCAAAATATAGCATCACCACTGCCATCCTACAAATAATTCAACACTCGTCACACACCACCACTAAACCAGCCTTTAATTCCGATATACACCAGCACAAAACACGATCACAAAATCAAATACACCTATCGTCATCTACACACACAACTAAATTTGGAATTAACTCCTTACAATACATCGCACATACGCAATACAACGCATTACCTAATGTCCTAAAACTACCAGAATCAAACAAAAAAATATTGGCAAAGGCTCTAAAAGGATATTTTCTCAGCAACTTTATTAACCAGTGACGAATTTATCTGTCTTCCTTTGTAACTCTTGTATATTCTTCAATTACCTGTATCAAGTGTGTCTAGTCCATTTAAAAATCTATGTATTGTTCATTGATTTCCGTGTTCTTATGTAAAAATAATTTTCCTTTAGATGTATAATGTTGTCCTTCCCAAAATGAGTTTTATTAAACTCATTGGGAGTAATGTATTATAAATTTTATGTAATAATTTTGTAATATATTATCTCTAATAAAAATAAAAAAATAAAAAAATAAAAAAATTATTCAATAAAAAAAAAAAAAAAAATTAGACTGGAGTTCTCTATTGTAAACAAACAGTTATGTGCTATATGTGGAAGCATTCCAGAATTCATAGATTGATACTCCTGAATGTACAAGCAGATGCATATCTACTAAAATAAATTACTCCTTTGCCTTATCACCGGAATTCTGTTTATATATTTTAAGAAAAATAATTACCAAAATTTATTAGGAACAGTAACTCCTGGAGCTCATTGGGATAAATTCATTATTGATAGATTGATATTTCTAGTAGCTTGTAACACATTAAACCCATATCATGGATACCATGCTCTTCCAGTATAGATAGATGTAGGTACTTGTTTGTTCAGCATTCAACGCTAATGAAAACAGCACATTTTCCATTGTCCAGTTAGGATAACAAACGACATTGTTGGTAAACCTGATACTCCTAATATCTGAATATCCCGTGCTGGCGTTCATTATCACCGGCGAGGAGCGCTCGGCAAACAACTAAACACGAGGCATATTGCATTATACCACGTCACCAATAACCCTCACAGTGTGGCCACCGGGCAAAGTCTGCGGTGTTTTATGATACAGCGGAATGGCCTCAAACAGCCAAATAACGTACCCTGCCCCAACACCCCAACACCACGTAACGGCACATGCCCCCCTGTCACATATTACCCCACGTGCAGAATGAGGGTTTAAACAACAAACATGAGAATTTTTCGGCTATTCCAAAGTTACGAACTAACTATCGCACCCTTTTCCCCATATTTTTTTGCAATAGCTCCACACAGGAGGTCCAGAGGAAAATGATTTCCATCAACTATATCATCTTTGGGGAGCTGTGTGGAGGGTATTTTAACGAAAAGAAAGGAGAGGAATTTCTGAGAAGGGAAAAGGTATGAGGTGTCTGGGCCAGGATCGATGGGTGCAAGAGTAATTAATTTTACTTTATCTTTTTTGTAAATATAATGCAATATAAAATAATAAAAATACATCGAAAAACTTTCTTCTTTCTTTTGTGTTTTCTTTGCCTGGTAATTTTGGAGTATTTTGAAGATTTTTTTTTTTTATTCCTTTATTTTTCCCATATTTTACAATTTATATTTACATATTTTGAAAATCATAAACAATAATGTGGGAACCCACTAAGGCGCAGCCTGTGCGTGGGTAATATAGTTAATATAAGTTTTATTTAGTACCTAGAAAAAAACAAACAGGGGTATATAAAGCAAAAACAAAAATTCTTTAAACAGTTTGTACAAAAAGTGTATACAATAGTGTACGGTTAAATACGTGTAAAGTGTAATAAATGATACATTGTAATAATAGGTGTAAAGTTTGTGAGAAAAGTGATATAAAACTAAATAAATAGAGCTTTTAGAAACATAAAGTGAAATAAAACTAAATAAATAGAGTTTTTACATCTGTATGGTTTAGCCATAATTTTAACTCTTTTATGAAATGCGGAAGTTTAGTTGCAACTTGAATATGTTTTGGTAAACTATTGAAGTTACGAGGTCCAATAAAGCTACTGTGAGTTTGCATTTGTTTTGTGAGTGTTTGGGGGGTATAGAATACATTATTATGTCTAATGTTTATTCTGTTTACATTTTTTTCGAATTTGTTACGTTTTTAAAGATATATTTCATGGTTTGCAGTATAAATAGTTTAAGGAGACTGAATAGTTTAGATTCTTTGTATAAAGCATCTGTCGAAAATGTTCTAATTCTATTATACATAACTTTGATAATATAATTTTGAGTTTTTTGTAAAGGTTTTATAAAAGTATCAAGCGCACCACCCCATCCTATTATTCCATACATGAGTGATGATTGCACCAGAGAATAATAAATCATTTTCAATTTGTCAATATTCAATACTTCTTTAAGTCTGTACAATATGTACGTAAGATATCTCAATTTAGAAACGGTATTATTTATTTGTGATTGCCAATTTAAATTTGTATCAATACATATACCCAAATATTTTATCTTTTCAACTTTTCCAATTTCAGGGCAATTTGAGCATATTACTTGATTACAGTTAGCATTATGAATTCTAATTTTAAGGTTATTGGGGGGTTTGTTTTTACTGTTTTTATAAAAAGGTAGGTAAAATGTTTTATTGTAGCTTAGGAAGAGTCTATTACTATTTAGCCATGATGAGACATGTGCAATACATTTTTTTCATTACTGTATCATCAGCGTAAGATACAATATCACCAAGGATTACAACATTACATAAATCATTTATATATATTAAAAACAGGATTGGGCCAAGCACAGTACCCTGTGGTACTCCATTTTTTATCCTCGTTTCAGTACTATAAAAGTTCCCTATTTTTGTTTGGATATTGATTTCACAAAAATGATTTTTTTTTCGCAGGATTCGATCCTTGGTCCGCTGAATATCTGGCCGCTAAGGTTCATCAGGCGCTTTACACCACTAGACTAAAGAAGACTCGCGTGGGACCGTAGATTTATCGGAACCGAGTACCCATGAAATAAATAAATATTTTATTGCTAACTCATTCTCTCGCAGTCTAAATCTTACAGATGTATGTGATTATCTCTTTTGGGTGTCTCTCCCCTGTTTCATCGAGTTTTAAATCACAACGATGCTAAAGAAGTTTTCACTTGCCATAGTTTTTACATGACAGTGTAGAACAGTACAGTACAATGCATGAACAATAACACAATAACCTGTGGCAGTTATAATCGCCGTCGCGTCCGTGCAAAAAACTTTTATTATTTGGGCGAAGCTGAACCGTGCTAAGGAGTTCGGGCAGCGCGCTTAGTCCACACTTAAAATTTTAGTGAAACAGGTTGATTGCGAAATTATGCAGATGCTTGTGGTACTGGGCACTGTAGTTGAGGTTATTAAAAAAATACGCTGGGGAGAGAAGAATGCACAATATTTATGAAAGTTTGAAGCAGTGGACGTGGCGTTACGTTATTTCTGCCGGAGGGAAGCGAATATAGGGATCCTTATTAAAATCTTCGACCTACTTCTTTCTAACTTGAAACCAACTTTCTCGTATGTTTTTATTGACCATTTTTTTAAATATAAATACTGCGCTACGAACGAGAGGAGTCCGAACTGCCCAGAGCCGTTTGGAATATGTTATCCTGTTTTCAAACTGTTCTATTTTATAATAAAATTATTTTGTGAACAAGCAATTGCTTCAAAAAGAAGAGTGGTATTATAAATTCCGAAACGTGCGTTACTTAATGTGGCTAAACAAGCGCTTAGTGCAGTTTAAAATTGTCTTAAAATTAACTCGCTTAACCTTAATATAAACAAAACTAAATATATAACATTTTCAAAGAATTCAAAGATCCAACCAGTAAAATCACTACAACTAAAATTAATGAACGCCATAAAAACAATATTCAATATCATTGCCCAGTTATAGAAAAAGCACAAAACATGAAATATCTCGGAGTATTGATTGATGAAAATCTTAGATGGGACCTACACATCAAAGGTATTACGAAAACAACTCACAAGCCTAACAAATTGAAGTGAAACTTCTTTAGCCCCGTTACAGTTACATCTGACAGTCCTCGGTTCTAATATATATATATATATATATATATATATATATATATATATATATATATATATATATATATATATATATATATTTATTTTTTTATTTATATATTTTTTTTTTTTTTACAGTAAATACCGCACAAGAATCTCAACTGCTCCCTCTGGAGCCAGTGAGACTATGGCATCCCCAATTGGGGTATGTTGTGAGGCTGAAGGTAGTGGGGATGGGAAGGAGGTGAGGAAGAAGAAGGTTGGGAAGTACCTGGTTATTCAGATCTGGTCACCAAACACGGCTAAAGCCATTTTTAAGCAACGTTTCAATTCTGAATGGTGGTCTTACACCAGGGCGATACTGATAGTATCTTCCACTCCGGAACATGCCGCAAATATACTATATATTATTTTAAATGAATTAATTGTGAAATAACACAAATTAATCAAATAAAATTTATTTGCGCATGCCGGGTTCGAACCCGCGACCTCCGGATTGTGAGTCAAGAGTCTTACCCACTGGGCTACGGAGGTCGTCGTATATAATATAATACGGTAAATTCGCGCATCGCGCGCGGGCCTTCGATAGCGCAGTAGCGAGGCTCTCGACAAGTCCCAGCAGCCAGAAAGACAGACATCAAACGAACGGAGGGTCGAATTCTACGAAACCCAAAAAATAAACATTTTTATTTTTGTGAAATCAACATCCAATCTTCAAACCACTTTAAAATAAACATGCAAAAGAAATGAAAGCGACTTTCTAGTTTCACTTCTACTGCGTGTGAATTTTTTTTTTAAGAATCTAAGAAATGTTGTAAATAAAAAAAATATGAAAAAGGTATACTGCACGTTATGTCATTACGAACTGAATATGGAATCAGAGGATGTGGATCTGCTACACATAAGTGCACAAACAACCTGAATACAATTCAAAAAGGAATCGTAAAGACCATACTTAAAGTACCCATTAGAATGCCTTCAATTGAAATTTTGAATAGTTTTGACATACCAAATGTACAAAAAATATACCTTTGCCAAAAATACATTTTTGAAGCCATTCAAAAATACTGAATCCTCTTCTAGACCGTATATAGTTACATAACGCTAGATCGAAATGACATAAAAAATATTCCAAGTTATAAAACCACATACGGAGAAAGAAACTGCATTTACTTTGCATCAAAACTCCATAACATCCTTCCCTAAGACTTAAAATTAATAAAAAAAATTATAATGAGTACAAATCACCAAGAATAAAAATTTGGCTGAGAGAGATCAATGAAAATACCCTAATGAAGTCACTAAAAACAAAAGAAGACAAATCTATCTATCTATATAAATAAAAAATGAATCAGTTAATATCTATCTATCTACATCTATATAAATAAAAAATATTGAAGTGTGCATGCCCACGAAGGTTTCTGTATATACTGGTGAGCTCTGGCATTATGAAATTTATATAAAAAAAATTGCAATAGGTGGCACGCGAGCTATTTGAAAACTGAATGTACTGGGACGGAATGAATGGAATGGGGGAAAAGGGAGGGGAACCCGGGAGGATGGTTCGCGGGACGGGGAAAGCGGGCGTGGGGAGTGGGGAGAGGGTATGAGGAGTGGGAACGCGGGAGAGGAAGGATAGGCGGAAGGGGAACGGGACGAATGGGAAAGGACACGCAGGGAGAAACAGCTTATTTATTAAATGGCATAGCAACACAATACCGGGAATTCGCTATATTAATATAAATGGAGAGACCGATCGATTTGATTTGTATGCAAATTAACAGATGGCGGTGTGAGTTAAAAGGTAGGGTAACCATCCAGTAGATGGTGTTGTGTTTCGTTACCCACAGCAACGCGTGGCCGGGTCAGCTAGTAAACTATATTTAAATAACTTTAGTCCGCCTCGGCACAGGACCCCCTAGCCAGGATATCTAAGAAATACAATATAAATATGGGTACTTAAATTCACCATTACATTTTGTACATACAATTATTTTATATAGTCGCTAAAATAAAAATAAGAAATTACTTACTAAATTTCCTTTTTTTCAGACATATTTTTTTTTCTTATTCATATTCATTCTTAGTCATTTAAGTATTGTTTAAAAATCATTTTATTTATGTACTCTTCATAATAAAAAGCTTTTGAGTATGATTTAAGGGGGGAGGTAAAGAGTATAAGTAAGAGGATTGTTAGAATGTACCAGGCATCTCATATTTAGGTATTATGTTCACTAAAGCACTCAGCAGGGGCAAAGTACCCATTTAAGCCCGCAACTTCCCATAATGTTTGAAAAAACATACCTATTATTATAATATTACATAATTAAAATACATATAATGCTTTTTTTAATGTATCTACACCGCTCTGGAGTGTGGGGCAACTTAATACTATCAAATGGTGTAAGAATTCATTAATAATATTATCATTTTATTTAACTGTAATGTACTTTAGTTGTGTACATTAAGGTAGCATCACGTTTATTGTCAAACGCATTGTACATTTAGTTTTGTATTAGTGATCGCTGTGGATGCAATCTGTTAGACCTAAGTTGTTATATAAATTTATCTTATCAATAGTTAATAATAAGATAAGAGCTTTTCAGAAATATATTATTTTGTATTTGTATAGCGCACGTGAGGTGGAAAAAAAACGACGCTATGTATATGATGTTGAGTAGGTACCTACTTTCGGTCCTTGGCTAAGAATCGAGAGCCGATATAAATAATATCTTTAGTGTTGTTTGGTGATCAGATCTCTCCAGCAGGACTCGCTCGGACCACAGTGGGAAGGAAAATGGATTCAAACGTCCATCACTCCTGGACACACTGGCCCCCAGATTCCTAACCATCCCTCAAACCTTTTTCCTTCCCAGAACTTCTTATCCTTCCTTTCCCTAAAAGACCCTCCGCCCAGCATCCCCAAATGTGACCTAGGCCCTGGGAGTTTTTTTTCCTCAGGGCCTCCTGTACTTCTCCACCTTCCTTTTCCACATCTTCGTCCCCTTCAGCCTCCCAAAATATCCTATTTGGAGATGTCTGAATCGGTGACTGCAAAACTCGGAATGAAACCAACTCAGAAACATCTCAAATAAGTCACAAATATATTTAAAAAAAATGTTTAATTAGGTTACGTAAGGTAAGGGTTAGGGTTAATTTAAATTATTGAATTAAAACTTCTTTACGCACGCTTGACTTGAGAAGTAAGCTGGTGAATGCGTGACGAGAGCCGTACGAAAAGCGAGGCGAACGGTAGTTGAGAGGGAGATATAAGTTAGTGAAGATAGATAGAGAGAGAGAGTTACGTTTCGTATATTACTTTAGGTGCAAGAGAGAGATGTCCGAGCACACATTTTCTTTCTCTCTTCCTCTCATAGCCAGTTACTTTTGTATATCTAAAATACAGTCCAGGCCTATTGTCTGTATCACACTGTAGGAGCAAGGGAGAGCAGTGCGCGCGCACATTTTATTTCTCTCTTCCTATCATATAGATGGAGCTAAAGAAGTTTTATTTCAATCGTGTGGTCTAAAGCACACTCGTTTTTTTTCATAGCTTTTAGTGACTTTTCACGGAGGTGTTGAGTTGACTTTATTCTCAGTGGGAATAGAACCGTCTTAATCTCATCGGCTCCAGGCGTTTGGGAGATGTTGAAACTCTTTTGAGGTAGGTTCTCAAAAAAACACTTTCATTTTGTTAAAGTAGGCGGGTAGGTGGGATGAGGAGAGGGCGGGGGCGAGGGCTAATGATTGAGCGCTAAGCGGCCAATACAAATCACTGCAATCAATAACCCAGCCGGCTCACTGCTCACTACTCACTGCTGGCTGCTCCGATGCTTACGTAAGTTTTAGTTCTAATCACACGAGTCGCTGATTTATTTGAATAACACGTATTTGCGAGTGCTCTTACTGAATATATACAATCATGATGAAGTGTAGAGTGGTACAAATGTTTTGACAGCGGCTAAAATGATGAACATTATTTGCCAAGTGATTGCGAAAGTTCTTGCATGTGTACCCATGTACCTACATAATTTACATTAATTTAATGAATACATTAATACAGTTTGTACACCCGTTCGTTAGTCAGTTAACATTCAGGTAATATTGGGATAACGTTCAGCCAAAGTTCAATCAACGTACAGTTAACGCTTGGTCAAACTACAGTCAACTTTCAAACAAGGTTCAGTCAATACTCAGTGTAAGATTAAGTATTATTCAGTTGAAGTTTAGTCATTCAATAAATGTTGAGACAATATTCAGTTAAAGTTTTTTTTAATATTTTTTTTATATGAATACCGCACAAGAGTCCCAACTGCTCCTATCTGGTGCTAGTGAGACTATGGCATCCCCAATTGGGGTATGTTGTGAGGCTGAAGGTAGTGGGGAGGGAAAGGTTAAAGTTAAAGAAGAAGAGGAAGGGAAAAGTTCACTAAACATTCAATTAACGTTTAGTTAACATTCCGTTAACATTGAGTTCAACGGAATTAAATGGAATAACTTATTTAACACAATAATTTTTTACCATTTTTTATACCGATCTATTGTGGTTTGACTCGTATGCTTCAATAGGACTTTATAATTACAATAACGGTTTTATCACCAAGGTAAATGTCGTTTAAGTTACATATATCCCAATGAAGCATACTTATTGAATAGCTTATGTACACGTATATGTCAGTATGGCTTGTGGGTATTGGTCAAGTAGTAAGTCAAATAGCGAGTATACTGACCTAAAACCGTTCGCATTACGTCGCATTTCAATCAAGTAGAGTACATTAATAAGTGGGGCAGTAAACAGGCTTTTTAAGCTGATTCTAATGCTTATTTTAAAAGTCGTGGAAGAATAAATTGGTGAGATGAAAATACATAAATTATGGACACGAAAATAGATTAATAGCAGAATAAATAAAGAATTTTAGAGTAGCATCTTCGCTCCCACGGCACGACATATCTGCGAGTCTGGTAATAAACTCTGCTAAAACGACGGTTTCACGCATGTCAGTGGGGTCCTTAAAAAAATAAAACGAAATGGAATAAATCTACTAAAGAGCTGACTAACCCGCTCTACTAAAAATGTGATGTTCGGACGCGTTCAGTTACTAATATACTCTCTACTCGACTAAAACATTTGCTGTGTGGGAACGGCTCTTAATGGTTTACTCACTACAAATATAATACTTTTGGCACAATAAACTCGGCCAGAAGACACGATTAAAGCGACTTATCGAAAACATGGGACCCTTCGCCCTATTATTTAAGAGAAGGAGGTAGCGACAGAAAGGAAGAAATATTCATCCGCAGTATCTCGCGAATCTCTCTTGAAATCATAAAAGCCGCCTCCAGAGCGTTAATACAAAACCTTGTCGGGAAGAGTTATGCCCAGAGATATCCGCCATTTATCATCTGTTGTCAGCCGGGTACGAAATAGTCCGGAAAGTCGGTAAAAAAGCCACTCCACCTAAGATATCGCGGCGTTATCACAGTACAACAACTATTGTATCTTGCGACCTCGTTCTTCCCGATCCCGGGATGAAAATAATGTCGTAGGCTCGTGGCTCGCAGCCCGAGGATGAGGAAATTCGGACTCTCGCGCATGACGTCACGGCTCACTCGCGAATTGAGAGCTGACTGTGGTGAATATTGCGATCTTTGGTAGTCACAAAAAATGTTAAGATCTTCGGTAAAGTCACAGAAAAATGATAAGATGTTGTGTGAAATCGTGGAATAATGCGATCTTCTGTGAGATTACAGGTTAACCTTGCGGTCATTCGTGAAGACACAGATTAATGTTGTGATCTTAGGTAAAGTCACAGATTATTGTTGCGTTTTTTGGGTTACTCACATAATAATAAATTATAGGTAAATGTTTAGTCAAGAAATTCATAAATGCTGAAGAAGAGAAGAGTAAAGGTTTTTCAAATTTCTTCGGCTGTCTTTCAAAGTTTTAATTATATTAAAGAAGAAGAATGAAACTAATAATCTAAACGAAAATATGAAAGAGAAAAAGATACTGAAAAATAAAAATATAACGGTCGCCAGTCGTGAGACATAAACCCAGAAGCTCTCCTCTTGCCGGGGCAAAAGCCTTACCAACTTGGCTACTGAGACCTCTTATTTGGTCCCAGTTGCGACCGTTATCATTTTATTTTTCTGTGTCTTGTTCTCTTTCATATTTTCTTTCAGACTATTGCTGTTATCTTCTTATTCAATAACGTATTACATTGATGGGAATAACTTTCAAAAAGAGAGTTGTTGTAATAAAAAATTATATAATTTTTTAATTGAAGTCAAATAAATTTCCACCACAAATAGATAGATCTCTGTTTAAGATTTTGATTTGTGACTCCCGTGTAATTTGCGATAAAAAAATTAACATTTTTTTTTAGTGCGGATTACGTTGTGCTTTATTTGTCATGGAATAGTACATCAAAAGTTATAGTCACTTTGTGTTATTATGAATATCTGTCAACGTCTCACGTGCGTCGTCATAAAACTCTTCTTTTCTACATAATAATATTATGGTCCCACCTGAACTTAAACACCTTTAAAAAGGGAGAACACCAAGATTTCTCTTTGCATTTAAAAGTTTACCATTTATGGATCCATAATTTGAAAATGATAGTCTAGCGGAACCCGCGAAAGAACTAGACCTGCTTCTGACTCGCGAGTGGCTCGGACTGAGACGCACGAGCTGAACCTCGGATCCGGAACCCACAAAAGAACTGGAAATCGGGTCCTGCTTCCGACTCGCGAATGGCTTGGACCGAGACGCACAGGTTCAACCGGAGCCGGCCAACCCGGCACCTGCTCCTGACTCGCGAGTGACCACAGAGTTACGGGGTTGGGTCCGAGTTCTGGACCGGATTCTCTGGGAGTAGTCGATTTGAAAAAAATGGTTCGAAGAGCCCACTCCAGCTGAACCTATGAACAATCTTTAGGCTGAAAACTTTCAATGCAGCTAAATTTACTACTTGTCGATAACTTTTTTGTTTTTCAAACTGTAATTTCATCATAAAATGACCATCACACCACATGAATGTCACCACGGTGAGATGGCGAGCATCGGAAGAGCCTGGAGACACGTCTTAGTTACGTTGAAGAGGGTAAATGACTACCTACTATTAATCTTGTTTATTAAAGCGCCGCCGTTTGAGGGCAGAGAGAGAGTGGAAGCTTTTTACTTCGCGCCCTGTGAACTGGAAATTGGTCCCTTTAGGGCGATCCGGGGACACGTTGGGAACATCCGAGATCTCTTGTGATCGATATTAAAATGTTCTTGGCTTATTTGTAATCCACCTCCGCTGACGCACCAATCTGTCACTGTTGTGAATTTGATATTAAATGCTCACTTATAGATCTGATAATTGTATTATGGATAAGTTACACTTCCTTGCAGTGCCATGCAATGCTCCTTGACCAAGGGCTGAAGTTTTTCAGGCGTTGATTATTGGGTGCTGCTGGATTATTAGGTACTGTTCAATATGCCTTTGTACGACTATGAAGGATAAAGGCTATCAAGGCAGATTACAACTAATCATTAGATACTAGCAGTTAAAAACCCGCTCCGCAGGTTCTTGCTGCTAGGCCCCGTGGGCGATTTTTGGTTCGGCTTCGCCCAGTTTGAGTGTTGGTGACGATTTTATAAATCCGTTAGGAACAGGTTCCAAAAAAAGCCGGTTCCTCGGATCCACTGCAATCCAGTCACCGGGACAAAGTAACCGCGACTGACAATGACATCGTATGTAATATGTAGCCGCATGATACTATTATTCACAACTCTAAGTATTGCCGTCAATCTTTCCGTATCCGGAGATACTCAAATTCTCGGGTACTCAAATTCTACAAATCCGTAGTACTTATACCACCGGGGGCAATCCTCGAGCGATCTACCAATGTAAGTGGCGCCATCCTTCGACGAATTCTTGAATTCGAAATCGAATTACAACGGCAGCTTCGTTTGAAACAGATGTTTATGTGGTACGACGCGACGTCAGACATGCACTCAAATTTATTCATGGATCAATCCACTTTTTTGAGAAATCTAGACACAAAGAAAGAAGCTCTTCAACCTTTATGAGCTGCACGCTACAGATACCTACCTTGTAATATTGCGCTATTCTTGTGAAAAATATTATGGCTTTAAAAAAATATGTTTATATAGATTATAGACCAATAAACGCTGATTCTGAACATAAAAGTTTTATTTAATTATATTAAACGCAGATTTTTAAAAAATTATTAAAAAGTCCATTTTTAATCGGGTCGTAAAAACACGCCGTCAAGTTGGCATTATTGAAATGTTTAGTAGTGACGTAACTGTTCGTCGTGTCGTGACGTCACCGTAAAGTCATTGTTTGGGAATGTAGGTATGTCACAAGCCGTAGTTTTAATTTATTCGTTTATTTACGTACTGTTTGTAGAGATTTAGTTTTTGTGTTTATTGAAACATCATTTAGGCCTTAATAATGTTTCAAAAACAAAGGCATCTCTTATAAGTTTATCTCTATTATTAAAAATATTCAAAAACTACTGCACAAAAAAATAGTCAAGCTACTTCTAGGGATCTTGAAAAATTAAAACTTTGACAATTATTTTAACTATTAAAAATAACTCTAAAAATAAAAATAAAAATGCAGTTATTTAGGTAAGAATGTCATTATTCATTAAAAAATGGAGTGGAGTTCTCTATTATCATTTCTCTATCTACGATGCGAAATTGTTCCCTCTTACCCGGGTTACAATAGATTCAATCTCCCTCTCACTACTTTTATCTCCGCTCTCTTCACATTCACGCTCTCTTTGACCCACTTTTATAAGAGTAATTAAGAATGTTTACTTTGCGATCCTTGATAATTTCCTGCACCTGGTCGTGACAGCTTTATGTGGAAAGATAAAGAAACAAGCGGTGACGTAGGAAATAGAAAAATGCCGCCCTGGCAACAAACTTTTCCGATAACAAGTGTTTTTAATCATGCATCACAATAAATGTTGGTATCAAGGGTACCTTTCACACACAAGTACTTTTTTACGTAATGATTTATTGTTATGAAATGTCGTACGTGTGGATTATCTGGAAAGATAACAAAATGAACGAATGAATCGTGATGGTAATAATTTAAAAAATATTAAATACTCCTCGTTTCATGTCGAATCTGTGTTGATTTTTTATTGCTTATAATCCAAGCAGCAATCCAAATAGGCCTTCCATTGACATGCTTGGTGTAACTCTATGTGCATGACCAGCTTAAATATGGGGGCTCCATCGAAGCTAGATTTATAGCCTCTCAAAAACTGGGCGTACAAGGCCCGCAGATACTTTAATAGTACACAACTGCTAACCCCGTACAAATCACAAGTGCGCCCCAGGGTTGAATTTGGCAACCACCTCTTGTCTGGTGCCCCAAAATACCTGAAAAATACCCTCGACTCTGTGTAGAAACGGGCGGTCCGTTTGATAGATTCTCCCATCTTAACAGACGAATTGCAATCTTTAGAGCACAGGCGTCGGGTGGGAATTGTACTACCCTTGTTCAACTGGTATTTCAATGAAAGATGCTCAGAGGCACTATCGTCGTTGATCCCTCCGGCACCGGTGCAGAGTCGGGAAACACGCCAAACTCGTGTCTTCTTGGTGGTCTCGTGGTCGCTTCTTGGACTCGTTCTTGTATTCAACAGCTCGGCTGTGGAACGATTTGCCGGCCTTTGTGTTTCCTCCTTCCTACAACATGGATTTCTTCAAGACCAATGTTCATTCCTTCCTCTCCTCAAAAAGACCCTCCACATAGCATTTCTGATGACATAGGCCCTGAGGAAAATTGTTTTTCTCAGGGCCTCCTAGGAATTAATGTAAAAAAAAAGAAAACATTTATTTGTAGCCAAACAGAAAAACACTATCCTGGGTTCCCACCCAGGATACACTCATCGGCTAGCCAAGTTATGGAACAAGCATTATTCCACTTTTGAAAAATGGGGGTAGTAGGATTTTTCAAATTATTGTTAGGTTATTCGTAATTTGGGAATGTTTATCTTTTTTTAAATAAACAAAATATATCTAAAACATTTTTCTTTTCTAGTACGTAGGGACGTAGCAGACTGTTGCAAGTCTGAAATTATGCATATCGTGCAATCGTCACTATCAAAAGGGCCATTTTGTTCGAATATTTAAAAATCAAAATTGAATAAATCTGTGTTAACTCTTGTTCTGAGAGTATAAAATATTATACTTCTTAGAACGACATGTTAGTACCTTTAACCGTCTCAATATACACGATTACTCCATAAGGCGCTACACATCAAACTGTCCGGTGAAAATTACATTTTCTTGAAGTACCATTTTATAATTTAAACCACACGTTTTTTTTTTAAATTTACTACAGAGTTCTACCACACATACGATTGACTGATTGCAATAATTAAAAAAAATGCATAACAAATAATTAATCTTATCAGCAAATTCGCAAAATAGACGATCCCCTTTTCTTTGCTTTTTTTGAAAATATTATCATTCGACTTCTGATTGAGATAGATTATGCAGCTACTTATAAAAATATTCAGTGAAACATACCTCTTCTTAAAGTACCATTTTATGATAGGGTTGTCGAAGAATTAAAGACAGTTCTGATTTTTTAAATCAGGAAAAATTTATATTTACAAAAAAAATCATGTGACATTTTAGCTACATATCTCGATTCCTTTATACCAAGCCCATAATGAAAGAATAGGCCACTTGCATCACATTTAAAAAAAAATCCGGTTTAAGCAAATATTTAAGACATTCTGTATTTTTTTAATCGTATTTTTGAAACCCTGGCGATTTTTTGAAAATTTCAATCCGAAAAATCTGACCATTTTTTTATAAAACGGAAAGACAGGACATAATTTTATAGGTGCGAAAAAACGATAATTACATAGCCGGAAATCATTTTTAAAAAAAGAACGTTTTCCACAAGAAAGGTTCGATCTTATTGTTCATAAATCATTATAATGTTTAAAGTCTATATTACTTAATCAAATTACTTATACTTGTAAATTATAATAATAATAAGAATATCATATAATTTGATTTTGTTAAAATCAGCACCACTACCATTATTCCTCTAAAACATTACATTATTAAATGTACGGGGTTCTCTTCACAACATATGTCAAAAAGAAAAACCATAAGTTCGCAGAGAACAAACAATAAATCTAGTGAACGTTAAATGTCAAATTCAAAAATTCGCCTGAAATCAAAGTGTTGCCGTATAAAAAAAAAATCTTACAAGAAATCTAAAAGAATTTTACAAAATTAATAGGAACATTTTCGGAGGCGGGACATTTTCATTTTCTTAAACTTAGTAGAAAAATCTATCCACACGATTTTTTCCAAGTCGTTATGAAATCCATGCAAGTGGCCTATTGAAAGAATTTAAAAAAAAATTAAACACATAAATTACAAACTACACATACACTTCTCAAATTCTACATGAGAGTCCCTCACGTAGAACAAATATTAGAAAAAAATCTCCAATTCCGCGTATACGTGCACAGTAGAATACATTGACATTTTTAGTAATAACTTAAAGAAATATCGGTATAAAGTAACGCGTACGATCGATTATTAATGTGAGAGTATGGAATGTATCGGGAGCATCTCCTATCCTTTTCCTATATTCCTCTTCCTCTTCCCTTCCTAGAACCCAAAATTAATTATAAGATATTAAAACTTAATTTCCATTGTACTTTAGCATAAGAAACTTCCGTGGAAACTTCAGTTCACTTGTATATCTATTATCACTCTATATTATGTAAAAGCTGTTTGTTTCTTACAAATAAATAAATAAATATCTCCACTATTCTACAAATCTTCTTCCTCTCCCCTTCCTATAACCCAAAATTAATTATAAGACATTAAAACTTAATTTCCAATGTACTTTAGCAAAAGAAACTTCCGTGGCTTGACTTCAGCTCACTTGTATATATATTATCACTCTATATTATGTAAAAACTGTTTGTTTCTTGCAAATAAATAAATATATTCACTATTTTTCGATATAGTCCGCATTATGATCGATGCATTTGGTGAAGAGTGGCACTAGATCCTTGACTCCCTTATCGCAGAACTCTGCCGGCAAAAATTCTACCAAGGTTTTCCGGCCAAATTTTGGTTCAGGTGAAGAAAAAGATGCAATTTATGTCTTGGATTACATTTTTGATTCCGGTGTTAGATGCTGAACCCTTATTTCAACCCAAAAAAAGTTGGAAAAGCCAAAAAAAAGATATTCGAGCACTTTCCACACGATTTTGCTGTTCAGCATTTTGGGAACCCAACGGGCACACAATTTGCATACGCCATTTTTCCCTCAAAATAATTTGTGCGGTGACTTATTGATGTCGGGTGAAACGTCATTGTGTCTGGGTTCAAAATTGCGATCTTATGAACTTCAACAGGGTGGACTCCCTCTTAGTTGAGAAAGCGAATAATTGAGCGAGTCTCGCAGTCGATCGCAAATGGAAGCAAATATCGCGCTGAAACAGCTACCAAGCTATATCATCGCTCGTTTTTAGGGGTTAGTCTGAGCTACATGCTAGTGCCGCTATATTTTGGAAAATAATTTGTATAACTTCGTTCATTCGAAAGTCACCGAACATGTGAAAACTAATTTCTACTGAATAACAACTCCCTCTCATTAACTAATAAATTAACTGAATATCTGAATATCTAAACATATTATTTGAAAGAACATAAACACAATCCAACATAAATACTCAAACAGGGCAATAATAAAACATAAATGTAATGGTTACCTCCAGTTTGAACACATTTTTCGGACAGAGAAAAAACTCAAGAAATTAAGGAACTCCATCGAATTGTGTACTATGTCATAAAGTTCAAAGCTCCTCCCCAATCTCTCCTGTAGTAATTTTGAACAAATCTATTGAAAGCTCTAAATTTTCTGAAATTTCAACTGAACAGACGCTAGCGTAATAATACTATCAGATTTGGGAGGCGGGAATGGGTACCGCCGCCCCGGGAACCTTTATTGGATAACCAACACCTGCCACAGGTCACCCCAAGTGGTTCGCTACGTTTGGTGATTAGCAGGGGTGCCCGGGTCCATGGGGTGAGGTTTGTCTAGTTCTTGGAGGCGGATGACCTGGACACACTGAACCACATATTCCTACCCACCCCTTGAACCCTTTTCCTTCCCATAACTCTCCTCTCCTTTCTTTCCTTTAAAAAAACCCTCCACACAGCATCCCCGAAGATGACATAGGCCCTGAGGGAAATTATTTTCCTCAGGGCCTCCTGTATGGAACTCATGTAAAAAAAAGATGCATAAAAAGGCATTAGTTTTATCAGCAAATTTGTAAAATAGACGATCCCCTTTCCTTTGTTTGTTTTGCAATTAATTGACGATGACTTTGAAAATATTATCATTTGACCTCTACTTGAGGCAGACCTTTTGAACTCTCCAGATGAACTCTCTCGACCCAAACCTTGCACCGCAGCGGGAGGAATGGATTCATACTCCTCACTCACTCCATACACTCACTCCTAAACACACTGATCTCCGGATTTCTACGCACCTCTCATACCTTTTTGCTCCCCAGAACTTCCTCCCCTCTCTACCTATCACACAAAAGACCCTCCACACAGTAACCCAAAAGTTGACAGGCCTTTATTTTCTGTAAGGCCTCCTGTGTGGAGTTCAAATTAAAAAAAAAAACGTTGATAGCGATAATTCCGTAAAATGATTGATTATAATCAGATATTATCAACTGTATTTAAAAATTAGTAGGTAATAATAATATTTTGGCATTTTTTACAATATTTTTGTTATCTGAAAAAAACTTCTGTTGACGTTACCATGCACTTTTTCACGTAAATGGGATTATTTTTATCAGCATTATCTTGTTGTTTTTAAAGAGTGCAAACATTTTGTTATATAATTATAAGCTATCCACCCATATAGGTCTATGAGTCAGGGTACTTAACACGGTTGATCGATAAACGATTTATCATTAGTATCGGTAATTTTTCGTCGTCCTTTTGGCACGACTGCAGATAACCAACAAATAAACAACAGCTCACGTCAAATAAATTGGGAACACTTAGTCGTTGTGAAATGTTTATTCGTAGGGGCCTGCAGTCGTGCTCGGGAGCGATGATAAGTTACATAGATATATGTCGATCTAGTTACCGATGACGATGTCGAGCAACCGTGCTAGATACCCAGGAGCGCATACGAATAAAAGCATGAAGCAGGTGTAATCAACAAAAAATATTCATTTGCATGTTAGTTTTCTATTCGAAAGGTGGATTGGAAAGGTATCGATTATAATTTTTTCCTTATCATCGTCCTAAGTCATCAGAGTTTTTCTATCCTGCAGTTTTGCCAATTTGGGAGGCGGGTTTGGGTCCGCCCCGGGAACCAATTACTGAATAACCAACACCTCTGCAATCGGTCACCCGAAGTTGTTCACTACGTTCGGTGACTTAGCAGGGGTGCCCGGGTTCATCAGGTGAGGTGTGTCCAGGCGGATGAGCCTGCCCGCCAGCTGCGCGTCCGCATCGAGAGGGGTCAGTTGTGAGTTTCTTGGATCTCTTCAACTTGTCTCTCTCGATCTATCTTGTTTCAAGTAGGAGGGATGGATTCATATTCATCTGCCACTTCTGGACACACTGACCCCAAGATTTCTACCCATCCTCCATACCTTTTTCCTTCGAAGATCTTCCTCTCATTCCTTTCCTTAAAAAGACCATCAACGCAAATTCTCCAAAGCTGGCATAGGCACTGAGAGAAATTATTCCTCAGGGCCTCTCGTGTGGGGCTAATGTAAAAAAGGTACAAATCTGCGCTAGTATTTTATTATTCAAGTAAAAAGATTTCATTGCCACGAAGTGTGGCATCTTCACCTGTTTATTTATGTATTTTAAATCAATGATACCGCATTTCAAAAAGTTACATTATATTAAAAAAAAAAAAAAAAAAACACTTTATTTCATAAAATTTCATCAATAAAAAATATTATTCTACTAGCTGGTTCTCGGCATGCGTTGCACAGCCTTATTCAAAGAAATAAATTGTTTCTACCTGCACGTCCTTTCCCGTGCGTCTCGTTTCCCTCCCGGGTCTTCTTCCCCTCCCGCATTCCCTTCCCACCTTTCCCGCCTTCCCTCACCCTTCCCCCGCTCCCCCGTCCCGTCAACCCCTCTCATGCGTTCCATATATTCAACCCCGGTGTATTTAGTTTTCCAACAGCTCGCGTGCCACCTATTGCATTTTTTTTATATTACAAACATTCATTTTTGTACATTTTAAAAAAATTAATCAAATTTGGTACCTTACATAAGTACATACATGCAGACAATTCTTTTGTTACAAAAAAAAACAGCTGCCTGCTAAATTCACATTCATCAAACACGCGAACTGTCAAACGAAGTGCGAAGTTAAAATGCTCCTAAAAAAAAATTCTGCGCAATTTTATTAATTTTTCTTTCCGTATGAACCTTCTACAAAGTATTAGAAAACTTGTAAAAAAAGATGAACTAAATAGGCAAAGTCGTTCTGAAGTTATGGCGTGACCAAGGGAAACAGGGATTCACTTTTATATATTTATAGATTTATATATGAAAACAATCACGTTGTGCATTTAGATAAATTCGAATGAAGTGAAAAATAAATGTTTGAAAAAATCAGTTTCAAAACCAAATTACTTTTAGTTTATTTATTATTTTTATCATTATCAAATGGGTAATATTGTATTATATTTCATTCCTCTTATTAAGAAGAATAAATATTTACTTAGGCTTTTTTTCAATAATAATTTATGGTACTACGAAATTATGAATTGGTTATGTTCCCTTTTAAATCCAGGATATTTTAAAGGAACACTTTGAAATGTACCCACATTTTATTGTCTTGTAAAATTAATAACTGGATAACTTGTATAGCGCCGTTATTGTGGAAAATCACCTAAAGGGTGCTGTACAACACTTACTTACCGGGCTATATCTTATAACGTGGATACTCACATGCAATTTCCGAAACCGAAATTAAATATAATATTATATTGGAAAATTAATAAAAAAAATTGTACATTAACTCCACACAGGAGGCCCTGAGGAAAATTATTTCCCTCGGAGCCTATGTCATCTGAGATGCCGTGTGGAGGGTCTTGTTGAGGAGAGGAAGGAATGAACATCGGTCTTGAAGAGACCCATGTTGTAGAAAACACAGAAGCCGGCAAATCGTTCCACAGCCGAGCTGTTGAACACAAGGATGATTCGAAGAAGCGACCCGTTCTGCTGTGACAAACGTCAATCGTGTACATATGTTGGGCATGCGTTTGGCGTGTTTCCCGACTATGAACCGGTGCCGAGGGGATCAATGACGCTAGTTCCTCGGAGCATCTTCCATTGTAATACCGGTAGAATAAGGATGGCATTCTGTGCTCAAAAGATTGCAACCGTTTGTTAAGATGGGAGAATCTATCAAATGGACCGCCCATTTTTGCACAGAGTCGAGGGTATTTTTCACGTGTTTACGAGCTCCAGACCGTCCGTCATTTCTGGACTCACTGACCCCCAGATTTCTATTCACAACTCATACCTTTTTCCTCCAAATAACTATATCTCCTTACTTCCCCTAAAAAGCCCCCACACAGCATCCCCAAAGATGACACAGGCCCGGAGTGAAATTATTTTCCTTAGGGCCTCCTGCGTAGAGCTAAGGTAAAAAAAAGATTTTCTTATATTTATCACAAATTTGACATTTTATAATGAAGCACAAATAGAATATTATTTATAGTTGGACATAACCTCCCTCACTAGACCAGCCTATAATGAGGCAGACTTTTTAGTAAATTATTGATTGCATTTTTTCTACGGTTTTAAATAAAGCGAATAATGTCTACACAACAATTATTTTAGTTTACCAATCTTAGTCATTATGATTAGCTACTGGTCCTTGACATTATTTTCTTTTAAAATCATACAGGAATAGCCTACGCCTAGTGCGAAGGGTGGCGTTAGCCTCCCTGCCACCGCCAGCAGAAGTTGACTCTAGTAATTACGACCCAGGGAGGGAGGAAGCCAAGGAGGTGCTGTAGGTGATGATTACGGGTTATGGCCGTTTAATGTGTGTGGATTAACAAAGATGAGTCGCTTCCCACCAAACGCCGATACACAGTCTGGGCGCCATCTTCTTTAACGGGGGAATTCCATCGGAACATGAATTACCCCTTCCGGCTGTGCATTCCGGAAGCACGACCGCCTAGCAACAAGGAAATAGAGAAATAAGTATGAAGCGATGAAGAATTCTAATTATAATTGATACGAGGAGCTTGTCAACTCTAAAACATTGGCGAGTATTGGGGTTATAACAAAACGAATGTCTATAAGCATTGTAGATGCAGTTTTTGCTTTTAGTTTGTGTAAACAACATTAAAAGTTTTGTGGTTCAGTAGTGATAGCTTCAGGCTTCAGTCAATAATCAATATATATATACTAGCTGACCCGACGAACTTCGTACCGCCTCAGAATCAATAACTTTTGAATTAAATTCAGTTTTTTTATTAAGTTAAAAATTACACAATGAAGCAATTATTGATGCCCAACTGTCCGTGTTTTGTTTTTGTCAGTATAAGAGATGGCGTCGTGCACGGATTTATATTTGTAATTTTCTTACTTACTTACGGGAATTTTTGAAAGGAAGCGGGTACCAACACCTCTGCTATAGGTCACCCCAAGTGGATCGCTACGTTTGGTGATTTAGCAGGGGTGCCCGGATTCATGGGGTGAATTTTGTGCGGGTCTTGGCGGTGGATACGTCTGCCCACCTGCTGCGTGGTGGGCCGGATCGAGAGAGAAAGGTTGAGGGAGGCCTTTGGACCTTTGGGTCGAGAGTGTCCGGCTGGAAAGGTCAAGGTAAAAGGTCAATTCCGGTCAAATCAATGGCCTTGCGCAGCAGTTGGAGGGATGGATTCTCCTGGATACACTGACCTCCGCCCGCGCCTCCCCCAACGACATACGTTGGCCTGAGGCGTAACCGCGCGATCTCGATGTCCTTCCGTCCCCCCTCCGGTAACCCGACGCTCATCTTTCCTCAGGGTCTTCAAAAACTTCCCCTTCTCTCCCAAGTACATTTCTTCGAGGAAAAATCGGGGAACCGGCTAAAGGACGCGGACTTCGAGCATCGTCTGCGGTTGGGCCGATAGCTATACGCATTCTATTTGGGACTGCCCGGCGGTCTATGGAATACTTTCTCTGGCTTTTCTTTTTATATATTTTATTTTATTTCCGCTATTATAGTAATTACTTTCATAATAACATAATCATATACCTAACTGTTTTTTCCTCATTACTTATTTTATTTACAGAAGGTTTCTTCGACTGGTCATAGCCGTTATTTTTATTTTCTTTTTATTTTATTAACACTATTATCTCTTTTTGATGTTACCTATTTCAGAAGAATTATTCCACGGGCTGCTACTTCTATTTATCTTTTGTATAATGTAAATGTATGTACTTGCATACTGCTTACTAACCCCGTATGCATGGACATTGGAGGGTCTAGAGTCGTTCAAATAAATGTAGCTTCGTTAAAAAAAAAAGTAGAGTCTTGATGTGTGCGGTGAAGGAGGAAACCAAATGATTCCTTATAACGCCGTTTGGAAAGTGGTGGATCCCCTCCAATGACCTCCAGATTCCTACCCACCCCTCATGTTTTTTTCCTTCCCAGAACTTCCTACCCTACCCTTCCTTTAAAAGACCCTCCACACAGCATCCCTAAGATGACACAGGTCCTGAGGAGAGCTTACGTAAAAAAAAAAATCGTTTCATTTCAGAGATTTATTATTATTGTGTTTTTCCTTTGAAAGGGTGCAGAGACACACGTTCACCGCTTGTCTCATTTTCGACTATTGACATTTGGTTTGTAAGAAAGAGGGGCAGCATTATATGATTAAGAATAATAGCAAAACAATCAATGCATTGACAATTGACGTTTTTGAATTTTTGGAATTCATGCACAGTTAAATATTATACCTATCACAATATTGCTGCAGTTCTTTCAAAATAAGAGTTATATTAGTTATTATTATTATTATTATTCGGCATTACTTACACGAGTATGTTGCTTAGAAGCGAAAATATTAATAATCCCTCTCAGTATACATAGGTCTATACCCATTAATTGTTTTCCGATAATATACAAAATTTTAACCTCTTGCTTGACGATTTAATATATACTTATTTGGATGAAAAAAATATTTTATCTGAACAACAAAAAGGTTGTCGCAGAAAACATATAGATTAAAAGTACAATTAGTTATTGATTCTGTAAATCTAAAACAGATTCAAAATCAAAAGTGTAATTTACATGCTTGCTATCAAAAAGCTTTCGATAGTGTCCCGCACTCGTGGCTGATTAAAATGTGAAATATGTGTAAAGTTAACCCCATTATAATTAACTTTTTGACAAATATTATGTCCTTTTTGTACACCGATTAAGTAGTTAATTTAAAAAGAAAGAAAATAGTGGTACCGGGCATTTCAATAAAAAGAGAGATTTTTTAAGGAGACTCATTGAGTCCTCTTTGGTTTTGCTTCATATTGAATCCTCTATCTGAAATGGTAATTAAAAGCAAGTTTGGAATAAAAATTAAGGGTTATACAAGAGAGAGCAGTATAGTTTGGCATTTATTGTTTATTGATGATACAAAATTATTTTCGAATTTGAATCAAATTTAGAGAAAATGATTAAGGTAGTTAAAAAATTTCAAATGATATAAAAATGACTATTGGTTTAGATAAATGTAGAATGATCCATATAGAAAAAGGCAAAATTGTAGATTTAGACGAGGGTATATTTAGAAATTTTCACCAGTAAAAAATAAGCAGTGGCATCATTGCCGCGGAACGGAAAGTTAGTGGAGCTGGCGACACGGAATCGCTTCGAAGTAAATATGCACACACTTCACCACTAAAAATTACACATCTACCGAATCTTCCCTGATGATGGACACTGCAACGATGTCCAAAACGTTGGCTAAAGAAGGAGGTAGCGCAACACGGCATAATACCCCAAAAACAAATAACGATAATGCTTTTGGCCGTAAAAATCTTAAAACGTAATTTACAAGCCTGTTTATGAGAGCAAGGTAAAGTTTTTATATGAAACGCACTCAACTGAAAATATTCGGAACGTCCATTCTTTCAGTAAGGTAATTTTATAGCCCTAAACACAAATTAATAATGTTCCGATACAATGAAGTAAAAGTTCTCCAATCAGATCACAGCGGGGATAAGGAGGCGCTAATGAACTTATTAGCGCAGGGGGCAATTATCTCCAGGGAATCTTAATTGAAACCATGATCACTATTATGGAGTGGGAACGCCAAACCAACCATTAATACATCTCCTAAATAAATAGCTATTTTTGCACGTGTTTTATTGATATACAATGGTAAATAAATACATTTTTATCTTAAAAAAACAAAGATGGGTTAGTATTTATAACTCAAGAAAGGCTTGACCAATTCCTGAAAACTTTCATTTGTTGGATTGGTCTCCGCCCCGAATAGCAGAACAGCTATTAAAGCATCGGAAAGATGAAAATTCTTTTCCTCACACATTTTGTATGGAACGAATTCGCATCTTTTGAAAGAGCTGCAGGAGTATTGTGATAAGTACCTACCTATAATCTTGAGTAATGAGTGAAATTCAAAAACGTCAAATGTCAATGCGCTGATTGTTTTACTTTTGTCCTTAAACATATAATGCTGCCCCTCTTTCTTACACACTAAATGTCAACAGTCGAAAATGGGACAAACGGTGAACGTATGCCTGCACCCCTCCAAAGGAAAAATACCATAATCATAATAAATCTCCGTCACAAATGAGAAAATGTAACGCAATTGGAGAAGTAGGTAAATCGAAAAAATTATAAATCCATAAACAACGCCATCTCTGATACTGACAAAAACAAAACACGGACAGTTGCGCATCAATAATTGATTCATTGTGTAATTTTCAACTTATTTTTTTTGTTTTATTTAATTCAGCTAATAAGTTACAAAGTTCGCCGGGTCAGCAAGTACATTATTATAATACATTATTTTTAAATACAACGGTAAACAGAATGATAAGAAAAACCACAGATCTCTTAAAGTGAATATGGCAACGTCACACCGTGTCCGAAAAGAAGTTTTTGCGGACACGCTCTATTTATGAGAAAACTGTTTTATCATTAACATTTTTACAATCCTTCTAGATTAATGTTGCATCAAGCAAATCGTAATTGGGTTCCTGAATTTATGGTCAAAGTGCTGGAAAAAAATCTGAATAGCGGAAACGGAGTTATTTTAGTGATTCTTGGGTAGATATATTAATTTTTTTTTATTTTATTATTATTTTTTATTTAAGAACACTTGGGATTGGGAAAAGAAACAAGCACTAAGAAAAAATGTAGTTGAAATTAAGGTTTAAATACCTACTGGAAACAATCCCGAATCACTGAAATGGGGTAAATATGTAAATATTATTTAAAATATGTATTTTATCACATTTTTACAAATTATGTTCTAGAGCTAGATGGAGTAGCTTATTAGACAAAAATATTATGAAAAAAATTCGACTTTTGAACCCGATTTACTCGAAATCGAAAGCTCAAATCAAAGAAAGTTGTAACAGATTGAAATTATAATGCAAAGTATTTAAGCACCCAATAATTAAGTTGGTGGCCACGCATCAATTCAAATTGAAATTTGAATTCCTAATTGGAAATATAACTTTGGACTAATGGAATCCAGCATTTATTTTGTTGCCCAAAACATACTGCGAACAAGAGAATTTTTCATCGAGAGTTCCAAGTAGAAAGCCAGAGGGTCCAGAGGTTTGTTTCGACGAGAGAAGGCACATACTTCGGTGAGATCGTCATTACCTGTAACTAATACTTCGGTTAGTTTTCAAATCGACTCCAAATGTGATGTAGATTGATCAGTTTCCCGCTTACAGGTAAGTACCACGAGTTTTGAACACCGTGTATATGTAGGTACTGTTAGGAGCGGGCCCCCAAACATGTCCCAAGCTAGCTCTCAGGGGAGGCATGATTTACCCTCTATTCAGGTGGTGGGTCGCTCGAGGCTTCAGAAATTCCTTCGCATCTCAGTCGTCTGGCAGGATACTCCCCCTCTAGGAAACCCTCCTGCCGTAGCAGAATAATAACAGGATTGAGTTAACTAGATTCATGTATTGCAAATTTAAAACACAGTGCATAGGTCATTACAGTACAATTCAACACAAGAAATACATACTACACAATCCTAGCTATCGTGTTTATAACCTCAAGATCCCTAAACGAAACTCTCTGAGTGATGGCTTTGCGCGGGAGTTTACAGTCTATCGTTAAAGGACACAATCAAATGAGGAAACAATTGTACAGCTTACATGATGTTGGGGGTCTTCGTCTTCCGGCTTCCAGGGGGACCTCCCGAGTTTAGGACAGAACCGAAGTTTACACAGGCATGGTGAAATATCAGCGCTAAACCCGTAGGTTATTGAATTAACATTGCAGGTTATATTTGAGTACAATTCGAGCGATAGTACGCCGGGCGCGAACAGTGGGAATCCACGCGCGGGCTTAACGTGTGCCCGAGGCGGCTCGCAACTCTCAACTGGTGGAAGGGATCGCGTGCGGGTGGGCGGATGGGATAGGAAGTAGGAAGCAGGGAACAGGGGGAGAGCAGGGTGTTGTGTAGTTTGCGGCGAATTAGGAGTTTGAATTCTTTGTCGTTTGGGCGTACCATAACACTTCCCCCCGCGCTTGGAAAAAAAGTGACGTGGCAATGGAGCTGTAGGGAAAAAAAAATCCTCTTATGCTTCCATCGGGGTTTTGAGAGATTCGTTGCTTGAGAGATTTCCTAGCTAGAACATACAGTTTTATGCTATAGTTTGGGTCGCAATGTTTGTAGGGAATGGGTGGGGGTACATACAATGTTTGGACAAGACAAATTTGGGAAAAGTACATGGTGTAAAACAACATACAAGGTTATGCAATTGAAAATAACAATACACATGGTTATGCAATTGAAAGAATGACAATACACATGGTTATGCAATTGAAAGAATGACAATACATTTGTACAAGAGAAGAGAAAAAGTGTGTGATTCTAAGGTTTCATTGGTCTTGGAGCTAAGTTTGTGAAGCGTGGATTTGTTTGGTTTCGGAGAATTTCGAAGAAAAGGACGTGACTTCACGGATTCTAAGGATTACATTATCACTGTAATCAGACCCATTTGAGACAACGCTCAGGAGTACACTTGGGCCTTAGAAAACACTTGGTTTTGTCGAAGACGTCGAAGTTCACGAAGTGGAGACTGTGGTTGCTGTGCCGCGGCTATGGTTACAGAGGTCATTGAAGAGAAGAATCCAGTATCTGCAGACATGCCAGTGCGAATCCTAAGTGTTATTATGGTAAACACGGATCGTATATAATGGTTATTGAAGCATAATGTAGCTCAAGATAACTTGTATTGGTGCGCATTCAGCGAATACTGGTGGGTCAAGGTAATGATGGTTTACACATGACGATATATGTGTCACTGCATGACAGAGCAAGAGACGACAAGGTTGGCATTGATAGCAAGAGTAAGAACAAACCTAAGAGCTAGCGTGCCCAAAAGGTAGTTTAGAGTGTCATAAAGTATAGTGGGACAACTCAGCTTGCTGTGGCACGACAAGACAACATACGTATGGGCGGTATGGTCTGTGCTTTCAGGAACAAATGCGTAGAAAATGGCAGCAGGAGAGACCTTGTAACCACAGCGCGTGCTGTCAGGAAGTGAAGCTCAGCTTGGCTGTTGGTGATGACATCCGCCTGGGCTTCTTTTTAAATCCGGGAGGAATTATTATTAGAGCAAAATTCTTGAAGTTTACCTGCCTAGGGACCAATGAAGAAAAGGTTTGGAGAGAAACAAAATGTGTCCAGATAATGAAATAACGAAATTTTAACCACCGACCCAGAGAGTGACGAAGAGAGATTCCTAACTAAATTGTGATTACATGAACATTTTCCTTTGCCAGGATGACTTGGCGTTTGCCTAGTGACAATATGTCTTGGTTAAAAAACAACCGGCCCTCTATGGCCTATGCTAACATGAGATGGTAACATTTTCGTAGAATTTCAAAGAACGAGACAAAGAATCGTGAACTAGTCACGGCAAAGGGAAACCAATTCATGAATAAAGGTTGTCAAAAGGAGACAGACGGTACGCCAAGTGCATATCGTACATATCCAACATTCATGAATGTGTTTCGTGGAATTGAGAAAAGAGAGAAAAAAAAACTGGTGAGACATATGCAGAGATTGAGGGGGAAAACCTGTAGATAACCGGACAGTTACCTATTCGAACTCCAAGTGAGGGCGAGATATGGTCAACGACAGATTTTTCACTTCATGACATAAGTCTGAAACATGGGGAATGGGAGGAGGAGGGGAGAAGGGAGACGAGTTGCGAAACTTGCTAGAGACTGGACTAATTTCCGATTCAAACTCTATGTGAAAATGAAACATAATCAACCAGCAGATTTCCTGACTCTTTACATTTATCAAAAAGGATGAGGAGACATTTGAATACACATTATATCAAAGAGGCTAATCTTTCGCGTGTATTGGGCAAAAGATTAGGGGTCATTTTAAAAACTTCTACATGATTGTGAGAAAAGACAGACCCTTGCTCCAATTTCACAAACCTGGGGGTTTTCTTGTTCGTTCTCCAGACAACGAGTTAGGTGGTTTTTGTGCTCAATCGATTAACTCCCACAGCACTATGCCCCATAATTGACAGTGAAGCTGAAAACTAGTCCTTTTGGGATAGTAGATATTCCTGGGCTTCTTTCCTTTTTGCAAAGAAGTAAAAAAACAGGAAGTCCACGGGCATTGGCGTTGAATGACAACAAAGGGTTGTGGACTACATTTCGTAGATCGCACACAAAGGGTTTGATATTATTTCGTTCGCACGACTCATGGTAAGTGTTTTAACGTCTCCACGTATAGTGTACAAAATATGTAAGTACATACAAGATATAACTCCATTATAGACAGAAGTCAAAGAGTTTATACAATGCATCCTAAAGAAGATAGCAAAGCCGATATTATGTCGTTCACACGAATCACGGTAAGTATTGTTATTACGTCTCCACGTCTCGTGTACAGAGTTTATACACAGTTATACATAAAAGCGGTACTCATGACAAATAAATGACACACGACCGGAACAGGTTATACGAAAAGGGTGGTACTCATGGCAAATGAATGGCACATGACCAAAATAGAACGTACAAAATGGTTCTCATGACAAATGAATGGCACACGACCAAAATAGAATGTACAAAATGGTTCTCATGACAAATGAATGGCACACGACCAAAATAGAATGTACAAAATGGTTCTCATGACAAATATGTCACACGACCAGCTCAATAACATTTAGCTATGAGAAAAAAGTGATTATGACGAACTTCTCGTATCGCGACAGGTATTTTAAGGATCCCTCCTATAATGGTGGATGTTCTAAGGATCTCTCCTATAATGTAACAGGGTTACGTTTAAATACAACACAATAAACGTTAACTATGCTTGTTTTAACACAGTTTATAAAGATTTGTTAGATTAACTAACTCCGTAGCCCAGGAGCGTACGATAGGATAACAAGGAGGTAAACAATTTAATGTCACTTCGTATGTTATAAAGGCGGGGTGATGACAGAGTACATTTCTGTTTACACCATGTGACAAACAAAGACAGACCTACATGGTTTTACATACTGTCTATTGCAGCAAACTTCAGTGGAGACAAATAAAAGGGACCAATTGTGGTTTTACATACCCTTTGTGCGGTTACAACATACCAGGTTATGTGCAATTTAGGTTGCAAATACTTGGTTAAATGGCGAAACAGGAGTTGAATGCCTATGTTTGTAAAACGATGATCAAACAAAACATTGATGATTTACGTTAAACTGCGGTTATTTATGTACGGAAATCAGGGCTGCCGTTAGGTTTTATTAACCTTTTCCGTAAGGGTTGAAGCATGTAATACAAGACATACATGTTGTGAAGAGGGACAAATCGAGGACTTCTTATAACAACAAAAGACCGAGTATTTGGTTTTACGTACTTTAGTTGAAACGAGTCCATGAGGATTTGTACAAGGATGGAAAGACCAATTTAAAGGCTTTTCCTTTATTTATATACATATGATTTCAAAATGGATGTGTCAAAATCCAATTTGTTAGCAAAGAGCTCGGGTAGGACGCCATCAATTTTTGACATTTGAGAAAAAATTGAAAACTACTATACACAAGGAATGTGATTATGTGAGTAACCACTTATCTTTACCATGATGGGTAAAATATGGAGCATGTTGAGATGGTTTACTAGTCCTGGGTCGTGATTTAACGCTTTGGAGTTTACCAAATCGATTTTAGAACGACGCTCCAGTATTTACAGAACATAAAAAGAAAAAAAATGAAGAGATTCCTTCCGATATGATGAAAAAAAAACAACAAACAAAAATGGTGAAAATTACAATATTGCATTACATGGCAAAGCGTGCCATGGCATGAACGTTGCGTAGTGTGAGGGGTTGAGAGGCAATGATTGGGTTCATGACTTCCCGAACACTGTCACTCGAGGGGTGTCTCTGCTCTAAAGTGATCAATTTTGGAACAGGTGAGAAAAAAGAAAGAAAAAAAATAAAAAACGTGTGAGACAAAAATTACGGTGGTTGCCAATTCACGAACATGAACGGGGCAAACTACACCGTGGATTGTACATAAATTTACAAAAATGATTTTTTTAACAATATTCGTTTTATCAACGAAAGGGTGGGCATGTAATTGACACTTTACACGCCGGTCATTGTAAGACTTGGTGTGCTTACAAAAAGGTTGTGGTGATACACACTGGATCATTTTAAGTTTGCTGAGATAGTGGGGGCAGTTTTACTTGACTCCTCACTTCCAGATTTTGCGATATCCTTAATATGGTAATTACCAATGTGTTTTCCAGAGCAGTCAGACAAGGAGTACACTAGATCTGATATCTTTCTTAGAACTTTGGCCTTCACGAAACGTGGTGCCAGCTTGGCAGAGAAATACATGGCTCCTTGGGAAAGTGTGTTGTTCTTTCTCCAAACTATGTCTCCTGTATTGAAGGTGACATGTTTCCTACGTAGGTTGTATCTGTCCGCACTCTTTTGATGAGCCAGGAGCAAAGCATCAGTGACTTCACTGTAGATGGCCGACAGTTCTTCCAGACGATGGGCATAGTTCGCGGTAGGGTTGCTTGTGGTGGCAATTGACGTAGGAAAGTTTGTGTTCCTATGTAGAGAACCATGAACAACTTGTTCCATACCATGTTTTAAGAAGAAAGGTGTGTAACCAGTGGCCAGATTAACAGTGTTGTTCATTGCAGCCTGAATTTTATCTAGGTTTTTACACCAAGTACGTTGATCTTTATCAACTAGAATAGCCAGAGCTGTGTTGATTGTTTGGTTATAACGTTCGACGGTGTTATTTTGTGGAGTATACAAGGTATTATAGTAAATATCCTTGATTCCGTATTTGGCAAGAAAATCTTTGAATTCTTGGGCAATAAATTGTTTTCCGTTATCAACAATTACGGTTCTGGGTGTTCCGTAAGGTATAAAAATGTGTTTTTCCAGAAGTTTGATGATGGCGGACGCGTTGGCTCTTTTTAAAGGAAAGATCCAACAGAATTTAGTGAAAACATCCACTACACTAAGTATGTGCATGTGTCCGGCATAACTTCGGGGAAAGGGTCCGACGAGGTCCATTGACAATGATTGTAGGGGTCTGTCGGCACGTTTGGGATTACCCATTAGGCCGGCAGGTGCTGCCGTGCTATGTTTATAAGCTTTACAAGTTTCACATTTAGAGATGTAATTGCGAATTTGCTTGAAGAGACCAGGCCAGTAATACTTCAAGGAGATCTTTTTATACGTCTTGAAATTTCCTGGGTGTATGGAGTCGGGAGCACTATGATTGTCAATAATTATTTGTTCTCTACCTTCGAGGGGAACGACAAGTTTCCACGAGTAATTTTCGAGGATGGATAGTGGTACCTTGCAATTACGGTATAGTTGTCCTTCTTTTATGATAAAATTAGGAAACTTTTGTTGGTTATTTTTACAACCTTCGAAGATTTTCAAGTACCATTCATCTTTTGTAGATGGAGGGGGGGCAATTGTGTCAACATTTAATGAAGCCAGTTCAATTCTTGAAAGGGCGTCGGGAACAATATTGTCCGCGCCTTTACGGTGAACAACATCAAAATTGTATTGAGACAAACGGGAGGACCAACGAGCGAGCCTACCGGAGGGATTACTTAAAGAGATCAACCATTTCAAACTACTATGGTCTGTGACTACAGTAAATTTGCTACCGTCTATGTAACCGCGGAAATGGTGAACAGAATCCAATACAGCCAATAACTCTTTCTCGGTAATTCCGTAGTTTTTCTCGTGTTTGTTTAATGTACGGGAAAAATACGCTACAGGGTGTTCGCCATCTGGGAATTCTTGAGTAAGGACTCCACCGATTCCTACATTGGAGGCATCCGTGTGGAGGGTAAAAGAGAGTGCAAAATCCGGGCAATTCAGAACGGGAGCTTTTTGAAGGGCATTTTTTAGAGTTGTAAACGCTTCTTCAGCTTCGACAGACCATCGGAAATTGCTGACACCTTTACGGATGCCGGTAATTTTATTTAAGGGGGCTGCGATGGTGGAAAAGTCTTTGATGAATCTCCTGTAGTAACCTGCAAGTCCAAGGAAACCTTTGACTTCCTTCGCGTTTTTGGGTCGGGGAAAATTTGCCATGGCTTCCACCTTAGCGGGGTCTGTTCTTAGACCTTTTTCGTCGATAATGAATCCCAAATAACGTAGACGGGACTTACAGAATTCAGACTTCTTCAAGTTGATGGTTAAACCAGCGAACTTGAGTTGTTGAAAAACTTTTTCCAGCATTAATAGGTGTTTTTCAAAGGTATCGCTGACGATGATGAGGTCGTCAAGGTAACAAAACAGGCTGTTATCGACTTCAGGACCGAAAAGTTTGTCCATCAGTCTTTGTAACTCGGCGGGGCTGTTTTTTAGACCAAAGGGTAATCTTTTAAAATGGAACATTCCCCTACCAGGTACAACGAAAGCAGTTTTTTCGCACGATTCTGCGTCCAAGGGTATTTGCCAAAACGCTTTGCTGAGATCGACAGAAGAGATGAACTTGGCGTTACGCAGCTTGTCTAAGGTTGCGTGAACGTGAGGTAAGGGATACGCATCAGCTTCCGTGCAAGAGTTTAAACGTCTACTGTCGAGACAGAAACGTGCAGAGCCGTCTTTTTTAGAAACCAAAAGAGTTGGGTTGGTCCATGCACTTTTGCTGGGAACCACCACACCCATTTTTAACATTTCATCAAGTTCGTTTTCTAAAAGTTTAAGTTTTTGGGGGGCTAAGTTGTAATAACGTTGCTTGATGGGTGGGCCATTGGTTTTGATATGGTGTTCAACCAAATTTGTCAAACCTAATCCACATTTTTCGAAAGATATTGACTCGAATTTATTGACCATTTCTTTTAGTTGGAGAGCCTGGTCCGTGCTTAAATTTTCGTGAGGTATTATTGTGCGGATCTCACTAATTTGAGCAGCAGTGGAGGTTTTGCCAAGAGTATTAAATACTTGGGGAGCAACATTGAATGCCTTCCAGAAGTCAACGCCAAGGATGAAATTCTGGGATATAGAGGGCACTATTAGAAAATTGATTGTAACTATTTTATTGTTACAATTAATTGGCAGGGCAAGGGCACCGATGACCGGTTGGGAAACATTATCCGCAGTCGTCAGGTGTGTTGATTGGGGCGAAATTCTAAAATCACTGTTAACAAAAGGCAGGTGAGCATTGTTGCCAAGACAGCTGACAGATGCACCACTATCAAGTAATCCGGAAAAGGGCACATTGTTAACAGAGAAAAAAGCATAGGGTCTCCCATCTTTAGCTTGTTTGCAACAAACCGAAGAAACATTTAAGGTCTGGTTAAAATACTTAATGTGTGCTAACCAATCAGTCCATTCTTTAGACCTTGGTTCAGAATGGGTGCCTGAGAGGTTATTATTTAGTTTTTTGGCCTCTTCATGTAGAAATTTGGTGGGGGCTTGGAGAAATCCACCTGAGGTCTGACATCGCTTGGGTTTTGTAACCTTTCCATGTTGTGCCTTGATTTCTTGAAAATGTTGCGCAGTTCGTCGCTTGGAGGAGAGCGGTCCCTAGAGTGATGCCTCTTGAAAGTTCGGGGTTCCTTAGATTCCAGAAACCTTGCTTGCTTGAAACAAGTAGTGGCCAGATGGCCTACTTTTTTGCAAAAAGAGCACACTTTTTTGTTGTTGAATTCTGGTTTTAAACCAGACGAACGGCTTGGCACAACTACATTATCTGACACATTCTTTATGTTTTTCCTATCCTGGTACGATTCCAGAAGGAGACAGACTTCGTTTAGCTGGGCTAGGGATGCAATTTTCTGTGAGGTAATGATGTTCTCGTATTTGCTTAAAAGGCCATCAGTTATGACTGGTAATAGTTCAGCTTCCGAAACGGGATGTGAAAGCTTGATGTTAATGGATTCAGCCCTTTCTATGAATGTTGCTACAGGTTCATTTACTAGCTGTTTAATAGATAGTAAAGATAATTTGATCCGGTGCTGGGCTTCCGTTTTTCCGAAGCTCGAGATTAGGGCAGATCTGAGTTTATTCCAATCTTTGCATTTAGTTTTTTGAATGCGGTGCCAGGGTATCAATTCTGGGGAGATGAGTTCTATGAAGTTTTTTCGTAGAATCTTGAATGGGATATTTTTGATTGTAGCCGTTTCTTCAATACGGTCAATGAAATCCAGTACATCGGAGACGCCATTATATTTGATTTTCCACGAGGATAAATCGTAGGTTTTATCTTGTGTCAAGGTGGGTGCGATGTCCTGTTTTATCATTACTTGTGGCATAGGTTCTTCGTTAGGAACAAGATTATTCAAAACTTGCGTAGCCGAGCGTGAATTATTTTCGCTTGAGGGGGCGAGGTTTATTCTCTTAATGTACTTTTTGTTGAATAAAAGTGCATAAGCCTTTAATGTAGGTTTAGATTTGCTTGATGGCGAGAGTCCTCTATCCCTTAAAGCAGTTTGTAAGTGAGTTTTGGATAAGTTGTGCACGTTGGGAATGATGCCCAAATTGGATGATGCCATAGCTTGATTGTTTTCCATTGTGAGTTTCCCAGGTGGTGAAAAATTGCCAGGGGTTTCCTTTAGTAAACGCAAAATTAATTTTGTGAGGCACTTTTCACTTGGTAATCACTGGTTGGTATTTCTAAAATAGTTATAGAAAACTGTATTCCATACTACAATTTGGTATATATGACACCAGAATCTTTGTCAAAGGAAGGCGCAAGAAAAAATTTTTGCGTGGAAAGACCTAAGTAGTAAAGGTTTTTGTGTTTCACTGACCACTTTTGAGAAAACTTGTGAAATTCACAAGTATTTATTTTTTTCCAAAAAAAATTTTGCCAGGACTGACCTTTAGAAAACGGGTTTTTTATTTTTTACAAACCACTTTGCACTGAGAAAGGCACTAAAATTCACAAAAGGCACTCTTCTGGCAAATAAGGACAAACTTCCGGATGAAAATAACTGAATATGGGATTTGTTACGAAACCACATTAAAATTATTTTATTTTTTCATGGAACCAATCATTGGTTTTATTATTATTTCACTTTTTTTTATGTAAGGAAAAAAAACACAATTCACTTTACACTTATGCTGAAAAAAAAATGCGGTACCTATAACGTAGAATGTGGAAAGAAAGTCATTATTTTGTCCATTTGGTGAAATATACGTGGTACTAATTTGACAGACACAACAAGTGGGCCGATCGGTATATTGTGCAAGAAAAACGTGAGTGTGAGATTTTTTAATTAAAGAATCCACAAGGTAATTGGAATTCCAAAACCAAATTTACAATAGCGATCTCCATTGCTTCCGACCTTAGTGACAGAAGGGCGATTTTATTATTCAAAACACTGCATAGTGACAGGGAATTGTTCTGCCTGATTCAAACGGATTTTTGCCGTTGGAGTTTGGCGCGATAAACGCACTTTTGTGCTTCGATGCGCGTGGGTGCGCGCGCAACTCAGAGATTAGGTATGTATTTACCGCGTGAAACATCGGGCCGTTGATTTGGCGCGAATTACTGTTGCTCGTCCGCTGCTTTGTGAACAAAGGGGTCGGCGCGTGCGCAGTCAGATTCGCGGTTTAAATGCTGCCGTCTTTTTGGTTAATACAAAATGGCCATGTTTTCAATTTTGACGCAATTTTTTTATAATTGCAATCAAATCTGCGTTATGGACTTAACTTGCACATGGATTTCTGTGGTTTCCCACAGAATTCATTATTCAATGGGTATAAAACACCAAGACACAGTACAATCAATGTTTACAAACAGTTCCTATGCGGGGAAGATTTCGACAGGGAGCACTCCGTAAGGCGACTGAGACAATGGCAAAAATGGAAAAAAAAATTCTGGGCCCCACTATGGACGCCAGTGTTAGGAGCGGGCCCCCAAACATGTCCCAAGCTAGCTCTCAGGGGAGGCATGATTTACCCTCTATTCAGGTGGTGGGTCGCTCGAGGCTTCAGAAATTCCTTCGCATCTCAGTCGTCTGGCAGGATACTCCCCCTCTAGGAAACCCTCCTGCCGTAGCAGAATAATAACAGGATTGAGTTAACTAGATTCATGTATTGCAAATTTAAAACACAGTGCATAGGTCATTACAGTACAATTCAACACAAGAAATACATACTACACAATCCTAGCTATCGTGTTTATAACCTCAAGATCCCTAAACGAAACTCTCTGAGTGATGGCTTTGCGCGGGAGTTTACAGTCTATCGTTAAAGGACACAATCAAATGAGGAAACAATTGTACAGCTTACATGATGTTGGGGGTCTTCGTCTTCCGGCTTCCAGGGGGACCTCCCGAGTTTAGGACAGAACCGAAGTTTACACAGGCATGGTGAAATATCAGCGCTAAACCCGTAGGTTATTGAATTAACATTGCAGGTTATATTTGAGTACAATTCGAGCGATAGTACGCCGGGCGCGAACAGTGGGAATCCACGCGCGGGCTTAACGTGTGCCCGAGGCGGCTCGCAACTCTCAACTGGGGGAAGGGATCGCGTGCGGGTGGGCGGATGGGATAGGAAGTAGGAAGCAGGGAACAGGGGGAGAGCAGGGTGTTGTGTAGTTTGCGGCGAATTAGGAGTTTGAATTCTTTGTCGTTTGGGCGTACCATAACAGTACCTAGACGGTGGTTTTAAGGGGGTCTTGAAAAATTAAAAATGTACCTAGGAACTAAAAGCAACTCTTCAGAAGTTAGAAAGTTCTTGTGGATAACAATTTATTAACATAAAATTCGTTTCAAATACAACGTTTGCTTAGTCTTGGTAACAAATACTTAAACAATATGGATGTATTTGACAATAATTTGAACTTAGCAAACTTCAAACGCCATGTGTGCCAACCATTTATTTGTACCTATCCCATAAACTAATGTGAACAACAATTTTAAACATTACCTACTTTGTGTCAATTCCTATACAGGGTGTTAAGGGACGTACTTGACTTACTTTAACCAGTGATTCCTGACATTATTTGGAGTAAAAAATGTAAATGAAATTTTGGTCTCCGGTGACATTTTTGATGTTTTTTTTTTTTTTTTTTTTTTTCTACAAAAACATTAAAAAAAATGGTAGGTGTTGGACAGTTGAAAGCGGGGTAAGGGGTTGGTTGGATTCTCGGCTGAGTGACCAGTGACGAAGTGCGAAAGAAATTTTTTTTCGTTTGATTTTGAAGAAAAAAATTTTGAAAAAAAAAAAAGTTTACAAAAAAGTCACCGAAGACCAAATTTCATTTACATTTTTTACTTTAAATAACGTCAGGATGGTAATAATATAATAATATCTTTGGGGATGCGGTGGGGAGGGTATTTTAAAGTAAATGAAGGAGAGGAAGTTCTGCGAAAGATAAGGTATGAGGGGTGGGTAGGAATCTGGGGGTCGTTGGGTCCAGGAGTGAAGAGGAATCCATCCCTCCCAGTGCGGTGCACGGCAATGTTCTACAAGAGTTCTGCTTGAGAGGTTACAAGGTCTCCCTCAACCAGTTTCTCACGATCCGGCCTGCCACTCATATACACCCGCCGCCAAGACCTGGACAAACCTCAACTTATGAACCCGGGCAGCCGTGCTAAGTCACCAAACGTAGTGAATCACTTGGGGTGACCTATGGCAGAGGTGTTGGTTATCCAATGAATGGTTCCCGGGGCGGCGGTACCCATACCGCCTCCCAAATTGTAACCTTCTTTTTATATTTAAAACGTTTTTCTTTTAATACCAATAAACCGCAGATATGTAACTAGGAACATAAGTTTTTATTAAAAAAATCCTGATTTATATCCTACGAAATTGTTAAAAAAAGTAAAAGTAGTAGTAGTAGTAGCCGCTGTACACATCTGCTAACCCTGTACAAATAACAGGTGCGCCCCACCGTTGAACCTCTGGTCTGGAGCTCCAAAATATCTGAAAAATACCCTCGACTCTGTGCAGAAACGGGCGGTCCGTTTGATAGACTATCCCATCTTAACAGACGGATTTCAATCTTTAGAGCACAGTCGGATGGGAATGCTATTCTTATTCTACCGCTATTACAATGGAAGATGCTCCGAGGAATTGGCGTCATTGATCCCTTCCGCACCGGTGCATAGTCGGGAAATACGCCAAACGCGTTCCCAACATATTATGTACATGGTTAAAATTTGTCACATGAGAACGGATCGCTTCTTCGACTCGTTTTTGTGTTCAACAGCTCGGCTGTGGAATGATTTGCCGGCCTCTGTGTTTCCTCCTTCCTATAAAATATTGTCTATCGACGTACTATTGCAAAAGTGTCGTGACCAAAGAAAGGAAGTCTTTGCCTCTTTTATTAACTACGAAAAGGCATTTGACAGGGTAAAACATGCTGACCTAATGAAAATGCTTGCGGATTGTAACGTTGACACCAAAGACCATAATTTAATTGAAAACCTGTATTGGTTCCAAACAGCAGAAATAAGACATGGGAATGAGAGATCTAATGCAATTGCCATTCAGCGTGGAGTACGACAAGGCTATTGTTTAATCTCTATTCCAACTATGTCTTTAAAAGAGCCCTAAGTAACACTGAGAAGGGTCTGAAGATCAACGGACTTGTCATTTATAACATTAGATACGCAGATGATACTGTATTACTAGCTGACTGTATCGATGACCTCCAAGACCTATTAAATCTTGTTAAAAACGCTGGTGAGCAACTGGGCCTAACAATCAACGTCAATAAAACTAAATAGATGACATTTGAACGACTAGATCACTCTGAATCAGTGATACAGTTAAATGGTTGCAATGTCGAAAAGGTGGAAAGATTAGATACCTCGGCAGTATTCTCACGGAGACTCTTGACCCAGATGTGGAGGTTAAGTGCAGAATTGAAGCAGCAAAAAGTATGTTCATTAAAATGAAATTCCTCTTCTGCAATGACAATATTAGCTTAAAACTAAGGCAGAGAATGCTAAAATGTTATGTGTGGTCGGTCTTGCTCTATGAATGTGAAACATGGACCTTGAAAGTAAATACCATTAACAGGTTAGAGGCTTTTGAAATGTGGCTTCACCGAAAAACGCTCAAGGTCCTATGGACCGATATGATCATCAACACAGAAATTCTCAGGCGGGCTAGAGCAGATAGAGAACTGCTTACATTAATAAAAATCAGGAAAATTTCATATCTGGGTCATATACTTCGAGGGGAGAAGTATCACTTACTCCATTTGATATTAGAGGGTCGCCGAGGGCCTGGTAGGAGACAAATGTCTTGGCTGCGTAATATACGAGAGCGCAAGACAGAGAGACATTCTCAAAAGTGATCGCCAACGTCGGGAGGACCTGATACGGCACACAAAGAAGAAGAAGATAACATGGGTCTCTTCAAGACTAATATTCATTCCTTCCTCTCCTCAAAAAGACCTTCCACACAGCATCCAGATGACATAGGCCCTGAGGGAAATTATTTTCCTCAAGGCCTCTTGTGTTGGAGTTAATGTAAAAAAAAGCCCCACCATTTTCGAAGACAATGACGATCTATATTGCGATTTTTCGTTTATCATGAATGAATGATGATCAAGCATGACAGAAATTATCCGTTTCTTAAAAATCGTTCCTTTATCGTTATCATCGTAATACCACTTAAGTGATTATTCCGGCAGTAAACATTTTTGAAAACAATGGTATACCCCTGATGAACCAAGAAAACAGTACATGTTATCAAACATTTTTAGTATGATAACATGTTTCAACGGTTTATTTAAACACGTCGTAATACTCGCCATCTCATCAAATCACCGTGAACTTCAGGAGTCGAAGTACGTACAGAAAAACTGAAGTCGCAATAACCACATCAATATTTCACAATGAGTTCCCCAAAAGTGTGGTTGCGTTTCGAAAGATCTCTTAGTGACGGAACGGTAAAAAAATTCAAAGTCCAACGAGTGTTACCAAGCTTGTATGAGAAAGTTATTGATTTTATGAGTATTAATTTTCTGCCAGAAGAACCGTTCGCTCTTGCTGCAAGTAAGAATTTCAAATTTCTTTTAATATATATAAAGTTTGATACGTATTATTAAAAATGCAAATTGTGTGGCTGTTCCTCTATCTGCAACTCGGATTGAATTATCTTTAGAATTTATGCTTTAAATTTAAGTTTCATATTCAAAAGTAGAATTTTATTTTGAGGGCGGCAAAGTCCCTACGCATAATACAAAGTTTTAACCGAAAATTATTTTAATTGGCATTTTCAAAATTGGAACTGATCGGCTATTCATACTATCCCTTTCATCTATATGGCTAGGTACTTCCTCACCTTCTCTACCACATCTCCTACCTTACCTTCAGCCTCACAACATACCCCAAACGGGGATGCCATAGACTCATCGGCTCCAGGAAGTTGAGACTTTTGTGGTTATCACATAAAAAAAACGGTAAAGTGCTTCCGAATAAAATATGTAATGTTTAACGGAAAATTTGTTTTAATTGGCGTTTTCAAAATTAGTTTTCTTGGAATTCAGACTAACCTCAGTATGTATTAGAGGAGACATGAATGGGAAGCGAATAAAATCATTTAACAGTTGACGACCTTTCGTGGTCGAGCGGATAAGATTATCTTAATTACAACAAATCCAAAGGTCGTGGGTTCAACTTCTGACGTGAGTAAATCAATTAAACAAATTAATCAGTTGGTGTTAGTTATTTTTCAGATAAAATAGTATTCAGTGTTCATGGGACATGTGTCGTTGCCAAATAGAAAACATTGTTTGATACGGCTCAAGCTCTGTTTGGTGCTCAATATTCAGTTAATTCCCAACCTTCTCGTTTCCTTTCTCCTTAATTACCCAACTCTCTTCAACCATCGACAGACCACAATTATTGGCTCCAAACAGTTGGGAGACTTTGAGACTATAGTGAGGTATTCAAACAAATAGTGATGATCGTCTCTCATAAAAATAATATTGAGTAAAATATGTTTTTAAAATATAATGTTCGGAAACAAGTGACACAAGCGGCAAGCTGGTGAATCAGTTGAATCTACACCGCATTTGGAGTAGATTCGAAAAACTTTATTTATTTTATCTTTCGTTTTCGAGTAAACCGATCCCGAAGTTGGAAATTCCAGATCAATTAAAAAAAAGTTGTTACAGTGTTTATTAGGTACATAAATAAGTTGTGTATTGCATTAAAACGCGTCAAAGCATAGACATGGCTCCAAAAGTTTTTTTAACCATTTATTGAGTTGCCGAAAAAAAATTGAAACACTTCGATCGAAATTTCTTGTTGTTTTGTGGGCTAAGATACAATGGACACCGCATATTAGGCAACAATTAATAAAAAGCCAATTTCAGAATAAGATTGAACGGTTAGCTCTTTCACGGAATTTGAACAATTCTTCGTATTTCCAAATTAAAATTAAAGCTATGTGAAAGTTCTGTTATAATTTCAGTTCTGTCAACTATATAATAACAGAACTCGAATAAAACTTTCACGGAAATTGAATTTTAACTATGAAATTCGATGAATTGTTCAAATTTTATGAAACAATATGTCCTATGTTTGTCTAGAAAAAAAATGATCTGGGTGGAATTACTGTTTTCAGATTTGCTGAGTGATCCGAATAACTTCGAACGCATTAAAAGGTTTTGGTTCGAGAATATCTTACGGCAGAATCTTAGCGTGGTGTGCTTGGAGGATAACGATACCCCAGATGAAGATAAGGATATAGTTGGAGTTAACTTTCTCTTTTCAATGAGCAAAACTCAAAGCGATAAAACGGTTTGTAAAAAAAAATTTCAATTCAAAGGTGCAAAACAAAATTCTTTAAATACATTTTTTTTGCTTATTTTGCCAAGATTGTAGAAATATTACTTGAAATAGGAACGTTTTTTTTGTTAACATTCTGTTCTAAGGACATTTAGTGTCTACACACTATACGCTAGGCTGGAGAGAATCAGGTCGAAAAAAATCTCTTCAATTTTCATAAACAAACAGGTACAAATCGCAAATCAATCTAACAATATAGATATATATTTTTTAAATAACAGAACAATTATCAAACCGCTTCCGTTATTGCATGTTTACAAATTCGTTGCATAACTATTTTACCTTATGCGAACAAACACACGACATTTATTTCAAACCAAAGATATTGAAATATAAGATATGTGCTATCGGCAGTTTTTACTGGGTGGGACTGGGTTTCTTGGGGTCGCCGATATTGTTAACCAATACTACTGCACACCTTAAAAAAATCAACTAAATGAACAAATTATTTCCGTACTCAAACTATTCCCATTAAAGGGTAGTCTAACATATCTCTTGCATTTCAGTATCTTTGTTACAAACAATTCTAGTTTGTAAAACAATTTATTGATTCCTAAATTGCCACAAAAAGTCTGCCGGTTTTTAATCTTAAAATCCAACTATTTGAACAATTTTTTTCATCTAGTTTTTACTTTCCAAGATAATTCTTCTAGAAAAGGTTTAATGTTTTCTCGAGTGATACGCTCAGAGTTGGTGACTTAAAAAATATGTTTTTTTTTTATATCTATTTAAAAAGAAGCGGGTGGCGGGAGTCATGGGTATTCCAAAGAAAACGAAATTAAATACTCTTATATGCAAGTTGAAAAATAATATTTTCTCTGGAAGACATTTTTGGTTAATCGTAGTTTGATGCGAGTTGACCGTTTTATATTTTTGGTTGTTGAGATGTTAAATAAGATATTTAGGTTTTTTTTTATTCAACAGGAAAGCCTCCCCGTAGAGCCATCGAGTATTCTTGAAATTCTAAACGAAGTTGCTTCGCGATTTGATGTATTTGAAGCCTTTGGCGTCGACAGGTTTTTGTCTGCTTGCGGCCTTTCCGTCAATAAGAACTACAGAGGATTGAGTATTGGGACAGAATTATTACTAGCAAGGTAAAAATGTTTATTTTTCTTTCAAATTATTTTCCGTAAGAATAATAATTTTATTTTCCCAAGGACAGTAGCATGAAAAATGCACGTCTCTATTCCGGATTTCAAAATTTTTATTATATGTTTACTGTACAATGAATATTATTAATAATTTTATTTATTTATTATATATAGATACAAAAGAAAGTACAAAATACAAATTAGGAAGCTTTGCCTGTCCAACTAGGAAAGTTTCCCGTTCCAGGACAGACAAATTGACATGTTTAGTTCATAAACTTCCTGAAATTATTATAATATAACCGATAAAATTGTAAATTATAAGATTACCGTGATACAAGCACGAGCCTATTATGGTGATCTAACATTATAATAGGCTCGTGACATCCAACCTTGAAAAAAAAACTTATGAAGGTAGAATATTGCCAGAAAAATATTTTACACTTGAACACTGTCTTGTCATCCGTGTCATTCTCATTTCTTTCGTACATTGTAATTGCCGTGAATTAGTGAAAAAGTTGTTATGCTGTTAGTATTTTTAAATAACTTGAAAGACATCTTTCAAAACACAAGATGAGTGGATTGGATGGTTCATTTTTTTGTAATAAATGATAATTAACGAACCCAAAACCTGAATACAATTATAGCAGAATCGATCGATAACTGACTGAAAAAAGGATCAATCATTTGTTTTTTTTTTTTTGTATTTCATTGCTGTGTGTGCATAAATAAATAATTAAGGAATAATTATAAATAATAAGTAAATTGGAGGATTTCAAAAACCGTTTATACAATTTGGGAGGCGGGTATGGGTACCGCTGACCCGGGAACCTTTATTAACCTTTATAACCAACACCTCCGCCATAGGTCACCCCAAGTAGTTCGCTACGTTTGGTGATTTAGCAGGGGTGCCAGAGTTCATGGGGTGAGGTTTGTCTAGGTCTTGGAAGCGGAGGACCAGGATACACTGAATCCCAGATACCTATCCAACTCTTAAACCCTTTTCCTTCCTAGAACTCTTCTCTCCTTCCTTTCCCCAAAAAAACCCTTCCACACAACATCCCCAAAGATGACATAGGCCCTGAGGGAAATTATTTTCCTCAGGCCCTCCTGTGTGAAGCTCATGTAAAAAAAATACACATTTGACTGGGTAGTTACGTCGTTAATTCGTCGAACAAATGTAAGAGGGCCCCAGATTTCATTCAGTTGTCGATTTTTTGGATAAGAGCATTATTTGCGCCTCCAATTATAATGCCTATATTATTTTCTTCAATATTAAGTAGGACATTATAAAAAACCTGGTTTGAGGATTACCACTTCTTGGGGTGACACCACTTTCATTATTGGTGTGACTCCACGTTATCCACACCGGGTGGCACTTATGCTAGCTTTGCCACTGCCAAATATAATAGTGGGTAACAAACACAAACATATGATAATAATTACTGATATGATGTTAAATTGCAGGACTCCAATTTGCAAGGAGCACGGTATAACACTAACGGAGACCATCTTCACAGCGGTGGCATCTCAGAAGGTGGCTGCCAAGGCCGGCTTCACTACCGCTCTAGAGATCGACTTCCAGGACATCGCCGACAAGATGAACGTCACCTTCCCAGAAGGCTTCAAGACTTTCAAAGTTATGACCAAACTAATCGAATAGACTACTGATTGTTGCTGAGCTAATAATTTCGAAGTAAACCACTTCCTTTTGGCCGCGTTGACTGGCTCAAGTTTTTCAATGCCTCCTCGCAGAGAGTTATCAACTATTGATAAGGTCTATCAATGCCGATTTACTGCCGTGTCCAGTGTTGACTAGATCGTTGCCAAAAGGTTAAAATAATGTGATTTATATTTTTATTCGATGAGATTATGAACCGAACAGATAATCCTTGTAAATATATTCTAAACTAATTGATATAAGATGAGCGCGATGATGGCACCACCTTAAATGGGTTGATGTGGTGCTGAATGTTAACTCCATAGAGCTATGCCTGTGGATATCGATATGGTATGTTTTCCGAAGCAAATAGCAAAGGTAATTTCACATGGGTACTCACGATAGTTTGGCGATCTTGCCCCGATTGGGATCCCTTGTGGTCGATTCGGCTATTGTCTTGATTAACCTCAGGCAATCACAAGATGAGTTTGAATAATGGTGGTATTTTCACTTTGCGATTCGATTAGCTTAAACTTTCGAAAGACAATACATTTCGACTCCTAGGCCCTATATTGTGACTTTCCGAATTTGATTATCTGCTCAAAAAATAATTTCGATATTTGAAAACATTAATTTTGTTAATTAATCGGGAAGAAGACAGTAAAAATTCCAACACGCCCAAAATGCACTTCCATTGGTTTATACTGTACATATTGTTTAAACCAAAATGCACTTCCATTGGTTTAAACAGTATGTACCTGAATAGTCAGTTGTTATCACTAAATACAGTAAAAGCCAATTTCAACTAATGCAACGTTTAGGTTTTTAATTGTCACTCAATGCAACGCTTAGGTTCTTAGTTGTCACTTAATGCAACGTTTAGGTTTTTAGTTGTCACTCAATGCAACGTTTAGGTTTTTAGTTGTCACTCACCTAGGCGATACTGAGAGTATCTACCACTACGCTCAAAGCATGTTGTAAAAAAACTATAATTTTTTTCTGTGTTTATTTAGTATTCAGAAATTGTTGATGAATTTTATTAATAACCGATTTGACGCTATTTTAAAAATCATACGTTTTGTTTATAATTAGGTAATTACAAGTAAATTATTAAAATGATCCTTATGTACTGGATTGATAAAAAAATAATTTAATGACAATGTTTTTATTTGAATAAAATGGCGAGGAATTTAACATTGCAAGGAACCAGTATTTTTAGGTATTTGCGGGGTAAGAGCTACGGGCGTTAAAACTTTATGGACAATTTCGATACTATTGGTGTGCACACATATTCATAAGTGCCTTGTTTAAATGATTTGCCTGCACTTGATTTTTTTTTCTTCGTTGTTTAGTGAGATGCTTCGGAGAATATACAATGTAACGTAAGATATCCTTTATCTTATTGTGACAATTTCGAACATTTATTTATAACATTACAAAGTTTCCACAACAATTAGATTTTCGTTTATAGCTTATTGAATATTGACTATTTATTTTTATCTTATAATGTAGTATAAGTAGTATGTAAATATTACACTAAGCATAAGTAGTAAGTAAATATTACACTAAGCATAAGTATTAAGTAAATATTACACTCAGCATAAGTAGTAAGTAAATATTACACTAAGCATAAGTAAGTATTACACTAAGTAAGTAAATATTTTATCGTAGTTAACTTACCTATGATGATTTAAGTTGTTACCGAGAAGTGGTTTTGAACGCGTCTTCTTTCAAAATGGTGACAGATTTGTATTTTTATGAAAATACTTATTTTAACCCCTCCTGCTAATATGTTCGCTTTTCGGAAATCGAAATCGATTTATTTCCTTTACTAGCGTTGGTAGAAATGTGGTCTAGACTCTAGACGATAATGGAAAGAAAAAACACTACGCTGTGTATTCAAATCTAAAAGTTAACCACAAAATAATGAAATTATACACCTTCTTGAAACCAAAATTTTCGACAGCAATTTAAAACAAAAATGATGAAACTTTGGGAATTTATTATTTATTTTAGATAAAAAAATTCGATAAAAAGGTTAAGTGATGATAACGTCTGTAATACATTATTTTTGTCCAATAAAATATGTGTGTTTTTATTAATTTCATGACCCTTCGGTTAGAAAAAACGTAAGGAAAGCAATTTTTAAAACTTTTTAAAGTTTGCAATCAAATTTTCATATTTAAATAATAACATCGTTATTTTTAATAAGAAAATTTTAAAGTATACTCCATCATCTTTCAAAACCGTTTTTAGCTTTTAACGTTCACAAATATTCCATTTATTTTTGATTTCAGTGCAACGCGGAAATATTCTGACCTCCTGACAGAATATGGCCGAGGCCTGAGGAGTTAAGGCCATTATTATTATTTTTTTTACTTTGTGTTGGTGAAATTGATCTGCTCAAAAAAGAATTACAATAATTGAAAATTATTTATCAATTTCATTAGAAGTAAAGACAAATGTGCTGCAACTCTAAATGAACACGGGAACACACTCACAACACTCTTTTCTGGGTTCATATTTTCAGTGTTACAGCAACAAAAATAACACACATTTTTTATTTGAACACCGCAGCTGACTGCTTCCCAACCGTCTGCAGCCAGTGAGACTAGGACATCCCCAAACGGGGTAAGTTAGTGGGAGAGGGGATACGAGATGGGGAAGAGGAAGGAGGAGAAGTATCTGATTATCAGATCTGGTCACCAAACACTGCTACAGCCATGTCAAGCTATTAAAATACGTGGTGTCGTGAAGCTGCGACTCCACTGTAAATTGGCGTTGTTCTTTTGCTGCAGAGCAGAGCCTATGCAACCCTCAAAGGACCAGTCCCGAAACTACGTGAAATCGCTAAGTTATACGGGACGATTAAATAGCATACACTCGCAAAACCTGATAGACAGTCAGTCGATAGTTCAGATCTGTGCTTTTGGAAAATTAGATAAGCACAGATTAGAATAGGGAAAATAGGACTCACCGTTGCAGATGGGGCCTCGCTGATCTCCAGTTTTGGTGTACACTTCTCAATGTTTATGTTGATATTAGTATCTATGATCTTATATTATTGTCTATGACTACTTTCATAGGTTGTCTTTGCACTTGTGAACTGTCAGTCAGCACGGCTGGTTTAATAAATGATATTCCAATTACAATCGTGTTATTATATTCAACACAATACAACATGGTGTCAGGTGTGTCTGATTAAAAATATTGTGAGTGAAGTCAAGTCAGCAATCAATAATTTGTGGTGCGAATAATTTGTGGTGTCACAAAACCAAGGAATAAAATGTCGAGTCAGATTTTACAAATGAATATTGTTCCAAATATGGCGAGTGAGTGGAAGAGATTCAAACAATCATTCCTGATTTATATGATGGCGAATAATTACAATGAGGAAAATGAAATACAAAAAGTAGCAAGGCTCCTACATACAATCGGACCTAAAGGAGTGGAAATTTTTAACTCTTTTGGCCTAACAATGGAAAAAAGCAAGCTCGAAGAAATAATACTACATTTTGATAAACATTTCATACCTACAATTAATGTAACGGTGGAACGATTTAAATTTTTCACGAGGAAACAAGACGAAAGTGAAACAGTAGAAGAATTTATTGCTTCATTACAAAATCTCAGCCAAACTTGTGGTTTCGGTAACCTACAGTAATTTTTAATAAAGGATATATTTATATGTAACCTGAACCGAAACCTCTACTACTTGAAGGAAAGACTTTTACAAGAACCGTCTTTAAACTTGGAAAAGGTGATTAGTTTATCAAAAGCGATTGTTGTATCGAGGTAAAATACAAGAAGTATTGAGGAGAATATTATACAGCAAGTTCAAAGAAGTCCGTCTTCATCTTCGTTATCAGCTACAAGTCAATCTAGAAGATCCGGAAGTCCGAGCAGTCTATCCGGAAGTCAATACAGAAGTCAATCTGGAAGTCCGAGCAGTCAATCCAGAAGATCCGGGAGTCCGAGCAGTCTATCCGGAAGTCAATACAGAAGTCAATCCGGAAGTAAGGGCAGAGTCTGTACCAAATGTGGACAAATTCACCGCACAAACTGTCCAGCGTCATCAGCTAAATGCTTTAATTGTCTCAAGATTTGTCATTATTCGAAATGTTGTTTTAATAGGAAATTGAAAGGTAGGAAAATTAGTGTTAATACTTTGTCACAAAGCGAGGTATTCAACCACGACTTTACAATTGACACACTAAATTGCAACAATATAAATGCAACATTGAATTCATGGCACATTAATTTAAGAATAAACAATGTTATAATTTCATGACTTGGATTATCTGAAAAAATTATCACAGAAACAGCATTCAAAATAAATTCTTTCGGTGGTACACATATTCCTACAAAAGAAATGTGTAAGTTAAATTGTTTTTATGATAATGATAAAAAAATGTCCATTTCCTTTGTAATCACTGAATTGAAATCATGCCAAACTATTTTTTTTTTTGAAATTGAAAATTTTTAATTTTTTTTTGGTACAGTACATACAATAGATACATTAATATAATGAAAGTATATAAAAAAAAACTTAATACAATTATTGAATACAGATATAAATATTTTTTTTAAATGTTCTCCCATAATAAGCAAATGCTTGTGTGTACGGGAGGAAGTATTATTTGTTAGGTTATTTTGATTTTTTTTTTAAAATTTAGTTTATAGAATAAGAGAAACATATGTGTATATATGTATATATTTTTTTAATTATTATTTATTTTTTTTTAGTTAAGGTTTTCAGTATATTTTTTTAACTGTGCTTTGAAATTTTTGAAACTGTCCTTAAGGGATCTTATATTTTCTGGTAATTTATTAAAGAAATTTGTTCCTAAGTATTTATAGTTTTGTTGACCCAAAGTTTTTTTACAAATGGAAATTGGTAACATGTATTTTTGCCTGAGATTTACTGTGTTTTTGAAAGGTATGGATTTGTTTAGGATATCCTCTTTGTAAACTTGTAAGGTTGAATGATACAGGAAGAGAGCATTTAATTTTCTGACTTTACATTCTTTGAATATTAGTTCAGATGGATAAAGAAATGATTTTTTTAATATTATTTTAATTATTAGTTTTTGCGCAATATAAAGAGATTGTGTGTGAGTTTTATAGGCGCCACCCCATCCTATTATACCATATTGGATTATGACAGAATGCGAAGTACGTCATTCTCAGTAGTTCTTTACTTAGAATGTGTCTCAAACAGCTAAAAATATATGTCAATTTTCTTACTCTGTTTTTAAGAATAGTTATATGCGGTATCCATTTTAGACATTGGTCAATAGTGATTCCTAGATATTTGGTTGAAGTTTTCATTTCAATATTAGTACACAATAAGTTACAGTGGTGTTGTTGAGTGTGTGGTGCAGAATGGATCCTTATGTTTATTTCATACGGCGTGTTTGGTTTTTTTATGAAAAATGGTATGTAATGTGTTTTTTTAGAGTTAAATGTTAGTAGGTTATTGTCAAACCATGTTTTTAATTCATTCATGTCTATGTTAGCCTTTTTATTCAGTTCTAACCATGTGTTTGCTTTTAGAAGAAGCACTGTGTCATCTGCATAAGAGATTATTTCCCCGTATTTAGCAACTTCAAATATATCATTTACATTTTACTATATTAGGGCTTACTACCTGTCATGCGATGGGAATAATAAAACGTGTGTACTCAAACACGAATGATTCTGAAAATATTCCTAACGATGATTTTTCGATGTATAACACGAACAACTTAGTAAAGAAATTTAATGATGTTTTTCAGGGTCTCGGATGCTTGCTTCATGAATGTCATCTATCAGTTCGAGCTGATGTTCAACCCAAAATCGATGCACCAAGAAAGATTCCATTCAAGCTGCATGAAAAATTAAAAAAAGTATTAGATAGAATGGAAGAAATGAAGGTCATTGTCAAGGTTACAAAACCAACACCGTGGGTGAGTTCTATTGTTGTCGTAGAGAAAAAAAAATCACAGTTACGAATTTGTTTAGACCCGCGAAATTTAAATAGGGCTATTTGCAGAACACATTATCCAACACTTTCGATGGACGAGATTATATTTATAATTAAAGGAGCAAATTATTTCTCAAATTTAGATGCATTCTCAGAAGTTTGGATGATACCTTTAGATGAAGAAAGTTCGAATTTGTACACTTTCCAAACACCTTTTGGCAGGTACCAATTTTTAAGACTTCCGTATGGAATAAATTCCGCCCCCGAATTTTTCTCCAGAATAATGACGGAAATATTTGCGGATTTAGAAGTGGTGATAGTTTTCGTTGACGACATTTTAGTTTGGGGTGAGAACCTAGAATCTCATAAACGTAGATTAGAAAGTGTTTTTAAAAGAGCCAGAGAAGTCAATTTAAAATTCAACCTAAATAAATGTCACTTTGGCTTACAGGAGGTAACATTTCTCGGTCATATTTTTAACAGTAGAGGGATCAGGCCAGATGAGTCAAAGGTTTGAGTTATCCGCGAGTTACCAACTCCCACTTGTAAGAAAGACTTACAACGCTTTTTAGGTATGATTAATTACTTGGGATCTTTTATTAAAAATTTGTCAAAAGAAACACAAATTTTAAGGACTTTATTAAAAAAGACGTCAGTTGGTTGTGGGATGCCAATCACGATGAGTCTTTTGCCAATTTAAAGAAAATTATAAGTTCGTCTCCAGTACTTATTAACTTTGATATTAAAAAACCGCTAAAATTGTCCATAGATTCTTCACAGAGCGCAGTTGGGGCAGTCATTATGCACGAAAATAGATCGATTGCTTATGCATCAAAAACATTAACGTCCAGTCAGAAAAATAATGCGCAAATAGAGAAGGAATTATACGCCATTTTATTCGGGTGTCGAAAATTCCATCAATATATCTATGGTCACATTGTAGACGTGGAAACGGATCATAAACCTTTGGTGACACTTTTTAAAAAATCACTTTCTGAAGTTCCCGCAAGGCTACAACGAATGATGATGTCTCTTCAATGCTATCACTTAGACGTCAAGTATGTACTTGGTAAATTTATGTATATTGCCTACACGTTATCTAGAGCACCGTTACCTGATACAGAAGTAATTGATACAGAAAATGAAATTGACATCCATATCAATTTATTGATGTCAAGTCTGGCCGTTTCGGAAGAAAAACTGAAATTAATCACTGAGGCGACGAAACAAGACCAATCGTTATTAACTTTAATGAATTATTATAAAACTGGTTGGCCATAAAGTAAAAATAAAATTGAATCTTGCGTTAAACCATATTGGAATTTTCAGGCAGAGATTCATGTCGTCAACAATCTGGTATTTAAGGGACCTAGTTTAATTATACCATCAGTAAACCGGAAATTTACAAAAGATATACACAAAGGTCACTTAGGTATGTCGAAAGCCAAAAGCCTAGTCAGAAATTTGATTTTTTGGCCGAATATTAACTCAAATATCCAAAATGTTGTAGATCAATGTCAGATTTGTACTAAATTTAAACCTAATAACTCACCACAACCTCTTTTGCCACATGATATCACTAATTTTCCCTGGGAAAAGGTAGGTGTAGATTTAATGCATTTCAAAAACACAAATTATCTCATTGTTACGGATTATTATTCGAATTACATTGAAAATTCAGTGTTGTACAATTATAATGCGAAAACTGTCGTCACACATTTGAAATCAATATGTTCACGCCATGGGATACCGTTAACGCTTGTAAGTGACAATGGGCCACCATTTCAATCAGCCATTTTTAAAAACTTTTTATATGAGTGGGATATTGAACATATCACCACCAGTCCAAACTATCCTCAGTCTAATGGTCAAGCGGAAAGTTCTGTAAAAATAGTGAAGAATATTCTAAGAAAATGCCTTGAATCCAAAACCGATCCGTATCTTGCTATGTAACATTCCAAAAAATAATTTTCCATCCCCTGCAAGTCTTTCAATGTCACGTCAACTTAGATGTAATCTGCCAGTAACATCCAGTCAACTTAAACTAAACGTTGTACGCTTTGAAGAATATGAAAATCAATTTAAGGATCGTCAAAACAAAATGAGAAAATATTTTGACAAAAAGGTTCAGAACTTGTCTGAGTTGAAGATAGGCGACAGAGTAGTATTTAAAAAAATGTGTCAAGTTCATGGTCGCCAGCTACTGTAGTAGAAATTGTTAAGGGATGCCCAAGGTCATATATAGTGGAAACTCCTGATGGTTCAAGATACCGCAGGAATAGGAAACACTTGAATTTAGATAGGTCACGTCAGGAATCATCAGTACCGCGTAATCGAAATAGTTCATCGAAGGAAGGTGTACGTTTTGACAATGATTTTCATACCATTCCGTTTTATTCTGATCCTATCACTTCTAATGAGATTTTTTTATTATTTTATTTGATTTGTAAGAAACAAACAGCTGATATACATACAATAGACATAAAAATATACACGTTAACTGCAGTGAAGCCAAAAGAGTTTCTTATGCTAATATTGTTTCTAGATGGAGTTTTAATTTATCTTAAGCTAAATTTAGACTTAGGAAGGGGAGAGGAAGGGGAGAGGTGGGGGGGGGAGGGAGAGTATAGGATAAGGATATAAGATGCTCTCGATACCTTGCACACCCCGTATCAATCCAATATCGCACGCGTTACTTCTAGTCGATACCTCTGAAGGTTTAAATTAAAAATGTCTACGTTGTGAAACAATTCGTTGTATTGAGCACATATTCGAGGAATCGGGGAATTTTTTCTAAAGTTTGTTCTACAAGTGGGCAAATGAAGTAAGTTCGATGGTCGGGTAAATCTTCAAGGAATATGGAGTTTTATTAAATTGGTAAGCTCTGGTGAGTCCAGGCCATTGTTTAAAATTTTAAATAATAAAATTTGATCAAAAATTAATTGTCATGTATGAAGGGAGTTGAATTGATGAAATTAAATAGAATCGGTGTAATTTAGAAAGTGTAGGTAAAGTTTATAATTTAACAGCCTTACTAAAAAAAACCACAGCGCGACCGATTAACTGTGTTATTGCTTACATAAATAGGGCTCGTATACACTAAAATACGTTTTATTACCAATAACGTTTCTTACGTGGTCACACTGTTAAAACGCATTGAAGATGTGACGACGTTGTATATGGTTTTAATTTACTAGGAAACAATGTTGTTTTAATTTTTCTCCGCAAGGGGCATTATTGGCGCGCCTATGCATTAGTTCATCGGCCCGAGACATGACAAAACAGCTCGGTGTGTTTTATGGCGGGATATCGAAAATTTTGTGATTTTACTTCATAATTTCTATTGTAGTGACGAATTTACTCTTCTGTTCACATAATTGATATATTTACCATGTTATTTGTGTGGTTTACATCAGTTTAATCAAGTTATTGTACAAACGCCGTACTTTCAAAGTTGAACTGTCAGAATATTGTTTTTTATAGGTTACTTAAAAGATAAAATTTTCATTTTAAGATCTTTATTTTAAGAGAATTTCTTAAAAGTGATAATTGTTTATAATATTAAAATCTAATACATGTGTTCGTAAACGTATCAAAAAAATTAACGTCTTTAGAGATGCAAGAAATCTGTTTTAAATTTCGGTATTATTTCTAAGTTATTTTTTTGGCAATAAAAAAAACTTTGAAATTTTTTATTATTTTTTTATTGTATACACGATGAAAAAGTGTGAAGTGATAGTTTCCTTCCAAATTTATTACACAAAAGGACTGTGTTTTTTAAATTTTGATTTTATTTAAATTTCTCTACATTTTGGTCAAAAATGTTGTGGGAGGAAATTTTTTTCCATTTTTTTCCGAGTTTGAATCTTAAAATACGGCAGTTTTTGAAAGCTAAAGTGTATTTCAAATACTCAAATCTAAAAGGTAATTTCATCTCGTTTTCATAAATGGTATTTGTTTTTACGACACCTTCAAAAATAAAAAATATATAGAACATTCAAAATACTATGGAAAAATTACAAATATCGTTCGGACATCAATGGTTAAAACAGAGATAAACTACCCTCTCAGGCCGTGGAAACCATGTGTATTTCTTTCAAAGAACAAATTTTTAATTAGTAATATTTTCACATCCGCGGCCGTTTGTCAATTGAATAAAATTTTCACTGGATTTTTTAGTAAGGCTGTAAGTGTTTAAAAAAAAAATTTTTAATTCTTTCGATCCTAACAATGTGGGCTTGGTAGAAAGGAGTCCAGATCGGTGTGCAGTGTTCTAAGTGTGGGCGGATATATGCGGTGTAGAGGGAATACAGAGTATTTACGTTTTGAAAAGGTTTCGATATACGAATTATAAACCCCAGCATTTTGTTGGCTTTGTTGATGATATTATTAGTGTGTTGGATAAAGTTTAATTTAGAATCAAGCGTTACCCCAAGGTCCCTGATAGATTCAACTTCGTTGATAAGTGTCCCGTTTAGTGTATAATCAAATGAAATTTTATTTTTATTACGTGTAAATGATATTTTATTACATTTTGAGATATTTATGACTAGTTTATTCAATTTACAGTAGACAAAAAGACGATTGAAGTCCTCTTGAAGTTTAAAGCAGTCTTCGATTGATTTGACAACTAGGTATATTTTTTTATCATCTGCGTATGCTAGATAATTAGAGTGTAAAAAACATTTGTGAATATCATAAATATACGCATTAAATAATAATGGGCCTAGATGAGAACCTTGAGGTACGCCGGAGGGCACGGAAAAGAAGTTGGACTTTGATCCCTCAGATGGCAAGCAATGAGACAAGCATTCGAACCCGTTCGGGCAGAACTGTCAATAAACCTGATAGATATAATCCATCTGATTATAATTAATTTTATTCATTGTATTTCACTTGAATGGTTTATTAATATGTCATGAATAATGTAAAGGTGAAATTTTATATATGTATTGTTTCTGTTGCTATACTTGTTTTTTTATTAGGAAAAGAGGGATGTTGGTATTAGTATCTATGATCTTATATTATTGTCTATGACTACTTTCATAGATTGTCTTGTCACTTGTGAACTGTCAGTCAGCACGGCTGGTTTAATAAATGATATTCCAATTACAATCGTGTTATTATATTCAACAGTTTAATTTTAAATTCGCAATATTCTTATAACAAGAGGTTACGATACATGCGCCCTATCTGAGATGTTATTTTGTACTGAGCAGCAAAGCACACTGTCACCTCTCCAGAGTTGAGTATTTTCTTGCAACAATTTTTATGGTGACATTTAGGAAGGAAAGATTAGGTAGGTGGGATAAATTCATCTACCCACCAAGTCTGCGAATGCAATACCCAATCAATCCCATATAAATGCGCAAACAATACGTATGGTGGTAATAATGAGTGCCACAATTTTTTTACAGAATAAGGCTTATATTTACATGCATCATGTATGATTTTTTTTATTATTTGTAACCTCGTGTTCATTTTTACATCAAAGGCATCAATTTTTGTACCTCATCCGTCTGTTTTCCGCCGAGTCAATTAACTTCACGTAGCTTAACTCCCGCCAACAAAATACATGCTTCAAGAATCGTGTTAGCAAGTTATTTTCCAGCCGTTGAATTCTGATCAGATATGGTTTATGAAAGTGATTTTCCAATACAATTTTTTCATGCTGAAGTTGCGATCACAGTTCGCAGAGGGCGCTGATGATTTCGCGCTCTTGCCTCTAGCGGCAGAGATTAGCGAAGAATCAATCCACCGTTCCGGGAGTTGGGAGGCACTTGTATTGTATTGTTTCATAGTGCTTTCACACAAACGAAGTATTGAATTCCGTAAGTCTAAACTTAAACTTTAGGGCTTGAGTGCTTTATTGTAAACTTTTATATGTACACCTACAGGTTTTGAGTTAAATGCACAAAGCTCACCGAGAAGTGACGCAGTAATGGAGATGCACATTTATTTACGAAATAAAACATTTTATTGAAGCTTTGTGGCCATCTGATTTTGTTGTTAAGTTTCAGAGGCGAATGCATATACATATTTATATGCATTTTTTTACATTAACTCCACTGAGAAGGTTCTGAAGAAAATAATTTTCTTTCCAGCCTATCTCATCTTCGGAGATGCTAAATGGAGAGTCGTTTAAGTAAGGAGAGAAAGGAAAAAAGGGAAAAGTTATGAGGGATAAAGGGTGAGTAGAAATCTGAGGGTCAGTGTGTCCAGGAGTGACGTATGAATCCATCCCTGCAATGCAGCTGGAACAAATCTGCACTTAGAGCTGGAGAACCTCACCCCAAGAACCAAACGTGTGTTGGTTATCCAATTAATGGTTTGCCAGGCGGCGGTACCCATAACCGCCTCCTTGAATGAAAACACTCTCAACAAACTTAAAATAAAAAAAAATATATATATATATATATACATTATAATATATGAATACCACAATACGGGCATCAGCCTAGTATGGTAGTCGAAAAAAGACAATAAACTCTAATACAAAAAAGTTTATGTAATAACAAATAAAAAACGTTTCAAAGCCGTGCAGTGGGATAAATATTTTTTATTTATTTGGGAAAATCAACAGATTATTTATATTTTAACAATAATATTGATAACTCAGATAAAATCCAATAATAGATTTTCTCGTAACTTAAAATTATAATTAAAAAACTAAGGGATATCTTCCTCTACAAGGTCTGTAATCTTCCCCTTGAATATTATATTGATTAAATATAATACACTTAATATTAAGAGACGTACTGACTACCGAGTAACATTAACCAGTGATTTCTGACATTATTTGGACCGGAACATATCTTAAAACACGTCTTAAGGGCCCGCAACCCACATTTCTACCGATTTATTGCATATTTCCGTTAAACACTTACAGCCTTACTAAAAAACCCAGTGAAAATTTTATTCAATCGACAAACGGCCGCGGATGTGAAAATATTACTAATTAAAAATTTGTTCTTTGAAAGAAATACACATGGTTTCCACGGCCTGAGAGGGTAGTTTATCTCTGTTTTAACCATTGATGTCCGAACGATATTTGTAATTTTTCCATAGTATTTTGAATGTTCTATATATTTCTTATTTTTGAAGGTGTCGTAAAAACAAATACCATTTATGAAAACAAGATAAAAATACCTTTTAGATTTGAGTATTTGAAATGCACTTTAGCTTTCAAAAACTGCCATATTTTAAGATTCAAACTCGGAAAAAAACGGAAAAAAATTTCCTCCCACAACATTTTTGACCAAAATGTAGAGAAATTTAAATAAAATCAAAATTTAAAAAACACTGTCCTTTTATGTAATAAATTTGAAAGGAAACTATCACCTCACTTTTTCATCGTGTGTACAATAAAAAAATAATAAAAAATTTCAAAGTTTTTTTTATTGCCAAAAAAATAACTTAGAAATAATAAATTAACCGAAATTTAAAACAGATTTCTTGCATCTCTAAAGACGTTAATTTTTTTGATACATTTACGAACACATGTATTAGATTTAAATATTATAAAAAATTAACACTTTTAAGAAATTCTCTCAAAATTAAGATCTTAAAATGAAAATTTTATCTTTTCAGTAACCTATAAAAAACAATATTCTGACAGTTTTGACAACTTTGAAAGTACGGCGTTTGTACAATAACTTGATTAAACTGATGTAAACCACACAAATAACATGGTAAATATATCAATTATGTGAACAGAAGAGTAAATTCGTCACTACAATAGAAATTATTGAGTAAAATCACAAACTTTTCGATATCCCGCCATAAAACACACCGAGCTGTTTTGTCATCGCGGGCTGTCGCGGGCCGAAGAACTAATGCATAGGCGCACCAATAATGCCCCTTGCGGAGAAAAATTAAAACAACATTGTTTCCTAGTAAATTAAAACCATATACAACGTTGTCACATCTTCAATGCGTTTTAACAGCGTGACCACGTAAGAAACGTTTTTGGTAATAAAACGTGTTTTAGTGTATACGAGCTTTATTTATGTTATTGCAATAACACAGTTAATCGGTCGCGCTGTGTTTTTTTTTAGTAAGGCTGAGTAAGTTTTAAAGCTTTTAAAAAAATATATGTTATTCTTGAAGATAATATCTAGACTTTACACGCGCTAAAACGCGAATTATATAAAATTCCCTCGATAGAAAAAAATCGCAAAGTATGCTCCAAAAATTATTATTAACACGTTTGTTTCAGTTATTTTACAAGTTATAGGTATGAAAAAATTCACAGCGTTCCATTAAATACTGTTTAAGATAATGCCCGAGAGATTTTTGCTCTATTTAAACGTGTTTTATTAAACATTTAGCGCTCTCCTCTAACATTCGTAGTTTCGTACATTCGTAGTTTCTCCATCTTTCTTCTTTTCGATCCCGGTTGCAGAGCCTTAACACCCTGTATAAAAGGTGTTAAGATATGTTGAGTGAAACAAAACACAATAAACGAGACAGTGTTTTTTTTTAAGTGTAACTTCTTTAGCCTCGTTGTGATTTGAAATTCGGATGTAACGGATGTCACTAAAATTTATTATTTGACGGGTCCCCAGATCTAATATAATGTGGTAAATTCACGGCTCAGCGCGAGTCTTCGATAGCGCAGTGGCGTAAAGCGCCTGACAAATCTCAGCGGCCAGATAGACATCTAGCGAACGGAAGTTCGAATCCTACCAAATCCAAAAAAAAAACATTTTTAATTTTGTAAAATCAATATCCAATATTCAAATCACTTTAAAAAACACAGACGAAAGAAAAAAAAGCGAGATCTAGTGACTTTCTAGTTTCACTTCTACCGCGTGTGAATTACACTTTGATTTTTTTTTACATTAGCTCCACGCAGAAGGCCCTGAGGAAAATAATTCCCCTCAAGGCCTACGTCTTCTTATGGATTCTGGGTGGAGGGTCTGTTTAGGGAAGAAAGGAGAGGAAGTTCTGAGAAGGAAAAGGGTTTGAGGGGTGGGTAGGAATCTGGGGGTCAGTATGTCCGAAAGTGCCTGGCGTATGAAACCATCCCTCCCACTGCGGTGCAAGGCGATATTCCGAGGGAGTGTAGCTGGAAAAGCCAAAGGGACTCCCTAAACCAGTATCTCTCGATCCGGCCTGCCATGCAGGTGGTGGGCAGACGCATCCGCCGCCTAGACCCGGACTAACCGTCGCCTTAGTTCGTATTTGTCCAACAGACCATTAGAAAATTTTACAGGAGGAGAAAGTTTTCTTTCATTATTTCAATGACGCACTATGACAAGTGTTTAAGATAAAGCTATTTCAGTAAAGGTAAAGGTCTCATTAGTTAAAATAATTCTTAGTTACGTGATTAACTATCATTTTTTATACTTTATTTTTAATTTTAAAGTGGAGATTGAACAAAAATTAAAATGGTCTGTTGGACAAATAAGAACTGAGGCGACGAAACCTCACCCCATGAACCCGGGCACCCCTGTTAAGTCACCAAACGTAGCGAACCATTTAGGTTGACCTATATAGGTGTTGGTTATCCAAAAAATTGTACCCGGGGCGGCGGTACCCATACCCGCCTCCCAAATTGATTAGTTGATCAGAGGTCAGAGGAGTAGGGGATAATAATAACAATTATGTAACGCACATTCCGAAAAAGTTTTTTTTAAAGACAGACAAATAGACAGTTTTTCCCGGTTTACGAATAATCTGACAATATTTGAAAAATTTTTCACTACCACCATACTAAGCGGAAAGTGTTGCTTGTATCGTGGTGGAGAACTTAGCCAGCCCGGGAATTAAATTCACCACAACTCAGCCACTGATCGGTCACTTATCCTTCCTCGGTTCTTCGGGTCATCACTGGACCGATTTTTATGATCTTTGATTTTTTGGATTTGTCTCCGCACGAATAACAGAATAGCTATTAAAACATCGCAAAAATTCACGAAAAAAGTAGTTATGAAAAAAAATCTTTTCATCTTTTGAAAGAGCTGCAGGAATATTATGATAAGTATAATATTGAGTAGTGATTGAATTCCAAAATTTCAAAAACATCAAATGTCAATGCGCTGATTGTTTAGCTTTTGTTCTTAAACATATTATAGTGCTGTCCTTCTTTCTTACACACTAAATGTCAACAGTTGAAAATGGGACAAACGGTAAACATATGTCTGAACCCCTCCAAAGGAAAAATACAATAATTGTAATAAATCTCCATCAAACGTATAAAGAAAATTGTGGTAAACGTATGTCTTGCAGTATGAAAGAGACATGCGTGTATGAGTGAGACAGCATGAGGAACATATACAAGGGTGTGATTGTTGCCCATTGTTCACTTTGCCATCAGACTTTCTACGAAGCACCATTGTAACCAATCTCGGAATAAACCCCAATAGACTACCTACGTATTATTATTTTTATCACCCTGAACTGAGATCCACCCTTTCAGAAGAATCTGGATCCATCATCACGGAGACCAGAATATCATGTTGATAGCCGGCCACGGTCATCGCATTGGCGCAGCCTAAAAACGAAATTTACGCAGCAGCGATCGAGATAGAGTCTACAGTGATCAACCTGTGATCGGGCAGAAAAAGGCCAGATCACGACTCCACATCATTGCGGAGCAGGAATCAAGAGCAGCAGAATCAGTATCCTTTATAAAAAGGAACATCAAGGCGCTGGATAAAGGTTATTCAGCTGCCGAGAACCTGGAGTCAGCATACACGTAAGGCGTGGATGAAGAAGTCCGGGTCTTCAAGAAAAGACCAGAGACCAGGTGCAGACCTTACGGAAGGCGTACTAGAAGGACGACCAGGGTTCAGGAGCCAGAAGACGATTCGCGGAAGGGCGAGATCGGCGGCAGTATCAAGTCAACATAGTCGTGAGTTGAGTGCTGTTTGTTAATTTTTTCTGATTTTTATTGATTGCATCTGTATGAAGATGGAAGGAGGGGACCTGCCCAGGTTTTGTCATTTGAGGGACAAACTGGAGACATTCGTTATACAGTACGAGCAGTTTGTCCCTGTCAATGATGACAAAATCAATTTGGTTGAGAAAAAGAGAGCGGTCTTAATATCCCATTTACACGCAGAGACAATAAATTTATTAATTGATTTGTGTTTTCCAAAAAAAATTACTGATTTTACGGTCGAAAATGTATTATTATTGCTAGAGAATCATATAGGAATTAAAAGGAATGTGTGAAAGGAACGGGAAATTTTTTGCTGCGAAACCAAAAAAAACCGAATCCGTTAACGACTTCATAGCGGTTTTACAAAATCTATTAAGATTTTGCAAATCCGAAGACAGACTTGAATATAATTTAAAATATTGTTTTTATCACCGGTCTTCGAGTTGGTCGTATTAAAGAAAAATTATTCGTGGAAGATGAAAGTTTTTCATTAAAAAAAGTTTTAGAATGTGCTATCGCGATTGATTCGTTCGATGTAATTAATAAGCTAATCAAAACGGAAAGTGTACATTTGGTTTCTAAAAATAAACGGAACGTTTGAAAGTCTGGCGGGAAGAAATTCTTTAAGACCTATGAATAAGAATGTTACACCGTTCAAACAGAAGTCTATGGATCAAATGAGATGTAAACATTGCGGAGGTTATCATGAATCGATAAATTGTAGATTCAAAGAAGTGATTTGTTTTAAATGCAAAGGCAAATGTCACATAAGTAAATATGTCGCGGATTTAGGAATAAAGTTATTTCTTCTGGGTTTGTGAACACGCAAGAAAGTAAAAAAAAGTTGTGAATAAATGCAGTGAACTGTAACCCAATTATGTGCAATATCCTAGTAAATAATGTTGAATTAAATTGATAACTGGATAGGGGTGCGGCAGTTTCGATATTAACAGACATATATTATGTTAAACACTTCAAACAGTTGGATTTAAAACCAAAGGATTTAACCTTAACGGGTTACGCTAACAACTGTAAGTTGAATTTATTGGGTTGTATTTCATTATTATTGATTATAACGGTTATAGAGAAATGTTAGAATTTTGCGTAGTAAAAAATGGAACAACTACTGTTCTAGGCCATGATTTTATAAAAAAAAATATTGGATTCACTGGGTTACAATCAATTTCATCCCAGGAGGGTAGTGAATTTTTTTCTTACAATGTATTTAAGAATGATGGAAGTGAATTAGATAAATTAATTCGAAAATTCCCGGAGGTTTTTTGGAGAAAGTGGGTAGTTTTAATAAAAGTAAAGTGAATTTAAAATTAAAAAAGAACGTGGAAATAAAAGTCTGCAATTCGAGAAATATACCTTTTGAAATTCTGTGTTTATTAAAAAATAATAGAGATATACCAATAGATGTTGAGGAGAATGAAATTTTATTTTAAATTATAAATTATCTCAGAAGAGGGTAGCCACATAAAATTCACAAGGCTGATCCAAAATGGATTTACTGGATTAAATGAAATGAATCATCTATAATTGATGATTGTTTTTTTCTGGAATCATAGACTAGTAATTCCAGTTAGGTTAAGAAAAAAAATAATAAATTCATTGCATAGATCTCATCTGGGCGTAGTTAAGATGGAGGTGGCCAGGGATAGATGGAAAAATTGAACTGTTAGCGAGAGGATGCGAAATTTGTTCAGAGGTTCAACCATCTCAACCAAAGAGCGAATTGACTCCGTGGCTTATAACTGATGAAATTTGGAGTAGAGTGCATATTGATTACGCGAGTCCTATTGAAAATAAGTATTTTTTTGTGATTATTGACTCAACCTCAAAATGGTTGGACTGTGTGGAGGTAAATTCATAAAATTCATTTAACACTATTATTCAAATATTAAAGAGTTTATTTATTTATTTCGGGAGTGTACAGACAATAGTGTCAGATAATGGAGCCGCTTTTATGTCAGCGGACTTCAAAGAGTTTTGTGAGATGTATAACATCACACATTTGTCTACGCCAATAAATCATCCACAATCGAACGGTTTAGTTGAAAACGCAGTGAAAACTTGAAAAAATTAAAAAAAAAAATTATGATAGGAAATAAATTTCAGTCAGGTTATGATGAAAAATTAGGAAGTTTTCTAGTTCATTACCGAAATGCACCACACTGTACAACTGGCTAAGAACCTGCAGTCGTAATGTTTGAAAGGAAATTAAGGTCAAATTTAAACAAATTTGTACCGAGAGGGGGGGGGGGGGAGGGGATATAAGGATAATAGAATTAATAAAGAAACTAAAAATAAAATGTTTAAATGTCAGGAAAATCAGAAATATTATTATAAGTGAAATAATAAAAAATCTAAGGGTTTTTCGATTAATCAAAATGTAATGATAAGGGATTTTAGGGATCAAAATAAGGATAAATGGGTACCAGGGAAAGTACACAGACAATTAGGAAAAAAACTCCATTTAATTGAGGTACATTTAAATGGTAAACTTATGTATTGGAAAAGGCATTTTGATCAGTTGCCAAAGCTACGTGTAGCTTGGGATAATGACCCTAATAATTCTGTCGCGTCAGACGAAGAGACTGTCGTATGATGATTACGATGTCTCTTGCCTTGTGCCGTATGACGATCTAATGGGTAATTCTCCTTTTACTTCCAGCTCCAGTGAACCGATGGCTTCCACGTCGGGAAATTGGAAAGACCGATTACGACCACGGTCACACAGATGAGTCAATGAAGACAGGACTCAGCTCTCGACTCAACGTGATAATGTATTGTAAATAATAGAATGTAGGTATGTATTGTAAATATTATTATCGTCATCATTTTGTTCAACTGTCTTCTGATTTAAGTATGGAGGGATGTGGTGAACGTATGTCTTGCAGTATGAAAGAGATATGCCTGTATGAATGAGACAGCGTGAGGAACATATAAAAGGTTGTGATTGTTGTCTATTGTTCTCTTTTCCATCAGACTTCCTACGAAGCACCATTGTAACCAATCCCAATAAAAACCACAAAAGACTACCTAAGTATTATTATTTTTGTAATCACCCTGAACCTATTCAGAGGAATCTGGATCTATCATCACAGAGACCAGAATATCATGTTGATAACCGGCCACGGTCATCACAAAAATGAAACGCAATTCCCGTAAAAAAGTGGAAAAGTGAGAAAATCACAAAAATTATAAATCCGTACACAACACCATCTCTAATACTGGCAAAAAGAAAACACGGACAGTTCTGCAACGATAATTGCTGCTTTGTGTAATTTTTAACTTAATAAAAAAACTGAATTTAATTCAGCTAATAAGTTAACACAACAGTTGAGGCGGTACGAAGTTCGCCGGGTCAGTTAGTTATTAATATAATTCATAACGACTTCATGAAAATTTTTAATTATCCATTCCCTTATCACCTTAGGATGGCATTTAGCCATATTTCATGATACTCACTCGTAATAAATTGATATTTCAAGTTTCAATACTTACATATTTTACTGTGACACTAATACAGATTGGAAACAAAAGATCACATAATTATTAAAAGTTTCAGAGCTATTAAGTCGTGTAGATTCCATTCTTCTGCAGAAAGATCTTGATTCTCTTGTCAAATGGTCGAAATTGAATAACTTACCATTCAGCATCCAGAAATGCAGGGTCGTCACATTTACAAGATCCCAAGACACATTTCTATTCCCATGCCACATTAATAATATTATACTAACACGCAAAAACGAGATTCGAGACCTTGGCGTCATTTTTGAAGGAATTTTCTCTTTCAAATCTCACATATCAGACATTGTCTCCCGCGCCAACAAAAGAACAAAATGCTCGGATTTGTTTTTCGTAATGCGAGATCATTTACGAATGGAATTGCAATACGAAGAACTATGAAGCACTTGTCCGCAGCATTTTTGAATACAGCTCCATTATTTGGGCCCCCTCTGGACAAAACCATATCCTAGAAATAGAAAGAGTACAAAAAAGGTTTATGCGTTACCTGTATATGAGGGAATATACCTACTACCCATTCCTGTATCCATCGTTGTTCTTAACAGGAATGCTCGATCTTAATACCTTAGAAGCCCGCCGAAAAATATTTTTGGGGAAACATTTTTTTTATGCTGATCTCTGGTACTGTACTGAATCCACCTATGTTGAAGGAGATTAATCTATATGTCCCTAACGCGTATACTAGTGGTAGGTTCCACGTACTTTTTTATGCTTCGAAAGCGAGAACTTCTTCCGTTCAATGTTACCTATAAAGAGTTCAGTAACTATCTTTTGACATACGTCTCAACATGGTGAAACTGCCCCCTTGGACTTAATAATAATAATAATTTGGTGTATAACTGTTTTATGGAGAACCTGAAAAAATAAATAAAATAAATATGTACTACTAATAATTACATTTTCTATTTTATTTAAAACCATTACTTCAAATTTTTGAAATCGGCCCTAACCAAGGAAGATTAAATTAGGTTCTAACACAATTATACGTAACGGAATTCTAAACAATTATTTTAGATCGTAAATAATTAATGTACTCACCTCACCACACCAAGTTTTGTATTAGCGCTGTTACCAAATTGACAAAAAAAAATTCTTATTCAACAAGACACGAAGCAAGAAAAAAAACAATGTATATTTTTACGATTATTTTTTAAGCATAAATTTGAAAATAAGGTTTATAGACAGTAAAGTTGTTTGCTCCGGGAAGTTTAGTAGGGTGAAGCTTTCAGCGCAGTAAGCTTTCAAACTTCGTTATCTTTTATGTAATAAAATTCCCAAAGCTCTAATTTCTGGGCAGCTGAGCGTGACGAGATACGAAAGGAGATCTTCGCTTTATACAGGCGCACCACTGAAAGCTCTGTTGCGACCTCTCCCCTTTTCTCATAAACGTTGCAAGTAACAGTAAAAGTGTTCGACGTGCTCTCAGCAGTAGAAGTATACCCGGCGCATCTCTTGACGTCCGACTCAAGGAATTGATTGACTGAATAATTGTTAATATCATTTAGCTAGGAAGCAACTGCTAAAAAAGGCCATAAAAACGGACCAAAAAGTTAGCATTTCTTTCTATAAACATATTAATTTGTAATCACGACTTAAAGTAAAGTTTCGTGCCTTTTTTGCCGGTAAGTAAAATTGGATACTTATAAATAGATTGCTCCAAAAATACACAAAAAGTTTCTCCAATATGATCTTCAATTTTAAATATGATATAGCATCATGATGGTAATCTTAATATATAAAATAAAGCCGGGTTAGTTACACCATTTATAATTCGAGAACGGCTGGATGGATTATTATGATATTTGATTTGTTGAATTTGTCTCCGCCCCGAATAGCAGAATAGCTATTAAAACATCGGAAAAATTCACGAAAAAATAAATTATGAAGAAAATTATTTTCCTCATACATTTTGTATGGAACGAATTCTCATATTTTGTAATAGCTGCAGGAATATTGTGATAAATATAATATTCAGTAGTGAGATAATTCCAAATATCCAAAAATGTCAAATGTCAAATGTCAATGCTCTGATTGTTTTGTTTTTGTTCTTACATATAATGCTGCCCCTCTTCCTTACACACTAAATGTCAACAGTCATTTAACATATAAGTCATGTAATTATAACAAATCTTCCTTACACGTACAAAGAAAATGAAACGCAATTCCCGTAAGTAAGTGAAAAAGTAAAAAAATCGCAAACATTATAAATCCGTACACAAACGCCAACTCTGATACCCACAAAAACAAAGCACGGACAGTTGCGCATCGATAATTGCTTCGTTGTGTAATTTTTAACAATAAAAAAACTTTATTTAATTCAGCTAATAAGCTAACACAACAGTTATTAATTCTGAGGGTAATGAATATATTTTTAGGTAATTTAGAGGATATAGCGCCACGAGTGTAATCAATACATTGTTAGTTGAATTGGAGGATGCACAAGAAATCACCAAAGTTTCATCGCAATCGGATGAATGGTGTAGGAACGCATACGGGATAAACAAATAAATATCAATTTTTGAATATAAAGAATAAATTTTAATTCAGTAAATTTAAATGATTCACCATTTCGATGAAAATGAAAATATTATGTATAATTAAAAAATATTTTGTAAAATGAAGAAAAAAAATCTTATAATTAGAATCTATTACACTTCAGCCCCTATGATGAACACTGTAATGCCGTCCGAAACGTTGGCTAAAGAAGTTGGTAGCGCCACACGGCATAATTACCCAAAATTAAATAATCATTAAATTTAATAAAATTATCTGATCGTAGAATCATTTCCGATTTAACCTATTTGTATAAAATCATTAATTCAATGTTTGATACTCCTGATTTATTATATGTAATCTCTTTTCATACTCCAGACAAGTCAATCACAAGACAGTACCTACCATTTTATTGTAGCAATTCTATATCAACATCCCAATATTACACTCCTTTGCGACGGATTCAACAGCTTGGAAACAAATATTCCGATGTTGTTGATATATTTAGTACATCAATTCTAATATATAAACATACCTTATTGAAGTTTTTTTCATCAAGTGGGGGAATATTTTGATAAAGCTATTTAAATTGACTAACACATTATCAGTATTTTGTCGGCTGAAAAAAAAACTATTTTGGATTTTTTATATTTTATACCTACAAGGATCAAATTCAATAATATTTTTACTTTATATTTATTTTTGTGCAAGTGTTTTAAACAGTCGTTTCCTGCACTAGTATAATTTCGTGAATATTGTTATATCTATGTGTAAAAGCCTAAATGGGCGTAAAAACATAAAATAAAAATATTTAAATAATTCTCTTGGCCGTAAAAATCTCAAGTCATATTTATTTTCTTCATTGTTGTTATACCTATATACTGTCATTGGACAGTATCTAGGCTGTTAATAAAAAAAATGTTCTGTTAATAAAAAAAACATATACGGTTATCGGTCATTCGCCAAGTTTGAAGTGAAAATGTTAACGGTTTAAGTTTGCTGACTGTGCACCAATGTCATAGAAGGTGAAAGAATCATTGACGATTAACGCTAGTTCCTCGTAGCATCTTCCATTGAAATACCAGTAAAACAAAGACAGATTTCCGAATCGATGCTCTGAAAATGCAATCCAGATCTAATTGTAGATTGCAATAAGATAGTAGAATCTATCAAACGGTCCGCCCGTTTCTGCACAGAGTTGGGGTTTTTTTTCATGTGTTTTGAGGCTTCAGACCAGAAGATGGCAGCCAAATTCTACTGTGAGGTGCACATGTGATTTGCGCAGGGTTACTAGTCATGTAGGTACACATAATATCTGCCATTTACTTGTACAGTACGCCTGGCTTAACTCCATGGACTGGTCACTTAGAGTTACACCAAGCCTATCAATGGAAGGAGAATAGATTTTCAATTTATTCTTCGTGCTTAACTCTCTTGCGGATATCAATGTAACTCTCTTACGGGTGGTTAGATGAAGTTGATTACAAACAAAATGACACGGGTAAAACATTATGAAAATTATATAATTACATCTTACCCTGTCACTATATGATACATCCTGTATCACTTCCCGATAAGGAAAGGAGTATAGCTTTCAATACAAGACAAGGAACAAATTTCTCGTCTCAGCCCATAAATCTTCGATCGTCATTTGGGCGACACGGAACTGCCGAGGACCAATCCCGATAAATTATTTTCAATGACAATTTTGAGAGCGGAGCCCTTACATCGGACTTGTCTTGTTACTCGTTCTTCTTACGCAGGATCGTTCGATTTATGTGCGGTGTTTCCCTAAAGTAGGGTTAAGTGTTCTCAGTTAATGTTTTGAGGAGTGGGCTGCATTCCAAACATTCAATTTGCCAAAAGCCTCTTAATGGCTCAAAAGGTTAATGACTTAAGTTGTTAGAAATAGACTTGTTTCTTTGGTAAATGTTTATAAAATGTCGTTTGGTGTAGAGTTTCGATACTGTTCGGGTAAAAATAAACAAGTAAAAAGGGAAAAGAACAGTTGATGGGTGTTACATGAAGTCATTGTGAAGAGCCGACCCCAACAGTCTACCTAGGCAATGAGTTGGGACAGCGCAAGGAAGAAGAAGAGACATTTTTTTTTTTTTTTTTACATTAACTCCTTACAGGAGGCCCTGAGGAAAATAATTTCCCTCAGGGCCTATGTCATCTGGGATGCTGTGTGGAGGGTCTTTTTGAGGAGAGGAAGGAATGAACATTGGTCTTGAAGAGACCCATGTTGTAGGAAGGAGGAAACACAGAGGCCGGCAAATCATTCCACAGCCGAGCTGTTGAACATAAGAACGAGTCGAAGAAACGACCCGTTCTCATGTGACTAATGTCAACTGTGTACAAATGTTGGGCACGCGTTTTGCGTGTTTCCCGACCATGCACCGGTGCCGAAGGGATCAATGATGCTAGTTCCTCGGAGCATCTTCCATTGTAATACCGGTAGAACAAGGATAGCATTCCCACCCGACGCCTGTGCTCTAAAGATTGCAATCCGTCTGTTAAGATGGGAGAATCTATCAAACGGACCGCCCGTTTCTGCACAGAGTCGAGGGTATTTTTCAGGTATTTTGGAGCTCCAGACCAGAGGTGGCTGCCAAATTCAACCGTGGGGCGCACTTGCGATTTGTACAGGGTTAGCAGTTGTGCACTTTTAAAGTATCTGCAGGCCCTGTACAGTACGCCCAGTTTTTGGGAGGCTAACTTTACTCTGGCTTCGATGGAGCCCCCATACCTGAGCTGGTCACTTAGGGTTACACCAAGCAAATCAATGGAGGGCCTGTTCGGAAGATTGCTTCCGTTAAAAGAGACTAGATTTTCATTGCGATCCCTTTTAGACGTAATCAGACAAGATTGGGTCTTTGAAACATTAAATTCAACGAGATTAAACATGAAGTCATTGTGAATTTGTGAGTTCTAATAATTTAATTTATTAATTTATTTATTAATTTACAGACAACAGTCCATTAAAAACATAATAATAACACGAACATAAAAAACAGAGATGACAGTGAAGGAAGAGCATATATAAATTAATAGCAATGTCAATATAAAATGTAAAAAGTACATATTGAAGACACTACAAGTAAAAGCATGAAGAAGCATTTAAATATTGCGTATCGACTGCCGAAAGTCATTTAGTTTTACACCTAAAAAATCAATGCTTTGACTTGCATTGACAAGTCTCGACATTCTGGATAAGGCAGAATGGTATCCATAATTAGTAGAATGTTGATTGAGGAACAACAATTCATTATTTCGAAGTCTACAAGAAGGAATGTTAAACTGAATGAGTTGTAACAATGCAGGTGTATCGGTAATACTCTTGATAATTTTAAATATGCAAATTAGATCAGAGTTCTTTCTACGTTTTTCTAAAGAAGAGATGTTTAAAATGTGTTCAACTTCATCATATGAGTACTAGCCTCTTTCAAGACCCAACCTCCAAGCAATTCCCCTTAGGAAACGATGTTGTGCGGATTCAATGTGATAAATGTGGACAGCATAGAAAGGAGACCAAATGACACTAGCATATTCAAGGTGAGGGCGAACCAGCGAACAGTAAAGAAACAGCAATTCCAAAATGTTAGATAAAAGTAAAGGTTTCTTCACGCTTAAGGATTAAAACAAACAGTATTATTGATGATATTAATATCAATGTCAATGTATTCTACTAAGTGCGAATATGATGACACATTATACCAGAATTTACCTGCTAGTGATTTCATCACGACGAGGTATGATATCATATTTGCATACTGTTATGATTATTGCACATAATACAATATGTGGCACAGGTATGTCTTAATTATAAATACATCTTCTTCTTCTTTTTCTTGCCCTGTCCGTTCAACGGACTTTGGCTAACATGTTGGCTATGCTGACTTTGTTTATTGCGGCCCGGAACAGCTCTACAGTTTAGACTGGCCAAATCACTGTCTCAGGTTTTCAGCCATGATGTTCTCCTTCTTCCAGAGCCCCGTCTTCCGGTAATCTTTACCTGCATTATGAGATGCAAGATCTCGTACTTGTCTGTATGTCTCATCACATGTCCTAGATATTGAAGTTTTCGGATTTTTATTGTTTCAATACCTTCTTTTTCTAATAGTTATATCACGTTGAGATAATGTTGTATTTTACAGAAACGTAAATCCCGATTTGGGAGGCGGGTATGCGTATCGCAGCCCCTGGAACTGTTTATTGGAAAACCAAAACCTCTTCCATTAGTCACCCAAAGTAGTTCGATGCGTTTGGCGGCTTAGCAGGGGTGCCCGGGTTAATCGATATGCTAAGGTCGTCACGGCGGATGCGCCTTCTCACCAGCTGCATGGCATGCCGAATCGAGGGAGGTTCAGTTTATGGAGACCCTTTGACCACTCCAGCTGCTCTTTATCGACCTATCGCCTCGCTCCTGAGCTGGAGGGATGGATTCGTTATACATATTCGATACGTCCGTCACTGCTGGACACGTTGATCCCTGAATTCCTAACCATGGCACCTTTTTCTTCCCAGAACTTCCTCTCCTTCCTTTTCTAAAAAAATCCCTCCATGCCGCATCTCCTAAGATGACATAGGGCCTGAGGGAATGTATTTTCTTCAAGGCCTCCGTAAAAGCGCTGCGCTGCCATAAAAAAATCAAGATATCAAATGAGTAGATTTTGAAAACTTGCGACGTAATATTGTTATTATAAATATAATTGTAAGTTTATTTGGCTAAAGCAGATTTAGTAGAGGTCCGCATCAATCACATGCCGAAATAGTCTGACTCGGTTCTCAGACAGCGGAGCAGTGACAATATAAATACGCAGTGGGGAGGCAAATCCCTCCACAACTAAATTGCGCACTGGGAAGGGTTTTGGCTATATTGAATTTCGTTGGTTGTACTTCATTTAAAATTGCTACGAAAGGCGAGTTAATCCTGGTTACTACTATGAGCCATCTTTGATAATTTTTATAACGTATTATTTAATTCTATCAAAAAAATGTAGGGTGCTCAAACATTAAATTTATTAATCTTTGGAAAATCAACTGTAATTTTTAAATTTTTTGCACTATACCATAACACAACCATTTAGTTCCTCTATGTGTTAAGAAATTAACAGAATTATGTAAAAAAAAAAACCATAGTACTGTAATATCACAAGAAGATAATAAATGTTTAAATTTATTATTGTAAAAAAACAATAGCGTTATGTACAACAAATACGTCCATAAATTCATTTATGATAATTATAAAGAATAACATTTTTTTTCAGTTTAATTATGTTTATAAGAGGAGGTTACGTGCTTTCTGTAACGATCATGGCAAACGACAATAATATTATTATGTAATGAAAAGATAATAAATAATAGTTGGTATTATATGAAACAAATACTATAAAATAATTACAAAAAACTCACTCAGGATTGTTAAACAAAATAACGTTTAATTATTATTTTTAATTGTTAAACTAAAGTTTAAGACAAGATTTTTATGCATAGCACAAAGGGTAACAATTATTATAAGCAATAATTATCAGCCTGAAACACTCATCCACATTGAAAAATCTTCCGAGAAAAGATACAGTTGGCTACAGATAAAGATACAGATACCCGTTGGCGTCATATATCTTTTCTCGGAAGATTTTTCAATGTGGATGAGTGTTTCAGGCTGATAATTATTGCTTATGATAAAATAACATTTGTTTCAGTGTGATTTAAGTGAAAACTTCTTTAGCACCGTTGTGATTTAAAACTCGGTGAAACGTGGCAGTCCGTGAGTTTTCAGTGAGCTAGTGATAATGTTGAAAAATACGACATTACTGATGTTGTTGTAGCTGAAAATTATTTTTTTTTTTTAAATTTCAACTTTTTGTATGAAGATCTTTCAGTATGTGGATGCGGCGCATCCCTTGACTGAAAGAATTCTGAAGATCTTCATACAAAAAGTTGAAATTTGAAAAAAAAAACATTTTGAGCTACTATAACGTCAATAACGTCATATTTTCCAATCTTGGCACTCAAGCTCACTGAAAACTTACGGACCGCCACTGAAACACTTACATCTATAGGATTTAGCCTGCGAGAGAATTAGATAGTATATTCGGTCTTCTCTTTGTGCGGTGCTTCGTAGCCTATCGATTTCCTCTTTTTGCAGTTCTTCGTAGCCTACCTACTCTGGTCTACTTTAGTTTTCTAAAGATTTTACTTATATTAAGAGGCAGTAAAATGGTTCGTGTAACGACATTTATTTGCACTTTGTGAACTGCCTACCGTAGCAATACTGACAATCAATCAATCAACGGTAGTAGGTACAAGTTATCACTACAAATTAGTACGAATGTTTTGTCCTGATGAAAAAAAACCTAAAAGTTGTTTGAATTACTATTAGCTATGCTACCAGTTCACAATAGCCAGATATCTCCCAACCTTCCCCTCGCATTCGACGTTCTTCAAAAAATATCTAACTTTCTTTAGATTCCAAACACATGCCAGTCATGTCAGCCTTAATAGAACTAACACATACGCGTACACAGTATAATAAGATCGTGATAATGCAAACCAATTTCCATACCTAATCCCGTTCTATTCTCCATTCTTTAGACTCGGGGCCGGGCTCGGTTCGTAAAAATAAGTCACCAATAATAGTCGGGAGGAAATACGAACACCCCGGGCCAATCTAACAGCGACTCGGGATATAAGGAATAAGGAAGCCGAAAGGCGTTTGCTGGAGATTTTAAATAAAGATCGCGTTCGAAAATGTAGCTCGCTGTAATCTTCGCCAGAAAAACAACACGAAAATTGATAACACACGGAAAAGTGAAAATAACACGAGAACTCAAGGCGGGTATCGACTTTTCTCCGTTTTTTCAGAACATTGCTCTGAGAGAAGATCTTTATCTACAGTACACATTATGACTACTTATTTTAAATAAATATATACATATATATTGGAATAACGTTTTTTAATAACTCTTGAAAAATTAAATAAATTTTATTGGAAATAAAAATTAGTTGGTGAAAAAATATATAATAAAAATTAGTTGGTGATAAAATTTCTTCTTTAAACACAACAAACTTATTTTGGGCACCATTTTAATTCAAAATTAACAGAATACTTATTTTTTACCATGTTTATTATACAGGGTGCCCGGGGGTAAAGTGCATCAACTTGGGGAGGTAATTCTACATGATGGTAGGAGTAAAAAAAAAACAACTTTTTCCGAAATTCCAACATTTTTTTCCCATTCAAAAAGACGTACCTACTTAAAATCCTTAGTGTGAGATACGATCTTACCTGCTGAGAGCCTGCCGGGCACGATTGTGGTAACATTGCATGGTTGTGATTGGCCCGTATATTACAGCGGAAAATTACAAAGCTGGCCGCACATGCCGGTCTAATTTTATATTTTTACAACAAAACTACCCCTAAAAGTTGGAATTTCGAAAAAGTTTTTTTATCTTTTTTACTTATAATATCACGTAGAATCACCTCCCGAAGTTAATGCCCTTTACCCCGGACATCCTGTATACTATTGTATTACCCTGAAGAAGTAAGCGGTGCTCATGAAACATGTCGGTTTTTTTATAAACAATAAACGAGGTAGAAATTATATTCTACTAATTTTGAAGGTGATAAAATTGTTAATTCTGAATTTGAAATTTGCTGAGGTCCCTAACTATGTTAAAGATTTTGGCCCGGCAAGATAAGAGATCCTGTGCTCGATTCCCAGTCGCAGGGCCGGATTAACCATGCCGGGGCCCCTAGGCAATGCACGCCTCGCCAATGGTGGACTGGGGGGAGGGGTGAGGTGGGGAGTGAAGGCCTCCTTGTTCCCTTGATCAAATCCTTATCAAGGCTTTAAGGGGGGAGGGTAAGGTTTTAAAACTGTGTATTGAGTATTGTGTCAAAATTTCAAGTAAATCGAAGCAAAACTAACGAAGGTAGGTGGTGGTATTCCACAAATGGTGAGAGCATTATTAACAAATGCATCTTTCAGAAAATGAATTAAAAATAACAATTTTTTTTTGCAGTGTCCTTAAAGCCATGTTTAGGATTTGATCAAGGGAACATGGAGGCCCCCCAGAGTCAGAGGCCCGTTTGAACTGAATAAAAAACTTGTAAAATTACATCAACTTCACTAAGGGGGGGGGGGGGGTTCGTTCAAATTTTTTGCCCCGGGCTTCTGATGGATACTAAGTAATGTTGCAACAAATAGAAGGAAAGAAAAGTAAAATACAACTACTTTTATACAATTATTTGTTTTAATTGTGGACTTTTTATTTATTATGTGTGCATGATGTGAACATTAGTTATTTATTGGGTAATAACCAAATTATTATAATTTGTTGTTTTCTTAATTACGTGTACCTAATGTTATTAACCTGTAAATGTTCCTAATAAAAATAAATTAAAATATCTTGATAGCTGCCTTTTTCCGAAACTTCGTTGCTCAATAATTGAAGCAAGTCATTTTGTCTCGGGACGCGGGGTCCCTAGCCGATGCGGGGCCCCTAGGCAGTTGCCTACTCTGCCTTGGGGATAATCCGGTACTGCCCAGTCGTGACCGTTACCTTTTCATTTTTCTGTGTCTTGTTCTGCTTCATGTTTCGTCTAAATTTATTACAATTATCTTCGTTGATGGTACAAAAAATATATTTTTTTGTGTTGTTGGTTTAACACACTACGATAATTACAAATTAACAGAATGTTCAAATTACATTATAATTAGCTTTAGAGGGAAGTGCCGGTCAGACGTACGAGTATTATTCATAGAACCTAAATAAATATTAAACTAAAATACTGACTTAGCATTAAGCCTCGCTAAATTTGAGCTATTATAGACGTATGAAATGAATCAGTTCCTTACATATGAAATTGGCGTTTCGTATGGGAGGAACATCGATTATTTTTTAATATAATATATTTATTTAATCAAAGTAGGTATGTACCATTGCTATCAATGCACTTTTGCCATCTCATCAGGTAGTATATGCCAGGTAGTTCATCGACCCCTTTACTAAAAAAACCATTCGGACAGGAATCAATAAAATCTTTGAAAGCGGTTTGGACTGCCCCATCGGAGTTGAATTTTTTCCCTTGCAAGAAGTTATTCAAATTTCAAAAAAAATGGTTATCTGTTGGGGCAAGGTCTGAAGAGTACGGTGGATGTCTTAGACATTCCAATTGAAGCTCCTCTAATTTGGTAGCCGTCTCTTGTGCAGTGTGTGGTCTAGCGTTCTAACGCGCGTTTGTTGATTTGCTTCAATCAATTCGTGAGGTACCCACCTTTAAAGCTTTTTCACCTTCCCAATTTGCTTCAAGTGGATTAAAACAGTTTTATCACTAACACCGCAGCCTGCAGCTAACTCGGACGTGGTTTGCGATGGATCCGCTTCCACAATAGCCTTCAATTCGCTATCAACTTTGGTCTCCGGCCGTCCACGGGGCTTGTTCTGCAGGTCGAAATTTCCAGAACGAAAAAGTTGGAACCAAAAACGCACTGTGTTTTCTTTTGCGGCAGCGTCGCCATACACATCATTAATCCTTCGAGCCGTTTCTGCAGCACTGGTGCCACGGTAGAACTCGTACTCGTAAATAACGCGATATTTCAAGTTTTCCATTTTGTAAACTAAGTGACGCAAAGAAAAAAAACAATTAAGGAAAAAACAAATGAATTATATTTTCGAAACACAAATACATGAGTAAATAGCTGTATAAATTTGAATTTGGAATTCCTAACCAAAGAGAAGATATTTGAGATCAAAGTTGCCAGTACGGCAAAACGCCAATTTCATATGTAAGAACCTAACATAATATGTGAAAATTTTAAGTGTAAGTGTACATTAATTAACTTTTTTTAATATGCACAAACATAAAATTTTGCTATTTAAAAACTGATACAAAATATAATAATATATTGTATTTTTGACTTAGTGTAATGAAGTCCGGTTTTAATTAGACCGTATGGCATTTCAAGAAAGCCTTACTTTATTTATTGTTATCAAGTTTAATTTATAGAACTCCATTGGTTCTGGGGATCTTGCCAAAAGTCTTATATATTTTATTTTATTTATTTATTTTATTTATTTAAGTTTTTATTCCAGCAAGACTGGGAGGGTAGTGCAATCCCAGTCTGTCATATTACATAAACAACTATAAAAGAAAAGAAAAAAAAAAGAGTTTAAATATTAGGTAGGTACCTAGTTAAAGCATAAAATGAAAACAAAATTCATCACACAAATAACAAAAAATAAGCATAAAATTAAAATAAATAATAAGTAGACAGAATTAAAAATAAAAAGATATTTTGGGATCGTCCATCATGGAGGTCGCCTCATCATCTGCATCCATCGCTCATTTAATGGGGAACTGAGCCACTCGGATGCAGCCACGACAATGATATTGGTTGAAGTCCGTATCCTGCTCCAGAAGCTGGCTAGTCGGTGGCGAAGTAAGGCTGGGAATGAGTGCACCCTCCCCTCGGTGAACATCGTGGAGGCACTGCAGAACCTCGGTAGTTGCATAAGTTGCCTGTATGCATTATTGTAGCACACCCTCAGTTTGTCCCATTGCGCTGCTGGGTATTGTGTCCACAGTTCTGACGTGTACAGGGCAGTACAGTATGTCTTGAATAGTAATTTTCTGACATCTTCGCTACAGTGGTAGAACCGCCTTGAGAGCATTCCGGCCCGTATATTAATTGCTCTTCTTTGTCGTTCCATATATTCTATATCCTTCATGTCTTCGGTTAGGATATGTCCCAGATACTTAACATGTGAGGCCACAAGCAGTTCAATTCCTTCTAGATATATTGGAGGAATATGTGATGGCTCCTTATTGTGTTTGAAAGCGACGATGACTGACTTTTTAGAATTGTACAACAGGTTATGAGAGTTTGCGTACTCTTCGCATATTTGCACAAGTCGTCTCATCGCTTTAATCGAAGGTGCAAGCAGCACCATGTCATCGGCGTAATTAATGTTGTTACTTCCTTGTCCGCAGATATGACAACCGATTCGTGTATCGTTCAACTCTTGTAAGAGGTCGTTAATATACACATTAAATAGAGTTGGAGACATATTTCCCCTTTGCCTGACACCGCTCTTAAGGAATAAAGGTCTTGAAGAAGCTCCTGCCCATTGAATGTGATTTTCCTGTTGTCCGTACCAAATAGCCAGCATATTGATCACTGCTGCTGGAACATCTCGCTTTATGAGTTTTTCGCATAATAATTGATGGGAAACACGATCAAACGCCTTGCTTAGGTCAAGAAAACACCCATAGACTGTGGTTTTTCTTTTTTTGTAATAGGCTATTGTTTGTTTTACTCCATAAATGGCCATATCGGTTGATGAGGCGCTCTTGAAGCCGAATTGGTTATCAAGGGTAAATAGTTTCTCTTTGACTAGCGCGAATAAGATTTTTTCAAATAGTCTCGAAAGCATTGTCGCCAAGGAAATCGGTCGGTAATTTCCTAATACCGATGCATTCAGCTGATTGAATTTCAGGATTGGTACGATAATAGTTTTGCTCATATCCATCGGGATGTGTGTGTGTCTTAGGAGGCTTGAGTACAGGGCGGCTAGAATAGTATGAAGTTGATCTCCTGCGTATTTTATGTGCTCAATACCAATGGCGTCGTATCCTGGACTTTTACCATGGGCGGTTTGCTTAATTGCGCTTTCAATCATTTCATGAGTAACATTCATGACCAGGTCATCATTGGCCGCAGGCGGGCATGTCATTATCGAAGGTTTCATGGTATTTCCTTGATCCTCGCTTAAAGAGAAAAAGTCTCTAAATTCGTTGGCTATGTTTTCATCACCCGTAATGTTGTTGACGCATAGTGGAACTTTGCTCTTGGCTTTCAGCACAGTTGAAGTTTTTTGCCAAAACTTTCTGAAATCTTTGTTATGCATAGACGTAGCTACGCTATCCATTCGTGCTTTGTTTTCCGAGTGTTGACATTTTCGGAGAGCAATTTTAAAAGATTTCTTACTAGTTTTCTTTTCGTCTGCGAAACGGCCTTCCGTAGGCCTTCCGGCTTGAACCCAGTAGAGGAATGCATGTCTTGAATGGCGGTACAAAGTGGAGACTTCATTATTCCACCCAGGAACAATTTCAAACATTTTTTTGGGTTCTTTCCTTCTGAATGCTTTTATGGCGGAGTTTCTTAGTATATGGACAATATTACTGTAGAGAGAATCTAGTTCAAGTTTATGAGTTTCGTTATCACAGTTAAGTCTTTGACATCTTACGGCATCTGGGGGTTTCATTTTTAACAATAGTTTATTGGCAAGGGCGTTGTAAGTTTTAATATCATTTTCGGATTTCGCCGTCCATTTTCCAAAAACCTTTGATCGATTCTGTCTGTTGGAAATAATGGGGGTTAGATTTAGATCTATTTCTACAGTTAGTGGGAGATGATCTGACCACGTCGCATCGGCTGTGATTTTTACGCTCCTCACTGCACGATTCAACCCCTGTGTCATAATACAGTGATCAAGCCATCTGGTGGTTCCGTGGGCGTCACTTACATAAGTAAATGTATCAGAGCTTAAATGCACAATATCGGTGTATGTATAGAACCACTTAACATTGCCCAAAAACTGATCCTTAAAGTTATGTTCAAGAAAAAGTTTAGATATACTTTGTAAATTTTTTAATAATATTAATATTGCAGAAAGAACTCAGCAAATTCGTACTACTAGAATTGGGTCTGGTCTTAACTTTGTGGCAATTCAAACTAAATCTTCTTTTGGTCAAAGAAATTACTTCTATCAGGCTCCACTCATATTTAATAGCCTTCCAGAACATATTAAGTCATCTAATTCCTTGTGCACTTTTAAAAAAATGGTTAAATTATTCGTATTAGCCGAGGATTGCCAATTGATTTTTTCTACATTGTCATTTCTAAATTAATAGCATATTGATTATTTATTACAGTATATTTACTGTTAATATATAATTTTTTATTTTCTTATTAACTTACCATTACATATTAATTTTCTAACCGAACCTAATTTTAAATATTATAGATTAAACAACTTGCAAAAAAAAAAGTTATTTCGAAGCTAGATTTCAACATATGGTCACCCTACATGTTTTACGTTATAATGTATTTGTTCCTATAGTGCAGTAGAGGCCCATTCTGTGAGAAATATTATTGTAACAATATTGTCTTTAAACACATTATTTTGTATACACTATAAAATTGTTAATCTTAAGTCAAAATGAAGTTCAAAATTTCAATTTAAACAATAACACCTAAATTAAAAAGGTAAAGAAACAATAAATAAATAAATATATATATGGGTTATCGTATCCCATAACTTTGTCAAAACTAAAAGATCACACGGATGGCATTTCTAAGGTGTCACTTACACTATAAAATACAATCATATTTTAATGAAAACGGTCACTTAAATGGAATGAAAACAATAATGTTGTGATCAAAACGGTTTCTTTCATATTTATTTCATAATTATTTGATAGTCACTTTAATATTGCATAAGAAAGATTCGCTCTAATGTAATCGCTTATAAATCATTGTTTTGTTCCATTTTTTTTTTTTTTTTACACATGTTTAAAAAAAAAACCTAAGGACATATATTTTTTTTTATTTTATCTGTTGTTGAAAATGGTATGAACTAATGATATATTGAATGAGAACATTTTGTCTGATCTCGTAAAACTTTGTTATTAATTCATATATTTTTATCACTTATTATTTTCTCTGTTTATCATTTTATTTTTAAAATTTATTATTTTGCTTTTACTTAACTGTTTTGCATGACCGATATTTGCGTGTGTTATTTTTATTAAATTGTGAAATTATTAACCCCGATACAGGCGAACCCTAGTGGGGTTAATAATTACATGCTAAAAATATATGTATATAAATTGTGAAGAAGCAATAAATAAATAAATAAAAATAAATAAATAAATTTTAATTTTAATTTCTTTTATATATTCAATAATATTATTACTCAATTATAAAAACTGTTTTTTTATTAAACAAGTTCTGCTATGCAATAATTATTACGCGTGACAGCTTTTTCGCCTTCTGAAGGCATTATCAAAGTGGTCATACCACTTACAGACGATGAATTTATATTATTTCTAAATAGGTATTTACGATGAAAATAATTTTATTGCTTTTACTTTTATTATCCACCCCCTTACTAATTTCTGGGTAAAATTACTGAAATTATTAATGGTTATTATCCGTTTAAAGTTTCCCCAATTACTGCATCGTTTAAATTCGCTTAAAGGTCGTTATGAATTCTAATCTGTGAGTTACCCATTCTCAAATTTTACTTACTTTACCAAGCATTACTTTGACTAGATGACTGAATTTGAGTAGGTGGCTAACTTTGACTATGTTCGAAATTATTTAAATATTATGTGACCTGCCTGCCTGAAGAAAATAAGATGAGACACGTCATCTTTGGACAAATTGAATATTGTATAATTATTTATCTTTACATATCATCCGATTTCAATGAAACTTTGGTGATTTGTTGTGCGCACGCCCTCAACGGTTTCTACATATAATGGTCGGCTCACGGAAAGAGGGTGGGGGAAGGGGGGTCACGGAAGGGGGGACGAGGAAAGGGGAAAGTGGAAAAGGAACGCTCGCTGGTTTGGTATAAAAATAAAAACTTGCATAAAATACATACCTAAAATCATATTTTGTTGAATAATTGAATTTTTTTTTTTTATTTTTTTTTTTTTTTATTGAAATAATAGATAATACATAATATAATCAACAAACAAGTCCTGCTAAGCCAATTGAATCGGCTTGTCAACAGGTCAACAGGTCAATGGGTACCTATGTACCTATATTCCTACGTATTTATAAATGTCGTGATTTCAGAGGAAATACTGGTTTTGCAGTAGCTTAGCGGGTAATAAATTCCAATTGTATGCAATTTTTATACAATAATAAAAAATAAAAAAAAGGTAGGAACTTATTAGTTTTCTGTCTAACAAACCCAGACAATGGGTTAATTTTAAATGGTGGCACAGCGATCTTCGCATTTGGCTTGCTTGGGAAATAGGTATTTCATAAAAGAAACTTTGGTCCACAAAACAGGAGCTGTCAGATCAGGTTGTTCTTAAGATAATATTGGCCGCCGTAACTGACTTTATTCTAAAAAACCTTGACAAAAGCCAAAAATGTATTTCAATTTTTTTAGACTTTTCTAAAGCCTTTGATACAATATTACACAGTAAATTAATAAACAAACTTCAAATAATCCGTATTACAGGCAACGAACTTAACTTTTTTAAGAGCTACCTTGATGAATGCAAGCAACAAGTGAAAATAATGAACACGCTTAGCAATCAGCGCTCAACTAACTATGGTATACCACAATGTAGCATATTAGGACCGTCTTTGTTCCTTTTATATATCAACGACTTATGTAACATTAACATTCAGGGAAAAATAGTTAGTTTTGCCGATGACACTGTTTTATTGTTTGAAGCGGACACTTGGCTAGCTGTCTACAATAAAGCAGAAACGGAAATAAACATTTTTAAAAAGTGGTTAGATACAAATACACTCACATTGAACACCGAGAAAACTAAATATGTCACATCAAGCATAAATATAACAGGTCAATCTCATGATGATGCCTCTATTAGAATACACACATGTTTGAATTCCGATGAATCTTGTCAGTGTCCCTACATTGAGCGTACTACACAGATGAAGTATCTCGGCCTCACAATTGATCCATATCTCAAATGGAATTTTCACACTCAAATAATTGCAAACAAAATAAGAAAAACCATGCACTTTTTCAGAACGATACAAAACTTTCTCGACTTGCAACACTTGAAAATTATTTATTTTGCAGTCCGTCAATCTATTATTGAGTATGGTATCATAGCATGGGGAGGCGGTACTGCAACAGCACTAGATCCAATCATAAAGGCACAAAAAACGATTATAAAAATAATTCTTAGACTACCCCTAATTACGGACTCGAACTTTATCTTTAATATTATGAATGTGTTTGACGTTCGTCAGATATATGCAAAAACAATCCTTACTCATTTATACACAAACATACATAAATACTATGAAAAAATACTAAATTCTCGCTGTACTCGAAACAATAACAAATATTTACTATAAATTCCCATAACTCATACTACTTTTAGTCAACGAGGCTTCAGATACCTTGCAACAAGACTTTACAATATTGTTCCAATTAGTATAAAAAAATGTGATTCACAACAAAAAGAAAAAAAAAACATAAAAATTTGGATAAAAAATAATGATAGAGCATTTACCGGTGCACTCACCCAAATTCGAAATTAGTAATGAACCAATGCTGTTATTATTGTAACAATGTTGTTGTTATTATTAATGCAACCAATCTATTGTGTGATTACATTATAATATAAGTGTATGTATGTTCACAGCATTATAAATTGATGTAAAATAACTGCCTCAACGCAGGCTAGCCTAGTGAGACAGGTTACTAGAAACCTTAATTTATAATTATAAATCTCTACTCTCTAAGTACCTACTGTTTATATGTATATTGTTTTTTGTTATTAACTTTTGTACTAATGTTACTTTTAAAATATTGTAAGATGTACTTTTTTCTTGTAGTTATAAATCTTTAAATTTTTGTTCAATAAATATATATTATTATTATTAGTTTTACCTTCTTCTTCAATGATTTATTATATTTTAATTTATTCCAGCAAAAATAAAATTACATATTCACTCATTTAACTAGAAATAACTAAACACATTAAACTAAACTAAATATTACAATACAGCGCTCTTCTATTTCATTACTCGTACTTTTTTTATCAAGTTTATAAATAAAAGATTGAAAAATTAGAAACTATTTATTTGGATGCGAGGTCTAACATATCTAGTAGTTTATTATCACAGAAATACCTAGCAGTTTATTTTGTAAACCTATGCTATGGCAATCTCCTAGCGAAGGGAGTTATTGGTAAGCATTCCGGCAACATTTTCAGTTCTTCCCACCCTAAGACCCAACGAAACTTTTGTTCTAACATTCAATAAAATTATCGCGACCAGGATTCTTTTCTGTGAGTAATTTTGTGGCACCAGGTGTCAACCTTTTGTTTTTATTTTACCCTGAGACTGCTAATTTAGTTTATTCGTTTGGGGTTGGACATTACAACCCACAACTCGTAGACGTGAGTTGCTACCAACTTGCATGTTCTTTGTTAGAGGAAGAACCAGAAGTTGCACGAGTGAACGTCAAGTGTGAAAAATATCATCAAAAAGTTTCAAAATTCTGCTTTAAGGAAAAACAACATGGGATGGGAATGGTTTTTCGAAATCTCATGAACTCAGTAATCTTCCTCTTATTTTGATGGTTAAGTTCGCAAATTTTGATCAAGCTCAGAATAAAACTTTATATTACAACGGTGCCCTTCAAGGGACAGGGATTCATTTCCCAAAGATGGTTTATTAAGTCAGGAAAATAATTATTATTAAGTGATAATTATTATCGTGACAATATCTGTACAAATCAAAACCATGCCGCCCGCCATAACCCCAAAAACTGATAATCAACTTCATATATTAGAAAGAAGAAAATAGCTTTGACATGTTTATACTGAAGATACTGAATTAAAAGTTTATTTAAAGATACCACGCGTCTCAACCATTGCTTCATTACATAATATACCTGGGATATACTTCGCCGATTAAAACAACCCTATTATTATAATTCATTAACACCGCACAAGCTTAAATAAGTCAGGAGAAGTTGTCTTGTATTTATGTTTGTAGGTGCTTATAGTTCTACCCGAATATAATATCACGGCAAGAACAACACGGAAACGATGTACCCAGAGAACGTTGTGATTTGTTTTGGGTGCCAGTCAAAACTTTTTAAAGTGGGATCTGTTTATTTCGAGCCTAATGTTAATACTTCTTATCTGCTAAGAGAGAAGATTTTGTCTGTTTGCGGTCTCCTTTGAGTTTACGGCCTCAACTTTAGGAAACTACAGTAACTACTTTCCGTTGGAAATTTGACGACGAGTTTCACACGGCGCAAGCGGATTGACTAGTTAAAACATTCCTTCTTGTAAACCGGCATAAAGTTTTACCTTGCCTGTATTATTATTTCTTCTTATTTAACTACATAATTAATCCAAAACGTGAGACTTGAGCGATGTTGTTATCTTATTTTGTTATCTACTTAATTTTCTTACCAGTAAATCCTAAAGCACTCAGGTATTTTGCCACTGTGCAAGTTTTTTGTCTTAAACAAACTGTCCGATTTATAAAAACTTTGTTTTATTTCCGCTTCGCTCTATAAATGAAATATTTCTGAACGTAGCCGAATACAAAAAAAAATGCTTTTGAAAGGGTATGAAATAAGCTTTCAAATTGGAATATTAAAATAAACTAGCAGTTAAAAAGCCGCTCCGCAGTTTTTGCTGCTAGGCCCTGCGGGCGTCTTTTAACTGCGGCGGTAGGAACTGGTTCCAAAAACAGCCAGTTCCTCGGTCCACTGTGATCCAGTGACAGCTAGTCACGAGACAAAGTAACAAAGAAACACGTAATGACACTATAATACTCGTATATTGCATATTGCCTATAAATCCTAGTACTTATACCGAGGTAATGTACCTACGTCCATATGCGAGCTGCTTAAGGAAGCTGCGACATCTTTTGGCAGATCTTGAACTAAAACCCGAATTACAACGGTAGTTTTGCTTGAAATTTCACGAACACAGATGTTATTTGTGGCGCGGCGTACAAGGCGTGACGCCGGACATGCAATGGAAGTCGTGTTCTGGAATTCAACCACACGCAGATCGTCGGCTATTAATACTGTTTGATATTATCATTTGTAAATATTAAAATTTTGAATGCAAACATAATTTTTTTGTAAAAATGACTCACGTGATGTTTTTATGTAAAAACTGTACTAAAATCACGGATTATTTAAAAAAAACACTTATTCTATCTTATAAATGTATAGTTAATAATTTTTTCATCTCAACTTTTTACCTTTCATACAAGAATATTTAATAAAAACTAACAATGACTAACGGCGCGCCGGCGATTTGGCGGCTGAAAACTGTCTCTATAAAATAAGTATTTATTATGTATTTTTAAGGACAACTTTGAAGAAAGATGTGAAGCTTGATTTAATATGGATCTGCTGCTTTTTTTTAGAGTAGTCATTAGAACAATAACGGAGTTATAACGATTTCTGTGGGAACACATGCGTTAGCTTGAAAACAAGCTTATACTTGACTGCTATTTTTATATTGTCGTGTGAACAAGCTTAGGGGTCGGAGTGGTTAATAATAATAATCATAATATCATGTCCTTCCGTAAGAATACTTTCATTCGTCGTGCAACATATACATACTCTTACATGCATTATGAGGTTTTTAATAAACAACTGTTAAATCTCATACTAAGAAGACAACTTGAGATGATTTGGTTATCTTCCAAATAAGTTAAATGTTCTAATGATTACTAGTTGGATTTTTTAGTAACCGTGAGTATTTAGTTTGAATATTACACTGGACAGACGTCTAGACTCTAAGTAGTTCTGTTGCTCCGGCGGGCGTACTGAGAGAGTCCACCCAATCTCACTGATGCCTTCGGCCATCACCGTAACCATTCGTACCTAAGACTCGAACGTCAATAGATGATACTCTTCTGATGTCCAACTTAGCTGCTATCTGTAGGGATATAGCAGAACTTCGTATTACAAACTAACCTATCGACATCTATTGAAAGATGCTGAAACTACATTAATCAACTGCAAAATAAACTAAAATAAATTTATTTATATCTTCAAAGTAAAAGCACCCATTGACAAACTACTAAAAAGTAGTTTATCGGGACTTTTCTTTTTTCTGTAAAATATTAATATTTTTTCCTGTGATATTGTATGACCTTGTCTTTATAATAAATAAATAAAAAAAAATAATAATAAAAAATACACAAAATTAACGTTTGTGTTTTATGGATTATGAAGTACGCAATCGTGTAACCAATGTAATATATATTATCATTGCGAAAACGATAATATGAACAACTTAATATCTACGAACTCTAAACAAAAATAAAATGACTTGGTGAACTTTGACTCCTTCCGCTAGATCAACTAGCTTGAACGTTGATGGGAAGACCCGAATACATTATTAATAATTATTATGAATGGTCACAAATTATTGCAGACGCTTTTTTGTGTTTTGGACGGCTTATTTTTTTGTTTAATAGTTGTGAGTGATCCACCACATTATGCGAGCGTCGTGTGGACGGAACCATTCATAAATATATGGGGGCCTAAAAAAATATGTAATTTAACTGCAGATATTATGAGAAATTCGTAAATTAATTGACTTTGTTGTTTTTGTTGAATTTCCCGCTCAACGACCTTATTTTTATGTCTTTTTCCTTTTCATACTACAATGAGATGTTTTAATAATATTTTCTTATTTTTCAACTAAATAGTAATTCTAACCAAAGGCTAAAGTTTTCTCTTCTAATGACTGACCAAAATATACTGTAATAGTCTTACGATGATGTTTCTTTTTAACAATATTAATATTAGATACCTGAAGGGCACTTATACTTTCACCTGTCTGTTTTTAATGGACCGACATAAATATAATTCATAAATTTGACAGCGTATTACGTTCACTTCGAAATGCTCTGAGTTCTTGAGAGTTATTTCACTTTTAAAGACAGAGAGTACCTAATGTAGAAAACTAAATCACTTGGTTAAAGACATAAGCAATTTTTCCTAAGAAAAATAAACAAAAAAGGAAAATTCCATCAACGAAATAAATTAAGGTTTGATCGCCTACTCCATTGCGTTATAAATGATAAAATCTATTTACTTTGGTAAATGCGTTGCTAAATAAATCATTTAACGATTTATCGTTAGAGCCATTCAAAGCTTAAATCGTTTATAGTAATTAGGGACCTATTTGCCCGTAATCGAGTTGCCTTTTAGTGCTTTGCTAATTTTCGGTTTTTCGTTCTGTTATTGAAAATGGAATTTATTTGACTCGCTAGAAATGTATTTTTTTTATTGTGATTCATTATAAAAAATTCAAATAAAAAATACTAATTTCGGTTTTGTGTCTGTGACGAACTCTGGTAGGTACAATTTGGTTTTGAATGTGCCTTTCACAATATTGGAACTGATGGTATGAAAAATTCAGACAAGCGATAAAATATCTAAGTACTTGCAATTAATGTAACATTTTTACAGAAAATAATATTTTTTTTTAATCTAATTTAAAAATTCGGAACTGATGTGTCAAGAATTCAAAGAAGCGATAAAGTACGTAACTTAATGTAATATTTATTTATCTGAAAAAAAAAATAATTTTAATTTCTTAGGGTAAATCTTGACAAGTAAGTTAGATTCCTAATTTCCCCCGGCGTACTTATATACAATGTGCAGTCGGTTTAGAGAAAGTTTACACAAAATATAACTGCAATTAAAAACATATTTTCATTCAAATACATCAAGGAAAGATCTGCATCTCTATATTTATTTTATTTATTTATTTATCTATAATAAAATATGTTTACAATGGTTTTATTTGTATGCCTGTCTCACTAGGGTATACCTGTGTCGAGACAGGCGTACAGGTATATAAATGAATATAGTAATTACAAGGATATTTCAGGTAAAATACAGATTATGAATAGAATTAAAACAGAAGGGTGATTGGAAGGGTAATAAATCTTTTAAAGAGAGTTATTTTATAAATGTTGGAGATGGAGTAATGAAATCAATTCTGCCTAGTCTATTTATAGGTTAAATTTGACAGGATTCAATTATTTTCATTTGTTTTATATGGGTTAGGTTGTATGTGAAAAGTTATTTATGTCTATGTGTGATTTATTTTACAGATATTCGTGATAATGTGGCGTCCAATACTTATAATCCATTTTTTAATATCTTGTTTGAATTTTGTAAAGGAGTCACTTTGTCTGATCGTAGTTGGTAGTGTATTGTATAGTTTGCAAGCTATGTATTTAGAGTGTCTTTGCCCGAAGGTGGTTTTGAAAAAAGGAGTTTGGAGAAGTTCGTTGTTTTTGGCTCGGGTATTGTGTATTGTTTGTATAGCTTTGTATGGTGTTTTGTTGTTTTTGTGTAAATTAAGTAATATGGATCTTGAGTAGAGTTGTTTTATGTCCATAACGTTGAAGGAATTGAAGATAGTATCAGTGCTGGTAGTAAGCGGCATTTTAAGAATTATTTTTATGATTAGTTTTTGTGCTTTCATGATGTGATCAAGGGCATTGGAATATGCATTACCCCAGGCTAGAATTCCGTATATACTGCGCATACGTTAAAAAATTCGACACTGTGTATAAATTAGTTTGATATTCATACCAAATTATTATTAGGAGTATTTTTGAAATAGTTTTTATTTATTTTATTTTTAAACAGAAACAAACAGTCTTACATGAGATACTTTGTTAAAAAAATTACAATTAATACCTTAGTATATTTCATGGTGGGTACCTATTATGTGTTTTATTGTAGTGTCTTATTTATGGTATGCATATTAAGTAAATACCGGGTGATTTATGTAGTGGGAAGGTGTGTGTGTGTGTATGAAGGTGTGTGTATGTGAGTATGTGTGTATGTATGTATGTATGTATGCGCATTGAACAAATTTATATTATTGACATGATTCTCTTTTTAAACTTGGGCAGTGAATCGGAGAAAATGTCGATGGTAGAATTTAGACCAATAATATTTAACATATGAAGAGCACGATTGATTGGCGAATTAGATGCAGCATTTGTCTTATAATTGTGTGTTGAATAGTGTGGAGTAGTTCTGTATGGCGTGTATGTCTTAATGGCATGTTAAGATTAACTAAGGAAAGAAGTTCGGTACAGTCAATTGTATTATTTAAAATTTTGTGTATAAATGTCAAATCGGCTATTGCCCGCCTTTGTTTTTTTGTGCATTATTTACTTTTGAAATTGGTAAATAATGCACAAAAAATTGGTCACAAATTATAATATATAATTTTTCACAGGTGTGGGCTAGTCATAGTTATAAATTTGTGACGTTTGATCTTCTTAATATAAAATTTTTTTTAATAACTTAAAAATTTCAGTTTAATAAATATTCTCCAAATGTATTTGGTTGTAATTTTAAATCTATTTTCTAAAAATCATGTCAAATAATTTCAATGTGTAAAACTCAATAGTAGGTTCCTCAAATAAACTTTAGTGGGTTGACTTTCGGTGTGACGTAAGTGGTTTTATTAAAGTTTAATAATTTTTAAAAAGTTAATACAGTATCCTTCTTCACGGCAGATGTGTAACACCTTCTGAAACGTCGGCTAAAGAAGGAAAAACGCAACACGGCTTAATAATAATCATCGCGGCGGTGATGCCCCACGTCGTGTAAAATTCTGGATTAGGCCGTTAACAATAACACTCCTTATGTACTTGGCGATAAGGTTTAAATTCCCTTTTACCACCACGCCTGTTTTGATTAATTCACGAAAAACACATCGCTTTAAATCGTGTTTTATTTGATTTTGCAAAGCTTATACACAAATATTGAAATGTTTTCACAATCATTTTCTAAAGAAATTAATTTTCTAAATTATGCTATAAAACCGTAACCGAAAAGTGTTCGTAAGTAGGAGATTTTGAACTTTAAAGCGGTTTTCATATTTATGTATGATACTTTATTTTTTTCTAGGTTCATTAAAAATATACACACTAGTATGTGTACTACGCGCAGTATGTTATGAAGTTATTTTAATTTTCAATAGTCAAGTACTTCTCTAGTTGAGTTTGTAATGGTGATAAAACGATACTTTAATGTGGCTAGCTTCAGTAAAAGGGTAGATGCATGTTAATGATAAAACAAATCAATGAAAGACTAAAGTTAGAATATATTAAATAGGGTTTATTGCAATTGACAAAACAGGGACATTATGTTGAAATAATATTCAGAAGGTGATGACTCTAAAATAAGTAAATATCTCGGGCCGCGTACAATATATAATAGACAAGATGTTACATGTAGGTAATCGCAAGTGTACAGTGCTAGAAGACTATCGAGTTTTAAGGGCGCCTTTAAAAGAGAATTCAAAGAATTGCATTTTTAAGAGAATTCAAAAACTAATGAAGTTAAATTTGTAACCTGAGAAATAAATAATTAAATATAACGTTACGTTACGATGAATCTGCGATAAAACCATGTTGCTGCGAAGAAGCCATAATAATATGAAGAGCCATGATCCGCGATCCAAAGCGCCAATAGTTTGTTGCACCTGACAGCTGTAAACACGTTCCTCTCACCGGCCTTAGTTTCTTGTACTCATGTTGGTGGCGAGCCGAATCTCTGCACAAGCGTTAATTATTCTGGGTTGTCACATCTTAAACTCCACCGTACCTATTTACTTCGTAACCGGGGTGAGAAGGTCCGTATGTGAATCCAAACCGTTGCAAGTTTTTATTGATAATGTTGGCGGAACTTTGGGACGATTTTGTCTATGCGGCAAAAAGAGTTTTTGGTTTCCGGTTACTCTAGTTTTGACAGCATTGGTGCGACCGCTGTTAAAATAACAGTCACTAAATTTTAAGAGAATATCTGCTAGTTTGATCAGAGTCGTGTGATGGACGACATTCGGGAGAAGTAAAAAGGCATGTTTATATTTGTAAACGTTTTAAAGAATTCATCCGCGTAAAACGTGAGTTTTTCGTGTCGGGCTGGTGGAAGCCCTCGTGTTAAATGACGGTCACATAAAGAACGGGGAATGATCGAGAAGAATCCGATGGATCGAACCGTTAATTAGACGTTACGCCCGCGATTGCCAAAAACCGCAGCTAGCGAATTCCCGGCGGGAATTTATTTATTTACTATAACGAATGCACGCCGAGCCTCCGATGAATAGTGCCGCCAACAGACACTCATTTACAAACCCTGGAAGACTGATGAAGACTCCCCGAGCACCGAGGGTCAAAGGATACGCGTACAGGTAGATGCAATATATACAGATTATAGCAAAGCCTTTGATTTAGTAATCCATGATGTTTTGTTGACTAAACTTTCACTAATCGGCGTACACGGAGATCTCCTCAGATGGCTCTCGTCGTATTTGAAAAATCGCAGCCAAGCAGTAGTCGTCGGTGGCTATAAATCGAATTGGGTAACCGTACCGTCAGGAGTACCCCAAGGGTCATTATTGGGACCATTGCTCTTCAATATATACATTAATGACATTGGAAAATGTTTTCTCCACTCCAGAACGTTACTATACGCAGACGACATGAAAATATTCTCTCCTGTTACAAGTATCAATGACTGTACTCGCGTACAAGAAGATTTAAATCGCCTAAATAGCTACTGCACACAACACAACCTTCAAATAAATGTTAAAAAATGCGGCGTCATCAGCTTTACCCGAAACAAAAATCCCATTTCGTTTGATTATTCCCTTAACGGCACAATACTTAAAAAAATGATGGAGGCCAAAGATCTGGGAGTAGTGCTAGACCCAAAATTACTTTTTGACCGACACATCGAATCCATAGTTGCAAAAGCTTCCAAGGTACTTGGCTTCATACTCAGAATCTGCAAACACTTTAAAAAGGTAATCACTATGAAAATGCTGTACTTTGCGTATGTACGCAGTTCTCTGGAGTACGCCTCTCAAGTCTGGAATCCCAGGTACACAACATACATAGAAAGGATTGAGAAAATACAAAATCGTTTTCTACGATACCTTGATTTTCGGGGATATCGTCCTCATCTAAGTTATGTGGAGTCAGCCACGTTTTTCAAAATCTCGTCACTAGAAAATCGTAGAAATTCTGCAGACGTAATATTCTTGCAAAAGATAGCCACCTCTGCGATAGATTGCCCTGAATTACTTGAAAGAATTCAATTAAGAGTGCCCACCAGACAAACTAGACTAAATCACACACTTAACACACCTCGATGCAATACTAACTCTAAACAAAACACATTCATTAACCGCGTTTCACACTTTTTTAACAATTCATACAATGAATTCGACTTATTCAACACAGCACCCCAAATTCTAAAAAAAAATAAACAATAAATAACTTCTAAACATATACAAACTATTATACTCCTATACAAATAACTTATTCACTCCCAGATTAAATCCGTCCCCTTCCCCTCCCGCCCACCATCCCATCCCAATAAGCTATTATAACTATTATAACTTTTATAACTTTTTAATCTCTCTAATTAAAACACACCAGTGAAAACCTATTATTGGTTCAATAACATATACATATGTAAATACACCTAAGTAAATAATGTAACTGTTGGTTTTCCAAATAAAATAAAATAAAATAAAAATAAAATAAAATACCTTCCCTGCTAGGCGTCTGATAACGAGGTCGCCTATTCCAGAAGCCACACAGAGGACAGAACTTCACCGTCACCACGAGAAGGCTATTGGACCTTCTCAGGGCTACAGCGGTAGAAGTTTCATAGTTAGATTAGGTTAGGAAAAAGTATACAATGGTCCCGGGGTGAGTTTTTACATTTCTTTTAATACTTGTAACCCTGTCGAAACTGGTATAATACATGGTTTTAATATTACCCAATTACCTGTTTCATTATAGAGAACCTTTCTTACAAATCATTTTCAGAAATGCCATATTAAATCAAATGCCCACGCTCTGTAGATGGGTTTCGTGTTATACTGCAGATTGATATACTTTGACCTTGAGTCAAGGTTTGGCGTCCAAGGTTTCCTCAGAGGAACCGAAGTCAACTTATGGTATACCTATTTAATGACCTAGATATTCACTACATAACGTTTAGTCACATATGACAATCCGATTACAAGTATTTAATTAACCCACCGCCCGTCGCGTATTTTTTTTTTAACGCGAGGTGTCGCGCGGGGTGGCTGAGAACCCCAAAAATAAATATGATTAAATGGTTGTTATAGCTTACATTTTATGTGTTAGTTTAACTAATTATGGTCAGGTGATAATGACTGCACTGAAATTAAAAGAAATATAAAAAATTAGATATTTATTTTCATTGCAAAAGCTTAAAAATGAACAAGGATTATTTTTTTATAATTTTGAATCATACTTTTTTAATAGAAAACTTAAAAAAAAATGTAACCAATTTATATCAAACTTATAACTATTTGAGATTGATACAAACTTATTTTTATTACAAAAAAAGCAACGAAATACAATGAAAAAACATATAAACTTGGTTTTTCATTGTATTTTGTTGATTATTATTTTTAATTGTTAAACTAACGTTTAATACAAGATTTTTATGCATAGCAAAAAGGGTAAAAATTATTATAAGCAATAATTATCAGCCTGAAACACTCATCCACATTGAAAAATCTTCCGAGAAAAGATACATGACGCCAACTGGACTTGAACCCGTGCCCTTCTGATTGCCGATTAGCTGCTTTCCCAATTGAGCTTTGGCGGCTTATCTTATACCCGCCAAATGATTCAATATATACTAGCGTTTGTGATGTTCTCCCTTCCTTACTCGTATATTTGTATTTTATTTACTCCTATATTTATTTACTCCTGTGCACTTGGCACCAGTCGTAAATTTTTCGTTTTCTCTTGGCTCTGATCGATATTTCAATTCTTAAGGCTTTGCATATGTGTGGTAGGGATGGAAAATTCCTCCCCTACGTCACACAAGCCTTTATGAAAATTGGACCCTTATTTCCTCTGATAACTACAGAAAGCTACTTAAAGCTCCCTTGTACTACATACCTTTATAGATATATGTACTTAACTAATAAATACGTTATTTACGACTTTGAACGTAAATATTTTCGTATTTAGGTTGTAATTAAACTCCATCAAACGTTGTGTAATTTTTTGATTTATGATATAGGACTTTAATTACTTTCATTGTTGTGGTAACCCTTTTGATTCTAAACGGAGCGTTGAATTTCAAACTGTATTGGTCTCTCTCTTGCAAATCTAACCTTAAGTAATTTTTCTAAATGAGCTAACTTCCCTTTGACGTTTATTATGATTCCCTACATCCTAATGAATTCATGAATAAACAATACTAATCGAAACTACACATGACTAATTGAACAGATAATTAAATATAACTCAAATCGTTAAACGTTAGTAAATTTGATTATGATTGTATCTTGTATCTGCTTGGCGCCCCTCCATTTTGATTCAGCTGCTATAAGGTACATATAAAGATGGATTTAGTAGGTTAATGTAATTAGTTAATTGCATATTTGACGAACTCAGAATAACCCTTTTCTGGCAAAATTTGGCTCCTGCCTCCATCAAGTAAGCAAGGTGATCAGGTGTCAACCCAAAATTCGCACAATCTTTTGGCACGGTTCGATTGATTGATACCTAAGTTATCGCGTCCCAACCGAACCTTCCTTTCGCCATCATGCACTGCCTTCAGGTCTTCCCCCGAGCCCAGATACCCCCAAATTTCTACTCCTCCAAAGTTTACTATTTACTTAGGGCGAACCGGTTTCGTCCTATATGCAATCATATACTCACGGGTTTGTGTGGAGTTACGGGTCGTGAATCCTCCCTCCACGTTCAAGAAATGAGACGAGAGTGACCCGACAGGCCTAAAGCACTAATTGTAAGTAAATTCGTTTCATTCAATGAACAGTACATAAAAAGATATATATATATAAACATACGTTTTGGAGAGGTTTATAACTTGCAATACGAAACTACTTGCATCGCATTTCAAGCTCGGATCTCGCCCATCGAATTCTGCGAAATTCTCAGATTGATACCGAATATATACGTAAGAATAGTGGGGAATATAAATACATACTAGTAAATTAAGATCTTATCTGGCGATGTGTTCTGGAGATTCGCCAAAACTCCAAGCTTTTGTTTGGTTTTGTTGACGGTTTTGTTTGAGAGGTCCGTCATCTCTATGGTTTGGTTAATGGTCCTTGTTATAGAAGCGACCACTGCCTTCTGTTGGTTGAACTGTATTTTTTTTTTCTTTCCCTCCCCTCCAAAGTTCAACTTTTGATAAATTCTTACTATCCCGTGATACTCAATTGATTCATGTAAATCCTCATTACCCCTTATTAAGCTATCCCGTGATTTATCAATTGCTTCATGTAAATCTTCATTACCCCTTATTAAGCTATCCCGTGATTTATCAACTGATTCATGTAAATCTTCAATACACCTTTTTAAACTATCCCGTGATTTATCAACTGCTACATGTAAATCTTCAATACACCTTTTTAAACTATCCCGTGATTTATCAACTGCTTCAGGTAAATCTTCAATACACCTTATTGAACTATCCCGTGATTTATCAACTGCTTCATGTAAATCTTCAATACACCTTATTGAACTATCCCGTGATTTATCAACTGCTTCATGTAAATCTTCAATACACCTTATTAAACTATCCCTTGATTTATCAACTGCTTCAGGTAAATCTTCAATACACCTTATTTGATTTGCTATAATAAATCTGTTTATTTTCAATTGTTTAGTTTGATAGATATCTCTTTAGGTTCAAATTAAAGATTGTGTTTATTTTTTTTGTTTCTCATAATTGCGCAATATAATAATTTTATCCCGTTCCTAGAAGTTAATACCTAAGTACGATATCCACTAATCAAGGTCATTTTTTTTTCTCCTTTTTACCGTATTCGAACTAGTGCCCCAGTGACCGACTTATTTTGTAAACAATTTGAGTTATGTAAACATTCCCGACGGCCTCGCGACCTAGATTCAAAGCGTATGAGGTGTTTACTTTAGACATTCCCGAAGGCGTGTGAGATGGCTCTAATTTTTTTTCTTTGTTTGATAATGACCTACTTTGCGCAATTGTCTATAAGTATAGTAATTATTGTATACATATATATACACATATATATATATTCAATCATATATATACTTTGTCTCAATAAATAATTTATAATATTGGTTTTGTATAATTATATTATGATTGAAATAATTTCCAATATCATAACTTATTTCAAAATGCTCTGGGTTTTCTGAAATTATATTAATACATATATAAAATTAAATATAAAATATTGACTTGGAAATTTCAACTATTTTTAACAGTTATTGATGAATTCAGAGGTAGGAATCGATACCCTTTTTTCCTCTTTTTATATAAGTGTTTTTCTTTTTGATTAAAATTTTTCTTGGGAACAATAAAATTATATATATACATATATATATATATATATATATATATATATATATATATATATATATATATATATAAAATATACTTATTATGTTTATAATATTTTAATATAGTTACATATCACATATTAAGCGAGTAATATTTTGTTATAATAATTAATCCAAATACCAACGTTAGCTGCATTCCGCTTTCTCCTTGGAATCTGGAAATTTTTTGTAATTGGAAAAACTTACCCGTACAAGATTTTCCGACCGGGTTTTACACAGTTAAACCTTGCTGCAATTTTCCTAAATTAATTTTTATTTTCCTAAATTTAAATAAATTTTTTGACTTGAATTTTAATATATTTTTTTTTTTGTTTAATCTAATTAATTAAAATAATGTATAAACTCTATCGTTCTAAAATGTATTTTATTTCAAAACTCATTGGTAAAATAACACTTTAAATGATAGTTACTTCACGATTAAATTAGAGTTGGTAAATTGTTGTTAAATTAAATCTTTATCCCTCCGAACTTTTATGTATTAATAAAATATTATTTTGTTTTATTATTATTATTTAAGATAATTAATTTAAATATTTATTATTTGTTAGAACACTTTTCACTTAGATTGGACACACGTATTTAATTACAACTTCTTCACACTTAATTATAAATTTTTATCCCTCCGAAAATATTATTTTGTTTTATTATTATTATTTTAGATAATTAATTTAAATATTTATTATTTGTTAGAACACTTTTCATTTAGGTTGGACACACGTATTTAATTATAACTTCTTCACACTTAATTATCACATCACTTCAGTTATTTATTTCAATAATATTTAACGCGAAATTTCTAAGTTTAAAAATACGATATTAAGTGATTATAAAATCCGAATTTTCCACTAAAACAAATTGTATTTATCACGAGCACTTTTATTTTTCACAAGTAATTAATGCGTTGATTTTATTTTTATTTTCACTGACTCTAACTGCAAAGTATTTTTTTTGTAGATCACTGGCTAGAATGTGAAAATTTTCCTAAGTCTTACAATAATTATCACTTAGAATTTTTCAACTTTTTAAATTACCAAATGTTTTGTCACGTCTCGCGAACTTTTAACCCTTTCGACCACGACCGTAGACTGTCTCCAACTGCCATTTGTCTCGTCTTTTATACCCCTCTCAGGTCCAAAAGAGCGTATCTGAATTTCCTGTAATAAACCAATCAAATTTCTATCAACTCGTAATTTCTTGAAATCTCTTCATTATTGTCGAATGCGGTCCCTTAGTCCCTTCCGCAATTGATCATTTGATTTCTGTCCCGTACTTTCATACTTATAAGATCCGGATCCAGTAAGATCAAGTTTAATCGCCCAACTTCCTTTGTCCTGGTGTTCATACAAAATTTAGCTTGAATTTAATAATTTTAAAGTTCTATTTTCATCTATTTCGCAACATTTCCATGCGTACGGCATCTACCATATGTTCCAAATCTGTCCCCAAATTCGCCTATCAGAGATATCTTCATGTCGAAGTCTTTCTCGCAAATTGTTCATTTTTATTTTATTATTTTTCCTCGAGTTTTTCTGTATTCTATATGAACCTTTCCATTTAAAACCGAATTTTCTCTATTTACGTCGTATATTTGAATTTTTCATTTTTTCCTCGAATTTTCTTTTATTCACGACACTCTTTCCATGAATTTCCTTATTTATTCTTACGCTATTGTTCATATCTCTATAAATTTTTATATTTCAAGCCGTATTTATTTTATTCACTGTTAATCTAAGATTTCCTTTGTTTTTCTCTGTCGTATCTTCTCTCCCCCCGCTTCCCTGTACTCCCCTGATATAACCATATTGTTTTTTTGATGTTTGCTGCCTCTTGGAAAATTTTATTTTCTATTTGTTATTAATAAATATATCATTTTTAACATTTTTATAGGAGATACCCCCACTTCGGCCCTTAAATTTCTGTCATTTTTATTGCTTCATAGAGATCGTCCTACAAATTCCGTCTCGTTCCTACCCAAAATCCCATAAACCATATGCTTTGACAGTTGTATACGTTAATTTCTGTACCCACCTGGCAATAAATTCACTTTTATTTCAGTGTCGTTAACTTTTATGTGAATTCTATAATCTAAATATTACGTAAGACCCATGATAATTTTTATAGCTCTTTTAACGACTAATTGCTCTTATCTAAACAATTTTCATGTTCGAATATTCCTTGTTTATCACAACAAAATACATCTGAGATCGACAACCATTGTAATGTCTCATTTTTCCCTACAGTCGCGTACTATGTTACACTATAATCTCCATTTTAATTACGTAAAATGACTCCTTTTCCTGAGTTAAATTTATCGCAATGTTTTCAGCATTTTCCACTCCCCCCCGTACTCTACTCTATTTTCCTCTCTAACACTTGTTACTGCTCTAGACCTCTGAAATGTACCCTCGCCTACTCTTTAAAACTCTCATTTTTTTTTGACGTTTTCTCCCTAAACATTTCATCGTAATATCCTCGCTCCGTCTAGAATTGATAACAATAATTTTCCATTGTTCTTTCAACATTTCGTTATTCTATAGTTGAAAATCCTCCCGCAGACGTGCCTCTCGATCCCTGCGTTTTCTACTCAATATATTACTGCTAAAATTTTTCCATCGTTATCCAAGTGTTTTTTTTCGCACCTAAAATGTTTCAATGCATTCGAGAACTAAGGTTTCCGATCTCTGGAATGTACCTGTTCTTCATAACATTTCTCGGGTTCATCGTACTTACGTCCCTGAATCGACTATTTTTTCCCATGGAGTTTATTCACCTCTCGGTCCGATGAAAACGAAAGGATAATTAATTACATTCTTAATTGCCGAGTCCAAAGGTCGATCCTTTGTTCTAAAAATGGGCTCGGCCCTCTTCTTGTTGATAGGCTGACTTGATTTTTAATCGCTTTTGCTGCAATCCAATTGGCTGTCAAGATATCACGGCCTAAAATAAATTGGGAAGTCCCTGCCTCTGATTATTTGTTGATACCATCTGTGATTTTTTAATCAATACTCGTCTCACTTTGTCTAATTATAGATCCCTACCGTAAATATGAATTCACTTTACTCTAATCCGATAGATGTCGTAGATGTGTCCGTTTTATAAGTAATTGATATTTTCTTTTTAAATTAGAGTGGGAAGCTACGATATTTTCTAATTTTCACTGTTGATCAATGCAATTCATCACACGTTTCATCCAACAATTACTGCTTATTATATTTTTTCCACCTATTAAAATAAAGTTGGTTGTTTTCAGGAGGAAAAAATATAAAAAGCAGTAATTGTTGAATGAAACACTAGTATATATTGAATCATTTGGCGGGTATAAGATAAGCCGCCATAGCTCAATTGGGAGAGCAGCTGACCGGCAATCAGAAGGGCATGGGTTCAAGTCCCGTTGGCGTCATGTATCTTTTCTCGGAAGATTTTTCACTCGGATGAGTGTTTCAGGCTGATAATTATTGCTTATAATAATAGTATTTTGTTGATTTTTTTGAGCCTCAGACCGAAACACAAGTGTGTATCTCACAACGCACATGCGCAGACTGAATATCGGCGGCGCTAGTGTCAAGTATAGTCCATTTTATGAAGGTACCTAAAGTAAGGAATCAGTGGGAACATTTAAAATTTACATAATTAGCATTCCTGTAAAACCTGGGCTTTTAAAGACCCCACGCGACGGGTCGAGGGTTAAGCCGCGGCATACCCCATTTTACACATTTACTTTAAAAACTGTAAGTTTTAAAGCTCCAAAAAAATTATATGTGTTTCTTGAAGATAGTGTCTAGAGATTCACCGCGCCGAAACGTAAATTATATGAAATTTCCTCGATAGAAAAAAATCGCAAAGTATACTCCAAAAATGATCATAAACCCGTTTGTTTCAGTTATTTTACAAGTTATATGTATGAAATAATTTAAGATAATTTTTGCTTTATTTAAAACGAGTCGTGTTTTATTAAACATTTTCACAATTTTCGCTTAAATATTATCGATTTTAACATTTGCGCGCTCTCTCGAACATTTGTATTTACATATTATCCCTTCATCTTCTTCTTTTTGAGCGGGTATACCGTGCATTAAGGCATCTGAAAAAATTTTAGCGATCTAATTTTCAAACGAAAATCACTTTTTTGCATTGCTTAGTAAGTGCACCTTAATCTCGATAATACTTTTGGCCGTGAAAATCTCAAATCAATTCTAACAGTTTTTGTAACTATTCTGTCGCCCGTTATATCAACATTAAGGATTTAGATTCTAGCCAGTCAGTGGTGCGAAGGATAAAAGCGTAGGGCCGAGGTGGTTGAGAAATTCCGGGTGGGTTTGTTGATAAACTGAAAGTTTATGGCGCGGACAAGCGCATGTGGCCAGAGGAGATAAATTAATTCCCGCGCTAACAAACTGCTTAACGATCTTCTAATTTGTTCACGCTCAACCCCTGGTTGCTGTATTGTATACAAGGATATTATATAATTATATAAAAGTGTATTCATCAAAAATAATTTTAGATACTTTGGGTACCATCCCCGGTATGTCCATCAGCCGTCAGATATTAACAGCCTTGCCAAGAGATGGAAAACTGTTTTACCAATAATGGTATATTATAACCACCTGAACAGTCACATCAGCAATCCAGACATTTCATGTCATTTAAATAAATAAATTTTAGAAGAGATGAGGTGCAGAACTAACTAATGCTCCTAGGAAAATAACGACCATTCTCTTAAATGAATTAACGTCAGACGACGACTTTTGCACGTCATGAATATTATCAAATTGAAAATGCTCATAATTAAGTAAGAATATCGACTAAGGCCCGGCGCCAACGTCGAATTGGACAGCGGGCGCGATAAGGCGTGGCCTATTTTCATTACTCCGCGCGGCCGTCCAATCCAGTCCAACAATGGGCGTGGCCCGGGTATTATTACCAATCGGGTTCGAATCGATTTTTGTCCGATCCGACTCTTGTCTGACGTGTGCGGCCTGCCTAAGCATGTACATTTTTTCAACATTATCTCCTCTCAATAGACCCTGAGGAAAAAATTCTTTCAGGCCTATCTAATTGGGATGTAGATTTGTACATAGTATTGTCACGCAGGTATATACGGTTCGCTACGTTTGGTGATTTAGCTGAGGTGCCTGGGTTCATAGGGTGAGGTTTGTCTAGGTCTTGGAGGCGGATGACCAGGACACACTGAACCCCAGATTCCTACCCACCCGTTAAACCCTTTTCCTTCCCAGAACTCTCCTCTCCTTCCTTTCCTTAAAAAAACCCTCCACACAGCATCCCCCAAAAATGACATAGGCCCCGAGGGAAATTATTTTCCTCGGGGCCTCCTGTGTGGAGCTCATGTAAAAATAAATATATATTGTCACGATTATAATTATTACTTCATAATAATTATTTTCCTGACTTAGTAAACCTTCACCTGGCCGCTTACTTTAATTGTTGAATCGCCGTATTTTGGATTTTTTGGATTGACAACGTGATTGTTAAACTTCCGGCGGTACTTTTTTGGATTGGCATCGTATTGGAAGCCGGTGCAAATTCGACTAGTCACTTTAGTGATAGTTCTGGATTTAAAAATGGGATAATCCCCTTGTTACAAATTGTTTTTTAAAACGATTTTAATCGCGATGCACATCGATGCACATTTTGCGTACGCTTCTTTCTGATGTGATCGGAACGCTGTTTCTAACGTGTTCGGTCGCCGCCATTGGGACCGATATTTGTCCGCGGCATAACGATCTTGTAAATTACCTATATAATCGCGACTGGCATATTGAAGAGCGTCGCGAGGGAGAGTTCTTATGACCTGGTACGGTCATTGCTGCTCATATTTGTGACGGATGGTTACTTGGCGTTCATTTCCTGATGAGGCGTGCTGACGGAAATCGTGGTTATCCGAGGGGCTCAACCAGAGCACTGGTGCTGATCTTGGACCCTACTCCCTGGCGGGGAGTCCTCATTCTCTGGCCTTCCTGGGGAGTCTTTCCTGGTTCCCATCCTGGAGATTGCGTGAGAATATGGCCCGCGGTTCATCAACGCGCTATCTTCAACTAAATTAAGAGTTCGCGTCAGTGTAGAAGTATTTAGATAAAGATCCATGGTCCGCAGGTACGACATTTCTTTCTGCTTAATTATGTTCCTGTTAAATTGTCAGAATCTGTTATGTTTTTGGGGATGTAAAACCCGGCCCCTCAAAAGGGCAACATTGTTATGTTCTTTATAAAAATATACTGGGATTTGGTTGTTTTGGAAATGAACTCTTTTATTACTTAAACCAATTAAACCTCACAAGTTGGAACCTGTATTCGTTTATTCCCACAATCCTGAAGAGATTTTCTCACTCTACCATTAAATAGAATAATCAGAAGGTCCATACTGATGATTGCTGTTACAATATATATATATGTTTATGTGCAATAGGTCCTGAGGAAAATAATTCCCAACAGGCCTATAAATTTGGGATGCAGATGTGTACATTGTGATGTCATGTACCTAGGTATGTACATTTTTTAAACATTATCTCCACGCAACAGGCCCTGAGGAAAATATTTTCCTACAGGCCTATCAATTTGTGATTTATGTTTGTAATTTTTTTAAACATTATCTCCACGCAATAGGCATGACGAAAATAATTTCCTGCAAGCTTATCAACTTGGAAAATAGATTTTAACATTTTTATGTCATGAGGGTATGTAGGTACTTTTAACATTATCTCCACGCAATAGACCCTAAGGAAATTATATTATTTCCTACAGGCTTATCAATTTGGGAGGCGGATATGGGTACTGGCGACCAGGAACCATTTACTGGAAAACCGTGACTGATATAAGTCATCCCACAATGTAGTTCGCTACGTTTGGCGACTTAGCAGAGGTGCCCGGGTTCATCGGGTGTGGTATGTTCAGGCATGGCGGGACAGATTGGGAGTGACTGGTTGAGGAAGACCTTTTGCCCTCTCCAGCCAGACGCTCTCGACCCATAGCTTTGCACTGCAGTTGGAGGGATGGATTCACACGTCCGTTACTCCTGGACATACTAACCTCCAGATTCCTACTCCCGCCTCACACATTTTTCCTTCCCAGAGTTTCCTCTCATTCCTTTCACTAAAGAGACCCTCCACACAACATCCCAAAGATGATATAGTGCCTCAGGGTCTTTTCGGAAAACCATATTTTTTCCAAGTTTTCAAATTGTCATTCTAACTAAAAATCTGGAAGACGTATAGTTTTATGAACTCGTATTGTAAATTGATTTGAATTTTCACATTACGTAATGTTTTTTTTATTATTTTTTGATTCGAACAGCAATATTTTATTTATTTATTTATAAAATGCATGTTACATATATTACACATTTAGTAGATTGGATACATTAAATCACTATACTAGGCGAATGCCTGTTTCATGGTGACCAATGAAGGATAGTTACTTTGTGTGAAGTCTAGTTTAAACACAAGGTACTAAAATAGTGTAAACACATGGTGTGATGTTAAAAATTGATAAAGTTATAAACATGTAAATAAAATAAACCTGTAAACATACAGTACTAGTATGTAATGATGTTGAAAATTGGTAAAGTTATAATAAAAAATAGAAAAGAGAAAAATAAGTGCATATGGATAGGATTATGAAAATAAAGTTATCAATACTTTTAATTTTATATTTATTTTTATGTGTTATGTATGCATACGTGCATGTATACACAGGTGCACACATCCATATACACATATACGTGTGCAAATATATACATACATACATACTTGCACGTACACACAAATATATTCTTCTTCGTCACACATGTAAACGATATAAACAGCTCTATCTGAGTATAAGAAATAGGTTACTAACACTATCACATTTACTAACCAAGTTTATCAAAAAATATCATTTTCGGCATTAAAATATATAATCGAATTGAATTCCTTTCTCGTACTCCACGCGGTATTTTGATTTCACGTATTTCCCCTTGTATAGCGAAACTTCGATTTTAATAATTCAAACGCTAATCACTGTTTCTAAATACTAACTCATTGATAACTTCCAAGTAAACACACATTACGAAAGTTAGCTCGTGTGTACTTATCGACTACTTGTATCACCCGAAGTATTGATAACTTAGTCATTAAAATGGAAAGTACGACAGCAGGTAGCTAATAATACTAGCAAAACACAGGGGCGTTGTGTGGCTTATAACTTAAGAGGGTTATAACCAGAGAAAACCGGAAATATATCATTTTGAAATCAAATTTTAGACGTATTGACTCTTTTTCACAAAAAATAATAAATTGATTTCAAAAGATTGTTCTTTTACCTAGTTAACGCATGTTTTAAATTTTGAGAAAAAACTGTTTATTTTGAGGTTATACCATAGGTCGTTGGCAGATTTGTTAAAATTTCCAACGAAAAATCTTATTTTATAAGACATATTTCATACCACGTAATCAAACATTATTGTAAATCAATGCGTTATCCAGTAAACGCATATTTAAAAAAAATAATTTTGGTTCAAATAAAAACATTAAAAATTTCTCTATTTTGTCTTTCCATTTACGGTCTTATAAATTAATATATTTAAGATTTTTTTTACATTCTTAATTCGCTTAGACATTATTGAAAAATGATAATTACTTATGATCAAAAAATAATTACAAAAAGTACATAATTTTAATAGTTTTATCATCACGCCTTTCAGCATTTTTTGATGTAGGTATAAATTAAAGCAAATTTGAAATGAAATAAAATCGATATTGAGTTATAAGTTTAAAAAGCTGGTACGAAGAATAATTAATCTTTCTCATTGGAACCGCCCTGTATGATCGTAAGAACATCTTACGACGAAATGTGGATTTTAGGACGCTGGCTGGTTAAGACTTGCTGGCACGTATATATTATATTTTTATATCAACTCGAGACGGGAGACCCCAGGAAAATAATCTTCATCAAGGCCTGTGTCATATTTGAGGCCGCGGTGTGTTATAAGAGGAAGTTTTGCGAAGGACAAGTTATGAGGGGTGGTTAGAAATCTAGGGATCAGTGGTGGACCTATAAATCCATCCCTCCAACGGCTTTGCAAGGCAGTCGGTCGAGAGAGTCGTGCTGGAGAGGTACAATACGGCCCTATCAATCCGTACAATCCCTCAATACGGCCGCTGCCAGACGCATCCGCATCAAAGACCCGGATAAACCTCTCCCCGTTAACCCGGACACCCCTAATAAGTACGTAAATAACTACAAACGAAGCAAACCAATTGGCGTGACCTATGGCAGAGGTGTTAGTTATCCAATAAATTGTTCCTGGGCGGCGGTGTTTGTTGTTGAGTAAGGAACTCCAGTGAAAACCATTATGGCTTTAAAAATATGTTCATATAGAATAGACCAATAAACGCTAATTCGGAATATATAAGTTTTATTTAATAATATTTAGCACAGAGTTTTTAAAAAAAATATTAAAAAGTCCATTTTTAATCGGGGCGTAAAAACACACCGTTAAGTTGGCATTATTGAAATATTTAGTGGTGACGTCACTGTTCGTCGTGTCGTGACGTTGTATTAAAATGTAGGTATGACACAAGCCATTGTATTAATTTATTCATTTATTTACACACTGTTTATAGAGATTTAGTTGTTGTGTTTGTTGAAACATTATTTAGGCCTAAATAATGTTTTAAAATAAAGGTATCTCTTATAAGTTTGTCTCTATTATTGAAAATATTCAAAAACTACTGCACAAAAAAAATAGTAATGTTACTTCTAGGGAGAATACTTCGAACAACGAAATTCAAAGTGCCGGCAGTTGATCAGCTGATTGCCCGATCCTATAGTAACTTTTCAGGAGTGATGACGTCACACGATTCACCAAACATACGGTGGTTTTCGGGGATCTTAAAAAATTAAAACTTTGACAATTATTTTAACTATTAAAACTAACTCTAAAAATAAAAATAAAAATGCAATTATTTAAGTTAGAAGATTCATAAAAAAAATGGACTGGAGTTGGCTATTGTCGTGTTTTCTATCTTCTACAATGGATGTTTTCAGAACTATGTTGGGGTTGTTGTCGTCACTTTTTGTGATCGTCAAAACTACGATTTGAGCCATTTTTTTTACTTGTAAACATTCCTCATTAATCATTTAATGTGTGCCCGTTTCTATGTTTGATTTAATTGTGATAATCTGACCGTTCAACATTTTTTGACGAGATTTTGAAACACCACAACCTTAGATTCATTGCGTAATTGCATCCTTAAAGATAGCATCCTTTAAGAAAAAGGACCCTGATGTAGAACACATGATAGTTTATTGTACGAGGGATGTTCAGAAAGTAGGTGTAGCTATTAGATTTTTGTATATTTTTTTGAAAAAGTGTATTTGAAAAAAATATGATAAGATATTATTGTTAATACATTTGTTGTCTATTTTTTCACATAATTTCATGTCGTTTAGTGCATGTTGTGAGCCGTGGCACAAGCTTCTTTATGCCCTTATAATTCAGAACCTCTTTCTGCACCGGTTTTTCTGTTGAAAATTTAATTCCACCCGTATATGCCTTCAGGAAAGTGAAAAGATTAAAATTTTAAGGCACCAAATCAAGGAAATACAGGGGTGGTTCGAAACATCACGACCAAATGAGTCCGAGAGCTGTTTGATGGCTAAGGCTATGTGAGGACGGGCATTGTTATGCAACAAGCACACTTCTCTTCTCAGAATTCCTCTACTTCTGTTTTAAATACTCCTTTTGAGTTTTTTTAGTGTCTCACAATATCGTATCCACGTTTCATCTATACTCAAAATAGAGCTCAGACAATCCTCATCATCCAATTCAAGTCGCTCAAGAAACTCGCAAAAAACGAGATCGGTGGGATTTCTTACCGACGTCTTTCACACAATTGGACATTTCAACATGAGTTTACGTAGTACCGTGTTCCTGCGGTACTCGCTCTGGTCAGAAGATCTCCCACTACCACTCAGTGTTTCCAACCCTCAAAAAACAAAAAAAAACGCACCCCATTATGGGGGACTACTCTATATCCTTCGGTTTCACAAACCAGCACGTTTGTTATTTAACCTTCACTAACGGGTGCTGTCAACTAAGCGGACACGGTCTTTAATTACTGAAATATCTCTGTAAATATTCTAAAAATAGAGTAAGTATTCTATTATGTATTGGATTAAACAATTACAGTATATGAATATTTACTGATCGTACGGCAACGGAGCGCGAGGAAATTTTAAGCACGATAGGAGGAGGGTTAATATGTTTTTTTGTGGAAGATAGAGAGTAGGCCCAATGGTCACAATGCACTTATTTTCCGAATATCCAAGCGCACTTGAAATGAAATAATACGAAACTGCGCTATACAAATGTTATTTTATTATTATTTTGGATATTATATTGTTTTAACTTTTGATTATTCATGGGTACCTAAATATTCAGTAGGTATTATAAACTTTGTGCCGAAAGAATGATCAGATTTATACTTTACAATCAGACCCGGCCACAATGCCACGCCATTACCCAACCTTTATAACCAATACCATCTGTTAAATCAAATCCACGCTTGGCCAGGTATATTGTATATTTCAACCAATTTACACAAAACCTTGACAAATGACCTATGACAAATACCTTGACCTATAAACCTTCCTCATGAATCACTTTATCTATTGGTGAAAGCCGCACGAAAATCCGTTGCGTAGTTTAAAAGATCTAAGCGCACAGACAGCGGGAGTGCCTTTATTTTATACTACGTAAAGACTAACCATAGTTTGAGTTGGAAACATGTAAAATTTTCAAAATTTTAAGTAATCCCCGAAAAAAAAAAGAGCTGATGACCTTGAAACGCCTGAAAAGATTTTCATGAATTGTAGCTAAGAACCATCTCAATCACGTCAGCTTTCAAACAAAAAAAACCGCATCATAATCGGTCCATTCATTTAGGAGCTACGATGCCACAGACAGACATACAGACACACAGATGGCGCGCGGTCAAACTTATAACACCGCTCCTTGCGTCAGGGGTTAAAAAATATTAAATTAAATGAAGACCAGGACCACTATGGGTTCGAGTCCCAGAGGTGTCAATATCTTTTTCTGATTTTTCTGTTCCCAGATTTTTGATTGAGTTTCGCTTATATTGTCTTCATTTAATTAAATATTACAATTTGAGGTTATACTCATAAAGTTAAAATACAAAACAAAAAATATTAATTGAAACTTACAAATAGGTACTCTTAACTAAAACGTCACACTACTCCAATGGTGGAACGGCATAGAATCCTCCCCTGTTGCAAAATATTATTCTAGAATTTAATATTGAACAAACACGGTGGCGGCGGATGGGTGACATGTAAAGAGAATATTGACAGCACGTTTGTTGGTGGTTTCCTCAAAGTAATATTAATATTCAAAATTCACGACATTATGTAGTTTACCAAAGTCCTTGAACCAAAATTCTACAAAATCGAAGCGTGTGATCGGTATGCGTTAAATCATTTTTATTATCTGCAAATAATTTAGTAGTACTTCTTGGAACAGTACACATCGCGTAATGTTGATTATTCCGACTCCGACTCACGCGCTCTGGTGAAATAAATAGGTACTGTCAAATACGGCTACATTATTGACAATATTGACCGGATACAGAACACACAAACAAATTGACAGAAGAAATGCAAAGTGGTCGAGCCAAAATAACCCTCCATTATACAATACATTTAAATTGAACTTCTTCTTCTTCTGCCATGGCGCTACAGCCCATATTGAGCTTTGGCCTCCTGTAACATTTACCTCCAACTCATCCTGTCCTCAACGGCTGCCTTCCAGATTGTTACCTGGAGAAGTTGTGCTGCATCCCCTCTTACGTCGTCTTCCCACCTCAGTCTGTGTCTTCCCATTTTTCTCCTTCCATCTGGGTGTCAAGTCAATTCTTTTTTAAACGGTTGAGATGTAATGGCCTGATATATATCATACATTTCTTTGTTATGCTGGATGCGCCACCGGATGTGCACTGTTCCCCCTCTTTCACGGGTCCACATATTCTTCTCAACACTTTTATTTCAAAAATATCCAGGATTTCAGCCATCTTTGCCGTCAGTGTCAGCGCCACACGTTCGTATGCCAATACACTTCTGACAACTTTAAAATGGAACTAAAGACAATAATCAATTATTCAATGAACTTGCAAAGACATTTTACTTGTTGATGTGTAGATACCCGGCGTTGCTCGGGGTTCCGTAAAGGCCGTTCGACAACACAAGCAGTCTTCAATTTCTTGAACAAAATTCTGGAAAGTATTAATGTTAGCAAAAAAACCGTAGGTATTTTTCTCGACCTCTCAAAAGCATTCGACAATGTTGATCATAAGCTTCTTCTAATTAAACTTGAACACGTCGGTATAAGAGGTTTAGCATTAAAATGGTTTGAATCGTACCTAATAAATCATAAACAAAAAGTTCAAATTTCAAACATTGACGAAAAAATGATGCAGTACATGGTAGAATCCAAATGGAGAACAATCAACAAGGGTGTGCCTCAAGGAAGCATTCTTGGGCCCCTCCTGTTCCTTATATACATAAACGAACTTCCAATTATTGCTGGCACAGAATGTTCAATGTTTGCTGATGACACTGCTTTGTTGTTTGAATGTAATGAAGACGTTGACGAATTTAATAAACATATTAACGAGACTTGTCAATCAATAGCAAATTGGCCGTTATCACAAAATCTGTCACTGAACACTAACAAAACTCAAGTTTTACAATTTTGTCCAGTGCAAGCTACACCTATAAACATAAATGTAAACTTCAATAATAATATTATCAAACCTTCCCAAACTTGTTCACTGCTGGGAATACAACTAGATGCAAATATAAACTGGAAAGAACATGTATCCAAAATAGTAGCCAAAATCAGTAGCTTTTCTTTTGTTCTAGGTACACTGAGAAATATATTAAACATCGAATCGGTAATGGCCGCATACTATGGTTATGTATATTCAATAATAAAATACGGAATTATCTTTTGGGGAAACTCAGTAAACGCCAAAGATGTTTTTATCATCCAAAAAAGATGTATAAGAAAAATGACAAACTCTGCTAATCGGGATTCATGTAGACCTATATTTAAAAATTTGAAAATTCTTACAGTCACCGACATATATATAATGGAGTTATGCATGTTAGTGCGATCATCTCCAGAAAAGTTTCCACAAAAAAACTCTACACATAAACACGCTACAAGGTTTACAGAAAATTTGTTAATACCAAAAGCAAACAAAACAATTTTCCAAAAAGGACCCTTTTACATGGCCATTAAAGTATACAACAACCTTCCACATGATATTAAACAAATACAAGATACACTCAAATTTAAGTCATCACTAAAAACATTCCTTCTGAACAGGTCTCATTACACATTAAGTGAATACCTCACATAGGTACAACTGTTTTTATATTTATATTTATATAATAAATTAAAACAAATTCACTTTGTAATACACCACTTTTATATTTATATTTCAATTGTGTTCATATCTGCATAACATGTTAGGTTAACTGGAAGAAATAGGATATATGTACCTATAAGTTATACCTTTTGTACTAAATGTAAATTTTGTACAATAAATGATTTTGATTTTGATTTTGATTTTGAATATGCATGATTCGCCGACTTCCTCTGCCTTTCAAACTACTCTCTAGGCACTTCTGGCACTAGAATTTTCAGCAAAATTGTTCGCGAATTTTTTGACTGTGTATGACATACACATAAAATATAACATTTTATTAGTGCGAATGGATGTTAGAAGAATAGAAGATTAATCAATTTTAGAAATTTCTTCTTGATAAACTACGATCTCGCTTCCACTTCTGGGTATAATGGATATTTTTTCTCATTCACTCCCGTAATAACGATTTTCTGTTCTTATAAAATTTCAAAGTCATTAATTATATTTTTCTAGGTAAATAAAATATTGATCTTTCCTTTTTAACATTCTGCAGTTTGTGCTTTTCATGCTTTGCTATAAACGTTTTTTGGTTGCATTATGTTTTCTTTTCAACAATGAAGAAATTTCACTGGTTTGAATCATAATTTTAGAATGAAATACACAGCATAAAGACAATGAAATACAATACAAATACATGCGCGGTGGTGCGCGGATGTATAATGATAGCATTAGGGTTAACACGTGAGTATGAAATGCATCGGGATCATCTCCTATGCATATTTGCATATATGCATTCCTCTTCCTCCCCCCTTTTCCTACTAATTAGTTTTAAGACCAATTATTATACGCAATAATTATCAGCCTGAAACACTCATTCACATTGAAAAAATCTTCCGAGAAAAGATACATGACGCCAACGGGACTTGAACCCGTGCCCTTCTGATTGCCGGTCAGCTGCTCTCCCAATTGAGCTATGGCGGCTTATCTTATACCCGCCAAATGATTCAATATATACTAGTGTTTCATTCAACAATTACTGCTTATTATATTTTTTCCACCTGAAAACAACCAACTTTATTTTTATTTTAAGACCCATTAAAACTCCTACCTCCAAGCAACTTAAATATAAGAAAACTTTGGCAACTTTAATTCACTTAATAATGTATAAGTATTATATCTCGGTATTATATAAGCTGTTCGTGTCTTACAAATAAATATAAATAAATGCCTAAATGAAAATTTCTCTTTTACGCCAAATAAACAAATTTACAAAACTTTTTTCCTGAACGTAATAAAATCATAGCGATATGTGTATTTTATTTGTGGTTACCTTTTCTTGCGCTATAAAATTAGACACTACAAACCTAAAGTACATCCTATTTAGGCACTGTAAGGGGACACAGTTTATAAACACGGTGATGTAAGCACTGAAGACCTCCTGGATATAAAATCTACATACTACTCCAAAAGCATTTCTTAACCCCTCTGGCTAGTTTGTTCACTTTTGGGAATAGCTCCCATAGGTCTAAAAGAATTCGTTACTCTCATGGTGAGTATTATGAACTAGACACCATGCTTTATGTTCAAATATATAAATTCAAAACAAGTTAAAAATAATTAAACTGAACACCTTTATGAAACCAAATTTTAAAAAAGATGCTTTGTGATTTTTTTATTAATTATTTTTAAAATATAACGTTAACAGAACTTAAATAGAACTTACACAGAACGTGAAAATTTACTTTAAAAATTGGCTGATTTGTTCGATTTTTTTTAAACAACCCTTCCTTAATGCTTAAAGTTTAAAGTTTATTTCGAAATATAAACTTGGAAGCATATTTTACTAACTTTCAAAAACAATTTTTAGCTTTAAGATACGTTAAAAATATTCAATTGATTTGGATTTTATTTCAAAGTTGAAATATTTTGACATTTTGACAGAATATGCCCGAGTCTTGTGGAGTTAAGTAACAAACACTACGGGTGTTGTGAGCACTAAATGTATTTACTGCAAACAATATGTGCGCATTACCTGCATAAGTCTACATTAAGGGATGAAAAGCAAACGTGCAAATTATTAAATACATAAAGTAAGATTCCGGGTTGTATTAAGACTAAGCAAATTGTAGGCTATGAGAAAACCTCCTCGGGAGACCATGACACGCCCGTCTTTAGGAATCTTCCGGGATAAAAGTTTTTCAATCAGTCTGGGTAATGGCCAATGAAAGTAAAGCAAGGCGACTACCGACTAGCGACTAGAGGAGGCAGCTGGTGATAACGATTCGTGTACACAGGAAAAACTACTGCAAACTTTCCATACGTGACAAAAATATCCTGGAAATTCCGTTACCTGCGGAGGCTTGGAGGTGTCTGAGGTGTTCTGGCGATTCAACTTACATTTATTATGTTAAATCATTGAAAATAATACCTTATACAACTTGTCCTGAAAACGACTGCAAGCTGGTTATTTTTTTTATTTATTAACGGTACACAGGTTACAAACAACTTCATTAATATCCTATAATGATATTGAATGTTATGCCGTCTTGTGCTTTCTTTAGTCAACGTTTTGGATAGCGTTACAGTATTCATCATCATGATAGATATATCGACGGTGGTAAAGTGTATGCTTATGTATGAAAACTAAAAACCAAACGCAAAAACCATTTAAATTTCATCTGCCCTGATGATGAACACTGTAACGCTGGCTAAAGAAGGAGGAAGTTGTACGAAACGTTAGCTAAAGAAGGAGGTAGCGCAACACGACATAATACCCCAAAATATCACAATAATACTTTTGGTCATGAAAATCTATTCATATCCGAATAATATTCCTGTTGAGACTTGATGGAATTTCTTCCTAATAAGTAGCCATAAATAAACAAATACTTATTTAAAACTGTGGTTCACCCATTTTCTCACTTTTTTACAATCTCTTCGGACCGATAAAGTTTTATTTAAATTTAAGGGCCCGCAACCCGGATTTGTACCGATTTATTACATACTTCCCTTAAACACGGTAAGTTTTAAAGCTCTTAAAAAATATAATATGTTATTATTGAAGATAATATCTAGACTTTGCTCGCGCTGAAACGCAAATTATATAAAATTCCCTCGACTGAAAAAAATCGCAAAGTATGCCCCAAAAATTATTATTAACACGTTTGTTTCAATTATTTTACAAGTTATATGTATGAAAACTCTCACAGTGTTTCTTTAAATGCTGTTTAAGATAATGCCCGCAAGATTTTTGCTCTGTTTTAAACGAGTCGTGTTTTATTAAACATTTTCGCATCGATTTTGTCGCTGTAAATGTTAGCGCTCTCCTACAACATTCGTAATTTCATATCTCTCCATCTTCTTCTTTTCGGGCCCGGTTGCAGAGCCTTAAGGTACATACTTATATTTTTTTGTTCCAGGGGAAACAAATATGATATTAAATACATTTTGGTGAATATGATTTACAATACATTTAATACATTTTGGTGATAGAGACATAACATATCTCGGGGTTTTATAACAGAATTAAAGTTATTTGGCTTTATTCAATAAAAGCTTTTGTTATTTTGAATTTTTTATAATAATGGTAAGTTTATTCGTGAGGACTCGTGTTAAATCGGCTTTTTCTCACTCCAAAGTTTTCCACTTCCCGGATCTTGGAGAAGCCGGAACGGTTTTGCCGTGATGACTTTAAAATGGAAAAGCATTATTTTTTATGAATCTTGGGCGATGGAACTCTCAGCGGGGAAGACTCCTAAGACACGGCCACCTACCCGATTAAATTATATCAGTGAAATAACAATACACACGTGATCGCACTAATTTTCGGATGTTTGTATTTCGGATATTATATACTAAACAAATATATTTTTTAATAACCCAACATATACTCGTATTAAACAAAATTACTGAATTACTGCACAAGTGTAAACTTTCTAGGTAATAAAACACAAGCTAAAATAATGGAAATAATTCAGAACAGAAGCATGAGATCTATATTGTGCCGAAGCATCAATAACAAGACCAGTGTGTAATGCTGACCTTGTGTCGAACAAAGAGAATTTCGAATCCTTGAAAAATTCCTGGGTAGAGAGGTGGCCTGTACTTAGAGTCGCCGACCTAGACTAAATTCGTCTTAGTTTTAGGTGCTACACGTATTGCTCCCGTCTTCTTCGGACCTCCTCTATTACTATTTATTTGGTGAATATGCTTTGAACTATCTATAATATAACTTATGTGACCTATAATTTACTGGCCTGAAACACTCATCAACATTGAAAAATCTTCCGAGAAAAGATACTTGCCGCCAACGGGACTTGAACCCGTGTCCTTCTGATTTTTAAAAAATTACCAAACGCTTTTTAAAAAATTAGAAAACATAGGCATCAAAGGCAAGGAACTCCAACTATTAAAAAGTTATATGAGTAACAGAACACAGCAAGTAAAAATTAACAACCATATTAGCAAGCCACTGCCAATTACATATGGAGTTCCACAAGGAAGCATACTAGGGCCCGTTCTTTTCACTATTTACATTAATGAACTTTGCAGCATGAAAATAGACGGTAAAATAGTTAGTTATGCAGACGACACAGTTTTACTCTTTAAATCTAAGGATTGGAAAAATGCATACAACATAGCGAATTTAGGAATCACGCGAGTGAAATCATGGCTAGACTCAAACATACTTACACTGAACATATCGAAAACAAAACTCACAACGTACAGTATAAATAGCACAGGACAGCCAAAAAATAACACAAACACCATAAAAATACACGAATGTTTAAACACCAACATTTGCGTTTGCCCTCCTCTAGAAAAAAAAGAACAAATAAAGTATCTAGGAATCATAATTGACCATAACCTTAGATGGACACATCACATCCAACAAGTCAAAAATAAACTCCTCAAAACGATACACATTTTCCTAAACATAAGAAACATATACAAAATACAACAAATGAAAACAATATATTTTGCTCTATGTCAGTCTATAATAGAATATGGAATAATTGCTTGGGGAGGAGCAACAAACTCAGCTATCGAACACCTGGAAATTGCGCAGAAAACGATCTTAAAGGTAATACTTAAAAAACATAGACTTACTGATACAGACCAAATATTCAACCGTTGTGACGTACTAGACATACGACAATTATATGTTAAATCGCTACTAAATTACATTTTTGACCAAAAAAACAACCTTCAACAAACACAAAATATCACAAATAGACCAGTTAGACAAGCATACAAAGAAAACTTAAAAACTCCGACGGTAAATACAAGCTTTGGACAAAGACATTACCAATATCACGCTATAAAAGCATTCAACAGTCTAACACTTGAAAATAAAATTGAGGAAAACAAAAATAAATTCCGACACAAAATTACAAAATGGATTAAAGACCAAAATAGACAATACTACCAAAATATCATAGCATAAAATAACAAAACATATAAGTAACACACAAAACTAATATAAAACACAATCACCCACAAACACACAACACGTATTAAAAATATCGTTTTTAACCTTATATAATATTATTTATTCTTAATTTTACGTTAATTCTTAATCTCTAATTTTTAAGTTTAATTTATCTTAATCGTATGTTTTTTATTTACTTTTTTCCTTTTTTTCACCAATATTATGTATATATATATATATTTATATGTATTGTGTATAATGTTGTATATGAAATGGAGGCCTCAGCACGGGTAAACCACCCAGTGAGGCCAACATCATTGAATTATGTAAAAAATCTGAATAATATTGCATCAAATAAATAAATAAATAAATTGCCGGTCAGCTGCTCTTGACCACTGAGCTATGGGGGCTTATCAAATACCCGCCAATTAATTCAATATATACTAGTGTTTCATTCAACAATTACTGCTTATTATATTGTTTCAGGCTGATAATTATTGCTTATAATAATTGTTACCCATTGTGCTATGCATAAAAATCTTGTCAAAACGTTAGTTTATAAATTAAAAATAATAATTAATATTTGACAAGTTTAAGTATTTTCCCAATAAATGTAGTCATAATTTGTGTCGACGCCACCTAGCGAGGGATTTAACACTTACAATGTCTCTCTCGCAAAAATAAAGTTGGTTGTTTTCAGGTGGATAATATAAATTACTGATTACGTTCGACTATTTTTTTTCTCTGGTCTCTGCTAACAATGATTTATATTTTTACCTCGACAGGCCATGGTCTATCTTGGTGAGCGATGGTAGTGATGACACTCGATACATTATCACTTCTGAACTGATTCTGTAATTATATTTCACATGTATGAATGCTCTTATTATTTTCTATTTTGCTTTATTATTTTTGGTTTCCATTCTTTGGTGGCGCAACTGAATTGTACATGTTATGTATCGTCGTTCCCCCTTAGAAAGGGGGTGGGATAGACCCTGTCTATGCACATTGCCAGGAAAACACACACCGGAGCGGTCTTCCCGCGATCCGCCCGCGCCTCCCCCAATGACATGCGTAGGCCTGAGGCGTAACCACCTAACCACGCGGTATTGATATCCTTCCGTCCCCCCTCCGGTAACCCGACGCTCATCGTTTCTTCAGGGTCTTCAAAAACTTCCCCTTCTTCTTCGAGGCAAAATCGGGGAACCTGCTAAAAGGCGGGGACTTCGAGCATCGTCTGCGGTTGGGCCGATAGCTATACGCATTCTCATTGGGACTGCCTGGTGATCTATGGAAAACTTTCTCTGGCTTTTCTTTTTATATATTTTATTTTCTTTCTGCTATTATAGTAATTATTTACATTAAACATAATCAAATAACTATTTTTTTCCTCATTACTTATTTTATTTTCAGAAGGTTTCTTCGACTGGTCATAGCTGTTGTTATTTTTTTTCTTTTACTAACACTACAATCTCTTTTTGATGTTACCTATTTCAGAAGAATTATTCCACCGGCTGCTACTTCCATTTATCTTTTGTATAATGTAAATGTAAGTACTTGCATACTGCTTACTAACCCCGTATGCATGGACATTGGAGGGTCAAGAGTCATTCAAATAAATGTAGCATCGTTCAAAAAATCGTGTGCGGTGAAGAAGGAAACCATATTTTTCCTTATAACGCCGTCGGGAAAGTGGTGAGGTCCCCTCCAATGTTGCATCCATACTTACACCATCCTCCCATCTGAGCCTAGGTCTGCCCGCCTTTCGTTTACCTCCCGGGTGTCCTGTTGAACCTTTTTCGATATTCGTGTGCTTGGCACTCGGTCACATGTCCGGCCCATCTTAGTCTTTGGGTAGAGAGTCTGGGAGCTTGGTAGATATCATTATTTATTTATAAATACCTACACTAGCTGACCCGGTCACGCTTTGCTATGGCTAACGAAACACAACGCCATCTACAAGACGGTTACCCAACCTTTAACTCATACCGCCAACTGTTAATTTGCGTACAAATCAAATCGATCAGTCGCTCCATTAATATTATTATAGCGAGTTCCCGGTATGCGTTGCTATGCCACTTATTATAAAAAAAAATTCTAATTTGCGTGCCCTTTCCCATTCGTCCCGTTCCCTTCCTCTCCCGCGTCTCATTCCCCTTTCGCGTTCCTACTCCGCCTTCCCTCTCCTCACATTCCTCGCCCGCTTACCCCGTCCCGCGAACCCTCCTCCCGAGTTCCCCTCCCCCTTCCCACATTCCATTCACTCAGTCCCGGTACATTCAGTTTTCGAACAGCTTTCTCTACTATTATTTTTCTCGGCTTTTCTCTACTATAATAAGCATCTACTATATATAAACCTTCCACTTGAATCACTCTATCTATTGGTGAAAACCGCATGAAAATTCGTTGCGTATTTAAAAAGATCTACGCGCACATACATTTTGAGCGACTTCATTTTATACTATGTAATGATTAATGGTCTTTTTAAATTTATTATTTCTTTTTGAAAATAAATAAATACAAACCGATTCAGAAATTATAACTCCTTCGTACAACATGTGAAAAAAATCTAGTAAAGTTTAAAAAATAATAAAATCATCACATGCACTGCAACACGATGTACTCATACATGCTTTTTTGCGATATTTTGTGTTAGGACATTAGGCCTGAGATTTATATTAGGGAAGTGGTTGAGAATCATCGAGACAGCATGTAAAAAACAGTTGTATAGGAAAGTAAGTGAATCCTACTTAACAGATTATTCGGAATCATGGTTTACGTCAATTAATAATGATTTAATATCCTCTGTGGTTAGCCATAAAGGTATTGTGATTTTTCATTTCCCTTGAGGTAATTTTTCACAAAAACCGCACTGGACAAATCATTCACATATTATTATTGTTGTGAATACGGAAATCTTAAAAAAAACCTTTCAAAAGAATAAACAATACTTAAGGGGGAATAACCAGACAAAACCGGAAATACGTCATTTTTAAATCAAATTTTAGAAGTTTTGACTCTTTACCACAAAAAAATTATAAATTGATTTCGAAAGACTGTTCTTTTACCTAGTAAAACTTAGTTTTAAATTTTGAGATAAAATGTTTATTTTTAGTACGATAAGGTTATACCGTAGGTCGTTGGCAGATTTGTTCATTTTTCAAACAAAATTTTGTATGATACAACACACATTTCAAATAATATAATCATGCAGTAAAATAAATCAATATTAAATTATCTTGGTAAGCTGTTTTTCAGAATTTTAATTTTGATTGAAATAAAATCATTTAAAAAATGATCCGCACATGTGTTTTGTAAAGAAAATACTTCAGTGTGTCTATTTATTTACGGTCTTACAAACTAATATATTTAAGATTTTTTTAACATTCTTATTTTGCTTAGACATTATCTATTGAAAAATTATAAATAATTACGATCAAAAAGTAATAACAAAAAGTACATAATGTTAATAGTTTTATCATCACGCCTTTCAGCAAAATTAAAGCATATTTTGAATGAACTAAAATCAACATTGAGTTATTATTTTTAAAAGCTGGCACAGATAATAATTAATCTTTCTCATTGGAACCGCCCTGTATGATTATAAGAACATCTTTCGATGAAATATGAATTGTCGGCCGCTAGCTGGTTAATGGCTCTTAAAGGAAACCAATCGAAAATATGATTGCTACATTAAAAAAAAAATCGAATCTGGTGGGATATGTGAGACCCGTGCGGACTTTGACAAGCGTGCCTCCAAGGGCCGCATGGGTAGAACTAAATGCTCTCTAATGTTAGCATGACTCATTACCGGCAGTTTCTGAAACACATGACATTCGGGCGTAAAATTTTAAATATTTATGGCTGTTTTAAAATGCCCCGGGTATGCCAGACCCTGCCAGGCGTGCGAAAGGTTAACGTTATCTCTACAGCAGGCTCTTAGGAAACTAATTTCCCTCAGGGCATATTTCATCTTTGGGGATACTGTGTAGAGGATCTTTTTAAAGAAAATAAGAAGATGAAGATCAAGAAAGAAAAAATGTATGAGGGATGGGTAGGAATCTGAAGGTTGAGGACGGTGAAGAGTTACGGACGGATGAATTCATCATTCAATCCATCCTACTGCAAGGCCTCAAAAGAGACGGTTGGAGAGGTCGAATGGTCTACCTCAACCGGCCTCTTGCGACTGACCCGCCATGCAGTTTATGGACAGATGCGCCCGCCGCCAAATCTGGACATTCCTCATCCCCATGAATCCAGGCACTTCTGCTAAGACACCAAGAATAGCGAACCACGTAAGGAGAACAATGGAAGAGGTATTGGTTATCAAATGAATAGTTTCCGGGGAGTCGATACTCATACCCGCCTCCCATTGATAAAATATAAACGATGGCTTAGTATTTAATTACCAAGTTATTTAATTATAAGTGAAACCCTGCTTTTCTATAGCAGATTCCGAGCATGATTAACATCGTTTCATACGAATTAGAGTCTGAATTTAGATTTTGATTTATACAGGGTGTCCGGGGTTAAAGTGCATTAACTTTGGAAGGTGATTCTACATGATGGTAGGAGTAAAAAAGATAACAACTTTTTCCGAAATTCCAACATTTTTTTCCCTTACAAAAAGACGTACCTACTAAAAATCCTTAGTGTGAGGTACGATCTTACTTGCTGAGAGCCTGCCGGGCGCCCGACTCGATTGTGATTGGCCCGTATCGTAACAGCGGAAAATAATAAATCTGGCTGCACACGCCGGACTAATTTTATCTTTTTACCTCAAAACTATCTCTAAAAGTTGGAATTTCTAAAAACGTTTATTATCTTTTTTACTTGTATTATCATGTAGAATCACCTCCCGAAGTTAATGAACTTTACCGGACACCTTTATATATCTAACAAATTTCGACGAAATAAAATGCTTTTGAGGATTGAAATATCCACTTATCTGGCGAAATTAAGTCAAGGACGCTCCATTTTGTACAAGGATAAAGTTTGGTGAATGAGATATGTTCCTTTGTTGTATTTTACATTTGTTATTATTTGAGTACAGCACAAAGGTTCCAATTTGGAAGGCGGGAATGGGTACAGCCGCCCCAAGAACCATTTATTGGATAACCAACACCTCTGCCATAGGTCACCCTCAGTGGTTCGCTACGTTTGGTGACTAAGCAAGGGGGCCCGGGTTCATGGGGTGAGGTTTGTCTAGGTCTTTGCGGTCGATGACCAGAACGCAATTAACCCCAGATTCCTAACCACCCCTCAGAACTCTTTCTTTCCCAGAGCTCTCTTGTCTTTCTTTCGCTTAAAAAAACCCTCCACACAGCATCCCCAAAGATGACACAGGCTCTGATGGAAATTATGTTTCTCGTGGCGTCCTGTGTAGAGCTAATGGCATCGTCAATGGGTGTACGTTGTGAGTCTCTGAAAATAAAATGGAGAATGTAAACTCAAATCTAGTCTCTAAACAAGGTAACAGCCATTTCAAGCAAATGATCACTTCTGATGAGTGGCCTTTCATCAGGGCAATACTGCAAGTATCTACCACTTGGTTGCGTTTCTCTTCTTTTTTCTCGGAACATTAAAAAAATTCTAAAGGAATGTGAAACACGCACTTCCACGTAAAATGTACGTGAATATTTCACGTGTAAACAATTTATGCACATAATAAGAGCTTCAACCTAAGCAATTGAACCTAACTAGCTACTCAAATATTTTGACAATCAAACCTAGCGATACCAACTTACAGATACTAAAATTCACAGATATTACATAGACAATGCACAAATATACAGATGCTAAAATACAGTAATACTGACACTAAGATAGGAACTAAAATACACATTATTATCTGAACTATTTGAAAACTACTTTTATTTTCACTTCCATAATAAAAATTACTTTCGTTTAGCGCAAAATATTTCATTGTAATTATTCGCTTTGTAGTTATCTCGAGTAATTTCCTGTCTGTTTGGATTTTCTCATAAGCGGAATGTATGGGTTATTTCCTAAATACGAGGCCCAAGAAACACAATCGACCCTAAGTATGGTAATAAAAACACGGCTTCAAAGGTTTTTTTCGTTTGCTCCCAAAAAGAAAATATTTAGGAACAACATATTCTCAAAGTTATGAAAAATGTTTTCATACCAGAAATGTTCAGCGCCGTGTTTGGAACTGGGATCCATGTTTTGCCCAAAACTAGTCCCGCACTAATATATTTTAAAACTTTTTTCAAGTAATTTTATTGACCGTAACCGGTTTCGGCTCGTTAAAGCCATTTACAGACTGGTACAAATTATTCTTTTTCTACGATTTATATACAAAACATATTATGGAGGAGGGGAAGAGGGGTGGTCTGCAAGGATTTTAATTATATTTTTTACGAAGACATTTCAGGTTGTCGAATTTCTAGTTATTTTGGTAATTCCAGTGGTCTAATTACCATGGGTTTGTAGCTCAGTTTGTCGGTTTCAAAAATGGAAATATTCATAGTATTTATTTAGAGGTTTATTGAACTACTGACATGGACGGTCAGTTGCAAAGTTCTTTTCGCAACTGGAACCCACCCAGGCGTCGTGAGTTCAATTCTTAGGCTGACTAGATCCTATTAAGGATCTAGTCAGCCTAAGAATTGATTACAACATGTTTCTGCTTGCTGATGTGATAGTATAAAATTTTCAATTTATTGTCAGGTTTTTCAAAATAAGGGGAATGTTTGCCATTAGTTTTCGAAATGACTATACATAGTATTAAAGGGTGTGCTTGACCTACTTTAACCAGTTGTTCCTGACATTTTTTGGAATAAAAAACGTAAATGAAATTTTGGTCTCCAGTAACTTTTTTTTCTACAAAAACATAAAAAAAGTTATTGTTGAATATTTGGGGGCGGGGTAGGAGGTTAGGCGGTTACTCGACTGAGTGACCAGTGAAGACAAGCGAAAGAAAAACAAATTGTTTGATTTTGAATAAAAAAATTAAAGCAACGAAAAAAGTCACCGGAGAACAAAATTTCAAGTACATTTTTTTAATAAAAATAATATTAGAAATCACTGGAATCAGTACTTACCTTAACACCCTGTATATAAATAATTTACGAATTGAGGTTACATGAACAAATTCATGACATCTGGGGTGGATATTACACATCCTCATTATGGAGAACCTAATTGTATTAGTGGATAACGTAACCTTATTAGTGAATAACCAAACCTGTTTATTCCAGTTAAATTTATTCTTTGCATTTTGAGATTTTTAAAAGCTTTAAAAATGGCTCCCTTTACTTTTTTTCTAATTAAATAACTGATTTCGAAAAAAATAAAAACACGTTTAAAATTAATTATAAACGTTATCGTCACCTTGTATTTGTCGTTTAATGTAAAAATAATTCTAAAAAAGTTGATACGTTTCATAATTTTTTTTTAATTGCCGTCTGAAACTTTGGTTTCATAAAGGTGTACATTTTAATTATTTTTTGGTTAACTTTTAGATTCGAATATAAAGCGTATTGTTTTCTTTTTATAATAATGTTTAAATCATAATTATCACTATAGTAGTAGATACAACGATTTCTATGAGACCTGTGTAAGCTGGGACAAATATGGTCTTCTGTGATTAAAATGGTTAAATGTCCAGTCCGGTCCTGGAAAGCATTCCGGATAACTCAGCGCTAATGAAATTTTTTCATTGATAAGAGTCCTCAAACAAAGGTTTGGCAAAATTTCGCAGTACACAAAGGCTCGTAAATTTTGTGATTTACTTTAATCATACGGCCTTCTGAATTTCAGGGATAAAAGAGCTCATTTCCTTTCTCCCTGTTTACGTGACGAAATGTTTGCTGGCGGCGCTCTTTGTGGAATTAATCAGGATGAAGCCTTAATACGGTTTACGATATTTTTAAACGCGATAACCTTGTTGACAACCACTGGAAATTTTAAAGCTACCCTATTCTGGGATGCTTTATAAGCCTAAATATGAAAAAGGCTGCATGATGATAGTTAGCGAAAAAACTTGTCCAGGTGTTTTCAAATTTTAAACTACCTTTTCTATTTATTATACATCGCTATTTAAAAAATTAAATTAGTTTCTCCACATACATACCTAATACGAACTACTGACCATAACATTCTATGCATAAAAGGAGGTATAGTACGAATTCATACCTTTACCCTCAATATATCTTTGCCATGCTTTTCATAACGGGATCGTGTAGTCTTGATGTAAAAATAGGTATCTAATGTTTAATTTTAATAAATTACTAGCTGGTTCCCGGCATGCGTTGCCATTTAATAAATAAATTATTTCTCCCTGCGTGTCCTTTCCCGTCCATTCATCCGTTCCCTTTCATAACATAACACATGCAACATTTTCGGCTTTCTGTGGTGGTAGTAGGAGATTTTCAAACATTGTTGGGTTATTCGTAACCCTGGAATGTTTGTCTATCTTTAAAAAAAAAAAAAAATATTCTAGCTACAAAACCTCAATAGCAGTCACAATTTTATTTTCTAGCTCCTGAAATCTTCAATAATTTAATAATTGAAAAAGAGTCAATAGCCGAATACTGCAGTTTCAGGTAGGCGCTTTTGATGAGCGAATGTGAGGATGGTAGTAGCCTATTTCTCGTACTCAGATGAGTATATAATGTTTATTTGTGTGAGAATTTATGTGTATGTATGCATATGTATATGTGTGAGTATGTGTGTGTATGTATGAATTTGTGTATATATGTATATGTATGTGCGTATGGATGTACGCACCTTTATATACACCTGTATTTACGTATTTTTTACTTTCAACTTTAATTTTTACACTAGAATTCAAACGAAAATTCTCCATTGGCAGCCGCCTAATGAATTTGTTGTATCTATTGTAAAATTACCAAGATTAACATGCCTAGATAACAAACGACAATAATACTTCAAAAGAGATACAGAAGCGCATAGTGAACGCAAATCACTGTTATTTCCGCATACAAAACCAATAAAATACAGATCGCTGTCCAGAAACACGAAGATATATAAAACAAAGTCGGGTTAGTTACACTATTTATAACTCGAGAACGGCTTGACCGATTTTGATGATCTTTGATTTGTTGGATTTGTCTCCACCCCGGATAACAGAATAACTTATAAAATAACGCAAAAATTTACGAAAAAGAAAGTTATGAAGAAAATTAATTTTTTCGTACATTTTGTATGGAATGAATTCTCATATTTTGAAAGAACTGCAACAATATTGTGATAGGTATAATGTTCGTGAATTCCAAAAATTCAAAAACGTCAAATGTCAATGCGCTGATTAATTCGCTTTTGTTCTTAGTCATATAAAGCTGCCCCTCTTTTTTACACCCTAAATGTCAATAGTCGAAAATGAGACAAACGGTGAACGTATGTCTCTGCACCACTCCAAACGAAAATAAAATAATAATAAATCTCTGAAATGAAACGCATTTTTTTTACGTAAGCTCCACTCAGGACCTTTATCATCTTAGGGGATGCTGTGTGGAGGGTCTTTTTAAGGAAGGGTAGGATAGGAAGTTCTGGGAAGGAAAAAGGCATGAGGAGTGGGTAGGAATCTGGAGGTCAGTGTATCCGGGAGTGAATCTATCCCTCCAAGTGCGGTGCAAGGCCATTGCCTTGACCGGAATTAACCTTTTACCTTGACCTCTCTCAACCAGTCTCTTTCGATCCGGCCCGCCACGCAGCAGATGGGCAGATGCATCCGCCGCCAAGACCCGCACAAAAGTCACCCCATGAACCCGGGAATCCCTGCTAAATCACCAAACGTAGCGAACCACTTGGGGTGACAAGTAAGAAAATCACAAAAAATATAAATCCGTACACAACGTCGTCTCTGATACTGACAAAAACAAAAAACGGACAGCTGGGCATGGATAATAATTGCTTAATTGTGTAATTTTTAATTTAATAAAAAAACTATATAATTCAACAGTTATTGATTCTGAGGCGGTACGAAGTTCGTCGGGTCAGCTAGTTAGTGTATAAAACACTTATTAGATCAGTACTCACGTACGTAGCTGAGACTTGGGTGCTAACTAAAAGGAATGAGCGAGCACTGAACCTTTTTGAAAGGAAAATTTTGAGACGCATCTTACGACCGGTTCTGGAAAATGGATTTTTATGCAGATGTTACAACAATTAGCTATATACTCTATTCAAGGAGGATATAGGGCGAAGGAGTATGTAAAGGCCAATATTAAGATGGAACGATAAACGTCCTCTAAGATATATCTACGTTGGAACTTCTAACCTGGAGAGAGCTGGCACAAAACCGAGATAAGTGAAGGAAGATTCTTGAGGAGGCCAAGACCAACCAGAGGTTGTAGAACCAAGAGTGATGATGATGACCATATGTAAATGTCATAATTAAATATCAGGTGTTTTATACACAAAAATGCGAAAATTTAAGTGGCAAGTTTAGTCAAGACATCGCTAGAAGTCCAAATTTTTAACATATTTTTCATTTAGTGTAAATTATCTAGGCTGACACCAAAAAAATCAAATAATTTTTGTTGACCAATCTACATGTTCTGGAGAATGGTGAATAATATCCATAATTCGTTGAGTGTTGATTGAGGAGGAGCACTTAATTATTTCTGAGCCCACGGAACTGAATATTGAAAGGGATGTATGTATATGATTTAAGGTAGATGAATAATAATACAATTATTAATTTTGATGTAACAAACGAAATCTTTTTTTCTAGGTTCTCCTAAAGGAGAACGGTTCAGAGTTAATTCGATTTCATCGTAAAAATAATTGCCTATTTCTAATCCTAGCCTCCTAGTAATCCCTCTTAAGAACCGACGTTTAACGGATTCAATATGACGAATATGAACAGCATGAAAAGGAGATCAAACGACGTAAGCATATTCCAGATGGGAGTGAATCAAGGAGCACTGAAGAGTTCTTAAGGTATTTATGTTTTTGAAGTCAGAGTTAACCCTAGTGATGAAACAATTAGTTTGAGAGATTTCATAACAGTTACATTTGTGTACTCGAAAAGAAAGCTAGCTATTTATAGTCTAGTCTTTACCAAGGTCTTTTTAATAGATGTGACAGTTGTTAATAAAATATTATTTCTTTATTTTTAACTTAATGAGTAAAAAACGACAAATTGTAATATTTAATTTAATGAAGATAATTTTAGCGAAACTCAACCGAAAATCTGAAAATAGAAAAATCAGAAAAGATACGGTCACATCTGGGACTCGAACCCAGGACCTTCGCCTTGCCGGGCGCAACTCTACCGATCTAACGTGTCCCTATTCTCTATCGATCATATTTAACTGTATCATTCTACGACTAAGAACTACCAACACTAACTTCATTCTCTTAACGCATATTTTTATTGGCTGCTATCTTTAGTTTGTTATTGACTTTAGCCGTGTTTAGTGACCAGAACTGAATAGCCAGATACTTCCCCACCTTCCTCTTCCTTGTCTCCTTCTCCTCCTCACTACCTTCAGCCTCACAACATACCCCAAATGGGGATACCATAGTGTCACTGGCTCTAGACGGGAGCAGCTGGAACTCTTGTAAGATATTCATATAAAAATAAAAATAAAATATATATTTGTTTATGATTGCAAGGTTCAAATCATAACTAAATGCTATCGAGATAGTGTCTTAGATAATTTTTTATCCATTTTTATTTTTAATATGCGGCATCTATTGACTTTTCTGCAAATCTAGAATGAACATTTATTTTTATATTTAACTTAATGAATAAAATCTCAAATTGTAATATTTAATTAAATATAGCGACACTTAATCGAAAACGTGAAAAAAATAAAAATCGGAAAAAAATACGATCACATCTGGGACTCAGATCACAATATCTTACTTCCAATCATCAATTACAAAATTTAAGGCTCTGTTCTAATCCTTTCACATGATTATAACAAGCAAGTGACAACAATATAGTCAAACATACATGCTACTTTGAACGGATCATATAACTTTAAAGTGGTGCTTCCATTGCCTCATTTCTAATAATGGGTTGCTAGGAAGCCGAGTATACTGCGAATATTAATAATAATTATGCTAGCTTCATTTATATTACTAATAATTACGAGACAAAACAGTCGGCCCTACCAGGCGATCAGGAATAGTGAAGATGTGAGATACCCACTCGCTGCAAGGTTCAAACAATAGAAATGTTCTCATGGACCTAATGTATTACACATCATTTTCCCCTCAACAGCTATTGAGGCTTGTAAGAGTTCGCCGAGAGGCCTATACAATTTTCTTCCCAAAAGGAAGCCTTTTACTGGGAGTAAGAAGGACTCACTTTGGCCAATTATTGAAAAGTAATTGGGTGACTCTTTTACATAGGTATTTATTATGTTTACGTGACGGTATTATTATGTAAGGTACAAGCGTAAATTGGGAAGAATGTTTTGTAAAAAATTCAATTTTATATATTTTTCAGACGTGAAAAAAACTAGAATGAAAAGGTTTTGTCCTGATATTTGTTTAACCCCTCCGCAACGTGTGATGAATTGCATTGATCAACAGTGAAAATTAGAAAATATCGTAGCTTCCCACTTTAATTTAAAAAGAAAATATCAATTACTTATAAAACGGACACGTCTACGACATCTATCGGATTAGAGTAAAGTGAATTCATATTTACGGTAGGGATCTATAATTAGACAAAGTGAGACGAGTATTGATAAAAAAATCACAGATGGTATCAACAAATAATCAGGGACAGGGACTCCCCAATATACTTTAGACGTGATATATTGACAGCCAATTGAATTGCAGCAAAAGCGATTAAAAACCAATTCAGCCTATCAACGGGAAGAGGGCCGAACCCATTTTTAGAACAAAGGAACGACCTTTGGACTTAGCAATTAGTAATGTGATTAATGAGTTTGACGTTCCCACCAAACCGAGAGGTGAATAAACTCCATGGGAAGAAATAATCTGTTCAGGGACAAAAGAACGATGACCCCAAGAAATGTTATCATTAACCGGTACATTCCAGGGATCAGAAACCCTAGTTCTCGAACGCATTAAAACATATCAGGTGCGGAAAAAAAGGATACACGTAAACACGATGCAAAAGTTTAAGTGAAAAATTGCAAAGCAAGTGACGAAAACGTATTGTAAGGTGTTAGGGAGATTTCATCTATAATACGATTGTTTGTGACGACCGGAGATGATCGATTCGAGGGAAAACGTGCTAAAGGAAATAGAAATGTTGAAAAAAACAATGGAAAATTATTGTTATCAATTCTAGACGGAGCTAGGATATTACGATGAAAGATTTAGGGAGGAAACGTCAAAAAAAAAAATGAGAGTTTTAAAGAATAGGCGAGGGTACATTTCAGATGTCTAGAGCAGTAACAAGTGTTAGAGAAGAAAATAGAGTGCAGTACGGAGGGGAGTGGAAAATGCTGAAAACATTGCGATAGAAAAACTCAGGAAAAGGAGTCATTTTACGTAATTAAAATGGAGTTTATAGAGTAACATAGTACGCGATTGCAGATAAAGATGAGGCATTACAATGGTTGTCGATCCCAGATGTATTTTGTTGTGATAAACAAGGAATATTCGAACATGGAAATTGTTTAGATAAGGACGATTAGCCGTTAAAAAGGTAATAAAAATTATCATGGGTCTTATGAAATATTTACATTAAAGAATTCTCGTAAAAGTTAACGACACTGAAATAAAAAAGGATTTATTGCCAGGTGGGTACAGGGATTAATGTATACAACTGTCAAGACATATGGTTTATGGGATTTTTCGTAAGAACGGGACGAAATTTGTAAGGCGTTCTCTATGAAGCAATAAAAATGACAGGAATTTAAGGGCCGAAGTGGGGGTATCCCCTATAAAGATGTTAAAAAATGATATATTTATTAATAACAAATAGAAAATGAAATTTTCCAAGAGGCAGCAAACATCAAAAAAAACGATATGGTTATATCAGGGAAGTACGGGGAAGTGAGGGGAAAGGAGATACGACAGAGAAAAACAAAGGAAATCTTAGATTAACAGTGAATAAAATAAATACGGCTTGAAATATAAAAATCTATAGAGATATGAACAATAGCGTAAGAATAAATAAGGAAATTCATGGAAAGAGTGTCGTGAATAAAAGAAAATTCGAGAAAAAATGGAAAATTCAAATATACGACGTAAATAGAGAAAATTCGGTTTTAAATGGAAAGGTTCATATAGAATACAGAAAAACTCGAGGAAAAATAATAAAATAAAAATGAACAATTTGCGAGAAAGACTTCGACATGAAGATATCTCTGATAGGCGAATTTGGGGACAGATTTGGAACATATGGTAGATGCCGTACGCACGGACATGTTACGGAATATATGAAAATAGAACTTTAAAATTATTAAATTCAAGCTAGTTTTGTATGAACAACAGGACAAAGGAAGTTGGGCCATTAAACATGGATCTTACTAAATCCGGATCTTGTAAGTATGGAGGTACGAGACAGAATTTAATGTATCAAACGCAAAACGTACAAAGAGACCGCATTCGACAATAATGGAGAGGTTTCAAGAAATCACGAGTTGATAGTAATTAGATTGGTTTATTATAGGAGATTCAGATACGATCTTTTGGACCTGAGAGGGGTATAAAAGTCTAGACAAATGCCAGTTGAGGACAGTCTACGGTCGTGGTCGAAAAGTTTGTAACTTCGCGGAACGTGACGAAACGGTGGGTGATTTAAAGTTAAAAAATTCTAAGTGATAATTATTTTGATACTTAGAAAAATTTCACATTCTAGTCAGTGATATACAAAAAAATACTTTGCAGTTAGAGTCAGTGAAAATAAAAATTAAAGACAACGCATTAATTACTTGTGAAAAATAAAAGTGCTCGTGATAAATACAATTTGTTTTAGTGGAAAATTCGGATTTTATAATCACCTAATATCGTAATTTTAAACTTAGAAATTTCGCGTTTAATATTAGTGCAATAAATAACTGAAGTGATGTGATAATTTAGCGTGAAGGAGTTATAATTAAATACGTGTGTTCAATCTAAGTGAAAGTGTTCTAACAAATAATAAATAATTAAATTAATTATCTTAAATAATAATAATAAAACAAAATAATATTTTATTAATACATAAAAGTTCGGAGGGATAAAAATTTAATTTAACAACAATTTACCATCTCTAAATTAATCGTGAAGTAACTATCATTTAAAGTGTTATCTAACCAACGAGTTTTGAGATGAAATACAATTTAGAACGATAGAGTTCATACATCATTTTAATTAATTAGATTAAATGAAAAAAAAAAAAATTGAAGTCAAAAAGATTTAATTCAATTTAGGAAAATAAAATTAATTTAGGAAAATTGCAGCAAGGTTACCGTGTATTTCCCGGTCGGAAAAAACCTTGGTAGGGGTAAGTCTTTTCCGTTATAAATTTTTACAGATTCCAAGGAGATAGCGGAATGCAGCAAACATTGGTATTTGGATTAATTATTTGACCAAGATATTACTCTCTTAATATGTGATATGTAACTATATTAAAATATTATAAATATAATAAGTATATTTTATATATTTATATATGTATGTATATAAACATATATATTTGTAATTTTATTGTTCCCAAGAAAATTTTTAATCAAAAAGAAAACACTTATATAAAAAGAGGAAGAGGGTATCGATTCCTACCTCTGAATTCATCAATAACTATTGAAAGTAGTTATGTGTGATAAATTTACAAATCAATATTTTATATTTAATCTTATGTATGTATTAATATAATTTCAGAAAATCCAGAGCATTTGAAATAAGTTATGATATTAGAAATTATTTCAATCAGAAAATTATACAGATCAATATTATAAATTATTTATTGAGACAAAGTATATATAAATGAATAAATATGTATACGTAATCGGGTATCAGACTAGACAATTGCGCTAAGTACATCATTATCAAACAAAGAAAATTTTAGAGTCATCTCACACGTCTCCGGAATGTCTAAAGTAAACATACCTCATACGCTTGAATCTAGGTCACGAGGACGTAGAGAATGTTTACAAAGCTCAAATTGTTTACAAAATAATTCGGTCACTGGGGCACTAGTTCGAATACAGTAAAAAGAAAAAAAAATGACCTTGATTAGTGGATATCGTACTTAGGTATTAACTTCTAGGAACGGGATAAAATTATTATATTGCGCAATTATTAGGAACAAAAAGAAAAAAAAAAATGACCTTGATTAGTGGATATCGTACTTAGGTACTAACTTCTAGGGACGGGATAAAATTATTATATTGCGCAATTATTAGGAGCAAAAAGAAAAAAAAAATTTAAACACTATTTTTAATTTGAACGTAAAGAGGTATCTACAGACCTAAGCAATTGAAAATTAACAGATTTATTATAGCAGTTCAAAAGAGTGTATTGAAGATTTACATGAAACAGTTGATAAATCACGGGATAGTTAAAAAGGGGTGTATTGAAGATTTAACATGAAACAGTTGGTAAAGCACGGGATAGTTCAATAGGGTGTATTGAAGGCTTACATGAAACAGTTGAAAAATCACGGGATAGCTTAATAAGGGGTAATGAGGATTTACATGATTCAATTGAGAATCACGGGATAGCAAGAATTTATCAAAAGTTGAACATTGGAGGGGAGGGAAAGAAAAGAAAAAAAAATACAGTTCAACCAACAGAAGGCAGTGTTCGCTTCTGTAACAAGGACCATTAATCAAACCATAGAGATGGCGGATCTCTCAAACAAAACCGTCAACAAAACCAAACAAAAGCTTGGAGTTATGGCGAATCTCCAGAACACATCGCCAGATAAGATCTTATTGTACTAGTATATATTTATATTTCACACTATTCTTACGTATATATTCGGTATCAATCTGAGGATTGTGCAGAATCCGATGGGCGAGATCCGAGCTCGGGATGCGTTGCAAGTAGTTTCGTATTGCGAGTTATAAACCTTCCCAAAACGTATGTTTACATATATATCTTTTTATGTACTGTTCATTGAATGAAACGAACTCACTTACAATTAGTGCTTTAGGCCTGTCGGGTCACTCTCGTCTCATTTCTTGAACGTGGAGGGAGGATTCACGACCCGTAACTCCACACAAACCCGTGAGTATATGATTGCATATAGGACGAAACCGGTTCGCCCTAAGTAAATAGTAAACTTTGGAGGAGTAGGAATTTGGAGGTATCTGGGCTTGGGGGAAGACCTGAAGGCAGTGCATGATGGCGAAGGAAGGTCAATTGGGACGCGATAACTTAGGTATCAATCAATTGAACCGTGCCAAAAGACTGTGCGAATTTTGGGTTGACTTCTGATCACCCGGCTTACTTGATGGAGGCAGGAGCCAAATTTTGCCAGAAAAAGGGTTATTCTGAGTTCGTCAAATATGCAATTAACTAATTACATTAACCTACTAAATCCATCTTTATATGTACCTTATAGCAGCTGAATCTAAACGGAGGGGCGCCCAGCAGATACGAGATACAATCATAATCAAATTTACTAACATTTAACCATTTGAGTTATATTTAATCATCTGTTCAATTAGTCATGTGTAGTTTCGATTAGTATTGCTTATTCATGAATTCATTAGGATGTAGGGAATCATAATAAACGTCAAAGGGAAGTTAGTTCATTTAGAGAAATTACTTAAGGTTAAATTTGCAAGAGAAAGACCAATACAGTTTGAAATTCAACACTCTGTTTAGAATCAAGAGGGTTACCACAAAATTTAAAGTAATTAAAGTCCTATATCATAAATCAAAAAAATTACACAACGTTTGATGGAGTTTAATTACAACCTAAATACGAAAATATTTACGTTCAAAGTCGTAAATAACGTATTTATTAGTTAAGTACATATATCGCTAAAGGTATGTAGTACAAGGGAGCTTTAAGTAGCTTTCTGTAGTTATCAGAGGAAATAAGGGTCCAATTTTATAAAGGCTTGTGTGACGTAGGGGAGGAATTTTCCATCCCTACCACACATATGCAAAGCCTTAAGAATTTAAATATCGATCAGAGCCAAGAGAAAAGGCGAGAATATTACAACTGTCTTGCCGATGAAAGGAGAGTTAAATAAGATATAAAAAACGAAATATTACGACTGGTGCCAAGTGCCCAGGAGTAAATAAAATACAGACAAATATAAGAGTAGAAAAAAGACAAACATCACAACTGCACAGCCGTGACAGGAGATCAGAGTTTTACAAGTTGTTTTAGAAAAAAAAAAAAAAAAAAACTTTTATTGGTCAATCTATTGCAAAAAAAAAAAAAAAAAAAATAATAATAATAATAAGTAGGACGTTATGTTAAATGAAGTGATAATAAAAATGAAATAAAAAATCAGAACAGTGCGCCGTTAAATAAACACGAAAAAAATATATAAATTAATAAATAAATATACGAAAATAAATATATAAACAATACATTTAAATATAAAAAAAAAAAAAGTGTTAACGAATAAACTCTACATGTTTTAAAATAATTTATAAAAGTGTCGATAAAGTTTAAATCAAGTGACCATGAATTTGTTGATTGCTTATGAGATTATAAATATCGTAACAAAGAATGTAGGTCAGATACAAGCGTAAACAGTTTATTCAAGGCAGACCATAAATTAACAGAATAATGGTATTGACATTCCTGAATCCAGAATGTTAATGACCGTAATGTAAACAATCGGATACGAGATACCGCGGTGTTTGTAAGCATCGAAAGATTGATAACCTAAGCATCGAAAGTGATAACAAAACATCGAAAAATTTTGAAGTAGGCGACATCGGGGGTAACGCGCATCGCTTTAAGAGATTGTAGAATAAACAAACTCGAAAATGATATCAACACTCGGTTACGGAAAAAATAAACAGACTTTACAGATAAAAACGGGGGAACTTACCTACATAAAGTGACCCTTTGTTTATAGTTAATGTTGTGGGTTTGTATGTGAGGATTATCACATAAAAAGTCATAACATAAAAGATAAGGAACATAAAATAAAAATAACATAAAATATTTGATTGGGGATAGTGTCGAGTTGAGAGCTTTAATATCACAGACGAATGTTTTATAGGTATATACCTATTTAAGGGAACATTTGATCATTCGGACCAAAAAAAGGAGGGGATTTGACGAAATAACATCAAGATAGGTATTGCGAACTCTAAACAGATTTTGCGAAAATATCGTAGGTATTGCGGAACTTGAAGGAATGGTTGGCATTCTAAACAATGAGTAATTATTGGTTGAACGAAAATCACGGGATATTCATTAACATTGGAGTAACAATATTCATTCCGTTTTTTTGCAATTACCTACATTTAATTGAAATGAAGAGTGATGGTAGAGTTGATCTAATTTGGGTTACAATCATCATGCAAACAAATATAAATAATTAAAAATATTGTGTTTTATAGGGGGACAGGTTCCAAAAAAAAAAAAAAAAAAAAAATAAATTATAAATATATATAGGTATATTTATAATAAATAGTTGGTATTGAGTTAAATTCATTAAAAATTTTAAACAAAAAATGGCGGAAAAAAGGAAAGTGGATGCGACGGAATTAGAAGCTAAAGAAATACCGTCGGGAGATGAATTACGGGAGATATTTAGACGTTCAAAGAGGTCTAAGTTACGAGTCGAGGATATGATAGAAGTCGTTCAGCCAGAGGGGGAGACCGACACAAAATCGGAGGAACAGGGCGAAAATAAGCGAGAGTGTGAAGAGAGACTCACACATGATATGTTACAGGAAAAACCCGAGGAAAAGGAACAAGAAAAGTTAACGAAGTAAAAGGAAAAATAAAAAAAAAAAAAATAAAATAAAAAATATAGAAAAACGAGAAAATTGAAAAAAAAAAGAATAAGTAAATAAATAGAATAAGGAAGGCAACATAATTTACATGAGGTAATTTAGGAAATTAAAATAGAGATTATAAGGTTGTCGCTTAATAAGATAAAAATATAAACATTAACCAGGCGACACTCGGAAAATAAAGAAAATGGTTGGGAAACGTGGGACAAGTAGGCGAGCCCAGGCTTTAGTGACAGCAATCGGGGAAAATGTCACAACCGAGACTTCAACAATAAACATAGGAGATATAACTACAATAATTCAGGCAGCTTTGGCACCGCTCGTCAATAAGATGCAAGAACTCGAGAAACAATTGGAAAGCCCAGCAACAGTGGCGGTGATAGGAGAGGATAGTGCGCCGAAAAGCGTTCTCCAAGTAGTGGAAATGTTACCACAGCAGGAACGACCATCATTCTCCGGTGGAAATCAAAATCCCATTAGTTTCCTAGAAGATTTAAAAGAATACACTAGAAAAGTGAAACGAACGGATCCATTAGTCGTCGTACGGGAAAATTTGAAAGGGGAAGCTAGATCGTGGGCAAAATTGTACAATAAACGATGGGAGACTATGTTAGATTTCGAACGAGATTTTTAGCTACCTATTGGGGAGACATAAAGAAAAATGAAGTTCGCCGTCGTCTTGCAGAAGGGGTATATGATGCCAAGAAAAATATATCCATGCTCACTCATTTCGCAAACTATTGGGAGCTAGCGAAGGCTTTAAAGATTACTGACACACCGTTGGGCATAGTTGACGAGATTATGAGACATTATCCGAAGGAAATTCAATCGCTATGGTTTTCGGGGCAATCAGGAGATGAGATTGTCGCCGCTGAGTTTCTACGAAAACTAGATACAATGGTATGTACACCAGAAGAACGGAACATGAAGAAGAGGAGTGGGGAGGAATCCAGCAAGAAGGACAAATACCGTGACCGTTACCGCGCCATAAAAAGGAGGATACACGCAATTGAAAGTGTGGGCGAAAACGCTAGTTGCAGCAAGTGCACCGATGTTAACAGTTCACCAAAAGAAAATTCTACAATAACTACAGCCGGGAAGGAGCTAGTGGTCGCAGCCAACTCGGGAGATAAAAGGAGATTATAGCGCTTTACATTTAGCTAGATATTACACAAGTAATAAGAAACAAAAATCAGGTTTACAATTAGTGGAAGTCAACGAATAGAGTGCGAAGTTTACAAATATTTGTAAATGTTAATAAATAAATAAACGATTGAGAAATACAAATAAAAATATGTTAGGGTACATTATAATTGGGGAGGGGGAAGAAAGAAAATTACTAAAATATTAGATTATCAGATTGCTTGCGAGGGGCGGATCGTCGTCAAGTCTTTGAGGGTGAGTGGACAAGTTCTTAATAAGCGACAATCATATTCAATTATTGAAATAGATTAAGGCAAATAAATTCGTTAATTTTGATTTTCTAGTTGAAAAAAAAAAAAAAAAAAAAAAAAATTGACTTTTTTTTTATGTGTTAGTGAGAAAAAAAAAAAATGTTAGATAAGTAAGAACACTCAAAAGGAGAGAATTAGAGATATTATATGGCACACAAAAGGGACATTTTGAAAAATAAACAATGCCTAGGAATTTTTTTTGAAATATTGAAATAAGAAAGTTTATCTATAGATATAGGGTAGACATTAAGTATAGAGATAAAAAGGTAACATTTGAATTAAGATATAAATATTTTAGATTTCGAAAAAAAAAAAAAGGGAAAAAAAAGGAACGCTGAACCAATTTGAGGATAATAAAGAACATTTATAAAAATTTAAATATTAGAGTGGACAACACTTAAGCTAGAACAACTTTGGATGAATTAAGAAATTACAATTAGAAATTAAGAATTATAAAATAAAGTTTAAATAAATAAAAGAAAAAAAAAAATGCTGGAAAATTTATATGAAACATGTATACCACTGATTGTCGGATTGGGTGAGGTCGTGCGAAAACACACATTTCACAAAAATTATTCATACTTACAAAACAAAAAAAAAACAATTAATTGCACACCAAGAGACCACCCGCTTTTCAGTTGTTCGAAAGGCCGCGAGATTGTAAACAATCTTTACTTAAATCATTGTAAGGGAGGTCTTAGTCCAATTTGGTTGGGGACCACCAAAACACGCGAGTCGAGGGGCGTGTTCCAGCAAAAAGAAATTAATTTTGAATCTATCAAAATTAAAGAAAATTTCATAAAGTAAAATCTACGCGAAAAGAAAATAAAGAATACAATGAGATTCAAATTCAAGATTGTTAACAATCCGAACAGAATGAGGAGGGGGAGATAGGAAGTGATAGGATACGGAAAAGAGATAGGGGATAACAGAATGAGGAGGGGGAGATAGGAAGTAATAGGATACGGAAAAAGATAGGGGATAACAAAATGAGGAGGAGGAGATAGGTAGTAATATGACACGGAGTAGAGATAGGGGATAACCAAATGAGGAGGGGAAGATAGCTAGTCTAAATTTGAACACAATTTCGGTGCCTAACGAAAAAAAAAAAAAAAAAAAAAAAAAAAAAAAAAAAAAAAAAAAAAAAAAGAAAAAAAAAAAAGAGGACATTAAAATAAAATACAACGTTAGCCACAGCAAATTGAGTTCAGAGGAGGGAACTGTGATGAATTGCATTGATCAACAGTGAAAATTAGAAAATATCGTAGCTTCCCACTTTAATTTAAAAAGAAAATATCAATTACTTATAAAACGGACACGTCTACGACATCTATCGGATTAGAGTAAAGTGAATTCATATTTACGGTAGGGATCTATAATTAGACAAAGTGAGACGAGTATTGATAAAAAAATCACAGATGGTATCAACAAATAATCAGGGACAGGGACTCCCCAATATACTTTAGACGTGATATATTGACAGCCAATTGAATTGCAGCAAAAGCGATTAAAAACCAATTCAGCCTATCAACGGGAAGAGGGCCGAACCCATTTTTAGAACAAAGGAACGACCTTTGGACTTAGCAATTAGTAATGTGATTAATGAGTTTGACGTTCCCACCAAACCGAGAGGTGAATAAACTCCATGGGAAGAAATAATCTGTTCAGGGACAAAAGAACGATGACCCCAAGAAATGTTATCATTAACCGGTACATTCCAGGGATCAGAAACCCTAGTTCTCGAACGCATTAAAACATATCAGGTGCGGAAAAAAAGGATACACGTAAACACGATGCAAAAGTTTAAGTGAAAAATTGCAAAGCAAGTGACGAAAACGTATTGTAAGGTGTTAGGGAGATTTCATCTATAATACGATTGTTTGTGACGACCGGAGATGATCGATTCGAGGGAAAACGTGCTAAAGGAAATAGAAATGTTGAAAAAAACAATGGAAAATTATTGTTATCAATTCTAGACGGAGCTAGGATATTACGATGAAAGATTTAGGGAGGAAACGTCAAAAAAAAAAATGAGAGTTTTAAAGAATAGGCGAGGGTACATTTCAGATGTCTAGAGCAGTAACAAGTGTTAGAGAAGAAAATAGAGTGCAGTACGGAGGGGAGTGGAAAATGCTGAAAACATTGCGATAGAAAAACTCAGGAAAAGGAGTCATTTTACGTAATTAAAATGGAGTTTATAGAGTAACATAGTACGCGATTGCAGATAAAGATGAGGCATTACAATGGTTGTCGATCCCAGATGTATTTTGTTGTGATAAACAAGGAATATTCGAACATGGAAATTGTTTAGATAAGGACGATTAGCCGTTAAAAAGGTAATAAAAATTATCATGGGTCTTATGAAATATTTACATTAAAGAATTCTCGTAAAAGTTAACGACACTGAAATAAAAAAGGATTTATTGCCAGGTGGGTACAGGGATTAATGTATACAACTGTCAAGACATATGGTTTATGGGATTTTTCGTAAGAACGGGACGAAATTTGTAAGGCGTTCTCTATGAAGCAATAAAAATGACAGGAATTTAAGGGCCGAAGTGGGGGTATCCCCTATAAAGATGTTAAAAAATGATATATTTATTAATAACAAATAGAAAATGAAATTTTCCAAGAGGCAGCAAACATCAAAAAAAACGATATGGTTATATCAGGGAAGTACGGGGAAGTGAGGGGAAAGGAGATACGACAGAGAAAAACAAAGGAAATCTTAGATTAACAGTGAATAAAATAAATACGGCTTGAAATATAAAAATCTATAGAGATATGAACAATAGCGTAAGAATAAATAAGGAAATTCATGGAAAGAGTGTCGTGAATAAAAGAAAATTCGAGAAAAAATGGAAAATTCAAATATACGACGTAAATAGAGAAAATTCGGTTTTAAATGGAAAGGTTCATATAGAATACAGAAAAACTCGAGGAAAAATAATAAAATAAAAATGAACAATTTGCGAGAAAGACTTCGACATGAAGATATCTCTGATAGGCGAATTTGGGGACAGATTTGGAACATATGGTAGATGCCGTACGCACGGACATGTTACGGAATATATGAAAATAGAACTTTAAAATTATTAAATTCAAGCTAGTTTTGTATGAACAACAGGACAAAGGAAGTTGGGCCATTAAACATGGATCTTACTAAATCCGGATCTTGTAAGTATGGAGGTACGAGACAGAATTTAATGTATCAAACGCAAAACGTACAAAGAGACCGCATTCGACAATAATGGAGAGGTTTCAAGAAATTACGAGTTGATAGTAATTAGATTGGTTTATTATAGGAGATTCAGATACGATCTTTTGGACCTGAGAGGGGTATAAAAGTCTAGACAAATGCCAGTTGAGGACAGTCTACGGTCGTGGTCGAAAAGTTTGTAACTTCGCGGAACGTGACGAAACGGTGGGTGATTTAAAGTTAAAAAATTCTAAGTGATAATTATTTTGATACTTAGAAAAATTTCACATTCTAGTCAGTGATATACAAAAAAATACTTTGCAGTTAGAGTCAGTGAAAATAAAAATTAAAGACAACGCATTAATTACTTGTGAAAAATAAAAGTGCTCGTGATAAATACAATTTGTTTTAGTGGAAAATTCGGATTTTATAATCACCTAATATCGTAATTTTAAACTTAGAAATTTCGCGTTTAATATTAGTGCAATAAATAACTGAAGTGATGTGATAATTTAGCGTGAAGGAGTTATAATTAAATACGTGTGTTCAATCTAAGTGAAAGTGTTCTAACAAATAATAAATAATTAAATTAATTATCTTAAATAATAATAATAAAACAAAATAATATTTTATTAATACATAAAAGTTCGGAGGGATAAAAATTTAATTTAACAACAATTTACCATCTCTAAATTAATCGTGAAGTAACTATCATTTAAAGTGTTATCTAACCAACGAGTTTTGAGATGAAATACAATTTAGAACGATAGAGTTCATACATCATTTTAATTAATTAGATTAAATGAAAAAAAAAAAAATTGAAGTCAAAAAGATTTAATTCAATTTAGGAAAATAAAATTAATTTAGGAAAATTGCAGCAAGGTTACCGTGTATTTCCCGGTCGGAAAAAACCTTGGTAGGGGTAAGTCTTTTCCGTTATAAATTTTTACAGATTCCAAGGAGATAGCGGAATGCAGCAAACATTGGTATTTGGATTAATTATTTGACCAAGATATTACTCTCTTAATATGTGATATGTAACTATATTAAAATATTATAAATATAATAAGTATATTTTATATATTTATATATGTATGTATATAAACATATATATTTGTAATTTTATTGTTCCCAAGAAAATTTTTAATCAAAAAGAAAACACTTATATAAAAAGAGGAAGAGGGTATCGATTCCTACCTCTGAATTCATCAATAACTATTGAAAGTAGTTATGTGTGATAAATTTACAAATCAATATTTTATATTTAATCTTATGTATGTATTAATATAATTTCAGAAAATCCAGAGCATTTGAAATAAGTTATGATATTAGAAATTATTTCAATCAGAAAATTATACAGATCAATATTATAAATTATTTATTGAGACAAAGTATATATAAATGAATAAATATGTATACGTAATCGGGTATCAGACTAGACAATTGCGCTAAGTACATCATTATCAAACAAAGAAAATTTTAGAGTCATCTCACACGTCTCCGGAATGTCTAAAGTAAACATACCTCATACGCTTGAATCTAGGTCACGAGGACGTAGAGAATGTTTACAAAGCTCAAATTGTTTACAAAATAATTCGGTCACTGGGGCACTAGTTCGAATACAGTAAAAAGAAAAAAAAATGACCTTGATTAGTGGATATCGTACTTAGGTATTAACTTCTAGGAACGGGATAAAATTATTATATTGCGCAATTATTAGGAACAAAAAGAAAAAAAAAAATGACCTTGATTAGTGGATATCGTACTTAGGTACTAACTTCTAGGGACGGGATAAAATTATTATATTGCGCAATTATTAGGAGCAAAAAGAAAAAAAAAAATTAAACACTATTTTTAATTTGAACGTAAAGAGGTATCTACAGACCTAAGCAATTGAAAATTAACAGATTTATTATAGCAGTTCAAAAGAGTGTATTGAAGATTTACATGAAACAGTTGATAAATCACGGGATAGTTAAAAAGGGGTGTATTGAAGATTTAACATGAAACAGTTGGTAAAGCACGGGATAGTTCAATAGGGTGTATTGAAGGCTTACATGAAACAGTTGAAAAATCACGGGATAGCTTAATAAGGGGTAATGAGGATTTACATGATTCAATTGAGAATCACGGGATAGCAAGAATTTATCAAAAGTTGAACATTGGAGGGGAGGGAAAGAAAAGAAAAAAAAATACAGTTCAACCAACAGAAGGCAGTGTTCGCTTCTGTAACAAGGACCATTAATCAAACCATAGAGATGGCGGATCTCTCAAACAAAACCGTCAACAAAACCAAACAAAAGCTTGGAGTTATGGCGAATCTCCAGAACACATCGCCAGATAAGATCTTATTGTACTAGTATATATTTATATTTCACACTATTCTTACGTATATATTCGGTATCAATCTGAGGATTGTGCAGAATCCGATGGGCGAGATCCGAGCTCGGGATGCGTTGCAAGTAGTTTCGTATTGCGAGTTATAAACCTTCCCAAAACGTATGTTTACATATATATCTTTTTATGTACTGTTCATTGAATGAAACGAACTCACTTACAATTAGTGCTTTAGGCCTGTCGGGTCACTCTCGTCTCATTTCTTGAACGTGGAGGGAGGATTCACGACCCGTAACTCCACACAAACCCGTGAGTATATGATTGCATATAGGACGAAACCGGTTCGCCCTAAGTAAATAGTAAACTTTGGAGGAGTAGGAATTTGGAGGTATCTGGGCTTGGGGGAAGACCTGAAGGCAGTGCATGATGGCGAAGGAAGGTCAATTGGGACGCGATAACTTAGGTATCAATCAATTGAACCGTGCCAAAAGACTGTGCGAATTTTGGGTTGACTTCTGATCACCCGGCTTACTTGATGGAGGCAGGAGCCAAATTTTGCCAGAAAAAGGGTTATTCTGAGTTCGTCAAATATGCAATTAACTAATTACATTAACCTACTAAATCCATCTTTATATGTACCTTATAGCAGCTGAATCTAAACGGAGGGGCGCCCAGCAGATACGAGATACAATCATAATCAAATTTACTAACATTTAACCATTTGAGTTATATTTAATCATCTGTTCAATTAGTCATGTGTAGTTTCGATTAGTATTGCTTATTCATGAATTCATTAGGATGTAGGGAATCATAATAAACGTCAAAGGGAAGTTAGTTCATTTAGAGAAATTACTTAAGGTTAAATTTGCAAGAGAAAGACCAATACAGTTTGAAATTCAACACTCTGTTTAGAATCAAGAGGGTTACCACAAAATTTAAAGTAATTAAAGTCCTATATCATAAATCAAAAAAATTACACAACGTTTGATGGAGTTTAATTACAACCTAAATACGAAAATATTTACGTTCAAAGTCGTAAATAACGTATTTATTAGTTAAGTACATATATCGCTAAAGGTATGTAGTACAAGGGAGCTTTAAGTAGCTTTCTGTAGTTATCAGAGGAAATAAGGGTCCAATTTTATAAAGGCTTGTGTGACGTAGGGGAGGAATTTTCCATCCCTACCACACATATGCAAAGCCTTAAGAATTTAAATATCGATCAGAGCCAAGAGAAAAGGCGAGAATATTACAACTGTCTTGCCGATGAAAGGAGAGTTAAATAAGATATAAAAAACGAAATATTACGACTGGTGCCAAGTGCCCAGGAGTAAATAAAATACAGACAAATATAAGAGTAGAAAAAAGACAAACATCACAAACGTAAGCAGATATATGCGTTAAAAATACGACAGCAGTCAAGTACAATAAGCGTGTTTACACGTCAGCGCGTGTATCTCCATAGAAACCGTTATAACTCCGTTATTGTTTTGGTTACGATAAATATATATAAAATAAATAAATATATATATAATACGAAAGGTCGATAGTGAATCATGCTGCACATCTCTATTCAAGTTGTCCATAGAAATACATAAAAAGAACATTCTGTCAGACGCACAGTCTGACACATAATTTATCCCGCCAAATTTCCTACGGGCGCCCGACTTTGTTAATTTCTATTAAATATTTTTATATGAAATGATAAAAAAAGTGAGGTCACAAAAGTGCCTATTACACATTTATACAATAGAATAAGTATTATTGTTTACATAATCTGTGATTTTAGTACCGTTTTCACATAAAAACATCATGTGAGTCATTTTCATATTTTTTTAATGTATGCATTCTAAATTTTAATATTTACAAATGTTAATATCTATTTGTAATATAATAATTCGAAAGCTTATTTTGTAACCTGTTTTACTATTCGGCTACGTTCAGAAATGTTTCATTTATAGAGCTTTAATTGTGAAGCGGTTATAACTAAAAGTTTTTGTAAAATGTCATTTCGTTTAAGACACCAAAAGCTATATAAGCTAAAATAAGCTAATATTTCATTTCATAAATTTAAATATTTTTACAATATGCAGAACATTCTTTTAAATGCATATTCATTTTTCTTAAATGCATATTCATTTTTCCTTCACTCTAAATAAATATTAAAAACAATTTCATCTTTAAAGTATCCTGGCCTTCGCTTTTTCATAACTTTACGCACAAAAATTAACACATTAAATTGCAATCTCTTTTTTATTGGAATTCTATTTAGCTCCTCTCTCGTTTGATTAATCTTTGCGTATTTGCCTTTCCCCAGTATACATCTCATAGCTCTGTTCTGTATGACTTCTAGCTTGTTCAAATTTCCTTCATTGGTCAAATATAACATCGTAGAGCAGTAATCTAAATGTGGAGAAACTATAATTTTATAAAAATGAGGTCTGTATTGTTTCTATTTAATTTATTTCTTAGTCTTCTGGGAAAATAAACCTTTTTTGATACCTTCTTTAGAACATATTAAAAATTCGTTGAAAAGTTTGATATATATTTGAGAGTTATTTGATTTCATTTACCTTTTCAATTTTTTCATCATTAATTGTCAAATTTAACCCTGTGTTATATATTTTATTGCCTATTTCTATATATTTTGTTTTGTTTACATTCAGTTTCAATTTGTTTAATTTTAGCCATTTTGCTATATTTTGTAGGTCTTCGTTTATTTTGTTAATTGCATCTACGCAATCTTCACATTAGATTAACGTGTCGTCTGAAAATAGTCTAATTTTGCAATGTTTTGTGGTTTCAATTATATTAATGTAAATTATGAATAGAATTGGATCTAATACCGACCCTTGGGGAACACCAATGTTGTTTTCTATCGGTTCTGATTCTGAGCTTTCAACATTCGTTACCTGTTTTTTTTTTTCTTGGATGTATTCTTTGAATAGATTCAGAGCTACGTCAGAAAGACCTTAGTTTTCCAATAGTTTTCTTTCTATCGTTTCAAATGCTATTTTAAAATCTAAGGATGCTGCAATAGTGATTTTTTTATCTGCTTCTTAGAGTTTCGTAGTTTATAGTCCGTTTATTTAACCAACAAATTTATTAACTTACAAACTCTTGATACAACGTAAAGAATCTTACCACTTTATAACCTTCAACTAAAGAAAGTATCCAGTTAAAAGTTTTATTTATGAAGGCCTTACTGCATCAAAGTAACCCTGCCGCTCGCTCGGAGCTTTATGCTTGAGCTGATAAATATAAATGGCGCCCTATTTATCTGTTCCACTTTGTTGACTTTGAATGTGCAATAATAAACACACATTTTTTGTAAATTTACAAGAGCGTTCAATGACAAATTTCCCACGTCTCTGATAATTGGATACTTTTGATGACAAATTGCCCCGAGAAATAAATTTAAGTGTATTTGAAATCATTATTGATAAAAATTTAAAATTATTTAATTTTATGTATAGAGTGTCAGCTGATAATAATGATGGTTTATAAATAGCAAAGTCTTAAACCAATAGCAGTTTTACCAAAATACAGATTTTCTGCTAATGGTGCTGATAAATCACGATTTTCCATTTTAATTATTGCACCAAAGAAGTCAAAAGGGTGATTCTGTATCTTTTGGAGATACGGAATCGATTCCATACGTAAGCAACTGTCAAAATTGTGTGATTATTTATGGCTCACAATCGCTTTTTCAACTAGTTTAAAACACAAAATGCTGTCAGTATACATTTAATTTCGTTTCAATCTAAGTATGCGTGAATTACTTAGTTTTCCCAAATTAAGAACCTTTTAGGCAAAGCTTTTGAGGCAGTATACATGTTCAGAATAATTTGGAGACGAAATACATTAATTATTCTACTAACTGCCGCACGGCACGGATTATAGGAATTACACTTCATTTGAACAATTGCTATAAGAAACAACAATTTACGTGCACAAAATAGGTTATTAAGTTCTTAATTTGGGCGAACTAAGTCATTGGCAAATGTCAAATCCATACTACACAACTTTAACGTTAAATGTATACTTGCATTTGCATTTCGTATTTTAAGCTAGTTGAAAAGGCAATTGCAAACCATAGACAATCACAAAATTTTGACAGTTGATTACGTATGGTATCGATTCCGTATTCACAAAAGGTACAGAATCACTCTTCTGGCTTCTTTGGTGCATTAAAATGGAAGATGGTGATTTATCAGCAAATTTAAACGAATCTTCACAAATGTCAAATCCATACAACCTTAAAAGTACATTAAATAATCATGACGTATACTTACAGCATTTCGTGTTTTAAACTAGTTAAAAAAGCAATTGCAAGCCATAAACAATCACACAAATTCGTCAGGCAATCGATTCCGTATCCACAAATCTCCTAAAAGAGATCGTTCCGATCTTTCCTAGTGTAACTAAAAAACTCTATCATAATCATCAGGTTTATAAAACGTTATTGTACAAGTGTATAAAACAATACGATCTGTTAATACAAAAGTATTTTTTGTATTGCATACATGCGGGTAGCCTATAAAACCTAAACACAGCTGATGAAACACAAAAAAAAAACATTAGGTATTCGTTATAATATTAAGCTATGGTAGAAAATGAGCAACGACCCTCGGGAAAATCTTCTAATAATCACATAACCAGATTCTTCTTCTTTGCGTTAAATTTAACATTGCTTACCATGGCTTTTGTCTTTTTCAATGATAAGTTCTGTACAGCCAGATTCCGTTTTCAAAAATTATTTCCCTCTCCAGTACTTTCTGTCTCACAATATATCCCACGGGGATGCCATCATTGCACTGGCTCCAGACAGTTGTATTATAATGTCCCGTTGGCGGCAAGTATCTTTTCTCGGAAGATTTTTCAATTTTGATGAGTGTTTCAGGCTGATAATTATTGCTTATAATAATTGTTACCCTTTGTGCTATGCATAAAAATCTTGTCTAAACGTTAGTTTATAAATTAAAAAAATAATAATTAATATTTGACAAGTTTAAGTATTTCCCTAATAAATGTAGTCATAATTTGTCTCGACGCCACCTAGCGAGGGATTTAACACTTACAATGTCTCTCTCGCAAAAATAAAGTTGGTTGTTTTCAGGTGGAAAAAATATAATAAGCAGTAATTGTTGAATGAAACACTAGTATATATTGAATTATTTGGCGGGTATTTGATAAGCCCCCATAGCTCAGTGGTCAAGAGCAGCTGACCGGCAATCAGAAGGACACGGGTTCATGTCCCGTTGGCGGCAAGTATCTTTTCTCGGAAGATTTTTCAATGTTGATGAGTGCTTCAGGCTGATAATTATTGCTTATAATAATTGTTACCCTTTGTGCTATGCATAAAAATCTTGTCTAAACGTTAGTTTATAAATTTAAAAAATAATAATTTGTATTATAATTATATTATAGTTGTAAAATAACAAAGTTTGTATTAGTTCAGTGGAAATAAATTATTTTAATCCCACCGAATAACACTAATATTTCGAACCTTCAGTGGGAATGAAAATCATTAATAATTTTGAACGAACTACTAATTTATACCCTCTTTTACAATACATAAAATTGTATAAACAAGACTTTTCAAAGAAAAGCCACTCTCCAAGCATTTTGAGTAGGAACTAGGAAATATTTAATTAGATCTAGTGGTTTGGCCATTCTGCGGAAACGATCTCGCGTTTTTCGTTTCCGGAGACTGCTGTTGGAATCCAAAGATTTCGCCTGAACACATAACGCGAACACTGCCTTTCTTCGTATAGCACGGTTAGTGGTTCGCCGCCGAAACTTGTATATTAGCGATGTTATATTGCGGGCTTAAAAGAAAAGCTCGCTACGCAGTTCGGGTAACTACCAAATGTTAACTCGGCTTTATAACGTACTCCCACACCAGTTGGCCTCGCATCTCGCATTATTCCTCATTCCATATCTCTTTATGTTTACGCATTTTTGTTACACATAATGCAGATGATGTTTTTTCATGGGGAAAGTAAACTCCAGCTCAGGGAGGTTTATATGCTCATGAACGCAGGCAGGTGAATAAATATAAACTCTTAATAAATTGGCAAAAAACATTTTTATGTCCAAAATATTCCTACACAATATGACCTTACGATATAACCTAAATTTTAATGGCGATTTCATACATGACAAAAACTAATTAATTACATATGTTCTAATCTATTATACAGAAACACTACGAATTTCTTCTGTGACTTCCAGTCTGAAATGCACTTAAAAATAATAATTATAATGCGAGACATCCAAAAAAAATTATGACGATATTGTTGGACGATGAAACATTGTAGTAGGACGATGGCATCACTAATACGACGCTGAAAAGAGAAAGATCAAAAGGAAATTGGGCAAGTGAAGTTTGGGAAGTGCATGGCTTTTGCCATTTCAAGTAACCTTGCTGACTTTCACCGGGCTGTTCTTAACCACGTTTTTCTTTATCAATCCGTAAAAAAACTGTCTTTTACTCTTGTGTAATATTTAAGTTATTATTATTATTTAAGTTTCTAAGTTTTAGTATAAATAAAGTTTTTTATTTCATCTATTTGCAAATGTATTTAAAAACATCTTTTTTTGGTTTTCCTGAGGGTTGAACCTTCCTACCCAGTAATCAGAATCAATCGCGCTACCAACACTATTTTAAATCATTTGAAATTTAAAAAAATGGTTTATCTGAGTTTTGAACCTTCCTGTCTACTGATCGGAATCAACCGCGCTACCAACCGGGCCAAATCACTAGTTGGTAAAGCCGACAATCATTTCGTAAACTTAATGATTTAATTTTTTCATAAGAAGCAATTACTTTGTGGTTAGACATTATATTATAAAAATAAAACAACACTTTGTATTTAACCACGAATTTATTATTTATGTATCTACCGGTTTCACTTAGACCAAGCTTCCTCAGGATAAAATAATAACTAAATATTAAGACACCCTATAGCCCTATATTTAACTTGTTCCCTAAAATCCATTCCAGCCCATGATGTGTATATACGTATTATATTGTTTTTCTAAGGTCCTTAATTATTAATAAATTAGCATTACTCTAAATATTGTCCTAATACATCAAAAACTTTATTAGTTAGTTGAATCCCGTTAACTGTTGGATACTTGTGTTTAGATGTATATTGTTGTCTCCTTCCCTCTTATTGATTATCTATTGTACCGCCTTCAAATATTTTGTCTCTATCTAACTATGTTCTTTTGTCATATTCTTTCTCCCTCTGTCGCTCAACTTATATATAACTGATAACTCTGTCTTAATATTTAGTTATTATTTTATCCTGAGGAAGCTTGGTCTAAGTGAAACCGGTAGATACATAAATAATAAATTCGTGGTTAAATACAAAGTGTTGTTTTATTTTTATAACTTAATGATTTAATTTATTCGAATTTCGGAAACATCCGTCTATTCATGCATTAATTTGTGTTCGTCATTGCCACCAAAAATTGATAGAATGCGTTGTCATAGATTACAAATCCATCAGCCGAGTTTCAGTTTAATCGGATATCGGGAAGTGCCTTCATTTTCACTTTCGAGATTCCACGTGTATTATACATTCATTCATCAAAGAAAACAGAAGTGAAATTCAAATACATGTATTTTAAAATTATAACCATCAACTAGGTGGAATGAATCAACATTTTCAGTTTATTCATTGATGAATGCTAGTGTGAAGCACCCTTGAGTTTATTTTTAACAAAAAAGACGCTTCACAAATGATCCAATTATTATTATTATTATTACGTAAAGTATAATAACTCAGGATAGGTGTGCTGTTGCTGAATTCTCTCGTACCTCTGCATGTTTATGATGGAAATACCTTTGCGGTAAGTAAAGATATAACACGTACAAATGTGTTATGGCACATACTCTTATTATGCACGAGTTGGGAAGAATAATAATTCCTGGAATATGGAAGGCTGAACGCTGAATACTGAATGCTGAAAGTTGAATGCTGAACGCTGAACGCCGGGAAAATGGCTGGATCTCGGATCTCGGCTAGCTGTAAAACTGCGCGCGACAAAACTTTGCTGCGCTTTGAGTGGAAATTTGAAATATTCGCTTGTAATTTGTCACCTCAAGCTCGGCGTTGGTGAAATGTTTCACTTTTAAATAAAGAACTCGAATAACAAATTTACTTTTAGGTGCCACCTATGTCAGATGTCGCCGCTGTGACACACGAGAACTTCGACTATAATATGCTCCACCTAGTGTATCTTTAGTATGTTAGATATTTCATAACATATTTATAGCGTTCCTTCACGCTAGCGAATAAATCCTCTTAAAAGTGTTTAATGCACATCACTAGGAGTGCTGACATTTCGAAAGACGGAACACATACATACTGGGATATTATGGAATCGGTGTGGTTTAACTTCAGATGGAAGAAGGGAGACATTTATATCACAAGTGCGCACCACGGTTGAATTTGGCAGCCACCTCTGGTCTGGAGCTCCAAAATACCTGAAAAATACCCTCGACTCTGTGCAGAAATGGGCGGTCCGTTTAATAGATTCTCCTAACTTAACAAACGAATTGCAATCTTTGGAGCACAGGCGTCGGATGGGAATGCTATCCTTGTTCTACCGGTATTACAATGGAAGATGCTCCGAGGAACTAGCGTCATTGATCCCTTCGGCACCGGTGCATAGTCGGGAAACACGCTAAGCGCGTGCCCAACATTTGTTCACGGTTGACATTTGTCATATGAGAACGGGTCGTTTCTTCGACTCGTTCTTGTGTTCAACAGCTCGGCTATGGAATGATTTGCCGGCCTTTGCGTTTCCTCTTTCCTACAACGTGGTTTTCTTCAAGACCAATGTTCATTCCTTCCTCTCTTCAAAAAGACCCTCCACACAGCATCCCAGATGACATTTTCCTCAAAACCTCCTGTGTGAAGTTAATGTTAAAAAAAATATATATGCGGAAAGCATTTTTGCTGCCATATTGGAACATTTGGGGAACATCACCGTAAGCCTACCAAATTCTACCCCGATTATCAGCCAAGAGTAGTCAAGAGAAATGCTAATTGCTGGTATAGGAGATAGAATCCTAAGCTAAGAAACGGTTCATGCCTTCCTCCGCCGCTGCATTAATTCATTGTGTGCATAAAAGTGTCAGTAAAATTTTTCTTTTTCGATTTTATTGTCTAAGGTAGCGTAATTTAAATTAATTACATTGTTCATCTGGGCCTCTTCAAAACTAGGATTCAGAGTATCAGTGACACCAGTAGCATCATCTCATCAGTGTGGGGTCTAAACAATTTATTTTTTTATTTTTTTTTATTTATTTATTTATCTATAATAAAATATATTTACAATGGTTTTTTTTGTATGCCTGTCTCACTAGGGTATACCTGTGTCAAGACAGGCGTACATAAATGAATATAGTAGTTACAAGGATATTTCAGGTAAAATACATATTATGATTAGAATTAGAACAGAAGGGTGATTGGAAGGGTGGTAAATCTTTTAAAGAGAGTTATTTTATAAATGTTGGAGATGGAGTAATGAAATAAATTCTGCCTAGTCTATTTATAGGTTAAATTTGACAGGACTTCATTATTTTCATTTGTTTTATATGAGTTAGGTTGTATGTGAATAGTTATTTCTGTCTATGTGTGATTTATTTTACAGATATTTGTGATAGTGTGGCGTCCAATACTTATAATCCATTTTTTAATATCTTGTTTGAATTTTGTAAAGGAGTCACTTTGTCTGATCGTAGTTGGTAGTGTATTTTATAGTTTGCAAGCTATGTATATAGAGTGTCTTTGCCCGAAGGTGGTTTTGAAAAAAGGAGTTTGGAGAAGTTCGTTGTTTTTGGCTCGGGTATTGTGTATTGTTTGTGTAGCTTTGTATGGTGTTTTGTTGTTTTTGTGTAAATTAAGTAATATGGATCTTGAGTAGAGCTGTTTTATGTACACAACGTTGAAGGAATTGAAGATAGTATCAGTGCTGGTAGTAAGATAGTATCAGTGCAATGTCTTGGGGATAAAAGGATAAAATGATTTAACTCCAATAACAATGCTTTCATTTGTCTTGGAATAATTTTGATTATTAAAAAGTCTTAAAAAAATTAAGTTCACATAATAACTTCATACTTTGTATGAATTAGAAAAAAATTATTCACTTGCACGAAATACTTTAGAGATTTTTTTTTCTCAATTTATATTTGAGTCCTATAATTTCAAAACCCGCTTTATCTGATTTTTTACAAAATGATCTGAGTAAGACAACTTGTTGACATTTTTGCGAGGAATAAGACTAACCTAAAATTGAGTTTTAATATCTCCCTTATCACGACCAAAAACATGTTAAAACTGCGAGTGAGAAACAAAACCCGCTATATCATTCAAGAAGTTACTATCAAAACACGCTATATCGGAATTCAACCAATCACGAGCAGTTATTTTGCCAAGATAGCGGGTGTAGAAACACGCCCCACAGGTCAGTTGAGTTTCAAAAGTCTCTATATTCCATACAAATCACGAAGTGAGTATCAAAATCCGCTATATCCATTTTATTTATCCAAATTACTTAAATATTTCTTGACATACTTACATTGAAAAATGAACACTTTTCGAATGTATAAAACACAACACATTATATTAAAAAAAATGCAATTTTTAATTTACGCTAGAGAAGTGACAGTTTTTTGCGATTTTCTCCGAATCAGTGAAAGTTGATATAGCGGATATAGAAATTTAACGACTCTTTTGTCACGCATACACCACATACAAGAATTGTAGTTTTCTTTTTAACCTTTTTTATGGTGTGTTTCGTTGTTTCCATTAATTATAATATTAAACTAACGATAATTAATTGGACGTGATGAGTCATTAAGAGATAACATATTTATGTTACCATTCATATTCGTCGATAAAATCCTTATCATACCTATGTACTGTTTAAATGATACTATGATTGGTGTGATAGTGTAATATGATATTATCAAGGTTCCATGACAGTTGGTCCGGCGACATTTAATCCGGCCGACATTTGATCCGGCCGACACTTGATCCGGCGGACAGTTGATCCGGCGGACATTTGATCCGGCGACAATTGATCCGGCCTGATCCTTTAGAAGGTTTTTCTTCAAGTAAGTACGTAAAGAGGATACACGGCCGTACAAACAAAGTCGATGTACTTATATCTGAAGACATCTTGAGTGAAAATCCGCTGTAAAAATATTTTTACTAACAATAATTTCGACTCTCCGAAGAAGCATGAGGCAATACAAAATACGACATACTTATACGTGAAGTCAGTTCGGCTAGAGAGGTCCTGATTATGTCTGCCTTAAGCAATCTCTCCCGATCCGAACCGCCACGCAGTAGGTGAGAAAAAGCATTCGCCACCAAGACCTGGACAAACATCACTCCAAGAACCCGGGCAACCCTTATAATTCACCAAACGTAGCGAACCACTTGGGATGACCTATGGCAGGAATGTTGGTTATCCAATAAATGGTTCCCGGGGCGACGGTAAAAATATACGCCTCCTAAATCTTAAGTAGATGTTGCACATATAAGAATGTCGTATTTTGCTATTCGTCAGTATTCATTCAGAATTGAAACTATACTTGAAATGGCTCTAGGCGTGTTTGATGACTCGATCTGAATAGCCAGGAAAATTTTTCACATATCCTTCTCCTCCCCACTATCTTTAGCCTCACAACATATCAAAATTAGGAATGCCATAATCTCACTGGCTCCAGACGGTTGGGAGCAGTTGGGACTCTTGTGTTTTGATAAAAGTTCTAAAAAATAAAAACAAAATATAAAAAAATTTTGATCATATGATTTTTGTAATTTGTTCGCTGGTGTACAGTGTATGTAGGTTTAATCGGATTACTTGAAATGACGTGACTAGATCTGAATAGCCAGGTACGTTTTCCACATCTCCTTCCCCTCCCCACTACCCTCAGTATCACACCATACCAAAATTGGGGATACCATTGGCACTCACTGGCTCGAGACGGTTGAGAGCAGTTGGGACTCTAGTGTAATTTTCAGATAAAAAGTTATGCGCAAGTAGGAATCTTTTACGGTTTTTTTTGTTAAACTGACTGCACGTATAAGTACGTCGTATTTTGTATTGCCGCATGCTTCTTCGGAGAGTCGAAATTATTGTTAGTAAAAATATTTTTAGAGCGGATTTTTACTTAAGATGCCTTCAGATATAAGTACATCGACTTTGGTCGTACGGCCGTATATCCTCTTTACATACTTACTTGAAGAAAAAATCTTCTAAAGGATCAGGCCGGATCAATTGTCGCCGGATCAAATGTCCGCCGGATCAACTGTCCGCCGGATCAAGTGTCGGCCGGATCAAATGTCGGCCGGATCAAATGTCGCCGGACCAACTGTCGCCGGACCAAATGTCGCCGGATCAAATGTCGGGTCACCATTATCAAATGATACGATCATACCACACTATCTATCCTTATCACGCATCCTCAAATGTGAGACCAATGCAATTAATTGTGAAGAGTTTTCGGCGTCATCAGATATTTAAAAATAATGTACGTACAACTCCATGAGGAGATAAGGATTTTCATCCCTATTAAATCAAATTACGCCTGTTAAACATTTGTGGGAAATGTATAATATTTTTTTCCGAATAAGTCGAGAAGTGACTGGTTTAAGCAGTCAGTCATTCCTCATTCGACAGTACTCAGGAAAATTAATGCGCTGTATTATTGACTATTTTTCTACAAGTCCTATAAAGCTCCTGCTGTCATTACAGGCTACCTAGGGATCAAGGTGTCCATGTGTGCCGGTGTCATGTTGAATGCACAGTAACTGTACAGGTTTCACTTTCCCATACAATTACCAATATTATAAAATACTAATAGCATTTTTACTAGTTAGAAAACGTACCCATACTACGTGACCCGTTCAGGGGGGGAGAGGGATCTTCAAAATACTACGCTTGGTCACAATGAGGGGCGGGGGCTTAGGTTTTTATCACGTAGTCAATCTAGAAATCTAAATTAAGTTCTGGTTACAATATATTTTGACATAAGTGTTATCTTGATAATATTTTTTCCACTTGTAGTTATAGGTATGCATGCACTATTGCTGTCACGCAGCAAGCGCCGTATTAATAAAGACAAATATAAGCCAAATATTTTTTTTTACTTTTTGTTAGCAAGAAATGATTCAAACTCATATATATGAATAACTTCGTGAAAACTCTAGGGAGAGGGGGGGGGGTCTTGAATACAATTCACGTGGTCACCGAGGGGGGAGGGGGGGGGGGGTTAAAAATGGCAAAAAGTGGATCACGTAGTATGGGTACGTTCCCTTACCTCAATATTGCTGTTTATTTTTGTTATATTTTTGAGGTGAAAACTTCTTTAGCACCGTTGTGATTTGAAACTCAACGAAACGAAAAATAGCGACACTAAAAAGAGACCAACACATAGGATTTAGCCTGCGAGAGAATGAGATAGTATAATCGGTTTCTTCTTTATGCGGTGCTTCGTAGACTCCCCACTCTTATCTACTTTAGTTTTCGTAAGGTTTACCTTCAGCACTACCACGTGTGAATTGCACACTTTGTTTTTTTTGTTCGACGCATAATTTTCTTCGATATCATAATATAAATATCGAAATTCGTATAATTGATTAAATATGCTGATGGTGTTATTAGCGAAGGGATATAATTATTAAGAAAAAATCCTCGGTAGTTTGACATTAAAGCATAAAGTTTTTTGTAAAATACACACTTTTCCTAAATTGGGGACATGCCGTAAAGCGGCTGGCTGTGAATACTCTATCGGATAACAAACATATCCCGGCTAAAAGTTTTTTTCCCTCGTAAACCGAATTTTTGCTGCCATATTGGAACATTTGGGAAACATCACGAGTGACGTCATTCTATTAGAGAGAAGGCCGACTGGGCTGATTTAGGGTTTTGTTTTATTTTCGTTTTTGATTCATGGGAGTTTTTTATTTTATTTTTATGTGAGAGTCTTAAATGCCTCGAGCCAGTGGATCTATATGGGGAGTATTGAGGAAATAAATGGTGTGGTGGAGGGGAGGATAAAAGGAGACGTGGTAAATAAGGTTATAATGTAACTGTCTATTTAGAACTGGTCAATAATTTTATTACTTAACTAGCAGGCCCGGCCACACGTTGCTGTGGCTAACGGAGCCATTACCCAATTTTTATAAAATCCACACCACCCGCTTGCCAGCTGCCCGCTGCCCTCTGCCTGAATTGAATATTTGTTTATCGGCTTTTCTCTACTTTAATAAGCATGTATTATTCATATAAACTAATTAACTCGCCACTAATTATACAATGCTTACAATGCAACACTGGATATTTGAAAAGGGAAAATCAAATACCTACTTACTATATTATTTAATGTAGTAAGTAGGTATTTGAATATTTATTTGTTTTATATCATTGAAGAAGAAGATAATAATAATAATCTAAACGAAAATTTGAAAGAGAACAAGACATAGAAAAACATAAAAAGATAATGGTCGCAACTGGGACTAGAACCGAGAACCTCTCGTCTATCCGGGACGTGCGTTTACCAATTCCGCCATTGCGCCCTCACATTTCTCAAATTTTAGAATTAACAATATTATCTTCATCTAATTTATTTTCCATATTATCATAGGCAACTTTCCTTTTTTTATTGGAAACAATTATTATAAGAATTGGTTTGTAACCTGGATAGCGTCATGAATAAATATATCCGATTTTATTTACATGGAACTATTGACTTTTTATAAAAGTCTAAATGAATATTCAATTTTTATCAGAAAAACTCTATTTTTAGCTTTTGAAGGTTATTCCCATCAATGTAATATATCATCGAAGAAGAAGATAATAATAATAATCTAAACGAAAATATGAAAGAGAACAAGACACAGAAAAACAGAAATATCTTTTCCTGTTTTTCTGTGTCTTGTTCTGTTTCATATTTTCGTTTAGATTATTATTATTATTATCTTCTTCAATGATATATAAAAAGAGAGTTTTTCTTATAAAAATTGAATTTATGTTTATTTTAACATTATCCTCTGGATAAACTGTCAAAAGGATGGACTTATGCCGACTTTAACTACCAAGAACTTTCTTCAAGAAAGGAAAGGAAGCCAAAAAAGCTTTCTTTTAATTAAAACTTAGTCTATGTAAAATAACGCTCGCCTAATTTCTATGAATTCATTGGGTTTTTTTAGATGTGGTAACAAAAGAGAACCGTTTTATTCCCTTCTTTAAAAGTTAAATCCGTATTGTCCTTAATGGAGCTGTTTCACTTTAATGCACTCCACATTTCTTCCTTTCTCTCCTAACAATCAACTACTGAGACCGCGAGCAGAGATAAAGAGAGAGGAACAGAGACATAGCGACGGCGATAAAAGAGAACAGAGACAACCGAATAGAGAGAGAGGGTAAGAGAGATAAGAATATAAGAAACTCAAACAAATTGTTGGGGTGGTATTTTCTCGAGGAGATATATTATCTTGTTTATCCAAAGAGGAAATTAATTCCGTCCATTTAACACCTACCAATCTAATTGAAAATTGCTTGCACGCGAACATTTCACCAGTTGGCGGTCCAAGACAAAACAATTATTCCGTACAGAAATAATAAAGATTTGGGGTATTCATTTATGTGTCCAAGGTGTGTTATAATTCAAATAAGGATTCAATATTTTACTAACAAGTTTATTGAACCAATTACATCTAAATAATGTAATATAATATATGAACAATTTGTGCAAAAAAGTGGAGAGCGAACAAGTAACGATTTACAAGGCCGTTTATTATCCGCCAGTATCTTCGACCAAGTATATCTAGACAGGGCGTGTAGGTTTTAAAAATGACACCGGAACCAAAAATATTGGTTTACGATATCAAAAAGAAAGTCCATTGTCTCACAGTCAAAAGATCGCAAGAAGCTTTGGTTTGTTCCTTTAGTTTGGTCTGCGTTGAGCTAATTTGTTTTCCACCAAGTTCGCGGTAAAGGAATTACTAGCTTTGTGAAGATCATTTTTAAAACACAAATTTCAGGCAGTTGAAGTATTTTAGGTATGGGCTATCGCGGACTTTATTATTAACAATTTAAGCAGTTATATGAATATCTAAAAAATATGTACATAACTTATGAATTCGAGGCAGCGTATCCAGAAAAGTAACAATTGATAAAAAAAAAATAATTTCTTCCTAGTAAAACAACTACGTCACGCAAGACATGCAACGGAATTCGGTAGTTATATTATGATATTTCTCGTAAAGGTGGTGTTCTTTGAGATTGGAATTGGGTATGGGAGGGCTTATCTATAGTTAATACATCGTTGGCCAGTATAGAACAGAATAAATTGGTTGATTTTTGTCACAGCGCAAGAATGACTCGTGAGAAAGGCGGATCCCTATTGGTGTTTGTGGGACCAATGGGAATGCTGCGCGACTGCAGATTGCTGCCTTGTTCGCCAAAAAATATGAAAGTTGGAAGATAATTTTTGGTTGTAAACTAATTTACCCCGTGTGGGTGTGTAATGTATGCGTGTGTTTTATGTGAATACCGAACGAAAGTCCCAACTGCTCCCAACCGCCTAGAGTCAATGAGAGTTGAGGCTGAAAGTAAGAGGATGGGGAAGAAGATGAGAAGAGGTAGGTGGAAAAGTGCCTGGCTATTCAGATCTAGTCACCAAATACGGTTAAGGCCATTTCAAGCAACGTTTCAAATTTGAATGGTGGTACTGAGAGGGTCTTCGACTCTGAAACGTGCCGCAAATATACCGTGTATTATTTTGAATGTATAAATAATTTAATCAAATTAAATTTACTTGCGCACTCCGGGATTTGAACCCGCGACCTCCGGATCGTTAGTGTTAGTTAGTTAGAGTTTTGAAAAGTTAGTTACTTGGTCCACGACCACGGAGGCCATCATGTAAGGCAAATGTCATGTTGATAATAATATTATCGTAGGTAATATTATGTTAATATTATTATCAACATGTATGTAATGTATTATTGTGCATACAAACAAGGTGTTCATGCAATTTCCCAGAAGTCTGGCTCCGGGAGATGAAATCCTAATTGGTGATATACGATATTCCACCAGTGCTGAGGAATTTAGTTTCAAATTGTATACATTTATAACGAATCATTTCTTTAGCGACGGTAATGGTGTGGTGGGAGGAATGCCAAATATAATGAAAGGATGGGTGGGTTTATTTTTTATTATAACCGTCGAGAAAATCGGGCTAAAAAAAGAAAAGGCCATTTTAATTGTTTTGACACATAGTACCTGCATAAAAATTATGTTGAAATATTCCTTCTCAATGTAGAAGTCTTAGGTTTTGCTAAGAGCCCATGTCATATCAGATAAAAAAAAAATTATGATGGAAATAAGCTGCAAACAAACTGATCTGGATGCACTATCTGAATAGTCGTTAGCAAACAAATTAGATTTTAACACAAAGAAATGTGTCACAATATCCTTCACTCGTTGTAAAAACATTATAGTTTACGGCTTCATTGTAAGAATTTGTAAAGATTTCAAAAATATCCAAACATTCAAAATACTACATACCTACAACTCTGGTTAGGAGTCATTTAGAATACAATTCCCCCATATGGAACCTTTTCTACAAAAGCCACGCAAACTCCATTGAAAGAATCCAATGCGAATTTCTCAGATCAATTAATTTCAAATTAGGAATTCCCGCGGATGACATAAACTATGAATCTTTATTACAAAAAATGTGACTCTTATCGTTAAAAGATAGAAGAATACTCAATGATCTTATTTTTTTTTATTTAGAATAAACAATAACTGGTTTGACTCCCCTGAATCGGTCTCATTAATAAATTACCATGTACCTTGTAGACCGACTCGACTCAAAACACCTTTCCATTGTGACAATACTATGACGAACGCAGAACAAAACTCAACCATAAATCGCTTGCATATTTTAGGCAATGAATGTGCTAATATCGATCACTCCGCCGGTAATCTGGCTTCATATAAAAGATGCGTTAAACTAAATTTGTTTGCTAGTACCACGTAAATATAATACATAATGTAAACATAATATGCCTACCAGTACTTCACTCTAAAACTATTAATGCACTAGAAATGCTTACTGCTTCTTATATTTTTTCCACCAAATAAAGTTGGTTGTTTTCAGGTGGAAAAAATATAATAAGTAGTAATTGTTGAATGAAACACTAGTATATATTGAATCATTTGGCGGGTATAAGATAAGCCGCCATAGCTCAATTGGGAGAGCAGCTGACCGGCAATCAGAAGAGCACGGGTTCAAGTCCCGTTGGCGTCATGTATCTTTTCTCGGAAGATTTTTCAATGTGGATGAGTGTTTCAGGCTGATAATTATTGCTTATAATAATTGTTTCCCTTTGTGCTATGCATAAAAATCTTGTCTTAAACGTTATTTTAACAATTAAAAATAATAATTAATATTTGACAAGTTTAAGTATTTCCCCAATAAATGAAGACATAATTTGTCTCGATGCCACCTAGCGACGGATTTAACACTAACAGTGTCTCTCTCGCAAAAATAAAGTTGGTTGTTTTCAGGTGGAAAAAATATAATAAGCAGTAATTATTGAATGAAACACTAGTATACATTGAATCATTTGGCGGGTATAAGATAAGCGGCCATAGCTCAATTGGGAGAGCAGCTGATCGACAATCAGAAGGGCACGGGTTCAAGTCCCGTTGGCGTCATGTATCTTTTCTCGGAAGATTTTTCAATGTAGATGAGTGTTTCAGGCTGATAATTATTGCTTATAATAATTGTTTCCCTTTGTGCTATGCATAAAAATCTTGTCTTAAACGTTATTTTAACAATTAAAAATAATAATTAATATTTGACAAGTTTAAGTATTTCCCCAATAAATGAAGACATACTTTGTCTCGACGCCACCTAGCGACGGATTTAACACTAACAGTGTCTCTCTCGCAAAAATAAAGTTGGTTGTTTTCAAGTGGAAAAAATATAATAAGCAGTAATTGTTGAATGAAACTCTAGTACATATTGAATCATTTGGCGGGTATAAGATAAGCGGCCATAGCTCAATTGGGAGAGCAGCTGATCGGCAATCAGAAGGGCACGGGTTCAAGTCCCGTTGGCGTCATGTATCTTTTCTCGGAAGATTTTTCAATGTGGATGAGTGTTTTTTCTTAAATTTTACTAACATTTATACTGTTATTCTTCATGTTGTTGTACTATTACAAGTATGTCAATTATGTTAATGGCACGTGTTGTGCCGTATATGTGTAAATAAATAAATAAATCAATTATAAAATAAAAGGCGAAACGTTATCACGTGTAAAATCCGTGAAGCATCTCGGTGTCGTCTTTGATCCCGAACTGACATTCTCTTGCCATATATCGCAGCTCACTCAGTCTTGCTACAAACTTCTTGGGTTCAACATCAAGACTTGTAAGTAGTTTGATAACCAAGAAGCTATGCTACCGTTATTCGATGGCATACTGAGAAGCAAGCTGGAGTACGCGAGCGATGTTTGGGCACCACCACCAGAAGTACATTGATATGTTAGAGCAAATCCAAAAAAAGTTCATCATGTATGTTTATATGCAGAAGCATGGAACCTATCCAAGGTTCATTCACCATATTGACTTACTTGAGGATACTCATTCTGTGAGTCTAGAAACTAGACAGAAAGCAAAGCTAGCTATTCTTTCTTTCAAAATTTGGAACAATTTCATCGATAGCCCATTTTTCTTGGGATGCTATGATTTATATGTACCAGACCACAACAGGCGAAGTCGACATCATGACTTCTTTAAAGTACCACACGGCAGAACAGATGTCTTGGCAAAGCATAGCATGACGAGGGGAGTGGTGCTGTTAAATGAAATTGCAAACCATTTGGATGTAAGTGACTGTTCTTTATATGCCTTAAAAATATTATTGAAGAGTCATTTGCCTAAATGCTGATAGGGTAACTAAATTGTACTGTAATTGCAATTATTCTGTTGTACAATAATAATAAAAATAAAATTAAAATAAAATAATGAAATGAACTTAAAATAACCACGTTCCGTAAAAAAAACACATATTTTTGTTTTGTATGAATACTGTGTGGAGCTCATGTAAAAAAAATGTGTTGTTCATATGTTTATTATATCTAGATGTTAATAAATCTGTTAATTTTCCAAAATAATAAAAATAAATACATGAAATTAATATATTTCTTTAATAAATCTATTTACCCTATGAATCCCTCTTCGTGATTCAATTCAATTCAATTCAATTATTTGTTCATTTTTAAAACATTACAAAATGAAATTTCAATGCGTTTTAAAATAGATAAAAGTATTTAAAATTTAAGATCTAAACATAAACAGATTTAAGCAATTTATACTTCAATGAAGCACAATCTACTAACAACAACAAAGCTTTTTGTCTGAATTGTGCTTCATTGATATTAAACATATCGATATTCGTAGTGATTCTATTTAACAACAAGACAGCTCTCCCGACTGGCATAACCATTGGCAAGTTAGTTCTGCAAGCCGGGAGATAAAACAGTCTACGCTGCCGGTGACGGAGATAACCATCGGGAACATAGAAACTAATGCTCTCCATGTTAGCCGAATTTTCGAACCTTATGTGATATATTAATAATAATGTTTTATTTTTAATATTATGTTTTACATGGTATTTGTATGGTAATTATACATCTCAGGTTTTTTTTACTACCCTTCCATTAAAAGCATGTGCTTGTGTATGGAAGGGGAATGTACATTAATGTTATTATTATTATTATACATTATTACTAACTAATAACATTAATTTTGATTACAGTGTGTATTAAAAAGAAGAAAGAATTTTATCGAAAACTAAGGATTTTTGTAAGATTAATTAAGTGACAGTGGTTTTTTTCTTAAGAATATTTTTAAAATGTCTCTTGACAGAGAGCAGTATTCGGGTTTTATCATTAATGCTTCTGATTTCTTCTGGTAGTCGATTGAAAAAAGTTCTTCCCTGGTAAGTGTAATGATGCTGTGCAAAAGACGTATTTAGTTTTGGGCACAGAAAAACATGTTTAATTCAGGTTCTGTTTTCATTTAAAAATGGATATTTATCTTTTTCTTTTATAATTTGAATTAATGAATTTTTAATATATCAATCTTTAAATGTGGGTACTTGGAATTCTTCAAACAGGCGTTCTAAGGGTTAGGTAGTCTAAGGATTTTTTTTATATAATTTTAATAATTGTTCTTTGTTCAATTTCTGTTGGAAGAGGGTTACATTTATACGCGGATCCCCAAATAATAATAGCGTATTGTAAAGTGGATTGAACTAAGGCATAGTAGATTAAATATAGATTTTTTATCGACAGAAAATTTCTAATTCTTAAAAATATATATATTAAATTTCTGATTTTGTTTACTACTTGACATATTTGTTCCTTCCGTTTCAGATTTTTATCAATAATTACTCCGAGATATTTAAATTTATTGTTGTTTTTAATATTGTACAGTTTGATTTGCAATAATATTGGCTATGAATTTTAGTGTTATCGTGTATGACAATGTTAAAATTTTTGGGAGGGTCGTTTGGATGGATTGCATATGGAATTACAAATGTCTTTTCACTATTTATGATAGTAAATTAGTGTCGAAAAAATTCTTAAGCGTATTGATGTATTCTGTGGCCTTTAATTCTACATTTTCCCAAGTCTTTTCACTTATTATTAATACTGTATCGTCGGCGTATGATGTAATTTGACCATGTAGATGTTAAATAGGATTGGTCCAAGCACTATACCTTTGGGGATTCCAAAGCTTGAAATCTCTTGATCACTATTAACACGATTGATTTTTACCACATGAGGGCGGTTTTTTAAGTAGTTGGTGATCCATTTATTCGCGTTGCCTTTTATGCCAATATCATTTAACTTTTTTAAAAGCATCTCATGGGATATGCTATCGAATGCCTTTCTGAGGTCAATAAATATACCCGCACATTTTTTACCTTTATCTAATGATTCGTAAATGTATGAAGTTACGTTAGCAATGGCATCTTGTATGCTGAGTGATAATAAAACGAAACTGGTTTTTGTGTAGTATTTTATTACTATCTAGGAAATTTACCAATTGTTTTTTTACTATTTTTTCAAAGATCTTTCCCATGTTATAAATTAGACAAATTGTGCGATTATTCGTTACCAGATTTGTAAATAGGTGAGATTATTGTGTTTTTGTAGTTCATTTGAAATATTCCTTTCGTTAAACTCAAGCTTTTTAAATGAGTGATGGGTTTTATTAAGTAAGATTTCATAGATTTTAACATGTGTGCCGTAATAGAATCAAAACCGGGAGACGAACCTCCTTTCATATTTTCTATTATTTTTAAGATTTCACATTCTGTTGTTATTTCAAATGTTGAAATTATATAACGTGTCTGTAAAATTTTATTTTTATGTTTTTTGAGTTAGAAGGCTTATGAATATTTTTAGCAAGATTTTTTCCAACATTTGCAAAGAAGGAATTAAATATGTTTGCACATTTTTTAGGCTGTATATTGGCATCAATAATTTTTTTATCATGTTCGATGTACTTAATGTTTTGTGTTTTTTTTTGTATTGTCTATGGTCAAATTCACAGTTTTCCACATTTTTTATGGTTATTTTCTGAAGATAATATTTTATTTTTAAAAAACTCTTCCTTACTTTTTTTAATATAAGATGTTAATTTGTTTTTATAATTTTTATATAAAATATATGCTTTTTCATCATGGGGATTTTTTAAAGTTGTTTTATAAAGTTTTTGTTTGTTTTTGATAGATATTATAAGTCCTTTGGTATAATCCAAGGTTTTAAACATCTGAATTTTGATTTACGTGTATTATTATATCAGTTGTCGAATGTTTAATGTGTAGTGAGAGGATATTTTCAAAGTTACTCGAACATATTTCGGTATCATCACTCTTTAAAACATTGTTCCAATCTTCTTTTATTAGTTTTTCAGAGAGAATAGTCATGTCTGTTGTTGATTTTTTGGTTATTAAATGATGTTTTTTTATGTTTAATATTATTATTATACAGAAGTCAGCATGAATGATGATCAGTTATGTTAGTTTTCCAAACAATTGGTTTTAATTTGTGAAGATCTTTAATGTTTACGTTTGTCCAAATGTGTTCTAAACAAGATGGAGTATGTTCTTTTATTTTATATAGTATTTTTATTTATGCAAGATATGATATTTGTTCAGTCATACAATTGATGTACCTATTCAGTTTTCTTATTATTTTCTATTTTTTCATTAACGTTCATGTTAAAATCACCCACGACGAAGCAGACTTTATTTTTTAACTTTAATAATATGTGTTTGAGGTCATTAATAAACGTAATAATACTCGAGCCATGCGTTCTATAGATAGCTATTAGATGGTATATTGATTTGCCGAGTTTGACATGTACTTCGATGCAGTTTACCAAATGTATTGGGTGTTCTATTATGTTAACAATACAAAATTTATTGTTTGCAAATATTATTATTCCCGAATTTTTGTTCATATCTACTTTGGTAGAAATATAATTGTACTCAGGTAAGTGATAAGACGGTGACTCAGCGTTCGTAAATGTTTCGGATAACACTATGAAGTCCGGTTTTTTTATTAAATTATTTATTTTTAGAATTAGTTCATCTAAATTTTTCTGAATGCTACGGATGTTTATGTGCATAATAATTATATCATTGATGTTTTCAGAAATAATTTTGTTACATGAATCAGTACAAATACATTCATATTCTTGAATTTTAATATTTAATTCTAATTCGCTATTTAAGAAATCATCCATTTAATTAATGCATTTTTGGTTGTATTTTGGAAAATTATATATAAGATTTTTATTCAATGTCGTAGTTGATTCTTTCTTTGGCTAATTTAAGCATGTAAGATCGGAACTTACATGTTTCGCTGTTTGTTCGGTGGTCTATTTCATTCATTTTACTGTTGAAGGAGTTTATTTCTTTCTTTTTGTTAGCTGCGTGACAGTTAGCGCATTTGGGCGGCAGTTCCATGGATTTACACTCGGAGATGGGATGATCTTCTGAACAGTGCTTGCATGTTGGTTTATTCATTTTATTGAAGCATTTTTGTGCTGTGTGTCCAAATCTTTGACAATGAAAACATTGGGTAAGAAGATTACAATAGGTTACATAGATTCTCATGAATCCTAGATGAATTTTTTTTCTACACATTCAATTCATACCTCCCAGATCTAAAAGCGTTTCGAACATTTTTATTAATATTATAACATTTTCAAGCAACGTTTTAGCGTTTTATAATATTTAACATGTTAATATTAAAATAATGAGAAATAATACGGAAATGTGACGCTTTTGTAACATTTACTTTTAATTAATTGCTTTGACGATTTTAATATAAACACATTTTCTTAATGAAACTAAACACATTGTGAATAATTAAACAAACTATTTAGTAAATACGAGGAAAAATGGTAATCAGTTAATAATTAACACTGTATACCTACTGCTCTCGAAATTATATTTTCGTCACAAAATATATCTACCGCATTTTCACCCTTGTAATTAATTATAAAATAATGTTTTGGTAGAAAGCAGTCACTTGGTGGTTAAAAAATACAAAATTAACTGTATTTATTACCACGACATTTATTTACGAACCGGTTTCGCTTAATAAAAGCATCATCAGGGTTCAAAATTAAACAAACATTTTGTGAGCATATATACGTGTGGAAAAAAACATAACGTATGTGGTATAGAATATAGGAACGGTGAGTTAGCACGAAATTAAAATCTAACATAGCAATAAGGAGAAAAATGCGGGTGTGTGTAATCCAACATGTCTGATAACGTCTAAAGGCGATCGAAATGAAAATCTAGTCTCCTTCAACGGAAGCAATCTTCCGATGAGGACCTCCATTGAAATGCTTGCTGTTACTCTAAAAAAACCATCAAGGCCTATGCCTTGATGGTTTTTTAAGGCCTCCTGTGTTCGAGGTAATGTAATAAAAAAACGCTGGAATTTACACAAGGTACCGCAGAAGACGTATGAATGTAAATCATGCAATTCTTGTCCACCAGAGTCGAAGTGTGTTACGCACCATTCTTCTGTATACTAAAGCATGACTGCAGTTTTGAGTTTTGCAGTTTTCAAAATTTTTAAATTATTCAAATTGATATTACATACCGGCAAATCATTTTAAAAAGGACGTTTGAATTACTTGCGCGAGTTGTATCGACAGTTTAAAAAACATTTTCAAACTAGTTTGGAACATCCTATAGCAGTTCCCTCTTACCCCGCAGAAACCCAAGAATACTGAGCACGTTGCGACGTTTATCAAATATTATTATATTTGAAAAATATTAAAAAATTAAATTAAAAATAATTATTTTCACTAACCTCTACAAACTGAGAAACTTAGACTCGCGATTCAATTAAACGGAGTTCTGTTTACTTTTTTGTTTCATTCTACAAGCTTCCTAATCGAAGCAAACATTTTCTCCCAGGAAAAATGTATAATTGTAAAAAAAAAGTTAAAAATTCACCCTCCCTCGACCACAGTTTCTCGATAAAATTGGATTGTGATTTTTATCAACTGTGAGAAATAGGATGAAGGTACCATTCTATAATTATTTTACTTCTTCAAGCAGAGCAATTATTTTGTGGCAATTATTTTTCAGAAACTTAAAATTCATAAAACATTTTACGATAATTTTCACGTTCCGTGAAATTTCTATTCACGTTCTGTGATTATTTCAGTTTTATGTAGCAGATGGCCTATAATTATACAACAACAGAACTTGAATAAAACGCCAAATATTTGATGAATTGTAAATTTTTTTGAAACAACCCGTCTTTAGTTTTAACTACGTTTATTTGTTTGAAACACATTTATTGTGACAATTATTATTATTTAATTTCAATGTTCATCCAAAAGTTAAAATTGTAAACCCTAATTTTTGTATCCGTTCAGCACACCTCTACAAGACTTAGAGTCCCTTTAAAATTATTTGTTTTATCTGTAGCTGACTTATCTTATTGTCTTAAGTTTAAAAAGTAACGGTTTTCTGCGAAGTTGAATTCTAGTGGTATCAAAATGCGAACAACCCAACCGGAAAACCAAAATTCGTTCACTGGATGGTGCTCGCCAATAAAACTCTTAAAACAAAAAAGACTTTCGTGTGGTTTATACCATCCAGCACAAAAAATGGAATGCAGCTGGAATCGTATATTCGATCTCGATCAAAAGCAGAACAGGCCAGAGATAACAGATAGCAGATGTACATATTCAGATCCAATAAGCTCGTAAGTTACAATATTCCGGTGTATGATTACTGGTCCGGTGTAACTTTTCCGATACCCGACCTATGAATAATGCATGGCTGGTGCAAGCTGCACGGAGAGCCAATATCGAACCTATGCAGGCGCAATCACAAATATTACGGGGGTGAATTTTCACGAATAAATTCTATGTTCCGCAATTCATCGTCATCTTTTTGTGTGACGATTTGTAAAGGGATTTCTTTAGTTTATGAATATTTTGATTCTAAAACTAATCGCCCTTCTGAAAACAATGTCAATTCAAGAACGCTTAAACATCTATTTCAGAAACTTGTCTTTACAATATCTAAGATCTAACGTTAAAGGTCAACACTGTTAAAATCAACGAAACGGTAATAAAACAAAAACCTTTTAAAACTATCGATACAATTATCGATTGAGCTAAAACTACACGAATGCCATAGAAATAATGTTCAATGTCACTGCATAGTCATACAAAAAATACAAAACATAAAATATCTCGGAGTAATAATTGATGAAAATCTTAGATGGGACCTACACATCAAAGGTATTACTGAAAAACTCACTTATATATTTCTTTAAAAATCTAAGAAATGTGGTAAATAAAAAGTATTTGAAAAATGTTTACTACGCGTTATGTCATTATCGAATTGAATATGGAATTATAGGACGGGGATCTACTAAACCAACTACATGGATAACCTGAATACAATTAATAAAGGAATCATAAAGACCATACTGAAAGTACCTATTAGAACGCCTTCGATTGAAATTTTCAATAGCTTTGACATACCAAATGTACAACGAATATATGTCAAAAATATATTATTGAAGCTATTCAAAAATGCTGAATCCTCTACTAGACCGCGTGTCCATCACATAAAAATGACATAAAAAAACATTTTGAGTTATAAAACCACATTCGGACAAAGAAACTACACTTATTTTGCATTTAAACTCCATAATATTCTTCACCAAGACATAAAACTAATATAAAAATTTTATGAGTACAAATCAAGAATAAAAACATGGCTGAAAGAGGTCAACGAAAACACTCTAATGAAGACACTAAAAATGACATAGAAGACAAATAAACTATAATTAAACAATTTTAGTCCGCCTCGACACAAGAACCCCGACAAAGAAATACAATATCTTTACCTAATATAACCATTATATTTTATATATTTATGGAATTATTTTATACTAGCAGACCCGGCCACGCGTTGCTGTGTGAATCACTCTATCTATTGGTGAAAACCGCCTGAAAATCCGTTGCCTAGTTTAAAAGATCTATGAGCACATACATTTTGAGCGACTTCATTTTATACTATGTAATGATAATGATAATAAAAATATAAATAATTTAAAAAATTCGTACACTTTTGAAAAACTATCTATCAATATTTGCCATTCAGCAAAAACCAAAAAATGTCTTTTAACATCCTCATTCTCCATTGTTTACTCTGCTATCTCGTTTGAAAATTTAAAACAAATTCTTGTATAAGAGCCTTATTTTAAAATTTGGAACTGCACAATTTTTTTTAAATATTTGAAGATAAAATGAGAATTTAGTGAGTACAAAAAACACAGTGAGCCCGGCTTAGGATCTCACGGAAGACGAATTAAAAAGGTAATAAAAACGTCATGGAAGAAATAATTTACACAACGAAAAAATGAGCCTGCTTTAGCACAAACCCCTAGGGAGAAAGACAATGAAATATTATTGGATGGAATAAGAATGGTAGGTATCATTCTTCATAATATTTTTGATATTTAAAAATATGATATCTATCCATGGGGTGAACAATAAAATAAGTCACAAAATCAGTTTTTTATTTAATTAGTGAAAATTTTTGTTCAAATTAAACCGCACGTTTTATCCTTACAAAATCAGTCACGCCGTTATAAGGATCATATTGAGAATGTTCAGAATCGTATAAAATATTTTGCGTTTGATAAAGGAGGAAATAAACACACAAGTCAAGACTTATGTTGGTAGAAACTGATTTTGATTTCTAGTTTCGATTTTTAAAGGGGAAAATAAACACTTTTTTTTTCATTACTCACAAAAAGATACATAAATTACAAATAAAATTTATACATTTATTAATTACATAATAGATGTTTTTAATGTACTCCCATGAATAAACAGGGCTTGTGTGGGGGGGGCTGTTATTATATTGGTTTTATTTGACATGATTCAGTTCAAGTTTTCAGTATAATTTTTAAGATGAGTTTTAAATTATTTTATATTAGTATTCATGTTTCTGATTTTTTCTGGTAATGAATTAAAAAGGGATATTTATAACTAAACTGTCTTATTGTTTTTTTTTTACATTTTGAAGTATGAAGTATTGACGTTTGTCTAAGACTTCAGCTATTTTTAAAGGGTGCAACTTTATTTTGAATATTATCTTTTGTTAAGCACTCCTGCCTGAGGTGCCTACCTTCTGCCGACAGACCAGCTCAGGGTGGTCGGCAGAGCGGAGGAGACTATCATCACCAGAGTTGTAGGGTCTCTGAGGCGTTAGTGTGGCATACCTGAAATAAACTCTATCTTACGGGCCGGGGAGGCAATGAAACAATTCGGCGGCGATAAATATCAGGTGTATTGGAAAGAATCCGTACATGAGACAATAATGGTACATAACACATTCAAAGATTAGAACAAGGAGGCATGAATAATCCTAACTAATTCAGAGGTAATTGGTCCTAACATCTCTCGGCTTCGTTTCTCTCTCTGGGGCAGTTATTTATTACGCGTAGAATTTAAAAGGAACACACGCAAAAGGAGGAATTAACGGTGCGGGTACTCACAGCAGCTGGTCTGCAGTCTCGAAGACACCAAGGTGAGAGGTGTTCTATTGGGGATGGCGTCTCCCAAGGGAACTTGCTGGCGTAACTCGCCATTTCACTACCGCGGAATCTTCCAGAACAACATCGGAACGATTCACGCAGCGCGTGCACTCGAGGCGCTGCCGGGGCAAGAAGAATGGGGTCGGGGCCGTTGTTGATCGCCGCTGTCGCGCCGGACGCGTGCGGGGAGGAGTGGGGGGACCGTTTGCAAACACAGTGGTGAAGCGTGGTTTTGTAGGGCGTATTTGTGCGTATCGTAACACTTTATAAATTTGTAACGTTGCATGGTAGAAGTATAATGCAACTAATTTTCTAACCTTAAATTGTTTGAATATATGTACTGACGAATATGATTAGGGTTATTTTTTTTGCTTTTATTATTAGTTTTTTTGATTTGTAATAAAGTAATAAATAAGTCAAATTTGCGTCATCAGGAACTGATTTTTTTTTTGTCGCTGTGACTTATTTGTCTAAGGCCATTCTATTATTTGGAATTCACTGCCGTTGCTGTGATACTTTCAACGATTTTTATTTGCGATAGTTGTAATAAGTTGGTTAGAAAAATGGCAAAGAGATGTAATATTCTCTTTGTTGGGATCCAGAATCATTGACCACAATTCAACGCGGAGCATTCACCGCGGGGAATATTCAACATCCACAATTCATCGCAGAAAGTTCAATACACAATATTCACCGCGGGAATTCCATTTACCATTATATGGAAGTATGCCTTTGTTACGGAAATGATTTTTAAATGCAAACAATAGCACAGTATTAAAAATTAATAAATGAAATGACAGGTTAGGTTAAATTATCTGGTTAGTATTAATGTTATATAAACAGCCCTCAGCCCCATCAATACATTTAACTATCGACTGTTTGCAGAGAACTTTCCGTGGTGAAATGTATATGAGCTGAATGTTCCTCACAGTGAATTTTCCGTCGTAAGTTTACAGCTGTGAATATTTTTAGAACCATCTTTGTTATCATTGTGTGCTTTGTTGTCATTGTATATTTTTTAACATAATTAGTATTCAAAATATAAATCTACACGAACGTCCGTACTTTTGCATAATGTATGTGGAATGTGGAATTTATATTGCTAAATGATATTAAAAATACGGAAGGCAGCGTGCAGGCAATAAAAGTGTAATGGTAAGGATGTGATAGGCGCATCACTATATCTGAGAAATTCATGAAACAAAATTCTTTCGAAACTTATGAAAAAGATACTTTCAGTATTTACGTACATTTTTAAAGGAATTTCAGAAGAAAATCTGAATACTCATTTAAATAGTTTTTCTCCGCATTAGTTAGAAGGGAAGTTATGTTAACTCGGTGATGGAAATATTCGCAATTATAATTCTCGACCGGTGCTGACTACCTGCTGAATAAAAGTTTATTATTATAAAAAAGCAATAAAACAACGTCGAAAAGCTCATAAAACAAGTAAGAATTTATCATGCAAAAACTAAGATTAAAGCCAGTACAACAGGCGAAGGTAAAATTTATACTTCTTGAACATTTTTGCATGATTTATGTCCGACGCTTTCACACGCGTCTCTGGAAAAATATAAATATTATAAATGTTGATATTTTTCTTGTTTTAAACAATGCTTGATTTATCCATTCCATCACTAATTCCATCCTACCTACACCTTGATCTAAATATACTTACATATTTTTAATTTAAAATAATAAGTATTAAGTAAAAAGATACGTATATTTCTTAGGAATTCCAACATTGTATTACTTAAACAAGATTTCATTTTGCTTTGTTATTTGCACACATTACTAACTTTTATTTACTATACTTTTCTGTTTTACACGCTCATGGCTAGTTATTACTTACGTAATTCTAATTTCTCGTGTTATAGTTTACGTTTTACACATAGATATCCAAATGGATAGACAAGATGTTACAGGTGAGAGGTAAAACCAAACTATGGAGGGCAAAGAGGGAAAAGATGACTGTGATTCGTTAAACAATGAATCTGACAGTATATAGGCATCTCGCATTACAATATCACCATTTAGTTCTTAACAGTAAAATCTGCTTTGAATGAATAGACCTTTTTACATGGGAGCGCGAATTGCTAGCCACGTTATTAACATATTTGCAAAGGCCAAATGCTCGCCCCAATACAAATAGCAATACTTTGTTGCCGTGTGTAATGGTCCGCCACCCCTGGCTTTGACACCAATTGTGATGAACCCTACCTAATTGATAAACTTTTCTAAGCTTCTACCTCGTAGTTCAAATCTCGTAGCTACGTTCATAATTCTACCCTAATGTCCTACTGATCACACCCCTAGGTATGATGGCCTGACTTATCCCTCTTTCCGGTTTGTTTCTACCTCAGGCTCGTGATTTTCTAACCCCTATACTTTATAATCTAGCTGAACTTACCCTATTTTCTCAAATCCCTGCGATTTTCTCGCAGTAAACAAGATTTAAGATTTTTTGTTCACATTATTTCTATATTCTTCGTTGTGTATTTTTTTGTTTTAGAATTTACATCTGTTTGCATACTTAATATGCACACATATGTAGAGAAGATAATGTATTACGTGTGGTAACCCCTAGATTCTTTTAGAGAAAGTGTGAGAATTTTCCGATCTATTTAGTTATTATTATTTTAGTATATTAAACCGAGTTTGATAAACTAGCCTCACCCTTAAACCTCGTGTCTACTTGATTTCCGTAGGAATTTTGTTTGTTTATTTAATTCTTCCTATCACCGCTGATGCGTCGATAACATAAACCAACAGTTAATAAATTAAACACTTCAAGAAAGAAAACCTTACCTTTGTAGGATGGTCGTATTTGAAGGTCCAGTTTTATCACTCGAAGTCCTTGTCTGCAACTTCCCCTAACATAGTGTTTTGTATTCATGGTTAGTATTCATGGTTAGTTCTCGCAAAATTGTAGAAAAGTAGGAATGGATGGGCATGGATGGATATGGGGATAAATGGTTGCTGAAAAGTCGGCTCCTCCGCTATCCAAGTGAAAACCGATGAACAACAATTACAAACCGGATTCTCCCCAGTACGTTTGCTAGGCTTGTCCTTAGATCCGAGTTTTACCCTCTTCAACGGGCGTCTCATGCTATGAAAGGGGCCCTTCACGCCAGCAAGGGGAATACCTAGTCTTCATGCCGTTTTTCTGTCTTACTCCGACTTCCGTCTCCTCCGGATTGAATTTAACTCTACTGAGTCTAGAAGGGGTATTTCATGTCTTCCCTTATCATGCCTCTATCCGTTGAATGTGGCGTAAGCTTGTGACGGGCAGATCCATCCTCCCACGTGACCGACCCAGCGTTACACTCCACCTCTGACTAGCTGACATAAAACGCACCTCGTGAGCTTTATGTTTGCTTTCAGGTTCGACAAGGACTTACGGTATGCAAATAACCTGCAGCTTTAATGCCGCGTCAGCGTACTGTCCGCATACGTCCTTCCTCTTCCCCGTATGCCCACCTCGACAATACCGCCACAAGATCAAAGCTCTCCGACCAGAAAGGTTGACACTTACATTTCCGGATAGCCAACACTCACATACAGAAGCCTTGAAGTCTAGATACGTGTGCAAATTCGGATTTAGGACTGTATGAGTATTTGAACACCAGTGTTTTTTAAATGAGGTCACTAGTTCCTCGTGTGTTAGGTATTTAGGATTGCGGATGATTATGGATTCCTGGATACCTACTTCCTATAAGAGAAATTTATAAAATGAGATAAATCATGTTTTCATTGAATCAATGACCTCCTGAATAATAATGATGAGCTCTTTTGAGTTTGAAGCTAGTCGCGGTACTTTACTTTGCGAAATTTTTGCATGCTGTAACAATGCTACCTATTGGCGATCGCTCTAGTATAATCAAGTTGTTTAGAATTGAATGAATTTAAACGTCAATGTTGCTATCACATATTGAATGCAGATTTCGTCGTAAGCTATAATTGATAAACTTGTCCCTTGGCATTTATGCTTTGTTTTGTTTATCTATTGATGGGATCTAGGTGACTGTGTCAATGGATGACATTGAACTCCAATCGAATTTTTAGATACACAATCGAAGGTCATATCAACATACCCTAATCATGCTGGTGAGAGGAAGCTAATAGGTATTTGTTTTACAAGTACGCTAGGATATCAAAATTGATTTAGTGATGCGTTTCTATCTAATTATTTGTTAAGTATTTGCTTTACAGCATTTCATTCTGTATGGGTGAAGTGACATGCGAATGCTAATAATTTGGTTAGTTATTTATGTACCCTTACTTGGTATCACTTTCATCAGTGTCAGGTTACCCACAGGAACCTGGAAAAGCTTAAATATTGTAAGGACTCACCAAAGCTCTAATGTCTTAATTTCAGCTCCACCGGGTAATTATCGTCGGTATGAAATTTATTAGAGCATCCAGACTACCTATATAACTTATCGCACTCTTATTTCGATTTCCTTCTTTTAACGATTTAATCCTACAAGATCCGGAATTAATTTCCTTCCTTTCCCTTTTTAATAAATCCCTGATGTATAAAATCCTCACGTTTTCCTTTAATATCTGTCGTTATTATTGAAGAAGACCGATTTTATCTAACTAACCCCGACGATCCTTATTTTATTATTTGATATATAATTACTCTTATTTACTCTTCAATGAATTAGTTTATTAATTCGAAATTTTCTTTAAATTTGAATTATTCCACTTTATAACAATATTTAAGGTTTATTTATCTTTTTCCAATTTAGATTATAATTCTTTTTATAACATCTTAAGATTTTCTTTAAATTTGAATTATTCCACTTTATAACAATATTTAAGGTTTATTTATCTTTTTCCAATTTAGATTATAATTCTTTTTATAACAACTTAAGATTTTCTTTAAATTTGAATTATTCCACTTAAGAACAAAGTTAAAGTTTTATTTATTTTTTTTTCAATTTAAATTATAATTCTTTTGTGTAAAATTAATAATTTGGGTTATTTATTCGAACTTCGGGTTAAGTATTTTCCAGATTTCGGATCAATTATTATTATTACTTTGTCATCTAACGATAATTAATATCTCGTAATAAAATTTCCAACTTTCGACTAAAACGTTAATTTTTTATTTAATAAAACTTATTAGACTGTAATTTTCTTTATTTAACCTCGGACTAAATAACTTTATTTTAACCTTCATATAACAGATTTAAATCAATTCAAACACACTCTATTAAACTCCTTCCGCATTGAATTTATGATTAATTAATTAATTATTAGATTTTATTGAATCGGAAATTATTGCAAACACTGAATTTTAGATTTATTATAAGATCATAACACTCCGTTAAATTGCACGATTAACCCTATCCGGACACTCCACTCTCTATTTTATCACTGAATTTTTTATAAGTATAAAACTGACTCTACTTTTCCACTGTATTTTTAAAGTATAAAACTGATTCTAGACTCTACTTTACCACTGAAAATATATGTAAGTATAAAACTGACTCTACTTTTCCACTGTATTTTTTAAAGTATAAAACAGATTCTAGACTCTACTTTACCACTGAATTTTTATAAGTATAAAACTGACTCTACTTTTCCACTGTATTTTTAAAGTATAAAACTGATTCTAGACTCTATTAATTAATTACCAGGGTAATTCTCACGACATACGCGACGTTTTGAGCAACCTTGCCAGTTGTCGAAAGACTTCCCGAATGCTTCCAAACGTGCTTTTTTATACCCAACACATCTCCAAAAGGTCGTAATCGTATTTTCCTTGTCAAGAAAATTTAATCCTAAATAGCTCGAAATATTTCGAAAATCTCCTCCCGTTTTCGCTTGTTCATACATAAGTCCTTTCGATTTTTCGTTATGGTTCGTCCCACAATTTTGTCTCGCTTCTCTAAGGTTTATAGTCCCGAACTTAGTAAGCTGCCATCCAGTTTGCCCATTTTTCACATGTCTTCTGTCTTCATAAAATATTTTATAAACATGGTTTTAATCTTGTTTTTTTTTCTCAATTTGAAACAGGCCCATAAGTGATCTGCTAAAACTATATTTTAAATTGGCATACATATTTGCGAAACGTAGATTCTTCGGTCTCCTAGTTTTGAACGCTAATTTTCCTGTATGAATTTTCACGGAAGTTCTTCCTTTACCCCTAGTCTACCTAAGCAATTATGTCTCAGAACCGTATTTTCACCCTTTTTGTGGCATATTCAACTTTTCCCTTTTCCCACATGAATTTCCTTCAAGTAACGGTGTTTTAGCAACTATTCTTAAATGATTTTCCCTTCGTTGTTCATAAGGAACCATATCCTGGTTCCATATCTACTCTACCTTTAACGTTTTGAGTTTTCCCCATTTCCTTACCTGAGTTTTCTGGTTATGTCGGGTTTTCGTTCTCTCCCCCTCCCTAACTCATGATCCATTATTGAAATTTGACGTTTGCCTTTTATGTCGTGATTCCATCCCCACGCTTAACCCTTTTTCCCTTTTGATATATTATTTATGGGGTTTTTTTTCCTGCCCACTACCCATTTCCATACTGGAATATCTGTCAAGCTATCTACTTTGGTCAAATTCCGCCCAATTCTCCAACTCACTCTTACCCAAAATCCCATAAACCATAAGCTTTGACATCTGTTTACTTTATAATTTCTACATATTTGGCAATAAATTCCTTTTTATGTGTTTATAATTAAATTTTATATGAATTCGTTAATGTAAACATTACGTTAGAGCAACGTTAATTTTTATTGCCCTTTTTAATCGATAATGGGCCTTGTGTAAATAAAAGGCATGTTCGGATCTTCATTGTTTTTGAAAACAAAATACATGTGTGGTCGACAACCATTTCCTGCGCCCACTTTGTCAGTAGTCAAGCTCAATTATGTGATCCTTTCAACGGCACAAATGACATAAAACGACCATTTCTGTTGAATAAAATCATCCGTAATTTGTACGGTATTGTTACTCGACCCCAGACACTTAACAATACTAATTGTATTCCCTTTGAGATTGCAATTGGCTCACCGAGCCATGCTCTCGCATGCTCTATGCCCCCAACGAAACCACCATTTTTTAATAAGTTTTCTTCCAAAAGTCGTCTTTCTAATATCTCCGCTTTATCTGAAATTAATAACAATAATTTTCCATTGTTTCAAACGTTTTTCATTTTTCCTTTCGTACGTTTTCCCTCGAATTTGGCATCTCGGTCGTCATACATAGTTATTCTATAGCTGAAAATCTTCCGGTAGGCGTGCCTCCGAATCCCTGCGTTTTCTACTCAATATATTACTGATAAAAATTTTCCATCGTTATCCAAGTGTGTTTTTCCGCAACTAAAAGCCTTCAATGCATTCGAGAACTAAGGTTCGCGATCTCTTGAAGGTACCCGTTATTAATAACATTCTTTGAGTTCATCGTACTAAAATCCTTGAATTGTTCGTTATTTACATCTCAGTGCCTTAACCCCCGTTCTCCGTGGGAACGTCAAACCCATTAATTATCTCACTTATCACTTGGGTCAAAGTCCAGACCTTTGTGTGAAAAATGGGCACGGCCCTCTTCTTGCCGATAGGCCAATTTGATTTTAAATTGCTTTTCCTGCTTTTTAATTGGTTGGTTCAATTCTCGTACTTATAATTGGCCCTGAGTCCCTAGGGACTCCCGATAAATATTGATTTTATCACCATCTGTATGTAACCTAAAACAACTTTAAATCATCAACCAACCTTACACTACCTCCATTTCGAGTAAGTTTTTTATTTGATCATACAGATGTCGTAGCGCTGCGCTTTTCCTTTTAGAATAATTTTTTTTTTTCGTAGGCTTTCTCGTAGATTGGAGGTTACCAATCATCACACGTGTTTAGTTAAAACACTTTTACAAATGTTTCATAATTTACTTACCCCTGTAACCAGCGACGAGCACACTGGAGAACCGCCCACATTCGCTATGTGCACATTGGATATGTAGATATATTGTATAGCATAAGCTACCGTTTTGGCGTGTTATTTCGTTAAATGTATGGACGTTAGCTTCTCGCTGTTCACGGCTAGAATGATGACGTCACACATTTTAGATTCAAGCGAGGCTCTATCCCCTCCCCATGGAGCGAGCCGGTTCCAAGGAGGAGCTCCAGCCGGCCCCATGTGGAGGGGGAAATAATACGTTTTTATCACTTAGGGCAGGTCCAGATATATTCATATGTCCGTGGTTTTACATAATATTGTAAAAGCCCAAGTTAGTGTTACAAATAATTAAATTAAAATAAATAAATATACCGCATAATGGCTATGACCCTAGAAATATCCTTAGGGGCCATTTTATTTTATTTTTACATTTTCATAAGAAATCTTTAACTGTCCAACTAGAAAACTTCCCATTTCAGGACGGACAAATTGCCTGGTTTAGTTCACATCAGGTAGGTACATGCTGTTATTTGTAGAAGTTAATACTAAATGAATTAGTGCACAAGTACCATTTAAATTTATAATTGTTAAATTCAGAGTTAAGTACATGATTATAAAATCAATAAAGCAATTAAATATAGTATTAGTAGTAAAAAGCTACTGAGAATACTTACAAAGAATACGAAAGTAAAATTATAATATATTAAAGCAGATAAAAAAAACTCTTTGGTTTGAAAAATAAAAAAGAAAATTTCTGCTTGTACTACAATTTTCCGAACACCTTATATAACCCCTTACGTCAGACAACTTTACTGATGTGACCAAATTACATAAAACCTCTTGAATCGGAATTACTTACCGATATCTTCGATACATTTTTAGAAAGTTCGAATTTGTTTTTAAGAAAATATATGATAGATTTAAGTATAGGCAATCATAAATATTTTTTTAAGTAATTTCGTGATCTATCTTATGTTTTCATATAAAAAAAAACAAATGTACGAGTAAAGTGAATGAGAGAATAATTTCTGTCTAGATGCTTTAAACACCACCTGTTGCGGCGGGTAGCAAATGATCCCTCTCAAGATCGAGGGATCAAATGCTGCGTGGATGTTGTGGACTGTATACTGTATGCGGTTCTTATTTACCTATTTTATTATATTTTAATCGCACTTACCCAGACTGCTTCCCTCTTCGTTCATTGTTTACTGGAAAGGTAGGTATGTTAGTTTGGGAGAGATGGGAGAGATGGAAGGGAATGGCGATTGGGAATGAACGTTTGATCGCGAAATAATAAGCGAGAATGGATGACGCGTGGCGATGGTACTTGCGAATAGCTGCGAGATTTAAAAGTTCACTTTGCGGTTTGATTACTAAAAACTGTAAAAGCGGTGCGGTTTTAGGACTTCTGTCCTGGGCCCTTAGTCAATAAAATTCCGTTTCGGAAACCTAAAACCTGGCCGTTTGGCGAAACGGAACCCACTTGTCAGAAAATGCTAATATGTAATTCGAGGTTTGCGGTTTGGTTTAGTCTGGCGTCGGATGCAGCCATGATGCAGCGTCGTAGTTTCAACTCTATATAAATCTGAGATTGTCTTTGGGCTACAAACGTCAAAACAAAAATCATTGAATGAAAACAAGTAAATGTCCGTTGGAACTTCAATTTTTTCCACGATGAACGTAAGTTATATGAATTTTGATTGCTTATGTTGTTTCCTAAGTTGTATAAATATTGTTTGTTTATGTTTTTAAACATATATCGTAAGATATCGCGAACTTTCCAGAAAGTATTTAGTTTATAAAGACTTTATAACCTCAAATTCACTTGAATGATTGATTTAAGAGTACGTAATTTTTATTTGTAGATTTCTTTGCAGTTAATGACAACTCAGTTAGGTATTGTGTATTTTTGATTTTGTCATAATACTGTGTCAGTATTATTCATTTACCATTTATGCCATGTGAAATAGGTGATTTTACCGTCCTCATAGCTTATTAATAAGATGGCGTGTATTTAATAAATGCTTAAATAAATACTTGCAATAGGTAGAAAATTCAACCAACTTATCGAATATATAGTTTTTATTAACTCATTGTGTTCTTTATGCAATTGATTTTCTTGTGTAGAAAGATCTTACTTAGCCGGAATGGCCATAGTACCTTAGTTATATAAAACATTTATAAAAATTATTATTCTTCTTTGTAGACAAAAAGGGCAACGCCCGAACAGGTGGAATGCTTGGTGACATGGATGAGGGAGAGACCATCCATGGCATCAGGCATTCATGACGGGAAGGAGGGTCGCCTGCAAAACAGGCAGCACTGGGAGGCTTTAGCCGACAGGCTAAATGCCATTGGGTTTGGAGCTCGCAAGACTGGCGAGAAATGGGAGCAAGTATGTACATCTTATAATAAACATTACTGAACCTAAAACAAACACCTTACTCAAAATAATCTATTTTACCGGTGTCTGAATAGTAGTTTGACCATTTATCAATTGTTTCAGTCATGGAAGGACCTTAAATCTAACACGAAGAAGAAGGCGTCGCGGCTGCGAGTTGAGATGTGCCAGACGGGAGGGGGGCCGAGCAAACTGCCACCTCTCTCCCAAATGGATGAAAACATCCTTGCCATAATGGGGAGAGAGGGGGTTGACGGATTGGACGGAGGGGAGACTCCGTTTGTATGTTTATTTGTATATTCATGCACAATTATATTTTAATATGGGTGCTGAAAAGCTTATAGGAAATTTCTAATGTTTTTGCAGATAAGAATCGTTTGTCGGCCTCAGACTCCGCCTGCAGCACTTGGTCCGGAGGAGCTGTACGAGGAGAGTCTCCCGGCAACGCTAGAACCGGTGTACATGGAGATTCCCCCGGCAACGCCTGGGCCGTCTGGCACCAAGCGAAAACCCCAGCAGAGTCTCCCGGCAACACTAGAACCGGCGTTGCACATGGAGATTACCCCGGCAACGCCTAAGCGGAAGGCCACAACGCAATCTGGTAAAGGACTGTGTAAGTATTTACACTGAAATATCTTAGGTTTTGTGGAAATGATGCAATGAAAAGAATAAGAATCGTATTTAACAAATATATTTATAAAAAATCACATAAAATATTTCATTTTCAGTTAATAAAAAATCCACTGACCGCTTCATGGTTCAAGGCGAGCAGAAGCTTCTTTTGAGAGAAAAGAAGCTTCTGCTCGCCGAGAAGAATAATGAACTGTTGCAGGCACTTCTGATACAAACCGCCGCACAGAGAGAAGAAGACCGGCGGTTTAGAGAAAATGTGTTAGCTTTGGTAGAGAAGATATTCGCAGAGGTTTTAAAACGGATATGTAAGTTATGATTTATTGTATATTTATATCCACAATATGGCCATTGAAGCTCAAATGCCAGAACCAGAGGATCTGATTATTGTAGTTGATTTTAGAAAGATGGTGGCATGGATGAGCGCTAATGATTAAATTTGGTGATTGAGAGTTTGAACAAGCTCACGTTGAGTGAGCCGACCTTGCGTAAGCAGATCTTCGGGTTGATCGATAATATTAACCACTTCTGCAGGATCATCTTCAATAATCGCATCTTCTGTTTCTGGCATGTGGGCTTCAACAGCTATGTTGTGAAGAACAGCACACGCATTAGATATCTTTAGTGCCATTTTTGGTGTGTAATGCAAAACATGATGCTTCAATAAACAGCGCCATCTTGCTTTTAACACCCCAAAACAACGTTCAATGCAATTTTGCACTCTGCATTGCATCTTAGTATAATTTTCTTCTGGTGATCCCGGTAACGCATTTAAAGTGGGAGTCATCATCACGGCATAAAATCTGAAATATATACAATTTTGATTATTAAAATAGATATCGGTAGCTATTGAACTATCAATATAGTTTTTAGAGTTCAGTTTTCTTTTGGTTTCAGGACAACAACAAGAGGAGAGATGATGGCCGTCCGGCGTGACCTCCCTTCGACGGGGCTCCGATTCACGTGTTTGAGGGTCGCTGTTTAGAGCACGGAAAGAAAGGAATGGGATGGAAAAGTGTGATGATGAGATGAGAAGACGAGCGGATGAGAGAAATGAAAAGCTAGATGTTTGTTGAGAAGGCGGAAAACGAAACACGAGGTTTGAAGATTCACGCGCCATTTTGTTCGGACACTTATTTGTTGTTGTTTTATTATTATGACGGTATCGGGACGGGAGAGAAGATGATGGACGGCACACTTGTGGGATGTAGAATTGGGAACGAACGCAACATTAATAAGAAATAACAAGCAAGCATAAATAAAAACACATACACAACACTCACTATAACAGATATTATATCACTCGCATGTTACCTGTATTTTGTCAACTCTTCATTTTTACTGCATTAAATAAATCATTACCCAGATCATCGTCTAAGATTAATGTTTAAACATTATAAATACCGATAGCAGTGATGACAGAAGCAAAGATGCTTCTGGGTCGACAGGACTAAAAAATGTGATGTTGCTGCAGGGTTCCGTCCCACAGATGTCCCACCTCTCCACACTACCTTGCAGGCAACGCGAGATGCTTTCAGCGATAGCGCCTCCGTCTGCGAACCAAGGTTCCTGCGTTCCTAAAACAAGGTCCATCACAACGCTTTGATCTCTTATTGCAAATACATTTACCATTTAGATAGTTTTGTTACTCTATGTGCCTCGAACCTAAATGTTTGTACTTTTCTAATAATGTTGTTATTTTGCTTTCATGTTGAAATTTCTCTGCGAGGATCGTGACTGTTATTCTAGACGCGATGGACACTACTCACTGACTTGCGTTGCCTAGGAAGCTGCGTTTAAAAATGTTCATGCCAGGCCGCTTCGACGTGATGATTTTGCTGTTTTTTTGTTATTTTATGTTAACTGTAAACTTTATAACTTATTGTATGTATGTAAACTGTACAACTTTTTGCCTAGGTTTTTAATGCCTAATCTCTATGTGAACAATGTTTTTTTTTTGTAAAATTTATTGAGGGAATTCTTCGAAGGGTTTAAAGTCAAAAAACCTTCGTTACAACGGCGGAAAATACTTTCTTGAATTTTAACTTCCGGCCCCTGTACGATGATTTGCACCAGGTACTTGATATTTAATATTATTTGTTATATATATATATATATATATATATATATAACAAATAATATTGCTGTGTGTTGCTAACTATATATATATAACAATATATATATAGTTAGCAACACACCGACGTGCCTTCATTGGCCCAGATTTCGGTGGGAGGGGAAGGGCAGGCAGCCGGAGGCTGGGAGAGCCCTCCGGTTCTATACATTATCCAATCATCCCTTTTATTATATTTTAGATTCAGTAAAATACAAAGTTCACATTGGGATTAAAGGCTTTTCCTATAAGCATCGAGTCATAAATAAATTAATAAGTCTTTAAATAGATCTTTTAATCATTACATAGTATAAAATGAAGTCGCTCAAAATGTATGTGCGCATAGATCTTTTAAACTACATAACGGATTTTCATGCGGTTTTCAAGAGGAAGGTTTATATGTATAATACATGCTTATTATAGTGGAGAAAAGCCGAGAAATTCAAATATTCAATTCAGGCAGCGGGCAGCTGGCAAGCGGATGGTATGGATTTTATAAAGGTTGGGTAATGGCGTTGTGTTTCATTAGCCACAGCAACGTGTGGCCGGGTCTGCTAGTTTATTGTAACCCTGCCTGCATTTATTAGTCAGATAGTTGTCTTGAATCGACTCTGTCAACGAACTGTGAAGGCGAGACCCTGCCGATCGAGCTAGCTGGGGAGGCTTGTGAGTATAAAGTTCGTTTTGTAAGTATCTAAATTGAACATTTTGTTGTTATTCATTATTAATTTGCCTATAAATCAGTAATCAAGTGGTTCGATACCGTAATTACGTAACACTGTAAGTAATACAAATGTAGAAAGATAGAGGGTATGCTAAATGAGTTAGAACTGGATTTGATAGATCCCTCAACTCCCGTCTTCGGACACTCTCTTCCCTCAGTTCTTCCCTGAGCAAGGCTCTATTAAAAAAACGCAGGTGGATATACTCTCGCATTGTGGCTAACGTACCTACATAAATATACAAATTATTATTAAGATTGCAACAGACACTTACCTATTTGGTACATATTATAGTAAAGGTAAATACTTACCTAACTACCTACAAGCTTGAACCAGAAGATCTGATTATTTTAGTTGATTTTAGAAAGACGGTGGCATGGATGGAGCGCTGATGATTAAATATGGTGATTGAGAGTTTGAACAAGCTCACGTTGAGTGAGCCGACCTTGCGTAAGCAGATCTTCGGGTTGATCGATAATATTAACCCCTTCTGCAGGATCATCTTCAATAATCGGATCTTCTGGTTCTGGCATGTGGGCTTCAACAGCTATGTTGTGAAGAACAGCACACGCGATAGTTATCTTCATTGCCATTTTTGGTGTGTAATGCAAAACACGATGCTTCAATAAACAGCGCCATCTTCCCTTTAACACCCCAAAACACCGTTCAATGCAATTTCGCACTCTGCATTGCATCTTAGTATAATTTTCTTCTGGTGATCCCGGTAACGCATTCAAAATAGGAGTCATCATGCAGGGCCTTAATGGGAATGCTGAATCTCCTGAAACATATGGAACACACGCATACATTTAAAAAAATACAATAAAACATTGTAGGTATACTGATCACTTTAAATATAAAAGAAGTTTACCCAAAAGCCAGAAAGTTTCTCGATTTCTAACTTCTTCCAATGGAGGTTTTATAGCCATCATCCGCCAAACATGGGCATCGTGTGACGCACCTCCGTATCTCGCACATATACCAATTATTTTAAGATTGGAGTCACAAATCTGCAATGTATATTAAGATAATATTACGTGATAGCTGTGTGATGATAATATATTATGTAAGTTAATTAAATATGTATGTTTTTAGCGAAATGCTTATTTACCATGAGAGCATTTAATGAATGGTAACCTTTTCCGTTGAAAAATGCCTCTTCGTGCACTTTTGGTTTGATTATGGCTATATGAGTTCCGTCGATGCAACCAATTACCCCTGGAAATTGGAATTTCTCATAAAATCTGAAACATGTACAATTTTTATAATTAAAACAGATGTAGATAAATCTATTAATATGGTTATAGAATTTAGTTTTTTTTTTTATTGTTTCAAACACAGCAACACCCAACAACAAACAACTCTGTCTTGCACACACTCCTAGCCTCATTCACATTTATATGTCATTTCATGTAAAGGTATTATGCCCGTCTATGTGTGTGAAAAAAAAAGTAAAAATAAAATATATGAAATGAAAACATACCCTTGTTTTACTGAATTTCTTTCCTCCCGAGTTCCTGGGAATATGATATGTCGGTCCATTATTTCGTTTAACGCTGACACAATTTCATTCATGTGTCGGCTGACTGATTTTTGGGAAAGACTTGAATGAAAATCATTTCCCACAATTTTTTGATATGACCCTGTCGCAAGAAACGACAGTGCCGTTAGAACCTTAAAAATATAATATATTTTAAGTATGTGTACAAATCAAATACATTAAAATATAAGAGAAGATAGGCAGAAAGAAACAATACAAACTAAATATAATGAGTACGAGCAATGAAAAAAAAAAAAATGTGATAAACCAGAAATAATTTTGTATTCACTTTAAGTTCCAAGGCAACTCCGGTAGTTCGCCTGCGTACAGGAAGAATTGGCCTCAACTCTTCACACAATATGGTAAATAGGTCCTGCGACAGCCGATAATTTGCTATGAAGAGTGAAGCGGGAATGTTCATGGGATTCGATAGATCTCTCAATTGTCTTCTTCGGAATGTTTTTTCTCTGAGTTCTTCTCTGAGAATGACTCTGTTCATGTACTCCAGGCGGAGATAACCTGGCATTGTGGCTGAACCTACAAAAATACACTAATTATGAATAATATTGCAAGATTGGGTTCATACTATTGTAGTAAAGGTAAATATTTCCCTAACTCTGTACCCAACAAGCAAGGGCGGATCCAGCGTAATACATATCTTCTTTCAAAAAACGAACAAGAAAATAGGGCAAAGAGTGTTCTCATATTTGGAATTTACAAAAAAAATTAGGTATAGCGGGACCGTATTAAACTACTATTTTTAACAGACTGTTTGCATTCAAATTCTATTCTCATTCAAGATAAAATTTCCAATAAAATGTTGCCGCGATTGAAGTAAACAACCTATTTTTGTAGTAATTGTTGAAACGAAGTGATATTTCCATAAGCTGTGCCCAATATTGCGGCGGTTTGATTTACCAATTCGGTTGAGGAATCGTTTAAATCGAAATAAATCATATTATAACTTACCTTTTAAACAAAAAAAGATCAAACCCGTTCTCCGGTAACCCGTAAACCGGACGGCGAATGGACAAATTTGGTATACCAGAAACTCCAACTGACAGTTCGCCTTACGGACTACCTAAGTTTGTCAAAATGCAAGGACGTCGTGAGGCGTCGCTGATTTCCTGGTTTGTAGGTTTACCGTTTCCGTTTACGATTTGACAGAGACTACCAAAGTTGGCGAATCTGTCAAAATACGGGTATGTGACGTAGCTAAACCCGTAATTTTCATGAAACGGAGGTTTACAAAAATTAGTGACTAAGCCCACTGTGCGGCGAGGTAAATTCAACTGAGGCAGAGGGCACCAAATAGGTAGTTTCAAAAGGCAACATGTAACAATAAAGGCGCGAACACCACCCTTAATAGAAGTTTGGTTTTTGAAGTGAAAACTTCTTTAGCACTGTTGTGATTTGAAACTCGATGAAACGAAATAGCGACACTAAAAAGAAACAAATACATACTTTTACAGGATTTAGCCTGCAAGAGAATTTATTTATTTATTTATTTATTTATATCTATATATTACAGTTTACACCACATTATTAACATTTTTACATATGAAATATATTTTTGAAAACATTTTTACATATCAATATTACATTTCATTATGTTGGGTGTAAGGTAGGTTTGAGAAGGTGAAACTGTTGGTTGGTAATATTTTATGTTTCGTGAACACCTCACTAGGAGAATGAGATAGAATTATCGTTCTCCTCTTTGTGCGGTCAATCTTAATGCAATAAGAATCGTTCTAAGATGAGTTTTGCAAAATGTTCATTTTTCTTCTCTGTCTATCGCTTCAGTCTTTAATAATATTTCTTTGTTTAAAATAATCAAACTACAGTAAGTACATAAAATCTATTATCGTGTTTTATATTTGGGGTATCATGCCGTGTCGCGCTTTCTCCTTCTATATTCAATGTTTCGGACACTGTACCGATGACCAAAACGTTGGCTGGAGGTGGAGGAATAGCAACGCGGCATAAAAAAACAAAAATTAATCATGTTAACAGCATATTACCATAAAAATCTGAAAATATAATATCCTTTTCTATCCATTGCTTATAATCTACCTATAACGTATTTGATGGTTCAAAGACTCTCTGATGAAAATCTAATATGACCATTAGTAGTTGATAAATAGATCATCATGCCTAAAAAAGGGTACCACGAAATGTTCAACCTCCGACAAAATATCCCCTACAAAATATCCTCCGACAAAATATCCCCCGACAGAATATCCCAAGGACAAAATGAATCTCCACTACACTGAATTATTTTTTTGTTGGGTTAGGTTAGGTAAGGTTTTAGTGGATATCTTGTCGGGGGATGAAGACGCGCGGAACCCTAAAAATGCGATCCAAGTATTCCAAATAATATTAATGTTTTATTTATTTATTTATTTACAAGCTGGTTCCCGGCGTACGTTGCAAATTCCATATTCAAAGAAATAATTATTTTCTCCCTTCATGTCCTTTCCCGTGCGTCCCCGTTTCCCATCCGTGTCCACTTCCCCTCTTGCGTTCCCCTTTCACCTTCCCCACCTTCCCAATCCCCTCTCCTGCTCACCCGTCCCGCCAACCCCCCTCCCGCGTTCCATATATTCAGTCCCAGAATACTCAGTTTTCAAACAGCTCGCGTGGCACCCATTACAATTTTTTTAATCCAATTTCAATTTTTCATGTATTACAAATATTAGTTTTTTGTATATTATAAGAACAATCAATCAAATTTGGTATCTATAATTCTTGATTCTATTCAAAGTATTAGGCGAGTACTTCAAATACATTAATTAATTTGAATTTTTATTTAACAGTGTCTTGCAAAATGTCATTCACAAATTTTGACATTTTTGAAAGAGTTTTTGTAATGATTAAAAAACTTTTCAGACGTATTATCATGTGGTTGTAATAATCCAGAAACCTTCACGGGGGTTTAAATAAGGTATTTTTAATGTTTCAAACATTTCCTATGCTTAATATAGTAATACACAGACATCTCGTATAATCATATAAATACATTTAATAGTAATTTTGTGATCTACCTTATGTTTTCATATAACAAAAACAAATGTACAAGTAAAGTGAATGAGAGAATAATTTTTATCTAGATGCTTTAAACACCACCCTTATTAGGAGTTTGGTTTTTGAAGTGAAAACTTCTTTAGCACTGTTGTGATTTGAAACTCAATGAAACGAAATAGCGACGGTAAAAATAAACAAATACATACTTTTATAGGATTTAGCCCGCGAGAGAATGAGATATAATTATCAGTCTCCTCTTTGTGCGGTGCTTCGTAGCCGTTTTTTTTTTGTATTAATTCAATCTTAATGCAATAAGAATCGTTCTAAGATGAGTTTTGCAAAAGGTTCGTTTTTCTTCTCTGTCTGTCGCTTCAGTCTTTAATAATATTTCTTTATTTAAAATATTTAAAATATTCAAACTACACTAAGTACATAAAATCTATTATCGGGTTTTATATTTGAGGTATCATGCCGTGTCGCGCTTTCTCCTTCTATATTCAATGTTTCGGACACTGTACCGATGACCAAAACGTTGGCTAAAGGTGGAAGAATAGCAACACGGCATAAAAAACAAAAATTAATCATGTTAACAGCATTTTACCATAAAAATCTGAAATACATTTAACCAAGCAAGCGTATTTAGATTTTTTTACGAGATATACAGGGTGTTAAGGGACGTACTTGACTTACTTTAACCAGTGATTCCTGACATTATTTGGAGTAAAAAATTTCAATGAAATTTTGGTCTCCGGTGACATTTTTGATGTTTTTTTTTTCTACAAAAACATTAAAAAATGGTAGTTGTTGATGAGTTGGAAGCGGGGTAAGGGGTTCGTCGGACACCCGGCTGAATGACCAGTGACGACATGTGGAAGAATTTTTTTTTGTTTGATTTTGAAGAAAAAAATTTTGAAAAAAAAGTCGTCAAAAAAAGTCACCGGAGACCAAAATTTCATTTACATTTTTTACTCCAAATAATGTCAGGAATCACTGGTTTAAGTAAGTCAAGTACTTCCCTTAACACCCTGTATAGATAAATTTAATTATTTGTTTATTTAACGGCCTTTACATATGAATTACAATAATTTGAAATTGATACAGAATATCCATAGAAAAGGAAAAATGTTATATATTTAATATTTAAAATTAAATATTAATTAAAAATTAAATTAATTTTTATTTTTAACTTTATGAGTAATAACTCAATTTGTAATATTTAATTTAATGAAGACAATATTAGCGAAACTCAATCGAAAATCTGGAGACAAAAAAGCAGATAAAAGATATTGGCACGTCTGGAACTCGAACCCAATAGCTCTGTTGCCATGCAAGCAGAAGGTCCTTGGTTCGAGTCCCAAAGGTTCCAATATCTTTTTATGATTTTTCTGTCTCCGGATTTTCGATTGAGTTTCGCTAATATTGTCTTCATTTAACCAAATAAAAAGTAAATATTGAAGTGATAGCATTAAGCAAGTATATTTGATGAACTAGTTCGACGAAGCACGCACCTTCTTTATTTCCGTCGGAAGTCTCAGAATATTTAATGATTTATTTCATAAATAATACTGTTATGTCAACATTCTTTGTCAAAATGTCAACGGCGGAGAACTACGCGCCTTAAGACAATAGTAACACCGGACTTGTTCGGGAAGGGTAAAGCCAACTTTACTCTGACAGGCGATGATAAATTGGAAATAAGGAGAAGGACGAGTTTGCCGCCAAAAAGAAAAAAATAACTCCAATGTCCAACTGTCATTGAAGTCGATAAAAAATCTTTTATTCCGTTCCGAAGGGTCCTACATTTGCCGGAATCACATTCTTCTCATAATATTATTATTTATCAACCCTGCGTCACATCAATGGCAAATGACTGTTTGACAAAGTTAGGAACAGATCCCGGAAGAGCGAGGTTAGGTGACATATTACACGGAAATAACAAAATGCCAAAGAAAAATTATTGATGTTTTATTAGGGACATGAATAGCAAAAGTTAAATATCTTGAGTTACATTAATATTTTAATCATGCTTTCATTTTAAGTGTGTGTTCTGAGTATGAGTATGTTGCCTGTGTTATATCTGTGTCTGTGTATTTTATATCTTTGTATTGTGGTCAATTGTAACTTTATTCTTTTGTCTCTTTTTAAAGTGAAAACTTTTTTAGCACCTTTGTGATTAGAAACTCGATGAAACGAAAAATAGCGGGATAAACACATATATTTATAGAATTTAGCCTGCTAGAGAATGAAATAGTATAATCGGTTTCTTCTCATTCACTTCCTTACTCATGTCAATTAGTTTTCTGAAGGTTTCACTTCTACCGCGTATGAATTGCAAACTCTGTTTTTTTGTCTATAGATTTCGCAGTTTCTCCCTAAATTTGAGATTTAGTGTTTTATAAATCTATCTATCTATATATATAAATAAAAATGGATCGCCGAAATGTATGTACGCGCATAACTTCTGATCGACTGCACCAAAATTGATTTTTTATGTGTTCGTTATTGTCAGGACAAACTTCCGGTGAGCTTTGGCATTATAAAATTTGTATAAAAAAATTGCTATTGGTGACACGTGAGGTTTGAAAACTGAATGTATGGAAAGCGGGAGGGAGGGAGTGATGGAGGGGGGAAGGGGGAAGGGGGAAAGGGGAAGGGGGAAGGGGGAAGGGGGAAGGGGGAAGGGGGAAGGGGGAAGGGGGAAGGGGGAAGGGGGAAGGGGGAAGGGGGAAGGGGGAAGGGGAAGGGGAAGGGGAAGGGGAAGGGGAAGGGGAAGGGGAAGGGGAAGGGGAAGGGGAAGGGGAAGGGGAAGGGGAAGGGGAAGGGGAAGGGGAAGGGGAAGGGGAAGGGGAAGGGGAAGGGGAAGGGGAAGGGGAAGGGGAAGGGGAAGGGGAAGGGGAAGGGGAAGGGGAAGGGGAAGGGGAAGGGGAAGGGGAAGGGGAAGGGGAAGGGGAAGGGGAAGGGGAAGGGGAAGGGGAAGGGGAAGGGGAAGGGGAAGGGGAAGGGGAAGGGGAAGGGGAAGGGGAAGGGGAAGGGGAAGGGGAAGGGGAAGGGGAAGGGGAAGGGGAAGGGGAAGGGGAAGGGGAAGGGGAAGGGGAAGGGGAAGGGGAAGGGGAAGGGGAAGGGGAAGGGGAAGGGGAAGGGGAAGGGGAAGGGGAAGGGGAAGGGGAAGGGGAAGGGGAAGGGGAAGGGGAAGGGGAAGGGGAAGGGGAAGGGGAAGGGGAAGGGGAAGGGGAAGGGGAAGGGGAAGGGGAAGGGGAAGGGGAAGGGGAAGGGGAAGGGGAAGGGGAAGGGGAAGGGGGAGGGGAAGGGGGAGGGGAAGGGGAAGGGGAAGGGGAAGGGGAAGGGGAAGGGGAAGGGGAAGGGGAAGGGGAAGGGGAAGGGGAAGGGGAAGGGGAAGGGGAAGGGGAAGGGGAAGGGGAAGGGGGAAGGGGAAGGGGAAGGGGAAGGGGCACGGGTAAGGGCAACGGTAACGCGAAGGTAAAGGGTAAGCGGAATGGGAAGGGTAAGGGGAAGGGGAAGGGGAAGGGGAGGGGGAAGGGGAAGGGGGAAGGGGGAAGGGGAAGGGGGGAGGGGGAGGAGGAAATGGGAAGGGGGAAGGGGGAAGGGGGTAGGGGGGAAGGGGGGGAAGGGGTAGTAATGTGGGGAGAGGGTAGATGGAGGAGGCGGAGTGGGAATGGGACGAATAGGAAAGGACACGCAGGGAGAAACAATTTCTTTATTAAATGGCATAGCAACGCATGCCGGGACCAGCTAGTATTATTATAAAATTGACCTGCTGGCAAAAAGATTTTGGCAGTTAAGCGGATATTTAATTTGAATAATGAAAGTAATTATAACTTTTTAGTGATGTATTTTTGGGGTATTATGCCGTGTTGCGCCACCTCCTTCTTTAGCCAACGTTTTGGAGACCATTACAGTTTCCATCATCAGAGCAGTTATCTAAGATTGTGGTGAAGTGTGTGCTTATGAATTAAATGCTTCACCAAATTGCCAGCTCCAATCCCCAAAAGAGCTGGTATTACATCTTAATTTGAAATGATTATCTACGTTTAGTTTTGGCGTAGCAGTCAATTACCTGATACCAAGAATTATTGAGCTTAGCCCCGTCGTGTCTATTATCTACCATTAAAGGGATTTTTGTGAATTTCAATTACCTCCGTAATTAGGCGTGCTATAAGCGTCTCTGAAATCTTGAAGAACAAATCCAAGGCCTAATTCAATAGTACATTATTTTTAAATCTCTGCTTTACCGGAAAATATAAAACCAACCGACCAAATAACGGAAAATAAATGACATGCAATGACCGAAACACTATAAAGCAATAACCTACATAACCTAGATATCCGATTGTCAAAATCAATGTCTGCTTGCCACCATTTAAAAACAGTTTATTATCCTTGTTGATACAGCATGTGCTTAAAGTGTCTACATGCCATACACTTTTAAGTAAATAATGCAGAGGTAAAAAATGATCCGATTATATTATTATTTCACACCTACTACTGCTAACTGCTACCATGTGATAGTTTTGGTATCCACTCGAAATGGATGGATTATTCACGTAAACCGATGTACCGTTAATCGATTGCTTACAACACACCTGACGAATAAAATAGCTAAATGTTCATTCCAGTTTATCTACGGCCTGGTATTTAAAGCAAATAGGAAGACATGTTGTATTTGAAGTGTATTTCACATTTAACATAGGTACACTCACATACACGGCATTCTGTACGTCGCTTCGATAGCCCTGTGGTTGAGAGTAGTCGCCCGATAAGCGAAAAGTTTCGGAGCTCGAATTCAGGTGGCGCCAATAAATTAATCTCGTGGGATTTTCAAATACGAATAATTTGAAGATACATATTTTAAGTTCAATATTATTATGAATAGTGGTATAGTATTTCAGTTAATAATCGTGATTGCCATTGTATAATTCATCTGGGTCCTGTAAACACGACACCGACTTGTTTTGAATGTATTCAGTTAGGTTTTTTTTTTTTATATATCTATGAATACCACACAAGAGTCCCAACTGCTCCCGTCTGGAGCCAGTGAGCCAGGCATCCCCAACTGGGGTATGCTGTGTGGCTGAAGGTAGTGGGGAGTAGATGGAGATAGGGAAGAGGAAGGTGGAGAAGTACCTAGCTATTCAGATCTGGTCACAAAACACGGCTAAAGCCATTTCAAGCAATTTTTTAATTCTGAATGGTGGTCTTACACCAGGGCGATACGGAGAGTATCTTCCACTCTGAAACGTGCTGCAAATCATCATTATCATTACATAGTATAAAATGAAGTCGCTCAAAATTTATGTGCGCGTCAATCTTTTAAACTACGCAACGGATTTTCATACGGTTTTCACCAATAGATAGAGTGATTGAAGAGGAATGTTTATATGTATAATACATGTAAATTATATAAGAGAAAAGCCGAGAAATTCAAAGAAAACATATTTTAGTCACATTTGAAATTCGTTCTACGGAAGAAATTGGAAAATAGATGTCCTAGAGTAAGTAGGTATTTGATTTGAATTATTTTATTTAGTCATTCAAAATGTATGTGCGCATAGATCTTTTAAACTACGCAACGGATATTCATGCGGTTTTCACCAATCGATTACAGTCTCTCGTATCTAGGATGAACGAAGTATGTATGAAGAATGAGTTAATGATGAATGTAAGTAAGTCTAAAGTCATGGTGTTTGAAAGAGAGAGTACGAAAACAGTGTGCAACATAGTTGTGAATGATGAATACTTGGAGCAGGTGGATGAGTTTGTGTATCTGGGTAGTATGTTTACGAGAGATGGGAAGGCTGAAAGAGATATTGAAAGAAGGGTGAATGCCGGTAACTCCATTAATGGTGGACTGAATGCCGTTGGCGCTAATAAAAAACTGGCAAAAAAAGCGAAGCTAGCAGTCCACAATGGAGTCCTGGTACCTACCCTGATGTATGGCAGTGAGGCATGGAACTAGCAGAGAAAGGATGAAAGTAAACTGAATGCTGTTGAAATGAGATGTATGAGTGGTAAAACAATGTATGATCGTGTGAGAAATGTGGATATCCGCAAAGAATGTAAGGCTGATGTAAGCATAATGAGTAAGATTAAGAAAGGGACCCTCAGATGGTTTGGGCATGTAGAGCGAATGAACGAAGAAAGTAGTTGAAGAAGAATATACGACGCGAATGTGAATGGTAGAAGAAGTCGGGGACGCCCGAGGAAGACATGGCACGATCAAGTGAATCAGATACTTGAGTCGGGCCATTTCAAAAGTCAGAATAACTGAAGAGAATGTATGAGACGATGTATGAATGTGAGTGAGGCAAAGAGTGTGTGGCAAGACCGAGTTGTTTGGCGGTCCGTCCTCTCTGCCTACCCCTGCGGGGAAACGGCGTGGTGGTTAGTTAGTTAGATAGAGTGATTCAAGAGGAAGGTTTATATGTATAAAAACATGCTAATTACAGTAGAGAAAAGTCGAGAAATTCAAATATTCAATTCAGGCAGCGAGCAGCAGGCAGCTGGCAAGCGGGTGGTGTGGATTTTATAAAGGTTGGATAATGGCGTTGTGTTTCGTTAGCCACAGCAACGTGTGGCTGGGTCTGCTAGTATACTATATATTATTTTTAAATGAATTAATTGTGAAATAACACAAATCTATCCATTAAAATTTAAACGGTTAGAAGTGTATTTATTTATGAAGTAGGGTTTTTGGTTTTAGTTTAGTTGGGTTAGCTTAGGTTGAGTTAGGTGAGGTTTGGTTAGGTAAGGTTACAGAGGAATATTTCCGTAAGTCCATAGAACCATGCGCATTCTTCTGGACAAAAAACTTACCTTTTTAAATAATAATAATAATAAAACATTTACGGTAAAAGCATTAAATATATTTTTAATTGAAATGCTGAAAATCATTTATTCGAGCACCAAAATATATTTATTTTCATAGATCATATTAATATAAACATAGAAAAAATATATAGATCGATGTAATATAGGCAATATACTCCTAGCCATATACGTACTCATTCAGACATTGAGAGTTACTAAAGATTATAAAAATGATGGGTAGTCCATCTTGCGATTGGCGTTCTAGCACAAATTCCAGCACATTCTAGTTACTAGCTGCCACTGTCCACAACTTGTTTAATAAATCATAGAAACATTCCCAAACAAACAGAGAAACACAGCTTTCACTGGTAAATTATTCATATAGATATTTCTGATGTTTTGACCAGCAGAGCGCTGCATCGGAATTGGTATAGAGTGACTGCCAGTACCGGTGGAATCGGGAATGCCAGGATGGCACAGGCCAGGAGAAGGGTGGCTAAAGGCAACAGTAACAGGCCACTGGGTACGTCTCCTAGCCCTGGCAGTGACTAGCGACGAGCTGTTTCGTGCCTCGTGAATAAAACATTGAATTCAAAGCTCACGAATGAGACTGGGCTAGTGATGTGACACGGTTAAGCAGAAGACACAAGTCGACAGGTTTATGAAATATTGCTGGTAATTTTATGGAACCTAGGAACAACGATGACCATGTGCGTCATTTTATGAAATAATTTGGTACTACCTACCAAATTTGAAATAAACATTGGGTATAATTTTTTAACATATTTATATCAAGGTTTTGTTATTCAGCGGGAAACTTTTCCATACATTTTTAGTTCATAAATGTTGATTGAAATCACCCAAAAATCACAGCAAAATTTAATAGTACATCGTTAGTCGTTAAACACTGAAACTTTTTGTATGATTCTTGTATTCTAATACTCGTATGTATTGTTTTATAATGGTTCTCCTTAAAAATGATGTGTTAAAAAATTTGCAACATCAATACAAAAAGGGATAAGAGGAAACACATACGAAAATATTCTAGGTCTGTTCGTTTTGCTTTTTTACATAAATACAATGAGACCATAATTGTATAATGAACTTCCGTTAACGGCGTTCAAACTAGGCAATCTAGGTAATTTTTGGAGGTTAAAAGGAAAACACGGAGACTTGCCGGTGGTTAATATGTATATTACATAGAAAAAGAGGAAATAGGGGAGTAGATACGTTTGTATGAACAAAACGCCACCCGCGTTTCGCCTTGACCAAAACGATCCAACACCTGAATTTTGGTTGTTAGATTGTTCTATGTAATTTTCGATTAGAGAGGCGATATAGGCACCGCTGCCCCAGAAACCATTTATTGGATAACCAACACCTCTGGCATAGATCACCTCAAGTGGTTCGCAACGTTTAGTGACTTTAAGGGGTCGTCCATTAATCACGTGATGTTTTTTAGCAACTTTTAACCCCCCCCCCCCCCCCCCTTACGTGGTGGGGGTGATATGTGGTGAGGTTTTAGACTAATCCCCCCCCCCAAGATCACGTGTATTTTTTTAGTACAAAGTATTTTGAAATTTTCAGAATATTACCTATCACGAAAAATAAATACACGTGATATCTCATTATACCCCCCCCTCCCTGGTGATATTTCGTGATTTTTTTCAGAACCCCCCCCCCCCTTTCGAGCCTCACGTGATTAATGGACGACCCCTTAGCAAGAGTGCCTGGGCTAGTGATGTGAGAATTTTCTTGGTCTTGGTGCTTGGTGGTGGATGCATCTGCCCATCTACTGCGTGGCATCTAAGAATGGTTGAGGGAGACCTTTTTACCTTCAGCAGGACTCTCTCGAACCATCGCCTTACACCGCAGTGGGAGGGATGGATTCATATAACAGTTACTCCTAGACACAGTGACCCAGATTCCTCCTCACCTCTCGTACCTGTTTCTTTCCCAGATCTTTCTTTTTTTCTATGCTTAAAAAACCCTCATTTATATTATACTAGCTGACCCGACGAACTTCGTACCGCCTCAGAATCAATAACTGCTGAATTAAATTAAGTTTTTTTATTAAGTTAAAAATTACGCAATGAAGCAATTATCGATGCCCAACTGTCCGTGTTTTGTTTTTGTCAGTATCAGAGATGGCGTTGTGAACGGATTTATATTTTTTGTGATTTTCTTACTTTTCCACTTACTTACGGGGATTTTTGAAAGGAAGCGGGTACGGGTGACGCCGCCCGGGATCCATTTATTCGATAACCAACACTTCTGCATAGGTCACCCCAAGTGGTTCGCTGCGTTTGGTGATTTAGCAGGGGTGCCCGGGTTCATGGGGTGACTTTTGTGCGTGTCTTGGCGGTGGATGCGTCTGCCCACCTGCTGCGTGGCAGGTCGGATCGAGAGAGACTGGTTGAGGGAGGCCTTTCGACCTTTCCAGCCGGATTCTCTCGACCAATGGGTCGAAAAAGTCCGTCTGGAAAGGTCAAGATAAAAGGTCAATTCCGGTTAAGTCAATGGCCTTGCACCGCAGTTGGAGGGATGGATTCACTCCCAGATACACTGACCTCAAGATTTCTACCCACCCCTCATACCTTTTTCCTTCCCAGAACTTCCTATCCTACCCTTCCTTAAAAAGACACTCCACACAGTATCCCCTAAGATGACACAGGTCCTGAGTGGAGCATTAAAAAAATGCGTTTCATTTTAGATTTATTTATTATTATTGTATTTTTCCTTTGGAGGGGTGCAGAGACAAACGTTTACCGTTTGTCTCATTTTCGACTATTGACATTTAGTGTGTAAGAAAGAGGGGCAGCGTTATATGATTAAAAACAAAAGCAAACAATCAGCGCATTGACATTTGACCTTTTTGAATTTTTGGAATTCACGCACAGTTAAATATTATACCTGTCACAATATTGCTGCAGTTCTTTCAAAATATAAGAATTCGTTCCATATAAAACGTATGAAAAATTAAATTTCTTCATAACTTTCTTTTTCATGAATTTTTGTATGTTTTAATAGTTATTCTGTTATCCGGGGCGGAGACAAATCCAAGAAATCAAAGATCATCAAAATCGGTCAAGCCGATCTCGAGTTATAAATAGTGTAATAACCCGACTTTGTTTTATATATTAAGATTAAATAATCAACAATTTATTAAAATGTAATACGTAGCATAATGTGTTATGATTAATGGCTGATGTTAAGATATCTCTTCTTTCCCACATTTATTTCTTCGAGGCAAAATCGGGGAGCCGGCTAAAGGGCGCGGACTCCGGGTTTAGTCTGCGGTTGGGCTGATAGTCATGCGCATTGTCATTGGGACTGCCTGGTGGTTTGTGGAATACCTTCTCCGAGTATTTTCTTTTTATGCATTTTATTTTCTCTTATTCCAGGCTTTCTCAACCGGGCGCAGCTCTTTTTTTCTTTTTATTTCTGTATGTATTATTCGCCATGGATTTCAGAAGAATTATTTTACGGGCTGCCACATTTATTATTCTTTTGTATCATGTTAATGTAGTACTTGCATACTGCTTTCTAACCCCGTATGCATGGACATTAAAGGGTCGTTCAAACAAATGTAGCTTTGTTCAATAAAATAGAGTCTTGAAGTGTGCGGTGAAGAGGAGAACCATATTTTTCCTTATTACGCCGTTGGGAAAGTGGTGGGGTCCTCTACAATGATGTTAAATTTTGTTATGTTTTTCTTTAGGAAACTTTTGATTAATTTCTGGCCAGGAAGGATGAGTTGTTCGACTGTGAACTAATTACTCGTATTATCAATCTCTGGGTGATTTGTTTAGAATATTAATTTGGTTCTGCGATCCCCTACATCACACTTATTATTATTACAACTAGTTACGGTTGATTGGCCCTGGTTCCTGTGTAAATTAGTAGATACAACAATAATATTATGCCACAATAGTTAACTGTTAACCATTTGGTAGCACAAACCGTGTGAGCCAAAAACATTGCACCGCGTTATAATAATACGCGCGTAATTTTAACTAGAATGTTCTAATATACCTATACTCCGCAAATTAATTTATTCACTTATAACTACCATAATATTGGAAGTAGAACTGAAAACATATATCATCGAATACAAAAATACCGAAAAGAAAATACATCGTACTTTTGACAAAAATTATTTTTTAATTCGTGATTTCTGCCATAGGTCGCCCCAAGTGGTTTCGCTACGTTTGGTAACTGAGGTTTGTCTAGGTCTTGGCGGCGAATGCTTTTGCCCACCTACTGCGTGGCCGGATTGGAGAGACTGGTTGAGGGAGACCTAACCTAGACCTCTCCAACCCGACTCACTCTGCACCGCTGTAGGAGGGATGGATTCATACGTGCGTCATTCCTGGACCCACTGACCTCCAGATTCCTACCCATCCCTCATACCCTTTTCCTTCCAGAACTCGCTTTCCTTCCTAACCCTAAAATGACCCTCCATATCCCCGAAGGTAACATTGGTCCTGAGGTATTATTTTCCCCAGGTTCTCCTGTGTGGAGCTAATGCAAAAAAACCGCATCACGATGCATGTTATTTCCATAACATCAGCGTACGTAATATGTCACACATATAATGTACACTATTTTTTATATAACAGTTCCTCAATGATATTTATAAAAAAATATATCATTTTATTAAATGAAGTCAATATAAGTGAAACTCATTCGAAAATATGGAAACAGAAAAATCAGAAAAAGATATTGACACCTCTAGAACTCGAACGCAGGACCTCTTGCTTTCCGGGCAAACGCGCTAACCACTGAGCCACGGTGTCGATATCAAATTCGGTCATTTTTAACTGCATAAACTTCGACTAAAAACCACCCACATTATCTTCATTTTCTTAACGCATATATTGTTGGCTACTTTCGAGTCCCAGAGGTGTCAATATCTTTTTCTGATTTTTCTGTTTCCAGATTTTCGATTGAGTTTCGCTTATATTATTGTCTTCATTTAATTAAACATTACAATTTGAGGTTTTACTCATAAAGTTAAAATAAAAATATAATACTTATTATGCTCGAAATATACATAGCTCGATAACTAAAGCTCAATAATAGTTCGAAAATACATTTAGAAACCTTATCTTTTGATAGGATTAGATTAATATTTTTGATATGACGTTTTTTATAGGTGTTTCACCGACGTTGAACTAATTTTCTTCGCCGTTTCAATCTTTGCAAATGATATTTGTGGCGTCATTTTTAATTGAATGAAAACCAATAACTTTGTAAAACACCACTATTTTAAAAGAATTATCAAAATGTTTCGAAACCAAAAGTTTCTTCGTCGTGATAAAATTAATATTAAATCTTATCCTGACGAAAAAACCTTTGGTTTCGACACATGTTGATAATTTTTATTAAATAGTGGTGTTTTACGAAGTTATTTGTTTTCATTTAATTAAGTTTTTTTGAGCTTTATACTTTCTTTCGACATAATTACCATTCAAAAAATACTATAATGGAATTATCTACCTACTGTTGTTACGGAAAGAAGCAATTGAAAATGAAGGGTTCTAACATTAAATTAGAAATAACTTATTTTCAAAGAATGATTATTTTCAAAGAATGATTATTTTCAAATATATAATAAACTAGCTGGTCCCGGCATGCGTCGCTATGCCACTTAATAAAGAAATTGTTTCTCCCTGAGTGTCCTTTCCCATCGTCCCGTTCCCCTTCCGCCTCCCCTTCTTCTCCTGCGTCCTCTTCCCCTCTCGCGTTCCCACTCCGTCACCTCCACCTTCCCTCTCCCTACTCTACTCCCCCCCCCCTTCACCGTCCCGCGAACCCCCCTCCCGAGTTCCCCTCCCCCTCCCGGGTCCCCCTTCCCGCGTTCCCCTTCCACCTTCCCCGCCTTCCCTCTTCCCTTTACTGCTCCCTCGTCCCGCCAACCCTCCTCCCGCGTTCCATATATTCAATTCCAGTACATTCAGTTCTTAAACAGCCCGCGTGCCACCTTTTACAATTTTTATTCAAATTTCCATTTTTCATGTATATTAAATTTGGTACCTAACATAGGTACCTATTTAAAATATCTAAAATTCTTGATTCGATTCAAAATATTAGGGGCGTACCTACTTTAAATAAATTTTTCAACTTTTCAAAAATAGAATCCTGATTGCACAATCATTCATTGTTTTGCAAAATGTCATTCTCTAACACGCGAACTGTCGAACGTGCGATGTTTTCTGTTATTATCTAATTTTCTGCGCAATTTTCTTTATTTTTCTCTCCGTAAGAACCATCCTCGAACTTCAAGGAATATTCTAAAAAAAGAATTAGCGAAATCGGTTCAGCCGCTCTCGAGATTTGCGCTTACCAACAAATTTAGCGATTCATTTTTATATTATAGATTATGATATATTTTCCACAGTCAGTATTTTTATTGAAGCTTATTAATAATTATGCAAAGATTTCTTTGTACTTTCTGGTCCAGGTATTAAAATTGAAGTCGTAATTATTATTAATTCTCCCCGCACAGGGCATGCCATTTGTATATAATTTTTTCAATGTTTTAGAAAATGGTTGGCTCGTGGTGAACAGAGTAATTAAAATTACTGTTATTTTTTCAGAATGAGTTTAGCTACGCTGCCTTTACACGATTTCATCAGAATAATATACTATATCTACAACATATCTACAACATATCTACAATATATCTACAACATATCTACAATACGGTCTTATCGGATGGGGAAGCTCATGCGATTCCACTATAAAACCAGTCCTCATAGCTCAAAGGGCAATTTTGAAAATTATACTTCGAGACCGTTCACACTTCCGTTTTAAAAACGGGACCCGCCTCCGTTTTTAAAACGGAAGTGTGAACGGGCTCTTTAGCCATCAGAACCCCTACAGACTATGTTTTTAAAGCGCTGAATTTAATGTCACTTCAACAATTATATACAAAAGATTCTAATGTACGCATTCAAAAACCAGGAAAACTTTACACAGACAAACTCGGGCCGATTCAAAAGATCCACAATACAAAATACATTCCACCAACCTACAACTATAACGACTTTTGGACGAAGAAATATGCAATACGTCTCTATAAAATTATTTAATTTACTCTTTCTTGCAATTAAAACAATTAAAAAAATAACCGAACCAAAAGGGAAGGAAGAATATATATATATACAATTTTGCAACCTAACAAAGATTAATGATTGTATTGTACTTTCTTTTTTATTTAACTTTATAATTTTCCTCTGTAATATTTCAACATTAACATTACTTATATTTCAAACAAGAAAACTTGTACAATGTGTCTTTAGAACGGAGTACCCCAGTAAGGACACATTTTTCTCTAAAAAAACTGTAAAACAAAGAAAAAAACAATAAATAAATAAAACATGATATTATAAACATTATATATTTGGCGCAATATTGTTCGCAGAAAATTAAAGGTTTTCATTTATTTTTTATCCCGAGCCTTCGATATGATGGGCAGTATGCCGATACAAATTCAACGTCTACAAGGTGTGCTACCGTATGCTGTGTGCTAGCAGCGTGGCAGGCCAGCTAGGTAATTGGCAGCAGCGGCAAATGCCAGCAGATATTATGTGAGTGCACCTGCCAATCATAGTTGTACCTAATGAAACTCACCTCTGAAACGAGGTGAAAACTTGTATCATACTTGATTCGAAAATAAATGCTGCTACATGTTCACACTGCTTACACTGCTGTAGGCAATATGGGGGTGGTGATGCCAAAGAGGTTTTTTGATTGAAATAAAACCAATCTCACGAGAAATTGTACTATCGAGTGAAAAATTGGAATAACATAAGATGTACCAAGCCTTGGAAAATCAGCGAATTCCTATCGGATTTCCAGGGACTTTGTATTTTGAACCATAGAAATTCTCCTAGCCAACCAATTTTTTTTTCGCTTGGCAAGGAACAAATTTGTTTTTCGTCACTTGCAATATAGCTTTTTTCATCTCTAAAAAGGCTGTCGCAAATTGGATGTCAAATGTAATAATTTTTCTTTTTCAATTGTCTATATACCTACAGGTTATTTTTATTGTGATAGCTCTATGAAAAAAATGATTAAGCTGAAAAATTTAAATTTAAATCTCTAGAATATTTTTGTATTTCTTGGTTATTATTTTTTTTATAACATTACTGAGTAAAATGATTATCTGAAAATTTTTATTAAATCATAAGTGAAATTTTATTTTATTTTATTTTAAAAAAAAATTTTTTTATTTTTTTTTTTTTTTTATTATTTTTTTTTTTTTAATTTTTTTTTTTTTATTATTATTTTTTATTTTTTTTTTATTTTTATTTTTTTTTAATTTTATTTTATTTTATTTTTTTTTTTTTTTTTTTTAAATCATCCGTGAATGTTAATTTTTGGGCATCATACCTATTTCATGTACCTAATAAAATAAAAATTAATAAAATAAGTATAGGATAAAACGACATATCTACCTATAGATAGATGGATATCTACATTTTTTAAAGATACGTATAATGTATATACATTTTCTGGTAAGACGGTACAATTTAAAAAATATATTAGTATTTTGCAAAAACCAAGCAAGTTATTACGAAGATAGTGCCCGCCTGCGCATAAAGGGTTTAAAAATTAGGCATAATTACTTATAAATCAAAATCCTAATTTCAGTTAAGCTTTTCCTATCCAACCAAAATATCACCTAATGTATTCGTTAAAAACCCATAAAAATTATGTTGAACGTAATATCTAGTTCTACTGAAAGATAATTAATAATTACTATACTTCCCTAGTCAATGCATTTGCCGAAAGTGGAAGGCAAGTGAAATTGATTGGCTTCGGGTAAAGTTAAATAGTTTCGTCGAGTCAAATGTGAATGATTTGATTTCTGACCTTGGAATCCTACTGCACCAAATTTGTATAATTCTTCGTGAATGAAAAATGGCACGGTTGGTGGCTTTAGTTTGAAGTCAGTGTTGTTGTATTTAAAATCTATTAATGTAGGTTGGTTCACGTAAAGTATTGTATATCAATTGCCTACCTACGTAATAATCTTTAAGCGCTATATTCCCGTGCATCTTCCCAACCATCTTTAATCTCTTAACATTCCCGATATAGATCCACGACCTGTTCGAACTTTGACAGTTTCACATTAATTCTTTAAGACGTATTGCACTGCCTTGTACACATCTGAGCTGTGAACACAATACCTAGCAGCGCATGGAGCGAGCTGGGAGTTTTCTACAACAATGCATGCAGGTAACTTATGCAACTTCCAAGGTTCTGCAGTGCCTCCACGATGTTCAATGGAGGAATGGCGCACTCATTCCCTGCCTTACCCAACGAGCTTCTGGAGTAGAACAACGAAGTTAACCAACAACGTTGCGGTGGTCGCATCCGGGTGACTCGGCTCTCCGCTAAATGAGTGATGTGATGATGATGACGATATGCAGATGATGCGGTGACCTGACTGAGTGTCCGTTCCCATTTCTGTTTAAAAATCGGATGACGTTCCCTTTAAAAATCGGATGCCCTAGTGGCTTTAGACATTAAATGAAGTTAAAAAAACAAACATTCCCCAGCCACGAAAAACTTGACAATACTTGAAAATCTCCTACTACCAATTCAATAAACGGAAAATATCGCTTGTGTTGTGATGGAAGATTTAGCCAGCCGACGAATCTGGGTGGATCCCAAACACGATGGAAAACTAAGCCACTGACCGGTCAACATTGATCATACATGATCCGGCACGTTTTGTCGGAAGGATGATCAGCGCATCGGGTCCAATTAAAAATCTTGTTGGAACTCGCTCGTTCATAGGTTTGTATGAAACTGTTCATAATTGCTGCCTTGTGGTTCCGGCGTGAGTCCTGCGACACCCCAACCCCTCCACCCGCCTGCTCGGGGTCGCAAGGAAGAATGCACGCAGCGTCTGCGTGGTTTTCCGATTTTTTGTCGTTCCGTTTTTTAAACGGAAGTGAGAACAGGGCGTCCGACATCCGGTTTGTGTTGTTCGATTTTTAAAGTGGGAATGGGCACTAATGAACATTAATTTAATTTTATTGAATTTTTAATTTTATGTTGAATTTTACTCATCTGTATGACATCTTTATGTAGATACCTAATTTGTTTCATTTAATTTGTATTTGTTTTTATTATTTTTAATGGCAAACTGGAATTGCACTGTCTTCCCGGTCCTGCTGGATTAAAAGCCTAAAAGTAAAATAAAAGAAAATTGATTAAATTAGTAATAGAGATTTTGGTATAGATATATTTAAAATGTTGTACTTTTAAATTACTGCCGCTCGTCAAATTAAATGTAGGTACGTAATACTTAATATATTATAAATATAATTCGTTTGCCGTACAAGTGTTCCAGTAATAACAAACGCGTAGGAGTATGGTTAATCAAATCGGTTTGCTAAATTTATCGTCCTTGTATCTATAATAATAGATGAATTGAATGTTATGTGGATTGCCTTCTTGGTACGTACTGATGTAATATGAACCTCCTAACCCAGTATGAATTGATGTATTGGAAGATGTGGGATCAATTTAATTCATGGCCCATGAATTATCTATTTTCAACCAAGTGACGCAAGTTGGTGTGAATTTAAGATGATGTTGTTAGTGACTAACTAACTAACCATCACGCCGTTTCCCCGCAGGGGGTGGGCAGAGAGAACGGACCGCCAAACAACTCGGTCTTGGCACACACTCCTTGCCTCGTTCAAATTCATACATCGTCTCATACATGCTCTTCTATTATTCTGACTCTTGACATGGCCCGACTCAAGTATCTGATGTGCCATGTCTTTCTCGGGTGTCCCCGACTTCTTCTACCATTCACATTAGAGCCATATATTCTCCTTAGACTCTTTTCCTCGTTCATTCGCTCTACATGCCCAAACCATCGAAGCGTTACTTTTTTAATCTTACTCAGTACTCTTACTTCAGCCTTGCATTATTTGTGAATCTCCACCTTTCTGACATGATCATACATGATTTTACCACACACGCGACTCAGGTATCTAATTTCTACAGCATTCAGTCTACTTTTATCCTTTTTCTGCCAGTTCCATGCCTCACTGCCATACATCAGGGTAGGTACCAGTACTCCATTATGGACGGCTAGCTTCGCTTCTTTGGACAGTTTTTTGTTGGTGCCAACGGCGTTCAGTCTTCCGTTAATAGTTACCTGCATTCATCCTTCTTTCAATGTCTCTATCAGCCTTCCCATCTCTCGTGTTGTTAGTAAATAACTTAAATAATAAATTATAAGTTACTGTGGTAAAACACAAATATAATACAGTATTTTTATATACTCGTAGCATTATTATACACTTTTATGTTCCTACCATCCTGCTGGTGGATGTTTGAGTAGGTATGGTGAATTTGATGTGGTCATGCACAATTAAACGAACCAGCTTATATCAATATGATGAAATAATTTTTGGAACCGTAGTCATAATATTAAAATGTTCTGGCAGCGCCAATTTCGAGTTTTAGTAATATCAAACATGACTTTATCAAATTTAATTAGTTTTCTAAAAAACACACTCCACTTAAATAAGTACAAAATATTGGTATTTAAGGGCGCCCGCAGACGACAACTATTGCAGCAACTATTTGTCGCAGTCTTCAAATTGGGTGCGAACACGAGAGATTTTAGTTGGGGCAACTATATCCTGTTGGCCTTCATTCCAGCCACGGTAATTACAGAGATTACAGAGATACAGAGATACAAGGCATTACAGAGAGACAACCGCATTTATAAAACATATGCAATATTATGGGTAGTACTTTAGAAAATTGGTAATACTAGTAAAATTTGAACTCGCAACAGTGTTCGAAGACTTTAGATATCTTTAGATATAATCGTTCAGACTCGGAGAAAGTTGCGGTTGCTGGCAGGCGTGACTGAAAACTATCCCAACTAAAAGGACTCTCATGTGCGCACCTTTGTAAACCGTAATGAATTTTTCTGCAACTAAAGTCTTTCATCTGCAGGCGCCCTAAATTTTTAATTCTTTTCGAAAAAACCGATGGTTTTGAATGCGTGTTGTGCAAAAAAGAGTATTTACATATTTTTTTATATAATCAAATCTCTTTTGATACCAACGATTAGCCTAGATATGAGCTTGAATTATTTTTTTTTTACATTAGCTTTACACAGAAGGCCCGAGGAAAATAATTCTCCTCAGGGCCTATGTCATCTTGGGGATGCTGTGTGGAGTCTTTTTAGGAAAGGAAAGCGAGGAATTTTTTCGAAGGAAAAGAGTATTAGAGGTGAGTAGGAATCTAGGGCTCAGTGTGTCCAGGAGTGTCAGAAGTATTAATCCATCCCTCCTACTGCGGTGCAAGGCGATGTTCCGAGTGAGTAAGGCTGGAGTAAGTCAAAGGGACTCCTCAAACACTCTCTCCAGATCCGGCCTGCCATGCAACCGGTTGTGCAGATGCATACGCCGCTAAGTCCCGGACAAACTTCACCTCATGAAAAAACGATTTTATTAATAAGAATGGTTGAGTTGGGTTCCATAAAAAAAAAATCTCCGTTCTGGTGTTCACATTATTGTTTAAGTTTCGAGTCGATTTACTTTACTCTACCTCTATGGCAGGACGCAAATTTCAATTTATGTACGATGCAGTAGGGCATTAAGGTTGAATGTAATGTAAACACATTGACGTGACTGAACAAAGATTTTATATATTCCAGTAAAGTGAACTGCACCACCTCCAATCTATGTCCCACAACCTGTTTGTCATCCCAACTTTATGCTATCTACGATAATTAGTATCTAACATATCACGTAGACAACAATTATATCTATGTTGGTAGTTACCTAATTAGAAATAGACAGAAGACAAATATTTGTTAAAATCTGGCAATCAAGCCCTTCAGCGGTCGCGCGCGGTCTGTGAGACCACAGCGAACTTATTTTACTGATTATGCGCTAACTATAAACAATAAACGTTTCCATCATATCCTCGGGGGGTAAGGTACGTCCCATCATTACTCCAGTGACATTCGTCAGTGACAAACGCACGTGTTATTTTGTTTACATTTGCGGTCTCAGATTCCACGTGCGACTGTTTATGTACTTGAAAAATCTCTTGAATAATATTGAGAGCTGGGTGAGTATTTTGTGATATTTGTATTACATTATTTAGAACTTTGCTTTATTTTACGTAAATACTTTATAAGAAATAAGTAGTAGTAAAATGTTTTGTTGTTTCGTTATTATATTAATTTATAGCGCTGTTTTGTGTCAAATGTCTAAAAAATTTAAATAATGACTTAAACTATAACGTACAAATTAAAAAGGGATTTCCAATTATTTATTTTTTATTTATACAGATAAAAAACTTTTTTATTATATGCTAAATGCAATATCATGAAATATTCAGTCGTTTTCTAAAACCAGACGCCTAAAGTTGCGGAATCGCAGACCGCGCGCGACAGCTAATGTTCGGGGCAAGGGTGCGTCTACTGGAAGGTTAAAATACCTAGATTAAACTATAATTGAACAAAAAAGAGGATTTTTTTTTAAATTTTCCCAAGATGGCTTTTGAATCCATGATCTACGGAGCTTATAATTCTTCTACGAAGTTCGTAAGGTGAATAAAAATTCAAATCATAAACCGACATTTTGTTGAATATCTTCTGAAAGGCGCTTGAAAAAACTAGAAATTAAATACATTTTTTAAATATTAGCTACACTCAGAAGGACCCGAGGAAAATAATTTCCCTCAGGGCCTATGCCATCTTAGGGGATGCTGAGTGAAGGGTCTTTTTCGGCAGAGGTAGATCTGGGAAAGAAAAGGGAATGAGGGGTGAGTTAGAATCAGGGGGTCAGCGTGTCCAGGTGGCGAGGTGGGTTTAGCTTGGGAGATCATAGGGACTTCCTGATCCGGCCAACCACAGACAAACCTGACCCCATGAATCCGGGCACCTTTTGAGTCACCAAACGTAGCGAGGGATTTGGGGTGACCTATGGCTGAGGTGTTGGTTATGCAATAGATGGTTCAATGAGCGGCGGTACACATACTCGCCTTCCAAATTGATGACATAGAACTTTAATACATTATTTAATATGTTTTAAGCTTGCAATTACTAATATTAACATAATTTGAATTTGTGAGGCGGGAATGGGTACCGCCGCCCCGGGAACCTTTGACCGGGACCAGGACACACTGAACCTCAAATTCCTACCCACCCCTTAAACTCTACTCTCTTTCCCTTCCTTAAAAAAAACCCCCCACACTGCTTCCCCAAAGATGACATAGGCCCTGACGGAAATTATTTTTCTCGGGGCCTTCTGTGTGGAGCTCAAGTAAAAAAAAATTGATAGATAAGATCTTATAAAGATATAATATAAATTTATGTTACAAAATAAACACAAATGTTGTCACATATAATACATAGCATATTTGACTTCGTGGGTATCATGAAAAAAACATCATTTCAATGACTGTAAAAAATTTAAATAGAAAAATGTAATAATATTTCATGGAAATTTTAGAGGATGTTATTATTTCAAATGAAATAAGCCTGCTCAACGTTAGAAAAACAATTGACAATTATGTTGTAAAACATTGTGCCATAGAAATAATGAAGGTCGTAGAAAAAGCAGGATATTTCAGTTGGATTAACTGATTAGAGGACGAGTGAAGGACTGAAGTAGCGTATGACTTAATTCTGATAGATGGGCAGAGATACGTATAATTTATGTCTGTCTAAAAAAAGGCAGAGAATTTTTTATTTATTTTACGACTTATAAAATATTGTACGTACAAAATATTATGGTGAATTTGATTACAATAATGGCATTTCTTAGTCATCCGTTGGAGTCTCATGTTGAGGCAAACTAAAGTTATTTATTTGTTCTTATGAAGCGGATACTTTGTGATGTGACATTATTAATTTTATTATACTGCCCTGATGAAGCTACGGGTGTAGCGAAACCCGGTCGGTGTAAAGTATAAACATAAAAGTGGTGTTTACAAAGCTATTGTTTTATTTTAAACTAGCAAACCCGGCCACACGTTGCTGTGGCTAACGAAACACAACGCCATTACCCAACCTTTATAAAATCCACACCACCCGCTTGCCAGCTGCCAGCTGCCTGAATTGAATATTTGAATTTCTCGACTTTTCTCTACTACAATAAGCATGTTTTTATACATATAAACCTTCCTCTTGAATCACTCTATCTATTGGTGAAAACCGCATTAATATCCGTTGCGTAGTTTAAAAGGTCTATGCGCACATACATTTTGAAAGACTAAATAAAATAATTCAAATCAAATACCTACTTACTCTAGGACATCTATTTTCCAATTTCTTACGTAGAACGAATTTCAAAAGTGACTCAAATATGTTTTCTTTGAATTTCTCAGCTTTTCTCTAATATAATTTACATGTATTGTACATATAAACATTCCTCTTTAATCACTCTATCTATTGGTAAAAACCGTATGAAAATCCGTTGGGTAGTTTAAAAGATTAACGCGCACATACATTTTGAGCGACTTCATTTTATACCATGTAATGATTAAAGTTATTTAATTCCATTTTATTTGTATTCTATGTGGTTGTTAGTGTTCTTTTTGGATTTTTTCATTGACGTCTTTCACTCAGATTTTTATTCTTGATTTTTACTCATAAATTTTTTATATCTGGGGGAAGGATGTCGTGGAGTTTTGTTGCAAAATAAATGTAGTTTCCTTGTTGGATTGTGGTTTTATAACTTGTATTTTTATGTGCTTTTGATTAGATCTTGTGTGATGGATGCGCGGTTTAGTAGAGAATTCCGTATTTTTAATATTTTCAATAATATATTTTTAATATAATGAAAAATAAATAACTTCGTTTACACCACTATATAATTAACAATATCAACATGTTTCAATAACAACGTTATCTCCATCAGGACAAGATGTTAATTTAAAAACCAAAATTACAAACAAGTATAGACAAATTAGAACCAGGACAATCTCTACATCACTACATCTTCTCAACATATTATTATAAATTAAAGTCCCTCGCGTCGTCTGTCTGTCGGTCTGTCTGTCTGTCTGTCTGTTAGCGATGAACTCGAAAACTACTGAACGGATTTTCATACGGTTTTCACCAATAGATAGAGTATTTCGTGAGGAAGGTTTAGGTTTGTTATTTGTCAAGGATTTGTTGAAACATAACGATAATTGTTAGAAGTGTCGGAAAAATCAAGCCGCCTGGTAGCTTTCATCGAAAACGCTGCCTAATCCTTTTGGGATATAATAAAACAATGCATGGTGGGATATTCCTCTTTTATAGATCTACAAAAAAGTCCGCGAAGGCACGTAAAATGGTCACGTACATTGCGTTCACGTACATTCTTCTAAAAAAATGGTCACGTACATTGCGGTAATTGAAAAGTTATTTAGACGGATACAATATTAATCCTTATTAACTTAAATACGTTAGTTACCCCAAGCATTTCATGCACATTATTATAATCTATTACACCATCCCTACGTATTATAAATTAAAATCCTCCGCGGCATCTGTCTGTCTTTTTGCGATAAACTCAAAGACGGCGGTGGTTATAAAGGTTGTAAAACCATCCAGTAGATGACGTTGTGTTTTATTAGCCACAGCAACGCGTGGCCGGGTCAGCTAGTATATTAAAAAGGAGAGGTAATTAATTGCTTAAAAAATCTCATATAAATAGTTATATGAAATTAAATTTAGAAATTATTTAAGGGTATATTAAATTGCATTTAGATAATAAAAAAACTTTTAAAACAAACAATGAAAACAGGTAGTGTTAAAAATAAAATAAATAATTATTATCGGGATGTTCTATATTAGCGCCGTCCGAGTATACATTTAGGCACAATCAGGTTTTAAAAATAATCCACCAAAGTTTGGTAATTAAACATAACTTGAATGACTGCCGTAATATAGTACCATATTATGAATATGAACCAAATTCATTTTTAGAAAATGAATTTTATAATTGGCATTCTCGGAATATAAAAATATTACCATTTGTTATTTCGGCTACTGGCATTATACCTAGGTCTCTGATTCAAAATTTAGGCGTTTTAGATTTGTCAAAGAATTTATATATAAAAATGCAAAAATCGGTAATTTTAAATACATGTAGGATTACAAAAGATTTTTTAAATATTTATATTGAGGGATCAGTAGGATTTATAGGTTCAATTAGGAATTCCACAGAGCCGAACCCTCTGATATGAAAATATCTGGAGTCGGTGAATTATTTTCCCATCTGGTCTCTGGTAGGTTGACATGTTGTTCTTGTATTGTTTTGTAATTATAATACGTATAGTGCAATTGCATAACGTGGATTGACCAGATGATCATTTGGGAAGTGTGTTAATATTAATTGTAAGTATGAATAAGAAAATAAATTTAAAAGATGGCTATTTTAAAAAAATGTTTGGTTGTTTATAATATTTTATTTACTATTAATGCTTTTACTAATATCTAAAATTCTAAATTATCTGATTGTATGCCCGTAGTGTTAGTATGTAAAATTTTAAGACCTTAGTTAATATCAAAAGAACGACTTGTTTCCAAAATATGGTCGGCAAATTCTGAATAATTATTATTACTTAAACATCTTATATGTTCCTTAACTCTAATGTTAAAATTTCTAGAAGTTTTTCCTATATAAAAAATTTACAATCATTACAAATTAATTTATAAATCCCAGATTTGTTAAAAAAAATCGCATTTATCCTTAGTATTTACTATATAATGTTTTAATTTATTATTTGTATAAAAAGCTGATTGGATATTATCTAGCGTGTTTTTAATTATTAAACTTGAAGTGTTATTATTTAAAAATATTATTTTTCTCCAATTATTATCAATATATGTTTAGTTTATGTTTGCTGAACATTCGCCGTTGAGAATATTTTAACTGCAAGTTAAGGTCGAGGTAGATGCTTACAAAGGGTAAGGACTCAATGAATTTTTCATACAAGATAAAAAATGCAAAGCAAAAAGTTGTTTTTTTAAGATATTTATTTATTTATTTATTGTGAAAAACAGTTAACATATATATCCAATTACATTTCACAATTTTTAGTTAATAGTGTAATACATTAATTATATAGGTACATTAATATTGACAGGTGCTAAAGAATACTTTTATTTCGCTCTTGAAATGATTGTAGTTCGATTGAAAAATGTCAATTTCAGAAGAAAGGTTTAATAGTGAGTCATTCTCCCCAGAGGCTATTGCTAGATTCATCCAAAAATCATCGGGTACGTTTCGACTACTATACACAAAAGAGGTTGATACACTTCCAATAATAACATCAAAATTTTCAACCCATCAGCGCCCTCAGCACGTGCAATTTCAGTGAAGGCTTTTAGACCAAAACTTTAAGGGTCATAATTTAATTTCCTTTTCTGAGTGCCAGTTGTTTCACAGAATTTAAACAACTCATCAAATTTCAAAGTTGTTTTTGAATAGTTTGAAAGTTCTATTCGAGTTTTGCTATAATTTCGTTCATTTGAAATAACTGACCAATAATAATACATTAACAGAACTTGAATAGAACCTTTACAAAACTTCTAAATAAACTTGAAAATTTGAACAGTTCGTCAAATTTAGAAGTGAATTTTCAGTTTGTGAAAATTCATATACATGTAAAAGAAAAATCCCTTCAAATTTGAATCCTATAGTGTCAGTTAGAATGCAATCATCAGCTGTCACTTGTTTTGTTTTTTTATTATTTGATTGTACAATATGAGATTTTATTAGAAGAAACCATTCAAAGGAAAGTGATATAAATAAACATAAATGTCGTTTCTTTGTTAAAAAAACTTTGCAACCCAAGTGTTTTATTTATAAATTATTAGAAAGGAATTAAACCTCTCAACTTATTGTATATATTCTGTTACTAAACTGTGATGAATTGCATTGATCAACAGTGAAAATTAGAAAATATCGTAGCTTCCCGCTTTAATTAAAAAAGAAAATATCAATAACTTATAAAATGGACACACCTACGACATCTATCGGATCAAAGTAAAGTGAATTCATATTTACGGTAGGGATCTATAATTAGACAAAGTGAGACGAGTATTGATTAAAAAATCACAGATGGTATCAACAAATAACCACGGACGAATACGAGGATTGAAACAACCAATCAAATAGCAGGAAAAGCAATTAAAAATTGAGTCGGCCTATCAGCAAGAAGAGGGCCGAGCCCATTTTTAGAACAAAGGATCGACCTTTGGACTCGGCAATTAAGAATGTAATTAATTATCCTTTCGTTTTCATCGGACCGAGAGGTGAATAAACTCCATGGGAAACAATAGTCGATTCAGGGACATAAGTACGATGAACCCGAGAAATGTTATGAAGAACGGGTACATTCCAGAGATCGGAAACCTTAGTTCTCGAATGCATTGAAGCATTTTAGGTGCGAAAAAAACACACTTGAATAATGATGGAAAAATTTTATCAGTAATATATTGAGTAGAAAACGCAGGGATCGAGAGGCACGTCTGCGGGAGATTTCCATCTATAATACGATTGTTTGTGACGACCGGAGATGATCGATTCGAGGGAAAACGTGCTAAATGAAATGGAAATGTTGAAAAAACAATGGAAAATTATTGTTATCAATTCTAGACGGAGCGAGGATATTACGATGAAATGTTAAGGGAGAAAACGTCAAAAAAAATTAGAGTTTTAAAGAGTAGACGAGGGTACATTTCAGAGGTTTAGTGCAGTAACAAGTGTTTGAGAGGAAAATAGAGTAGAGTACGGGGGGGAGTGAAATATGCTGAAAACATTGCGATAGATTTAACTCAGGAAAATGAGTCATTTTACGTAATTAAAATGGAGATTATAGTGTAACATAGTACGCGACTGTAGGGAAAAATGAGACATTACAATGGTTGTCGATCTCAAATGTATTTTGTTGTGATAAACAAGGAATATTCGAACATGAAAATTGTTTAGATAAGAGCAATTAGTCGTTAAAAGAGCTATAAAAATTATCATGGGTCTTACGTAATATTTAGATTATAGAATTCACATAAAAGTTAACGACACTGAAATAAAAGTGAATTTATTGCCAGGTGGGTACAAAAATTAACGTATACAACTGTCAAAGCATATGGTTTATGGGATTTTGGGTAGGAGCGAGACGAAATTTGTAGGACGTTCTCTATGAAGCAATAAAAATTACAGAAATTTAAGGGCCGAAGTGGGGGTATCTCCTATAAAAATGTTAAAAATGATATATTAATTAATAACAAATAGAAAATGAAATTTTCCAAGAGGCAGCAAACATCAAAAAACGATATGGGGAGTACAGTGAAAGGAGGAGAGAGTAGATACGACAGAGAAAAACCAAGGAAATCTTAGATTAACAGTGAATAAAATAAATACGGCTTGAAATATAAAAATTTATAGAGATATGAACAATAGCGTGAGAATAAATAAAGAAATTCATGGAAAGAGTGTCGTGAATAAAAGAAAATTCGAGGAAAAAATGAAAAATTCAAATATACGACGTAAATAGAGAAAATTCGGTTTTAAATGGAAAGGTTCATATAGAATACAGAAAAACTCGAGGAAAAATAAAAAAATAAAAATGAACAATTTGCGAGAAAGACTTCGACATGAAGATATCTCTGATAGGCGAATTTGGGAACAGATTTGGAACATATGGTAGATGCCGTACGCATGGACATGTTGCGAAATAGATGAAAATAGAACTTTAAAATTATTAAATTCAAGCTAATTTTGTATGAACACCAGGACAAAGGAAGTTGGGCGATTAAACATGGATCTTACTGAATCCGGGTCTTATAAGTATGGAAGTACGGGACAGAAATTAAAGGATCAAACGCGGAAGGGATTAATGGACAGCATTCGACAATAATGAGGAGATTTCAGGAAATTACGATTTGATAGAAATTAGATTGGTTTATTACAGGAAATTCAGATACGCTCATTTGGACCTGAGAGGGGTATAAAAGACGAGACAAATGCCAGTTGGAGAGAGTCTACGGTCGTGGTTGAAAGGGTTAAAAGTTCGCGAGTCGTGACAAAACGTTTGGTAATTTAAAGTTGAAAAATTCTAAGTGATAATTATTGTAAGACTTAGGAAAATTTTCACATTCTAGCCAGTGATCTACAAAAAAAAATACTTTGCAGTTAGAGTCAGTGAAAATAAAAATAAAGTCAACGCATTAATTACTTGTGAAAAATAAAAGTGCTCGTGATAAATACAATTTGTATTAGGGGAAAATTCGGATTTTATAATCACTTAATATTGTATTTTAAACTTAGAAATTTTGCGTCTAATATTAGTGAAATAAATAACTGAAGTGATGTGATAATTAAGTGTGAAGAAGTTATAATTAAATACGTGTGTCCAATCTAAGTGAAAAGTGTTCTAACAAATAATAAATATTTAAATTAATTACCTTAAATAATAATAATAAAACAAAATAATATTTATTAATACATAAAAGTTCGGAGGGATAAAAATTTATAATTAAGTGTGAAGAAGTTGTAATTAAATACGTGTGTCCAATCTAAGTGGAAAGTGTTCTAACAAATAATAAATATTTAAATTAATTATCTTAAATAATAATAATAAAACAAAATAATATTTTATTAATATATAAAAGTTCGGAGGGATAAAGATTTAATTTAACAACAATTTACCATCTCGAATTTAATCGTGAAGTAACTATCATTTAAAGTGTTTTTTAACCAACGAGTTTTGAAATAAAATACAGTTTAGAACGATAGAGTTTATACATCATTTAAATTAATTAGATTAAACAAAAAAAAAAAAAAAAATTCAAGTCAAAAAATTTATTTTAATTTAGGAAAATAAAAATTAATTTAGGAAAATTGCAGCAAGGTTTAACCATGTATTTCCCGGTCGGAAAACCTGGTAGGGGTAAGTTTTTTTCCGTTATAAAATTTTACAGATTCCAAGGAGAAAGCGGAATTCAGCAAACGTTGGTATTTGAATAAATTATTGTAACAAAATATTACTCGCTTAATATGTGATATGTAACTATATTAAAACATTATAAATATAATAAGTATATTTTATATATATATATATATATATATATATATATATATATATATATATAATTTTATTGTTCCCAAGAAAAATTTTAATCAAAAAGAAAAACACTTATATAAAAAGAGGAAAAAAGGGTATCGATTCCTACCTCTGAATTCATCAATAACTGTTAAAAATAGTTGAAATTTCCAAGTCAATGTTTTGTATTTAATTTTATATATGTATTAATATAACTTCAGAAAATCCAGAACATTTGAAATAAGTTATGATATTGGAAATTATTTCAATCATAATATAGTAGTATATACCAATATTATACATTATTTATTGAGACAAAGTATATAAAAATGAATAAATATGTATACGTAATCGGGGATCAGACTAGACAATTGCGCTAAGTACATCATTATCAGACAAAGAAAAAAAATTAGAGCCATCTCACACGTCTTCGGGAATGTCTAAAGTAAACACATCATAAGCTTTGAATCTAGGTCACGAGGACGTCGGGAATGTTTACATAACTCAAATTGTTTACAAAATAAGTCGGTCACTGGGACACTAGTTCGAATACGGTAAAAAGGAGAAAAAATTACCTTGATTAGTGGATATCGTACTTAGGTATTAACTTCTAGGAACGGGATAAAATTATTATATTGCGCAATTATGAGAAACAAAAAAATAAACACAATCTTTAATTTGAACGTAAAGAGATATCTATCAAACTAAACAATTGAAAATAAACAGATTTATTATAGCAAATCAAATAAAAGGTGTAATGAAAAATTACATGAAGCAGCTGATAGATCACGGGATAGTTCAATAAGGTGTAATGAAAAATTACATGAAGCAGCTGATAAATCACGGGATAGTTTAATAAAATGTATTGAAGATTTACATGAAGCAGTTGATAAATCACGGGATAGCTTAATAAGGTGTATTGAAGATTTACATGAAGCAGTTGATAAATCACGGGATAGCTTAATAAGGGGTAATGAGGATTTACATGAATCAATTGAGAATCACGGGATAGTTAGAATTTATCAAAAGTTGAACATTGGAGGAGAGAGAAAGAAAAAAAAATACAGTTCAACCAACAGAAGGCAGTGGTCGCTTCTATAACAAGGACCATTAACCAAACCATAGAGATGACGGATCTCTCAAACAAAACCGTCAACAAAAACCAAACAAAAGCTTGGAGTTTTGGCGAATCTCCAGAACACATCGCCAGATAAGATCTTAATATACTAGTATCTATTTATATCCCCCACTATTCTTACGTATGTATTCGGTATCAACCTTAGAATTTCGCAGAATTCGATGGACGAGATCCGAGCTTGAAATGCGATGCAAGTAGTTTCGTATTGCAAGTTATAAACCTTCCCAAAAAATATGTTTACATATATATCTTTTTATGTACTGTTCATTGGATGAAACGAACTCACTTACAATTAGTGCTTTAGGCCTGTCGGGTCACTCTCGTCTCATTTCTTGAACGTGGAGGGAGGCTTCACGACCCGTAACTCCACACAACCCCGTGAGTATATGATTGCATATAGGACGAAACCGGTTCGCCCTAAGTAAATAGTAAACTTTGGAGGAGTAGGAATTCGGAAGTATCTAGGCTCGGGGGAAGACCTGAAGGCAGTGCATGATGGCGAAAGGAAGGTTCGGTTGGGACGCGATAACTTAGGTATCAATCAATCGAACCGTGCCAAAAGATTGTGCGAATTTTGGGTTGACACCTGATCACCTTGCTTACTTGATGGAGGCAGGAGCCAAATTTTGCCAGAAAAGGGTTATTCTGAGTTCGTCAAATATGCAATTAACTAATTACATTAACCTACTAAACCCATCTTTATATGTACATTATAGCATCTGAAACAAAATGGAGGGGCGCCAAGCAGATACAAGATACAATCATAATCAAATTTACTAACATTTAACCATTTGAGTTATATTTAATTATCTGTTCAATTAGTCATGTGTAGTTTCGATTAGTACTGATTATTTACGAATTCATTAGGATGTAGGGAATCATAATAAACGACAAAGGGAAGTTAGCTCATTTAGAGAAATTACTTAAAGTTTAGATTTGCAAGAGAGAGACCAATACAGTTTGAAATTCAACGCTCCGTTTAGAATCAAACGGGTTACCACAAAAATGAAAGTAATTAAAGTCCTATATCATAAATAAAAAAATTACACAACGTTTGATGGAGTTTAATTACAACCTAAATACGAAAATATTTAAGTTCAAAGTCGTAAATAACGTATTTATTAGTTAAGTACATATATCTCTAAAGGTATGTAGTACAAGGGAGCTTTAAGTAGCTTTCTGTAGTTATCAGAGGAAATAAGAGTCCAATTTTCATAAAGGCTTGTGTGACGTAGGGGAGGAATTTTCCATCCCTACCACACATATGCAAAGCCTTAAGAATTTAAATATCGATCAGAGCCAAGAGAAAACGAAAATTTACGACTGGTGCCAAGTGCACAGGAGTAAATAAATATAGGAGTAAATAAAATACAGACAAATATACGAGGAAGGAAGAACATCACAACATCCATGGACCAGTTACTGCATAAAACTGAAATAATATTCGACCGGTCAGTGGCTGATTTGGCTTCGCGTTTATTCAGTTCAATTTCTCGGCGGTTCAAAGTCCTCCATCACGACAAAAGTAACATTTGTCGCTTACTGTGGTGGTGGTATAAGATTTTCAAATATTATCAGGTTTTTCAGAAATATCTGTCTTTCTTAACAAAAAATACAAATATACATCTATCGCAACTTGAGTAGAACTTTCACAGAACCTGAAAATTAACTTCGATGTTTGATGATTTGTTCAAATTCTATGTAACAAGTAACAACCCGTCCAAAATGTTTTCATCTAATTTCAGATGTTCAATAGTATCCAGACAAGTATTAAGTGAGAACTGAAGACTTAAGCCACAAGGAGTGAGTAATCCGATAAAAAAACTTTCCCACATGTGAGGTAGTTGTGGTACGTGTGCACGTGTGCAGTTAGCTTTTTTTTTAATTTATATTAACCTCAATTTAGAGGGCAAGGGTAATCTCTCAATCGTGTTTGACCTTTTCCAGGATCAAGTACTCTTATTTTTTTGCGACATTAATACTTGGACTAATTTAGGGCAGATAATACTACATCTTATTTGGCTATGCATGGTGAATTCAGAGAGCAAGACATACCCACGTTCTAGCCATAATGAAAAAGGATAGATTTTTTTAACAAAACATTTTTGAAATAAATAAAAAGAAAACACTTTGTTTACGTCACTTTATTATTTCTTCCGTCTACCGGTTTCGGTACCTCCGTATCATCATCGGGACTGAACATAAAATACTCATAAGTATTTTAGTATATTAATATATAATTAAGTATTTTAATATATTAATATATAATTTAGTATTTTAATATATAAGTATTTTATATTCAGTCCTGATGATGGTACGGAGGTACCGAAACCGGTAGACGGAAGAAATAATAAAGTGACGTAAACAAAGTGTTTTCTTTTTATTTATTTAAAATGTCAAGTCACAATGTGTTTGCTTCTTTTGAAAAAAAAAAAAAAATTTTTTTTCTACTATATTTTTTCTGTGTGAGGAATTGTACTATACTGTACGTATAAGAATTTTTAAGTGAAAACTTCTTTAGCACGGTTGTGATTTGAAACTCGATGAAATGAAAAAGCGACACTAAAAGAGACAAACACATACATCTACAGGATTTAGCCTGAGAGAGAATGAGATAGAATAATGGGTTTCTTCTTTGTGCGGTGCTTCGTAGCCTCCCTATGTTTAGTTACCCTCTCTTGTCTACTTTACTGAAAGTTTCACTTCTACCGTGTGTGTGGCTTTATTTTGGAAACCTAAAATATGAAAATTATTTCATCGCCTCATGGGAAACAAAGGGTTTTCATTTTTTACGATAAGTGTTTTCAACTATGAATATGGACATAATCAAGCGACAATTTTTTTTTCTAGGAGATGGGATAATTCGGGTAATTCTGAAAATACTGAGTTAAAACTTAAATGAATTATTCAATCAGTGACTTCTATTTTCTCTTTTTCGTACTTAATTAATCTAATTATCCATTGACATCCCAATGTCCAACTCCGCCGTTAGAGGCCTCCAAGTACAAATATTATGCTACCTAACCGATAGGAGATTATTTATTATCATAGTGTAACTTTCTGCTGTTGAATATAAAAATACTGTTTTTAGTAAGAATCTCTTTCTCATATTCTTGCCTTTGCAAAAAGATCATGTTAGAAGATTCAGATGTGGGTATCGGACGGTATCTTATAAATTCAGAAGTGTTCAAAGTGTTGTTGATTCAATTACAATTGTCTAAAGTGTATTATAAAAATAAATGACTCGACTAAGTGTTTGGAATTTGCAGAAGGTTCCATTGTAAAAAATACCTGGTCATGAAATAATTACTAACACACTGCACGCCATTAGAATTGAAGTGATAATAAATAATACTCTCCGTATTGTCCTGGCAAAATACCACTTTATTGAACTGATAGATACAAAAATAATGCTGAAAATTTTAACACTTCACTTCCAGTAAATTTACAGTGATCCGAACATTATGTTATAAATATTATTCCCCGCAGGGGGTGGGCAGAGAGAACGGACCGCCAAACAACTCGGTCTTGGTACACACTCCTTGCCTCGTTCAAATTCATACATCGTCTCATACATGCTCTTCTATTATTCTGACTCTTGACATGGCCCGACTCAAGTATATGATTCACTTGGTCGTGCCATGTCTTTCTCGGGTGTCCCCGACATCTTCTACTCTAATCTTACTCAGTACTCTTACTTCAGCCTTGCATTATTTGTGAATCTCCACCTTTCTGACATGATCATACATGATTTTACCACACACGCGTCTCAGGTATCTAATTTCTACAGCATTCAGTCTACTTTTATCCTTTCTCTGCCAGTTCCATGCCTCACTGCCATAAATCAGGGTAGGTACCAGTACTTCATTATGGACGGCTAGCTTCGCTTCTTTGGACAGTTTTTTGTTGGTGCCAACGGCGTTCAGTCCTCCGTTAATAGTTACCTGCATTCATCCTTCTTTCAATGTCTCTATCAGCCTTCCCATCTCTCGTGTTGTTAGTAAATAACTTAAATAATAAATTATAAGTTACTGTGGTAAAACACAAATAAAATACAGTATTTTTATATACTCGTAGCATTATTATACACTTTTATGTTCCTACCATCCTGCTGGTGGATGTTTGAGTAGGTATGGTGAATATGATGTGGTCATGCACAGTTAAACAAACCAGCTAAATTAAGTAATAACCAAACTTATATCAATATGATGAAATAATTTTTGGAACCGTAGTCATAATATTAAAATGTTCTGGCAGCGCCAATTTCGAGTTTTAGTAATATCAAACATGACTTTATCAAATTTAATTAGTTTTCTAAAAAACACACTCCACTTAAATAAGTACAAAATATTGGTATTTAAGGGCGCCCGCATACGACAACAATTGCAGCAACTATTTGTGGCAGTCTTCGAATGGGTGCGAACACGAGAGATTTTAGTTGGGGCAACTATATCCTGTTGGCCTTCATTCCAGCCACGGTAAAACAGGGCAAGGCATAACAGAGAGACAACCGCATTTATAAAACATATGCGGTATATTATTATGGGTAGTACTTTAGAAAATTGGTAATACTTGTAAAATTTGAACTCGCAACAGTGTTCGAAGACTTTAGATATCTTTAGATATAATCGTTCAGACTCGGAGAAAGTTGCGGTTGCTGGCAGGCGCGACTGAAAACTATCCCAACTAAAAGGACTCTCATGTGCGCACCTTCGTAAACCGTAATGGATTTTTCTGCAACTAAAGTCTTTCATCTGCAGGCGCCCTAAATTTTTAATTATTTTCGAAAAAAACCGATGGTTTTGAATGCGTGTTGTGCAAAAAAGAGTATTTACATTTTTTTTTATATAATCAAATCTCTTTTGATACCAACGATTAGCCTAGATATGAGCATGAATTATTATTTTTTTTACATTAGCTTTACACAGATGGCCCGAGGAAAATAATTCTCGTCAGGGCCTATGTCATCTTGGGGATGCTGTGTGGAGAGTCTTTTTAGGAAAGGAAAGCGAGGAATTTTTTGAAGGGAAAAGAGTATTAGAGGTGAGTAGGAATCTAGGGCTCAGTGTGTCCAGGAGTGTCAGAAGTATTAATCCATCCCTCCCACTGCGGTGCAAGGCGATGTTCCGAGTGAGTAAGGCTGGAGTAAGTCAAAGGGACTCCTCAAACACTCTCTCCAGATCCGGCCTGCCATGCAGCTGGTGGGCAGATGCATCCGCCGCTAAGTCCCGGACAAACATCACCTCATGAAAAAACGATTGTATTAATAAAAATGGTTGAGTTGGGTTCCATAAAAAAAAATCTCCGTTCTGGTGTTCACATTATTGTTTAAGTTTCGAGTCGATTTACTTTACTCTACCTCTATGGCACGACGCAAAGTTCAATTTATGTACGATGCAGTAGGGCGAGTAGGGCATTAAGGTTGAATGTAATGTAAACACATTGACGTGACTGAACGGAGATTTTATATATTCCAGTAAAGTGAACTGCACCACCTCCAATCTATGTCCCACAACCTGTTTGCCATCCCAACTTTATGCTATCTACGATAATTAGTATCTAACATATCACGTAGACAGCAATTATATCTATGTTGGTAGTTATCTAATTAGAAATAGAAAGAACGCAAATATTGGTTAAAATCTGGCAATTAAACCCTTCAGCGGTCGCGCGCGGTCTGTGAGACCACAGCAAACTTATTTTACTGATTATGCGCTAACTATAAACAATAGACAATTGTGCTTCCATGATATCCTCGGGGGGTGAGGTACGTCCCCTCATAACCCCAGTGACATTCGTCAGTGACAAACGCACGTGTTATTTTGTTCACATTTGCGGTCTCAGATTCCGCGTGCGACCGGTTATGTACTTGAAAAATCTCTTTAATAATATCGAGAGCTGGGTGAGTATTTTGTGATATTTGTATTATATTATTAAGAACTTAGTTTTATTTTACGTAAATACGTTATACGCAAATAAATAGTAGTAAAATGTTATCTTCTTTCATTATTATATTGATCTATAGCGGTGTTTTGTGTCAGATGTCTAAAAAATTGAGATTTTACAGACTTTCGCTAAAACGTTCAAATTAAAAGGGGATTACCAATTATTATTTTTTTTGTTTTTTATTTATATAAATAAAAGACTTTTCATTATATGCTATATGCAATATCATGAAATATTCAGTCGTCTTCTAAAACCAGACGCCTAAATTTGCGGAATCACAGACCGCGCACGACAGCTAAGTTCGGCGCAAGGGTGCGATTACTGGAAGGTCAAAATACCCAGCTTAAACTATAATTGAAGAGAAAGGAGTTTTTTTTATATTTTCCCAAGATTACTTTTGAATCCATGATTACAACTCTTCCACGAAGTTTCTCAGGTTATTAAAAATTCAAATTGTAAAGCGACTTTTGTTGAATATCTTCTGAAAGGCGCTTGAAAATATTAGAAATTAAATACATTTTTTAAATATTAGCTACACACAGAAGGACCCGAGAATAATTTCACTCCGGGCCTATGCCATCTTAGGGGATGCTGAGTGAAGGGTCTTTTTCGGCAGAGGTAGATCTGGGAAAGAAAAATGAATGAGGGCTGAGTTAGAAGTTAGAATCAGGGGGTCAGTGTATCCAGGAGTGGCGAGGAGGGTTTAGCTTGGGAGATCAAAGGGACTCCCTGATCCGGCCAACCATAGACAAACCTGACCCCATGAATCCGGGCACCCTTTTGAGTCACCAAACGTGACGAGGCATATGGGGTGACCTATGGCTGAGATGTTGGTTATGCAATGGATGGTTCAATGAGCGGCGGTACACATACTCGCCTTCCAAATTGAGGACATAGAGCTTTAATACATTATGTAATATGTTGTAAGGTTGTAATTACTAATATTAACATAATTTGAATTTGGGAGGCGGGAATGGGTACCGCCGCCCCGGGAACCTTTATTGATAACCAACACCTCTGCCATAGGTCACCCAAAGTGGTTTGGTGATTTAGCAGGGGTGCCCGGGTTCATGGGGTGAGGTTTGTGTAGGTCTTGGAGGCGGATGACCAAGACACACTGAACCTCAAATTCCCACCCACCCCTTAAACTCTACTCTCCTTCCCTTCCTTAAAAAAAACCCTCCACACTGCTTCCCCAAAGATGACATAGGCCCTGAAAGTAAAAAAAATTGATAGATAAGATCTTATAAAGATATAATACAAATTTATGTTACAAAATAAACACAAATGTTGTCACATATAATACATAGCATATTTGACTTCGTGGGTATCATGAAAAAACATCATTACAATGACTGTAAAAAATTTAAATAGAAAAATGTAATAATATTTCATGGAAATTTTAGAGGATGTTATTATTTCAAATGAAATAAGCCTGCTTAACGTTAGAAAAACAATTGACAATTATGTTGTAAAACATTGTGCCATAGAAATAATGAAAGTCGTAGAAAAAGCAAGATATTTCAGTTGGATTAACTGACTAGAGGACGAGTGAAGGACTGAAGTAGCGTGTGACTTAATTCTGATAGATGGGCAGAGATACGTATAATTTATGTCTGTCTAAAAAAAGCAGAGAATTTTTTATTTATTTTACCGACTTATAAAATATTGTACGTACAAAATATTATGGTGAATTTGATTACAATAATGGCATTTCTTAGTCATCCGTTGGAGTCTCATGTTGAGGCAAACTAAAGTTATTTATTTGTTCATATGGAGCGGATACTTTGTGATGTGACATTATTAATTTTATAATACTGCCCTGATGAAGCTACGGGTGTAGCGAAACCCGGTCGGTGTAAAGTATAAAAATTAAAGTGGTGTTTACAAAGTTATTGTTTTACTTTAAATTAAAGTTATTTAATTCCATTTTATTTGTATTCTATTTGGTTGTTAGTGTTCTTTTTGGATTTTTTCATTGACGTCTTTCACTCAGATTTTTATTCTTGATTTTTACTCATAAATTTTTTATATCTGGGGGAAGGATGTCGTGGAATTTTGTTGCAAAATAAATGTAGTTTCCTTCTTGGATTGTGGTTTTATAACTTGTATTTTTATGTGCTTTTGATTAGATCTTGTGTGATGGATGCGCGGTCTAGTGGAGAATTCCGTATTTTTAATATTTTCAATAATATATTTTTAATATAATGAAAAATAAATAACTTCGTTTACACCATTATATATTAATTAACAATATCAACATGTTTCAATAACAATGTTATCTCCATCAGGACAAGATGTTAATTTAAAAAACAAAATTACAAACAAGTATAGACAAATTAGAACCAAGACAATCTCTACATCTCTACATCTTCTCTACATATTATAAATTAAAGTCCCCCGCGTCGTCTGTCTGTATGTCTGTCTGTTCGCGATAAACTCGAAAACTACTGAACGGATTTTCATACGGTTTTCACCAATAGATAGACTGTTTGGTGAGGAAGGTTTAGGTTTGTATTTTGTCAAGGATTTGTTGAAACATAAGGATTGTTAGAAGTGTCGGAAAAATCAAGCCGCATGGTAGCTTTCATCGAAAACGCTGCCTAATCCTTATGGGATATAACAAAACAATGCATGGTGGAATATTCCACTTTTATAGATCTACAGAAAAGTCCGCGGAGGCACGTATGTACATCTTCTAAAAAAATGGTCACGTACATTGCGGTAATTTTTTTTAACAAGCATTTCATGCACATTACTATAATCTATCACACCATCCCTACGTATTATAAATTAAAGTCCTCCGCGGCATCTGTCTGTCTCTTTGCGATAAACTCAAAGACGGCGGTGGTTATAAAGGTTGGATAACCATCCAGTAGATGACGTTGTGTTTTATTAGCCACAGTGACGCGTGGCCGGGTCAGCTAGTATATTAAAAAGGAGAGGTAATTAATTGCTTAAAAAATTTCATATAAATAGTTGGATGAAATTAAATACAGAAATTATTTAAGGGTATATTAAATTGCATTTAGATAATAAAAAAACTTTTAAAACAAACAATGAAAACAGGTAGTGTTAATAATAAAATAAATAATTATATTAATTGTAAGTATGAATAAGAAATTTCCATTACAATTTTTGTAATACCTAATGTCTATGAAACTTTTAATTTACTTGTGATTATATTTCATTTGTTCATACTAAATCCATCTGTACTTTTTTATTATATCATAACATACTAATTATTTATTATATCATAATATACTAAATCCATTTCTACTTTTTTATTATTTAAGGCTTCTAGTGCTACTTACATGTATATACTATTTCGGTAATTTAAATAATCTATTTAATTGATATTTAGCATCAAAATTATAAAATTATATGTATACAATGTTTGAAAATGTACCAATGTTGTCTTTATGTACCTGCTGACAAACTACATAAGTAGTTAAGCGGGTTTAAATGTAAATAAATAATAAAAAATAAAAAAAATGAATTTAAAAGATGGCTATTTTAAAAAAATGTTTGGTTGTTTATACTATTTTATTTACTAATAATGCTTTTACTAATATGTATGCCCGTAGTGTTTGTATGTAAAATTTTAGCCCGTAGTGTTTCCAAAATATGGTCGGCAAATTCTGAATAATTATTATTATTTAAACATCTTATATGTTCCTTAACTCTAATGTTAAAATTTCTAGAAGTTTTTCCTATATAAAAAATTTACAATCATTACAAATTAATTTATTAATCCCAGATTTGTTCAAAAAATCACATTTATCCTTAGTATTTACTATATAATTTTTTAATTTATTATTTGTATAAAAATCTGGTTGGATATTATCTAGCGTGTTTTCAATTATTAAATTTGAAGTGTAATTATTTAAAAATATTATTTTTCTCCAATTATTATCAATATATTTTTAGTTTATGTTTGCTGAACATTCGCCGTTGAGAATATTTTAACTGCAAGTTAAGGTCGAGGTAGATGCTTACAAAGGGTAAGGACTCAATGAATTTTTCATACAAGATAAATAATGCAAAGCAAAAAGTTGTTTTTTAAGATATTTATTTATTTATTTATTGTAAAAACAGTTAACATATATATCCAATTACATTTCACAATTTTTAGTTAATAGTGTAATACATTAATTATATAGGTACATTAATAATGACAGGTGCTAAAGAATACCTTTATTTCGCTCTTGAAATGATTGTAGTTCGATTGAAAAATGTCAATTTCAGAAGAAAGGTTTATAGTGAGTCATTCTTCCCAGAGGCTATTGCTAGATTCGTCCAAAAATCATCGGGTACGTTTCCACTACTATACACAAAAGAGGTTGATACACTTTCAATGATAACATCAAAATTTTCAACCCATCAGCGCCCTCAGCACGTGCAGTTTCAGTGAAGGCTTTTAGACCAAAACTTAAAGGGTCATAATTTAATTTCCTTTTCTGAGGCCAGTTGTTTCACAGAATTTAAACAACTCATCAAATTTCAAAGTTGTTTTTGAGTAGTTTGAAAGTTCTATTTGAGTTTTGCTATAATTTCATTCATTTGAAATAACTGACCAATAATAATACATTAACAGAACTTGAATAGAACCTTTACAAAACTTCTAAATAAACTTGAAAATTTGAACAATTCGTCAAATTTAGAAGTGAATTTTCAGTTTGTGAAAATTCATATACATGTAAAAGAAAAATCCCTTCAAATTTGAATCCTATAGTGTCAGTTAAAATGCAATCATCAGTTGTCACTTGTTTTGTTTTTATATTATTTGATTGTACAATATGAGATTTTATTAGAAGAAACCATTCAAAGGAAAGTGATATAAATAAACATAAATGTCGTTTCTTTGTTAAAAAAACTTTGCAACCCAAGTGTTTTATTTATAAATTATTAGAAAGGAATTAAACCTCTCAACTTATTGTATATATTCTGTTACTACATCCATGGACCAGTTACTGCATAAAACTGAAATAATATTCGACCGGTCAGTGGCTGATTTGGCTTCGCGTTTATTCAGTTCAATTTCTCGGCGGTTCAAAGTCCTCCATCACGACAAAAGTAACATTTGTCGCTTACTGTGGTGGTGGTATAAGATTTTCAAATATTATCAGGTTTTTCAGAAATATCTGTCTTTCTTAACAAAAAATACAAATATACATCTATCGCAACTTGAGTAGAACTTTCACAGAACCTGAAAATTAACTTCGATGTTTGATGATTTGTTCAAATTCTATGTAACAAGTAACAACCCGTCCAAAATGTTTTCATCTAACTTCAGATGTTCAATAGTATCCAGACAAGTATTAAGTGAGAACTGAAGACTTAAGCCACAAGGAGTGAGTAATCCGATAAAAAAACTTTCCCACATGTGAGGTAGTTGTGGTACGTGTGCACGTGTGTAGTTAGCTTTTTTATAATTTATATTAACCTCAATTTAGAGGGCAAGGGAAATCTCTCAACCGTGTTTGACCTTTTCCAGGATCAAGTACTCTTATTTTTTTGCGACATTAATACTTGGACTAATTTAGGGCAGATAATACTACATCTTATTTGGCTATGCATGGTGAATTCAGAGAGCAAGACATACCCACGTTCTAGCCAGAATGAAAAAGGATAGATTTTTTTAACAAAACATTTTTGAAATAAATAAAAAGAAAACACTTTGTTTACGTCACTTTATTATTTCTTCCGTCTACCGGTTTCGGTACCTCCGTACCATCATCAGGACTGAATATAAAATACTCATAAGTATTTTAATATATTAATATATAATTTAGTATTTTAATATAGAAGTATTTTATATTCAGTCCTGATGATGGTACGGAGGTACCGAAACCGGTAGACGGAAGAAATAATAAAGTGACGTAAACAAAGTGTTTTCTTTTTATTTATTTAAAATGTCAAGTCACAATGTGTTTGCTTCTTTTGAAAAAAAAAAAAAACATTTTTTCTACTATATTTTTTCTGTGTGAGGAATTGTACTATACTGTACGTATAAGAATTTTTAAGTGAAAACTTCTTTAGCACGGTTGTGATTTGAAACTCGATGAAATGAAAAAGCGACACTAAAAAGAGACAAACACATACATCTACAGGATTTAGCCTGAGAGAGAATGAGATAGAATAATGGGTTTCTTCTTTGTGCGGTGCTTCGTAGCCTCCTTATGTTTAGTTACCCTCTCTTGTCTACTTTACTGAAAGTTTCACTTCTACCGCGTGTGGGGCTTTATTTTGGAAACCTAAAATATGAAAATTATTTCATCGCCTCATGGGAAACAAAGGGTTTGCATATTTTACGATAAGTGTTTTCAACTATGGTTTTGGTCTTGACGTGACTTGACACTTATTTTTCTTCTATTTTCACTGTTTGTCTTTGCTTTCATGTACCATCCGAATCCTTACATTGTTCATTTCTATACTTCGTGATACTTTGTTTTAAATTGGACGTTAGTCCGTAAATAAATAAATAAATAAATAAATAAATAAATAAACTATGAATATGGACATAATCAAGCGACAATTTTTTTTTCTAGGAGATGGGATAATTCGGGTAATTCTGAAAATACTGAGTTAAAACTTAAATGAATTATTCAATCAGTGACTTCTATTTTCTCTTTTTCGTATTTAATTAATCTAATTACCCATTGACATCCCAACCTCCAACTCCGCCGTTAGAGGCCTCCAAGTACAAATATTATGCTATCTAACCGATAGGAGATTATTTATTATCATAGTGTAACTTTCTGCTGTTGAATATAAAAATACTGTTTTTAGTAAAAATTTCTTTCTCATATTCTTGCCTTTGCAAAAAGATCATGTTAGAAGATTCAGATGTGGGTATCGGACGGTATCTTAAAAAATTCAGAAGTGTTCAAAGTGTTGTTGATTCAATTACAATTGTCTAAAGTTTATTATGAAAATAAATGACTCGACTAAAAAAACTAAAGTGTTTGAAATTTGCAGAAGGTTCCATTGTAAAAAATACCTGGTCATGAAATAATTACTAACACACTGCACGCCATTAGAATTGAAGTGATAATAAATAATACTCTCAGTATTGTCCTGGAAAAATACCACTTTATTGAACTGATAGATACAAAAATAATGCTAAAAGTTTCAACACTTCACTTCCAGTAAATTTACAGTGATCCGAACATTATGTTATAAATATTTTTAATTTAGCTATTACTTTGTGGTTATCCATTATAGAAAAATGCTACAATATAACTTTGTAAAATTAGTATATTATTATTATTATTGTTAACTGTCCAATTAGTATAAGCTTTCCATGACGAAGGAACGTTTGTTCCGAAACCGGTCGGATTTGCATACTATATAAGTGGTTTTTACAAAGTTATATTGTTGCATTTTTCTAGTATGTTATAACATTGCCGTATAAAAGACAACGAGAATAACACGACCTGATTTTCTAAACGTCTTTCTATTTTTTTTTAAACGAACGGATTTTCTAAAGGTCTTTTACAAAAAAACTGTAACTGATTCGTAAACACAACAAACACAGATTTCTGTTTTATTGGTAAAACACCATTATTATATATTTTCATTATAATAATGGTGTTATTAATAAAAATATTGAATCATTTTATCATTTATTGGATAAAATTATTTCAGATCTAATCCCAATTATTCATTTCAAAGAATCAAAATATCCGAGATGGTTCAATAAAGAACTTGTTCAATTAACTGGCCTTAAAAAAGTTTTACATAAGAAATATAAAGAAGACAGGTCTTTATCAAATTATATTGAATTTAAAAACATTAGAAAAGATTGCAAAATCTTATCAAAAATTTGCTACAATTCTTTTATTAATAATGTTGAAACTTCAATAAATCATAATGTAAAGTATTTCTGGAACTATGCAAAATCAATGAAAAATAACAACTTTGGTATACCCGCCAACTTGGAATATGCAGGTAAAAAGGCCAAAGACACTCAAAGTATCGCTGACCTTTTTGCTGATTTTTTTAAAAGTGTTTATGAATGTGATACACCAGTTTCTGCTAGTACAGTATCAAATTTTACCACTGATCATAATCTTAATTTATCTTGTATCCACATAGAATATAATGATATACTGACTGAACTTAAATTACTAGATCAAAGTAAAAGCGGTGGACCAGATAAAATACCTCCTGTTTTTCTGAATAATTGTGCTACCAATCTAGCGTATCCCTTATTTTTGCTTTTTAATCAGTCTTTACGAACAGGATGTTTTCCTATTAAATGGAAATTCAGCTACCTAACACCTATTTTTAAAAAAGGTGATAAACACGAGGTGATTAACTATAGACCTGTATGCCTTTTATCAACAATTCCTAAAGTTTTTGAAAAAATTCTTCTTAAAAAAATTATTTTCCGATTAAACCACGTCATTTCTCCTGAACAACATGGTTTCTCTACAGGAAAATCTACCCTTACTAACTTATTAACGTATCAAAACTATATATCTGATTCCATGTCTAGTAAATGTCAAGTTGACTCTATTTATACCGATTTGAGTAAGGCGTTCGATAAAGTTAATCACGAGTTATTGCTGAATAAACTGCAAAAACTCGGTATAGGTGGTTCACTATATAAGTGGTTTAACAGTTACTTGATCAACAGATTACTGGCTGTTAAAATTGATGGTACATTTTCGTACAAATTCACTACTACGAGTGGTGTTCCTCAGGGGTCACATTTAGGTCCAATCCTGTTTTTATTATTTGTTAATGATGTGTTATATATTTTCAATGATGTTCAAGTATTAATGTTTGCAGACGACCTGAAATTATTTAAAGCAATCAGAAACATTAATGATTGCCATATATTGTCAAATAACTTGTTAAGATTTATTATATGGTGTCATGATAACCGCTTGCAACTTAACATAAGCAAATGTCAAATTATGAGGTTTTATCGAATAAAGAATCCAATATTTTTCGATTATTCCATTAACAATATGTCGTTAGTATCGGTCTCGGAAATCAATGACTTAGGAATTTGGTTTGACACGAAACTCAACTTTATCAAGCATATAGAAATAATAACCAATAAAGCTTTGAAAATGTTGGGATTTATTTTAAGGATATCTAGTGATTTCAACAATGTCAATACTGTAAAAACATTATATATGTCACTCGTAAGGAGTCATTTAGAATACAATTCCACGGTTTGGTCCCCAAATTATGAGGTTCATTCACATGCGATTGAAAGAATCCAAAATAAATTTTTAAGATATGTGAATTTTAAAATGGGCATTCCTAGTGAATGCCTAAATTACGATGACGTACTTTGTTCATTAAATTTAATAAAATTATCCGATCGTAGAATCATTTCCGATTTAACCTGTTTGTATAAAATCATAAATTCAATGTTTGGTACCCCTGATTTATTATATGTAATTTCTTTTCATACTCCAGGCAGGTCAGTCACAAGACAGTACCTACCATATTATTGTAGCAATTCTAAGTCAACAAGTCAATATTATACTCCTATGCGAAGGATTCAACAGCTTGGTAACAAATACTCCGATGTTGTTGATATATTTAGTACATCAATTTTATTATATAAGCATACCTTGTTGAAGTTTTTTTCATCAAATAGGGGAATATTTTGCTAAAGCTATTAAAATTGACTAACACATTGACAGTATTTTGTTGGCTGAAAGAAAAAAAACTATTTCGGATTTTTTGTATTTTGTACCTACATCCTGTTTGGTTCAAATTCAATACCTAATATTTTTACTTTGTATTTACTTTTGTGCAAGTGTTTTAAGCAGTAGTTTCCTGCACTATTTATAAGTATAATTTCGTTAATATTGTTATATATATGTATGTAAAAGCCTAAATAGGCGTAAATAAATAAATAAATAAATTATATTTACAGGCTTCATATTATAATGTTAAAAACTTTTAATTGTATTTTTCTTCCACCACGTTGTGGACATCATTGTTACGGTGAACGAAAGAAGGAAAAATGTAAAAATTTAGGTCGGTACCTGATGTTCAACTTTTTTAAAATTGAATTTAAATTTAGCTAAATACTGTTATTTTTTATTTCTGCTCATATTTTTATTTTATTTATTATCATGTCAGCAGTTTCAGCTTACAAGGTCATTTGATGTTGTAATAATCAAAGCACTTCTTCGAAATTCGCAGTACTTACATCTCTTAGTAAATAATCACGATCCACTTAACAACAACAAGCCTAAAGTATTACACATATAGGAAGAAAGGATCTTAGAATAAATTTTCTTGATCAATTAGAAATCAATAAACGAACGAATGACCCCAATGTAACACCGATTAATAAAGTTTGGAAAATTATTTTATCCCACTTCTTAGTAAATTAAAAAAACTTAATCATTTAATGTGTAGAAAATCGATTTCAAAGAACCCCACAAAAAAGAGAATCCATATTCACAATTATGGTCTCAGTTTAACCGGTAAATCAATTTATGCATTGAAATTTAGAATCATCTCAATGTAGGCTAACCACAGCTTGAAAATGGCCTGGTAAGCCGAAACAGATCACAATAATACAATTTCTAAAATACTTTCAGAACTTATTAATAACGTTTTTTTAATTTAATTTAAATAAAAGTTTAAAAAACATAATTGGAGTTCAACAAATTAAACGCTATTTTAGTTGTTGATAATTAATTCTATTATCCGCGGATTATATATTTATATAATTATCGAGATGGTTTATGATTTTAATTTGGTGGATGGGTTAAATCTTCCTAAGCGACACCACAAACAACTGCAAGTGACGGATGAATCATTAATTCAAAATCAAATAAATACAGAAAATACCATGATAGCTGTCAATACCAGATTTTGATTCAGATCAACGTGATAGTTGGTGAGTGAAAGACGTTGAACGACACTGAATAAGAGAAAAGTAAAGTTTTTGGTCCGGTTCACGTCCACCCAGCTGTCAACTAGAACCCCTCGTGTATTAGGCTCAGTCCACTAGGTTCTTCAATTCTATCTGCCCGTCCTCATGAATAAGTTCCCGGGGCTGTAAATATTCAATCACTCCCGCCGCCGCCCCCGCCCCCGCCCCCTGTTGGACTCTGACAGAACCTTCATTTTACCATTTTGGTTTATCTCCGATTGCGGGAATATTTTAATGCCGAAGTTAAATCTATTGATTTTACTGTGTGACGTTTTTATGTTTGTTTTATGAAATGATTTTTGCCATAGAAATTTTGGAGCTTTGAAGTGTCAAATGTTGGAATTAAAAATTAACTTTTTTTAACATTAACTCCAAACAGGTGGCCCTGAATATATTAATTTCCCTTAGGACTTATGTCAAGTGAGATGCCGTGTGGAGGGTCTTCTGGAGGAGAGAATGGAGTGAATATAGGTCTTGAAGAAACCCGTGTTATAGGAGAGAGGAAACACAATGGCCGGTAAATCATTCCGCAGCCAAACTGTTGAACTCAAAAGCGAGTCGTACAAGCGACCCGTCTTCATGTGATAAAGGTCAACCGTATACTAATGTAGGGAGCGCGTTCGGTGTGTTTCCCGACTACGCACCGGTGTCGAAGGGATTATTGGTGCCAGTTCCTTGTAGCATCTTCATTGTAATACCGTTAGAACAAGGTGGTATTCCTAGCAGATGCCTGTCAGCATCTGTCAAATGGGCCACCTATTTCTGCACAGAGTCGAGGATTTTTCCAGATATTTTAAGGATCCAGAGGCGGCTGCCAAATTCAGGGCTCCAGACCAGAGGCGGCTGCCAAACTCAACAGTGGGGCGAACTTGCTCTTAGTACAGGGTCATCAGTAGTTGAATACTATTAAAGTATCTGCGGGCCCTGTACAGTACGCCCAGCTTCTGAGAGGCTAACTTAACTCTGGCTTCCATGAAGCTCCCGTACCTGAGCTGGTCACTTAGATTTATATCATGCATATTAATGGAGTGCATGTTGGGAAGATTTAACTAATATTAACTAAAACTAGAAAACAACAACAAAAACACCAACAAGCTATCAATGCGCAACTTTTCAGGTTTCTGACGATGATGATTTCGCAAAAAAGCCTTTACGTCACTGCGTCTTATTTTTTTTAAAAACCAACCAAGTAAAGAGTTTATATTGTAATAATAATAAATAATAATATTTGGATGATTTGTATAACGCCGTTTTTGTAAAAAATCACCTTAAGAGCGTTTAACCAGCCAGCGGACGAAAATCCACATTTCGTCGAAAGTTGTTCTTACGATCGTGCAGGGCGGTTACAATGAGAAAGATTAATTATTCTCCGTACCAGCTTTTTTAAATTATAACTCAATATCGAATTTATTTCAATCCAAATTAGCTTTAATTTATACCTTCATCCAAAAGTGCTGAAAGGCGTGATGATAAAACTATTAAAATAATGTACTTTTTGTTGTTATTTTTTGATTATAAGTATTTATTATTTTTCAATAATGTCTAAATTTAATAAGAATGTTAAAAAAATCTGAAATATATTAGTTTGTAAGTGCGCAAATAAATACACAAATGGACCAATTTTCTTCAAGAAACACATGTACGTACATATTTTTTTAATGATTTTATTAAAACTAAAATTAAAATTCTAAAACATGCGTTTGCTAGATATTGTATTGATTTATTTTACCGCATGATTATATTATTTGAAATGGTTGTGGCATAATACAAAATCTTTTTTGAAAATTTAACAAATCTGCCAACGGCCTATGGAATAACCCTATTATACTAAAAATTAAAAAAAAATCTCAAAATTTATTACATGCGAATGCTAGGTAAAAGAACAATCTTTCGAAATCCATTTATAATTTTTTGTGGAAAAGAGTCAATACGTCTAAAATCTGATTTGAAAATGACATATTTCTGGTTTTCTCTGTAATGCCCTCTTAAGGACGCTGTTCAGTAATATATTTCTACAATCTTACCTCCAACTGAAAACAAGACAAACCATTACAACTAATGGCTAAAATTGCGCGCCGTTTCATCGAAACATCATACGAAACCATAATGTACAATGATTTTACCAATGAATGCGCTGCTACTGAAAAATGTACATGTATTTATTTATTTTTTATTTATTTATTGTTTCTTTACACTGCAGGTAAAAATGTTTACAATACAATTTGTTACCTCACTAGGACAAGCCTGTGTTGAGGTTAATAATAATTATACAAGTTAACAAAATAACACAAAATTATACAGATTTTGAAAGAACAATATTGTTGTATTTCTTACAGATTGAGATTAGATTATGGGTACCTACTAAACTGATGGCGCTAGGTAGTACATTAATGTAGACTTTTAGGGTGACCATAGTTTTGAGATCTGATTTAAAATAAAATAAAATAAAGTTTTTTTTTTTTTTTTTTTAAGGATTATTATCTTGTATATACTCTGAACAATCAGAAAATGTATAGGCAGGTACATAGTACACAATGATTAAATTAATAGTAAAAAATAAAATTTAAATCATGCATTTCATTAAAGCCATTATAAAGATATACTTTTGAATGTAGCTATAACTTTGTGGTTATCCACTATAAATAAATCAGTATACGTTTGCCCTGAGGAAGGAACGGTCGTTCAAATATACAGTGGTTCAAACAAAGTAACATTGTTTTATTTAATTATAAAGACTTCGTTTTATAACTAATACAGAATCTTTAAACATGTCTACAATATTCCCAAATTTATTGCCAAAATGATGTAATCTATTTATAGCCTGAGCCTCATAGTCTGTTTTAAAATTGTCACAGAAGAAGGTAGTGCATTACCTCGTATTTCTGGTCGCTACTTAAAATTTTATTTTGGCGAGAATTTCAGGGTTGTCAATGCAATTATTAATGATTTTATTTAATAGTACAAGGTCAGAGATGATCCGTCTATCTGACAGCTTAATTAAGTTGAGATGTTTCATCAAAAGGACTTAATATTTTGAATTGGAATATTCAGCTTAAAGTTAATAAATCTTAGAAATTTGTGCTGTACCCTTTCTATATTGTCGGAATGTGTTTTATACAATGGGGACCAAATGAGCGATTTATACTCTACCTGACTTCTTACTAAATTACTTAATTACTATTATACTATCACTCGCCCTTTTTTATGCTGTCACTCTAAAAGAGAAGGCTAGGACACAAAAATATTTTTTTATAACCTGAAAAATCATCAATGAAATCATAAAATCATAAAATCATCAATGCTGTGTGTTTGTACAAGTAGGTATTAGGGAATCTATGCATTGACCTAAATACCGTTTCCCCTATGATTTTGATATAATGCTTGAATACTTTGAAATATTCTCGGTGCAATCTGGCATGCGTATATTAGTGATGTGGCACACGTGTCACTGTTCTCACTTGTCACCGGTGCGCGGTAGCTGGCAATGGTGGCCGGATGGACGGCTCATCAAGCAGATAGCAGTCGCAGGCCGCGTCACGGTGTCACAGAGTCACGGGCAGGGCGGAGGATCCGCTAAAAACAAACACAGCCCGAATAAATCCCCGACGTATGGTTGACTGGATGCTGATGGCGCAAATTAATGAATCGAAAGCTATTTTTAAATACATCTATTTGAATTTCACTTTTGTTGTCTTGATTAAGTGAATGAATGCCGCGTAATCTTGTTGGCAATTACGCACACACAAGTTGATGTGTATGCATTTTCTTGAAATTCGAAAAGATTACAGAAAACAATATACGAAATAAATGTCGATCTTAGCCAATCGGGATTTGGATCAGCTGGTAGCGCGATTGTCTTGGGTTCCTTGGTAGGAAGGTTCAATCCTCAGAAAAACCTTTTTTTAGTTTTAAAAGACAATCTCCTCTTTACGCCTTGATTTTTTAAGTAAATCTATTTGAATTTAGATTGATTTAAAATTGATAAAAAATTATCCAGACACTACCTATATAGTTTTAGTTCAGATTTGAATCTTGCAATCAAACATAAAGATAGCAGCCAATAAAATTTGCGTTATAAAATTAAGATAACCTTGACCGAAGTATGTACAGATAAAAATGACCGAATCGGATATCGACACCTTGGCGCAGTGGCCCAGAAAGCCAAAGGTACTGGGTTCGTTTCCCAGGGGTGCCAATATCTTTTTCTGATTTTTCTGTTTCCAGATTTTGGATTTAGTGTCTTTAATATTGTCTTCATTTAATTTTTCAATGAAGCAATTATCGATGCCCAACTGTCCGTGTTTTGTTTTTGTCAGTGTCGAAGATAGCGTTGTGTATGAATTTATATTTTTTGTGATTTTCTTACTTTTCCACTTACTTACGGGAATTTTGAAAGGAAGCGGGTACGGTTGCCGCCGCCCCGGGAACCATTTATTGGTTAACCAACATCTCTGCCATAGGTCACCCCAAGCGGTTCGCTACGTTTGGTTATTTAGCAAGGGTGACTTTTGTGCGGGTCTTGGCGGCGGATGCGTCTGCCCACCTGCTGCGTGGCGGACCGGATCGAGAAAGACTAGTTGAGGGAGGCCTTTTGACCTTTCCAGCCGGATTCTCTCGACCAATGGGTCGAAAGAGTCCGGCTGGAAAGGTCAAGGTAAAAGTTCAATTCCGCTCAAGGCAATGTTCTTGCATCGCAGTTGGAGGGATGGATTCACTCCCGGATACAATGACCTCCAGATTCCTACCCACCCTCATGCCTTTTTCCTTCCCACTTTTTTACTCAACAGAGGTGCATATGGTACCACCCAACGATTTTCCGTTATTTGACCGTTAATCATGTTTATAATTACAATATCAAACATTAATTGATTAATAAAAAATTTAAAATTAGAGAAAATCGGCCGGCTTCGTTCTCATCGGGTCAGAAGTGACACCGTTTTGAATTACTAATATCACTTTTAAAAAATAGGGGTTAATGATATAAAGGTGAAAATTTAGGGTGGCATGTATTTTTTAATGCCTCACCATAAAAAAAAATAAAAAATAAAAAATTTGTCCAAAAAAAATAAAATAAAAATTCGGAGTGGAACACCCTTTACTTTTAGGGGTATGAAAAATAGATGTTGGTCGATTCTCAGACCTACCAGATAAGCACACAAAATTTCATCAAAATTGGTCCAGCCGTTTCGGAGGAGTATGATAACAAACACCGTGACACGAGAATTTTATATATTAGATATTAAGGTAATAAAATAAGGCAATAATAAGGTATACGAAATGACAACAAAAAAGAAAATTTAATGAGTTATCGTAATATTTACAATGAATTTAACGGTACCTGACATTCTTTCTATAGTAGACACTAAATTATTCTGCGGCCGCGAACTCGCGACACGTCGCTGCCCGATGAGAGATGAGTAACTTATAAATACACCACACAGACCTTATAAAGCAACTCAAAAATCTATTGGATGTATTTTCATTTTTAACTTTTGCAATAAGAGGCCAATATGCCATGCAGTTATTATATTTGTCGGTTTTCCAATACCGCAGCAGTTTATGGGGGAGAAGAAAGAGGGAAAAACAGACAGAATTAAATGAATATAACCGACGGGAAACAGAAACGCTTGCAGAAATGGAAATAACAAGACAAGAAGCTAGAGAACAAGATGGAACAGAGTATAGAATGGTATGCCAGGCAGTGAGGCGGTGTATAGCTAGTGCAGAATACAGATGAATACAGCGAGGGTAAAAGGAAACAGATGTAAGCAAGAAAGGCAGACTTTTCAATGCTTCGTAATTCCGTTTGATTCGACATTCAAAATATTGTTCATATTTAACGAAGCTATAAGCTTTGTACATCGTTAGAATTTGTTGAAATATCCTAACCTACTATTCTACTAATATTATGAAGGCGAAAGTTTCTATGGATGTATGTTTGTTACTCTTTCTCGCAAAAACTAACAAATTGATTTAAATTAACCTTACAATAATATAGCTGAAACATTCGAATAAGATATAGGCTATAGATCAGAGAAAAAAAAAATCAAAAAGTGGCACGCCAGCTGTGAATGAATGTAACGGGTATGGACGGTTTGTTGAGGGGGGGAGGGGGAGGGGGAAGGGGGGAGAGCGGTGAGGGGGGGAGAATGGGGCGGGGGAAGGCGTGAGTGGGCGGAGATAGGAGGGGAGGGGGAGGGGGGGGGGGGGTGGAGTGGGGATAGGGAAGGTGGAGAAGACGTAGTGGAAACCCCCCATAATATGTACTATGCGAGCGAAGCCGGGGGCAAAAGCTAGTTAATTATAAAGCCCTTAGTTTGTATGGATGTATGTTTGTTACTCTTTCACGCAAAAAATAATGAAATGACTTTAAAAATTCTTTCACAAATAGAAAGTTACATTATTTGCGAGTACTATAGGCTGTATATATTGGTTAGCTCTGGCGTTATGAAATTATTTATTATGCGTTTATTGTCCAGACGAAAAGTAAAGCGTTGCTAAGTAATTGTTTAAAGTGCGCTGTCATTTTGTTATTTGTTTAGGTTACTATGGAGATCCTTTTGACAGTTAAAATTATAGTAATCTATACTAATATTATAAATGCGAAACTGCGCGTGTTCGATTGATACTTTTTAATAGGTGACACGCGAGCTGTTTGAAAAATGAATGAAGTGGGGGGGGGGGGGGGGCAAGTGGCGCAAGCGAAGCCGGGGGCAAAAGCTAGTAGTACATATAATAGGACGCCACATAGTTCTTTAGTTTTTTCTAGAGTTCTAATTTTCTTTAAGAAATCTCGTATTATTCCTCTATGACTGTAATTATTAGGGGCAAATTTCTTTGCGAAACGATGATTTTTCTACGGCGCTGTTTTTTCATCGCATCACAGGGAAATGTACTTAGACACTGGAGTGATCCGCAATATGATAAATTTGAGCAAGTTTCGGCGAGTTCTATTTTAAAATTTTTCACCCTCATTAAAAGAGCCATTAAATGCACCAACATATGACCATGTCACATAAATTTTTACGAGTTGCACTACACTAGCGATGATTATATTATTATTATTTATGGTCTCTCTCTAAAACATGTCTAATGTCAAAGTCTGAAATAATAAACTCATTTTATTACAGTTATCGGTATTTTCATAAGGGCCGGTTTTATAAACGAAGTATCAAATTTCAGTTATGTAACGAACCGTTTTTCGGGAACGGACTGCTATCCGTTCGTTATCTTATTTTACGTGTTATAAATAAATGTGCATTACTAGCGGTCATCGGTTACATTTAGTCCGAAAGTTTTATTACTTGGGTCACTTTCCGTGTAATAATGCACTACTTGCATTGTTATACGGAAAGTGACTTGAAGATTCCTGTAAAATCGCCAGCTCCTTGCAGCATTGATCCCAGTGCTTAGAAACATAGTGTTAATAATAACCTATTTATTGTTATTAAGTTAAATTTGTAGAACCCCATGTTAATTTTTATTTCTTTCTAATATTATTATTCAATTTATAAATAATATAATTACTCAATTTAAAAAAAAAATGTTTATTTATAAACGAGTTCTTCTATGTAATTATTAATAATTATTACTCGTGAAAGCTATTTCGCCTTCTGAATACATTATCAAACTAGGCGAAACAGTTGTCTCGCGTAATAATAATTACATAGCAGAACTTGTTTATAAATAAACTGTTTTTATAAATTAAATAATAATATTATTGAATATAATATAAAAGAAATGAAGCTGGGCTGGCGTTAATGACAGATTTCGATAATAAATAAATAACCAAGCGCCGAGAATAAATTAGTACTTACAACTTTCAAAAAACGTCAGCAAACGGATCTTTATCCATTTCACTGCCCAAAATCGGTCCGTAAACATCAACCGCTACATAACCGACTGGTAGCCTTGCGAATGTTTATAAAACGACATAATCCAGCGGTAGACCAAATGAACGTTGTTATACAGAAAGCAGCCAGCCCTAAAAAACTCAAACGGAGATACGAGCACTTTTGTCTAAAGATTTAATAATCAAATCTACATAACACCTAGGATGTTTTTTACTTCAAAAAATTATAAATAATATGTTGATATCCAATTCTTATAACTTTAAAGTGGATTTAAGGGTAGATTTTTAGAGATATTGGTGTTTTATAAGGTCTGGCTGCTTTCTGCAGAATACATTATTGAGAATATAAGCTCAGCAATCAACCGTCCGACCTTACTTTGCGAAATACTCATTCTGTAGAAAACAGCCAGAGCTACCAAATACACTTAATTTTTGAAATTATGCTTTATTATTTAACTTAAAATCGGTAGTTATATAAACATATTTCTATATTATACAGTAAGTAATAATGAGAGTACATATTAAAAAAATACAAATAAAACATGTCTTTCATTACACGCGTACACATGCCAATAATACGCAAGATAATTAATTTGGGAGGCGGGTTTGGGTACCGCCGCCAGGGAACCATTTATTGGATGATCTAAACCTCTGCCATAGGTCATCCCAAGTGGTTCGCTACGTTTGGTGAGTTAGCAGGGGTGCCCGGGTTCATGAGGGGGAGGTTCGTCCGGATCTTGAGGGCGGATGGTAGGCCAGATCGGGAGAGAATGATTAGGGAGTCCGTTTGATTTCTCCGTCTGTAGTCTCTCGGAACATCGCCTTGCACCACAGTGGGAGGGATGGATTCCTACATCCGTCACTCCTGGACACACTGACCCACAGATTCCTGCCCACCCCTTAAACGTTTTTCCTTCCCAGAACTTCCTCACCTTCCTTTCCTAAAAGACCCTCCACCATCCCCAAACATGACATAAGCCCTGAGGGAAATTATTCAGGGCCTCCTAAGTGAAGCTAAAAAAAGATAGATGGAGAGTACGGGTTACAACGGGGTATTAAAAATCAAGGAGTACGCAGCTCATAAAGGTTGACAACTGCTGGCCTAGTTGATAATCGCAGATATTAATTTAAATTCAAACATGCATTTTTAAATATATAAGCAAATGATCTGTGAGATAGGGGAAAATATTTCAATAATTTCGTTTCGCGTAATGTCAAAATTGAATTAATGAAATCAGATATTTGTTACATTTAAAACAAAAAAAAATAGTTAATAATTTAAAAGTTACATTGTCTGTCTACAATTATCAACAAAAATAACAATTTCACAAAAGACAGACTTTTTCAAAAAGTAAAAACGCACAGCCGCTATTTATTTATTAGTGACATAATCTTGGATATTTATCACAAAGCCTTAATATAACATCATAATAGTAAAAAAAAGGTTTGAAATCAGATGTACGAGTATATAAAATACATGATAGTTCTTTTAGAAAATTCTTACCAAAAAGTTGTTGTTTTTTTTTCATTTCGACAACATTTTTAAACATAAAATAACAGACTAAAAAATCATTACGGAAAAATAAAATATGTCTGTTTCTTCGATGTAAATTATTGTAACTGAATAACTTACACAAAAACTCCACAGATAAGGTAATTATTGATAGGAAACTCGCGAACACTTATCGCAATTAAAAACAAGCCCCCTTTTTTTACATTAACTCCACACAGGAGGCCCTGAGGAAAATGATTTCCCTCTGGATGCTGTGTGGAGGGTACACTTCTGCGTAAAAAAACCCTTTATTTTTTTAATCTCATAAACTTTTTTAAATAGAGAATTCAATAACAAACACACTAATTAATATGAGAATATAATATTTAACAAACATACACAAAAAACACTCGTGTTATTTTTAAGGTATTATTAGTACGTCGGAGCCAATAAAAAAATTAATCAATCATTGTTAGAACGAACTTTTCCCGATAGCTGTAAATTTGCTAAGGTGATACCAAATCAACAATGGTGGGTTCAAAACGAATACGTCAAACTACAGACCTATTTCAATTTTATCCAAAAATGTTGTACGAATAATTTACGAAATATTAACCAATTTTCAGTTAAACTAACCATTTTAATATTAAAAAGAACAACATGGCTTTGGAAAAAATCAAACACACCGGCGGCAACAAATGACTTAATCAGTAAACTTAGGAGCGGCATTGATGGTGGAAATTATATTTTATATATACTGGTTGACCTTCAAAGAGCCTTTCATACAGTTAGCCATGATACACTTCTCAAGAAACTCGGTGTAGGAAATTGGTGTGGTTGGTTCTGCTCTTAATCAATTCAAATCATATCTTAGCAATAATATAAAAAGTAATTCGTTAGCATTAACAATCAAAACAGCAACCACGTTCCTCTGCAAACACTGCCTGCAGAGAGCGTGGGTTTGAGCGAACTAGCGCTGTCTTGTTTGTTAAGAGGAAATACTAGCGGCGTTTTTCCATACAAACGTATTCCCCGTTTATCTTTCTGGATTTTGACCCTAGAGCAAATTTTACGTAATATAGATATCAACCACTTGCGTGTTGGTACGTTTTGCTTTTTTTGATAATTTATTTCTTATAGAAGTAGGACCTTCCAAAAATGAATAAAATTGCCTGGTTTAAGCGCCATCAAAAGACGTTCAGTATACAAACTAAACAATGTATTTTTAAAAAAAGCAAAACGTACCGCCATGGAATATTTTCTTTTTATACAGTTAGTGAAAAAAAATTAAAATCGGTCCAGTTTTGGAGAAGAAAAATGGGGATTACAAAACATCGATTTTGACGATTTTATTTAGGTATTTTCGGCCCGATATGCAGTTGTCGCTTTCGCTCAGTTCCCCTGAGGGGAGCGCGGAGTGGAACAGAAGACATTCGTTACAATACCTATCGACGATAATTTTAAATGACCGGCATAGCTCTTAAAGGGCCGCTAGAACGAGACGCATGCAGGGACTCTCTGCGGCAGAAGTCCCTGCAGGCCAGCATGCAGTGTCGTGTGTAGAGCCTTTAAGAAATTCCGCAGGAATCCATACTAAGAGCACCACTCTTCCAAATTTACATCAATGATATTTCGCAATTAGATTTAAACGGAGAATTTTTTTTTCATAAACAGATGATACTGCAATTTTCGACTGGGATAAAGATTTAGACATTTTACCAGAAAATGTTCAAAGAGACCTTGAAAAAATTAACAAAACTTCACTAAAAATGAAAACGGTTTCACTCAAATAACTTAACAATGATTGTAAAAAACTGGTTTAAGCTAAAAAAGGCTTAAACCCGTAAAACAACCCTCCTCGTGTACTCTTAAAAATTAAAAAGAACAACTTGCAAATCCAGATCCAGTAAAAATGTCTTGGGCTGTGCATTGATTAACATTTGACATTTAAACAACATATACAAGGATTAAAGATTAAAGATAAAAGATAAAATCAACAACAACATTGTGATAAATATCCCTTGACTAGTATATTAACTAACCGGAATTAACTAGCTGAATTATCTAACCGGTTATCATATCTGTTACCAAATGAATTTAAAAATTGTTAATATTTTAGTCTCGTATGTTCACATTTAAATCATTTGAATTGATGGATTCTGAAAATGATTGAATTCTGGAGAAATGCATGTGAATTAATGAATTACGTGTAAAACAAAACAAGGTAATCAAAAAATTATTTCGATACAGATCCAGAATACCCACAGAAATTATATATGGAAACAAAACTATTAACTTTAACTTTTCCGCAGCCAACTGGGGCCGAAGGTAGACCCCAAAATGAATATCCTTCTTATATCTACTTAAATACATGAAATATATTTTTAGTATTTTAGTTGTTCCTGCGCAAAGAATTAATACATAATGTGCCGTTTAAAAGAATGTGAAAAAATCGATATCGCAGGAAAAAATGTTTTGTCAAATAATAATACAAAAAAAAAAATTGCATGGGGTCATCGACCGACCCAGATGGTCACGGACGTTGTGTTTGGCATCTTGGCCTGTCCAAAGAAAACTATACGAATACAAAACATGTATTCGTATAGTTTTTCATCACAAAATTCATTAAAACGTCACAAGTACAGAAACACTTTACACGACAACCCGATAAAATACATTTAAATTTAAACACCATCCACACTAACTACGGTAAACAATCGATTGGTTTCAAGGGGGGCAACTTATATAATTGCCTTCCAAATGATATTAAAAATGAAATCCGGCTGGGTTAATTTAAAAAAAAACGTATTCATTTTTATTCTTCATACACAAAGACAGGTCAGTGGCTGAGTTGGCATCGCGTTTGGGTCCCACCCAGGCGTCGCGTATTCGATTGCTTGGCTGGCTAAGTCCTTCATCACTACACAATCAACATTTTCCGCTTACGGTGATGGTGGTAGGAGATTTTCAAATATTGTCAGGTTATTCGTAACCCGGGAATGTACGTCTTTCGTTAAAAAACAATTTAAAAATGAAGCAGTTGTAATGTAATGAAAAGTGTATTTAGTTAAGTATGCGTTCAGATATTTCTAATTAAATAAGTGTAAACGTCATTTTATTTTTTCTGGAATTTTTTTTTGTAAAATAAGAGAGAACCATTTCTTAGGCCACGAATTAAAAAACTCCCTGATATTAATCAATACTGCTTCAGTGAATCATTTTTTTATAAAGGCTGAAATTGATTGGATAGCGCAACATTCCAGTGGATAAAATAATGATCCATCAGAGTTAACTCTTGTCTCGTGGAATTGGCTTAAAGAGCTAGGACACAGGAATATTTTGTTCCTATTGATCACAAATTCTATAAAAAATATAAGTTTTTCTTTCATATTATTATCCAGCTTAACTTATAAGTGGCACGTAATCAATTAAAATTACGTAGATAATCAAATAAATATTAAAATTCAATATTATAATATTGTAAAGAAATGTGAACACCAGCGACATCTAGAAATTGGTTTACGAATCTATTCGTACCGAAGATTCAAACCATTGTGGTTTGAAATTGTTCTTGGTAAGGGATTAATTTTCATCAAAGCTTTCGGGAAAATACGGAGGGTAGAAAAGTGTATGAAATTAGTGTATTTTCACAATTATTATGAAAATAATTTTACGATTTCATCGAAATGTTGTCAGATATATATTTTATAAATAATATAAAAACACTAAATTTATCAGTCACCTTTAGAACAGCGCCCTTAGGGTTTATTTTCGCAAAACAAGCCTTTATAAGAATGACCAAGATAGTATTATAATGAAATGCTCTCTCATAGACAGTGATACGTCACCGATACTCCACCAGGGGTTGCCAAGCCGCAACCACAACGTCCGACTCCCACTTAAGGTAGCACTTAGCAAACAAGAAACAGTAACTACCCTCCTGACTATAATGAATGTGGTATAAGGGGGATGGGGTAGTGATACGATATAACGTTACAATATCGTCACTTCATTTGAATAGGATTCTAACTTCACTTCACCTTGTTCTGAGATTTCTGTTGTCAAAGTTTGCAAAGACGATTTCTCATTAAGTATCTATTTAGCATTTTCCGATTTTGAGATTGAATCTTGGGTAAAATTTTTTTATTGACCATATTCTAAAGGAAAATATTTAAATAGGACGTACACTTACCATTTTTAGAACATATCTAAATATGCAAATAGAAACATATGCAACCAGCTAGGGCATAATAATTCATCGTACAAGGTTCTAATTACATTTCCCTAATGCAATTCAAAGCTAGAGCCACATCGTTATTAAATAATTTCCTTTAAAATACGATAAACTAAAATACTTTAACACTTTTTATTATTAACTTTATGAGTACCTAAAACCTCAAATTGTAATATTTAATTAAATGAAGACAATACTAGCGAAACCCAATCGAAAATTTGGAAACAGAAAATAAAAAAAGATTTAGGCACCTCTGGGACTCGAAACCAAGACCTTCAGCTTTCCGGGCCGCTGCGCTACCAACTGACACTATCTAGATAGCATTTAGCATAGTTTTAAATCTTGCAATCATACATAAGGATTGCAGCCAATAAACTACGCGTTAAGAAAAATGAAGATAATGTTAGCGCAGCGACCCGTAAAGCCGAAGGTCCTGGGTTCGAGTTCCACAGGTGCCTAAATCTTTTTCTGATTTTTCTATTTCCAGATTTTCGATTATTTCGCTAATACTGTCTTCATTTAATCAAATAAAATACTTTAACTAAAATTGTTAAATAGATTACGAAAATTCATCTAAACTTTTAAACCTTAAAACATTGTAAGGCGAAGTAAGAACTCTATCCAACCAAAGTGCGAACCATAATCTATATTCATCTCTATTTTATTTAGATTTTTCAAATTTCTCTTAATTGCACAATATTTTAGTATGTAACCGTATCCTATGTATGTACACCTACACATATAGATGATCCAGAAGTCTCTATTGATCCTATTATATAGGTACTTACCTATTGCATAATGTTATTCTATTTCTGTTATAATAGGCCACTTGCATGGATTTCATAACGACTAGGAAAAAATCGTATGGATAGATATTTTTACTAAGATTACGAAAATTTAGTAAATTTTTTTAGAAATGTACTTTTTTTTTATTTTGAAATAAATAAATCCATTATTTGGGCTCGTGACGTCACTTCATAAAAATGTCCCGTCTCCGAAAATGTTCCTATTAATTTTTTAAAATTCCACACTCATTAATTTTTTTTATATGGCATTACTTTGATTTCAGGCGAATTTTTGAATTCGTTTACTAGACTTATTGTTTGTTCTCTGCGAACTTATCATTTGGTTTGACTTTTTGACAGATCTTACGAAGAGAACCCCGTACATTTTAGATATCGGTACGTGTTTTGGAGGTATAATGGTTATGGTGCTGATTTTATCAAAATCAAATTTTATAATATTCTTATTATTATTATATAATTTACAAGTACAAGTGTATTACATTGGATTTATTAATATAGACGTTGTACATTATAATGATTTATGATCAATAAGATGGATCAAGAAAAAAAATATTTATGAGATGTAATATATTTGGTATGCCTCGTTATTTTCCTGTGCCATTCGTGTGGAAAACGTTCTTTTTTTTAAAATGATTTTTGGCTATGTAATTATCGTTTTTTCGCACCTATAAAATTATGTCCCGTCTTTCCGGTTAAAAAAAATGGTCTGATTTTTCGGATGGAAATTTTCAAAAAATCCCCAGGGTTTCAAAGATACGATTAAAAAAAATACAAAATTTCTTACAATATTTGCCTAAACCGGATTTTTTTTTAAATGTGATGCAAGTGGCCTATTAGGGTAACTCGCTCATCAAGCACAAGAACTAGCTTCTTCTTTGGTGAGTGCAATTTTAAATACTTTCTTTACGGATATGTAATTTATATAACACCACTGTACACTTGTATATCTTTATTTTTTTTTTAAATGCGCCAATGTGTGTAATGACGATCTACTGCCAGATACAAACAAAATAAAGAGTGTAAGTGATGTTAAATCTTTTAAAATGAATGATTATTTAAAATGCTTGATATTAGAACTTTGTCATACATATATCTACGAAAATACAAGACCGATGATTCTGAATATTATTTAGCGTATAGAAATGAACAAAAAATATTCTTCGGCATTCAAAGGTTGTCTTTGGGAACAGTATCAGTTAGAATCCTGTCCAAATGAGGTGACGATATGTCGATGATGATTTAATAGCGGTTGTTACATCTATATTGTATATCGTCGTAATTATTCAAGTCTTGTCGAAAAAAAATACGGTTTCATCACGATCATAGTCGACGGGTAAGGCTCTTGATTATGAATCCAGAGGACGCGGGTTAAAATCCCAGAGTAATCAAGTATATTATGTTCAATTAATTGGTATTTTTTCACCATTAATTCATTTAAAATAAAAAATGGAAAATGGAAAATATAATTATCTTTAACTTCTTCAATTATCTTTGACTTGTCATTGTGTCTGTATGTATCGTAGACTATCACTGGATATGCGCCACAGTACCTACTTAACAGTCGACTCGATATTTTATAATCTATGGATATTTAAAACTATAGTAAAAATAATCTATGAGCTACGATAAAACCAATTGATGAGATTAATTTCAATAATTAAAAGTAATTACTACCGTGATTGTGATTAAGGATTCGACATTAAATTAATAACATTAAATGTCGTTTCTTTCCTTGCACGTAATGTTTTGTTACTAGATACTTTTCTTTGTGTAAATCTTGTGAGATTAACAAAATAAACCTCCTCTTTCCTTACAGAGAAACTCAATTGTGTTTTAATTGATTGTGTTGTCCAAATCACAGAGAAAATATCATTATAAAACGAAGTTTCTTAACACAATTTGGAAAAGTTTAAGTTTACATTTCAATCAAAACCAACAACGGACGGAAAGTCCAATTTTATTGCCATAACCTCAATTGTTACACAAGATGACAAAGTTTTCCTGATTCCTGAAGAATGTCAAGCAGCATCACTCCACAACCCTGTCTACACCTCTAAGGCTTATGTTACACTAAAACATACATTAAAAAAGACACCAAACCGGAAGTAAATGGATAAAAATGACAGAAGATATATTATAACGCTTCCATGCCAACTCAGAATAAAACCAACTCAGAACCATCTCAGAAAAGTCATTGGCCGGTCCCCATTACAAACATATGTGGATGCGGGAACATTATGATGATATTGGATGTAGAATGAAACAAGTACTTTGTTTAAAAGTGGTTTTGAAAGTACTTGTTTCATTCTATGTAATGTCAAGCCACAAAGTGTGTGCTTTCTACGATAATTTGATATTGGATGTTTTCAATAATTGACGTTAATAATACAATAGTTTCATATTATAAGTAGGTACACAATTGCAGACACGAACAATAGAAAAAGTATACACTAGCGGCTACCACGCGGAATATTAATTTTTATCCCGCTTACTGAATAAGTAAAGTTGTCTAACTACAACTTCAGCCTCACAACTCACAACGTAGCCAAGCCGCGCGGCGCGTTACGTGCGTAGTAATATTATAGTAAGAACAGGGGCGCTTTTGGGAGCTGGTGTCGTAAGAAAAAAAACGCAATACGTATTAATGGTAATTTTTTTAAATTTTAATTTATTGTTGTTATTTTTTTTAAGTTTTTGGTGCAAATGATAAATCGCACCCGGGGAATAACAATGGCAAAACTCAAAATACCTCTTTTTTCAGGAGAGCCGTTTGAATATTTGGTTTGAGTGTATTAAGTCAGTTTATTAACCAATAAAAAATATATATTTTACAAAAGATGAAAAGCAGTATATATATATTTATTAGGTTTAATATTATAATGGTGGAACAATAATCATTATGCCACTATTTTCGCTTGAATTTAAGTAAAACTTTATAATTTATAAATGAAATTTTCGCTTTTAAAGCCACTACAATATTTTTAAAAATTGTGCGGTTTTTTTCAAGGATAAAAAAGATATCCAGGAACGTTTATGCATATTTAACTCAAAAATGCCATTTTTGGACTTGTGTCATTGTTGTGCCTCTGTCTGTAACTCCGGTTCAATGAAATCTCAACAGGTCTTTTTTTTACATTTGCTTCACACAGGAGGACATGTGGCAAATAATTCCCCTCAGGGCCTATGCCATCTTTAGGGATGCTCTGCGAAGAGTCCTTTTAGGAAAGGAAGGAGAAAATGATCTGTGAAATAAAAGGGTATTTTATTATTTTTTTTTTTTTACAGTGAATACCGCACAAGAATCTCAACTGCTCCCGTCTGGAGACAGTGAGACTATGGCATCCCCAATTGGGGTATGTTGTGAGACTGAAGGTAGAGGGGAGTGGAAGGAGGTGGGGAAGAGGAAGGTTGGGAAGTACCTGGCTATTCAGATCTGGTCACCAAACACGGCTAAAGCCATTTTCAAGCAACGTTTGAATTCTGAACGGTTGTCTTACACCAGGGCGATACTGATAGTATCTTCCACTCTGGAACGTGCCGCAAATATACTATATATTATTTTTAATTAATTAATTGTGAAATAACACAAATTAATCCAATAAAATTTATTTGCGCATGCCGGGTTCGCACCCGCGACCTCCGGATTGTGAGTCAAGAGTCTTACCCACTGGACTACGGAGGTCGTCTACGGGTATTGGCGGTGGGTAAGAATCTGGGGGTCAGTATGTCCAGTAGTGACCTATGAATACATCCCTCCCACTGCGATGCAAGGTGATATTCCGCGAGAGTATAGCTGATGAAGTAAAAGGGACTCCCGATCCGGCCTGCCATGCAGCTGGAGGGCAGACGCATCCGTCGCCAAGACCCAGATATACCTCACCCCATGAACCAGGGCACCCCTGCTAAGTCACCAAACGTGGCAAACCACTTGGGGTGACCTATGGCAGAGGTGTAACCGAATATATTAATGATTTTAAGTACAGTTATTATTAGCTCCACACAGGAGGCCCTGAGGAAAATAATTCCCCTCAGGGTCTATGTCATCTTTGGAGATGCTGTGTGGAGGGTTTTAAGGAAAGAAAGGAGAGGAAGTTCTGGGAAGGAAAAGGGTACGAGGGGTGGGTAGGAATCTAGGGGTCAGTGTGTCCAGGAGAGACGGACGTATGAATCCATCTCTCCCACTGCGGTGCAAGACAATGTTCCGAGAGAGTACGGCTGGAGAAGTCAAAGGGACTCCCTCAACTATTCTCTCCCGGTCCGGCCTGCTATGCTGGTGGGCAGACGCATCCGCCGCCAAGACTCGGATAAAAATCACCCCGTGAACCCGGGCACCCTGCTAAGTCACCAAACGTAGCGAACCAGTTGGGATGACCAATGACAGAGGTGTTGGTTATCGAATAAATGGTTCCGGAATGCGAAATGTAATGCGTCCTCCCAGATTGAATAGAATCAATAGTTATGTGTTGGTGTGTTTTGGTCCATCCCAGTAGATTTTTACTCATAGCTACCGAGATGCGAGATGTTTTAGCTGGGCGATGACAAATGAGGTTCTCCTCGGTTAATCTCCTCGCGACTGTCCTTGATGAAGACTTTGGTGCCATCTTCATTATCAGGATCAGAAGAGCCACACTCTTTTTGCGATTTTGGAGTCTCTTATTTTTCGATCAATACGAGGTGTGGTGATTCGTTTTCTGCAGCTTTTCTTATCGCAATCGACTTCAACTTTGATATTTCCCTTAGGGAATGTTTGCTGTTTAATAATAGAGTCTTTACTTCCACACATTTCCTTGGGGATGTCTCTGAAGACCTGGCCATACTGAAAAAACCGAAGGGGTTGATATGGCCAAATTATGCATTGAAATATGAAATAAACAGAAATTTTATAAAATTGATAAATAATTAATTACGTTATCGTGTCTGGCTGAACTGTTAAAACTAACGCGTTTTCACAAAAATGCTGGCTACGTGGAAATAACCTTAAATTTTAAAGAGATGTTATGTTAGTGTTGCAACTTCTTAAAAATGTGAATGATGACACCAACAGCAAAAATAATATCCAAATTATATAAAAGTAGAGGCAATGTTTACATCTCTCTCTCTGGTTTCAATCGTGGGATTGGTTTGCAGCAATTTCATCTATACGTTTCTTCCACTCTTCACTGTCTTGTGCAGCTCTTTTGAAGTCTGCATATGATGAGCAGCGCACGTCCACCAGCAGGTCCTCCAGGTACTCTCTGCGTGGGCGTCCCCTAGCGTTCGTCCCCTCGGTCATACCCTCCATTATGGCATGCAAGAGGCCTGCTTGTCTTATTACATGGCCGATCCATCTTGCGCGCCTTTTGGACAAGGTCCTGAGCAGGTGCCTTCCTCCTTCGATTCTTTGGAGAACCTCCTCATTTGTGATGTGGTCTCTCCAGGAAATTCCTAATAGTCTTCTATAGGACCACATCTCAAAAGCCTCTAGTCTCCGTTTATCTCTTTCGGATAGGCACCATGTTTCGCAGCTTTACATCAAGATACTCCATACATAGGTCTTGATGAGGAGTATTCTCAGTTTTAGGTCTATATTATTCGATTCTATTATTTTCGACCTTTTATTGAATGCAAGCCTAGCCTGGTGTATACGGCTGTCGACCTCGCTCTTAGACCGACCGTCCCATGTTATTTTGCTCCCGAGGTAGACAAACTCCTTGGTGTTCTTTAGTATAGTTATGTATACATAAATATCACAAAATATTGATATTTTATTGCAACTCACTGTACTATACACTAAGATTATTTTATTGCAACCCACTGTACTATACACTAAGATTATTTTATTGCAACCCACTGTACTATACACTTAGATTATTTTATTGCAACCCACTGTACTATACACTAAGATTATTTTATTGCAACCCACTGTACTATACGCTAAGATTATTTTATTGCAACCCACTGTACTATACACTAAGATTATTTTATTGCAACCCACTGTACTATACACTAAGATTATTCTCATACTTTTTTTAAACTCTTTCTTTATTATTGCTCTTCTGAAAAGAAGCAAAATGTCACGCTATTTTAATGAAAAAAATCAGTGTGTGCAATTCGCACGCGGTAGAAGTAAAATCATCACAAAACTGAGAGTAGAGAAACTAAGGAGCACATCTTTTCTCAATGTGAAGAATGACTGTAGTCGAATTCTAGTGCACATTTTCCTATACATTTGGTCATCAGTATTTGTGTTTTCTTCTTCGGAGTCGCTAGATGTCATTTTCTTTGCCTGTTTCTTTTGGAGTGGTTTGAAGATTGGATATTGATTTTACAAAAAATTATTTGAATATTGTCATCTGAATGTCCGGCTGCTAAGGTTTGTCAGGCGCTTTACACCACAAGACTACAGGAGACTTAGCGTGAGACTGTGGATTTATCGTATTATACTATAACCGAGTACCCGTGAAATAAATAAATACTTTATTCCTATCTTATTCTCTCGCAGGCGAAATCTTATATATGCTTGTGTTTGTCTCTTTTTAGTGTCGCTCGCTTCCGTTTCATCGAGTTTCAAATCACAACTGTGCTAAAGAAATTTTCACTTCAATAAAACGAATAAATAAACATATTCAGTTGTGCAAAAGTATGAAAACTGTTTAAAAAAGGTTTCCTGAATTCGTTCCCTTTTCCATTGTGCGGCGGTCCTGTGTAACCCCGTAGTTAAGAAGTAGCCTGGTGTAAATTTACCACGTGCATGGAGGGTGGTGAGTATGTAGGAAGGTATGTCGGGGTACCTGCCCGTGGCGGCGGGAGCAACCGTAGCGATGCGACCGCAAAGCCTCGGGGACAAAGAGAGCAAATCTCTAACTTCCACAAACACGGGGCGGGCGGGGGGTGCTTTCAACTCGCTCGGGCCGCGGCGGTCAACAAAGGTTCAAATGCTTTCGCTTGTTTCTCACTCAAGTTCTGAGTTGAGTTGTGAGTTGTGAGGTTTGGCTTTGTATGCAAACTACTTTGTACTAACTCTCTCAACTCACTTTTTTTTAATTTCTCACAACTTTTGAAATTGTTTGTTTTCATGTGGAGTTTTTCACTCGATTGAAACACGTTTTCAGCTGAACAAAATATAGGTTTTTAATAAAAATTCTAATTTTGGTTGTTTGTCTGTAATTGTGACTCCGGTTCAATGAACTCTTATTTGCTTTGAAATAAAGCATGAAATTTTTCACCAACATTAAAAAAATTGTATCTTCGAATTTGATGGAGATGGAGACATGAAAACTTATTAAGTGAATTAACCTGTATTTTACCGTAAAATTTGTAGGATTTATAAAAAAGTAGTAAGGTTTATAATTTTTTTTATTTTTTTATTTTTTTATTATAGCGACTATTTAAAAAAATTTTACATACAAAATGCAATGTGAAATTAAGTACAAAATATTGTATTTCTTAGTCCTCCTCACAAGGGGGTCCTGTGCCGAGGCGGACTAAAGTTATTTAAATATAGTTCATTTGTCTTCTATGTCGTTTTTAGCCTCTAATACTGTGTGTTTTTACTTTGAAACTGCCGTGAGGGGTACTTATTTGAGTCAACATAGAATATTTTCGATTTCTGTATGTTGTTTGTGGTATACTTGATAATTAAAGATGCAAATCTATGGAAAAGGGACCTAATTTTAACCATAAAGAGCTGATAAAAAATTCGGCGGGAATAAATATATTTTAAAAATTTATTTTTAACGTCGTTCTAAAATAGTCTACGAAGTTCATATTTGCGACATCTATGATCACAATAGATAAAGCATTTCAAAGGCTTCGTTTTAAAATAAATGGCTGGCCATGGAAATATTTTAATTAATTACAATAAACGTTTTACGAATGTTAGGAAAATATGGTCCAATTTTGGACCAATATTAATCCCATAAAAATAAAAGTGGTCCATTTTTCGACCATAATCGCTCCAGTGGTTAAAGTACCTACCACACTGAAGGCCCTGAGAAAAATAATTCCCTACAGGGCCTTTGTCATCTTTGGGGATGCTGTGTAAAGGGTCTTTTTAGGAAAGGAAAGTGAGGAAGTTCTGGGAAGATACGGGGTATAAGGGGTGGATAGGAATCTGGGAGTCAGTGTGTCCAGAAGTGACGGTTGTATGAATCCGTATTTTTTGTAAACTTTCGTGAGGGTGGAAATATGGTATTTTCCACTGTGGTGCAAGGTATGTTTCGAGAGAAACATACGGAGTACGGCTGGAGAAGTCAAAGGCACTCCCTCAACCATTCTCTTCCGATCCGGCCTGCCATGCGGATGGTGGGCAGACGCATCTGCCAAGACCTGGACAAACCTCACTCCATGAACCCGGACACCCCTGCTATGTCACCAAACGTAGCGAATCACTTGGGGTGACCTATGGCAGTCCCACATAGTAAAAACTGCAGATAGCACATCTACTTATATTTCAATATCTTTGAAGAATTCAGACAAGCGATGAACTATGTAATCATCATTTTATTACATAGGATATTTTAAACTACGTAACGGATTTTAATGCGGTTTTCACCAATAGATAGAGTGATTCAAGAGGAAGGTTTATATGCATAATACATGCTTATTATAGTAGAGAAAAGCTGAGAAATTCAAATATTCAAACCAGGCAGCGGGCAGCGGGCAGCTGGCAGGCGGGTAGTGTGGATTTTATATAGGTCGGGTAATGGCGTTTTGTTTCGTTAGCCACAGCAACGTGTGGCCAGGTCTGCTAGTATTATATAATTATAAATTATTGTTATTCTTTTTTTTTCATTTCTTTGGGTCAATCCTGAAATAGTCAGATTTCGTGATTTTTCAAGGGCCCGCGCATTTCAGCTAACGTGCTGATTTATCAATCGTACAAATTAAAATATTCCGTGATTTTTTTGCCGGTCTGCGCTAGTAATGTTTTTATATTTTTATCGAAAGCATTCATTTTGTAACTGGGTCAGAGGGTAGGTACTAGGTACTGTGATGTTGAATTAATAAATACGGGCCTCGGAACAATGGACTTTCAGTAGTCGTGGCAATGATATTATTATTTCTATTCTATGAAGCTAATACACGTTTATTTATAACACGCCAGTATCGAACGTGCAACGCCCGAATGTGTGATAAAAATGGTTCAACCTTTACATTTCCGAGAATATCATTCGATGGATTAGAATCTTTAAAAACAGACTTGGAAAATAATTTGTTTTTGATTGCAGTCCGGCGTATACATATAGAAAAATTCTCCCATTAAAAAAAATATATATATATATATATTAGCTTCCATTTACGCTAAGTTTTTTCACGATAATGACTGTTACGGTAAATTATATATTGTTTAAATGTTATTAAAGAATGTGAATAAAATAATGTCACAGTTTACACATTCATTTACTTTTTTACATGACAACTCATGGTTACGCATTGCAATATGTTTTGTTTGTTCGAAAATTTAAATAAATATATATCACAAAGATGGTACTTACTCACTCCTTGAATTTAACAGAGACACCTAAATGGATTGTTTTTAAAAATAGAATCTAAAACAAGAAAATAACTGACACTGTCTGTTTCTTGGAAAATTTTCATCATTGTGAAAACTTATGAATTGTGTATTGATTGACAAATTTCATCTCTTGTGCAAATTTTCAAGTCACCTAAGGATTGCATTGACTGAAATTAATTATTGATTGGATGACATTACAGAGGCCTCCAAGCATCAAGATCTACAAAACAAGGTTGGTGGATCTGTTATTTTCTCTTGAGTTTCTCTTTGTGCCATCCTTTGTGATATATTTGTTCGCGCAAGTAGAGTTTTTTCTTAATCATAATTTCTTGGGTATTAAGCCCAGAGGGTCTGGGGTTATTTACACACCTCAGTCTCACAAATTATAATGTAACTCACAAGAGCGAATATGAACTTTTTTATATTACAAATATAAAAAAAGTACATATTCACTGTTGATGTTTATAATGGTTTATAAGTTCAAACTATCCGTATAAATTCAAATATAAGTTCAAAATCCTTATCAACAAACTGCCTTCTTGCGGACTTCCCACATCCTTGTGTACGTGGATTGCCGACTTACTTAGGGAGAGGTCGATTCAGACGGTAGCCGATGGTTTCACCTCTTCCTTACACTCGCTAAATTCTGGCGTCCCACAGGGATCGGTTCTGTCTCTGACTTTGTTTTTGTTGCACATCAACGACCTTTTGTCATGTGCACCAATTCATTGTTACGCAGATGACAGTACAGTCCACGATAGGTTTTTGTTTGACAAGCCCCCAAAAGGCTCACAAACTCCAACGGCTCAGAGGGCTTTGAAGTAAAGAATGGACGGTTACCTCGAGAGTGTTTTCTCTTGTTTAATGTTTCAAAGACCCTATCTTGTCTGATAACGTCTAAAAGGGATCAAAATGAAAATCTGGTCTCCTTCAACGGAAGCAATCTTCTGAACAGGCCCTCCATTGATATGCTTGGTGTAACCCTAAGTGACCAGCTCAGTTATGGGGGCCCCATCGAAGCCTGGGTAAAGTTAGCCTCTCAAAAACTGGGCGTACTGTACAGGACCCGCAGATACTTTAATAGTACACAACTGCTAATCCTGTACAAATCACAAGTTCGCCCCACGGTTGAATTTGGCAGCCACCTCTGGTCTGGAGCTCCAACATACCTGAAAAATACCCTCGACTCTGTGCAGAAACGTGCGATCCGTTTAATAGATTCTCCCATCCTAACAGACGGATTGCAATCTTTAGAGCATAGGCGTCGGGTGGGAATGCTATCCTTGTTTATACCGGTATTACAATGGAAGGTGCTCCGAGGAATTAGCGTCATTGATCCCTTTTGCACCGGTGCATAGTCGGGAAACACGCCAAACGCGTGCCCAACATTTGTATACGGTTGACATTTGTCACATGAGAACGGGTCGCTTCTTCGACTCGTTCTTGTGTTCAACAGCTCGACTATCGGCCTTTGTGTTTCCTCCTTCCTACAACATGGGTCTCTTCATTCCTTCCTCTCCTTAAGAATACCCTTCACACAGCATCCCAGATGACATAGGCCTTGAGGGAAATTATTTTCCTCAAGTCCTACTGTATGGAATTAATGTGAAAAAAAAAAAAAACTACAAAATAGCTTTACACAAACAAACTCGGGCTGATTCACAAGATCCACATTACAACATATATTCCACCAACCTACAACTAAAACGATTTTTTGACAAAGAAATATGCAATACTTCTCAATAAAATTATTTAATATACTCTCTCTTGCAATGAAAAACCATAAAGAAATAACCGACGTCAAAAGAAGCATTAAGATGTGGTTTATGGACATTTTATGGAAGAATATAGATGCAATTTTTGCAACCTAATAAAGGTTATTGCTTGTAATACTCTCTTTTAGATATAAATTTATAATTTTCCTCTTGTAATATCTTAACATAGTTATTTACTTATATTTCAAACACGAAAACGTACAAAGTGACCTTAGAACGGGGTACCCCAGTAAGGACATATTTTTCTGCAAAATTGTGAAACAATGAAAAAATAAATAAGTACAAAAGGTTAAAAACAGAAAAAAAATAAGAACAGTAGGTACTGGCAGAAAAGAAATTTATAGTTTTAAATTTGAGTTTCTCGTAATCTGCTTCACGTGTTGAGGCAGTAATTTTTAAGTCAATCCAAAATACTTACTGACATACCTACACTTATATTAAAATGTAATCACACAAAAGATTGGTTATATTAATAAAATACATTGGTTTCATTAATGATTTGGAATTTGGGTGAGTGCACCAGAAAAGGTCCTATCATTATTTTTTATCCAAATTTTTATGTTTTCTTTGAAATTTTTTTATGAATCACATTGTTTTATTCTATCATTTGATTTATAAAATTTCCAACCATAACCGCTATTTAAAAAAATATTATTACGTGTACTTTCCGCATTTCCAGTAAAAAAAAATTGCATGTCAAAACGCGTGTTTGAAACACATTTTAAAATCATAGAAAAATTGTGTTAATTTTATTTTTAAATATTAACTGGCTGAATTCGTATTTAAATAAAGAGACATATTAAGACCGCAATTTGAACGGAAAATCTGTGACCATAAGTTTCATCTTAATCTGGATATAATTCATTGAGGGAATCTGAAAGTTATTAGAAAACCTATTGACCAAATCTCTCCTTATTTTTCAGCTTCCTTATTTTCAACTCTGGAAAATATTGCGTGAAAAAGGTTCTGAAAATTCACAGTTTTTCCGATAGAGGGCAGTGCTTTCAGAGTGAGTTAAATAATGGAGACAGTTATTGCCTGGATTTTGAAATTTATTGCTAATATAAACGTAATATATTCAGCTATGTATTATGAAATATAGAATCATTGTATAAAACTGCAACGTTCTCTTATAATTTACATTTTACAAATATAGTAATACATCCGGATAAGTGATTTATGACTAGGCATTGTTGCAAGCCGTCTATCTCTTTTACTACTTTTATTTTATTTTATTTTATTTATTAGCGTTATTAACAGTCTTTATAAATTTATATAGAAATTTAAACTATAATACAAAAATACACAACAATACCAATATGACATAAACAATTCTGATAAAGTGCATCTTCTTTCTTAAATCTACAAAAAGTGTTTAATGAAATTTTTCGTAGGTTAAAATTCAAATTTTAATGGATATCAATAATATTTTTCAGGAGGTGATTATATTTAAATTCGAACTGCAAAGAGTAGATTAGAAAATGTGATGAACTAAAAATGAGAAATAACGAAATCAATGAAATATTAAGTTCTTAGTTAAACATGTGGCATTCGATAAAGTGTAATTTTTTTATGAATTCTGTGAATTCAGCAAAGTTCGTGTTAAACACATCGATATTTGGGTATAATCTATTAAATGTGCTACAGCTTCTTCTTTAAATACATTTTCAAGGCAATTTGTATTATTCTTAGGGATATATTGTTCGAAGATCAAGATCAGATCCTTAATGGACACCTGAAATGAATATTTTGTAGTAAGTACGATCTATCAATAAAGTTGTGAATAAACTTATAAAGCATTAATAGATCTCTGATATGTTAGGGATGAGCACAGTTTTTTAGAAATGATTATGCTTTTTACTCAAATTTAAATCAAACAATGAATGGATATAAAAAGTAGGTAACTATATAATATTTTAAATAAAGCTAATTTTTAAATAAACCCCTGCTGAAAGCGTCCCATTCATGCGAGAATATGCGTTTGTTGAAATTAAATAGAGTCCAACTGACCATGATCAATTCAATCAGATTACGCAAACAAAATAAATTTAAAACTGACAATTTTCGGAGGGCGATTGAAAATAAAACGATTTAAAATAATACCGGCCCGCGTTGACACATAAAATAATTGTATAATTTTGCGGTTAGGTAAGCGCTTCGTAAATATTTGCACAATAGAAAATCTCTATGCTAATTATATACCAATGAGTTTGAATTGAAAATTTTGATTTTTCGACAACATTATTTTATTTTTTGTTTGATTTTGAAAGGGATTTTTATTTTTGTAGAATAATCGAATATAATGGGGCAGTTAATATTTCCCACGAATATTTACCTATATACTAACCCAATATTTCACAAATTAATTTGAAACAATTATTATTCGCAAAATTTATAAAACTGGGAAAACTTAGGTGGCTGAGTCATGTGCAGAGAATGACCGAGCATCAAGCACTTTGGTGCTGATCTCAAGACCAATAGGGCAAAGGAGCCTGGGAAAACCAAGACTAAGATGGAGCGACAACGTCCTCAAAGACATATCTATCTTGGAGCTTCTAACCTGGAGAGAGCTGGCACAAAACCAAGATGAGTGGAGGAAGACTCTTGAGGAGGCCAAGACCCACCAGGGGTTGTAGAGCCAATAGTGATGATGATTGATTATTGATTCCCAAACTTATTAATTACTTACGTAATAAAATAAAATAAAAAACGCATTTTTAACCTTTAATAACTGCTACTTAATCGGGTAGTTAAGTAAAATTAGTTGAGTCTACAAATAATATGAATATCTTACGTGATTATATTTCAAATATCTGAAAATATCACACATGATAATGTTGTATCCATATATAATGCTACTTGACGATTATTATACTCCGCCATATAATCACCGCAAATGGTTCGCCGCGTTTTTTGTATCAATACCTCACAAGAGTCCCATCTGGACCCTGGAGCCTGGAGTCTGGAGTCCCGGCCCAATTGGGGTATGTTGTGAGGCTGAAGGTAGTGGGGAAGGGAAGGAGATGAGGAAGAGAAAGGTAGGGCTATTCAGATCTGGTCACCAAACACGGCTAAAGCCATTTCAAGCAACGTTTCAGAGCGATACTTTATATTTAGAAATATTTTTTGCCTTATCAATACTTCAAATCACTTATTAACTAACCTTTAATTTATTACTTTTATCTGTATCTCCCATGGAACTATGATTCTAAGGTATCTTCTCATAAAATCACTAATGTTATTTGTTGAATAACTAATATTTTTTGTTTTAATTTAAACAAATGATTTTTTTTTTTTTTAGTTGTCCTCTCCTAAACACAAGCAGCTGCTTTATTAGGAGAGTGATTGAAATGTTGTTGTATTATGTTGATACTGAGAGTATCTTCCACTCTGGAACGTGCCACAAATATACTATATATTATTTTTAAACGAATTAATCGTAAAATAACACAAATTAATGAAATAAAATGTATTTGCCCACGCCGGGATTAAATTCCGCGACATTCGGATTGCGAGACAAAAGCCTTACCGCTAGACCACGCCGGCCGTCAGTTTGGTGACTTAGCAGGATGCATCTGCCAACCAACCGTCGGGAAGGCTGGGTTCGAGGAAGACTTGTTGAAGATGTCCTTTTGACGTCTCCAACAGGATTATCTCCGAGCATTGCATTGCATCGGAGTGGGAGAGATGGATTCATATGTCACACTGACCTCCAGATTCCTACCCCCCCCCCCCTTATACCTTTTTCCTTTCTTGAACTTCCTTTCCTAAAAAAAAACCCTCCACGCACCATTCCCAAAGATGACATATGTCCTTGAGGGCAATTATTTTCCTCAGGGCCCCCCTCTTTATAGCCAATGTAAAATAAAATGTTAGAATATATTCTTGAATTATATCTGAAACTAAAACAAATTTATTGATAATATTTTCAATTTTAGCAAATACTAATCTCTTCTTCAAACCCAAAAACTTATTTTGTGATACCATTTTAATTGAAAATAAATAAAATACTTAGATTTAACCATACAACATATTTTTTCATAAGCAATGCATTAGTTTGAAGTAAACCCTGATGAAGTAAGTATTGCTTACGAAACATGTTGATTTTTAAACAATAAAAGTGGTTAAAACCAAGTATTCCATTCATCCTACTATCCTCCTACTATAACAGGGATGGTGAACCTTTACGTATCAACGTGCCATTTTTCTATAGAAACGTTAATTGAGGTCGTAGACGTGCCATCAAATAATTTAGACTTTGTGATTATTGGGAAAATAATAATAATAAATACTTACTATCAATTAAAAACTATGTTTACTATTACTAAACAGGAACATTTTGCATTATACGCGTAATTTAAATCAAAGTAAAATTAGTATGACTTCTGTTGTTGCAGGTTAGATGACAAATAACATATATTAGGGTTGTAGGATGTTACTTTTAGCAGAATGCGTGCTGAACTGGAGTCATCTGTTAAATGGTAAATAACCGACTCTTTAATGTTATTCATCTCTGAAAATAATGACTCGCAGGCAAAGGTTGATGAAAATATTGTTAAAATAGCATGAGCCAGCTTCTTCAAACAATTAAATGTGTCTGGTAACGCATTCCATGTTTCCAAAATTTTGTTATTAGCATTTTCACTTATATAACCTGTCAACAAAACATTTTTTTTATTGAAATAATAGATAATACATAATATAATCAACAAACAAGTCCAAACAAGGCCAATTGAATTGGCTTGTCAACAGGTGCTTATATTTTTGGGGAAGAGGGTGGGGGGAGGGGGTTAGGGGAGGGAGATGGGGGAGGGAAGGAATGGGAAAGCGGAAGGATGGAGAATGGTGTGGGGAGGGAAAGGGAAAGGGGGTGGGGGGAAGGGGGTTGATGGGGGGAGTGGTGCGGAGAGAGGGAATGTTGAGGGGTAGGGGGTTAGGGGAAGGGTGGGTGGAGGGATAGGGCAGAGGGTTAATGGGGGGAGTGAAGTGGAGAGAGGGAAGGTGGATGAGGCGGAGTGGGGTTGAGGAAGGTGGTGGGAGGTGGACTGGGGGGGGTATGGGGTGGGGGAGGGGTCGGTGGAGTAGGAGGGGGAGGGAGAGGGGAGTCGATGAATGAGTTGAGTGAGGAGAGGGTAGGTGGAGGGGGGTGGAGTAGGGGGATGGGTGGGGAGGGGGGAGGGGGAGAGGGGGGGTTGATGGGGGGGAGTGTAGTGGGGGGCGGGGTAGGTGGAAGGGGAGGGGGGAGGAGAGTTGATGGGGGGAGTGGAGTGGGGAGAGGAAAGGTGGAGGAGACGGAGTGGGAGACCCCTAATACCATGCGAGCGAAGCCGCGGGAAATTACCAGTTTTAAATAATAGTCTTCATGGAAATACTTTATTTGTGATGGGATAACATCGTTATTTTCCACCCTGGCACTCTTGCTCACTGAAAATTCACGGACCGCCACTTCTATACACAAGCTTCTTTTTGCGTCGTTAAGAGTGTAAAAGGACGGTGAACTAGAAATCCGAGATTAACAGCAAAATTCCATTCTCAAAACAAGTTCATCTTTGTAAAAAGATCTACGTGCACGGTAAGTAAAGCACATTGAAATAATCTTCTGAAAACTAATATATTTACAAAAAATATAGGTACGTATCTCTAATTTCCACGTTTTCATTATTTATAATTTAATTGTTGTTTCCGCGACGTCTTATTGCGGAAGCCATATTTCACATGAAAAATAAATAAAACAAAGAAATATTTTTTCAATCATATTGTTTAATTTGATACGGATTAACTAGTGCAAACATAATTTTATTTTCTTATTTTTGTTCCGGAGTTTTACGAATTGTTTTTGTTTTGTTATGTAATTAAAATCGTTACATTACAGTACAATCAATTTTTGATGATTTCTCTGAATATTGAAAAAAAATGTATATTCTTCGAGAAAGTTTCTAAATTCTATGACACCGTAGGCGGAACACGGAAACTGATTCGTTCATTGAACTCCACAAAACTGAGAATTCATTTTCGAAATTGACGCTCATTAAATGTATTTAATTTAAAAATAATCAAATTTCAGCATTTAAAAAAACAAGAGATGTACTGTAGCACGCGGTGATCTTATTTCAAGTTATGAATCTACGTTCAGAAATTTGATGTTTTTGAAAAGTGATATTCAGATTTTGTTCAAAACCGATAAATGTTTAAATATTTATTTATTTTTAAAAAATCAGACTTGTGAGAATTTTGGGTTAGAACTGAATATAAATAAAACAAAATACTTACTCGTAAGCAAAAATAATGCATCTTTATATTGCTGTAACAAAACTAGAGAAGGTACAGAGTATTGTATAATTGGGCTGCAATGTAAATGATAGATGGGATCCTTCGGTTGAGATCAAATTCCGCATTGAGCAAGCTCGTGCAACCTTCATCCGCATGAAAAAAATGTTCTGCAGTCATGATCTCAACCTTGGATTACGAATGCAAATGGTCAGATGCTACGTGTTTTCGATATTATTTTATGGACTGAAAGCATGGACGCTTACTGAAGAACTAATTAGGCGACTTGAGGCATTCGAGATGTGGATCTACAGAAGAATACTTAAAATAAGCTGGATGGACAGAGTTACGAATGAAGATGTTATGGTTCGGATGAATAAAGAAAAATAAGTTATTGAAACTATAAAAATCCCATAACTTCAATATCTTGGACATGTGATAAGACATCCAGAGAAGTACGTGATCTTGCATCTCATAATGCAGGGAAAGATTGCCGTAAGACAGGGTCCTGGAAGAAGGAGAACCTTATGGCTGAAAAACCTGAGACAGTGGTTTGGCCAGTCCACCGTAGAGTTATTCCGGACTGCAGAAAATAAAGTCCATACAGCCAACATGATAGCCAACGTCCGTTGAACGGACAGGGCACAAGAAGAGGAAGAAGAATCTTACAAACTAACCATAATGCCTTTTTTTTGGATGGTTGGATAGGGAGAAATGACCAAAACACAATAGTTGTTAGCATACACTTTTTGCTTCATTCACATTCATAGATATACTACCTACTCTCTTATAGTACGGTAAAGATCGACTATTAATTTCATTAATTTATTTGAGATATCTGTACCTTCCCGTAAATCCAGTTAACCCATTAAGATAATTTTTGCACCCGTGTTCTTAAATTGTAATATTATGTAAAAACTTTATTCTGGCGCTAATCTTAGTTGTAAATATGTATGTTATTAAGTCACTAGTTTTAGATCGGTATCTATTTACATGTCTTAGTCATAAGTCACTAGCTATAAGTCTTAGATGTAATTCACTAATTATGTTTGTAAATCTTAGTTGTAAGCCAGTAACATTAATTATTTTGTATTTTGATTTGTACAGCGCTCTTGAGGTGATTATTCACAAAAACGGCGCTATATAAATTAGCCAAATATTATCTCTACAGATTTTACGTCCGGGTTAAATCGTTCCCGCAGGAAAAACTTAACCGTTTTACGCACTTTTCCACAAATGATCATCTAGTCAATCCACGTTATGCACTTGCACTATATAAGTATAATAAATACAAAATAATACAACAACATGTTAAAGAGACCAAATGGAAAAATAATTCACCGACTCCACATATTTTCATTTCAGAGGGTTTGGCTCGGTGGAACTCCTAATTGGACCAATAAATCCTACTGATCCCTCAAAATAAATATTTAAAAAAACTTTTGTAATCCTACAATTATTATTATTTCTGTCATTCTGAATCTGTTGTGAACCGAGTCTATAATTTGTTTTTTTTTCTATCATCTACCTGGGACGTGGGACTTGTACCAAATGTTCGTAATATGGGTTTAATTACATATCCTAACTTTTCTTTTTATGTTTCCTCCACAGGGGAGCCCCAGAGGAAAATAATTTCCATCAGAGCCTATGTCATCTTTGGGGATTCTGTGTGGGGTGTATTTTTAAGGAAAGGAAGGAAAGTAAGTTCTTGGAAGGAAAAGGTATGAGGGGTCAGTGTGTCAAGGAGTGAGGGTCGTATGAATCATCCCTCCCACTGCAGTGCTAGACGAAGGATCGAAAATGTCGGTGGTTAGACGTTTCCGTCGCCAAGATCTAGCCAAACCTCACCCCAAAAGGTTTCAAATGATATTACAAATTTTAACCTTTGTCCAACACTCAGGTCTTTGTGATCTCAGAATTCTAGCAGAATTATAAAATCAATGAGAGACAACCATTAAGTATTAATGGTTTTCTACCATATCTGAACGGTTAAGTACTTGCATTCCAGCCTAGGGATGGACATTTAAAAAATACATCGATGTTTTCTCCGATGTAATGCATCGATGTTAATACGTTGTATTGAGAAATACATCGATGTTTCCAAAACATCGATTATTTTTCGCAATAGACATGTTTAGGCCTTAAAGAAAACCAGGTAAGTTAAGTACAAGGAAAAATATTTATTAAAATTCACAATCACACAGTAAACAAAGCTTTATTTTGTTTACAAATTCCAATATTTTTTTCAATGCTACGTAAAAACAAAAGTTTACTTAATCTTTTCCCCTTCAATCGGTTTCTTTGCTCAGTCAAAAACTAGCCCTGCCTGTGAAAAGAGTCTTTCTTATGGCACATATGTGCCAACAATAATTGTTAAATACTTAAAAGCTATTTTGTACAGCTCTGGGAATTGTTATTTAAAATCTCTCCATTAATTTTATTTCATATTTAAGGTTTTATTTTTTAAGTTTGACTTTACCGGCTTCGCAGCAAAGGGAACATAAAACATTCAGCCAAACCGATAAAGGCGTTTTATATTGACTGAACTGATTATTACGTTCCGATTCACGAAACGTTGCGAAAGTCACTGCAGTCGTAAGTCACTCATCTCATAGTTTGCGTATTCGACGCATCGAATAAAAAACATCGATATATTTTCGATGTTGAAGTATTAACAATACATCGGTTCAATACGACGCATCGGTACTATACAATATTTACAATACATCGATGTATATCGTCCATCCCTACTCCAGCCTCCCTATTTGCCTTCTCCAACCCTTTTCCAATACCCCATGGCATTTAGGACCCTTAGTGGATGTCAAATGAAAGAAATATTTAGTACGTTTTTTGCTGGCTGCCATTTAATTTCAAACTAACGACCCGTCGTTAGTCCCTGTCCGCGGTCTGCGCATTTTACTTGAATCCGGGGGTGGCGTGCTCTGATCGAAAAGTCTGTTGACAAGTCATTTATTTTCTTACATTTCACGGACACTGTCAGGTCTGGGAGTTATCATGTCACTTGATATGTTTTAGGAATCTATTTAACCCTGCAGAAATTTGGCTTATTTTTCAGATGGTCTAAATATTTCCGCTTTACGATAAACTTCAAATAAATGGAACATTTCTGAACATATCCCAAAAATGAAAGCTGTTTTTTAAAACTGATGAAATACGCTTTTAAATTTTATAACTCAAAATAAATATATAATTTTTGAAGTATAAAACATAAAAGTATAAAACATAAAAATGGCTCACCTCACGTTTTTTGTAACTAAAATTACTGATAACGAAAAAAAAAAAAATTCTCAAAATTTCAATATTTTTTTTCAAATTGTGATTTAAAATTTTGGTTTCATAAAGGTGTTCATTTCACTTTTTTGTGGTTATTTTTTAGATTTGACTACAAAGCGGGGTGTTTTGCCTTTCTAACACTGTTTATGACATATTTCTCACTCTGTTAGTAAGGGAGTTACAACTATTTGAGACATATCGCTTGCTGAGGATTGGTTAGTACTTCTGTATTTTTGGTTTTTTTTATAGCAGTAAATGCAGTATGTGTTAGTTCGTTTAGAATTCAACCAAATTGTCGTTGTTTTATATGTAGATAGATTAACCCTTGTATTTAAAAAAATATATTTATAACAATTAGTTTTTAATAATGCAAACAAAATTTTTTTTGAACTTACAAACTTTTATTTAATACGAGTTTTTGTGGACATAGTACAAACCAATCATGAGCAAGCGATATGTGAGGTGGGACAAATATAGTCTCCTGCCATTCAACGGGTGAATATATTAAAAAAATACTTCATTGAAAATAAGTACATCGGAGTAGTCTTTCTGGACTCCTAGCACAGTCCAACGATAAGGATTGTATCGATTACTTTCAGTAACTTCTCATCGTTCCCTAGCATAACTCCAGATCACCAACGAATAAATATTTTTTATTTTTTTTTATTTTTTATTTTAGCATATAAAATATAATGTACATTTAGCTTTTGTAATAATTTGTGTACATTCATGTTCAAATATCTTAATTAATACCACTCTTCCATGGAAGCATTAGCTTGTGTCTGGAAGAGTAGTGTACATTTTTTAAATGCTATATTATATCTTAAGTTCTTAAATTACAATGTGAATGTAAAAAAAAAAAAACAATAAGTTGTAAGTTCGGTGTTATGTAATTATAAGTATTTATCAACTATCAAACAATTTTATTATTTGGATAATGTATCTACAATTATTGTAATTAGTTGTTAAAAACAAAACAAAATTTAACTTATTTGAAGAATGGAGTTCTAGGAAACTGAGTTATAAGTTATTCTTGAGATTAGATTAGTCGGAAACTTTTTTTTTTTTGAGATTATCTTTAAAATATTTTTTAACAGTGTTTATTAATTTGATTTTATCATTAATTTTTCTAATTTCATCCGGTAGTCGGTTGAAAATAAGTCTTCCTTGATAAGTATAAAAATTTTGTGCGAAGGAAGTGTTTAATTTTGGGCATGAAAAAATATATTTATGTCTTGTACGGTTTTCAGTTATAAATTGATAATTTTCTTTTTCTTTTATAATTTGAATCAATGCATTTTTATTGTACAGATCTTTGAATGAAGGTACCTTAAATAATTGATCCGTTGGGTAGTCAGAAGGTTTTTTTAATATAATTTAAATAATTAGCCTCTGCACAACTTCAATTGGGGAAAGATTAGTTTTGTATGCGGATCCCCAGCTAATGATAGCATATTGTAAAGTTGATTGAACCAAAGCGTAATATATTAGATATAAGTTTTTTACAGATAAAAAATTTCTGATTCTTAAAAATATATAAATCAATTTTCTAATTTAATGATTTCACAATGACTAAGTTCTTAATATATTCGATGACAACTGTTGTTTGTACGTTAGCGATCTGCAGTTGTACTAAGGAAGTTATCGAAAGTCATCGATACATCTTATCCATCGACCGTGCTAGGGGTCCTGGTAGTGGAATGAAATAATAATGAAACCAATAAATCGTATTCAAACCGCAAGTGCAATTTCAAGTCCCACTGTTGAATTTCTAATCCACACCTGGAGTCCCAAAAAACCTGAGCAGAAACCAGCGCGCAGTACGATCGATAAATTCTCCAATAATCAGATAGAAAAGCTATCCGTATTATACCGGTATTACAATGGAAGATGCCCCTAGGAACTAGCGTTGTTGATCCCTTCGGCCCCGGTGCATTTTTGTACACGTCCGTCTATTTTTTGTCTCTCTCTCTGGTTTCAATCCTGGGATTGGTTTGCAGCAATTTCATCTATTCGTTTTTTTCCACTCTTCCCTGTCTTGTGCGGCTCTTTTGAATTCTGCATATGATAAGCAGCGCACGTCCACCAGCAGGTCCTCCAGGTACTCTCGGCGTGGGCGTTCCCTAGCGTTTGTCCCCTCGGTCATACCCTCCATTATGGCATGCAAGAGGCCTTCTTGTCTTATTGCATGGCCGATCCATCTTGCGCGCCTTTCGGACAAGGTCCTGAGCAGGTGCCTTCCTCCTTCGATTTTTTGGAGAACCTCCTCATTTGTGATGTGGTCTCTCCAGGAAATTCCTGGTAGTCTTCTATAGGACCACATCTCAAAATCCTCTAGTCTCCGTTTATCTCTTTCGGATAAGCACCATGTTTCGCAGCCGTACATCAAGATACTCCATACATAGGTATTGATGAGGAGTATTCTCAGTTTCAGGTCTATGTTATTCGATTCTATTATTTTCGACCTTTTATTGAATGCAAGCCTAGCCTGGTGTATACGGCTGTCGACCTCGCTCTTAGACCGACCGTCCCATGTTATTTTGCTCCCGAGGTACACAAACTCCTTGGTGTTCTTTAGTGGAACTCCTGACATCTCTACTCTCATCTGATGTTGCGTTCGGCCTACAGTCAGCAGCTTTTTTTTGTTTTTATTTATCCTCATGTTGTAATTATTTTTTGTACACGGTTGATATTTGTCACTTGACCTCATATTTTCCCCAGAGCCTCCTACGTGGAGTTAATGTGAAAAAACGATAATATCTTTTAATATAAAGATTGTATCTGGCGGTCACCGTGTGGGGGTCTTTGTATAATACAAATCTATAATTTTAAATAAGATCACCGTCTACATTAAATTTGAAAATACTTTATGTACATAAAGTCCCGCAAAAGTAAAATTCAGTAAAGATCAATCCTATTTGCAGAAAGTTCTCCAGAATAAGAATAAAAGACAGAAATAATTTTCTCAAGAAGTGATTTGATGTGTTGGTAACTCACGGTGAATTATTTGAATGAATTTCCTAGTATTACTAAATTTATTATTCTAATGGTTCTCAATAAACTTATAAAATGTGCCTTCTCGTAGTTCTTTGTTCACGGCACTTAAGTAAGGTTGTACAATAATAAAATATTAAGCCCATTTTGGAACAGGGTGAATAAAAACCATATTAAATAATAGATCATTTGTGATGTGGGCATGGAAGTACACAATGTATCAAAAAAAAATTGTATCCGGTCCACGCCGATAGCTTCAAGCCAAACAATGCTAAATACAAAAAAAAAACTTTCAAATGTTTCGTAGTCTAATGGGGAACGGCTGAACAGCCTTTTTCATACACAAATAGTTTTGGATTTGAGACCAACGAAAAATTGACTTTGAATCAAAAGTTATTGCAAATATGCAGTACGGATTTGAGCTGCTTTATTATTAAAACCACAGTTGAAAATGGCCTTGTAAGCCGAAACAGCTGACACAATAATAAAAAACTAAAATACTTGGAGTTCTAGGAATTAAACAGAAAACCAATCAATAAAATATATGTATCTGAAGAAATCATTAGTTATTTTAAAAAACAAATCGTACGGCTTTTTTAAATTTTTGATGAGGGTAAATGCAAATTACAATTACGATTACGATTACGATTACGATTACGATTACGATTAAGATTACGATTACGATTACGATTACGATTACGATTACGATTACGATTACGATTACGATTACGATTTCGATTACGATTACGATTACTATTACTATTACGATTACGATTACGATTACGATTACGATTACGATTACGATTACGATTACGATTACGATTACGATTACGATTACGATTACGATTACGATTACGATTACGATTACTATTACGATTACGATTACGTTGTTAACACATATTTTTAATACATAAATTAACATTTATATCCTAAGAAATGCCGTGTTTAATTGTTTATTTATTTTTCATTATATCGGTGAGTAGGGTGAGATTATTTACCTTGCTTGATTTTATTGGCACGGTTGTGTCCTATACATTTTGCCTTAAAATCATAATATTTAAAAAGAGAAACTTAAAAAAAAATTACTGAACTTAACCCGTCTGCTTGTTTAGGAATAAATACATCCCAAAACATGTAATCTTGTTATACTTTCATAAGACCAAAAACGTCCCAGAGCGACCTCACATTTCAAAAGCTATATATCTTTCTTCCTCTCATGCAAACATATGTATTTTTCTTTTAACCAAAAAGAGAACAAAATAATGCTTCTCATTGTCTTTGAAATATGAAAGCTATCTTGCATAGATATTTTACAATCTCGATCCAAAGTGACGGTTTCGGAATTTTCGCGCGAAACCAAGGCTTCCGGATTGTGAGGTGCGAATATATTGAACCAAGCAGACGGGTTAAGAGGGCATTACCAGAGAAAACCAGAAATATGTCATTTTCAAATCAGATTTTAGACGTATTGACTATTTTCCACAAAAAATTATAAATGAATTTTGGATTTCGAAAGATTGTTCTTTTATCTAGCATTCGCATGTAATAAATTTTGAGATTTTATTTAATTTTTAGTACAACAAAGTTATTCCATAGGTCGTTGGCAGATTTGTTAAATTTTCAAAAAAGATTTTGTATTATACCACACCCATTTCAAATAATATAATCATGCATTAAAATAAATCAATACATTATCTAGCAAACGCATGTTTTAGAATTTTAATTTTAGTTTCAATAAAATCATTAAAAAATAGGTACGTACATGTGTTTCTTGACGAAAATTGGTCCATTTGTGTATTTATTTGCGCACTTACAAACTAATATATTTCAGATTTTTTTTACATTCTTATTAAATTTAGACATTATTGAAAAATGATAAATACTTATAATCAAAAAATAATTACAAAAAGTACATTATTTTAATAGTTTTATCATCACGCCTTTCAGCATTTTTGGATGAAGGTATAAATTAAAGCTAATTTGGATTGAAATAAATTCGATATTGAGTTATAATTTGAAAAAGCTGGTACGGAGAATAATTAATCTTTCTCATTGTAACCGCCCTGCACGATCGTAAGAACAACTTTCGACGAAATCTGGATTTTCGTCCGCTGGCTGGTTAAACGCTCTTAATAACTTCTGCCCAGATGATGATTCCTGTTACAGAAATGTTGGTAGAAGAAAGAGGACACGCAATACGGCATAATAATAGAAAAAAATGTTTTAAAACATTTTCGGATGTGGAAATCCCAAATTATAATTTTCAATAAATTTTATACATGATGTCTCATTTGACACTTTGCGTGAAATTTGACTTGTCTGCAATACATTATTAAATAGCTCTAGAAAATATGTATTTCTTCAGAAGAGACGATTTTATAAGTGTTTACCGACCTCCAACAAAAAAATGTTAAAGCTTGAAAAATACAACATTTTTTTTCGATTTTCCGGGAAATCGTTCTCCCGGGATAAGACGAACTTTGGGCAATTCACAATATTTTGAATCGGAATAATCAATCAAAAGGAATTTGCTCCGAGCTGAGAGCAAACGAGACGGAGAGCTGGTTCGTGGTTGGGGAGAGAAAAAGACAGCGAGTTGAACTTCTCATGCTAAAAAAGTTAGAAAATTGGTTCATCCGTCATATAAGATTGACTTGCTTAATCAATGATTGTGATGTATTGGGGCTAACGGCATAATAGATGGCGCAAGTGACGGCGCTACAGGCTACGGCTTATTCCTTAGTTGAGGGAGGGAAGGCCTCATTTATTATTTTCTAAACATGACGTACTTTTATGCTCATTTATAAGAGAGTGGGTAAATTTTACTACGCATAGGGCGTCCCAACAAGAGCGCCGGATTTAAATTTCACGCCTATTATACAGTTGACAGCTCCAATAATTTCACATTTTGGAATGGTCGTGGGGTAAGGCTCTCGACTCGCATTCCGAAGGTCGCGGGATCGAATCCCGGTGTGAGTAATAAATTTTATTTGATTTTTTCAGTTATTTCATTAAATAATAATATATAGTATATTTGCAGCACAGTGGAAGATACTCGCAGTATCACCCTGGTACAAGACCACCATTCAAAATTGAAAGCAGCTTGAAATTAACCGTGACTTTAGCCGTGTTTGGTGACCAGATCTGAATAGCCAGGTACTTCACCACCTTCCTCTTCCCCATCTCCATCCCCTCCCCACAACGTTCATCGTCACAACATACTCCAATTGGGGATGCCATAGTCTCACTGATTCCAGACGGGAGCAGTTGGGACTCTTGTAAGGTATTCACATTAAAAAAAGTGTCATATATTAACCTTTTGATTAGTAAATATATAAATAAAACTGCGTTATTATCGTGTTTGCCTCGATTCTTTGTAACCTAATTTTGACAATTTTCTCTGTTTTATAAATTTTTTTTTAGAAAGACAAATATTCCCTTGTGATGAGTAACCCAATAATCTTTGAAAATCTCTTACTACCACTACATAAAGCGGAAAATGTTGCTTGTGTTGTGATGGAGGGCTAACCAGCCAAGGAATCGAACACGCGATGTCAACTCAGCCACTGACCGTAGTCATTGAGCTGAAAGTGTGAAAATTGCCATTCCCTTGCTGATGTTCCAGCAATCAATTAGCAAAATCTTTTCGCTTAAAATGGTCTGCTGGTTTTAATTATTGGATCAATTGCATCTTATAGGCATGCTGATCTGGTCTTCACGAACATTTACCGTTAGTTGGTTTTTAATGATGACGAATAATTTATTGATGTTCCACTGTCCCAGGGGTTTCAGTAACACTTTCTTTCACTGTGGCTGTTTCAGTCCCAACTGCACCAGTTTCCTTAATTGGACTAATTGGATGAATTATTTAGACCATTTTTCAACTGAATATTCCACAAAGTTTACGAACTGTTTCAACAGAACTTTTCCAATTTTAATAATCAATTTTCACATTTCAATATAGAGAACTATTTTATTGAGTCATTGGTTTTTACAATAATAACGCTTTGATCTTTTGCGTGGCGTTCCATATTTACTGATAGTAACGTTGATAGATGACACATAAAAAATTATTAGAGCTGTCAACTTCATAATAAAAAAGCAAGTGAAACTTAAATGCAGCGCTATTGTTGGCCCCATCAATATTTTTGTGTGTTTTTCAAAGGTATACATTTATACTTACATAACACGAATCAACACTCAAAGTAAAGCGAATGTTAATGGTAAGTTTTATCTCGCTTTTTTCAATATACTAACAATATACCCACTAACATTATACTGCGAAAATCAAATTCAGTGAAAATACGTATTTCACATTTTTCCCAAAAAAGACAAAAATATTGCATTAAATGAAGACAATATTTGCGATACTCAATCGAAAAATCTGGAAAAAGATAGATCACATTTGGCTCACGAACCCAAGACCTTCGGCTTTCCGGGCGCAACTCTACCAACTGAGCTAATGGGTCCTTATCCGATTCGAACATTTTTAACTGTATCATATTTTGCCTTTTTTTACATTAACTCCACACACGAGGTCCCGAGGAAAATAATTTCCCTCCTACAACATGGGTCTCTTCAAGACCCATGTTGTAGGAGGGAAATTATTTTAGTAGGAGGGAGGAAACACAGAGGCCGGCAAATCGTTCCACAGCCTAGCCGTTGAACTCAAGAAAAAGACATAGAAACGACCCGTTCTCATGTGACTAAAATATCAAACGTGTACAAATGTTGGGCGAGTGTTTGGCGTGCTTCCCGACTATGCACCGGTGCCGAGGGGATCAATGACGCTAGTTCCTCGGAGCATCTTCCATTGTAATACCGGTAGAACAAGGACAGCATTCCCACCCGATGCCTATGCTCTAAAGATTGCAGTAAGTCTGTTAAAATGGGAGAATCTTTCGAACGGACCGCCCGTTTCTGCACAGAGTCAAGGGTTTTTTTAGGTATTTTGGAGCTCCAGACCAGAGGTGGCTGCCAAATTCAACCGTGGGGCGCACTTGCGATTTGTACAGGGTTAGCAGATGTGTACTATAAAAGTATCTGCGGGCCCTGTACACTACGCCCAGTTTCTGAGAGGCTAACTTAACTCTGGTTTCGATGGAGCCCTCGTACCTGAGCTGAGCTACACCAAGCATATCGATGGAGGTTCTGTTCGGAAGATTGCTTCCGTTGAAGGAGACTAGATTTTCATTTCGATCCCGTTTAGACGTTATCAAACATGATTGGGTCTTTGAAACATTAAATTCGACGAGGTTATTCTTACCCCAAGAGAAAACACTCTCGAGGTAACCGTGCATTCTTTGTTTCAAAGCCCTCCGAGCTATTGGAGTTTGTGTGCCTTTTGGGGGCTTGTCAAACAAAAAGCTATCATGGACTGTACTGTCATCCACGTAACAATGAATCGGTGCACATGACAAGAGGTCATTGATGAGCAACAGAAACAAAGTCGGTGACAGAACCGATCCCTGTAGGACGCCAGCATTTATCGAATGCGAGGAAGAGGTGAAACCGTCAGCAACCGCCTGAATCGACCTCTCCCTCAAAAAGTCCGCAATCCACGTACAAAAGGATGCGGAAAGTCCGTAAGAAGGAAGTTTGTTGACAAGCCCTCGGTGCCAAACCCGGTCAAAGGCCTTGGAAATATCCAGTACAACCGTTTGGGTCTCACCGAAATGTTCCAGACACCGCCCCCAAACATGCGTCACATACGCGAGAAGATCACCGCACGAGCGGTTCCGTCGGAATCCGTATTGACGGTCGTTAATAATTTTGTTTTTCTCGAGGTATGTGAGCAGTTTGTCGTTGATCACACGTTCCATCACCTTAGACAGAACTGATGTGATCGCTATGGGGCGATAGTTGGCTGGGTTGGAGCGGTCACCCTTCTTTGGAATAGGGTGCATGATCGCTTTTTAAACGACTTCAAGAAGGAGGAGGTTCTCAATTCGACTATATATGCATTTTTTTTAATGTTTGTTACCTCAGAACTTTTGACTGGGTGAACCGATATTGATGATTTTTTTATTTATTTGAAAGCTGGTGTTTTTCGTGTGGTCCCATTTTAATTTGGTCTACTTCCGACAATGGCATTAATGAGAAAACCATATAAGTCTTAAATTTGCATTAAGTATGTACGCGACAAATGAACGAATAACTCAATATCACGCCAACCGATTTCGATGTTTCTTTTTTTATTGGAAAGGATGTACTTCAAGGGTAATGAATTTGGTTAGGTTCTGATTATCGGATCCATGACAAATTAACCAAACTCGGCCGAATCTCTTAATTTGACTTTATGGTCAAATTATGTCTGTCTCATTTGAGCAGCACGTTTAGTAGGTTCATCCATATTCAGACAAATTAGTTAGTGTACTTCAGATTCACTAAAAATTAAAAAATAAACAAAATTTTAACAAAACCAAAAAACGACTTAAAAAAATGCACTAAAAAGTAAAAAAATAATTTCGTATTCTTGTACAACTTCATAATCAACTCACTTTTTCTAATCATCAATTTGTAGATACGATTGTTATTTTTGGAGTCGGTGTCAGCAAGTCGCTTGTGCGACACAAGCACATCTCACCTATAACTATGTATGTAGTTACAAACCTACCTTGACTGACACCGACTCCAAAAGTAACAATCGTACCTACATATTGATGATTAGAAAAATTAAGTTGATTATGAAGTTGTAGAAGAAAACTTAATTATTTTTTTACTGTTTAGTGCATTTTTTGAAGTCGTTTTTTTGTTTTGTTAAATTTTTTTCCAACCAGAGGGCACAGAGCCAGACTTCAGGGATATTTTGAAAAGCTTCGTCAAGATTGGAGCTATTTCTGCAGCCATAGCAGGGCAGGTATTCCGTCAAGCCCACTAGCTTTATTAATATAAAGCCCTCGTAAGACTTGGAGTACATCTCGATGCCGGATGCTCAGCTTTTTCATGTGAAAACCGCAATGAGGAACCGACGGCGGGGTAGCACCTTTTTCATCGAGGGTTGAGTTTTCCGCGAACATTTTGCCTAATAAGTTACCCTTTTAGGCGGCGGTATTTGCTAGAGAGCCGTCAGGTCTGGTAAGAGGTGGCAGACTGGGTTTGCAGAAATTGCGACCTACTGAGCCCGCAAGCGACCAGAACAGGTAGCCAGTTTTCTGCTGATCTGCAGGACGTGCTCGAATTTTGACCTATTTATTATCCTCTTGCTTTCCTTTGCCATTTTGTTATATACTATTCTGTTTTCGGATATTCGAGATGTATTGTAGGCTCGGTAAGCCAAGTTTTTTCGTCGCACTGCCTCAGAGCATTGTCAACTGAATCACGGCTTTGAGCCCACACCAGTTTCTTTAAAAGTGGATTGGTTGAAGTCATCGCATTCACGATGGATGACTTCATCCAATCCATTATTGGTGAAGTCATCCATCGCGAATGTGATGACTTCACCAATTTCCTGGGCACATCTTGAGGGATCCGAGGTCCGAAAACAGACAGCTGACCACGGGAAAGCATTAAAATGTGCCCGCAGGCCAAACCAATCTGCTGATCTATAGTGCCACACTTTTCTCTTCAGCCGCTCGTTTGGCGGTCTGAAGGTTACGAGGATTGACGTCGTCACCAGGCAGTGGTCGGACGATCCTAAAGGCGCTGTGACGTCAATCTTGTAACCGTGTGGCACAGTGGTTAGAAACAGATCTAACAGATTGGAGCGGTGAGTTTGGACATCAGGAACCCTTGTAGGCTCCTGAACCATTTGCTCCAGTCCGTGGCAGAGGGCAAAGGATTCCGCCTCTCGTCCAGCCGAGTCCGTTGGTCCTGAGAACTTTAACCAAGGTTCGTTATGAACATTGAAGTCCCCCAAGATCACAAACTCTGCCGTAGGGAAGCGGGGCAAGAGGTCATCAATAGTATTGCTTAGATGTTTGAAGAGTTCGGACGTATCTGAAACGCTAAGGTTCGGTGAGCGGTACAAACACGCGTAAAATCTCCACTGGAAAGATTGACACGCACCCACATTACGTCGTATTTGGAGTTCCCCAGACTAAGAACTACCAACGTTATCTTCATTTCCTTAACGCATAATTTATTGGCTACTATCTTTATGAAGATTCAAACCAGAACTAAATGCTTTCTAGATAGTATTGTATTTATTTATTTATTTATTTATTTATTAACGCCGATTATAGCGGCTTTTACAAAATAATTACAAATATTTTACATATGAATACAGAATATACATAGATAAAGAAAAAGAAAAATTTAAATGTAAAATTCATAAATGAGAACAATAAAAATTGTAGTATCACATAAAAGTACAAAGAGTAGGTTATTAAATACAAAACAACATATTATATAACCCGGATATTATGTATTAGGAAATTAATACTTTTAATCTGTATTTGATTATAGTTAAACTGAGAAGCGCTGACAGACAGTTTTAATTAAGTAGTGTTTGTATGAGGTTAGACTAGCAATGTTTATAGATTCATCCAAAACATATTTATTTCCAAGTACATGCAGGCGATTCATTATGGAATTGAGTTCAGCGTTAGATCCTGTATTGTTGCAATGATAAGGTAATTTGAAACGAACTGATCGACTAGGTACATGGAAACTTATTAGCGAAAGAAGTTCAGGGGAGTTCAACAGGTTGGTAACGATTTTAAATAAATAAAATAGGTCTGAACAAATTCTTCTTTCTTTTAATGTATCGAGTTCCAATAATTGTAACAGAGAGGGATAATTAATGTTTTCTATGAATATTCCCAATTTAAAGTTAATATAACGTAAAAATTTATGTTGGACTCGCTCAAGAGAATTCTCATGTACACTGTAATAAGGATTCCAAATGGTGGAGTTAAATTCTAGTTGGCTTCTAACAAGTGAAGTGTAAAGTAATTTGACAGTTTTTAAATTTTTAAAATCCTTTGAAATCCGTAAGACAAATCCTAACATTTGCAATGCTTTACTGGTTATATTATTAATATGTTTAATGAATGTTAATGTAGTGTCAAAGGTTATACCAAGGTCTCTTATTTCATCAACAGATAATAATATGTGATTATTGAGAAAGTAGGTGAACAACAATGGGTTTTTTTTTCTGTGGAATCTCATAAGTTAACATTTTTTTACATTAAGAGTTAATTTGTTGATAAGACACCAATCATAAAAGCTATTAATATTAGATTGAAGTGTCAGACAGTCCTCGATATTATCAATAATTCTAAAAATCTTCATATCATCAGCAAACATTAGAATGAGAACACGGGTGAATATGTTTGTTACGTCGTTAATGAATAAATTAAAAAGTAAAGGACCAAGATGCGAACCCTGGGGTACGCCACTGGTGGCTTCGAACATGTAGGATAAGTGATCATTAACACAAACAATTAGCTGACGCCTAAGTAAGTAACTCTTAAACCAAGATAAAAGGTTTCCATTAATGCCGAGTTTCAAAAGTTTATTAATGAGAATTTTAAGACAGACCTTATCAAACGCCTTACTGAAGTCGGTGTAAATAGAATCAACTTGTTGTTTGTTGGCAAGTGCATTAGAAATGAAATTTTCATATAATGTAAGGTTAGTCAAAGTTGATCTGCCGGAGATAAAGCCGTGTTGACAAGTTGCGATACATGAGTTTACAAAGAAGCTGATTTTCTTAAGAATCAATTTCTCAAAAAGTTTAGGTATAGACGATTGAATACAGATGGGCCGATAATTTTCAACAAAGGATTTATCACCACTTTTAAATATAGGAGTTAGGTAGCTAAGTTTCCATATTTGTGGAAAGTGTCCTGTAGAGAGTGACTTATTAAACAGTATATTAAGCGGAACAGATAAACTTTGGACACAATTCTTAAGTAAGATGGAAGGAATCTTATCAGGTCCCGAGCTTGTTTTGGGTTCAAGTGATTTAATACAGACTATAATGTCTTCAATGTCGATGTGTATTTGCGATAAGTGTAAATTTATATCCGAGTTGAAGTACGGAATTAAGTCATCTGGAATATCAGGTTCATACACGTCCTTAAAGTAATCAGCAAACATGTTAACAATTTCATAAATTTTACTGGAGCTGTTTTGTCTGTAACGTATATTACCGGAAATACCAGCATCATTGTTTTTCATTGATTTTGTGTATTTCCAAAAGTATTTTACATCATGAAGTATCGTGTTCTCAACCGAATTAATGTAATTATTATAACATCTTTTTGTCATTTTTTTGCAATCTCTTCTAATATTGTTGAATGCCATATAGTTGGGAATTGTTCTGTGTTCTTTATATTTTTTATGTGTTTCTTTTTTAATAACAATTAACTGAATTAATTCTTTGCTGAACCATATCGGATACTTTCGTACTTTATGATGAATTAGAGGAATAGTGTCGGAAATGATACTATTCAGTTGAGAGTAAAATAGTTCTACGCTATAGTTAAGATCACCTTCCTTGAGAACAGACCAATTTACTTTGTTAAGTGCATGATTAATGTCCTGGTAATTAGCATTAATGAAATTACGACTACAATTTTTCATTGGGGGGTCACACTCTATTGTATTAGGTACTAGTATTGTAAGTGGAGGGTGGTTGATTATCAATTGGGTCAAAGGATTCGGCTGACTCATAGACTTTTATATCCTGATCAGTAGAAAAAATTAAATCAAGTATCCGATTACTGCAATTCGGCACATTGTTACATTGAAATAGTCCTAAATAGTTCGACATGTCTAAGATTTCTCTCTCGCACGCTGTTAATGGTAAGTAATCAAGATCATTAAATTTACAATTGGGTAGGTTATAGTCACCGCAAATTATAATATTGTGATTAGGGTTTTTATACATTATTATATTAGAATTTGGTGGAATATATACACATCCGATGATAGTTTTTTTGGATTTATCGTTTAACATTACAAAAATTTGCTCAACATCATTGTTTTTGTTTTTTAATAATTTCGATGAAATTTTTTTATTTACTGCTATCAAGACGCCTCCTCCTCTTGATTTGGAGCTGGTGTTCCGATTGCGGTCAACTCGGTAGATACTGTAGTTAGGTAGACCGAGCTCCGCTGAGTATATCGATGGATCCAGCCAGGTCTCAGAGAGTATGATGATGTCCTGTGTAATGGTGGGTGCATTAGTTCTAAAGTCACTGAGTAGTGTCTTGGATAAAATTTTTATCCATCTTTGTTTTTAATATGCGACATCTATTGATTTTTTCTGCAATCTAGGATGAATATTTAGTCTTGATTTAATTAAATATTACAATTTGAGGTTTTAATCGTTAAGTTAAAAATAAAAATAAATAATTATATTGGAGTTTACAAGATTGCTCTCCAATCTTAGTAGGGGTAATTTTGGTAGGAAAAAAATAATAATGTAGTGAAACGGCGCCATACAGTTTTACAGATATTATTACCAAAATAATAGATTAAAATAGAACTTATATTATAAACACTAGCTGCTTCCCGGCATGCGTTGGTATGCCATTTAATAAAGAAATTATTTCTCCCTGCGTGTCTCGTTCCCCTTTCGCCTCCCCTTCCTCTCCCGCAACCCCTTCCCACTCCGATTCCTCCACTTTTCCTATCCCCACTCCACTCCCCCCTTTCCCCAGTTCCCGAACCCCCCTCCCGAGTTCCCCACCCCCCTCCAGGATCCCCTCCCACTCCAGGGTTCCCCTCCCGCGGACCACCTACCCGAGTTCTCTTCCCCCCTCCCGCATTCCATACATTCAAACAGCTCGCGTGCCACCTACTACAATTTTTTTATACAAATTTCATAATGCCAGAGCTCACCAGTAGTTTTATACAAACCTTATCCTGACAATAACGAACACAAAAAAAAGAATTATCGGAAGTTATGCGCGTTAATTTTTGTTTATATAGATTAATTTAGCAATTTCATTGCATCGATCCAATTTTAATTATTCGAGAGTTGACTTGTAGGAATTTTGCTTAACTTGGTGACATTTTGCAAGTTATATCGAGTCACAATTACTGATTCTCTTTGTCTTTAGACTGGCTTTGGCAGGAATAATGAGTAAATTATTATTAATCCAGTAATAAGTGTATCATCGTACAAGATGGAGAACGAGAGGTTCTCGCATATTTATTTATAATAATATATTAATATTTGTATTTATATGTTGGAATATTTTATTTATCGAAACTTTCAGTATACATCACTGTTGTGGTATCTACATAGTAAGTATTGTCAAAACATTGAAGCAACGCCTAACTCTGGGTGTACAGTTTAATGCATACTTCGATAATGTGAGTTCTCCCTCAATGGAAGTTTACTAAATATGTCAAATCAATACACTCACCTCACAATCCACAATAAACAACAATAATTGTTTATTGTATTGAAGTGAAACTTCGATAGCCCCGTTGTGATTTGAAATTCGGGTGAAACGGAAATGACGCACAACAGCACCTGCGAAGCATCAAACTCTTATTAAGGCTCCTATTGATTGTGGTATATAATATATATATATATATTTTTTTTTTGTATTATAAAAAGTATGAGTTACATATATATTTATATACATATTTTACAAAATATTATATTAAAGGTCGTATTTAGTCATGTATACCTTATCAGAAAAGAGGAGTTCTTGTACCTGATAAGGGAGCGACGATTCTTACTTAGGTTTTAAGTTATAATATGAAATATAAAATATAATATAAAATATAACATAAAATATTTACTTTTTACTGTAATTTTTTTTTAATTTTTAAATTTTATTTATTTGTTCTGATTCGGTGATGATACAGCGTAATTAATAAGAGAAGTTATTATAGTTTTTTATGGCTTGGAAAATATAATGATTATGCATTTGAGTTGTTTTAAAATTAGGTGTAATAAATTGGTTTCAATTTCTCATTAGTTTGTAAAATTCTTGATAATCGTTGTTATTTTTTTCTTCACACCTGTTTATAATAGAAGCTTGCTTGAATATGTCATCGACATTTGGTACTGGAATCAATTTAATAGATGATTCTGTAGAGAAGGTAGATTTTTTTTAATATTACTTTAACGATGATTCTTTGTGAAACTTTTACTGAGTTTAGATTGTTTTTGTAAGATCCTCCCCACCGTATAATTCCGTCGATAAGTAAAGACTGAACAAGGACATAGTATACGTTTTTGATAATTTTGTACATTTAAAATATTTCTCAACCTAACAAATATATATATACATTTCCTTATTCTCTTCACTAACTCTGAAACGTGACTATTCCACTTCAGGTTTTGATCAATGATTACACCGAGATATTTAATTTCGGAAGAAGAGTTAATGACCACGATTTTAAGATATTAATATCTTCATTTTCCAATTTATTGACTATTTGCCATGTTTGACCTTTTATTAACAATACAGTGTCATCAGCATAAGAGATTAATTCACCTTTAATTTGCTGTTGGAAAATGTCGTTCATATGTATTAGAAATAATAATGGTCCGAGGACGGTACCTTGAGGGATGCCAAATTTAATTGTGAGAGATGTACTAAATGATTGGTTTAATTTTACTACTTGAGGTCTCTCTGTTAGGTAGCTTACTATCCATTTGAGGGCTACGCGGTCAATGCCGTTTTCTTTTAATTTAATAGCAAGTTTTTCATGGGAAATGCTGTCAAATGCTTTCTTTAAGTCGATGAAAACTCCTAAACATTTATTTGATTTGTCAAGGTTACTCTGAATACTAGATGAAATTTTAGCGATGGCGTCTTGTGTGCTTTTTCCCTCTGTGAATCCAAATTGATTTTTATTGTTTGTTGAATTTTTTTTATTAATTTAATTAAGTAATTTAATTAAGTCTTTTTTTAGCAATTTTTTCAATAAATTTTCGACATTTAGATAAGAGTGAAATAGGTCTATAATTAGAAACATCCTCCGGACTACCGGATTTAAATAATGGCGTGATTATTGCTTTTTTATATGTGTTCGGGAAAACTATAAAATGGAAATGAAGCTAGGTCTGTGCTCATTGGTCGCTTTGATTATTACCTTACTTTTCAATGCTCCTTGGTTCTCAATTGGTTGAGAATATTTTGGTAAAGTTTCGCTTCTACCGCGTGTTAACTGCACTCGAATGTTTTTTTTTAAATTTATGAGTAAAACCTCAAATTGCACTATTTAATTAAATGAAGACAATATTAGCGTAACTCAATCTAAAATCTGGAGGTGCCAATATCCTTTTCTGATTTTTCTGTCACCAGATTTTCGATAGAGTTACGCTAATATTGTCCTCATTTAATTAAATACATATTACAATTTGACGATTTACTCATAAAGTTGAACAAAAATATATTCATCGTAGACTTGCAGAAAAGTTAATAGATGTCGTACATTAAAAATAAAATGCATAAAAATGTATCCAGACACTTTCCAGATAGCATTTTATTCGGTTTTGAATCTTGAAAGCATACATAAAAAGACAGCAGCCTATAACATATGCATTAAGAAAATGAAGATGGTGTTGGTAGTTCTTAGTCGAAGTAGGATACAGTTAAAAAAAATTACCAAATTGGATAGAGACACCTTAGCTGAGTGGTCAGAGCAATGGCCCGGAAAGCCGGAAAGCCGTTCGAGTCCCAGAGCCATTATCCTTTTCTATTTTTTCTGTCTCCAGATTCTTGATTGAGTTACGCTAATATTGTCTTCATTTAATGAAACAATAATTGTCGTTAAAATATTATGCTTGCTGTATAATTAATAAATCAAGGCACAGTCCACATTTTTTAATTCACTTGAAAACTATTTCGGAGGCGTGCATGGGTACCGCCGACCCAGGAATCATTTATAATAAACAACAACCCTGCCATAGGTCACTCTAAGTGGTTCGCTACGTATGGTGTCCTAGCAGGGGTAACCAGGTTCATGGAGTGAGGTTTGTCTAGGTCTTGGCGGCGGATGCTTTTGCCCACCTATAGCGTGGCGGGTCGGATCATAAGAGTCTGGTTGAGGGAGATCTTTTGATCTCTCCAGCCGGACGCTCGATCCATAGCTTTGCAACAACCCTGAACAATTTATGCCCCAGATACCTATCCGCCTCATCATCCCCGAAGATGATATATGCCGTGAGGGAATTTTTTTCCTTAGGACCTCCAGTGTGGAGATAATGTAAAAGAGCTACACAGCGTAGTACTTTGTGTAACGTGTTAATTAACAATTTTATTAGTGTGATTTTGCTCTTATTGAAGAAATTATCACATTAGAAAAAGCGTTAACTTTTCATTCTTATCATTTATGGCTTATTTAATTGAGAAAGCTCTTCCACATCCTTTCACAAACAAAATGATTTATTATGTAAAACTTGCTTTAGTATTCCATGTAAGATAAAATTTGTGTAGGAAGCGCCAGTCAGAATTTGAATTGAAGAATTGCACTTTTCTCCTTTTGAATTGACAAAGTACGAGCAAGTCTCCGCTTTCGTGAGTTGTTGCACTTGAGTTGGGGTTATTCACCGGCTGTTAGAATCGAAAGCATTCCAAACTCAATTCCACTGTAAATCCTTCAACTCGAAATCTCCAACAGATTATATATAAATACCCTTTCAGACGAGAGGGAAGTTCTCGCTATCTAATATAAGATCCCAAATGAGATTGTTAAACAAAGAAATGGTGGAAATAGGAAATCCCGGGAAAAAAACATCACATAATCGGATTCATTTCTCAGTAAGAAATAATGTATCTGAGAAACCTAACGAAATTTATCGTAGCTATATTTTTTACTTAGTGTCCAGTAAGTGTTTGGGGAGAGAGAAAGAGGAAGGAGTTTCTCTGACATCACCTCCATTAGATCACACGTACAGTCTAGCTACCTACCAATCTACCTTACTACCACCTACGTAATATCTGCTTTCTACCGACACTTCTCCAGCATGAAACAATGTGTACTTGTACCGCCCGAAGGGATATGCTCAGCTTTTTCTACAAAGATGTTTTTTTGCTTCTAGTTCCCTAGCGTGTTCTAACATCGTAACAGTAATAATATTAGCTGGTATTATACAGCGTTAGTTGGATTTTGCTGGATGATATTGAAACAGACGTTCTCAACGTAATTACGAACCAAATTATGTTTAGCTTTAAATAACCAACTGTACCTCATATGTTTTTTCATCATTAAATTATGAATTATATAATAAAAGATTGTTTGTAATATCGTAGGGTAATTACTATAACTAGGTAACTCTGCAATCAGCTTTGTTGGGAAATTGAAACATAAAATCAATCTGATAAATCGGTTCTTGTATATTTATCCAGATTAGTATGGTTAATCGTAGATTGATTTGTTGGGACCGTAATACTTATATTTTGGAAATGAAAATGGCTTATCATTTTTATTTTTTAATTTTTTTTTGTTCACATAAATGGATTAACTTACCAAGTTTTTGCACACAAAATGGAAAGAAATCAACATAAGCAATTCCACAAATTTTAGTGCTACAATTTGCTAAGTAAAGTTACCTAAGTGAAACATGGAAAAAGATCTGTAATAACTAGAGTTACCTTATTATAGAATTAAACGGTATCGTTTTTTGAAAATACCCACAAAGTACATGTTTAAATAACTTAAAACCCTTTCCGACTGGCTTCATACGAGCGTGAGTTTGTCTTTTAAAAAATCTTTTCAGCAAATGAATCTGTTTTTGGGAACCACACCGGTGTCGATCGATCGTGCGGGAGCTGCTTATGCAGGGTGCCATCACGCGCACGTGGTTAAACCAGTAAGTCGCCCAGCCCCAAGAAATTATAATTAAGAGCTTTACTGGTGAGGCCCATCAAAATTCTGTCATTTTTTGCCGGTCGGAAAGGGTTAATGTAATATCCAATGTTTGCAGGCAATACTGGGCCCTTTATCTCCAGTATTCCTCTAGGATGTTTTCAAGGTTATTATTTAAACACGTAGTACTTTGATACACTGAAACTGTTTAATAGAATATAATAGTACAATGTTGGCTGTAAGCCGTCTGACGAGAAAGAGGGCGCGCGAGATCTCCGCTCGCTATTATATCGTACCGATGTAGGTCGCTTCGGCTAGGTTCGGTATTTCCGAACCTACCCGACAGATTAACATATTACCAACACTACAGTTAATGATTTCAATTAATCGACCACCATAACACGGGCATGTGCCTACCATGCTTGTCGAAAATTTCCAATAATTATGTAACCATCAAAGCCGTGTGTAACTTATAAACCCAGATTTCGAAGTTCCTTAGTACAAGTAATTAGTTTTCGATATATTTATGTACCACTGTTTCACGGAGACCATGAAAAGTTTAAAAAAAATTGACTATGCCACCTATTATTTTTTTTGCATTAACCCTACATGGGAGGCCCTGATGAAAATAATTCCCCTCGGGACCTATGTCATTTTTGGGGATGCTGTGAAAAGAGACTTTATTATTACAGCAGATGTCTATTTTTAGGTATGTTTTTAGATATCTATTTTTTGGTTTGCAATACTTCAATAATTTTTTGTGAGTTGTACCAATAAGCCAAATGTTTCTACTTAAAAAAAATATCATAATTTTGCTTGTTTAAATTTATTGGAAATCCAGGAGATGTTTGTGGGAAAATCTCTACTCAATTGATTTTCTTAATAAGTGTTTATCGGGTTTAATTATTATTTATTTTATATATATTATTTTAAAAAGCACACTTGAGGTGGATTATCAAAAAACAGAGCTGTTCAAAAAACGTAACTTATTACTATCAGGATAAGCGTAATATATATTTTTTTCATGCTGAAGGGCTTTTTCTAATAAAATTTGGTCATGGTACGTAATGTAAGACAGGTATTATACTAGTATAATAACGTAAGAACAAAAACAATCTGGGAATATTCTTAATAATACCCGTTGCTGACGCAAGTATATTGCAGGAACGGTGTATTTAAGGTCACGTTTACCAAATTGGAAAACAAGCGTTCCGGGTGGATTTTTCCCAATTCTTTGTAACTTTTGTCGGAGGGAGAACTTTTAGAAGGTTTCACCGGGAAACTGTTCAAGGCGCTTTCGCTACCTCAGCCAACCAACTCCGCTCATCCGTGGCTACGGCGCGGCGCACAGAAGTCCTCTCAGAGAAAACCAGCTGGACAAAAAGATTTCAACGATGTTTTTATTTACATATTATGTACAAAATTATACTCACAACATTCATAATATTATTTTTTTATTAATAAAAATATAAAGTGCCAATGTTTAATTAAACATTCACAATTGTGTACCGATTTGTAACACTAAACAAAACAATTTTTATATAATTCATTCATAATCTACATTTTCTTAAAGAGCGCGTCTGCACTTACGAGCTCTTTTGTCTTTTACAGAAACAGGCTATCTATCTATCGTTTGGATATTTTGGAACTGTTAGAAGAAAAAGGCATCTTAAAATTGAATTGTGCTGCAATACGGCAGTATGTTTTTGGACATTTAATTTTTGTGAAAAAAAAACTATTTCACAAGTTCCGAGGAAAATTTAGTAAAGAAGAAAATCGCTTCATTCCTATTAATATTTCACAGAAAATGGATTAAAGTTAGAAGAAATGTTCAAGTCAATTATGATAAGTCATTAGTTCATACATTCTTCCGATTGGACGAATATTTAGAAGAAGCTCAGAAATCTCGAAAAAATTATATAAAAAAATTAGGAAATTTCATACTCGAAATCGCAAATCAACACTACTGAAGATTGGTTTCGTACACTACTTTATGTTCGGATTCTCTAGTACCTAATGATGTCATAAAATTATTGTCGATTCCAGAAGTGCCTGTAACGATGCAGAAGTCAGTTAACAGTACAAACTATAGTAATCATTTAACAATAGTGACGATAGTCAACACAGGGTCATCCCTAGCATGGAGGGTGAAATATCACAAAAAAACTATTTGTACTTTCGATAATTCATGTATTAAATAAATAAATAAATAAATAGTGACTCGGTCAGTAGAAGTACATTTTACGGCCTACGTGGTCGAGGGATAAGGCTCTTGACTTGCAATCCGAAGGCCGCGGGATCGAATCCCAGCGTGCGCAAATAATTTTAGTTTTATTAATTTGTGTTATTCCATTATTAATTAATTTAAAAATAATATATGAATAGTGTATTTGCGGCACGTTCTAGAGTGGAAGATACTCTCAGTAACGCAATATGTGTAAGACCACCATTCAGAATTGAAACGTTGCTTGAAATGGCTTTAGCCGTGTTTGGAGATCAGATCTGTACTTCCCCAAATTACTCTTCTCCATCTCCTTCCACTCACCACTACCTTCAGCATCACAATATACCCTAATTGGGGATGCCATAGTCTCAGCAGGGACTCTTTTGAGGTATACACATTTAAAAAAAATAAATATTCATTCGGTTTTATTCTTAAATTATGTTATAAATAATATTTTTATCTAATTGCTTAAAATAAGCACATTGTTTTGATTTATGGAAACCATTGTACTATACGCATTTTATTATTATTTTATTTTGGTTTGCGGTGTAAATCAATGTAGGTATATAAATTTTAAAGTTATTTTTTATTGTAATGTGGTCCTTTGAAATCACATGCCATGAAAAAATATTTTTGTTGAAATGGATTGGGATGTGGGACCACTGTGCGGCGTGCGCTAACACAACCTAATCTATCTATTTTATATTTACACCTACGACCACTGTTAGTAGCGCCCTCATTTCAAGCTCACTCCTCGAAAATAAATTATTTTTTTAAAGTATGGAAGTCCACATACGTACACAGTATAATTTTATCAGCGCAGACTCTTGAAAAATCACGGGATTTTATAATTGCAAAATTTGTGAAACTGAAAGAATTCATGAAAAAAAAATTTTTCTTAGGATTCCATTCAAAAGAAGAAATTTACTTGTCGACTGTTGTTAACTTGAAAAATGTGACAGTTGTGTTTATAATAATCGAACAAAAAATTTAGCAACGCTCTCAAAATAGATAGCCATTATAATAATAATTGGATAAATTGTAGAGCGCCGTTTTGTGAGAAATCACCTCAAATGCGCTTTACAATATATCATGAATTCTTAGGCTCTATCTAATTTTATTATTTACAAATAGATACAGAAACATACTTATACTTACCTGCAGGTCACTTCCGGTAAACACATTTTATTAGAAAGTTTAAGGGCCCGCAACCCGGATTTGTACCGATTTATTACATATTTCCCTTAAACACGGTAAGTTTTAAAGCTCTTAAAAATATGTTATTCTTGAAGATAATATCTAGATATTCGTCGCGTCGAAACGCAAATTATATTTAATTCCCTCGATAGAAAAAAAATCGCAAAGTATGCGCCAAAAATTATTATTAACACGTTTGTTTCAGTTATTTTACAAGTTATATGTATGAAAAAATTCACAGTGTTTTTTTTAATGCTGTTTAAGATAATGCCCGCCAGATTTTTGCTCTATTTTAAACGAGTCGTGTTTTATTAAACATTTTCGCAATTTTCGCATCGATTTTGTCGCTGTAAATGTTAGCGCTCTCCTCTAACATTCGTAATTTCGTATCTCTCCATCTTCTTCTTTTCGGGCCCGGTTGCAGAGCCTACGACTTTGCACGTGGAGGACATTATATTTATAACACTGGACATTGCATGATTTACCAATTTTAATAACAGACTTCATACATCAGAAATCGTCGAAGATTCATTGTTGTTATGGATAAAAATAAATATTCAAGAAAATAATCATTTTATTAGAATACCCGGCTTGCATTGCAATGCCACATAAAGAAAGAAATGTTATTACCCTGCGTGGCCTTTCCCGTGCGTCCTCGTTCCCGCTTCCGATCACCTTCCGCGTCATCTTTTCCTCCAGCGTTTTATTTACACCTTCCCCGTCTTCCACCCTCCCGCAAACCCGTCCCACGAACCCCTCTCCTCCTCGCTATTTCGTTCCTCCTCCACCTTCCCTACCTTCCCCCCTCCCTCGTCCCCCTCCATCCCTCCTGGATGCCTTTATCCCTCCCGCCTTCCCATCTAGCTGCTAAACTACATGAAATACACTCATTTTTCAAACTACTCGCGTGCCACCTATTGTAAATTTTCTGTACCAATTTCATAACGCCAAAATTCACTTGTATATGTAGAAACCTTTGCGGGCGTGCGCACAACAACTAACCACAGTTTCATCGCAATTGGATGAATATTATAAGACATAATTTCATAACGCCAGGACTCACTTTTATATACAGAAACTATCGCAGGCATGCGCACATCAAATCCCCATAGTTTCATCGGAATCGGATGAATGGTTTAAGAACGCATAACGGACAAACAAAGAAACATTAATTTTTATTATATTACCAGCGAGTTCCCGGCATGCGTTGCAATGCCACTCAATAAAGAAATTGTTCCTCCCTGCGTATCCTTTCACATTCATCCCGATCCCATTCCTCCTTCTCCGCCTTCCCTCATCCTACTCCCCTCTCTCGCTTCCTACGTCCCGCGAACCCCCCTCCCGCATTCCCCTCCCCGTTTACGCTTTCCATGCATTCACACCCGGTACGTTCAGTTTTCAAACAGCTCGCGTGCCACCTATTGCATTTTTTAATAGAAATTTCATAACGCCAGAGCTCACCAGTATACATAGAAACCTTCGCGGGCGTGCTCACAACAACTCACCAAAGTTTCATCGCAATCGGATGAATAGTGTAGGAAATAATTTCATAACGCCAGAGGTCACCATTAGGTATACACAGAATCCATCGCGGACATGCGCATAATTCAATCCCCAAAGTTTCATCGCAACCGGATAAATGTTTAGAAACGCATAAGCGACAAACAAACTAACATTATTTTTTATATATTAATAGATTATGTCACATTATTCGGTATACACTAACGTAAAATATTATTTTAATAGTTTCGCATACAGGATATTCACGGTATCTTGGAAGTACACAATTATTCATAATTGAAATGCTGCTTAAAATAAACTTCAATATAATAATTAAACAGATCTCCTTCTCACCCCCTACTTTCTCCCACCTTATAACGTTCATCAAATGAGGATAGATACTATTTTTCCACTTGTTTCGGGTAGTTAGGAATAGGGATGCAAGGTTTTTAAAAATATCGATATAGGTATATCGAATTAAGTCGATATTGATATATCGGTCTAGTAGTTCGATACATCGATGTATTCTTTTTCTAAAAGCTTATAGAAATCAATGTAGTTTTAGTTATATGAAACGTTCATCAATTATGTATGTATTTATTTTTTTATGCTTATCTATGTGAATAATCACAATATTTGGATAGGAATGTAATTTTTTTTCATTAATTTATTTAAAAAAAAATTATTCCATTATTTTGTACCAGCTATCGAACTTAAAAATAGTAACTTTGAGAGTTTGCTTCCTTATAGCCGGTTTCTGCTTGAGTTATAGTGGCTCCTGACTTTGAAAAAAGACGTTCAGAAAGAACACTTGTTGCCACAATTGGTAGATGACTCTAAAAAGATTGGAATATACACCTTGCACCTCTTGCCATGTTTCAAGAATGTTTACTTTTAGAGTATTTACAAGTGCAGAAAGATATAATAATTGCATTTTACCCAATTTCGTGTGTATTTTAATTTGGGTGGGTTTTTCAATATTTCGATATGATATTTTGAGTTTATCGATATCGACGATACGCCAATATCGATAAATATCGATACTTTTAGGGGTCGATATATCGATATTTATCGGTTTTCCGATACATCGTTGCATCCCTAGTTAGGAACCATCGCAAAATGTTGTCTTATTATTATCATTCTCGGGTTTTTCTATTCATAGTCCACCACAGTACATTTTGTTATTTATTGAGATATGATTCAACACTTTTCGCAATAATATTTTGTTGCCACAATAAAATACAATGGATAAATAATGCGGCCTAAAATGTGCACAATATCTCCCTGTAAAGCGTAAAGCATGCAAACGTCGACCCGCAAGATCAAGACCATTTAAAATAAAAGGTTCAAAATATTATGAATAATTCATCCCACATTAAAATCAGCGATTTTTTCAAATATTTTACCGCCCAATGAAATAATATCCAAAGGGATAAAAACATGAAAAAGAACAAAAGCGATGAAATTTTTTTCCACCCGGCCTTAAGCAACGTAATGGTCAGTAAGTAACTTACCCAACAATAAGTTAGGATTATTACATGAAACGGATTTCTCCCGTCCCCCTTTGGACATAAAGAACCGGAAACGGCCGTTTCATTTCCGTCGATTTCAGACAGATTTATTCTTGGATGTAAAATAAACGATCATCAGAGTAATGCACAATCAATATGAGAGAGAAAGCATTTAAATTAATAATATTCCGATTTATCATTCTTTAGTCTTTATTCAACCATTCGGATAGCGTTACAGTACCCATCATCAAGATGATAAAATATAAAATTATATTTTATAACACAATTTAATAAACGAAACATTAATCATGTTAATTCTCTTGGCCCTAAAATTTTTAAATTAAATCCTAATTTAACACTTCAAAAATACCTCAACACTCCAATACACGCGTGTCATCTCACAGATGACCAGTTCTGTTTTTTCGTCATAAGTTTGATGAAGGGAGGGGAGCCTGGTCTCCCGCCCTAGTATTCCCCAAGCTCGCCTAGCTCGACATTCCTGCAAAATTGCGAAAAAACAATTACACTATTCACTTTTGACAAATAAGTGAGCAGTCATCTGACAGATGACTCGCGTGTATTTATGTCTCACTAGGGGGCGCGTGTATTGGAGTGTTAATGGAGTATTTCCACAAACGAGGGATTCTGTTGAAAATGTACGAAATATTTAAAGATCATTTTTCTGATTTTAGTCATCGTACTAAGAATGTTTGTTTTTTATGTTTTCATTCAATATTATTGATTTTAAAAACGTTCTAAAACTGACCAAATCAAAACGGCCCATGGTTGGCAAATCGGATTGTGACGTCACAAGCGTCGCTCAGCTTGGCCAGCATTAATAAACTCTGTCAGTGAGCGTCTACGCCCATGACGTCACACGATAGCCCCACCCCAAAAAATCATTTCAAAAATGGGAAACTTTGACTGGCTGTAGAAAATGTATTCGTCAAAATAAATATAAAATAACAATGCTTTTATCATCGTAATTTTTTGCTTAATTTTTTTAGCAATAAATAACGTGGAAATACCCATTGTAAAAATACATGCATTCATTGATATAGCATCTTATAAGATTGGGAGTCTGAAAGTAAATTCAAGGTGAGGGAAAGTTATACTTGAAGGCTGAGTGAGAACGTTTTGTTAAGACTTTATTTTAGACAATATTCAGCCCATTCGGGGCGGATTCTAATCTGTCTTAAATTCAGTAGGTTATTTCCTAGGGTTCCGCCATTTTTCATCCCGCGACAAGATATCCCCGACAAAATATCCTACGGACAAAACATCGCCAAAAATATATTTACTAAAACCTAACCTAACCTAAAAAAAGAAATGGGACAAAAATAATAAAGACATCGTATAAAAAGACAATTAAAATAGGACTAAAATAATACAGACAGCCTGTAAAGACAATAAATTAAAGTTTAAAAATAGTAAAATGGGACAAAAAAAATACAGTCATCTTGTAAAGACAATTAATTATTGTTCAAAAATAGTAAATTGGGGCAAAAGTAATACAGACGTCCTGTAAAGTTAGCTTAAGTTAGATTTTAGTAGATATTTTGTTGGAGGATGTTTTGTCCGTGGGATATTTTGTCGGGGATATTTTTTCGGGGATATTTTGTCGGGTATATTTTGTCGCGGGATTACCATTACTTAATGCCCCTTTAAACGAATGCTAAGAGAGCCTCAGAGAACAAAGAAAGAATTCCATATTATATTCCATAACGTACGAGTATTTAAGAGATTTAAAAAATATTTCCCATTATGCAATCAGATGAAAAGAATTTTAAATTTTGATCGAGATAATGTCGTACCTATAAGAATTATTGAGCTTTATAAGTATGTACCTTAACCAATGAAACTGGAGATTTAAATCATCAGTCCGTAATTTATGGTTCAACGAATTTCATTGAGTAAATTTTTTTATTTAGAGTTCAAGACCATTTTAAGGTACATGTTTTTATCATGAAATTTACCCCGTTATGCCCGTGAAATGTTTTCTACTCAAATAACAACAACGGGGAATCATGATATTATTTAAATTATGAGAACATATTTTATAAATATATCTCTAAAAGCCTTGGAGAAGATCCTTCTAAATAGAAAAGGTTTCTTTTCCAGGGATTCTATATCGCATTGACCCTTTTGGAGAATGAATAAAAACCATTTTTCGCGGAAATGGGCATTAGATTCGCATAAGATGAAGACATGGGGATAGAGTTGATGGACATATTATTAATAATAGGTATGCTTTTGCTTACTGAAATGGGATATCGGGGGCAGATAGGCAAAAATAATTGGCGTGTGTTATAATTTAAATTAAAATTTTTTTATATATGAACACCGCACAAGGGTCCCAACTGCTCCCGTTTTTGAAGCCAGTGAGACTATGGCATCCCCAATTGGGGTATGTTGTGAGGCTGAAGGTAGTAGGGAGGGGAAGGAAATAGGGAAGAGGAAGGTGAGAAAGTACCTGGCTATTCTCTCAGAAACTGGGCGTACACAACTGCTAACCCTGTACAAATCGCAAGTGCGCCCCACGGTTGAATTTGGCAGCCACCTCTGGTCTGGAGCTCCAAAATACCTAAAAAAACCCTTGACTCTGTGCAGAAACGGGCGGTCCGTTTGATAGATTCTCCCATCTTAACAGACGGACTGCAATCTTTAGAGCACAGGCGTCAGGTGGGAATGCTGTCCTTGTTCTACCGGTATTACAATGGAAGATACTCCGAGGAACTAGCGTCATTGATCCCCTCGGCACCGGTGCATAGTCGGGACACACGCCAAACACGCGCCCAACATTTGTACACGGTTGACATTAGTCACATGAGAACGGGTCGTTTCTATGACTCGTTCTTGAGTTCAACGGCTCGGCTGTGGAACGATTTGCCGGCATCTGTGTTTCCTCCCTCCTTCAACATGGGTCTCTTCAAGACCCGTGTTCACTCCTTCCTTTCCTCACAAAGACCCTCCACACAGCATCTTCAAATATGACATAGGCCCTGAGGGAAATTATTTTCCTCAGGGCCTCCTGTGTAGAGTTAATGTAAAAATAAAAAAAAATCAGATCTGGTCACCAAACACGGCTAATGCCATTTCAAGCAACGTTTCAATTCTGAATTGTGGTCTTACACCAGGGCGATACTGATAGTATCTTCCACTCTGGAACGTGCCGCAAATATACTATATATTATTTTTAATGAATCAATTGTGAAATAACACAAATTAATCAAATAAAATTTATTTGGCACGCCGGGACTCGATCCCGCGACCTTCGGTGTGGGAGTCAAGAGCCTTACCGCTGGACTAGGATGGGGCACGAAAATTAATGTTTACCACGTGAAAGAAGAAGCACAATGTTTTAGACATGCTGTATCTCCATGATTTCCAGTTGTATATCAATATTTGTGTTTATAGTTCTTGGTGGAGATGCCTCTGAATTATTATTATTGGACTATATTTGTTACTAATTTTTGGGTTTTTTTTGGCTACCACACTAGGCTAATGCCCGTGTTGTGGAAGTCATACATTTAATAGTTTATATAGGAATTAAAAAATACTATTCTATTGAAACAGATAATAAAAAAAATAATAAAATAAAATAAATTAAAAAAATATAATAAACATACTAAATAAAAATAAAGAAATACATTAAAGAAAGTGAAAGAGAAAGAAAAAATAAAATCATATTTTAAAGAAAAATAGAAATAAAAAAGAAAATGAAAATTTTGAAATAAAGAAACTAAAAATAAAGATTCAATGTTAAGAACTCATGTTTTCTATACAAATCTATAAATTAAAATATATGTAAATTAAAACATTCATAAAATTAGGTTAAAAATTAAGAGAAAAAAATATATTTAAAGAAAAATAGAAATAAAAAATTTATAATGCAAAAATTAATAATTAAAATGTAGTGTTAAGAACTGGGGTGCGGTTGTGGGTTAGCATAGTTGTTTTATTTTGGGCATGTTTTATGTAAGCGTTGAGTTCGAAAAAGATAATCTCTAGTAAATTTTGATTTTGAGGCTGGCGCGGTTTGGAGAGAGGAAATATATAGAAAGCGATACATATTATTCATTTTTAGATAGATTTTTATTAGAGTTCAAGTCTTATAAAGAACCTGTAGACTGAAATAACAAGAGTGGTTGGCATGAACAAGGTTGATTATTTTATTTTAATTAAAACAATACTTTAACCCTAGAAGCATTATTTACGCCTGCGAGGCGTGCACTCAATAAAAAATTGTCTAACTCTTTCTAACGGTTGAAGTTAGCGCTTTGTGCACTTTAATCAACGCAGTGACCGACGGGGGCTTGCCGATGGTGCCTATGTTACGAAGTTAAGACCCGCCATTTTCGACTTATTGTGATACAGCACGCCTGCGAGACGTATGTTTAGGCTTTGTGTAACTTTTGACTATGTTCTAGTTTAGTTTTAATTCAACAATTTTTTTTAATGTTATTAAAAGTCTGTTTACATTTAATTTTTGCCCCAAGAATAAGTAATTTATGTTAAAAACTAATTAAATTGTTTTAAAAAATGCAAGTTTCAGTTGATTTTTGAGTAGTGGTATTTTTAGTTTGAAAATAAGCATATTTTTTGTTTTATTGTAATAAATAACTGTGACTGTAGTTTTCATTGATAAAAATGTGTTTTATTATTAGTTTCTATCCCAACTTTAAATTTCCTACGAAACATAGGATATAAGTATTATAAGTACAGAGTTATGTTTTAGGCTAGAGGCTGTCTTATTTTAAGGCTATATGTTCCTCGGAAATCGATTAGGCTCCTAAGATTAAAAAAAAAGTAATATCTTACCTTGTGTAGGAATTCTGTGCAGTAAAAAATAGGCTACCATCTATGTACACGCGTGTTATCTAGAAATGTAGATGACGTCACTTGTGCGTTGTGATATAATTGGCGTTGCATTATAAAAATTCATTACATTTTTTGCTAATAATTTTAATTTGAAATTTTAACTACGTCATCTTTGGGATGACCCTTCCGTGTGAACTAGTTTTTCGTACATTGGTAGGAGTTAAGCACTGAAAAAAAACGATCATTGCGCCTATCACCGCATGCGAATAAATCACACTTATTTAAGGAGCCAAAACCGTTAATAGGAGGATTCAAGAAAAATACCCCTTAATTGATATAAATCACACATCTGAATCTTTTGATAGGAGAAAGAAAGCCAGAATTGCGAGAATCACCATTTTCCCGATCCCTTTGTCGGATCACAAGTTTCCAGGGCGCTTTTACTATCAGCAGTTTGCGGGCTGATTGAACACGGAGTATTGAGGATAGAAAATAAAATGTCAGTGGAATATGAAGGACAGATTTATTTAATGGTAGTTATCTCATTCGCGGAAATATTCTTATTATCAAGTTCTAATAAATTTTAAAGAATTTTGTGCGATAATAAATATTAATAATGCGAAGATTGCAAAATATCAGACGCATTTTTGAGGCTAGCATTCCTCAAGAGAGATCCGGGGGCAGTTTTTGTCATTTTTTATTCAAATTCTAATTGTTGGTTCTTTTTAAAAAATGGAAGGAGCGCAACCCTGGGTATATTTATCATCTAAATAATAGTATTTTTTGTTTTTGTTTTTTAATGCTTTTTTTATGTTTTACCGTAAATCAATCTTCATGATATCCAACAAACTAAACAAGATTTATTTTTCTACAGATTTAACATAACCCCGATTCCGTGTTTGTATTTTTAGGTTTGTATTTTCCAGATTACCACAAGCCCGGTTCTGTTGTTGTATTTTAAGTAAGTAGTGTCCAGATTTACATAACCCCGAGTAGGTACGTGTTTGTATTTTTTGGTAAGTACTGTACAGATTATCATAACCCAGAGTCCGTGTTTGTAGTTTTGGGTAGGTACTGTACAGATTAACATAACTCCGAGTCTGTGTTTGTATTTTTGAGTTTTTTTTTTTTTTTTACACGAATACCGCACAAGAGTCCCAACTGCTCCCGTCTGGAGCCAGTGGGACTATGGCATCCCCAATTGGGGTATGTTGTGAGGCTGAAGTGGGGAGGGGAAGGAGACCGGGAAGAGGAAGGTGGGGAAGTACCTGGCTATTCAGATCTGGTCACTAAACACGGCAGAAGCCATTTCAAGCAACGTTTCAATTCTGAATGGTGGTCTTACACCAGGGCGATACTGAGAGTATCTTCCACTCTGGAGCGTGCCGCAAAAATATACTATATATTATTTTACATGAATAAATAGTGAAATACACAAATTAATCAAATAAAAATTATTTGCCACGCCCGGATTCGATCCCGCGACCTTCGGAATGCTAGTCAAGCGCCTTACCACTGCACTACGCCGGCCGTCAGAGGTAGAGAGTAGGTACTGTCCAGATTAACATAACCCCGAGTCCGTGTTTGTATTTTTAGGTAGGTGTTATACAGATTAGCATAACCCCGAGTCCATATTTGTATTTTAGGTAGGTACTATCCAGATTAACATAATCTCGGGTTCGTGTTTGCATTCTTCCTCTGAACAAAACAACGGTAAAAAGACATAACAGAAAGTTAAACAAAAAAAATATTTCCAATTCAAAGACCGTTCCACTGAGCGCCTAATCATAATAAACTTATTATTAGTAGGTAAATAAATAAAATAATACATATAAAATTATTTCCTTTCAAAAAATATCCACGAATAAAAAATATTTAAGAAAACTGGGAAAGATCCACAAAAACGCGACATTCCCCTATTTATTGTCGTAGTAAAGTTTATATGTAAAAAGATGTATATGAGAACAAATAACTTTGTAAACACCACCAATATAGTGTTGTTTACAAAGTAATTTGTTATTATTTTTAATTTATAAACTGACGTTTAGACAAGATTTTTATGCATAGCACAAAGGGTAACAATTATTATAAGCAATAATTATCAGTCTGAAACACTCATCAACATTGAAAAATCTTCCGAGAAAAGATACTTGCCCCCAACGGGACTTGAACCCGTATGCATAAAAATCTTGTCTAAACGTTAGTTTATAAATTAAAAATAATAATTAATATTTGAAAAGTTTAAGTATTTCCCCAATAAATGTAGTCATAATTTGTCTCGACGCCACCTACCGAGGGATTTAACACTTACAATGTCTCTCTCGCAAAAATAAAGTTGGTTGTTTTCAGGTGGAAAAAATATAATGAGCAGTAATTGTTGAATGAAACACTAGTATATATTGAATTATTTGGCGGGTATTTGATAAGCCTCCATAGCTCACTGGTCAAGAGCAGCTGACCGGCAATCAGAAGGACACGGGTTCAAGTCCCGTTGGCGGCAAGTATCTTTTCTCGGAAGTTTTTTCAATGTTGATGAGTGTTTCAGGCTGATATTATTGCTTATAATAATTGTTAAAGTTATTTGTATTCATCAAATCAACAATGACGCCAAAAAGTATTAGCGAAGTTTGAAGAAGAAAAATATGTTTAATATGAACAAAAAACAATATATTAAAAATTAAATGACCTGCGAATATTCCACACATACTCTTACCTAATATTTTGACATCACTCTATAAATAAATAAAATATTTTGTTTTAAGAGCAAGTTGTATCAAATTGTGGTATATGATACTGCCGGATGTATTAAAACTAAGCAACTAATTTTTACATTTTTTCAATAATCGGATAAACGCAATATTTTCATTTTAAAGCACTCTTGAAGGTATTAATTGTATGATGAAAAAATTGTAAATGTATATTTTTTAGGTGGGCGGTAATCCAAATATGTAACGACTTTGCCTGGGGGCGGTGCGTGTTATATATTCTTAATCCCACTTCATTATTCCATGGTTTCCAGTCGCCAGTATAACAGGATCGTATAATTCATTACGTCAAACCGTATCCGTTCTGCCCTTGATGAAATAATTTTAATCAGGAGAAATTTATAAGAGCTGAAGATAATCCTATTATTGGACAGAGTGGCAAAGAAATTGAAACTGTCGTAAGATATTTAGGATTATATCAATAAAGTTGTTTGTTCTGGGAATGACTTTGAACCATCTTTATTCATATTCCATTGCGGAACCTTTATCTTTCTAATTCGTTAATTGCCTTCGGTGGAGGGTAATATTATCTTTAACTCTCCCGCAGCCAACAGGGGCCGAAGGTGGACCCCAAAATTACTATCCTTCCTATATCTACTTAAATACATGAAATATATTTTTAGTATTTTAGATATTCCTGCGCAAAGGATTAATACATAGGAGTCGTCCATTAATCACGTGAGGCTCTAAAGGGGGGGGGGGGGGGGGTTCTGAAAAAATTACGAAATATCACGAGGGGGGGGAGTACAATGGGATATCACGTCTATTTATTTTTCGTGCTAATATTCTGAAAATTTCAAAATACTTTGTACAAAAAAAAAATACACGTGATTTTAGGGGTGGGAGATTAGTCTGAAACCACACCACATATCACCAGGGGGGGGGGGGGGTTAAAAAGTTGCTAAAAAACGTCACGCGATTAATGGACGACCCCTCATGTGAAAAAATCGTTGATCGCCGGAAAAAAATATTTTGTCAAATGTGTAATTTTCCCTGCCCAATAAAGGAGAAATTACAAAAAAATTGAGAAAGGAATTTCTTTGGTTTAAATGCCCATAAGACAGAAAAAATCATGGGGTCATCGGCCGACCCACATGGTTACGCATCTTGGCCTTTCAAAAGTTAAGAAAGAAGAAATTAGTAAAATTATTCAATTTAGAATCGTTTTATACATAATGGCCACAAACAACTTTTTGTTTTGGTACAAATGGAAAAGCAGTATAACATTTATTTTTATTTTTAACTTTATGAGTAATACCTCAAATTGAAATATTTAATTAAATGGGTTCGAATCACAGAAGTGCCAATATCTTTTTCTGATTTTTCTGTTCCCAGATTTTCGATAGAGTTTCGCTAAAATTGTCTTCATTTAATTAAATAGTACAATTTGAGTTTTTACTCATAAAGTCAAAGGTAAAAATAAATATTTATCCTATAGTTGCAGAAAAAGTCAATAGATGTCGCATATTAAAAATAAAACGGATAAAAATTTATCCAGCCACTATCTAAACAGAATTTACTTCGGGTTTGAATCTTGTAATCATACCCAAAGAAAGCAGTTCTTAATCGAAGTATGATACAGTTAAAAATAACAAAATAGATAAGAGATAGAGATTCCTAAGCTCAGTTGGTAGAGCTGTAGCCCGAAAGCCGAAGGTCCTGGGTTCGAGCCCCAGAGGTGCCAGATTCTTTTTCAGATTTTTTCTGCCTGGATTGAGTTTCGCTAATATAATTTAATTAGGTATTTAAATTAAAATTTTGTTAAAACTAATATATGCGTAATAATTTTCCGTTTTCTGTTTGTGTACATGTTGAAAGTTGTTAGTAAAATCACCATCGTTGTGATATTTGATGGTAGTGATTACTGCTGACACTGTCAATCATATAAAATGGTGCCACAATAAAATAATCGAGCGGGTAGGTACTAGTAAATATTATGATTAGCTTGTTTTGGGTAGCGGGTGTGGTAACGTGTATGTAGCGATTGCTTTTCCAAGACCTTGACATCGTAGGGGTGCGACCTGGTGCGTCCCAATCAACACGTGTTCACTGTTTAGAGTGCTCAGGCGACAGGTTTTCTAATTCAAGTGATTCATTACTATTTTAGAGTTCATGGACATTGGCTAGATAAAGAGTGACCCAAAATCAACGCAAGATTTGAATTAAATAGAAAACAAAGTTTTTAGTCTTCAAATATGATATGATGAAATAAATGACAAATTAAATAAAATTTTGGATTTACCAAAACAACAACAAAAAATTATAGAGGAGATTGAAATACAAGAAAAAAGAATTGTTGCTCTGGAAACAAAAATAGCCAAATCCGAGCAAAAAGAATTGAAAAACAGTGTAGAGGTCAATGGATTTAAAGTATCGCTGAATGAACCGCCCCATGAAATAGCCACCAGAATAAGTTCAGCCTTCGAATTAAATCTGACACCAGAGGACAAATACAAGTTCATAAAATCTAGTGATATAAAACCTTCACGTCTTATATTAACATTAAAAAATGAAACTAAAAAAATTACAATGATGAATTTAAAAAAAAATAATGATGTCTCCCATTTAGCGGATGATAATAAAAAAATGTATGTGAATGAAGCCCTTACGCCGTATTATAAAAATCTTTTATGGAACACGAAAATAAGGGCAAAAGAAAAAAATTCAAATTCATCTGGTTCAGAAATTGAAAATTGCTAGCAAGAAAATCTGAAGACTCTTTAATAACTGAAATAAAAAATCACAACGACCTTGAAAGTAAAATCATATAAACAAGCTCAGTAATCTATAACTATCTACAATAAAATTAACACTTATACCAGAAATGGATCCATTAACTGATATTGAATATGACAACCCTTCTCCGGAAACCATTACAACATTAACAACTCAAGAAATTAATGATTATATAAAAAAACAATAAAGCAAAAACATTAAAAATACTCCACCAGAATATACGAAGCATCAATAAAAATTTCGTAGAGCTGACGGTGATGCTACAGCAATTTGACAAGGATATCGACATCATCATACTCACAGAGTGTCGTATAAAAAAAGAAACATACTCACCAAAACACCTAGATAAATATAAGATATATAACTCCACACAACATAAAAATCAGAATGACGGAGTGATAATTTATATTAAAAATGAGATCCAAGGAATTGTAAAAGAAATTCAACTCAGAGATGCTAACTGTCTACTAATAAACATTAATAATGATATCTCAGTATTAGGGATATACAGATCACCTTCAACAAGAGACATATCTCCATTTCTTCACTCCTTGGATGATGAGCTAACCCAACTACGAGATGTTCGGAACGTGTACTTAATTGGGGACATCAATATTAACATACTAAATACTGGACAGAAACACCCCCAATGTGATGACTACCAATTACTCTTACTGCACCATGGACTGATCAGTACAGTTAATATACCAACAAGATTAGGATATAGCGAAAATGCTCAAAATGTATCTGCCTCCTGTATTGACCACATCATGATAAAAACAAACAAAGCATACGGTACCGCCGTTCACCATTCCAATATTACTGACCACTTTACACTGCTACTTACCATTCAACTTCAAAATACACATACTTACATTAAAAATTCAATAGTCAAAAATAGAATTAATATTAACAGGTTAAAGGATTTATTAAAATTGGAAGATTAGGGAGAACTATTTAAAATTAATGATTTTCAGGATTGCTCGCACTCATTTACAAGCATTGTTCAAACAAATATTCAGAATCATTCACTATACAAACTCCGCACAAATGTAAAATAAAAAAAAACCTTGGATTACTCAAGGACTTCTAAAAAGTATAAGAGTTAGGGACAAATTACACTTAAAAACTAAAAAAAATCCACTTGATCTTTCGTTTCTAAATCTTTACAAACATTATAGAAACATGTGTTCTAAACTTATAAAATTTGCCAGAGGTAACTATTACAAACGTCAGATTCAAAACTGTAATAATGACCCTAAACTTGTCTGGAAAATTATTAAGGAGATGACATACACTAAAAACAATAAAAGTAGTGATTTTACCGAACTTGATACACCAAATCAAAAATTAAATATGAAAGAAAATCCAAAGGAAATAGTTCAATTTGTGAATGAATATTTCTCCAAGGTGGGTTCTAATTTAGCTAAAAAAATAATTAAACCTCCTTATACTGATAATGAAATTAACAACACACTTACAAATAATATCACCTTTAAATTAAATACAGTTACAGCAGATGACATTAAAAGCATTATAGATTCTATGAAACCAACACTAACTTCAGGATCAGATGGCATCTCAATGAGAATAATTAAATCAACTAGAGATGAAATAATTCAACCACTCCTCCACCTTGTGAACAGATGTATCATGGAGGGTATCTTTCCCGAAACGCTTAAAATGGGTTCTGTTATACCAATCTTTAAAACTGGTAATAAAGCGGATATAAATAACTATAGACCGATAACAATATTGAATAATCTTTCAAAAATAGTAGAGAAAGTCGTAAAGAAGCAGCTCACTCAATATCTTGAAACGAACTTCATACTATCTGAAAATCAATACGGATTTAGAAAAAAATATAGGAACCTCCGATGCCATCGCCTCTATTGTAAAAATTATAAAACATAGTCTCGATAACGGAAATAAGTGTATCGGAATATTTTTAGATCTAAGTAAAGCCTTCGATACAATTGATCACACATATCTTCTAGAAAAACTCAAAAAGATTGGAATCTCAGGACGTGAACTAAACCTCATTAAAAGCTACATGTCAGAAAGGTTACAGTTAGTCAGGATTCAAAATGAATCAAGTCAACCAATACAAATCCAATATGGAGTCCCGCAAGGCAGTGTCTTAGGCCCGATTTTATTCCTGATATATATAAATGATTTATGTGAACTAAACTGTCACGGCTCAGTCATTAGTTTTGCAGATGACACAGTCCTTCTATTCCATGGAAAGTCATGGGAGATTGTATTTGAAAAAGCTGAAAAAGGGATGAATCGGGTAAAACAATGGCTTGATTCAAATTCACTAACACTAAATGATACAAAAACTAATTATATTAAATTCAAAATCCACAACAAACAGACGAATAACCTCAATACAAAAATAAACATAAAAATTCATAAAGACTGTATAAACGTGAACCGAGAAACTCCTTGCAACTGTCCAAAATTGAATGAAATACAAACAATAAAATATCTTGGAATAATAATTGATCAAAACTTAAATTGGAACTCCCAAGTGGAAAATGTGAGCAACAAATTTAAAAAACTAACCTATTTTTTCAAAACAATAAGAAACATTTTAGATAAAGAACAGCTAATTAAAATCTATTATGCCTTAGCCCAATCTCAACTACAATATGGTATTATCGGATGGGGAAGCTCATGCGATTCCACTATAAAACCAGTCCTCATAGCACAAAGGGCAATTCTGAAAATTATACTTAGAGTAGCCATCAGAACCCCTACAGACTATGTTTTTAAAGCGCTGAATTTAATGTCACTGAAACAATTATATACAAAAGATATTCTAATGTACGCATTCAAAAATCAGGATAACTTTACACAGACAAACTCGGGCCGATTCACAAGATCTACATTACAACATACATTCTACCAACCTACAACTAAAACGACTTTTGGACAAAGAAATATGGAATACTTCTCTGTAAAATTATTTAACTTACTCCCTCTTGCAATGAAAACCACAAAAAAAATAACCGCCTTCAAAAGAAGCATAAAAATATGGATTATGGACATGGGAAGGAAGAAAATAGATTCAATTTTGCAACCCAACAAAGAATAATGCTTTGTTTTGTACTTTCTTTTAGATCTAACTTAATAATTTTCCTTGGCAATATTCTAACACAGATTAGGTATTTACTTATAATTCATATAATAAAACTTGTACAATGTGTCCTTAGAACGGGTTACCCCAGTTAGGACACATTTTCTCTAAAAAACTGTAAAAAAAACATATATAAATAAAAAATAAAATAAAAATAAAAAAATAAAATTTTTATTTTTTTATAAAATCATAAATAACATAGGATAGGGTTATATTTGGAATAACACATCGGGTAAATGCGCACTCTTTTGTCGAAATTTTTCATGACCATTCTGCATAAATGCAGCTGAATTTTGTTGATGCTGCGTATAATTTCCTCCTGTAATACACGGGTGGTTATGAAATTAAACCCTGGTTGGGACATAGACCATTGACTTCAAATAACCACATAAAAGAAATCTAACTGTGTTAAATCACATTATCTAGGGGGCCATTTCTGATCACCGAAACGAGTACACGACCAGAAAATGTCTCATGCAGTAATTCAATTGTTTCACGGGCTGTATGGCATGTGGCACCATCTTGTTGAAACCACATATTGGCATCATATCATTATTTTTACTTTTTATTATTTTTTTTAATTCATTATATTATTTGAGATATTGTTCAATAATGAAAACACGTTGTTGTATCGCGTAACGCTCCATTTTACTAACCCTAAACTCTCAGCTGTCAACTTTGTTTTTTTTCCATGGTTGCCATTTTATTGCACAAATGGCGGCAAATTTAAATCTTGCGTTAATTTCGGGACACCCTATACAATCGCGACACGTTACAGTTCGTGCCGCAGGGAATCGTGGGCTTTATAATAAATATAGTTATGTGGTGTTAATATTCAATTCGTGTCTTCCAAAATATTCATGACAAATTCACTAATATTCAGGTTATGTAACTCTTGTATTGCGCTGAAATGAATTTATCTCTAGAAACTTACCAATATACTATTACACTATGTACAGAGTGTTAAGGGACTTACATGACGTACTTTTAACCAGTGATTCCTGACATTAATTAGAGTAAAAATGTAAATCAAATTTTGGTCTCCGGTGACATTTTTTATGTATTTTTTCAAACATAAAAAATAGTAGGTATTGGAAAGTTGGGGGCGGGGTGAGGGGTTGGTCGGTCACTCGGCTGAGTGACCAATGATGACGTGTGAAAGAATTATTATTCTTTTAATGTGAAGAAAAAGACATAAAAAAATTCACCGGCGACCAAAATTTAATTTACCTTTTTTACTCCAAATAACGCCAAGAATCAATGGTTAAAGTAAGTCAAGTACGTCCCTTAACATCCTATTTATATTTTGACTTTTTGAAGTGAAAACATCTTTAGCATCTTTATGATTTGAAACTCAATAAAACGAAAAAGCTACACTAAAAAGAGAAAAACACCTACATATATAGGATTTAGCCTGCGAGAGAATGAGAATAATCAGTCTCCTCTTTGTGCGGTGCTTCGTAGCCTCCCCACTCTTATCTATTTTAGTTTTCTGAAGTTTTCAGTTCCACCGGACGTGTACTGCACACTATTTTTATGTGTTTGTTTTAAAATGTTTGCATTGATGATATGTTACACAAGACAGTGAGCTGCCCATTATATTAAATTCAAAATATTTTAAGAAGACTCACAACTAGCCGGATGACACAGCACACATTTTTGTCTTTACTTTTGGCACGGTTATAACGTCGGAGCTGATGGTAAATGTCACTGCTTCCCAATGGCATATGGGCCCTTAAAATAAGGCTTATCGACAATTGTTCGACCACCGTTTTGCTGAAGCGCTACGGAAATGTTCCTGGAGGGATGAGTACACTCTTTCAGAGCATTTCTCCGCCACCGCAAGGGATGCTTATGGCGCAGACTACGCCAATCGAAGAATACCATCATCACTGCTGGTTGCTTGGACGGCTCCATAAACGGCTACTGGCAAACATTTTTGAATTTAATATTTTTTACTTCTTTTCCGTTTTCATTCTATGAATGTATTTTTATTTTGACTAATTTCTTTTATGTAATGTATTTATTGTATTGCATTGTACACCTCCACATGTTCTGTAGTAAACTATTTTTTTATTATTTGCTTCATCTAAATCGAAATCATTCCTTCGATTCTGGCATCACCAGAATCAAACGTTTTTGCTTCTACCATTTATTTCATAGGCATCCGACACTTTTTTCATTTATTCTTTGTTATTTTTTAAATTGTAGAGCTCCATTTTAATTTTCCCTTTTTTAATATCTCTATCTTCTCTGCACCTCAACATTTATAAATAAAAGTCCTCGGCCGCATCTGTCTGTTTGCAATAAACTCAAAACTAATTAACGGATTTTCGTGCGGTTTTCACAAATATATAGTGTGATTCAAGAGAAAGGTTGAGGTGTATAATTTGTCAAAGTTTTGTGTAATCTCTACATATTATAAATTAAAGTCCTCCGCCGTGTCTGTCTGTCGGTATGTTCGCGATAAACTCAAAAACTAATGAACGGATTTTCATATGGTTTTCACCAATAGGTATATAGAGTGATTCATTTTTTTTTTTTTTTTTACTTTAACTCCACACAGGAGGCCTTGTTTTTTTCCCCAGGGCCTATGTCATCTGGAATGCTGTGTGGAGGGTCTTTTTGAGGAAAGGAAGGAATGAACATTGGTCTTGAAGATACCTATCTTGTAGGAAGGAGGAAACACAGAGGCCGGCAAATCATTCCACAGCCGAGCTGTTGAACATAAGAACGAGTCGAAGAAACGATCCGTTCTCATGTGACAAATGTCAACCGTGCACAAATGTTGGGCACGCGTTTGGCGTGTTTACCGACTGCCGGCCGGACCCGATGCCGAAGGGATCAATGATGCTAGTTCCTCGGAGCATCTTCCATTGTAATACCGGTAAAACAAGGATAGCATTCCCACCCGACGCCTGTGCTCTAAAGATTGCAATCCGTCTGTTAAGATGGGAGAATCTATCAAACGGACCGCCCGTTTCTGCACAGAGTCGAGGGTATTTTTCAGGTATTTTGGAGCTCCAGACCAGAGGTGGCTGCCAAATTCAACCGTGGGGCGCACTTGCGATTTGTACAGGGTTAGCAGTTGTGTACTATTAAAGTATCTGCGGGCCCTGTACAGTACGCCCAGTTTTTGGGAACTTTACTCTGGCTTCGATGGAGCCCCCATACCTGAGATGGTCACTTAGGGTTACACCAAGCATATCAATGGAGGGCCTGTTCGGAAGATTGCTTTCGTTGAAAGAGACTAGATTTTCATTGCGATCCCTTTTAGACGTAATCAGACAAGATTGGGTCTTTGAAACATTAAATTCAACGAGATTATTTTTACCCCAAGAGAAAACACTCTCGAGGTAACCGTCCATTCTTTGCTTCAAAGCCCTACGAGCTGTTGGAGTTTGTGAGCCCTTTGGGGGCTTGTCAAACAAAAAGCTATCATGAACTGTTCTGTCATCCGCATAACAGTGAATTGGTGCATATGACAAAAGGTCGTTGATATGCAACAAAAACAAAGTCGGAGACAGAACCGATCATGAGGAAGGTTTAAGTATATAATTTTTCAAGGTTTTGTGTAAATTGGTTGAAATATATAATATAAAAATGAGAATGTAGCCGGCTGGCTAGCGGTGTGGATTTAATTTGTATGCAAATTAACAGATGACGGTGGTTAAAAAGGTTAAGTAACCATCCAGTAGATGGCGTTGTATTTCGTTAGACATAGCAACGCGTGGCGGGATCGGCTAGTAGTAAATAAAATCTGTCATCATTTCATTTACTAATAAATACGGAATTTATCCATAAAAACGTGTTGCTGTACAATAAGTATATGCGTGAGAGCTGTTTCGACTTCGTAAGTATTATAAAACTGTTTGAAAATGCCCTCGGAAGGCGAAATAGCCGTCATGCGAAATAATAATTAAACTGTACAATTTGTTTATTAATAAACTTTTTTTTTTAATAAATTAAATAAAAATAAAATTATTATTTAAATAAATGAAGACAATATAAGCGAAACTCAATCGAAAATCTGGAAACAGAAAAATCAGAAAAACATATTGACACCTCTGGGACTCGAACCCAGGACCTCTTGCTTTCCGGGCAAACGCGCTAACCACTGCGCCACGGTGTCGATATGTTTTTCTGATTTTTCTGTTTCCAGATTTTCGATTGAGTTTCGCTTATATTGTCTTCATTTATTTAAATATTACAATTTGAGGTTTTACTCATAAAGTTAAAATAAAAAATAAAAATAAAATTATTATGTTCAAACCTTTTTTAATCTTTTCCATTGGCTTACGTTCCATGTACTATTTTTCTGAAATCCTTTTCTCAGTCTATTCGCAGCATCTCCGGTGTTCAGCTTAAACACGCAAAGAAAAACACATGAAACAAGGTCTCAACTGACCGATCATTCAATCCTCAATTCTCTAAAAATCACCAAAAATGACATAGGCCCTAGAGAATTTTTTTCTTTGGGACCTTCTGTCTAGAGCTAATTTAAAAAAAAATCAACGTGAACGAAACCGCTTAATTTTATATCCTGCTTCCTGTGAATATAAAAGATCTCCTTTATTAGTACCTAGACTTGAACGAACTCAATCCCCAATTCTCTTAAAATACCCTCCACACAGCATCGCCAAAGATGACATAGGCCCTAAATAGTGGTTTTATTCGGGGACTCCTGTGTGGAGCTAATTTAAAAAAAAAATCAACGTGAATCAAACCGCATAATTTTATGGCCTGTTTCCTGTGAATAGAAAAGATCCCTTTTATCAGTAGACTTTAACGAACTTAATCCTCAATTCTCTTAAAATACCCTCCACACAGCATCGCCAAAGATGGCATAGGCCCTAAATAATGGTTTTATTCGGGGACTCCTGTGTGTGGCTAATTTAAAAAATAAATCAACGTGATCGAAACCGCTTAATTTGATGGCCTGCTTCCTGTGAATAGAAAAGATCCCTTTTGTTATTGAACTTTAACGAACTGCCCACAGTAGTCTGGTCGCGCCCAGTGGTCATTGTGTATTTGGCAAGGGAGAGGTTATCGCGGAGTATTGTTAAACATATATTTACTGGGAATTTATCCAAGAAAGCAAAGCGCTGGAATCAGATAACGGATATCCTGTTTGTATTCCTTTGTAGCGCTTAATCGGACCAGTCATAAATTGCGTCTAGGTCTCGGAGTAAAAAATATCTTCTCAATAAATTTGGGGTCGTTTGCCCAACTCAACCGAACATGTCGGCGTAAATAATCTCAGAGATTTATGAAGCGCTGTGAAATAATACCCAAGAAAAAAATATTTATCTAAATAATAAAAACACACGGCAGTTAAATATTAATATTTTCTTTCAGTCGGGAAGGCCTTAAAAGTTTTAATACAGCATTTACCCCTTTGTTTTGTGTTGTCGGAAAGGCGTTCACGCTACGCTACTTTCGGAGGCAGCTTATGATAAAAACATAAGCTGTTTTCCCTACCCTGCATTATTTATTTACTTTTTTCGTAAAGCAAAGTCAATCAATAGTCTTTATTCACAAAATAACCCCACAGCTGCTGGAATAATAATGTATCTAAACCACTTACTTACACTGAATTTATTGTTGGAATGGTATTTATTTATATATATTTCCTTTATATATATTTCCCCTCTCGCGTTCCCACTTCGCCTCGTCCACCTTCCCTCTCCACACTCCACGCGAACCCCCTTCCCGAGATTCCATGACAGTTGATCCGACGACATTTGGTTCGGCGACAGTTGGTCCGGCGACATTTGATCCGGCCGACACTTGATCCGGCGGACAGTTGATGCGACGGACATTTGATCCGGCGACAATTGATCCGGCCTGATCCTTTAGAAGATTTTTTCTTCAAGTAAGTATGTAAAGAGGATATACGGCCGTACAACCAAAGTCGATGTACTTACATCTGAAGGCATCTTGAGTTAAAATCCGCTGTAAAAATAATTTTACTAACAATAATTTCGACTCTCCGAAGAAGCATGTGGCAATACAAAATACGACATACTTGTACGTGCAGTCAGTTTAACAAAAAAACCGTAAAGGATTCCTACTTGCGCACAACTTTTTAATCTGAAAATTAAACTGCTCTCAACCGTCTCGAGCCAGTGAGTGCCAATGTCATCCCCAATTTTTGTATGGTGTGATACTGAGGGTAGTGGGGAGGGTAAGGAGATGTGGAAAACGTACCTGGCTATTCAGATCTAGTCACGTCATTTCAAGTAATCCGATTAAGCCTACATACACTGTACACCAGTTCGAACCCGGCATGCGCAAATAAATTTTATTTGATTAATTTGTGTTATATCACAATTAATTCATTTAAAATAATATATAGTATATTTGCGGCATGTTCCAGAGTGGAAGATACTATCAGTATCGCCCTGGTGTAAGACCACCATTCAGAATGGAAACGTTGCTTGAAAATGGCTTTAGCCGTGTTTAGTGACCAGATCTGAATAGCCAGGTACATTCCAAACTTCCTCTTCCACACCTCCTTCCCCACCCCACTACCTTTAGCCTCACAACATACCCCAATTGGGGATGCCATAGTCTCACTGGCTCCAGACGTGAGCAGTTGAGATTCTTGTGCGGTATTCACTGTAAAAAAAAAAACACCAACGAACAAATTACAAAAATCATATGATGGAAATTGTTTAATTTTTTAATATTTTTATTTTTTAGAACTTTTATCAAAACACAAGAGTCCCTGTTTGAGTTCTTGGAGTGATGTTTGTCCAGGTCTTGATGGCGAATGCTTTTCCTCACCTATTGCGTGGCGGTCCGGATCAGGAGAGATTGCTTGAGGGAGACATAATCTAGATCTCTCCAGCCGGACTCTCTCGACCCATCACCTTGCACTGGAGTGGGGGAGGTGGATTCATACGTCTCTCACTCCTGGACACATTGAGCCTAAGATTCCTAACCACCCCTAACAAATTTTTCTTTCTCAGAACTTCCTCTCCTTCCTTTTATTAAAAAGGCCCTCCACACAGCGTCCCCAAAGATGACAGACCCTGAGTGATTTTTTTTCCTCAGGGCCTCATGCGTGGAGCTATTGTAAAATTTAAAAAATGCAGTCGGCTTGGGAAAAATAAGCTTTACTTAAGGTTTTTTAGTTACCGGGGGGGGGGTTAAAATTGTGACTGCACGTATAAGTATGTCGTATTTTGTATTGCCGCATGCTTCTTCGGAGAGTCGAAATTATTGTTAGCAAAAATATTTTTACAGCGGATTTTCACTCAAGATGCCTTCAGATATAAGTACATCGACTTTGGTTGTACGGCCGTATATCCTCTTTACATACTTACTTGAAGAAAAAATCTTCTAAAAGATCAGGCCAGATCAATTTTCGCCAGATCAAATGTCCGCCGGATCAACTGTCCGCCGTATCAAGTGTCGGCCGGATCAAATGTCGGCCGGATCAAATGTCGCTGGACCAACTGTCGCCGGACCAAATGTCGCCGGATCAAATGTCGGGTCACCCTTCCCGAGTACCCCTCCACCCTCACAGGATCCCCTCCCCCCTCCAGGGTTCCCCTTCCCCCTCCCGCATTCCATAAATTACAGTTTGTAATGTATGGAATTCCTATTATTAATTATTCCATACATTACATAATGTAATGTGTAGGTACATTCAGTTTTCAAACAGCTTGCGTGCCACCTATTACAATTTTTTTATACAAATTTCATAATGCCAGAGGTCACCAGTAGTTTTATACAAACCTTGAAAAAAGAATTGAACAATTTGGTGGAGTCGTTCGGCAGTTATGCGCGTACATTTTTATTTATATAGATAGAAATTAACTACTACGCCTAAAATAAAATTTTCTGCAAAGTCAGTTACCAAGGCAACGATTTATTTTGCTTTTTATCTGACGTTATCAATAACTCGCTTTTATAAGGGACAATAAACGTATAATAATTGTAATATAGTAATAGTTATAATTTCATAATGCCAGAGGTTACCATTATATACACCCTATGTTACTCGCATATAATGTAGCTTTCTATTGGAATTTTAAAAATCGATTTAGTGGTTTAGGTGTGAAAGCGAACCAAACAAACTCGCACACTTTCGAACGAAAATATTAGTATAGATTGTTTCGGGGACCATGGCACCCCAAATTTAGTGATTTCATTTATTAAGGTTAAAAACACTTAACAATCAAGACGGCTGAGTGTTCCAAATGTTTTTTTTTGCTTTTCTTGATTCCAGTAGATTTATTTCTACGAAGGATACACAGGAATAAGTTCGTTAAAGTGAGTTTGTTTGTCAGACAGTAAAACTAATTACGGTGTAGGTATACAGCGATCAGAGTCATCTGGTCATTTGATGTAATTCCGAGCACAGGGGAGTAGTTCCTGGATGGATACAGAACTTTTTGAGAGATTACTTTCACCGACATAAGTTTCTATACATTACCTCAAGAGCGGTTCACAAAAAAAGGCAATTAACGAACTTCCCTACCTATACTTAACAGACAGTGGAGGTAATCCACCTCTTATCTAATCCCGCCCTGGTATAAGTAACTGATGGTTACTCCTTCAAGGCTCTCGCAAGATTCTAATTTGTTGATTAAACGAAGCTACATTTATTTATTTTGAACAAATCTAGACCTCCAGTGTCCATGCATACGTTGTTAGTAAGCAGTATGCAAGTGCTTAACAGGAAAAAACAAAATGCAAAAAAATAGGTTAGTAAGACAAAGATAAATAAACAGGGCAAAAGAAAAACTCATTCATGAGACTCCATGATGCGGCATTGCATCTGTAAAAAACCTGCAAGCACGTGCATAAAATAGAGAACAAAAGAAATACAATAAATCTCAAATCAATTTGTAAGCACCAACAAAAAATGTGAATGGCTTTCGGTCTGACCATAAACTACACTTAGCTTCCGTGTCCCTTAGCCAACCACTCAGTGAAGCCTCAAAGTATGTTAACTGAATATTTGGGGTAAAATACCCGAAGACTAAAAGAAAATTCAGCGTTGGGTAGTCAGAGGCAGGACAAAGGACAGACAAGGTCGTCTGATCAAACCTCAAGCCTGCACATGTCATTGGGGGACGCGCAGAATACTTAACAGACGGTATTAAAAATTATTTCATTATGGAATGGACTGTGACTGCCTCCGTGGTCGAGGGGTAAAGATCTCGGTAAGCACTCCGAAGTTCGCGGACATAATTAACGTTATGTCACAATCTATGTGTTTGTGCGCTTAGATCTTTCAAACTACGCGACGGATTTTCATGCGGTTTTCACCAATAGATAGAGTGATTCATGAGGAAGGTTTTTAGGTACATAATTTTTTTTCAAGGTTTTGTGTAAATTGTTGAAATATATAATACTAGCTGACCCGGCCACGCGTTGCTCTGGCTAATAAAACACAACGTCATCTACTGGATGGTTATCCAACCTTTATAGCCACCGCCGTCTTTGATTTTATCGCGATGAGACAGACAGATGCCGCGGAGGACTTTAATTTATAATACGTAGAGGTGGTGTGAAAGATTAAAATAATGTGCAAGAAATGCTTGGGGTAACTAACGTATTTAAGGTAATAAGGATTAACACTGTATCCGTCTAAATAACTTTTCAATTACCGCAATGTAGGTGACCCTTTTTTTAGAAGATAGAATGCGTATAGTAAGCTATCCGTAAAAGATAGATGTATGCCTTCGCGGACTTTTTCGTAGATCTATAAAAGAGGAATATCCCACCATGAATTGTTCTGTTATATTCCAAAAGGATTAGGCAGCGTTTTAGACGAAAGCTACCAGGCGACTTGACTTTTTCCAACACTTCTAACAATTATTAATTCAAAATTGTTTCAACCAATTTACACAAATCCTTGACAAATTACATACTTAAACCTTCCTCGCGAAACACTCCATCTATTGGTGAAAACCGCATGAAAATCCATGTTTAACTACAGTATTTATCTCATAGATGTCACTATTATTAACACATATTAAAGTAATTTTTTTTTTTTTTTTTTCATATTAAATAATGTTTTGATGATAACTTACTCAGTCTTAATGTAAAAAAAAACATCGTATTTTATGCCTTTTTACTTTTAATTATCCTGACCCTGCGTCCAATACTGAAGTGATGGTGCACAGTCGGCCGTGTACAGGAGGAGAATGTAACGATAATTGTAACATCCTGAAGAAAACTGCAGCTCAAATAACTAGGGATCACTGTAGAAAGTAATGTGAAATTTAAGAGACATGTCGATAACTGTGTTAAAGGAATTAGAAAACTAACTTACATATTTATACGACTATTAACCTTCTAAAACTGTCATTTATTAAAATGGTTTACTTTGATCTTGTACATTCAGTGTTGCAGTATGACATAATCGCATGGGGAAGCATCTATAAGACACATTTGTATCCGATAATTATAACACGAAAAATTACTATTAAAGTAATTCTTAAAAAACCAAGGGTTTTTCCAATCAGTGAACTTTTAGATAAATTTAAGGTCCTACCTGTTTTAAAACCATTTGAAAAAAAAATGCTATTCTAAAAGTTTTTAAAGAATCTGAAGTGTCCTCAACAAGAAGTGTAAGATCTAGAACATCTGGGAACATACGTACGAGTACCTAGATGCAACACGATAGCTGCCCAACACCATTATGAATATGTAGGCCCTAAGCTATGTAATATTTCTCTTTTTCTACTTTCGTATATTTGTCTGTATTTTATTTACTCCTGGGCACTTGGCACCAGTCGTAATATTTCGTCCTTTCTTCTTTATACTTATTTAACTCTCCTGGTCATCGGCAAGACAGTTGTGATGTTCTGTCTTTTCTCTTGGCTCTGATCGATATTTAAATTCTTAAGGCTTTGCATATGTGTGGTAGGGATGGAAAATTCCTCCCCTACGTCACACAAGCCTTTATAAATTTGGACCCTTATTTCCTCTGATAACTACAGAAAGCTACTTAAAGCTCCCTTGTACTACATACCTTTAGCGATATATGTACTTAACTAATAAATACGTTATTTACGACTTTGAACGTAAATATTTTAGTATTTAGGTTGTAATTAAACTCCATCAAACGTTGTGTAATTTTTTGATTTATGATATAGGACTTTAATTACTTTAAATTTTGTGGTAACCCTCTTGATTCTAAACAGAGTGTTGAATTTCAAACTGTATTGGTCTCTCTCTTGCAAATTTAACCTTAAGTAATTTCTCTAAATGAACTAACTTCCCTTTGACGTTTATTATGATTCCCTACATCCTAATGAATTCATGAATAAGCAATACTAATCGAAACTACACATGACTAATTGAACAGATAATTAAATATAACTCAAATGGTTAAATGTTAGTAAATTTGATTATGATTGTATCTCGTATCTGCTGGGCGCCCCTCCGTTTAGATTCAGCTGCTATAAGGTACATATAAAGATGGATTTAGTAGGTTAATGTAATTAGTTAATTGCATATTTGACGAACTCAGAATAACCCTTTTTCTGGCAAAATTTGGCTCCTGCCTCCATCAAGTAAGCAGGGTGATCAGGAGTCCTCCCAAAATTCGCACAGTCTTTTGGCACGGTTCAATTGATTGATACCTAAGTTATCGCGTCCCAAATGAACCTTCCTTCGCCATCATGCGCTGCCTTCAGGTCTTCCCCCGAGCCCAGATACCTCCAAATTCCTACTCCTCCAAAGTTTACTATTTACTTAGGGCGAACCGGTTTCGTCCTATATGCAATCATATACTCACGGGTTTGTGTGGAGTTACGGGTCGTGAATCCTCCCTCCACGTTCAAGAAATGAGACGAGAGTGACCCGACAGGCCTAAAGCACTAATTGTAAGTGAGTTCGTTTCATTCAATGAACAGTACATAAAAAGATATATATGTAAACATACGTTTTGGGAAGGTTTATAACTCGCAATACGAAACTACTTGCATCGCATCCCGAGCTCGGATCTCGCCCATCGGATTCTGCACAATCCTCAGATTGATACCGAATATATACTTAAGAATAGTGTGAAATATAAATATATACTAGTACATTAAGATCTTATCTGGCGATGTGTTCTGGAGATTCGCCATAACTCCAAGCTTTTGTTTGGTTTTGTTGACGGTTTTGTTTGAGAGATCCGCCATCTCTATGGTTTGATTAATGGTCCTTGTTATAGAAGCGACCACTGCCTTCTGTTGGTTGAACTGTATTTTTTTTTTTTCTTTCCCTCCCCTCCAATGTTCAACTTTTGATAAATTCTTGCTATCCCGTGATTCTCAATTGAATCATGTAAATCTTCATTACCCCTTATTAAGCTATCCCGTGATTTTTCAACTGTTTCATGTAAGTCTTCAATACACCCTATTAAGCTATCCCGTGATTTATCAAATGTTTCATGTAAATCTTCAATACCTCTTTTTGAACTATCCCGTGATTTATCAACTGTTTCATGTAAATCTTCAATACCTCCTTTTGAACTGCTATAATAAATCTGTTAATTTTCAATTGCTTAGGTCTGTAGATACCTCTTTACGTTCAAATTAAAGATAGTGTTTAATTCCCTTTTTTTTTTCTTTAATAATTGCGCAATATAATAATTTTATCCCGTTCCTAGAAGTTAATACCTAAGTACGATATCCACTAATCAAGGTCATTTTTTTTTTTTTCTTTTTACTGTATTCGAACTAGTGTCCCAGTGACCGACTTATTTTGTAAACAATTTGAGCTTTGTAAACATTCTCGACGGCCTCGTGACCTAGATTCAAGCGTATGAGGTATGTTTACTTTAGACATTCCGGAGACGTGTGAGATGACTCTAAAAATTTTTCTTTGTTTGATAATGATGTACTTAGCGCAATTGTCTAGTCTGATACCCGATTACGTATACATATTTATTCATTTATATATACTTTGTCTCAATAAATAATTTATAATATTGATATGTATAATTATATTATGATTGAGATAATTTCTAATACCATAACTTATTTCAAATGCTCTGGATTTTCCGAAATTATATTAATACATACATAAAATTTAATATAAAATATTGATTTGTAAATTTATCACACATAACTACTTTTAATAGTTATTGATGAATTCAGAGGTAGGAATCGATACCCTTTTCCTCTTTTTATATAAGTATTTTTCTTTTTGATTAAAATTTTTCTTGGGAACAATAAATTACATATATATATGTTTATATACATACATATATAAATATATAAAATATACTTATTATACTTATAATATTTTAATATAGTTACATATCACATATTAAGAGAGTAATATCTTGGTCAAATAATTAATCCAAATACCAATGTTTGCTGCATTCCGCTTTCTCCGTGGAATCTGTAAAATTTTATAACGGAAAAGACTTACCCCTACCAAGGTTTTTCCGACCGGGAAATACACAGTAAACCTTGCTGCAATTTTCCTAAATTAATTTTTATTTTCCTAAATTTAATTAAATCTTTTTGACTTCAATTTTTTTTTTTTTTCATTTAATCTAATTAATTAAAATGATGCATGAACTCTATCGTTCTAAACTGTATTTTATCTCAAAACTCGTTGGTTAGATAACACTTTAAATGATAGTTACTTCACGATTAATTTAGAGATGGTAAATTGTTGTTAAATTAAATTTTTATCCCTCCGAACTTTTATGTATTAATAAAATATTATTTTGTTTTATTATTATTATTTAAGATAATTAATTTAAATATTTATTATTTGTTAGAACGCTTTCACTTAGATTGAACACACGTATTTAATTATAACTTCTTCACGCTAAATTATCACATCACTTCAGTTATTTATTGCACTAATATTAAACGCGAAATTTTTAAGTTTAAAAATACGATATTAAGTGATTATAAAATCCGAATTTTCCACTAAAACAAATTGTATTTATCACGAGCACTTTTATTTTTCACGAGTAATTAATGCGTTGGCTTTAATTTTTATTTTCACTGATTCTAACTGCAAAGTATTTTTTTTTTGTAGATCACTGACTAGAATGTGAAATTTTTCTAAGTATCAAAATAATTATCACTTAGAATTTTTCAACTTTAAATCACCCACCGTTTCGTCACGTTCCGCGAACTTAAAACCTTTTCGACCACGACCGTAGACTGTCCTCAACTGGCATTTGTCTAGACTTTTATACCCCTCTCAGGTTCAAAAGATCGTATCTGAATCTCCTGTAATAAACCAATCTAATTACTATCAACTCGTAATTTCTTGAAACCTCTCCATTATTGTCGAATGCGGTCTCTTAGTACCTTCCGTGTTTGATACTTTAAATTCTGTCTCGTACTTCCATACTTACAAGATCCGGATTTAGTAAGATCCATGTTTAATGGCCCAACTTCCTTTGTCCTGGTGTTCATACAAAATTAGCTTGAGTTTAATAATTTTAAAGTTCTATTTTCATCTATTTCGTAACATGTCCGTGCGTACGGCACCTACCATATGTTCCAAATCTGTCCCCAAATTCGCCTATCAGAGATATCTTCATGTCGAAGCCTTTCTCGCAAATTGTTCATTTTTATTTTATTATTTTTCCTCGAGTTTTTCTGTATTCTATATGAACCTTTCCATCTAAAACCGAATTTTCTCTATTTACGTCGTATATTTGAATTTTCCATTTTTTCTCGAATTTTCTTTTATTCACGACACTCTTTCCATGAATTTCCTTATTTATCCTTACGTTATTGTTCATATCTCTATAGATTTTTATATTTCAAGCCGTATTTATTTTATTCACTGTTAATCTAAGATTTCCTTTGTTTTTCTCTGTCGTATCATCTCTCCCCTCGCTTCCCCGTACTTCCCTGATATAACCATATCGTTTTTTGATGTTTGCTGCCTCTTGGAAAATTTCATTTTCTATTTGTTATTAATAAATATATCATTTTTAACATCTTTATAGGAGATACCCCCACTTCGGCCCTTAAATTCCTGTCATTTTTATTGCTTCATAGAGATCGTCCCCCAAATTTTGTCCCGTTCTTACCCAAAATCCCATAAACCATATGCCTTGACAGTTGTATACATTAATTCCTGTACCCACCTGGCAATAAATCCTTTTTTATTTCAGTGTCGTTAACTTTTATGAGAATTCTTTAATGTAAATATTTCATAAGACCCATGATAATTTTTATTACCTTTTTAACGGCTAATCGTCCTTATCTAAACAATTTTCATGTTCGAATATTCCTTGTTTATCACAACAAAATACATCTGAAATCGACAACCATTGTAATGCCTCATTTTTATCTGCAATCGCGTACTATGTTACTCTATAAACTCCATTTTAATTACGTAAAATGACTCCTTTTCCTGAGTTTTTCTATCGCAATGTTTTCAGCATTTTCCACTCCCCTCCGTACTGCACTCTATTTTCTTCTCTAACACTTGTTACTGCTCTAGACATCTGAAATGTACCCTCGCCTATTCTTTAAAACTCTCATTTTTTTTTTGACGTTTCCTCCCTAAATCTTTCATCGTAATATCCTAGCTCCGTCTAGAATTGATAACAATAATTTTCCATTGTTTTTTCAACATTTCCATTTCCTTTAGCACGTTTTCCCCCGAATCGATCATCTCCGGTCGTCACAAACAATCGTATTATAGATGGAAATCTCCCTAACACCTTACAACACGTTTTCGTCACTTGCTATGCAATTTTTCACTTAAACTTTTCCATCGTGGTTTACGTGTATCCTTTTTTCCGCACCTGATATGCTTTAATGCGTTCGAGAACTAGGGTTTCTGATCCCTGGAATGTACCGGTTAATCACAACATTTCTTGGGGTCACCGTACTTTTGTCCCTGAACAGATTATTTCTTCCCATGGAGTTTATTCACCTCTCGGTTTGGTGGGAACGTCAAACTCATTAATTACATTCTTAATTGCCAAGTCCAAAGGTCGTTCCTTTGTTCTAAAAATGGGTTCGGCCCTCTTCCCGTTGATAGGCTGAATTGGTTTTTAATCGCTTTTGCTGCAATTCAATTGGTTGTCAATATATCACGGTCTAAAGTATATTGGGGAGTCCCTGTCTTTGATTATTTGTTGATACCATCTGTGATTTTTTTATCAATACTCGTCTCACTTTGTCTAATTATAGATCCCTACCGTAAATATGAATTCACTTTACTCTAATCCGATAGATGTCGTAGACGTGTCCGTTTTATAAGTAATTGATATTTTCTTTTTAAATTAAAGTGGGAAGCTACGATATTTCCTAATTTTCACTGTTGATCAATGCAATTCATCACAGCTATTATCGATTTACCTGATTTAATAAAAAGTGAGAAAAACTATTTAAAAAAAAAAATTGTATAAGCTTTCCCTGACGAAGGAACGTTTGTTCCGAAACCGGTCGGATTTGCACATTATATAAGTGCTTTATACAAAGTTGTATTGTTTCATTTTTCTATAATGGATAACCACAAAGTAATAGCTACATTCAAAAATATAAACCATTCTAAATTTAAAAAAAAACTTTTTTTACTTATTGTTCAATATTTTGTAATATTTTGGAGTAATTTTGAAGGTATTTTTTTCTATTTTTGTAACTATATAATATACTACCTCTAATCAGTATTAGTCCCAAGTACTTTATCTCAAAACACTTTATTATTTCCAAATTCGTAGCATGTAAATAGACTAGCTCCCCAGATAGACCCGATATTATTTCTCTTCTAATTGGGTAATTTAAAACTGTTAAAGAATGATGTGTAACATATTATTATTGTTTATAATAATTACTTTTCGAATATATAATAAAAAAATTTAAAAATTTAAAAATTTGTATTATCAATTTTTATTTTGGTACCCAATTAGTAGGTAAGACTTTACAAGGGAAAGATGGAATCAAGGTATATGAAAATATTCAACACAGACCCTTGGGTTATGGAATTTGTCCCCAAGGCTGTTTCAATCTTAAAACAACAATGACTTCGGTTCAATATTATATAATTGAAATAATTTTATATTTAATTTATTCTATGGTCCACAAAGTAAAATATATCCCGCTTTATAATATAAAATGTGTGACACGCTTTGAAACGATTTATCAGCATAATGTACATCTTTTCATAAGTGCTTTCATGGAATAAAGTAAACACTCTATTTTTTCAATTAAGTTATGTTTTTCAGTCAAAGGTAGAAAGGATTAAATAAATAGTTATGAGATCTTGTCATTCAGTTTTACAAGTCCCGTGAGTGGTTCAATGTAGTTCTCATATTCGAGGAAAACATTTTCTAAGCAAAGTATCGAAAACTATCAAGACTTCTAACATGAAATAAAGATAAAAGGTGAATATAAGGGCTTTATTTTTATGGCGAGTTCATACCATACATTTTTTACTGTCTTTTTATTCGTTGAACTGGTTGTAGGAAATAATTTCAACTTAGATACAACCCTTTGGGGACCCATAAACCTTCAAAGATTTAAACAGGGCGGTATTTTCATTAGAGCAACACTGGGTTCTTGTGTGTGTGTTGGTACCGTATGCTCGTACCTTGTATACGAGTAGATTTGTTGAAGTGTTGCAGGTAGGTTATAATTATTGTTTCAAATAAAAAAATTTTTAATTTTATCGGAGTTATTCAAAGTCTTGAACATAGTATTTTACTAATTGCGAGAGATATTTTAAACTAAGTTAAAATATATTTTACCATCAATCGTATAAAGCTGATATTGTGATGAAGTCCTTTATTCAAAGACAGGAAATATTGTACCTACTAAATCATTGTCCCATCAGCACAGGTGCCAATAATAAATTGTTGGTGATTCTTTTGTAGGTACTCTACCTTTTACTCATTCTTGTTCGTCATTCACTTTTGCATATTTACGAGTAGCTAATTATTACTGATATTATTTTTGTTATAATTTTTGTAATAAATCATTCTTGTATATAAATTTTTGGGCATAATGCCTGTTTTATGTACTTAAATAAAAAATAAATAAATAAGTTATTTATTTATTTATTTCAACGCCATAAAATGACTATTACAATACGGTGATATATTATGCATGATACACAGTGGTACACAGGAGGGTAATTACAATGATAATAATGTACATTAGACAAAGTACATATGTATGATAACAAGTAATATTTATTTTATTTTTAATTTTTAACTTTATGAGTAAAACCTCAAATTGTAATATTTAAATAAATGAAGACAATATAAGCGAAACTAAGTAATATTTAGTTATAGGATACAAATATTTTTTACAACAAAAAAAATAATATGAGCTCGTACAAAATACACATTTTTATGCAGAGTAAAAATAAGTAAATAAAGGTGACTTCTTAGAAAAATTCTCAACATCAAGTATAATATACCTACTGTACTTTTATTTGTACATATTGTTGGATTCTAGGAATTGGCTAAAATGGAGTAACTTAGTAATGATAATATTATTGTTACCTTCAGTTGAAATTACTGCAGTTTGAAATGACTACAGGTACTGCTAATTAGTTCTGCTTTTCAGGGCTGTCAGTTAGAGAATCATTAATAAAAATAATAATGTTTAAAACAAATTATACATTTATTAGCTATCACTTAACTAGTCTGTCTGATAGTTAATATAAATGAAGTAAGTAGTTTGGAATCTATATTAGAGTATGATGAACACTATTATACCTAACATTAATTATTGTGATTGAGGTATAATATTATAGCCTTCTTATAACTATATTCGGTGCAGTTGAACACATCTACTACTTCTGAGAAAGCATTGCCAACTGCATGTAATCTAGGTATAAGCGAGTATCTAAATGACTCGGTCCTGATATTTTTGTTGCAATTAAAAATAATTTTGGATCGAGTAGTTGTAGTAGGTATGTAAGTTATCAACAACAATACTATTTCCGTTCCTGTGGCTAAGGATGGGTAGAAGGGAAAGGTGATGGGGAAGAAAAAATGTGGGAAAGTACCCATATAGTAAATTTCAGATCTAGTCATAAAATACGGCAAAACCCATTACAAACAACTATTACAGCATTGTGGGGCTTGGGTAGGTTAGAGGGAAAGACAAAATATGGGGAAGAACCCATCTGGTTCTGGTCATTCGTTTGGTGTAACTCTAAGTGACCAGCTCTAGTACGGGGGCTCCATCGAAACCAGAGTTAAGTTAGCCTCTCAGAAACTGGGCGTAATATACAGGGCCTGCAGATACTTTAACATTTCACAACTTCTAACCCTGTACAAATTACAAGTGCGCCCCACGGTTGAATTTGGCAGCCACCTCTGGTCTGGAGCTCCAAAATACCTAAACAAAAGTCTTGACTCTCTGCAGAAACGGGCGGTCCGTTTGATAGATTATTCCATCTTAACAGACTGATTGCAATCTTTAGAGCATAGGCGTCAGGTGGGAATGCTGTCCTTGTTCTACCGGTATTACAGTGGAAGATGCTGTGAGGAACAAGCGTCATTGATCCCCTCGGCACCAGTGCATAGGCGTGGAACACGCCAAACACGCGCTAAACATTTGTACACGGTTGACATTAGTCACGTGAGAACGGGCCACTCTACGACTCGTTCTTGAGTTCAACAGCTCGGCTGTGGAACGATTTGCCGGCCATTGTGTTTCCTCCCTCCTACAACTCCTCCTTCCTTTCCTCAAAAAGACCCTCCACACAGCGTCTTCAAAGATGATAGGCCTTCAGGGAAATTATTTTCCCCAGGACCTCCTGTGTGGAGTCAATGTAAAAATAAAAATAAAAATCTGGATTTTCAGACCTAGTCATCAAATACGGCTAAACCGATTGAAAGCAGGTTCAGTTCTGAATAGTGGTCTTTCATCATGGGGAAACAGGGAGTATCTAATCAATCTGAGAAGACTGGAAGGATGGTTGGTAAAGTATTTGATGAAGCATTGAACATATGAGAATCTAGTCCGAAAGTTAACAACCAGTTAGAAAGTTAAAAACTAGCTTGTTAAAAAATAATTTTGTCTGGGCCATAATATATGCACACGTGAATTGCAGTTTATCCTCAAAGCACACTGTACTAATCAAAATATTAATTTATATCCATTGTGCACAACATATCCTTGTACGTCTCTGTACGTTATTTGGCTTAATAATGTAACTTGCAATATTCTGTATCAAATGTATTATAATAAAAAATAAAATCAGTAACATTTGTATGTTTTTTTTATTGAACAACACGGTTCACGCAATTCGGTAACTGTCTGGCACACTGGCGCATGTTTTTAAGTGCGTGTTCACGTAGCGAACGACAAAACCACTCACTCAATAATAGGTTTGATACTCAATAAAACGGCGTTTCAATAATAATAGAGTGAAAGTAAAAGTAAGTGATGCATTATGGGAGATGAAAATAGTAAAAGCAGATCACCACAGTAATAATTTAGGTGTGTCGTTGTATTTATAAGACTACGAGTGTATCTTTTTCGGCCAAAGTTGACGTATTTCTGGTACTATTACTCCAACGCATATTTACGCTTTACTTTTCCAAGTTCATTTACTCTCTACTTTACTTGGCATTGAAATATGTCAAACCATCTCTCCTCAATTCGCTCATGTATAACTTTATATAATAGTTCAATAGAAACCAAATTTTTTCCAACGCCGAACTAGAGGATGTTTCAAATATCATTGATCAACCGTTTTACGATGAAAGCGAATAACTTACATTTTTTATGTGAATACCTCCGAAGAGTTTCAGCTGCTCCCGTCTGGAGCCAGTGAGACTATAGCATCTCCAATTGGGTTATCTTGTGCGGCTGAATGTAGTGGCGAGGGGAATGAGATGAGGGAGAGGGAGGTGGGGAAGCACCTGGATGTTCACCAAACACGGCTAAAGCCATTTCAAACAACGTTTCAATTCTGAATAGTGGTCTTACACCAGGGCGATACTAGAGTATCTTCCACTCCGGAACGTGCCGCAAATATAAATAACACAAATTAAACAAATAAAATTTATTTGCCGACACCGGGATTCGGTCCCGCAACCTTCGGTTTGCGATTAAAGAGCCTAAACCCTAGACCACGCCGGTCGTCGTCGTTTGAAAATATATATTGCAAAAATCACCCCTTTTATGCGTGTCAATAAAGAAAAGGGTGGGAAAAAGTAATCCTGGTGCAATAATCGTGTATTGTGAATATTGCACTGCTAATTTGCTGATTGGCGCGTATGTAACTGTATGTTGTGTAAATTGCTCCGTGGATACTTACCTTCTTCGTGGATATATTTTTTTTGGGTTGTTGTGTGGTTAACCGTGTTCTCTTTCAAATTTGTTTGTATCTCTAATTTGGTTGTATTCAGCTAAGAGTGTTGTACAAATTAATTCTGGTTGTTTTTCGTTGTCTAGATTACTTAATTTATTAAAGGAGTTCAACCGCATTATCAAAAGCGGTTGAACTCCTTTAATAATATAAATGCATAGTTGTGTCTCAGCAATGGAGACGACGAAAAACCACCAAAACTAATTTGTACAACGCTCTTAGCTGACTTTTATCGCGATAACGGCAAAGTACAAGTGACCAAATTTTCATATTCTGTAATTGTTTTCCTGTAAGTATGTGTTGTACCTTTAAATTTAATTGAACAATCTTAACGTTACCTAATAATGCATACGTGAGGTAAAATGTTGAACGTGATATTGATATCTGAGGTAAACAAATAATTGTTCAATCAATGAAGAAAGTATTAGCGACAATATTAGCGACAAAACTAGAAACAAAAAATATCAGAAAAAGATTCGGTTGCATCTAGGACATATTTTTCTGTTTCTGTTGCTAATGTTGTCTTCAATGATTAAATATACAATCCCGAAATAAAAAAAAGTATTTTCATCTATCGAAGCCTATTACGTAGATTGGTACATTTTACAATTAATTCTTCTTCTCAATGCTTTTGAGCAATCTTGTGAGGCGGTTGGTGGAAGGGGCTCTGAGGTCTCTAATATATTTTATGCTGAGGTCTCTAATATATTTTATGCTGAGGTCTCTAATATATTTTATGCTGAGGTCTCTAATATATTTTATGCTGAGGTCTCTAATATATTTTATGCTGAGGTCTCTAATATATTTTATGTTGCTTAAACTATTTTCGTTTTGAACTATTCAGAAAGTATGTTTACGAGAAATGGGAAGGCTGATAGAGATATTTTAAAAAGGGTAATTGCAAGTACCTTCAACAATGGACGCGTTGGCGCTAACAAAAAGAATCAGAGAGTGTAATTCACACGAAGTAAAAGTGAATTTAGAAAGGCGCTAGATGTCGTTTTCTTTTCATTTGCTTGTTTGTTTAAGTGGTTTGAAGATTGGATGTTGATTTTACAAAATAAGAATTTTTTTTTTGGATTTCGTGGGATTCGAACCCCTGTTCGCTTGATGTCTGTCCCTCTGACCGCTGAGACTTGTCAGGCACCTTACCAACTACACTATGGAAGGCACGCGCCGAGGTGCTAATTTACCGCAGTATATTAGAACCGGGTGTCTGCGTAGAACTGAGTTGTGATGCATTTCCCCGAATTTCAAGTCACTAACGGCGCTAAAGAAGTTTCACTTCAAAAAGCCGTTTTAAGAAACAAAGCTAGCAGTCCACAATGGAGTGCTGATACCTTCCCTGATATAGTCAGTCATGCAAGCAGGCATGAAACTGGCAGAGGAAGGATGAAAGTAGACTGAATGCTGTAGAAATGAGATCCCCGAAGCATGTGTTTGGTAAAACACGTGTTTGACGGCCGGCGTAGTCCAGTGGTAAGGCTCTTGACTAGCACTCCGAAGGGATCGAATCCCGGCGTGGCAAATAAATTTTATTTGATTAATTTGTGTTATTTCACAATTTACTCATTTAAAATAATATATAGTATATTTGCTGCACGTTCCAGAGTGGAAGATACTCTCAGTATCGCCCTGGTGTAAGACCACCATTCAGAATTGAAACGTTGCTTGAAATGGCGTTAGCCGTGTTTGGTGACCAGATCTGAATAGCCAGGTACTTCCCCACCTCCCTCTTCCCCATCTCCTTGCCTTCCCCATTACCTTCAGCCTCACAACATACCCCAATTGGGGATGCCATAGTCCCACTGGCTCCAGACGGGAACAGTTGGGATTCTTGTGCGGTATTCATGTAAAAAAAAAAACCATGTTCGTTCGGGTGAGAAATGTGGAAATCCGCAAAGAATGCAAGGCTAATGTAAACGTAACGAGTAAGATTATGAAAGGGACGCTCGAATGATTTAGGCGTGTAAAGCGAATAGAGGAGGGTACAGCGAATATCTGCGCAAATGTGAGTGGTAGAAGAAATCGGGGTTGCCCGAAAACATTGCTCGATCGAGTCAATCAGATACTTGAGTCGGACCATGTAAAGAGACAGAATAATAGAAGAGTATATAATAGAAGAATAATAATAAAGAATAATAGAAGAGTATGTTTGACGGCCGGCGTAGTGCATCGGTAAGGTTCTTGACTGGCACATAAAGATCGCGGGATCGAATCCCGGCGTGGCAAATAAATGTTTTTCGATTAATTTGTGTTATTTCACAATTAATTCATTTAAAATAATATATATAGTATATTTGCGGCACGTTCCAGAGTGGAAGATACTCTCAGTATCGCCCTGGTGTACCACCATTCAGAATTGAAACGTTGCTTAAAATGGCTTTAGCCGTGTTTGGTGACCAGATCTGAATAGCCAGATACTTCCCCACCTTCCTCTTCCCTATCTCCTACCCTCCCCACTATCTTCAGCCTCACAACATACCCCAATTGGGGATGCCATAGTCCCTGTGCGGATGCCATAGTCTCTTGTGCGTTATTTATGTATAAAAAAAAAGTATAAATGAAATGATGTATGAATGAGGCAAGAAGTATGCACCAAGACCGAGTTTGGAGGTCCGTCCTCTTTACCTGCCCCTGCGGAGAAACTGCGTTATAGTAACTATGGCAAAAATAGTTTAACGGCGTGATAGTAACGATAGCAAAAACTATAGTAACGATAGTATAACGATAACGGCGTGATAGTAACGATAGTAAAAACAGTTTATAGAACTAACTGATAGTTCTATAAACTATTTTCATCTCTCATAATATTATGGTACTCGCGTTGAATGATATTAATGAAAACACCTTTTATGCGCGGCGTCTGCTCTCAATCGGACAGAAAGCAATGGTCTGGAATTAAGTAAAGAAGTATTCGATTGGCAAGAATTGAAGGCTGATTGGAGTCAGAGTACGATACTAGAATACTGATTAAATTAGGTGCTTATCAGCTCTTTCAATGAACTAACGGAAATTTAAACTTCATCTTGGATGGCTCAATCTTCAAGGGGTTGGTTCACTTCAATAATTATTCTAATTATTCATTACGATGGCCTCCGTGGTCGAGCTCTTGACGAGCAATCTGGAGGTCACGGATTAAAATCCCGACTTGCGCTAGTAAATTTTATTTGATTAGTTGTGTTGTTTTGTTAATTACCTAAACATAATATTTATTCCCCTGATATTTGCGGCCAAATGAAGAATGAAATAAACTCTCAGTATTGCCCTGGTGAACCACAATTCAGAATTGAAACATTCTTGAAACGATCAGATCTAAATAGCCAAGTACTTTCCGCATTCTTCTTAACCACATAATTCAGCCTCACAACACATACCTCGATTGGTGATGCCATAGTTTCACTGGCTCAAGATGGTCAGGAGCAGTTGTAACTCTTGTGAGGTATTCACATGAGACTAACAAAAGTGACGAAAAAAATCTCAACATATTATAAATTAAACTCCTCCGCCGCGCCTGTCTGTCGGTATGTTCGCGATAAACTCAAAACTGCCGAGCGGATTTTCATGCGGTTTTCACCAATGGATAGAGTACGGTGGGGATTTGATTTGTATGCAAATCTACAGTTTTATGTCAAGGTTGATAAATTTTGCACATATGGCCTTCAAAACAGAGAGGAAGGTCACTGTCTATATTTCATTTCGAAAACTCTGTGTAACGCCCGGGAATCGCCAGCTAGTATTATTACAAAGCAATGATGAAATATTTAGCCACCACGTGTTCAATGTTTAAAATCAAATAAGAATCTTCAGGGCATTAGATTTTGAAAGTATATTTTTAAAGATGTCATTGAAAAGAAATGATATATAATCATGAAAAAAAATATTACTGGTTTGGTAAAAAAATCATGATAATACTTTACATTTTTGGTATAAAACAAAGAAAAATGGTATGGGAACGAGATAGAAGAGAAGATACTCTTGGTTGATCACCCTAGTTTAGACGATCAATCAAAATCGAATTATCTTGTTTGAAACAACATTGCCATTCAAAGAAATCTGCATATCCTTTCCCGTGCGTCCCCGTTCCCTTCAACCTTCTCCGCCTTCCCCCTCCCTCATCTCTTTTCTCTCCGTGAACCCCACCTTCCCCCTGCCTTTCCTCCCTGCCCCTAAAAAATATGAAATACACACATTCTCATGTATACAAATTTAATAACGCCGTCTACCGCTTACCATTAAATACAGCCTATGTTACTCACTGATAATGTAGCTTTATACAGGGTGTTAAGGGACGTTCTTGACTTACTTTAACCAGTGATTCCTGGCATTATTTGGAGTAAAAAATGTAAATGAAATTTTGGTCTCCGGTGACATTTTTGATGTTTTATTTTTTTTTTTTTTTTCTACAAAAACATAAAAAATGGTAGTTGTTGAACAGTTGGAGGCGGGGTAAGGGGTTCGTCGGGTACCTGGCTGAGTGACCAGTGACGACATGCAGAAGAATTTTTTTTTTTTGATTTTGAAGAAAAAAATTTTGAAAAAAAAAAAAAAGTCGTCAAAAAAAATCACCGGAGACCAAAATTTCATTTACATTTTTACTCCAAATAATGTCAGGAATCACTAATTAAAGAAAGTCCAGTACGTCCCTTTACACCCTGTATTAGTGAAAAAATGTTTAAAATCGGTTTAGTGGTTTAGGTGTGAATGCGTAACAAATAAACACATGCACTTTCTCATTTATAATATTAGAATACATGTTTATGTTCAGTGATATAATTACACAGTCATCTTCTTCCCTTTCTCTTATGTCCTCCATTTCATTTTAACCTGGCGAAATAATCTCTATGATAATTGTGTTATGTATTATTTCACAAGCAGTCGAAACTCAAGTTCGATATTTTTTTGTTTCACCCAAATATGTTTTTTTATGTAAAATGTTAAGAAACATTACGAAAATGTTTTTCCATTTCCCTATATAAAGCAATTGTCCTTTGTCTAGTGATATGAATTTTCATTGTAAAATGTTTATACTGAAAATAGGCTATTTTTTGTCAGGCGGCCTTGTTCCAACTTAAACCCGAGCCAAGGGAGGGAACGGAAGAACATTTCGCATGAATATTTCAAACGAACAACAAAAAAGTCGGGTAAACGAGCAAACACATGCTTCTTTAGGAGGCAAATAACGTCTTCAGTTAATGTCATCACATGTGATGGAAGAAAAGCTGGATTTCTCCTTATTACTGTTATGTATGGGAATTGAAATTTATTCCCTGATTTACTTACTGCGAAAGAAATACGCCTAGCTAAAAAACACTGAAGCACTTCAACCGAAAAGCTTTTATTGTCATTTTTTATATTCTGAGGAGAAAGAAAATAAGTATATTGACACTCTTGTTTCGTCGTCATTTTAAATATGTTTGTCTTTGAATTTCAAAGCATTGTAAGAAGAAAAAACTTTTAAAATAATCACGAATGGCTGAGTGAAAAGAACAAGCAATATGATAGAATCGGGGGAATATATCACGCCGTTACGTCGACCGTGGGCGGGTACGGAGAATTGAAAAATTTATAAAATTTTCACTTTCATATTATAAAAGGTACTTAGTGCAAACCGTGAAATATCACAATATACCTAGCTAAATTCCAATTCAATAATTTTCTGTATAGATATTACCTGCGTTACGGGTACCTACTTTGTCGCTAATATTTTTATACACACACGAGGCCTGAGGAAAAAATCCCCTTAATAATACCCTAAAGACCTATGTCATCTTTCAGGATGCTGTGTGGAGTGTATTTTTAGAGAAATAAAGGAGAGGGGTATGCAGAAATATGAGACTCAATGTATCCAGGAGTGATGGACGTATGAATCCACCTCACCCACTGCGGTACAAGGCTACAGGTCGAGAAAGTCGGGTTGGAAAGATCTAGGTTAGGTATTCCTCATCTATTTTATCTTCCGATCGGACCTACCATGCAATAGTTGGGCAAACTCATTCACCGCCAAGACCTAGACAAACGCCACCCCGTGAACCCGGGCACCCCAGCTAAGTCACCATCGAGTATTCAGACAGTCGTATCCATATGTTAAAAAATATTTCACCTTCGCCTTCACGCCTCGCGATGTTGTAAATAACTAATTGTGTAAAAATAAAGCAAATTCTTATCTCCAGTCTTTCAAAATAAATATTAACTCAACTTTGGCATTAATCTTCTTATAAATATAAATGTAAAACCAACAGTGATGAGGGTAGCAAAGGTAAAATCATGCAATGTCCAGTGTTTTAAATATAATGCCCTCCACGTGCAAAGTCGTATCTTTCCCAAGCATAAACTTTCTAATAAAGTGTGTTTATCGGAAGTGACCTGCAGGTAAAAATGTTTCTGTATCTATTTGTAAATAATAAAATTAGATAGATCCTAAGAATTCATAAAAAATTGTAAAGTGCCCTTGAGGTGATTTCTCACACAAACGGCGCTCTATAATTTTTTCAATTATTATTATTATTATGCATTTTTCAGAAAATCAGGCCCCTTCTGAAAATGACACTGAAATTCAAAGCAAATCCGAGTTCTAGAGTTTATTAAACCAGATACATACTTTTTTTACGGATTTCGTTCGTATTCTTTAGCTGTGCGGCTTTTTAGTGCCGTGTTAAACGTTCTCTATTTACTCTTCCAGCGTAATCGTTTTAACAAATTATAATGGTTCCCATCGCAATTTTATTAAAAATAATTAGTACGTCGACTTGCATTCTTCATACATCATAATATCTACTGCTTTAATATGTTCCGTTAAGGTAATTCTAAATTTCCCTATTCCATTATTTTTTAAGCAGCCATACTCCACGTGCAGTGCACGGACTGCAAAGGCTCACTTTTTGCATCCTTTATTATTCTAATATTATGCAAAATTTGATTAATTATTCATGCAAAATATGAAATTGCAGGATGTTTTTAAGGATCCGGCGGCGTTAAATTTAACATAAAGAGCACCGTACTTTCAGTAACTACATATAAGATTTTATTAAAACATATTTTCAAACTCAATTTGAAAGTTGTAAGTGACACTCGTTAGTAGGTATTTGCCGAATACCCAAATATTAACGCGATGTTTCAAATACAAGTGCACTAAAAAAGCAGTAATAAGGAACTTGAGTGAAAAATATTATGGCCTAAAAAACATAATATATTAATATAAAATTATAGACCAACAAACGCTGATTCTGAATACATACATTTCATTATATACTAGAATTAATAAATCTTCATTTAAAAACGATTAATACCTTAAGAGATTTAGAAGCTTTGTGATTGGTTGACCGGTACTGAAAGAACTTATACCGCTAGAGTAGGTTAAATAAGAGTAGAAAATATAAAAATGGAACTACAAAATTTGAATGCAGGCAACACCATTTTACCTGTCAAATATTTTTTTAAAGTGCAATGACACTGAAAATACAGAACACTGAATACACATTGAACAATACATTTTTTTTTCTAAAAAAAAAAATTAAATCAATGAAGCACTCTTGTTAAATTACCTACTTAATGGCAGTTTAAGTTTAGTTGCAGTACTTTTAGATCTAAAATTAGAGACATGATCTAAAGCTTGGACAATGCTAGTAGGTACTTAAGCTAATATTAAATAAATGTGAGCAATTTCTAAAGTATGCTTAATATTTTATTACAATATCGTTATTCTTCATTATGTTAACACAAAATTGAAAAGATATAATAATAATATACCTATATGCAATTCTAATTTTGATATTATTGGAATGAAATTTTTTTTCTTCACTTTTATGTCTTTTTAATTTTTAATAAAAATGCAGGTTACACAGCTTTAGATAACCACTATGATTATATTTTTAGTATTGCCTTTTGAACAACAGTGGCGCCCTCCTATATTTTCTACTCTTATTTGACAATATGTACCTCGCGCATTAAGAATGTGGATAATTTTCTCCCTAGATTCGCAGGCGGGTCACTACTTCGGTTTTAATTATTAAAAAAAAAGTTTTTCTTGGAAATATTGCTAAATACATGAAGACAAATTTGTTAATTTCATGCCGACCCAAATGGGATTGAATTTACTGTTAACCAACAAAAACGATGTACGTTTGATGTCTCGCGTACGTTTGATTTCGATAATTTTGGCTGGCGTTGAAAAAATCGGCATTTGTAAAAAAAATATACTGGTATTTTAGTGCGAAGGTGGTTAGTTACGGTGACTGGAATTCCTTATCAGGACATTCGTGAATATTAGAATTATTTCATGATAATCTTACGTTTATTTTTTTTAACTTTTCATGTTTCTTTATAAAATAGCACAAACACCTCCTCCACGCAACCCGTGTTCAAAACAGGTCTCTTTCTATTTCGGATTTTAGGTTTTTTTCGAATTTCTGGGATCAGATAAAACCGTGTTACGCAGCTCGCCAAAGATATAGACCTCGTTGAGATTTTAATCCCGGACCAACATTTAACCAAAGTGAAGTTACCCACGATAACCTCAAATTTACAATTTATTTCGGTGGTAAGAACGCAGCAACTTTTTTCAGAAAAAATAAAAGCGAAGAAAACTGTTGTCTGGGTTGAAACTTTTTGAAATAAAAAGGTTCTTTTTAGGGTATTTTAAAGCTCATAAAAATATAATAAGCATTTAAATTCTCTCTCATTTAAGGGATTTTCGCCCCTCTCTACGATGGAAATTTTCGGAATTTACGAACGAATAAATTAGCCTGTTTCTTAATTGGTACCGTTAACTGGGCAATTCATTAAAACTATCGAAGACATTTCCATACCTAGAAAAGGTTTAATTCTAAATTATGAGCCCATGACCAGGCAAAGGTTGTTTCATGATTCGGAATAACGAGCGAAGGTAAATGAATCCACGGCGTGCTGGGAGTACTAGCTGATTCTGGGCCGCGTTGGGAAATCATATCGAGTGGATTTCTCAGGGTTGCTAGATATGGATTATGCATAATACAAATTGAAAATACTGGTAAAATAAATGTGCTTTTTTGGCTGTGCCTTTGTCTGTAACTTCTGTTCTATGAACGCTAGAATTTTTTCCTTAAATTTAAGTTTCATTTTCAAAATTGGCTGAATGGGTAGTTAGGTAATCAGTAATAAGGTTTCAAATGGTAGTTTATTTAAAAAAATTCAGACAAGCTATAATGTATCTACTTAAAAATAACATAAGATTTGCCTTTTAAAAATTCCAATTGATTTTTCTGGAATTCAGACCATCCCCATTGATGTGTTAAGCAGGGTGTTAGGGGACGTTATTTGACTTAATTGTGTAAGTGTTTCCTGACAATATATGGCTTAAAAAATGTAAATGAAATTTTTGTCTCGGGTGACTTTTAGATATAATTTTTTTTTTCATTTTTTTCTTCAAAACCCAATAAAAAAATTCTCCACATTTCATCACTGATCATTCAGTCGAGTAACCGCCCAACCTCTCATCTTGGCCCTTATTGTCCAAAAAATAAAAAACAAATGTAGTCAGAGGTCAAAATTACGATTACATTTTTTACTCTAAATAATGTAAGGAATCATTGGATAAATCAAGTACGTCCCTTAACACCCTGTATTTAGACGAGATATACTTTCGTACAGTACAATACCTCCCTGGATTGAATATTGTAAAATATTTTATTTTATCTCAAGGCTCGATAAATACCAAATATACCACGACAAAATATACATGCATACGTAAGTACGTATATTGTACAAGTAGATACGAGTAAAATAATAATTGTGAGAGATGATAACTTTTCGTTAAGGAATTATCTAGTCCTCTCTTTGTGCATTCCTTCGTTCTGTGAAAATCGTAATATTCTTTGAGAACAAAATTTGAATCCAGATTTCATGAATCCGATAAGTGTAATCTCATCGGGGCTTTGCCGATATTCTGAATTACTTGGCCAACCTTCCACGGATCTGCGCCTTATTCCTTATTCCTTATTCTTAGTTGAATCTCACCGAACGGCGGATACAAAACATGGTCTATATCACTAATTACCATTACTTTAAAAAAACGGATTGATCAGAAAACTGATAGTATAAAGGTTAAAAAAATTAAGATTGTCGGCACATTAAGTACTAACATTAACTTCGTTATTTTTTTAAAACACTTTCATTTGATGTCATCCGTATACGATGCATGAGGCTCCCGATTACTGTGAAATCACATGAAATTACGAAGCCCGGGGGTCGCGAGTTCAAATCCCGACGCGCATAATCTACGCATTCACAGATGGCGCCAATCAAATTATTTTAGGTTTTTAATACTTTTTGCACGTTTTGCCTTAAAATATTGAGGTGAATTAATGGTTCGCGCCCGTACACATTTAATATGAATTTTAATAAATAGTTTGGTCCATAAACAAACCCAAATTTTTCAAGAAAGGCTGAAAAATTCAATTTTGTATAGGTGACTCAATCCAATATTGTATTTTTCAGCCTTTCTTGAAAGATTTGGGTTTGTTTATGGACAAATTATAATATGTTCATATTAAATATGTACGATCGCAAACATTTAATTCACCTCAATATTTTAAAGCAAAACCTGTAAAAAGTATTAAAAACCTAAAATAATTTAATTGGGCGCCATCTGTGAATGCGTAGATTATACCAAAAGAAGAAGCTGGAGAGATATGAAATTTCGAATGTTAGAGGAGAGCGCTAGTTTTTAAGTGACAAAATCGATGCGAAAATTGTGAAAATGTTTAATAAAATACGACTCGTTTAAAATAGAGCAAAAATCTCGCAAGGGTTGTCTTAAACAGCATTTAAGGAAACACTGTGAATTTTTTCATACATATAACTTGTAAAATAACTGAAACAAAGGTGTTTATAATAATTTTTGGAGCATACTTTGCGATTTTTTTCTATCGAGGGAATTTAATATAATTTGCGTTTCGGCGCGACGAATGTCTAGATATTATCTTCAAAAATAACATATATATTTTTTAAGGGCTTAAAAACTTCAAATGTTTAAGGGAGATTTGCAAGAAATAGGTATAAATTCGGGTAACGGCGTCTTAAATAAATTTCGTTCAATTAGGTTGTGTTATTTCATAATTTTTTATTTCATTAAAAATTATTTATTATGGATACTCTCAGAATCGCCCTGTTGAAAGACCATTATTCAGAATTCAAATGTTGCTTGAAATGTCTTTAGTCGTGTCTGGTAACCAGATCTGAATGTTCAGTACTTCACCATCTTCTTCTTCCACAACTCCTTCCCCTCCCCGCTATCTTTAGCATAACAACATCCCCCAATTGGGGATGCAATAGTCTTACTGATTCCAAATGGTGGGGAACCGTTGAGATTCTTGTGCAGTATTAAAATAAAATTTTAAAAGCGTCATATAATTTTTTTTTAATCAGATTTCTTGCAAAATACCTTTTTATGAATAGCCAATCAAAGCCCAACTGGGTTAAAAATGTGAGCTCTTCAGCTATAGTGAATAGAAAAACGAAATAGCTGGTACGCTCAAAGAAATTCTTCACTTTCCAATTACATGCTTTTGGAAATAAAACTAAGCTCATAAAAAACGAACATTTAAAAGCAGTTATAATTGTGTACAATGTATGAAACTCTACGGTACCTATTTTTGCCTACTCGTTTTATAATTATTATTGAATTTATTTATTTATTAACGCTCTTTTTAGGAGCCTTTACATATGAGGAGTAAAAATTATGCAGGATTTATTGAAACAAAAATTCGTATTTGTTTAAAGATAAATTGCAGATGTTTAATGACTTATATAATTACTTCCCTCCATTAGGCTAAGAGGAATATAAGGTGGTTAGTCCCAAAATATACTGTATTAATAGATGACTGTATCGATGACCTCCAAGACCTATTAAATCTTATTAATAATGCTGGTGAGCAACTGGGCCTAACAATCAACGTCAATAAAACTTAATGGATGACATTTGGACGACTAGATCACTCTGAATCAGTGATACTGTTAAATGGTTGCAATGTCAAAAAGGTGGAAAGATTTAGATACCTCGGCAGTATTCTCACGGAGACTCTTGATCCACATGCAGAGGTTAAGTGCAGAATTGAAGAAGCAAGAACTGCGTTCATTAAAATGAAATCCTTCTTCTGCAATAACAATATCAGCTTAAAACTAACGCAGAGAACGCTAAAATGTTATGTGTGGTCGGCCTTGCTGTATGGATGTGAAACATGGATCTTGAAAGTAAATACCATGAACAGGTCAGAAGCTTTTGAAATGTGGCTTCACCGGAGAATGCTCAAGGTTCCATGGACCGACATGATCACCAACACAGAAATTCTCAGGCGAGTTAGAGCAGATAGAGAACGGCTGAAATGAATAAAAAACAGGAAAATTTCATATCTACGTCATATACTTCGAGGGGAGAAGTATCACTTGCTCCATTTAATATTGGAAGGCAAGGTAGAGGGTCGCCGAGGGCCTGGTAGGAGACCTATGTCTTGGCTGCGAAATATACGAGAGTGGACCGGGGTTAGAAGTGTGTAGGAGCTATTTTGGGCAGCGCAAGACAGAGAGACATTTTCAAGAGTGATCGCCAACGTTGCGTCGGGGGGACCTGATAAGACACATAAAGAAGAAGTCCCAGAATTTCTGGAATTGGACATCAAAGTGAATGTTTAAAACCGCCATACGGCATCATGTGATGACATTAACACAGAACGACAGTTTTCATACAAGCTTTTATATAGAGTTCATTGTTTTTATTTAGTTTAATACACACTGATTTCTGATCTCAAGTGTTTTTTACCAAAAATTATGACGTAATACCGAAATTGTCAAATATAAGTTTCTTTACAATTTACAAAATATTTTATTACAGGTATTAATTTTTTTATATATATATATTTAAATTATCCAATAAAGAATAATTTGGACCTCAAAATTTTCATGGAATCTAATACATAAACATTTAAAGTAACGGGCCACCCAGGCGCCACGTCAGAGGCCAAAGGTTAAAAATCAGTGTTACAATAATAACACTGAAGTCTACCGAAAACGGAAAATAGAACGCCATCTGTGATGCATTTCATCAAGCGCTAACTATTTAGAGCTTCTTCAGGAAAACCATCTTTGAAATATGCAAATAATGTTAAAAGATTTATGATTAATTCGAAACAAAAAAAAAACTAAAAGAAGAACATATATATAAACCAGTATGAACATTAAAATTGAAATAGTTTTTATACTTAAAAATGTGGAGAAACATTAGTAGTTTTCAATTTGGGAAGCGGGTATGGACACCGCCGCCCGGGGAACCATTTATTGGATAAAAAACACTTCGGCCATAGGTCACTCCGAGTGGTTCGCTACTTTGGCAAAAGCAATTTTGCCTATTCATTATACATACCAATTACCAATGGGTAATGATAGCCAAGGTGTATCAGCGAGTAATATGATACACAGGTTGGGATCACAGACTTTGCGTTTATTAAATAAGATTTAAAAATTGAATTCTCAAAACATGACACTACAAAATGTTTCAGAAGGGATTTATTAATATGGCGAGAATGCCAGCGAACGGTTCAAGGGAGCACGGGAAAGCGAATGATCTTACATGCCGGTCGATCACAGCCGGCGGGCTATGTGAGGTATCCAGTGATACCATTATAAAAAATAATTTATATGGCTATAAAATGAACTCGATGTCATTCTCTACACTACGTTCAGTGACTTAGCAGAGGTGCCCTGGTTCATGGTATGAGGTTTGTCTGCGTCTTGGCGGTGGATGCGTCTGCCCACCAACTTCATGGCAAGCCGGATCGGGTGACACTGCTTGAGGGAGACCTTTTGATTTCTCCAGAAGAATTCTCTCGATCCAATGGGAGGACTGGATTTATTGGGTTACTACTGAACACGCTGACCCCGAGATTCCTACCCACTCCTCATACATATTCCTTAACAGACTCCTTTGTTTACTTTAAAAAAAATTCCACACAGCGTCCCCTAAGATGATATAGGTTATAGGTCCTGAGGAAAATAATTTTAATAAATGAAACAATACAACTTTGTATAAACCACTTATAAAATGTGCAAATCCGACCGGTTTCGGAACAAACGTTCCTTCGTCAGGGAAAGCTTAAACTAATTTGACAGTTTAGAACAATGTTTTATTATGGTAATTTAAAATTTATTTTATTATTTTTATTTTATTTTTATTATAGTATAAGCTTTCCCTGACGAAGGAACGTTTGTTCCGAAACCGGTCGGATTTGCACATTTTATAAGTGGTTTATACAAAGTTGTATTGTTTCATTTATTATAATGGATAACCACAAAGTAATAGCTACATTCAAAAATATAAAATAATTTTAATAAATTTTAATAAATTATTTTCCTCAGGGCCTCCTGTGTGCAGCTAATATAAAAAAGGATATTTACATTATAATTGCTTGGACAAAATCTACAATCTATAAACCTACATACAATAAAAATAGCATTCAGTTCTTTCGAGTTCAAAAAATCGTTTGAAATGACAGGAAATACTGAATAATATTTGGAAAGAATTTTAAAAATGTCATTTTTCTCGTTCAAATCATTTGAATTAAGAAATGAAAAATTCTCAAGCATGCTCGCAGGATGCCTAAGCATCTCTCAAACTCATTTTCTCATCACTCAAAGCAATTCAACTGGAATTTTTTTGAAAAAATTTGCCGGATTTGCCAATTTTTTATCTATAATTACGGAGCTTCTTTTCAGTGAACCAATATGGTTTATAAAACCTGTTTAAAACATCAGTGAAAATCATCATCATTCATCTTATTGCACTCCTCGATGAACCACCGCAGTACCTGCACGGGTTTCAGTGGACCAATAATAAAAGAGGTTTAGCTTCTAAGGTACTCGTATTATGCAAAGTAGAAGGTACATTAATTGAACGAAATTGCATCGAGAAATGGAAAGATCGACAAAAAGCCCCCAGAGTTTGAATAACACTTTCTTTCCAGCATTTCCATAATGAATTCATGAAATATACGTATTATTAAAGTATTAGTAGGTACCGATTATTAAAGTATTATTAGGTACCGATTATTAAAGTATTAGTAGGTACCGATTATTAAAGTATTAGTAGGTACCGATTATTAAAGTATTAGTAGGTACCGATTATTAAAGTATTAGTAGGTACCGATTATTAAAGTATTAGTAGGTACCGATTATTAAAGTATTAGTGGGTACCGATTATTAAAGTATTAGTAGGTACCGATTATTAAAGTATTAGTAGGTACCGATTATTAAAGTATTAGTAGGTACCGATTATTAAAGTATTAGTAGGTACCGATTATTAAAGTATTAGTAGGTACCGATTATTAAAGTATTAGTAGGTACCGATTATTAAAGTATTAGTAGGTACCGATTATTAAAGTATTAGTAGGTACCGATTATTAAAGTATTAGTAGATACCGATTATTAAAGTATTAGTAAGTACCGATTATTAAAGTATTAGTAGGTACCGATTATCAAAGTATTAGTAGGTACCGATTATTAAAGTATTAGTAGGTACCGATTATTAAAGTATTAGTAGGTGCCGATTTATTTAAGTATTAGTACAGAGTAAATAACCAATGAGTCTAAATAACCAATGTACAATAACCATTAAAATAAAAAAATAAATAAATAAAAAACTTTCTACCACAACACATAAATACTTGTCACACATAATCATAAATTAAATAAACACGTAAACACCTCAGCACAGGTTCTCCTAGTGAGGTGTTCACGAAACATAAAACCATACCCATCCACAGTTTTACCTTCACAAAACTACCTTACACCCAACATAATAAAAAAATATATTATGCAAAATATATTATGTAAAAATGTTTTCAAAATTTATCTATTATGTAAAAATGTTAATAAAGAGGTTAATACTGTAATATATAGAAATAAATAAATAAAGAGTGACACGGGTACTTGCTGTTGGCACAGCAAATAGATTCCGTTAACATGAGCTCTCATCCTTTCAGGGTCCTGCGTGGGATAGAAAGAAGGCTACTATCTGGATGCAAATAAAAGAACTTCCATTAGAACAAAATGCACCTGTAATTATTGTCAAGAAAAACATGATCCACATAAATATCTTTAATTGTAACCTCAAAAGGTGAAGAAGAGAGAGATATATATCAGTTATTTTAGTCACTCCCTTGGCAGATTCCACTTCAAATGATCATGCTCTAAAAGACAGATCGTCCCAACTTTACTTCTCCAGCACTGAGCTCAGTCCAGGGGTCCTAGCATGATCGATCGATATAGGTTTTATCGAAAATGTCGGTAACTTGCCATCGCTCCCGAGCACGTCTGCAGACCGCTAACGAACAAACAATAGTTCACAATGACTAGGGGTTCCTAATATATTTGACGTAAACTGTTGTTTATTTGTTAGCGGCCTGCAGTCGTGCTCGGGAACGATCGCAAGTTACCGACATTTTCGATAAAACCTATATCGATGGACCATGCTAGGGGGCCAGGTGGGCTCCGCAACTAATCCTGGATACTGCAAGTCATGATAGACAGACTCCTGCGTCACGCCAAGCGTCAAAACAATAATCATTCTCAGATCAAACTGCAGATGAATGCACCTTGGCCTCGCCGACCTTTGACCAAAACATCGATATGAAGCAGTCAGAAATTGCTAATTCTCGGTATGTTGTTTGCCTCGTCAATACGAGCATCATGCAATAATTTTTCACAGCACTAATTGTAGGTGCTCGCACTTGCCTCTATGGCTTGTTGAACAAAGACTCGGACTATATGAAGCAACTATTCTGTTATGTGGGAAAGTCGCTGCCATCGCTGACGGAGAAATTTTCACAATCCTTTACGAGTAGCAAACTCTTCACAAATCAAACTTCCGAAAATTGATTGTCATGTCGTGGCGTAGCACTTATAATGGTCCAAATACAGTTTCTTCTTTAAACAATTGAGAAACGTATAGGCAACTTGAATTTATCAAATACGCTTTTGCCATCATCTCCATGCGTCACCTCATTTGAAAAATCTCCAAAAAAACGTCCTCCGCCATGTTGCTTCCTTGTTCCAACCGACTCAGTGCGGCCAACCTCTTTCAGTCAAAATTCGCAGTCGTTGCCAACGTCACGCCGAAATTATTATTACTAATTCTGAGTAAGTACCGACTAAATAACCTCCATGGAAATAATTACGTTACAAGAGGTACCTGCTTACATCCTACACACCATGCTACTATATATTTTGTTTAGGCATAGGTAGGTATAAATAGTTACCCAGCAATAACCTTACGATACTACATGGAGGTGCTCAAAAGTGAGTAGCGCGCAAACACGCCTACTGCTCCCAAGTCTAAAGTCAGTCAGACTATTCATCCTTAATAATTAGGATAAAATCTGAAATATAAAATGTTTTAAACGCAGGCATTCCAAAGTTAAATCGTTAGAATATCGCCTAAAACAACATGCAACATTTCCACATCATCGGAAATAAGGGCAAAACAGAGAGGTCCCATTTATAATACGGAAACTATTTCGAAAGACGACGTGTGTGGAATCTGTGTCGTGTAAAGCGCCGTTAGGCCTGTTTGACAGCCGGGTCCTTAACGTCGGCGCGCGGCGTCGCAGCGCCGAAAGATCGTAAAATTCTCCAAACCTTCTACATGCTACGCATTACTTCAACATAATGCACTGGCTTAATAGTAAAATACAACCTCCCAGCGCACTGTGCCGTTCCCGAATGCATGTTGCTACTAGACTTTAGAACTACTGTACTTGTTACCATCGCTAACAACGAGAGACAAAGCCGAAAAAATTATCCAATTTTTTTGGAATACATTGAAACATGTATAAACGGAAGCAGCAAATATTTTGCTCTTTCATTGGCTGGACAAAAAATACAATAATCATTGCAAATGGTTTACAGTCGTCCGTCGTTCATCATTTTGTGTATTTGAATAGGACGGCTGGCGTGGTCTAGCGGTAAGGCTCTTGACTCGCAATCAGAAGGTCGCGGGATCGAATCCCGGCGTGGGAAAATAAATTGTATTTGCATAATTTGTGTCATTTCACAATTAATTCATTTAAAATAATGTATAGTTTATTTGCGGCACGTTCCAGAGTGGGAAATCCTCTCAGAATCGCCCTGGTGCAAGACCACCATTCAGAATTGAAACTTTGCTTGAAACGGCGTTAGCCGTGTTTGGTTTATTTAGATGGTAGGTTTGCCGTGTTTGGTTTGACCAGATCTGAATAGCCAGGTACTTCCCCACCTTCCTCTTCCCATCTCTTTCCCCTCCACACTACCTTCGGCCTCACAACATACCCCAATTGGAGATGCCATAGTCTCACTGGCTCCAGAAGGGAGCAGCTGAGACTCTTGTGAGGTATTACCGTAAAAAACCTAAACAATTTAGCAGAACCTTACTTTTATTAATCGTAAATAAAATAACACGCGGACTTAAAAATATTTCACGTTATTAGTTTAAAATAACGTTAATGGTTGTATTTATATTTAAAATGCCTTGGAAATGATAATTATGTAATAAATCATTGTAGAAGAAGACAATACTGTGGCGGCCCTGCTACCTTATCATAAATCTGTGGCAGCCATGCACCGCGCAGTGATTAACAAACATGCTGGAAGCTACAATGGTATCAAGTTTCGCTGATAAGCGAATTCCAGACGCTCGGCGATAAATGCCGACCTTCGAATCTTTGCAGGAACCGTCTCGAAGATTCTCTACAGCGCAAGCATCTATATAAACAATGGACCTGACGCACTGACGCCTACCAGTCAGTCAGTACTGAACACACCGCGAATTCTAGATTTACCACGGGTCGCGACACCGGCTTCTCAATGGATCTCCCGTACTTCCAGAAGCCTCCGCCCGCACGACACCGAACCTCATCCTGGAATACTATTGAAGATCCGAGATCTTCGCTTCCAGAGGACAACGAAGGACCAGCCAGTTATATAGAGACGCGATTTTTACTTTCCTTAAAGATCAGCACTCAGTGTTAATTCTGCATTCGTAAACTGTGTAACATGTTCAATTAAATAAACGGAGATCAAAACGAACATCTTTAATTCATCTCTACCAACTTTCCCAAAATACTAATAAATCTAAACGAAACTTGAAAAATAACAAGATACAGGAAATAAAAAGGTAACCGTCACAACTAGGAATCGAACCAAACATCTCTGTCTCATCTACTCGGCCATTGCGACCTAATTTTTCAAAGTCAATTTTGTCATCATATTTTAATTTCAGAATTAACAATATTATCTTGTTCTAATTATTAACATTTTGGCTGCTTTTTAGATTTTTAAAGATGATCTTCTACGAAGATTCTAAGTTATCTTATTACTTGTATAGCTCGTGCCATCGTTTGCCACCGTTTGGGTAAGCCAGGGTAAATATAATAATTTGTAAGTTAATTAAACATGTGTAAACTTAGAGTGCAAATAACTAAAATAATATATAAATAATCAATGAAGACAATATTAGCGACCCTCAAATAAATAAATAATAATTCTTTTAAAAACGACAGTGAATACAAGCTTTGGAAAAAGGCACTATAAATATCATGCTATAAAAGCATTCAACAGTCTTGCCCTTATAAATAAAATAGAAGAAACCAAAAATTAATAAATACTAAAAATTAAAAATTGGATTAAAGAACAAAAATGACAATATTTCCAAAATCTCATTGCATAATAAGAATAAAACACATACACGTAACACACAAAAATAAATATAAAACACATCATTAAAAAAATACTTAACTAAATTTTAAATTTTTATTTTTAGTTTAATTTTAGCTTTTTTTTATGCAGCATTATTTTTTATGTAATACGTATAATTTTTTTTTTATAAAATGTAGGCCTCAGCACAGGTTAGCTACCCAGTGAGGCCGACATTGCTGAATTGTATTTAAAAATGTTAGATATTATGTCAAATAAATAAATCTTTGAAACAGAAAAAACATACCTGAAAAGAACCCAGGTTGGAGGAAAGTCCGGTAAAGCTTAGGTCCAGGGTTCACTTCCTTGATGTCATCTTTTTTCTGTTTTGACCTGTCAGTGGCTGAGTTGGCATCTCGTTTGGGTTCCACCCGTGCACCGCGTGTTCGATTACTCCTCCATCACGTCACAAGCAACATTTTCCGCTTACGGCGGTGGTAGTAGGGGATTTTCAAACATTGTTATGGTTATTCGTAACCCGGGAATGTTTGTCTTTCTTAAAAAATATATTGGTTAGTGAGTTACTAATTTTGTCTTTAATGATTAAGTATTACAATTTGTGAATGAGAAACTGGGGGAAAAAACCCTCAGGGCCTATGTCATATTTCGGGTTGCTGTGTGGGGTGTTTTTTAGGGAAATGGAGGAGAGGAAGTTCTGGGTACTAAAATCCATCCCACCCACATAGAGAGGTCTAGGTAAGTCTTCCATCAAGCCGTCTCTCCGGTGTCCAATCTCTCCGAACTACCACGCAGTATTTGTACAAATCATTCATCACCAAGATTATAATTACATTCATGCCTTACCCCATAAACCCAGGCACCCCTTCTAATTCACCCAACGTAGCGAACCACTTGGGATGATCAGGGTTGTTGGTTATCAAATAAATTGTTTCTATTACCAGAGAAAAACAGAAATATGTCTTTTTAAAATCAGATTTTAGACGTATTGACTTTTTTTCCATAAAAAAATATAAATGGATTTCGAAAGATTGTTCTTTTATCTAGCATTAGCATGTTTTAAATTTTTTTTAGTATAATAAGGTTATACCATAGGTCGTTGGCTGATTTGTTAATTTTAAAAAAAAGATTTTGTATTATACCACACCCATTTCAAATCAATAATCATGCAGTAAAATAAATCATCATTATCTGGGTATCGCATGTTTTAGAATTTTAATTTTAGTTTAAATAAAATCATTAAAAAATATATACGTACATGTGTTTCCTGACGACGTTTGTGTATTTATTTGCGCACTTACAAACAAATATATTTTTGATTTTTTTTTGCATTCTTATTTAACTTAGACATTATTGAAAAACGATAAATACTTAAAATCAAAAAAAAATTACAATAAGTACATTATTTTAATAGTTTTATCATCACGCCTTCCAGAATTTTTGGACGTAGGTATAAATTAAAGCAAATTTGGATTGAAATAAAATCGATATTAAGTTATAATTTTAAAAAGCTGTTACGGAGAATAATTAATCTTTCTCATTGTAACCGCCCTGCACGATCGTGATAACAACTTTCGACGGAATGTGGATTTTCGGTCGCTGGCTGGTTAAAAGCTCTTAATGGACACACCTGCTCTTTTTATATTGTTATACGAGTGGAATATAATTAAAAACAGCTTTACACAGACACAATATCAACGACAACCACCAATTACTAATGGACTAATGGATTACGGTAGCAAAATAAAGATATATGAATTAACCAACAAAAACACAAATGTTTTGAATTTTGAACGATTCAACAATATAAGTATTCAATTTCAACAATACGGTTGTTATAAAACGAAAATCTTTAAAAATATTATTTTCCGTTTAAAAACTAATGCCACCATATTTTCATACGAAATTCTGCATGGTTTAATGTTAGCAAATATTTTGTCAAGATGCCTGTTACATGGATTTAAAGCACATGAAAAGCGATGATTTGAACGAAGTATACGATTTGAAAATTTTTGCAGTAATTTGTTGGAATATTTCCCTACAAAATGCACATCGGCGCGCTGCTGAAAACGTGGCTGGGATATTTTGCATATTGCATTATTCTTTAATACCCGATTTCATATTCTACCAATTTTTCAGATAAAAATTGGTTTGTTCACAGTACGTGTAGAAATAGGAAAGGTTTATTTTATTTTTTTTTTTAAATACAGGGTGTAACAGGACGTACCCGAGGGATTTTAACCAGTGATTCCTTAACATATTTGGAGTAAAAAATCTCCGGTGACTTTTTTAAAGACATTTTTTTTTTTTTCTTCAAATTCAAACAAAAAAAATCTTCCGCTTCTTGTCATTGGTCACTCAGCCGAGTAATCGACCAACCCCTCACCCCGCCTCTAATTGTCCAACACCCACCGTTTTTAATGTTTTTGTAGAAAAAATAAATAAAAAAAAACATCAAAAATATCACCGGAGACTAAAATTTCATTTACACTTTTTTCTTCAAATAATGTCAGGAATCGATGGTTAAAATCCCTCAGATACGTCCTGTTACACCCTGTTTATTTTTTACAATCGCAATTACGCAGTTTGTCACCAAAATGTTAATCTTCAATTACAATTCAAATATGCATACACAATTTTATTACTATAACTATACAAATTGATTAATTAATTTTAACATATATAATTAATTTTTACCATCTCTACTTAGTAACCATTGTTTCATCATATATATATTATATATCTCAAGCGTCGATGACACAGGGCTAGTTTACAAGCTACTATCTGGGAAATTCACTATCTGTTAGTAAACTCGCCCAGTGTCATCGTGTCACTTGCTAACTAGCAGCAACTAGCAGATTGTTGACAATCTACGAAAAAAAGTTGAAAGGTCATCAACTTTACTCGCATACACGCTTGCTCCGCTTGCTCGTGATTGGTTTATTTACGTTTCCAACATGGCTTCCGATAAACAGCTGATTTCGACTGTCAAAAATCTGAAGAATTAGTTCACGCAGGCGTCGTTATTCATGTTACTGGCGCTAAAAGCGACCTCAGTTTCCTACGCTTCTGCGCGAGTGGACAGTTTTGTGTGTCATCATGATAATCTCACTCGCCGATTTACCCGCTTTTAAAACTTAGTTGATATTAGCTTGTAACTCGCCGTGTGTCATCGAGACTTTAATCTATTTGTAGAATCGTTTTTTTTTTTATATTACCTACATGGTAACATGTTAAATATTTTTGGCACCATATATTCCAGGGTTCGCTGTCCATAGTTTATTAGTTTTATTTATTTATTGTTTCTTTACATATTATTTCTATGCTCAATTTAATTTTTAACCTCACTAACACAAGCCTGTGTCGAAGTTAATAATTCTACAAATATAAAAAATGACACAAAATAATTTGAGTATTGAAGAACAATATTGTTACAATAATGTGCAATTAAGTTTCTTACAGATAATGGCACCGGCATCTAGTACCTACATCGTAATGTAAATATGTAGGGTGACCACAGTGGTGATATTTTAACGATTTTTTCAATATAATGTACTATCAATTTAGCAGTGCAAAGATAAAAAAAAAAAAAATTTTACAATATTACAATAATTGCTATTAATTTAGCAGGACAAAAATTTTAACAATTTAAAAAAAAAATTACAATTTAAAATGCTATCAAATTAGCAAGGCAAAAAACACAAAAGAAAATTGTTATAAAATTTGCTAATTTTGGAAAGTTATTGTTATATTTTTATTTTCTTCTTACAGTACTACCATTGTTTATTATATTGGATTTTATAAGTATAATTAATTATTTTAATAAAACATGTACAACTAACAAACTAAAACATAATAAAATAATTCCATTCATAATAAAATAGTTCCAAAACATGTTTTTTATTACTGTGGGCAGTGCCGTTGCAGTATATAAATATATAGAAGCGCTATAGACATTGAAAATTGCATTAGTTTCGATTTCGTACTTTTAGGCTCTGCAACCGGGCCTGAAAAGAAGAAGTTGGAGAGATACGAAATTACGAATGTTAGAGGAGAGCGCTAACATTTATAGCGACAAAATCGATGCGAAAATTGCGAAAATGTTTAATAAAACACGACTCGTTTAAAATAGAGCAAAAGTCTCGCGGGCATTATCTTAAACAGCATTTAAAGAAACACTGTGAATTTTTTCACACATGTAACTTGTAAAATAACTGAAACAAGCGTGTTAATAATAATTTTTGAGGGAATTTTATATAATTTGCGTTTCGGCGCGGGCAAAGTCTAGATATTATCTTCAAGAATAACATTTTTTTTTAAGAGCTTCAAAACTTACCGTGTTTAAGGGAAATATGTAATAAATCGGTATAAATCCGGATTGTGGGCCCTCAAGTTTTAAACTGCAAGGCGTCGCGTAAGGCCGTACGCTACCTCTATGAATTGCAATAAAAAATTTACAAAATGCCCTCTTGTGTGACGGGAAAATGTTTTCATTACCCGGCGATCACTAAAATAAGCCAAGAAATAAATTTTGTTCGTGCGACTAAATGCAAATTACTTATTATTATCGATTATCTTCTTATTCGCACATTTAAAGTTGATTGTTGGCTTTGTGTCGTGCTGGTGATTGGTTTTGTGTACAAAAAGCCCTTAGCGTCAATTTGAAACTTTTTTGATCAAATGTTGCACTCGTGACATTTAAAATAAAAGGAAAATTACTCTTTACATCTAAATTCGAAAAACTCTACACAAATCCCGGGCAACATGGGGGCCTTTAGCTATATATCTCTATCTTTGTAATAAAAGTAGAATACCTAATAGATTTCGAAAAAATACCCCATCCCCTTTTCCCATCGTTTGAAACAAAATTTTGATACCACTCGGTCAAATTTTGCCCACTTGACGTTCAAAATTTACTGTCTATATCTGATTTCGAAAACTTTGCGTAAAGCCCGTGCAACACCGGGACTTCGGAAATATTTATTTTATCTGTCGGCATAAATAAAATGCAGAGTCCGCTCCAGACACCGACTCGCCAAGGCGCAAGGGGCCAAGGAGCCGAGGCGCTGATATACCTGACACCTGCTCATGGGGTTTTTGCTAACCCAGGCGCCTAATAAGTTAAGGCCGGCCCTGCGTTTGTACACACATCTTTTTTATGTCTATCTTTGTCGTACATGAACACCTTTTGAATTAAGATTTTACTGGAATCATAAGAGTTGCCTTATTTGCCACTTTTTACCGTAATTTTGTGAGAAACTAATAATATTCTAAACATTTTGTAACGTCATTGACTACGGGTACCTAAGGTACAAATTAGGCACAAATTGTAAGGTACAAATTAGCACATTCGATTAAAACGATACCATTTTCTTGTGATTATTTCCCGTATGTACAATCAAATATCATAGAAAGTCATCCATATTATTCTACAACAAAACTTAAAATATAAACCGACATAAGTGAAGTATTGAAATAAAACCTTTCGACTCCTAGACCCCAGATAGGTTTGACTTTAATTTTTTTTTGTTATTGTTCGTCAGAAAATTTATTCCAATTATAGTCGCCTTATCAGCATTTAGGCAGATGACTCTTCAATTAATGAATTAGAACAATCATTTCCATCCAGTATAGTTTTTGCCTGTACAATCCATTTTTACGCAGCATCGCATATTGGTCAAATCATTGTACATACAGTTTCGTATCGGTGATCGATGAACCGGTGGAGGCAATTTTTAGCCATTAATTGTTGTAATGGTTTTTCTAGTTTATAGTTATAAGTAAAATCGTATAAATATACTATAAAATTGTACGGGGCCCTTGAGGTGATTTTTCACAAAAACGGTGCTATACAAGTCATCCGAATATAATTATTATTTATTTATTATTAAATGGTTTGTTAGTTCATTTAACAGCACCACTCCCCTCATCGTGCTAAGCTTTGCCTGGACGTCGGTTCTGCCGTTCTTTGGTTTTGCAATTCGTTCTTTGAATAGGTCATGGTGTCGACCCGGGATTTAGTGGTCTGGTACATATAAATCATAGCATCCCAAAAAGAACGGACTACCGATAAAATTGTTGCAAATTTTATTAAAGCTAGACTCAGCTTTCCGCCTAGTTTCCAGACTCACAGATTCAGTTTCCTCAAATAAATCAATATTGTTCATGAACCTAAGATTGGGTTCTTAGGGTCCGCTTATAGACATATACTCCAACATAATATCTTCAGCTTGCTTCTCAGTATGCCATCAAACAAAGCTAGCATAGTTTCTTGGTTATTATATTGTATATTTGAGAAAGATTTTCGATATTTAAACATGTTTGGTAAACTTCGCCCGAACTGAGATAAAGATAAGCTTACTTCGGGCAACAAATACGCCCAAGATACACTAAGGTATATCGGTTCTTCTCGCAATGCAGTCGACAAATATGTCAAAAACATTCCTAACATTCATGCATTGTTGACGTTTTCCGTTTAACGATGCGCTCTAGCGCTCAAGAGACCTCGGCTATGAAACAACTTTCCGGCATCATGTTTCCCATAGAATACAGAAGAATTCAAGAAATGCAATATGGGCGTTTTTCGTGATCTGAAAGTCTGACGAATCTGACCTTAAATTTCCAATACAAAACGTGTCTCATCATCATTTTGAAATTAAAATGGGATAGCGACATACAATGTCATGCAAACGTAAGAGATACAGCGCATGAGCGGTAAATGGACTAGAATTAAAAGCAATTTAATCAAAGGCGACATTGGTTTCCAGTAACATTTACATGGACGATATTCTCGTATTATCATATTATTACGCAATTTAATATATTCAATTATTTTTTTCTCTTTTCATTAATAAGACGGCCGGCGTGGTCTAGTGGTAAAGCTCTTGAGTCGCAATCTGAAGGTCGCGGGATCGAATCCCGGCATGGGCAAATAAATTTCATTTGAATAATTTATGTTATTTCACAATTAATTATATTTAAAATAATGTGTAGTATATTTGCGGCACGTTCCAGAGTGGAAGATACTCTAAGTATCGCCCTGGTGTAAGATCACCATTCAGAATTGAAATGTTGGTTGAAATGGCATTAGTCGCGTGTTTGGTGACCAGATCTGAATAGCCAGGTACTTCCCCACCTTCCTCTTCCCTATCTCCTTCCCCTCTCCACTATCTTCAGCCTTACAACATTCCCCGATTGGGGATGCCATAGTCTCACTGGCTTCAGACGGGAGCAGTTGGGACTCTTGTGCGGTATTCACATAAAAAATAAAAAATAAATAAAAATAAAAATAAGCTTCTATTCAATATCTGCATACGAGTAAGTTAACTTCATTCTTTTCTTAAAAATATAGCCTACACTCCACACTGAAACACTTCGGTAACATTGACTCTGAAGTTACCCTTTATATGTGGAATAAAACAAATGATGAAAGATGCAATGAAATAAAAATTTTATTATCTACGCCCTTACTAATTTCTGAGTAAAAAAATTAAAATTATTAATGGCTATTATCCTTTTAAAATTTCGTTTAATCGACTGAGGGCGTTATGTGTTCTAATAATTATGTAAGTTATTCCCAAAAGATGACTTATGGTTTTATTTTCTAGTATAATTAAGTATTTGAAATTGGATTAAATATATCTAAGTTAATAATATGTTTTAATTAATTTATCAAAATAGCTTTCGGATTATTAAAATGTTTGTTAATTTCCAGCTGCTTTAAAAGATTGTATTAAATGTAAAGATTGATATAAATATATCTTCTGTAAGTGGTACGACCCACGTTTGACAATACCTTTCACAAAACAGCAGTCACGCGTAACAATAATTACATAGCAGAATTTAAATAAACTGTTTTTAAACGACTTCGAAGAGGAGGAGGTTCTCAATTCAAATGTTTTTTTTTTTTTTTAATGTTTGTTACCTCAGAACTTTCCACTGGGTGAACCGAATTTGATGATTCTTTTTTATTTGAAAGCTGGTGCTTCCCGTGTGGTCCCATTTTAATTTGGTCCTGACAATGGCATCCATGAGAAAATCATGTAAGTCTTAAATTTGCATCAAGTACGTGCGCGACAAATGGACGAATAACTCAATATCACGCCAACCGATTTTGATGATTCTTTGTTTATCGAAAAGGATGTACTTCAAGGGTAGTTTAATGAGAGCTTGGTTAGGTTCTGATTATGGGATCCATGACAAAGTAATTGAACTCTCCAATTCTTAAGAGCAAATTGACGATACTCGGCCGAATCTCAATCGAATTAGTTGGTACTTCAGATTCACTAAAAATCAAAATATAAACAAAAATTTTAACAAAACAAAAAAACGACTTAAAAAAATGCATTAAAAAGTAAAAAAATAATTTCGTATTCTTCTACAACTTAATAATCAACTTACTTTTTCTACTCGTCAATATGTTGGTACGATTGTTATTTTTGGAGTCGGTGTCAGCCCGGCATGTTCACTTGACAGCTCCCCTCCCGCCGCGGTCCGCTCTTCCTCTCACCTCTCGCCTCGTCAAGTCGCGCGTGCGACACAAGCAAATCTCACCTATTACTATGTAAGTAGTTACAAACCTACCTTGGCTGACACCGACTCCAAAAATAACAATCGTACCTACATATTGATGAGTAGAAAAAGTAAGTTGATTATTAAGTTGTAGAAGAATACGAAATTATTTTTTTACTTTTTAGTGCATTTTAAGTCGTTTTTTTTGTTTTGTTATAATTTTTGTTTTTATAAATTGAATAATAATATTATTGGAAATGCAAAAGAAATAAACAAAAATAAATAAATAAAGTGTTATAATTATTCAATCTCATTGCAGTAGTGCATTTAAAAAAAAATTGTTTAAGCAAATAGTTTGTTTTTATTAATTTTTCAATGCACTTTAATCTAAATATTTCAGGTTTTATGCACAAAATCAAAATTTTGTTTGTAGAATAACTTAATGCATAAGTATATGAAAATATCTTCATAAATAACATTTTTAGAAAAAGATAAGATCTAAATCTCATAACGCTGGTTACTAGTTGGTATGTCCAGGTACGAGTATTTTTTGCATGGTTCGGGAAACGAAAACGGCTTTTTTTCTTTGGAGGGTTTTTCTTCTGAAATGTAAATCTACGCATTGTTTTTTAAGCCGCCGCTACCCGAATTTCTACCGATTTCTTACACATCTCAATTAAACATTTGAAATTTTAGCTCTTAAAAAAAAGAAGTTTTTTTTTAAGATAATATGGCAAATATATGAATTTCCCCCGGTAGAAAAAAATCGCAAAGGATGCTCAGAAAATTATTATAAACACGTCTGTTTCAGTTATTTTTTACAAGTTATAGTTGTGAAAAAAATCACAATGTTTCTTTAAATGATACTTAAGACACCTTCCTCCAGATTTTTGCTCTATATTAGTCGTGTTTTATTAAACATTTGAACAATTTTCGCATCGATTTAAATATTAGCGCGCTCCTCTAACATTCGTTATTACATATCTCTCCATCTTCTTCTTCTTAAGTTTGAGTTGAGGTTTTTGCTAAGTGAAACTGGTCGATTTTCGTAAATTTAACAAATTTCGTGGTTACATAATATAAAGTTATTATTTTATTTCAACAAAATCTGGTACTGTTAGTTGCGCTGCGAATACATACAAGTATTATGTAAACATATTCTATTATATGAATATAAATCATGAAGGATAATAACAAGCGAACTTAATGACCGCTGGCTTAAAATGAAGCTAATAAGTAATAAGTACTATCGTGATGTAACTAATGCGGTTTATGTTAAGCTTAAAGTTAAGCCGTCTATTTCCATGAACATTGAACGCCCTTGTAGTTTTTTGCGGGTTGGCCGCAGACCGAAGTCAAAGTCATAAATGAAATTATTAAAAAATGTGCAAAACTAGTAAATTTATTTATTTTGCTATCAGAAAAAAGTTAAATTTTAGATCAGTTTAAAGGGTACAGAGGAGAAATTCCACTATTTCAGTCTACCACGAAAAGTGAATTCTAACTATCATTTTTGTGCAAATCCAGTTTTGATTCGAAAAAGCAGTCTTAAATTTATCAAAAAAAAAAATGAATTGTGGCCCTCATTAACTCGTTGTAACGTTTTTATAAAAATACTTGCGCAGACTGGTGAAAAACCCCAAAATGAATGAAATCTCATCAAATCAATTGAAATTTTGAGAGATGCATTTAAAATTTATTGATTTATACGATACTATCGCAAATGGGTCAACCTACAGTGCCCTTCTTGATAATTTCAAGTAGGAAACTGTGTTTTTACTTATATCGACAAAAAAGCACTAAATCCTAAACATGGGAACACCTCAGCACAGGTTCTCCTTGTGAGGTGTCCACTAAATACTACTACTAACGTATTTACATGCAGTTTTATTTTATTTTATTTTTTTAGGAACATTTATAGGTCAATAACGTTACACGTTATTAAAGAAAACAAATGAGAATAATTTGGTTATAGTTAAACCCAATAACTAATGTTCACATCATGCACAAATTAACATTACAAATTTATAATAATGCAATTTAAATAATGTTGTAATGCAACATTACAAATTTATAAAGATAATATTCAAAATAAAGTTGCACCCTTTTAAAATAACAGATATCTTAGACAAACATCAAAACTTCCTATTCCAAAATGGAAAAAAAAACAATAGGACAGTTAAATCATAAATATTTCGGAGTTAATTTTTTTTAATTCACTACCTGAAAAAATCAGAAACATGGACAGTAACTTAAAAAAATTTAAAACTTATCTTAAAAATTATACTAAATATTTGAACTGAATAAAAAATAATAAATTGAACCAATGTAATAACACCCCCAATACACACAAGCCCTGCTTATTTATGGGGGTACATCAAATACATGTATTATGTTATTAATTATTGTGTAAAATTAATTATATTTTATGTATCTTTTTGTAAATAAAAAATAATAATAATAAGTTAAAAGTCAATAATTAGAAGAAAAAAATGACTTAATATTTTATAGGTAGGAAATAAATAAAATGAAACAATGCAACTTTGTATAAACCACTTATAAAATGTGCAAATCCGACCGGTTTCGGAACAAACGTTCCTTCGTCAGGGAAAGCTTATACTAATTTGACAGTTTAGAACAATGTTTTATTAGGGTAGGGGTGGAGCCGTTGTTAGTTAATAATGTAGATTGGGTAGGTAGGTATTAGTGTAGAGTGGGTGGGTAGGGGAACAAATCCATGATTGGGCTATATGACAATATTTTTTGTTTGTTGATAATAGATTCATTATTTTTAAGGGATTTTTTAATTTCCAAAGCTTCTAAGTTATCTAAACGTTTTCCTTTATGATTAATATGAAGAATATTTATCCCTGTGTTTTTTTCAAAACTATGGTTATTTTCAATGATATGGTTAGCGAACTCAGAAAAAATATTATTATTAAGACACCTTAAATGTTCTTTGATTCTGATTTCAAAATTACGAGTTGTTTTTCCAATATAAAATGAGGGACAATCATTGCATTTGAGTTTATATATTCCGGAATTAGTCAATTTATGGTCTTTATCTTTAGTATTTCTCAAAAAATTACCGATATTATTTCTTGTATAAAACGCTGGTTTAATATTAGAAGGGAAATTTTTGCAACATTGAACTGAAAAATTATTAATATACAAAATTTTACGCCATTCTTTATCAATAATATTATTAGAATTGTATAGATATTTAGTTTTTGAAATTTTGCTAAGTTTTTTATTTAGGATGTTATCAATTAATTTTGGTTCATATCCGTTATTTATAGCAATTTGTTTTATTATAGGAAGTTCAGAAAGGAAATTATTATTAGACATTGGGACATTTACTAAGCGGTGTATCATGGAATGGAAGGTGGAGTGTTTTTGTGAAATAGGGTGGTTGGAGGTCTTATGAATTACTATGTCAGTGTATGTTGGCTTGCGATATATACTAAAATCGATTTTATTATTTATAATAGATAAAGTTAAATCCAAAAAGTTTAATTTTTCATTGCCTATTTCTATCGTAAATTTTATTTGATTATGAAAGGAATTTAAAAGGTTAAGAAAGTTGTTGAGTTGACGTTCAATATATAAATTTAACGAGAAAATAATAAATTTTAATTTTAATAAATTTTCAACATATAAATTTAACGAGAGTGTATCAAATGCTTTAAAATCTTGTAAATCTGACATATTTAAAGATGATAACACATTATCAAAAAATCCTAAATCACCTAAATTATATGGGTTTCTCAAAATCCATAAAATAAATACACCCATCAGACCTGTAGTTTCATCATGTAATTCGCCAAGTTTTAAACTATCGTCATTAATAACTGATTTAGTTCATAAAAGTAATGTGTTTACACCAAAATACGTAATTAAGAACTCTTTTGAACTGATTGACTTATTGAAAAATTTTGTACTTCCCATTAATGCCAAACTTGTGTCTTTTGATGTCATTAATCTATTTCCTAATGTGCCTATTACTGAAAGTAAAGCAATTATTTCCAAATTATTGAAAGATTCTAAATTACCTACAGATCTGTCCAGTGACCTAACTCGTTTATTTAACTTAGTTTTAAATCAAAATTATTTTCAATACAATAATGTCATATACCAACAAAAAGAAGGCCTTCCAATGGGAGCCCCCACCAGCCCTCTTATTGCTGATATATTTATGAATGATTTGGAAACAACTGTTTTTAATTCAAAATCAACCCTTTTAAACAATGTTTTACTATGGAAGAGATATGTGGATGATATCTTTGTCATTTGGACAGGATCCGAACGTCAACTCAACAACTTTCTTAACCTTTTAAATTCCTTTCATAATCAAATAAAATTTACGATAGAAATAGGCAATGAAAAATTAAACTTTTTGGATTTAACTTTATCTATTATAAATAATAAAATCGATTTTAGTATATATCGCAAGCCAACATACACTGACATAGTAATTTATAAGACCTCCAACCACCCTATTTCACAAAAACACTCCACCTTCCATTCCATGATACACCGCTTAGTAAATGTCCCAATGTCTAATAATAATTTCCTTTCTGAACTTTCTATAATAAAACAAATTGCTATAAATAACGGATATGAACCAAAATTAATTGATAACATCCTAAATAAAAAACTTAGCAAAATTTCAAAAAATAAATATCTATACAATTCTAATAATATTATTGATAAAGAATGGCGAAAAATTTTGTATATTAATAATTTTTCAGTTCAATGTTGCAAAAATTTCCCTTCTAATATTAAACCAGCGTTTTATACAAGAAATAATATCGGTAATTTTTTGAGAAATACTAAAGATAAAGACCATAAATTGACTAATTCCGGAATATATAAACTCAAATGCAATGATTGTCCCTCATTTTATATTGGAAAAACAACTCGTAATTTTGAAATCAGAATCAAATAACATTTAAGGTGTCTTAATAATAATAATTTTTCTGAGTTCGCTAACCATATCATTGAAAATAACCATAATTTTGAAAAAAACACAGGGATAAATATTCTTCATATTAATCATAAAGGAAAACGTTTAGATAACTTAGAAGCTTTGGAAATTAAAAAATCCCTTAAAAATAATGAATCTATTATCAACAAACAAAAAATATTGTCATATACCCCAATCATGGATTTGTTCCCCTACCCACCCACTCTACACTAATACCTACCCACCCAATCTACATTATTAACTAACAACGGCTCCACCCCTACCCTAATAAAACATTGTTCTAAACTGTCAAATTAGTATAAGCTTTCCCTGACGAAGGAACGTTTGTTCCGAAACCGGTCGGATTTGCACATTTTATAAGTGGTTTATACAAAGTTGCATTGTTTCATTTTATTATAATGGATAACCACAAAGTAATAGCTACATTCAAAAATAGGAAATAAATAAACTGTCTTAACATAATCTCTATATGTGAGCGCCCTTGAGGTGATTTTTCACAAAAACGGCGCTCTACAAATTGTTCAATTATTATTTTATACTGACTAATATATAAAAGTGTATGTTCAAGAATAGAAATAAAATGTTTTATTATTGCTAGTCTGAATTCCCCAAACAAAATCATCCAATTTTGAAAATGATGACATTTAAATTCAGAGCAAATCCGAGTTATACAGTTCATTACACCATACTATACTGACACACAACCGAAATTAGTATTTTTGTAATAATGATGAACACCGCAAGATTTATAAATTTAAAATTTTATATTACAACGAGCTTGTATAGCTACTACTGAACGAGGCCAAGACTGCTTAACTATCTTCACAGGATGCATTGAGGTATAAAATGTGACGATGTGTGACTGCAGCACGGTGCTTTTCTACAGAGCATATAAACGACGATTATTAGGTGCTTCATATTATCCCTGACGGGGGTGAAAAGGTTCAGAGGGTGTTGACGTAGCCTGAAAAGCCCTAGACTGGCTTATAAACCTTGATGTTCGCCTGTGACGTAATAATAATACACATTACCTCCCATGACGTCATTTCTCCGGACTAGAAACGATTTACCGCCACATATCTGTCTTGGCACATGATCCTTGATTCATTCACCTTCATACATCGTTCGTACAATGTACAAACCACAACAGCACAGCATCGCTATATATTCAAGGGTATAAAATTATTCAACAAATTACTCCTAGATATACGATCGGAAGAAAACTAGGACAAATATTAAAAAAGAATTAAAATACTCAAGTACCACCTCATAACTTTATTTATTGTTTAGAAATGTTTTTGCTTTGTCAATCCTTTGAATCAATCATTAACTAACCCATAACTTTAATACTTGTATCGTATTTTCTCATACTAATAGTGTTTGTAATAATATTTTTAATTTATATAGATGTAAAAATATTTGGAAAAAGTTCGGTTTATGGGAGAAATTCCTAAAAAATAAAACTAGTTATTTTTATACTAACTATGGGCCGGGGAATCCGAATCTGAAAGAATTAGGTGGAGGCAAGCAATATTAACTGAATTACACGACTTTAAAATTTTCTATACACACACACATGAAAATAATCATTTCGGAAGTATTTTGACACACGTAGTACAAAGATCATAGAAAAACAAGGAATATACAAAAACATGTGCCGGCAGTGTTACCAGCTCTCAAAAATATTTATCCCTATATCAATAATTTCCGACACGATAATTCCTCACATAACACATTAACCTGATGAATTACGACTATCTCAACGGCCGTATTCTTAAACCAAAAGTATGAAAATTCGTAGTCTTAAAAATCCGTAACCTAACCTAACCTAACGCTAGGTTTGTGTAACATGGTGTGTGCCCCTTTATACCGCCTACTCGCGTCACGGCAAAAAAAACATCCCTGTTTTCGAGTAGTTTAACGGCTACGCTAGGTTTGTGTAACATGGTTTGTGCCCCTTTATACCGCCTGCTCGCGTCACGGCAAAAAAACATCCCTGTTTTCAAGTAGTTTAGCAGCTACGCCGGGTTTATGTAACATGGTTTGTGATACAAAAGTGAGTAAAATTTATAATTTATTAAAAATAAGTACTTAAAATATAAACATGTTATTTTACCTTATTAATATTACTGCTTAATGGCAACACTTAATTTTGTGTGGTAAAAACATCTATGTTATGTTGTTTTTCTATGATCTTTGTACTACGTGTGTCAAAATACTTCCGAAATGATTATTTTCATGTGTGTGTGTATAGAAAATTTTAAAGTCGTGTAATTCAGTTAATATTGCTTGCCGCCGCCTAATTCTTTCAGATTCGGATACCCCGACCCCAAATTAGTATAAAAATAACTAGTTTTATTTTTTAGGAATTTCGCCCATAAACCGAACTTTACCCAAATATTTTGTTGTCCTCTCCTAAACACAAGCAGCTGCTTTATTAGGAGATTGATTGAAATATTGTTGTTATATTATGTTGTAAAATTGTAACTTTAATATGTGTCATTTAATTTTTTTTTTGAATGCACAGCTTTCTGCTTTATGACTTTGACAAGATCTGGTGTCATGTCCTTCTCTGGCGTCCTCGCCTTGTACATTTCAATTTCCTGTATTTTATATTTCAACAGCATTTCTTATATATTTGGCAGGTGAGCAGATGGCAATTTTTGTAGTCAATTTGAGGTTTTTTATTATGTAGAATATAGTTTTTTATATATTTTATTAATAAAAACAACAGGACAGACATTACGTATTATATTCAAGAAGACAACATGACAGCATTCTTTTGTTTTCACAATCTAAATCTAATTCTAATTTTGAAAACAGAAAAATACACCTCTGCTTAACTACTTCCTAGAGTTCCCAACTGGCCACATATTTTTGCCTCTACAATTATTTAATCAAGAAATCTTTTAAAGTCTAAAAATAAAATCGGCTTGAAGTTATATTTTCTGAAAAATTGTGAAAAAACTACCCACTTCCTTCAGATGGAAAATTGGACCAAAGCGTTGACCGCATACCCGGATTTACATCAAACCTTTTTTTGGCAGTCGGCACAAGCGTTATTTTTCGAATCATTTAATGTATTTTTGTTCATCAGCCTACGCAGAGTTCTATTTCAGTTTCAAGGCCTTGCGAACGGGAGGATATGGCATTCTTTATATTATTTGGCCAAAGTCTTATTGATACCGAAGACTGTTAATCTAGACCTCTCTTGCTGAAAACACCATCTCTACAAGGCGTGGAAAGGCAAACTGAAAAGCTTTCACCTATATACTGATGGATGTGACATACATTAATTTATTTTAAAGAAATAAATAAAGCAGGGAGTTTGGTCGTTAAGTGTTTTATTTGAATAACTCCCGATGTCTTCACCTTTGTGACTAAGTTTTTTAACCTGGTATCGTTGATTATACATCATAACCTACACTAAACCATTTCTTTGTTTGTTTTGCTATGAAAATAATCCAATTGCACCGTTACCAGAAATGGCATTAGCGTCGTTATTTTGTGACTAGACTTGAATAGAAAAGATCTTCACAACCTTACCAACTTCACTTCTTCGTCTACTTTTCGATTTTTGCAAGTCTCGTTACATAAGTATTATTTATTAGCTTTTTGGTATTAGGGGGTTCCCACTCCGCCTTCCCCCCGTCCCCCCTCCCCCTCTTCACCCCTATTAATTCCCGGTACATTCAGTTTTCAAACTGCTCGCGTGCCACCTATTGCAATTTTTTATACAAATTTCATAATGTCTGGCTCACCAGTAGTTTTATACAAAAAAAAATAATTAACAAATTTGGTGCAATTGTTCGGAAGTTATGCGCCCACACATATTTCGGCGGTTCACAACATCGTTTCCACTGCAACCGTTTATTTTGCTTTTCTTCTGACGTTTGCGATAACTCGATTTTGTTAGCGACAGAAAACGTACGATAAATATTTATATATATCTATAGTACTCGCAAACAATGTAGCTTTCTATTAGTGAAAGATTTTTCAAAGTACATTCAGTAGTTTTTGTGTGAAAGAGTAACAAACATACATCCATACAAACTTTTGCCTTTATAATATTAGTAGGATTTAGGCATACAAAGTTGTTCAACCAACTCTATAGTTTCTCTCACTACACACGATACTCACTCACGTTAAAAAATACATATGTCACATAAAAAAATATCTCTGTCCCAATGTGGAGAACATAATATATTATATTTATTGTAATTGTCGGACTTCTATTGATTAGTTGACAGCGCAGCAAAATCCTCTGGTGTCAGAAATTTTTTTAACAAATTTAGTAGACTCATCTCGCCGTTTGTAAATTTTGAGTACCATTCGAGGATCAGGAAAAAAATAATTTAATTAACTCAGCCCCAACATGTTATGATGGTTGGAAGCGCTATTGACGACATGCTTACCTACTACGCAACTTGCATATTTCCGATACACATTGCCTTGAAGTATATAAACTCTCATTAATAGTGCAAACAATTAATAATTCCATAACTAATCCTCTAAATTGCCGTTTCTTGGAAAAAACAAAAATTATATCCTATAAAAATAAAGTTATCCACACATTATCCACGCCTAACTCTCACTGTATTTTTTGTTGGTGAGCAGATGCATCCGCCGCCGAGATTCGGACTGTAGTGTATGGTATATACGTGATATACACAAACACCGCGCTCGTTCGGGATTCCGGAGTTTCACGAACGAGCACAGTGCAATGGGATCAGCTGGCCGGCAACGCGCAGATCTATTCAGAGAGCTCTAGTAAACAGTCGCTACAAATACAATATTATTCCCGACCATTATAATTCGCAATAAACTTAAAACGAGAACTAATGTTGTAGTAATTTACATTGTGGGCTAGTGAGCCACAGAATAAAAGAACATTACACCAACAAACCTCACCCCATGAACCCGGTCACCCCTGCTAAGTCACCAAACGTAGCGAACCACTTGGGGAGACCTATGGCAGAGGTGTTGGTAATTCAATAAATGGTTCCTGGGGCGGCGGTACCCATACCCGCCTCCCAAATTGGTATAAGTATGTACAAGACACATTTCAATACAAAACTGCCGAATACCTTTCATAAAAATACTGTTTTATTTATAGAACATCGCTTTATTTGTAAACAAGTTCTCCTGGGTAAGTATTATTACCTACGTGTGACACCCATTTCGTCTTCTGGAGTCATAAAATTAATAATATTTTTTAGGCTCTCTGGATTTTGACACAGTGCAAAAATTATTTTTATATAATATGAATATGAACCATTGGCGTTTGACATTGCCACAACGGCAAAAAACACTACCTTTTTTGCATGAGTAAGGTCCCTACAAAGCCTTAAAATTGCCTAGTTTGAACCCCATCAATAATATAGAGTATACAAATAAGAAAATATATTTTTGAAAAAGCAAAAAAATCAGACATAGAATATTTACTTTAATTACTGTGAAAAAATCTTAAAAATTGGTCCAGTTTCGGAGGGTTTTAACGATTTTATTTCGGTATAAACAGCTTGTGGTGATAATTTTGTAACATTGGTACCTATTATTCAATTTTATCAGAATCTGCATTTCTCCTTAGCGGGAAAATCCAATAAACAGAGATTTAATTCAACATTCATTCCATTGAATGATGACCTATGGGAGATTTGACGCGTAATTTTAGAACTTGGATTTTTTTACTCGGTAAATCATGAATTTATGATGCTATAAAATAATGTGTAGTACTCAGTACGTGATATTTAAAAAATGGAGAGTCATCTTAATTAGATGTTTTCTAATCAATTTTAATGGATTTCCGATACCCGGGAAACAGAGACGCTGCCTCTGGTTATGAGGTCGTAAACTCAATCAGACTTTGAAGGAGATTTGCAGAATTTAGTTGAAGAGAGTTCTCTGTTCCGTATTCCTATTGGCTTTCCCTAAATCAAGCCGACAAATTGTCGCGGGCTTAGCAGAGCTGCTAACTGCTAAACTGGTAGCTGCGGCTGGTACTGCGGTGCGGCGGGACTGATTTCCTGAAACAATTCGTCATGTGGATAACGGCACTAATTGTTTCACTTACAACAAAGGGCCTAACGAACTAAATTAGTCTCAGCGAGGATTTCTCATATTTCAACGTTAATTAAGATTTATTGTCACAACAAATTACACGAAACATGACATGTGTTCATTTATTCAATTACATTTCAACGATCTCGGTGACGCAACTGTATCTCAATAATGCACAAATACTTTTTTTGTATTATTTTGGCATTAACTATGTAACAATTTGTATACATTTTGTTTTGAAGAGTTTTATTTCACATATTATACCTTTGTTATTTAATTTTTATTTATCTGCTACTGGTTCCGACACATCCGTAGCTAGTAGCTAGCAATCTTAAATCTAACTTAAAATTTACACAACTAAATACATTATTAGATTTGTACGTACTCGAGTGTAGGCTGGTGGTTGAATGTAAAAAAACGAGATTGCGTGATAAAATAAACCTTTAATGAGTTCCCATAATAATTATAATTCGTAAGCACACAAACACGGTCAGCGTAACAGTTTTACGATATTAAATAGTACACACTGGGTCAAGGTTGATTGCGGATAGACGAAGCGACTGCTCGGTAAATTGAATGAATACTGATACTTTCGTTGTTGCTGGGCGCCTTTTATATGGCCATACGAGTGGAGTATTAGTGGTAAATCGTCACTCGGCGAGTTGCTCGAAAGCGCTGGAACTGTGCATTTCAAGCGTACAATGGTTTGTACCTTTTCTGGAATGTGTGAGAGGTAGGTAGGTCCGCGGCTCTGTTCCGATGAACTAGGTACCTACTGTTCAGTCGTGTACTGTCCATGCTCGACGGCTGGCGGGCGCTCTAGTAATTTCGCTTGCATATATTTGAACATAGGTGCCGCCTCTGGAAATATCGATACGTTTCGGGTGCAATCCAAAGCGTGATGTAGCAACAATGCATGGTTGCTACAGATTTTATTAGGTGAGGGAAATGGGAGGGGTGGTTTTGGGGGAGTGGTAGAACGGTGGGAGGAGTAAACATAACCAGATAAAATTGTCAATGATGGTGATGTATGAGTACCGGGCGTTTTCATCCCGCGACAAAATATCCCCAATACAATATACTCCGACAAAATATCTGTAACAGAAGTGTTATCGGGAAAATAGAAGACGAGGAGTGTTTGCTAACTTCTTCATTTTCTAATTTCCTGTCGCACGACAGGCACCCTCTTTCTTCAGCCGGCATTATTTTAACTATGGTAGCGGCGACTCAGACTAGCTATTTCCGCTGGACTGACGTACCGTTTCACCCTCCGCTCTCCGCCGACGAGCCCATCCGCACCATGCCGCTGGTGGGTGCCCTGCCGACCAATAAGAACGTGGATAAGCATTCGGTCGGTAACTTGTATTTTGATATTGTTTTTTTTTTGTAATGTTTATGTTTCAATTACGGGGGTTCGGCCTATAATTTTGCATAATACATGAAAATGGAAGGTAGGCCGAACTCCACTTTACATAATTAGATAATAAGTATTGTTTTAAATCTAGTTATAAGTCATATATTTTGAAATCCCCTGAAGGGGACCCACGAATATGTTTGTATTTTGTATTATGTGAATTAATAAACATGCTAGAAAGATATGGTTTTGGTCGGCAGAGAGAACACAGATGAAGGGGTAGTTCCAGAGGTCGCAACGCCCGTCACGCGAATCGTGGCGGAGGTTACGACCCTCGAAACATCCGATTGAACGAATATTGGTCCCACCGAATCCTTTACACGATCAAGAAGGATTTTAGAATAAATAGCAGTGCGGCCCCGGTAACCAGGCACTATAGTACAGAACACCGACAGCTACACTTTCTCTCTGCCAAACGGACCATCTCTCGACGGAAATTCACTGAAATTTAGCTTTTGATTTCACGAGACCCAGCGGCTGTTATAGACTTACCAGCGCCCTATCATACAGTCTGTATAAGTGGCGGACACGTCCCTTACAATATCCCTCGACATAATATCTCAAAGACAAAATATCCTACGGACAAAACACCCTCCAATAATCTACTTAACCTAACCTAACCTAACCTCACCTAACCTAACCTCACCTAAATTAAACTAACCTTATTTTAAATTTTACTATTTTTGAATAACAATTTATTGTCTTTACAAGAAGTCTGTATTATTTTTGTCCCATCTTACTATTTTTTAACAAAAATTTATTGGCTTTACAGGTTGTCCGTATTATTTTAGTCACATTTTTTTAAAGTAAAACTTCAAAAGTAGGAGTAAGCTGGTGAATGCGTGACGAGAGCGTTATGAAAAGTGTGATCGGGCGAGTCGAACGGTCGGGTGAGGCGAACAGAAGTTGAGAGGGATATATAAGTTAGAGAAGTTTTACTCTAGTCGGGTGGTCTAAAGCACGCTCGTTTTTTTAAAGCAAAACTTCTTTACGCACGCTTGACTTGGGGAGTAAGCTGGTGAATGCGTGACGAGAGTGTTACGAAAAGTCTGATCGGGCGAGAAGAATGGTCGGGCCTTTACGCACGCTTGACCTGGGGAGTAAGCTGGTGAATCGTGAACCGGTAGCAAATAAATAAAAATTAAGTAATTAATGTACATGTAAAATGAAACTCTTTCAAACAAAATGCACTAAAATAGTGAAGAGTTGCATAATTTATAAAAATCGTATTATTATCTTTTATAAGCATTACGATGTCCAGTTTTGGATAAGCCTCTTTCAATTTTTTCCAGATACGCTAATCTTGGCACTCTCATTAGCGAAGAAAAATACGAAGAAGAGGAAAATTACTGTTGCGATTTGGCCACTAAACACGGTGGAAGGCGTTCAGATCCTCAGTATTGTGATCACAGGGCGATATTGAGATCACCTTTGTAATAGTGAAAACATTATTTTTGTAAGTAACTATACTAACCTACCTGTGAACGTAACGGTGAGTGTTCGCACATTATATATTGGGATTGGTTAGGTATGCATTCGCAGACTTGGTGGGTAGCAAATGTCAAAATTCTGAAATTATCCCAGCAATCTAAATATTTCCATCCTAAATGTCACCATGAAAAAAGCAATTATTGCAAGAAAAAATACCCAACTTTGGAGAGGTGACAGTGTGCTTTGAAGCTCATTGTAAATTAACAACTCAGACAGGGCGCACATATCATAACATCTTTCTATAAGAATATTACAATTTCAAAATTTAAATGTAACATTTTGAAGTGTATACTACAGCCTGGAAACCAGTGAAGCCCCATCTGCAACGGTGAGTCCTATTTTCCTTTTTCCAATCTGGGCTTATCTTATTTTCCAAAAGCCCAGATCTGAACTATCGACTGACTGTCCATCAGGTTTTGCGAGTGTATGCAGATTTAATCGTCCCTGTAACTTAACGATAAAGTAGTTTCGGGACTGGTCCTTCGGGGTTGCATAGGGCTTTGCTCTGCAGCACTTAACCGCCAAAGATACTGTGGAGTCGCAGTTTCACGACACCAGTGAGTTAAATTAATGTTAAAATGATGTAGGGATGTAATGTACGAAAAGGAAAAATCTCAATCACTAAAAGCAACTGAAAATAGTAAATATTTGTACTGTGAAAAGTGCAGAGAACTCGCGAAAAATATGAAATCCAAATCAATGTCCATTTTTTTTGCTGCTCATATGAAAAAATATATATAATTTACCTCTGAGTGACATTAAAAACTTAAATGTAAACAATAATATCCCGTAAAGAAACAACAATTATTTCTGGAATCAACATAAATAACATGAGAAAGCAAATTTTCTTGTCACGTTATAACTTAGTATTTCAATTATTTTTGTTATTCTTACCAATGTATTCCACAAGTACATATTAAAATATATATATTTAAATCTTCCCGCAATTATACTTCGAACCAACGAATTTATTCCAACTGAATGGGAATTTATCACGAAATTAATATTTTCTGTACGTTTTTACGGAAATGCTAAGCAATCTTGGGTTTTATACTGTAATAATCTCAAATAACAAAATTGTGTGAATCAGTAAATCTTTATTTGATTTGACTCACTTTAAAAGATGCGTTCGTGGGCAAGGATTCAAAGTGGATAATCTACATTTAAAAAGGTAGTTCTTTATCAAGGTTCGTAAAAAATGCATTTAACAAGGTTAGCTCATCGAGGCGGTAGAGCGGTGATTGACTTAAAAACCGTGACGTTGCTTGAAGAGATTTGAATTAACTGCAATAAAAGTGGCAGAGTTTTACTTCAAGCAACGTCACAAGTTTTTTCCAAAAAAGTCCCGTATGAACTAAACTTATTAAACGCATTTTCTACAAACTTTGGTTCTTTATGATTTCATAAACAAATCAAGGCTACGTACATATGTAGGTATATATTTCCCCTTTTCCTCCACCACAAGTACCTACTCTTTCACAATATGTGGCAAAGTTACCTACAAGTGACATTTGGAACAAAGTCAAGAAAAAATCATTCTATGAAAGAAGCCCTATTAAGTACAATTATCAACTCATATCAGTGAATACCGACTCAATTGCCAAATTTTACGAGATGCTGTCCCTCGGTGATTACAATTAACAACTTTAAAAATCGGCCGTATTTTTTTCAGCAGGTAAAAATATTTCCGCTTTACAATAAAATAAAAAAAATGGAATATTTGTGAACGTATTCGAAAACTAAAAACTGTTCAAAGTAGGTGAAATACGCTTTCAAATTTTAGAACTAGAAATAACCATGTAATTTTTTTAAATATAAAAACTTTGAAGACAAACTTTTAAAACTTTTAAAAATGGGTCACATGAAAAAAAAATAAAAACACACGCATGTTTTATTAGAAAAATGAATTATTAACGTTACTTTCAACTCACTTTTTTGTCGTTTGATGTTAAAATATTCATAAAGTTTCAGGTGTACATTTTAAATATTTTGTGGTTAACTTTTAGAGATGAATTTATAGCTGTTTTCTATTTCCAATTCCGTTTAGATCATACTTCTCAATATATAAGGGAGAAACAGTGATTTGACTCCGAAAAAGTAGCGATTTACAAAGCTGTTATGTCTTTGGCACTCTGGAACAGAACGGTTCCTTTTGATTTGTTCCAGCAGACGGTGACTATGTGGAAATTTTAAGAGATTGCTATTGGTGTGTAAAGAACCAATAGGACTGCTTTCGCGATCCAAAATCGCTGCATCGTTAGCTACCGCAATCCCCTGGTATCCTGCTTTGGACGCGCCTCTTTCAAATTTTCCAAATATTACGCCGATTTTGTGTAACTCTAAATCTATATGAGGAAGAGAAAGGTTGTGAAGTAGGTAAATTTAATAAAAATGAATGAATATATAAACATGTGAACATAAAAAACAGTATTGTGTAGATAAGTATAACTAAAAAAATGGAATATCCAAAACAACTGTAAACCAACTTAAAAGTTACTTAAACGGGAGTGAACAAATTGTGCAAATTGGTCAAAGAAAGAGCAAACCTCTACCAATTAAATTCAGTGTCCCCCAGGGAAGCGTATTAGGACCTACACTACTTCCGATTTATATAAATGACCTTATGAATCTTCCCACCAATGCAAAAATAATGAGATGACACTGTTATTATATACCATGAACGAGATTGGACAAGCACCTACAAGAAGCCGGAACATGGCCTGGCTGTACCACAAAACTGGCTAAAAGTAAAGTTCCCTTACATTAAATGTGAATAAAACTAAATATCTAACTTTCTCCAAAAACAAAAGAGGACAACCAATGAATGAACACACCCTCAAATTACATGAATGTCAAAAAAAATTCTCGACATTCCTGCCCGCATATAACCCAAACCAAAAGTATTAAATAATTTTGGTTTGAAATTGATAAAAAACTACAGTGGAATTCACACTTTGATCGAACCTCCAAAAATCTCACGAAACTCATTTACTTCTTCTAAAAATTACGAAACATCTTGTCATTTAGGGATTTAAAGAGAGTATAATATTACGCTTTATGCCAATTTTAATTGGAATATGGAGTAATAGGATGGGGCTCAGCAGCATCAAAACACATGAAACAATTGAAAGTAATTCAGAATTGCATCAATTGCAATTATTTACAGAAAATTTTATACAGTTTTGATGTTCCAAGCATAGAGAAAATCTATGTCAAAAACATTCTTGTACATCACCTCGAAAATGATTCAGAGGAAGACACCTCACATACTTATAAAACCAGAGCTAAACAAACAGACATACGTAATATACAGTAACTCTACGTTTGGATAAAGACTCTCAGAATTTTTAGCAGTAAAGTTATATATAACTCCACAATGTTTTCAATTTTTTTAAATACTTCACACGTCGCCCCTGGGTACAGCCTACCGTGTCACTTGATATGCACTCCGTCTCGTTTCAGCAGGACCGTACCGACGAGATAGAACCGTACAGACGAGATAGCGTGATCTCTTGCAACGTGTGGCAGTGTAATCAATGGTGACGTATGATATGCATATGTACATTTATATTTTTTTTATAAAACAAAAACAGTATCGGATTGCAAAATAAACTCTTTATTTTTACTCTTAAAATGCTTAGGAATCGCCGGTTAAGTTTTTTCGGGTGCCCAACCTTTATGTATGTAGGCATATACAAAGCACGTATTTTCGTGTATCATGTGCTTGCGAATATAATCATTCAATGACATGTATTATTTTATCCGTGTATAAAACGTTGTTACTTTGATGGCATAATGTACGAGGATCAGTGGATTGGATGATGTATTTTTTTATAAATGATATCAATACATTTTTCATCCACTCCTCTCAGTCGGGTCGGGGATCATTTGCGTCGATGAGGTGCCTCTAGGTGATCTTCCTTTCTCTAGTTCGGTAAACTCTCATGGAAAAAAATTCTGCACGGTTTAGATAAAAAAAAACTGACAGCATACAGCTTTATCACACGGATTTGACAATCAGTTCGAAAATGCGAAGAATTAGCCTTTCCTAGAAATTGTTTGTTTATCACAAAAATATTTATCATCCAATCGGATTGATTTTATTATAGGTTTAACGTTATGTAAATACCACACAAGAGTACCAACTGCTCCCATCTGAAGCCAGTGAGACTATGGTTCCAATCTGTTAGACCTTTTTTAACTACTGTGCCACACGGTTACAGTATTGAAGTCACAGCGCCTTTAGGATCGTCCGACCACTGCCTGGTGACGACATCAATCCCTGTAAACTTCAGTCCACCAAACGAGAGGCTGAAGAGAAAAGTGTGGCACTATAGGTCAGCAGATTGGTTCGGTCTGCGGGCACATTTTAATGCTTTCCCATGGTCAGCTGTCTGTTTTCGGACTTCGGATCCCTCAAGATGTGCCCAGGAAATTGGTGAGGTCATCACATCCGCGATGGATGGCTTCATCCAATCTACTGTTAAGGAAACTGGTGTAGGCTCAAAGCCGTGGTTCAGTCGACAATGCGCTGAAGCAGTGCGACGAAAAAACGCGGCTTGCCGAGCCTACAACACATCTAGAACATCCGAAGACAGAACAGCTTACAACAAAATGGCAAAGGAAACAAAAGAGAATCATAAATAGGTCAAAATTCGAGCACGACCAGCAGATCAGCAGAAAGCTGACTGCATGCCCGCATGGCAGCAGGCAATTCTGGTCGCTTGCGGGCTCAATAGGTCGTAATTTCTGCAAATCCAGTCTGCCACCTCTTACCAGACCTGACGGCTCACTAGCAAACACCGCCACCGAAAAGGCTAACTTACTAGGTAAAATGTTTGCGGATAACTCAACCCTCGATGACCAAGGTGCTGTCCCGACGTCGGTTCCTCACTGCGGTTTTCGTATGAAAAAGCTGAGGATCCGGCATCGGGAAGTACTCCATGTTTTACGAGGGCTTGATGTTAATAAAGCTAGTGGGCCTGACGGAATACCTGCCCTGGTACTGCAAAGGTGCGCTGCAGAAATAGCTCCAATTTTGACGAAGCTTTTTAAACTGTCCCTGAAGACTGGCTCTGTGCCCTCTGGTTGGAAAAAAGCGGTTATCCATCCTATTCCAAAGAAAGGTGACCGCTCCAACCCGGCCAACTACCGCCCCATAGCGATCACATCAGTTCTGTCTAAGGTGATGGAACGTGTGATCAACGACAAACTGCTCACATACCTCGAGAAGAACAAAATTATTAACGACCGTCAATACGGATTCCGGCGAAACCGCTCGTGCGGTGATCTTCTCGCGTATGTGACGCATGTTTGGGGGCGATGCCTGGAATGTTTCGGTGAGACCCAAACGGTTGCACTGGACATATCCAAGGCCTTTGACCGGGTTTGGCACCGAGGACTTGTCAACAAACTGCATTCTAACGGACTTCCCGCATCCTTGTGTACGTGGATTGCCGACTTCTTGAGGGAGAGGTCGATTCAGACGGTAGTCGATGGTTTCACCTCTTCCTCTCACTCGATAAATGCTGGCGTCCCGCAGGGATCGGTTCTGTCTCCAACTCTGTTTTTGTTGCACATCAACGACCTTTTGTCATGTGCACCAATTCACTGCTACGCGGATGACAGTACAGTTCATGATAGCTTTTTGTTTGACAAGCCCCCAAAGGGCTCACAAACTCCAACAGCTCGTAAGGCTTTGAAGCAAAGAATGGACGGTTACCTCGAGAGTGTTTTCTCTTGGGGTAAAAATAATCTCGTTGAATTTAATGTTTCAAAGACCCAATCTTGTCTGATTACGTCTAAAAGGGATCGCAATGAAAATCTAATCTCTTTCAACGGAAGCAATCTTCCGAACAGGCCCTCCATTGATTTGCTTGGTGTAACCCTAAGTGACCAGCTCAGGTATGGGGGCTCCATCGAAACCAGAGTAAAGTTAGCCTCCCAAAAACTGGGCGTACTGTACAGGGCCCGCAGATACTTTAAAAGTACACAACTGCTAACCCTGTACAAATCGCAAGTGCGCCCCACGGTTGAATTTGGCAGCCACCTCTGGTCTGGAGCTCCAAAATACCTGAAAAATACCCTCGACTCTGTGCAGAAACGGGCGGTCCGTTTGATAGATTCTCCCATCTTAACAGACGGATTGCAATCTTTAGAGCACAGGCATCGGGTGGGAATGCTATCCTTGTTCTACCGGTATTACAATGGAAGATGCTCCGAGGAACTAGCATCATTGATCCCTTCGGCACCGGTGCATAGTCGGGAAATACGCCAAACGCGTGCCCAACATTTGTACACAGTTGACATTAGTCACATGAGAACGGGTCGTTTCTTCGACTCGTTCTTATGTTCAACAGCTCGGCTGTGGAATGATTTGCCGGCCTCTGTGTTTCCTCCTTCCTACAACATGGGTCTCTTCAAGACCAATGTTCATTCCTTCCTCTCCTCAAAAAGACCCTCCACACAGCATCCCAGATGACATAGGCCCTGAGGGAAATTATTTTCCTCAGGGCCTCCTGTGTGGAGTTAATGTAAAAAAAAAAAAAAAACCCCAATTGGGGTATGTTGTGAGGTTGAAGGTAGTGGGAAGGGGAAGATGAAGAAGAGGAAAGTGGGGTATTAACTTTTAACACTTGGTGGGGGGAAACAGATCTCCCATACAATGGAGTGTACTGCCTCTACTTAAATTCTCATCAAATTTGTTTAACCGGTAATAAATCAATTTAGACACTTCCAAAATTGATTTTTAGATTCAAATTAATTTGTCGTCTTAATGTGGTTCAACCACAGTTTGAAAATGGTCTTGTAAACCGAAACCACTGTAACAAAAATACTTGCAGAGCTTGATAATATCATTAAAAAAAAAATTTAAATGAAAAAAAAAATGAATAGAGTTTTTAATTTATTTTACATAAATACCGCACAAGAGTCCCAACTGCTCCCGTCTGGAGCCAGTGATACCATGGCATCCCCAATTGGGGTATGTTTGTGAGGCTGAAGGTAGTGGGGAGAGGAAGGAGATAGGGAAGAGGAAGGTGGAAAAGTACCTGGCTATTCAGATATGATCACCAAACACGGCTAGAGCCATTTCAAGCAACGTTTTAATTCCGAATGGTGATCTTACACCAAGGCGATACTGAGAGTAGCTTCTACTCTGAAACGTGACGCAAATATACTCTTTTTTATTTTAAATTAATTAATTGTGAAATAATACAAATTAAGCAATGAAATTAGTTTTCTCACGCCGGGATTCAATCCCGCGACCTTCGCGACTTTTTAAGAGAACGACTCTTAAAACTTCCAATTGGCTTTTACGCATCAAAGAGCACCTCACATAATTATATTATGTATCTTGATAAATCAATTAGGATTCATACTTGACCCCACGAAAGTGGTCATTCATAATGATTAATGATAATCGCGAGTGATTTAAATTTATGTGACGATAAAATATTATTTTTTTATTGGAACGGACATTAGATAGACACGAGACGATGTAACTGTAAATCCTTTTTTTTTGATAAGTAAAAGACAATTGATTGTGTTTTGAAATATCGATCATAGGAAATAGGCTATGAAGGAAAAGTCTCTTTCCTTTGACGGTTTTTTCCAATGCTCCAGGATCGATCCTGGTACTGGCAGCTTTCTAATATATTGACACAACACCAGGTTTTAAGCAACGACACTTTTATTTCATAAAAAATGAAATTTTGCGATTATTTGCGATATTTCGAGTAGCGAGTTGTGACCAATGTCACTACGAAATTCCAACTGCCCAAGTAGGTAATTTAAACTTAAGTGGCAATATTGTTTAATTTTTCACATGTAGGTAGTGTGATGTCCAATACCTGCAGGCAATACTGGGCCCTTTATCTCCAGTATTCCCCTGAGATGACTTCAAGGTTTAATATTATAAACACGTAGTACTTTGATACACGGAAACTTGTTTATTAGAATATAATAGAACAATGTTGGCTGTAAGCCGTCTGACAAGCAAGAGGACGCGCGAGATCTCCACTCGCTATTATATCGTACCGATGTAGGTCGCTTCGGCTAGGTTCGGTATTTCCGAACCTACCCGACAGAAACATATTACCAACACTACAGGTAGGAACATCTTCTTCTTTTCCTGGTAGAGACTTTGAGGAAAGGAGGAAGAGAAAGGAATACATGATTGATGAAGGACTTGGGGAATATGGATTAAGTTTTTTAAAAAAACTGTTTCAAAACCAAACAGCCATCTATTATGCATTTCAACGAACGCTATACATTTAGTGCAACCTGAAATACAAGGAGGCAAGAAAATCATCTTAGAGGGTTAAACATATTATTGAATTATATAAAAACTACCTTTTTCGCCCACATGGTATTAGGGGTGTTCACCCTAGTGTGCCATGCCCCAACTCCTCCCTTCCCCCATAACTCCACACCATCCCCTCCCCCCACCCTCCTCTCCCTCCCCCTCTAACCCCTCCCCCTTCCACCCTCCCCCTCCCCATCCCGTATTTATTTGAAGTACTCCCCTAATAATTTGAATCGAATAAAGAATTATACTTACTAATCGCGCCACCTATTGCAAATTTTTATACAAATTTCTAAGTGCCAGAGCTCTGAGCTATAGCCTATATGTTATTTTATATTTGAGCTATATTATTGTAAAGTTTCATTAAAATCCATTCAGTAGTTTTTGCGTGAAAGAGTAACAAAGATACATTCATCCATACATCCATACAAACTTTCGCCTTTATAATATTAGCAGGAAGTAGGATACTTCGAGAGAAAAAACTAAAAGAAGTAAACATTATGCTGCTAACCCAGATATCTATTACTTTTTTTCTCAAAATGTCTAAGCATTTCCGAGTACGTTTTCCCCTCAGTTCTTTATAATGACTAATTGGTCTGAAAGTGATAATGTTCTCGAAAGTATTTTCGCACGCCATAAAGCCTTAGATCAAATATAATAATATAATGGTGAAATATTCGAGGGTAGTTTTTTGGAAGAGCCCATTAATACGGTAAATAAAGCCCCGGCCGTGGCGTAAGGGTAATATTCAAAACCCTGCAGATTTGGAAATGCCGCAAAACCTCCCCCGCTATCTCGCTAACGAGTTTTTCCCGATTTCCTCTGGCCTAAATTTAATTTCCATTAAATATGTAAAACGAATCTTAAATCTTCATTGGATCCTGAAAACAATGAAAGAGACGATGAAATAAAATATCTGCTGAAGTTTCTCGCGGATGGCTTTTATAATTCGCTGGATTTATGACTTGTTTCGCTTTGAATCTCAAATCATCCCATATTCTACATTCTAAAGTCTACAGTCTAGAGACTATCCGGCTAGGCTCCCGGACGCGTATTTACAAAACTTGTACCATTTTAGTCACGTTGACGAGCTTGTGTCGCAAAATTATTTACAAAGCCTATGATATTTCAGTCAGATTGTAATACATACTACTACACTACTACCCACTACTACCGTTTACATTTGATAAATTTGGCTCTCTGTGATTATCGGGATTATCAAGAAAATACATATCTGAATTTAAAACTCCGGTAGTAAATCTATACAGATTTTTACGATCTATAAAGTGAAGTTATTATATCCGGTCAACAAGTACTGAAAAGAACAATAATAACGAAATAATAACGGTGAAGTGAATAATATTTTCGTCACCGTGAAGATCTCGCACATTGGTAAACAATTCGTCACCCGCGCTGTCATTGGTGCATTTGAATTTAAAACCAGTCTCATTGGCTATTAATATCTCTCATTCTAAAGTGACGTTGCAACTTACCGCAAAATGAAAAATAATACGAGGGCAGGTAAACAATGTGCTGATAATAATGCCGTAAATATGAATGAAATCCTCAATCAATTTTCAAAAACTTTTGACGACAGGCTTAAGGAAATGGAAAAAAAACATTGTAAGTACGCTAGAAGCAAGATTAAAAGACTTTACGGATCAATTAGAGCCTGTTATAAAATCAGTAGAATTTTTATCTCCGCAATTTGAATTATTAAACAATAAAATGTCAGCTGTGAGCAATAAAACCGCTAAAATTGATTTTATAGAATTTGAAGTTAATCATTTGAAAGAAGTTATAAAGGACGTAAATGCTAAAATAAATCAACGTGAGCAATTCGACAGGTTATGTAAAATTGAAATTCACGGAGTCCCAACCTCCAAAAGTGAAAACCTTCATAATATTATGGAGAATATATCCCAGAAGATCGGCTTTCGGCTACAAAAAGGGGACATAGATTTTATTCATAGAGTGCGGCCATGGCTAACAGCAACTTCCAAAGTTGCTTCAACATCAACACCTACGCCCAATATCATCATTCGTCTCCTTCGGCGAGATTGCAAGGATGCTCTATTGACAGCTGCTCGTCGCCACCGGACCTTGATCTCAGCGGACATCGGCCTTCCAGGAGTGGCAAGCCGCATATTTCTCAACGAGCACCTCACACCTTCTAACAAGCTCCTAATGAATAAAACCAGGGAACTTAAGGCCGAAAAACAATTCCAATATTTATAGACAAGAAATTGTAACATTTTTATGAGGAAAAGTGACGATTCCCCCGTGGTACGGATTTCTTCAGAAGAAGACCTCAAGAAGATTTCTTGACTTATACTTGTTTATACTATTTCTCAGTACTTTTCACTATGCATTTTACACTTTAATTATCACCTCTTTACTAGTTTTTTACAGTTTCTTCTCTAAGCTCATATTTTCTTATCAAAACTTAAAAGTACAAAACAATATATATTTTATAATATTACGATGTTACTAAAACATTCCACTCCCTATCAAGGAATAGTATTTGACATTTTGATTATTTAGATATTGACATTTTCCATTGTAACCGTAAATCGTTTAAAATCAAACTAACTAATGAAAACTATTATTTCTTGTTTATTACTTTCTTTTTAATAATTTTTTACTTAACATTATGTACTATTATTTTAAACAACGACTGGAAACTATTATTTCTGTATTGATTATTATAACATTTTTGATAATTTTTTACAACGTGCTTACACCATATACTCGTACCTACTATAATTGTTTAATTACCACTTGATTCATAATCATTAACCTTTAACAACTAAACTGTTTAACTGTTTTAAATTATATTCACTATTTTATGTACAATTACTTTATACACAACTGTATGCTTCCTAAATAAACACAAATTAAAAAAATATATATTCCGTGGTGCAATTACTACAACTAGGTAACTCTGAAATCAGCTGTGTTGGGAAATTAAATTTTCAGATGGTAATCATTCTGATAAATCGGTTGTTATATTTTTATATTGATAAGTGTGCTTAAATCATAGATTGATGTTTTGGGAACCATAACACTTATATTTTGGAAATAAGAAAATGGCTAATCTTTAAAGTAATTATTTTTAAAAAATCGAATGACTTGTACAAAGATGCAACGTTGTCGCATACAATACAAATGCGTCAGGCTCCTCCGAGCGCCGGAGGCCATTCTGGCCGGTCTCGTTATCCCTTATTAAATAAGAGGGATAATTAACATTTTGAGACCTTAAAAGTGTCAAATAATGTTTATTACTCTGTGTACATTACATATGTGAACTTAAAATAATTTTATCGTAAGCAGTGTGGACGTATAACGAGTTTTAAGAATATGTGCAGATTGTTATCATGATTCATTAGATGCGAAGTGTTTAAAACCCAAGATGGGTAGCGAACATTTACCAGATGTGGTCATTTGTTCGGTCGTTGGGTGTCATAGCCGTACCCCCGCGCACCCGCACCTTTACTGCAACCCCGCTGCTCGCCGCTACGTCGCTGTATTTACGACTGTGGACCATATGACCCGTTCGGTGTGTGGGCCACCGAAGCGGCCTTCTAAGAAACGCACCAGAGAAAAAGAACAAACTGATGACCTCTGCTATCTCTACATCCCTAGCTGCCCCCGCTGCCAACCGCCCGAGCCTGCCCCCCGCCCCTAAGCACATGGACTATTAAGGCATCGGACTGATCCCGCGCACTTCGGTTTCTACCAGTGCCGTACGTATGAAGTGATAAATGACAATTTAAAATACCTAAGAGATAGTGTTTAAAACAACAATCAATAATAATAAACAGTTCACGGTGACAATTATTACAGTGTATTACGAGTATATTTTCGTTAGCGTTGATTACATGTTATTTTTATGGTTTCTTTGCAATTGTTGTTATGGACTGCAGATTTATTAAATATAGGTTTTGAGTATGTGTGAGTAAGATTAAGTTTGGTTAGGTTAGATTAAGTAGATTAAGTTAGATTAAGTTAGATTGCTAGACTTAGGATGTTAAGTAGATTACTAAATACATAAGGTAAATGTATTATTGCGGGGCAAGAATTCCAATAATCCATGCGCTTGATAGCTGCAAGATGAGTTGTTATCTAGCCTCCTACACAGTTAAGTAAATTAAAATACGTTCATATGAAAAGATATTTTATTTGATTTATTGGGGGGCTAGAATTCCAACAATCCATGCGCTTGATAGCTGCAAGACGAGTGGTTATCTAGCCCCCTACATAGTTAAGTAAATTGAAATACGTGTATAAAAAGATATTTTATTTAATTTATCGGGGGGATAGAATTCCAATAATCCATGCGCTTGATAGCTGCAAGACGAGTTGTTATCGAGCCTCCTAAGTTAAGTAAATTCTAATGTAAAATCCATGCTAATTTGTACAGCGCTCTTGAGGCGATTTTTCGCAAAAACAGCGCTATATAAGTTGTCCAAATTTATTATTATTATTAAAGATGCAACGAAATCACCTTGCAATTCCACAAATTTTAGTGCTACAACCAGCTAATTCTAGTTGCTTAATTGAAATATGGAAAAATATTTGTGGTAACTAGAGTTACAGAATTATAGAATTAAATGATACCGTTTTTTTGAGATACTCAATTTCATGAATCCAATGCGTTACCTATTTGTAATAATCAAATAACTTGGTGAATCCAATGCGTTACCTAGTTGTAATAATTATCCCACCCCCACGATAATATGATAGCAAAACCTAATCTAATACAATCTATAGGATATGTTATATTTGCACGAATAAAATCTAATCTTGCAGTCGGAATCATGACTGAAATGTTATAGCCTTCTGAATGATTTTGCGCAAACTAAATCTATTCTATTTGCATGTTGATGATATTTGTATTATTTGTAATTGGTAATTGTACCGTAACTTAAAAAGAATAGGCTTTGTAAATACGCCCCCAACTCCGACTTTGTAAATTGCCCGTTGGCTTACAAACTGCGTTTCATTCCAGTAAGTTGATATTGACCATAATAGTCACTTTATTCGTTTCATCTTTTCGAAAATGTATTAATCTTTTAAAACAACGCGGATACCTTTTTAACATAACCAAAGCTTTAACTATTTTAAATATAGTTTTACAATAAAGATAATATTATTATAATAAACACAATTAAAGGCCCGCGCACACAGAGAGCGGTCAGAGTTCTGCGTTCTAGTGACCGTTGACCGCTCATGAGTTCCAACGCACACAAGCGGCGTTCAAATTCTCGCGTTCTAGTTTCGTTTGGGTCTTTGCACATGCAACATGTCACTAGAAAGTTCATCATCCGATAAAGAATTATTGCTCTTGTGGAGCTTAGCAGCTTCTAAAAAGAAAAGGAAGTATTGGGTGCACCCAATCAACACAACGCGAAAAGAACAAGGCGAATTTAGAAGTATTTTTCAGGATTTACTTAAAGATGAACAACGATTCTATATTTATTTTCGAATGTCGATTAATAGTTTAAATGAATTGTATATCATAAAACCTGATATCGAAAAACAAAATACTAACTGGAAGAACTGTGTTTCATCAAAAAAAAGGCTGGCTGTATTTTTAAGGTATGTATTTATTCATCAAGGATAAGAAAAGACCTTAGAGTATTTATAAATAATAACAAAATATACGAAAGGTTCATTTGTTAATCGAATTATGTAACGAATACTATATGTTTTCGTAATATTCTGTTATATTTCCAGTCATCTGCCGTGTTTGCAACCTCAGAAATCGCGGCGTTCAGGCGTTCCCTGTCTCAGCGGGAAAAGAACTATTATAACGCGACGTTCCGCTTTGACCGCCGCGGTCTGACCGCTCGCTGTGTGCGTTGTTGTTATAGACTCAGTACATTCTAATGAACGCCGAACGCGGAACTCGGAACTCCTGACCGCTCTCCGTGTGCGCGGGACTTAAATAACTTGGTTTCAATTCCACTTTATGATTTCTTAATCCAACCGGTTTTGGTTCGTCCTGAACCTTCCTCAGGGGTGAATAAAAATATACTGAACATAAACATAACATAACATATACAGGTAAACATGGTATTTAAAAGAAAATTTGAAGAGGGAGACAGAACATCAACTTAGGTGGGGGCGAGGAGGGACGAGTTCAGGACGAACCGAAACCGGTTGGACTAAGAAATAATAAAGTGGAATTGAAACAAAGTTATTTAATTGTGTTTATTATAATTATGTATTCCCACAAAGTGTTTGCTACATGTGAAGAGATAATATTATTTGTAGTTTATGTTATATATATGTACCTAAATAGTACTTTAGTGAAAGCTATCAGGACACATTGGCTATAATGCCAGTAAAGTTCTTTTGCGGGAATTTTACAATAATCCCACCTAACGCAGCACCTATGAGCATCGCCATTCATGAAATAATAAGTTATCAACCATGGTATTAACCCTATATTATTGACTAATTTTTAAGACATCAGTATTTTACGTGAAACATCACCTCGAGTGAACAATGTATCATGAGATTATGAGTACAATTTTCAAAACAATATAGATAATTTTAATTCATAGCTTTTGAAACAGTGGCTAACCCAATGTATACATAGGTCAGTATTGTCATTATAAATGACCATCAATTATATTTAATGGGCAATGATTATAACAACAAGTCTCGTCCCGGACTCACCCCATTGGTCGCTGTTACTGTGATGAAGGGCAAGATCTAAGCCTGATTTCCCTTGGTAAATAACGTTGGACAAATATTTGGCCAATACAAGCCTTTGATATATGGGAGGTTTATCGTTCCCTTCAAATATGCAGATTATCTATTTAGGGTTTTGAATAAAGACGTATTTCAATGATAACCAAGATAAAATTTCAGTGCAATGAATTAAATCTGTTTTAACAACATTAAAAAAGAATTAATGAGATACCTCATTGCAAATAAAATATCGATGGATGCGACTACCCGATGGGCTCGAATGAGCACGAGAGCGTACAGTGGACGCGCCAGCCTCACCTCATCTCATCTCGTCTCGCTCTAAGCGCTTTTGTCTCCGAGGGGGGTGACAATTTACAATAATCCTAGTAACAACTACGCAACACGAGAGAGAAAATATTAGCACCCGGATCTCCCTTGATAATGGTCTCGCAGAAAGCACTGTTCAGTTTTTTTAGTTATATGAAGCTTTGAAATATACATTGTACAATCTCATGCTCTAATCATTGTTATTACTGGATATACCATACAACGCTTTTAAAATTACAGGATTATAATTCATACTTAAAGCCCTGCTAGTAAGCTGACCATCACAATTATGTAAAAGCAGATTAATCTCGGAGAAACGCAGACAAACGCGCAGGAGGCTGTGAGGAAAATAATTTCCATCAGGGTCAATGTCATATTTGGGATGCTGCGAGGAGGGTCTTTCTGGGTAAAGGAAGGAGTGAAGGTGGGTTTTGAACAGAGCCTTGCTGTAGGAGGGAGGAAACAGAGGTCGGCCGAGCGTTTGAACTCGAGATCAAGTGGTAGAAACGACCCGATCTACCTGATACAATTTTGTTTTGGTTGTGGTTTTACAATCAGATTTTATAAACTAAATATATATTATATTTTTGAATGTAGCTATTACTTTGTGGTTATCCATTATAGAAAAATGAAACAATACAACTTTGTAAAAACCACTTATATAATGTGCAAATCCGACCGGTTTCGGAACAAACGTTCCTTCGTCAGGTAAAGCTTATACTAATTTGACAGTTTCGAACAATGTTTTATTATGGTAGGGGGTGGAGCCGTTGTTAGTTAACAATGTAGATTGGGTGGGTAGGTATTAGTTTAGAGTGGGTGGGTAGGGAAACAAATCCATGATTGGGCTATATGACAATATTTTTAATTAATCAAAGAACATTTAAGGTGTCTTAATAATAATAATTTTTCTGAGTTCGCTAACCATATCATTAAAAATAACCATAGTTTTGAAAAAAATACAGGGATAAATTTAATATTCTTCATATTAATCATAAAGGAAAACGTTTAGGTAACTTAGAAGCTTTGGAAATTAAAAAATCCTTTAAAAATAATGAATCTATTATCAACAAACAAAAAATATTGTCATATAGCCCAATCATGGATTTGTTCCCCTACCCACCCACTATACACTAATACCTACCCACCCAATCTACATTATTAACTAACAACGGCACCACCCCCTACCATAATAAAACATTGTTCGAAACTGTCAAATTAGTATAAGCTTTCCCTGATGAAGGAACGTTTGTTCCGAAACCGGTCGGATTTGCACATTATATAAGTGGTTTTTACAAAGTTGAATTGTTTCATTTTTTTTAAAATATATATTCACACATATTCAAGCTGTAGGAATCGTATAATACCCAATTTCATTATTCTATCATGCACAACACACTTTTTATATAGAAATAATTCATACGTGTGATCCCCGCTACGGGACGTACCAGGCGACCGGGGCAGCTTAAAAGAACAAGAGAAAGCTATTACGACGGTAATTTGAACGATTTAATTTGATTAATTCGTTTAGTTGTACAAGCCCGGTTTGGGGTAATCTGTGTGGGGTCAGGAGATATTTATGGTGAAATGTTTGCAGGAACGCTGTTGCGGGATTATTTAAAAACATAAATAATGAAAATAGATGAGTATTTGCTTTTATGGGACTCGTTTTATCAAAAACATTAATTTTGGTAAAGGCGTCATTCTGTCGGAATTTGTTTGGTATCTAAGTATCTTATCGCAAGTACAGCAAAATGTTTCTTCATATTATTAATCACAAATTCTAAGATACGGATTAAGAAAGAAAAACAGTTTTTTTAGACGACTAGACTCTCCATTCCCCTTGCCTTTTGTCTACACTAGATATTCTACGGGTTCCTCTAAAAACACTTTACTAAAAATAATTTAAAAAAAAAAACTGTAATCTTGTCACATGGAATCTTTATTTATTTATCTATACTGAACACAAACTTTGAAAAACGCACATACCAAAAAGACTCAAAAAAGTTTTATGTAGGTATTTAAAAGACTTGATAAAAAAACTTAAAATAACAAAAATTACCTAAAAACATTATCACGGTGTCTGTTTATTTATTTACAAGAAACATTTATTTGTTTTTTTTACTTGCATATAAAATAATTCTTTTAACCATATGAGTAAAACCTTAAATTGTAATATTTAATTAAATGAAGACAATATTAGCGAAACTAAATCGAAAATCTGAAAACAGAAAAATCAGAAAAAAGATATTTGAACCTCTGGGACTCGAACCCAGGACCTTTCGCTTTCCGGGCAAATGCGCTGACCACTAAACGAAGTTATCGATATCTGGTTCGGTCATTTTTAACTGTATCATACTCGAATACTCGCGGCGCATTCCAGAGTGGAAGAAACCCTCATTATTTCCCTGGTGTAGGAACAACATTCACAATTGAAACGATGCTTGAAATGGCTTTAGCCGTGTTTGGTGACCAGATCTGAATAGCCTGGTACTTCCCCAACTTCCTCTCCTCATTCTCCCTCCTCTTCCTCACCTTCCTCTTTCTTACCTTCCTCTTTCTCGTCTTCGTCCCTCCTACTACCTTCAGCCACATAAACTCCAAAAAGGGATGCAATAGTCTCACTGGCAGACATATGGGAGCCGATGAGATTCTTGGGCGGTATTCAAACGTAGGTATATAATATATTATAATGAAATGTGTATAACTGTTTGTTTCCTTAATAAACTAAAATAAAAAATAAATAAAAAAGTATTATATATTTTTTCCAACCTCGAATATTTTTCGAATGCAAAATTTGAAGGGATCCTTGAAATTATGATTAATAATGTACAGGTGTATTACCAACATAAATTGATTTTTTTTAAAGTTCTTAGATAATCAATTTTTATCATCCCATTGCAATGATATTCGTTGTACTTTATCAATGAAGGTTTTCTCTAGTAGTGTACTGAACTCCCAAAGAAAAACACTGTGAAAGGGATTTGCTTGAATATTAATAAAGTTTAACAGTGCGCCACTACTCCATAGTATTTACCTGTATAAAAAATAACAGCGTGCTACAAACCACTCTATAGTTTAAAAAATCCACCAAAAAAACACGGCGGGCCTTGTGCGGGAATCTCGAAAAGCAAAGATTGATTTATTTATAATGTACACAACAGAGATGTTGACATTGAAACAATTACAAAGATTAAATTCCAACAAAAATAAATAATTTCAAGGGATGGCGGAAGAAATATGCGCAGTAAGATAATTATTTTTTAATTATTTTTTTTGTATAAATATGATATCATAACCGTTCCATACAATTTTTTTATAATTCGCTATTAAAAATGATAATTATAATTTATTACTCAAAATAGTCGTAATATTAAAAAAAAAACATTTTTTGGCAGATTGTTGAAGGAAGAAATATTACTCGTTACTTTATTAGCGAAAGAAGCCAGTGGTATTTCAAACAAAGATTTTCACATTATTATTTTATATTACAATAAAGGTTAGTTCATCGTAATAAAAGATGACAATTTAAAAAAATATGCGTAATGAATAAACAAACAACAATAGTTTAAAAAATACGTATGGGCGAAAAATAAACAAAACATAACTCTTAAGAAATATAATATGTATATGCGTGAAGAATAAACCAAATACAATAGTTAAAAAATATGTATGCCTGAGAATAAACAAAAAATATCTTAACGGTAATGAAAAAATTAAAAAATATATAAATATTTAATCGAATGCTAGTTAAAATATTTTAGCTAAAATATTTTCTAGTCTATACAAAATTTCCCCAGGACTTTCATCTTTGTTTTTAAACTTTTCTATTTTTTTTTTTTTTTACATAATCTCCACACAGGAGGCCCTGAAGAAAATAATTATCCTCACAGCCTGTGTCATCTTTCGGGATGCTATGTGAAGGGTCTTTTTAGGAAAGGAAGGAGAGGAAGTTCTGGAAAGAAAAAGGGTATGAGGGGTGGGTGGGGATCTGGGGGTCAATGTGTCCAAGAGTGACCGACAAATGAATCCATCCCTCTCACTGCGGTGCAAGGCAATATTCCGAGAGAGAACGAGCTGGAGAAGTCAAAGGGACTCCCTCAATCATTATCTCATTAATTATTAATAAAATTAAAAGAAAAAACTTTTTGTAAATTCGATTATATAAGAAAGAAATCATTAAATAATTTGTATTTTTAATCCGTTTTGTAAACAAGTAATGGTTTAAGAGGTAATTAAATTAAAAGAAAAAAAAAGTTAATTTTATCACATAGAAAGAAATCATTTAATTCATTTCAGTTCAATTCAATTTATTCATTTTTTAAACATTACGAAATAAAATTTCAATGCGTTTTAAAAGAGATAAAGTATTAAGATTTAAGATTTAAACAGATTTAAGAAATTTATACTAACTTCAATGAAGCCCAATCATACTAACAACAAAGCTTGTTGTCTGAATTGTGCTTCGTTGATATTAAACATATCGATATTCGAAGTGATTCTATTTAACAACAAGAGCGCCCTCCCGACTGGCGTAACCATTGGCAAGTCGGGAGATAAAACAGCCAATGCTAAAAAATAAAATAATATTTATTATTGGGGAGCAAGCTGGTGAATGCGTGACGAGAGCGTTACGGAAAGTGTGATCGGGCGAGGAGAACGGTCGGGCCATTACGCACCCTTGACTTGGGGAGTAAGCTGGTGAATGCGTGACTAGAGCGTTATTAAAAGTGTGATCGGGCGAGGCGAACGGAAGTTGAGAGGGAGATATAAGTTAGTGAAGTTTTGTTCCAGTCGAGTGGTCTTAAGCACAGTCTTTTTTAATTTTTTTTTTAATCCGTTTTGTAAACAAGTAATGACTTAAAAGGTTATTAAATAAAAAGAAAAAACTTTTTGTACATTTTATTACATAAGAAAGAAATCATTTAATAATTTGTACTTTTAATCCGTTTTGTAAACAAGTAATGGTTCCTTATGATTCCGTAAAGTAATTAAATATGTATATTAAATCGTGTGGTAGTTTGGAAAACTTTTTTCTGGTCTCTTCTTCCCAATTTTTTCTGGAAATGAAAAAGCATGAATAATTTTGTAAATTTTATTGAGTTAGAAAGATCTCATTGAAGTAATAATTGATTTTTATACTCACTTTTGTTAATTGGTGATAGTAATTTGAAATCCCCACAATAGGCCACTTGTATTGAATTCACAACGACTTGGAAAAAATCGTGTGGATAGATCTTTTTATTAAGATTGCGAAAATGTTAGTAAATTTTTTTAGAAATGTACAGTTTTTTTTTTTTAAATAAATAAATCCATTATTTGGGCTCGTGACGTCACTACATGAAAATTTCCTATCTCCGAAAATGTTCCCATTAATTTTGTAAAATTCCTCACTGATTATTTTTTTTTTATATGGCATCACTTTGATTTCAGGCGAATTTTTGAATTCGTTCACTAGATTTTTTTTTTTTTTTTACATGAGCTCCACACAGGAGGCCCTGAGGAAAATAATTTCCCTCAGGGCGTATGTCATCTTTGAGGATGCTGTGTGGAGGGTTTTTTTAAGGAAAGGAAGGAGAGGAGAGTTCTGGGAAGGAAAAGGGTTTAAGGGGTGGGTAGGAATCTGGGGTTCAGTATGTCCTGGTCATCCACCTCCAAGACCTAGACAAACCTCACCCCATGAACCCGGGCACCCCTGCTAAATCACCAAACGTAGCGAACCACTTGGGGTGACCTATGGCAGAGGTGTTGATTATCTAATAAAGGTTCCCGGGGCGGCGGTACCCATTCCCACCTCCCAAATTGTTTGTTCTCTGCGAACTTATCATTTGGTTCGACTTTTTGACAGATGTTCTGAAGAGAACCCCGTACATTTTAGAAGTCGGTAACTGTTTTAGAGGTATAATGGTTATGGTGCTGATAATTCTTATTATTATTATAATTTACAAGTACAAGTATATTACATTGGATTTAGTAATATATACGTTGTACATTATAATGATTTATGATCAATAAGGTTGATCGAGGAAAAAAATATTAATGAGATGTAATATTTTTGGTATGTCTTGTTATTCTCCTGTGCCATTCGTGTGGAAAACGTTCTTTTTTAAAATGATTTTCGGCTATGTAATTATCGTTTTTTCGCACCTATAAAATTATGTGCCGTCTTTCCGGTTTATAAAAAATGGTCTGATTTTTCGGATTTGAATTTTCAAAAAATCCCAGGGTTTCAAAAATACGATTAAAAAAAATGCAGAATGTCTTAGAATATTTTTCTAAACCGGTTTTTTTTTTAATGTGATACAAGTGGCCTACACCATAAAGTTTAGTTGCTGGTTTAAAAATGGTGGATTTTTCTCGTGCACCATTTAATATTATCTGATGTGGCTCGGATATATTTATCTGCATTTCTTTGCTTTCTTTGCGGTTGCTCAGCAAAGTTACATTTCATACGACGTACGTATCTAGGAAAAACGACCATCCTTTTATCCTCTTCCTTTCAAATCGAACCACATTTAAAGATGTTTGCTTAGAAGTTTTTAAATCCATACCAACAAGTGAACATAAAATAATATTGAGATTCGATGAAATATACATGTTTCTTCCTCCGAAGCATGAACTCTGAATGTTTCTTTCTTGTACCATATTGACATTTCACGTTTATTGTGCTTGAACCACAGCTTTATATGTTTTCCCTTGTGACTGGGTAGATTTTATCGATTGTTTATGTATATATATACATAGATTGTTTATATAATTTACAGAGAATCACTAATATCAACAAAATGGCATATTTAACTTAACGGGGTAGACCACGGGGTACAGCGCGTTTTTATCATCCGACAAAATTATCCCCGACAAATTATCCTCCGACAAAATATCCCAAGGACGAAATTCTTTTTCTGTTAGGTAAGGTTATGTCAGGTTAGGTTAGATTAGGTTTTAGTAGATATTTTGTGGGGGATGTTTTGTCGGGGATATTTTGTCGGGGATATTTTGTCGGGGGAGGGAACCAGACCACGGTGCGTGGGCGGTAAAAAGGTGAATTTTTCGTAATTATTTTCAAACCAACGATGAATGAACAAATGAAATTTCTTTAATTAAAACACAATATATAATATATAAGGTGACCCGACAATTGGTCCGACGACAGTTGGTCCGGCGACAGTTGGTCCGGCCGACAGTTCGTTCGGCTGACATTTGGTCCGGCGACAATTGGTCCGGCCGAAAGTTTAGAAGATCTCTTCTTCAAGTAAGTGTGGAAAGAGGATATACGGCCGTACAACCAAAGTCGACATACTTGTATCTGAAGGCATCTTGAGTGAAAATCCGTTGTAAAATTAGTTTTACTAATAATTTCGACTCTCCGAAGTCGCATGCGGCAATTACAAAATACGACGTACTTATACGTGCAGTCGGCTTAGCAAAAAAAAAACGCTAAAGATTCCTACTTGCATATAATATAATAATTTCGAAATTATTAGTAAAAATAATTTTACAACGGATTTTCAAGTATATTTAGAAACTAGACATATAGGTTTATGGCACCGCGTCGGGGAATTTTATTTCTGGTTCTTATGAAAAATTTTCATCGTTCATAAAAAAATGGAGGGAGCCCTTTATAAAAAAAAACCCTACGTGGTGCCACAGAGACTGGATTTTCGAACTTAGTGCATGCAAATCGGATGCATAGTTTTTTTATATGTTGTCAACCACGTTGAAAAAGTAGTTCCGAGAAAAACGTGTTCAAAGTTTTGCTGAAAAATTCAACATACAAAAGGTTTCACATAAAATACTGTATCTCCGTCAATTCTACGAATTGCTTTAAAACATTTGGTGAGAGCATTCTTAACAAATGGGTCTTTTAAAAAAATTAAAAATGACAAAAGAAAATATTTTGGAAAATCGTGAATACGCATGTTTTTTTCGCCAACCCTTCATTTGTAACTCATCTTTATTTAAGAATTTAATATTAAAAAACCTCTAAATTTTCGTTGGTATGTTTTGATTCATCTCAAATATTTTCAGCGGCGTTTAAAACGTTTGCAGCGCTCAACGGTTAGTTGGAATGCAGCGGGAGCTCAATGCTCAACAATCCTTATTTCAGTTCCTCTATAGGTAGGTATAGAAAGCACGGTGCATTCTGGGTAGGCGGTTCCTCCCACCTCCCAACTCCCCCATCTAGTTTGTCTTCCCACAGCACAACGTTTCACAGAGGGGGGACTCTCGGGACCGTTTAGCATAATCTTGTTTTTATTATTGAATCAATTGTCATTAAAAAAAACTCTGTTGCAACGAAAAAGTGCAAACAAAAAATCGATTTCATTGGCCTCAGTGGGGTCGAGGAGTCGAATTTAATATTTTCTTTCAAATTGGTCCATTTCACACTTCCATTAATTTTCCGAAGTGATTTATTTGTTTTTTTTTTAATAACTCCACACAGCAGGCCCTGAGAGCCCATGGAGCCCGTCATTTTTGAGGATGCTGTATGGAAGGTCTCTTTAGGGAAGGGAAAGAGTGGAAGTTAGTTAGTTAGCCAAGTATTATTTTATTTATAGTGGCTTATCAGTTTGTTTCTTCATGTTTCGTATATTCTGTAATAAAAAGACTTTATTTTTTTCCAACGTATGCAAAATTGCACATGATCACCTCAATTGATATTTATGTGATGTGCCGTTCGGATGTAATATTTTGTCGTCGACAAACATATATGTTTAGAAGAGTTTTGCCGAAAGTTATGGTGTAATTTCTTGTGCCTTGAAGTGTTAATGTTTGCATTATGCGTGTTTATTTCACATTTATCCATCGCGTAACAATCTTAACGCCAACTGTTGAAGATAAATATATACGTGAAATCCTATTTAGATACTATTTTGATTAATCTTTACGACGAATCGGCTTACAGTATGAACATCAAAAAATATGCTACGGATTATCAAAGTGTTCATGTCAAAGCTTTTACTACATTTTCTATGTATTAAAATAACAATAAAATTATTATTTACGTAAAAAAAAAATATAAGCGTAAACAACAAAAAAAAAGTTTTTTCATGACTTAACTATGAAGTAATACAAGAAACAATTATTAAAAAATACCCCTTTATTGCTAAGACTATTTTTGAGGTTTTCTATGTTCTAACTTTTTTTCGTTCTTATAAAATTATGCACAAAAAAAATAAAAATCACTTTTTCGCTTGCTAGCCTCGTACAAAAAGTCGCTCGATTTTAAAATTTTGCAGGCACGAGATTCGAAATATTTCTAGCGTTTATATTCCTCTTAATAATTACTTTTGTGATATCAAATACCGCATTTCCTCTAGTCTGCACAACACGTTCGATGTAATACTTATCAACGTTCTCAAATAATAAATAAATATTATAGAATACTAGTTTTTGTATAAAAAAAACATTGGAGCTGTTTTCAGAGTTTTTTTTCTTTAGGAATAATTTAGTTCATCGAAACGAATACAATATAAATGTTTTCATGGAATGCGTATTCCTAGAAAATACTTCTCATAGGCACAGTTCGCAAGCGTTTCATTATGGGAACATCAATATTAACAAATCTTTTGGAGTCATGAAATTATTATCAGATGACTGGAAAGAATTCAAATAAAGGCGTGTCTTTATTGATGTTTTTAATTTGGTTTGTTTCACATTGGGTCGAATAAACACAATAAATGCCACATAAAGATAAAAATAATCAATTAGAAGAAAACCCGACGGATGCCAGAATAATTAATTTGTTTTTATTTTATCCAATTTTGATTTCAAACGCATCGGTATCACAGCTTAGTGGAAATCGTGAGTTTCCTTCAACGTTGAGAAACCTTTATTTTTTATTTTTGCTGGATTAATTAAACCACGAACGTTGAGGAACTTCCCTTCCTCCTCCCCCTTCACACACCCTCGTCAGAAGCCTGTAAAAAAACCTGAATTCCTCTCTTCATGTTTAAACGAATACAATTATCAGATGGCAGTAATTTTACAGTCAGATTTTTTTTCCGTGTGTTCACTTCCTGGTGAAAGACCACCTTCTGAATCGAATCGGTGTACATAATGGCTTTAAACTAAGTTTTGTGACAACATATTACTAGACCCTTACAAAATAAAGAGATATTTCATAAATGTTGAATTTAAAAAGCTGAAAGTAATAATAAAAAAAATATTTTAAAAACAAACATTGTTTATTTTAACCTTAGATTACTAATCATTCGTCTCACAGTTGACCAGCACCTGTCGCGTACAATGTTTGGATATATTCCCGACACTGTGTCGACCCGCACCTCTCAGTACCTTCCTGGATTGCTAGTTAGTGACTCCTGCGGAGGCGACGCGGACACACGCTTACTGGAGTTATAGCAAAATAGTCGACTCACAGACGAATGTGTAGTGACTACATACATATATATAAACACATACTACATATTTAAAAGAAACACTAAAAATCAATGACGTTTCTCCTAGGTCTCAAGGACAAACAAATAAACGCATGTCCATATAAAAAAATCAGAATGACTCATGCCACTCATGCAGAAAAGCAATTTGCGGCGAGCACACAGTTCCTACATGTAATGACTGCAAAGATTGAAAAAAAAAACTTTATAATAATATTTAGATTAATAAAAGATTAAGATTGGCTTAATAATTCCATTTAATTATATTATAATAAATAAATAAAACACATGTTTTTTTATTTGTTCGTCTGTAAGTCGAATGTTAGGTGACAGAGTTACATCGAAATATGTTTAGTGAGCTAGGGTTAAAGACGATCAGAAATTTACCTTTCGAATAAACACCACCAGTGAAAATGAAAAATAGCCAAATCTGTATACTCCTCTAGAACTAATTCTTCTCTTACCGGTGACCGGGGACAACTCAACAATGTGGCACTTCATCAGTTATTTTAAACGTGATTAAAAGTGATGAAAATACTCGTAAGTATAAGTAAGATGGAAGTAAATATGATGGAAACTAGGTTAAATATGTTACGTCAGGTTGGGTTAAGGCTATTTTTTTCGTCACTTTTAATGACTTTTCGCAGGGGTAGGGGTGTTGAAATGTCATGGAAATTCTCTTACCAAATGTTTCTTCTCCCCCGCTTTCCTTTTATTTGGCCTGACAATGATGGAATTCTCCGAAAAATAGATGTCACTATCCCAATTTCCTCTAAATTTGTTGAACTCTTGTGCGGTTATCATATAAACTGAAAAGTCTGACAGATGTCGATTTTCTAAAGAAATGTGTTTGAAAAATACATTAAATTCATGTGAGACTTCTATTAATTATGTTTTATATACCCAATAGCAACCCAAAAAAATACAATGTCTGTAACTCTTGTTGAATAAACTCTAGAACTCGAATGTGCTTTGATTTTAAGTGTCATTTTCAAAATTTTAACTAATTGTAATATAGCGATAACCTACCTCTTGTTATAAAATATTATTTCTACCAGTTTTCTTTTTTATCTGCTTGGAGTACCTTCATAACTTTAATAAAACACTTACAGCTTTACTAAAAAACCACATGAAAATTTTATTCAATTGACAAACGGGCGGGTATGAAAACATTACCAATTAAAAAATTGTTCATGGAAAAAAATACACTTGGTTTACACAGCCTGAGAGGGTAGTTTATCTCTGTTTTATTAATGATGTCTGAACGAAATTGGGAATTTTTCCAAAGCATTTTGAATGTTCTATATATTTCTTATTTTTGAAGGTGTTGTAAAAACAAATACCATGTACGAAAACTAGATAAAAATACCTTTTAGATTTGTGTATTTGAAATAGACTTTAGTTTTCAAAAACTGCCATATTTTAAGATTCAAAGTCGGAAAAAAATTTCTTGCCAAAACATTTTTTAACGAAATGTAGAGAAATTTAAAAAATCAAAATTTCAAAAACACAGTCCTTTTATGTAATAAATTAGGAAGGAAACTATTACATCACTTTTTCCTCGTGCATACAATAAAAAATTTCAAAGTTTTTTTAATTGCCAAAAAAATTACTCAGAAATAATACCGACTTTTATAACAGATTTCATGCATTTCTAAAGACGTTATTTTCTTTGATACGTTTACGAGCACATGTATTAGATATCAATATTACAAAAAATTATCACTTCTAAGAAATTCTCTTAAAATAATGATCTTAATATGTAAATTTTACCTTTTATGTAACCTATAAAACAATATTCTGACAGTTCAACTTTTAAAGTACGGCGTTTGTACAATAACTTGATTAAACTGATGTAAACCACACAAATAACATGGTAAGTATATCAATTATGTGAATAGAAGAGTAAATTTGTCACTACAATAGAAATTATTAAGTAAAATCACAACATTTAGGTACTAACAAAATTTTTATACGTGGTTATTTGAAATTCCTATTTCTTTTGTTTGCATTTCACATCTACAAACTTTTCACATCTACAAACATACTCACACATAAACATCACCCGGTTATTACTAAATATACATACCATAAATAAGACACTACAAAGAAACATATCATAGGTACCCACCATGAAATATTACCTAACATGTGTAATTTTTCTCACCACTGTAATCAATGTACTTTTGAACTTTTTTTTTCTATATAAATAAATAAAAAATAAAAAAATAATATTAATAAATTAATAAGTAAATGCTGATTTCGAGATTTTTAAGGGTGTGCACTTCTTGCCTCTCATGCAACCAATCAATTCTGTAACCATATTATTCCGAGATATTTTTCACTTGCGCTTGTATAAATAATGTTTGAAACTCAGTAAAAAGTTCAGATGTCTTGGAGTTTGGTTTATAAAATTTAATTCCAGAATCCAAAGGTATTGAAACATGTTTGCAGCTTATTGTGGGTACTTCTATTTTGACAGGTATCAAATCAATAATGTACAAGTAATCCTGAAACATAAAAAATACACAAAAATATTACCGTTACGAATTTTCACCAAATTTTGTGGAACGAACTGCGTTTGGAATGTCCATTATTTTTTTTTACGTCGACCAATCCAATTATAAGTCCATCAAAAATGAAATAAAATGCATTGTATCGACAACCACAGCATTATTTTCATGGCAACCTTGCTGAAAACCAACTCAAAAGTGCAGTGATAAAAAATCCCACTAAAAAATTTGTAGCCGAAAGACTTCAATCAAATATTTCGGATGGAAAATAAAACATTAGGCCATAGGTACATAATAAAAAAGATATTATTTACAAGTAATAAACCTAAAAACAGTAAGAATACTTATAATAAGTTAAATGGACGGACAGAGTTACTAATGCAGTTGTTATGGTTCGGATGAATAAAGAAAAATAAGTTATTAAAACAATAAAAATTCGATAATTTCAATATCTAGGACATGTGATGAGACACCCAGAGAAGTAAGAAATCTTGAATCTCAAATGCAGGGAAATATTGCCGGATGACGGAGCCCTGTTAGAAGGAGAGCATCATGACTGTAAAAACAGAGACAGTGTTTACAGCGGCCCAGAACAGCTCTATAAAGTACAGTGGAGGATATCCACCTCTTACCCGCCCTGGTATAAGTAACTGATGGTTACTCCTTCAAGGCTCTCGCAAGATTCTAATTTTTTTATCAAACGAAGCTACATTTATTTATTTTGAACAAATCTAGACCTCCAGTGTCCTTGCATACGTTGTTAGTAAGCAGTATGCAAGTGCATAACAGGAAAAACAAAATGCAAAAAAATATAAAGTACACTGGCCAAACCGGTTCCAGAATGAAACGAACTCAGAACCACCTCAGAAAGGTCATTGAAAGTTATGAAAATAATAATTTTAACATAGCCGGTAACCCTAACCTAACTTAACCTATTTAACGAAATAAAAAAAAAAAAATTATCATCACCCTCAAGGACCTTTCTGAGGTGGTTCTGAGTTGGTTTCTTTCTGAGTTGGCCTGTCACCGATTTGGCCAGTGTACTTTATAGAGCTGTTCCGGGCTGCAGAAAACATAGTCCGCATAACCAACATGATAGCCAACATCAGTTGAACAGACAGGGCACAAAAGAAGAAGAAGAAGAAAATGCAGGTAACCTTTATGGTACCGTGCGAGTGGAGTAAATTACGTATAAAGAATCGTACTACAATTTTTATAAAATATATAATACATTTGACGAATGCACGATACTAGAACTTGCATTTATCAAAACACTAATTGTGGATAGTGATCCTTGTAGCACCTGCAATAGGAGATCATTTCGAAAATTATGTGAGCAGAGTGAATGTATGATTCACTTCAATTAGTGTTCATACTTCAAAAGAAATTGACGATTCTAAGTAACCATCACACTTTCATCTCGATTCCATCCAAATGAAGTGTGAATCGGTTATTCCAAAAGCATGTATAACAGCCCCCTAGTCCGCGAACAGCGTTTCCCTCGCGGTGAATTTAAAATTCGCGCCATTTATGCAACAATGTGCATACGTACCTCGTTCGCCCAATACTTCTCCCAACCCGCGCATAACGTTTTTTTCGTCTTAGGGTGTACTAGTCGCTCAGAAGAGGTGGTTTGTTCGGCCGGGTACCGTTGCTCGCCATTTTGCTCATCGCGCGAGTGACAACGTATTATTTTTTTGTGTTTTCCAGAACGTTTTAGTTTAAGATATGTACAGAACATGCTTTTACTTTATGTGACATGTGTAAAGCTCGTGCTTATTTTTATTTTTTTTTTTAACATTAACTCCACAAAGGAGGCCCCGAGGAAAATAATTTCCCTCAGGGCCTATGTCATCTGGGATGCTGTGTGGAGGGTCTTTTTGAGGAGAGGAAGGAATGAACATTGGTCTTGAAGAGACCCATGTTATAGGAAGGAGGAAACACAGAGGCCGGCAAATCATTCCACAGCCGAGCTGTTGAACACAAGAACGAGTCGAAGAAACCCGTTCACATGTGACAAATGTCAAGCGTGTACAAATGTTGGGCACGCGTTTGGCGTGTTTCCCGACTATGCACCGGTGCCGAAGGGATCAATGATGCTAGTTCCTCGGAGCATCTTCCATTGTAATTTGTTTATTTGTTTATCAAGACATACACAGTACATTATAATACAGATTATAAGGTATGTTAAATTAAATTATTACATGGTTATGTACCTATTACGTAAGTCCATAGAATGTCATTTGATAATTACGCCTGAGATATGAACCGGTCTTAAAACTTAATTATTGAATGAATGAAGTAATAATAATAAGAAGGAAGAAAAGAGGGGGGGGGGGGGGGGGGAGATAAGGAGACATTTTGAAATCAAGAATTATATGCTCACTAATTGTAACTGACTGATTAAAGTTTAATGAAAAGTTAAGTGTAAGTAATTTTAAAACAATTATATCACGCCAAGAAATTTAATAAATTAGTTTTGTATGTTTGCAAGGAATCATGAAAAATGTCTAAGTGTAGTAATTTTTCATAGTGGTTATAAATTATGATTGCGCGAGTAATTGGTGAGTTACTCGCTGCATTAGTGTTATTGGATTCTATATGAAAAAGAGAAGTGTGCCTGGTACGCCTCATTGGGACATTTAAACCAATAGTGGATAGCAATTCAGGACTATCTATTTTATTATTTAGCAGGTTATACAGAAACAGCAGATCTGATAATGTGCGTCTTTTTTGTAAACTTAACATGTTATTTGTAGTTTTGTTGTATTTCTTGAATAAATATTTAGAGAATTTATTCTGTATACTTTCTACTATATCTATGTACACCTTATATTGAGGATTCCATACCGGGGACGCATACTCCAGTGGACTTCTGACCAATGAACAAAACAACATTTCAAGAGTCTTAGCACTTTTGAAAACTTTACATATTCTCAATAGGAAACCTAGCATCTTGTAGGATTTTGATATTATGTGTTCGATATGCTTATCAAAAATTAATTTGTTGTCTAAATAAACACCTAGATCTTTACATGTAGACGTAGATTGTAAAGGTTTATTATTCAAGTTGTAAGAATAGATGATTTTATTTTTATTTCTAGTAAATGTAATTGAGTGACACTTAGAAATGTTTAAGGAGAGTAAATTTGATTCACAATACGCGCACAAATGATCAAGATCGCTTTGTAATTCTATACAATCAGATAAAGACTGTACAGGTTTAAAAATTTTCATATCATCCGCATATAACACAAAGTAACTATTTTGAAAGCATACATAGATGTCATTTATGTAAATATTAAATAAGAGTGGTCCAAGATGCGACCCCTGGGGCACACCCGAGACGATTTCCGTTAAACAGGATGCGAAACCGTTGACAACCGTGATTTGGTGCCGATTACTGACATATGATGCGATCCATCTATAGAGATCACCGTGAATTCCTAGACTAAATAACTTCTGTAAAAGAATATAGTGATTAACACGGTCGAATGCTTTGGAATAATCAGTATAGATGGCATCTACCTGGCATCGCATATCCATTTGAGCATGAAGAAAATTTATAAAAGACATACCGGTAGAACAAGGATAGCATTCCCACCCGACGTCTGTGCTCTAAAGATTGCAATCCGTCTGTTAAGATGGGAGAATCTATTAAACGCACCGCCCGTTTCTGCACAGAGTCGAGGGTATTTTTCAGGTATTTTGGAGCTCCATACCAGAGGTGCCAAATTCAACCGTGGGGCGCACTTGTGATTTGTACAACGTTAGCTGTTGTGTACTATTAAAGTATCTGCGAGCCCTGTACAGTACGCCCAGTTTTTGGGAGGCTAACTTTACTCTGGCTTCGATGGAGCCCCCATACCTGAACTGGTCACTTAGGGTTACACCAAGCATATCAATGGAGGGCCTGTTCGGAGAATTGCTTCCGTTGAAGGATCTTAGAAATTCATTTCGATCCCTTTTAGACGTAATCAGACAAGATTGGGTCTTTGAAACATTAAATTCAATTAGATTATTTTTACCCCAAGAGAAAACACTCTCGAGGTAACCGTCCATTATTTGCTCATGATGAAGATTAATGTTTAGTTTTTCATTCCTTGATTTTTTTTTTGAAATTTTGTTTTGTTTTATTTTATTCCAATAGAGCAGTTAAGAAATGCCAATTCAGTTCCAATATTTGTTTTTAAATTATTATGATATAACAAATTTTATTCATTAAAAATAAATATTTGATTTGATTTCATACAATTGTTTTATTATATACTAACTTCGTACCGCCTCAGAATCAATAACTGTTGTATTAACTTATTAGCTGAATTAAATTTAGTTTTTTAATTGAGTTAATAATTACACAATGAAGCAATTATCGATGCGCAACTGTCCGTGTTTTTTTTTTCATTATCAGAGATGGCACTGTGTAAGGATTTATATTTTTTGAGATTTTCTTACTTTTCAACTTACTTACGGGAATTGCGTTTCAATTTCCTTATCCTAATAAGAGTGAAATTTATTATAACTATTGTATTTTTCCTTTGGAGGGGTGCAGACATATGTTCACCGTTTATCTCATTTTCAACTGTTGACGTTTAGTGAGTAAGAAACAGGGGTGGCATTATATGCTTAAGAACAAAAGCAAAACAATCAGCGCATTGACATTTGACGTTTTCGAATTTTTGGAATTCATTCGCTACTTATCACAATATTCCTGCAGCTCTTTCAAAAGATGAGAATTCGGTCCATGCAAAATGTATGAGGAAAAGAACTTTCTTCATAATTGTTTATTTCGTGAATTTTTCCTATGATTTAATAGCTATTCTGCTATTCGGGATGGAGACAAATCCAACAAATCAAAGATCATTAAATTGGTCCAGCCGTTCTTGAGTTATAAATGGTGTAACTAACCCGACTTTGTTTTATATATTAAGATTAGTAATAATATAAATAAATATGCTATAATTTATGTACTTTTTGGCTAAAACGTGAGCAAAATGCACTATAGGCGACTGCTTATGTGAGTTTATAAGGCGCGAGTGCTAGCTGCGATAGAGTGTGGCATTGGTGTACTCAGAAACAGATTCTATTCATTATCATTGAAGTCATGGTCTTCATTCACAAAATCAATCAGTAGGTCAAAAAAATTTATTTATGGGGCATTCATTCTGAGAAAATAAATATTATGTGTTTGCCTACATAATGACAATGAAAAAAGTCAGGTCTGCGGTTTTAGAATATGTTTTCACGATTTTCATGAAAATAAAGATTTGGTTGGTACTCGTACTCTTCCACTACTAATTTCTCATCTAAGTTGCTTGAATAATAAAGTACTTGGAAGTTCAAGTTCTTGCAGGCGGTTACGGATACCGCCGCCCCAGGAAGCATTAATTGGATAACCAACACCCCTTCCAAAGGTCACCCTAGGCAGTTCGCAACGTTTGGTGACATGGGCTCGACATTTGTTTAGATCTTGGCGGATAATGAGTTTACCCACTACGTCCTGGCAGGCCGGATCGGAGAAACTGATTGGGGGAGACCTAACCTAAGCCTCTCCAGCCAGAATATCTTGACCCATTACCTTGCAGAGCAGTGGGAGAGATGGATTCATACGTCCATACATCCGTCACTCTGAAAACATTGACCTCTGATTCCTACCCACCCCTCATACATTTTTCTTTCACAGAACTTCCTTTCATTCCTTTCCCTAAAAAAGAACCACCACAAAGCGTCTCTAATGATGACATAGCCTCCGAGAGATTTTTGGTGGAGTTAATTTAAAAATAAATTATTACTTTTCAAAATGAAAAATTGATTTCATGGTGCGTTTTTCACAATGCAATAGGGTACTGGCAAAAATAAGGGTAAAATAAAAACTTCCTTACATTTTGCATCATTGACAGGTGGCAGGTGAGAGGTGGCAGGTGGCAGGTACACCTAGCGAAAAATCATTTGGGAAATATCTTTATTCGAATTTTACGCAGCGGTCATTTCTAGTGTTTTATTTTCAACATTGAATTTACCATTATACATAAATTGGTGCTTTGTGTAACTATTTGCGCGCTTTGCAGTATTTTTATTCAATTGAAGCGTAAACCATAACCAAAGCGCGTATGCTCTTCGGGGGAGACTCCATGAATAACGATTTAAATTAATTACAAAATATGAATGAATTTATTTAATTTTTTTATGAGAATAAAATTTTGTTTTTTTTATAAGGGATATTTTGATCGTGTTGAATTTGGGATAGGTTTCAACCGATTTATCATCAGTATTTGAATGTATATACAAAAGTAAAAAGCGGTTCTGTCAGCATTCAGCTTGAAGATTGAAGGTAAAATAAAGTTGGGGAGAAAAATGGTGCTGTCAATAATCTTATGCTCTTGAGTTTATATTAGACCTCACTTTGTCAGTTTTTGACGCGTAATTAGAATAAAGGGGGTTGGGAAGTCTAGACGTTGAGTAAATCATCAACAGGCTTTGCGAAAAAGATCCTTGTTTTTTTTAAACATGTTAAATATCTATTGTTTACTGAAATTTGGCTTATTTTTACACTTATACAAACAGTTAAGGCTCTGCAACCGGGCCCGAAAAGAAGAAGATGGAGAGATACGAAATTACGAATTTTAGAGGAGAGCGCTAAGCCGCTAACATTTACGGCGACAAAATAGATGCGAAAATTTCTAAAATGTTTAATAAAACACGAGTCGTTTAAAATAGAGTAAAAATCTCGCGGGCATTATCTTCAACAGCATTTAAAGAAACACTTTGAATTTTTTCATACATATAACTTGTAAAATAACTTTAAAAAACGTGTTAATGATAATTTTTGGAGCATACTTTGCGATTTTTTTCTATCGGGGGAATTTTATATAATTTGCGTTTCGGCGCGGGCAAAGTCTAGATATTATCTTCAAGAATTACATATATTTTGAAGAGCTTTAAAACTTACCGTGTTTAAGGGAAATATGTAATAAATCGGTACAAATCCGGGTTGGGGGCCCTTAACACATGTTAAAAGAAATAAAAAAACAATAACTGAAGTATGTGAAAAAATAGTTTGATTTTTATATTACTGTTGTAAATAAAACAAAAATTGTAAAAAATTAACAAACATGTTAAGTACTTCTTGGAACAAAAATTTGTCAATAATCAACACTTAGGAAGAACCTCATTAATTGAGTATTTTAATTTTTATTGCGTTTTCAATCACAAAACTCTTAAGACTTAATTTATTGAGATCTTTTAATTGCAGTTAGTAATGAATTACTTAAGTAATAACTAGTAATTAATTATCAGTCTTAACAAAGAAAGAAAAGAAAGCAAATACCTTTCGATAATAAACGAACTTTCTGCCGAAACAGAGTTTGAGAGGAATCCCACCCGTTTTCCAGCGCTATACTTTTATTATTTATGTACTGTGTATTCCTCCCTACAGGTGTTTGCAGGATACGCTGGATACAATCACCCAGCGCTTGCCTCCTCGTGGACTATCACCAATCTTGTCTATAGTCATACAAACACTTATTTTATCTTGATTTCCCGCTAAGCACTTGCATACTGCTTACTCACAACGTATGCACAACGGACACTGGATGTCTAGATTCATTCAAAATTAATGTAGATTCGTTCATTTAAAAAAATAGAGCCTTGAGGGAGTAACCATCTGTTACTTATACCAGGGCGGGTAAGTGGTGGATAATCTCCAATGCCGAAACCGAAACTGATGCCGAAACTTACCGAAACCAAAACCGAACCTTCGGTCGGTCACTAAAAATATTTCTATTTTTGGTACTGACAATTCGTGGGGGAAATCTAAAAATAATTTGAAACATTTTTCCACTTAATTTATATTTGACCGTAATCGGTTTCAGCCTATTATAGTTAACGAAGTAGCTTGCCGGTTGGTGGCCGACTGGTCCAAAGTGTTCATAGCGAGACGCTGCGCGCTGGTTCATTTTCGTGTAATCTTAATAATAATGATAACGTAGTATTTATATAGCGCAGTTTTGTGTTATTTCACTTCAAGTGCGCTTAACTATAATAAACTTAAAAGTTATACTATAGTGTTCCTTACGAGTCCTTATAAAAAATGACTAAATAATGTGAAACAAATAATGTACAGTATGTATGTACAATAGAACAAATTTAGCAATCGCAGTGCTGTTTAGAGCCCTATCATAACACAACCATTGTTTCTGGCTTTAAATGATTGAAGTAGAGATAAATCAAATATCTTTAGAATTTTCTGAACGGAAATCATTGGATTTCCTATTAACACAAATAATAAAAAAGCCATCTAAATACACTTTGTTTCTTTTAGGTCCTTAGTTTTGGACTCGTCGTAACAAAATAATATGCTGACCAAAGGAACTTTAGGAGAGTGAAAGTCTACAAACCTATTTATAGGCTGTACATCAAAATACCACGAATTATTGTATCTGGTCCAATGGCCTGTCATGAAGTGCTTTCTTGAATTTTAACTTCCCACCCCTATATGATTATTTCCGTCATCAGGTACTAAATATTTAATATTAGTTGTCAAAAATTGGCAACATTGTCTAGACGTTTGCACTGCGTCGAGAGTCCTGGCAAGCTTCTTCTGGTTTTATGTTCGCTACGGGTCGGTCGGTCGGTCCTCCGCATCTTGGCGGGTAGAAAAGCTTTGGTTTTGGGTATTCCAACGTTTTTTTGAACACGAAATTTAAAATATAGTTAAATTTTATATATCTAAATCAACTCAGTGGTGTTTCCGGACGAGGTCCTCTGCCCAGATGAAACCCGAGACGGGGTAACGTACGTACAACTTATATAATTATGTGTTATCATTCAACCCTTTTATTATATTTTAGAATCATTAACCTTGAGTTCACAAAGAGATTAAAAGCTTTTCCTAGAAGCGTCGAGTCATTAATAAATTCACAAATTATTTAAAAGCGACAAGAGATCTTCTAATTTATTAAACCCTATCTTTATTCAATAAATGAAGCGACGATCGTTTTAAATCAGATCCGATCGAATTGAGAACACAATATCCCTGAGAGGAGCTAGCCGAAGGTTTGTATCATAATTTGGTTTTTGTAAGTATTTAAATTGAACCATTGTTGTTGAGTCTTGAACATTGTGGTGTTATTTATTATTAATTTGTTATAAGTTCGTAATCAGGCGGTTCGAGCCCGTCGTTACGTAACAGGCCATGGTCGATAGTACGAGGTTGAAAAGGGCAGCTGAAGTAAATTGTTGGTGTGTAACTAAATATCAGAATACATGGAGATGGGGAGTGATATTACAAATAAGGCTGTCTCGGTACTTCAATTCCCGGTTGCTCCCCATCACATTCATCCTCACAACATACCCTATTGGGGATGCCATAGTCTCACTGGCTTCAGACGAGAGCAGCTAGGACTGTTGGGACGTAGGTATTCACAAAAAAAAAATCAATCGGGGTTTTGAGGCTGAAGGTAGTGGGGAAGGAAAGGGAATGGAGAAGAAAAGGGTAGGAAAGTACCTTACTATTTAGATTTTGTCACCAAACACGGCTAAAGCCACTTCAAACAACCTTTCTATTCTGAACGGTGGTCTTACACCAGGACGATACTGAGAGTATCTTCCATTAAACGTACCTCAAATATACTACATATTATTTTGAATTAATTAATTTTGTGAAATAAAATGTAATTTGCGCACGCTTGGATTTTAACCTGCGACCTTCGCAATTGCTAGTTGAGAACCTCACCCCTCGACCTCGGAGACCGTCTAATAATAATAACTTATTTACATACTTGTTGACGTTTTACATAATGAATTTCATGGTAAAAGGTCTTTCATTTAAAGAATTGTTAAAGATTTTACGCAAACAAAATGGAAAGCTAACTAAAATGTACCCACTCCAATTTACCCTATTATTATTTTGTATGACAGGCATTTTGTTCGTAAAAGCACTACGGGTTAAAATGAAAATAATAGAACTTTATGCATTGTGGATCGTGACAGTTAGGCTACAGTCTTTTATCACGGGTTACTTAATTGCAGGAAAACTGCCATGAAACCAGTTTTACGTTAAATATTAGACATTTAAAGAGATTAAACGCTCGGAATGAGAAGGGGAAAATCACGATGTTTTTATTATAGTATTCACTAATTTTGACCATTACAAACATTTAAAAAATGTTTCCATCTAATACCATATCCAACTAAGTCCTAAGTTATCTAGGGGCATGGCTCTCGACTAGAGATTCGGGGGTGGCGGTTTCAAATTCCGACCTGTGCAGGTACATTTTATTTGATGGATTTGTGTTTTAAAATTTATGTAATAAATTAAAATAATATAAGCTGTATTTGCGACAAGTTTCAGGGTGGTATACACGCTCAGTATCGCCTTGATGTAAGACCACTATTCAGAATTGAAACGTTGTTTGAAGTGGCTTTAGCCATGTTTGGTGACTAGATCTGAATAGCCAGGTACTTCCCCACCTTCTTATATTCTTCATATCCTTTCCCTCCCCGCTTTCCTTCAGCCTCACAAAATACCCCAATTGGGGATGCCGTAGTCTCACTGGCTCCAGGCGGTTGGGAGCAGTTGGACTCTTGTGCGGTATTCCCATTAAAATAAATGTAACTAAACCTACGTATCGCAGATAGAGGGACTGTCATCTTCAATGGCGCTAGAGCCCATTTCGAGCCTTGGCTGATCGAAGGACTGCCATTAAAAAAAATCTACTTTTAGAGTGTCCACAGAGATATCGATATGTAAGCTGCGCGATATTGCTGGAATGGTATCAATTTGTAGTTACGTATGGACGGCCACGATAGGAAAATACGGGCCCGAGCGCACTGGAGCCATGTGGAGGGACATTCCCTACGTATTTTTGTACCGTGAGTGACGGCCGAGCACAACGCTCATGTCACTACCACTCGTGTTCAAATAATTAATGTGATGGCTTATTGACTTTCTACACCGACAAATACTAAGAAATTCTTTTATTTTTACTGCGATGTTTTGTAATAATTGCCTTTCTGGAACTGTTTTTAACGTGACTATTCGTTGAAATTCAAAAAAACATTCTTTTCATACCTACAAAAATTCAAAGATTTACGTTTTAACAATTTCGCAAAACTCAATCAAATCTCTAATTGTTTCTCCACAACGCAATTTCACTTCATGTTTTGTTAGATATGTAGGTTGAAACATCTCTAAACTCTCTTTCAGTAATAATTAATATATTCCTCATTTACATTCATGCACCTTCTAATGAGCTCTCTACTCTTTTAAAGTATTGGGTCAATTTTTTTATTGACTTGACTGTGTGATGAGTGCGACTGGTATTCCAATTAACATATTATTAGTAATATCTTTGTTTAAAAATATTAAGAAACATTCCAGAGTTAAGAATAATCTGATTTTTTTTTAAATCTTCTCCTACAATCTTTGTGGTTTGTTGCTTACGTAATGTTGATGGACGGCTTAGACAGCCTAAGACCTAAACTGTCGAAGTCCTGGGTGGGAACCCGACGCATTTTCCAAATAACTCACTGACTGGTTAACTCCAACCAATATGAATAGTATTCATGTAGTTATAGATTCCTGCTTGATTTTTCAAAAAATTTAACTAATGGTTTTACTTAGATAAAATGTGAAAACCTAAACTAGAGATGACATAGTACTTCACACACACAATCTGCTGAATTCAGAGTTTCCATTTATTTCACCAAATTTAATGAGTTAAATTGCATTATATTTAACGAGAAATTTTAAAAGCATAATTATATACGTAATGAGGTTAATACCATCGGCCAAGTATTATATAGAGAGGGCGTTTGAACCTTAAAATTAACATCGAAACCAAAGATATTGGTCTGACCCATAGACATCCAAATAGATAGACAAGAAGAGACAGATGAGGGTTAAAACCAAACTACGGAAGGGCGAAGAGGGGAAAGATGACTGTGATTCGTTAAAAAATCAATCAGACAGTATATAGGCATCTCGCATTATAATATCACCATTTAGTTCTTAAAAGCAAAATCTGCTTTTGAATGAATAGACCTTTTTACATGGGAGCGCGAATTGCCCGCCACGTTATTAACATATTTGCGTGGTCCAAAGGCGGGAAAGAAAAGTTCGTTACCTTTTTCACAGAGGAATATTTTGTTGCCGTATTTAGTTAAGAAACTTTTACAAATGTTTCATAATTTACTTACCCCTGTAACCAGCGACGAGCTCACTGGAGAAACGCCCACATTCGCTATATTCACATATATTAGGGTATAATGTATAGCACAGGTTCTCATTTTTGTTCGTAAAATGTATGATGCCTGCTTGGCGCTGGTCAGGAGAAGAATGATGACGTCACATTTTTTAGATTCAAGCGAGGCTCTCGTCGATCCGAGCTGGCTCCATGGAACCATTATGGGAAGGGGGAAATAATACGCTTTTATCACTTAGGGCAGGTCCAGATATATTCATATGTCCATTTGCACATTTGACAAAAATAACCTACATTATGTCGCAGTCGAAAGATAGGAAGAAGCTTTTTTTACCTTTTGTTGATCTGCACGGAGCGAATTTGCAAGCATTTTTACTTCCAGCAAGTTGTGAAGATCATCTTTCAAACACGAATTTGAGGCAGTTAGCAAAATTTTGGGTGGGGGTTATAGTGGACTTTATCATTTTTATCAGCTGTATGAATGTGTAAAAAGGCACACCACATAGATAGCTTCAAGGCGGTGGTGAATTGATTACGGAAACAATCGATAAAAATTTTACATTTTTTCCAGCAAATCAACGATGTCACGCATGGGGAATTGTATAATGAAATAAAATTTAGGTTATGTTATTTTCAGTTTGGAATTAAGTATGAGAGGGCTTATCTATTATTATTATATACCTATCGATGGCTTATTTATTTCTTTTTTTGTTTACATGAGATCCACATAGGAGGCCCAGAGGAAAATAATTTCCCTCAGGGCCTATGTCATCTTTAGGGATGCTGTGTGGGGGGGTTTTGGGGGAAAGGAAGGAAAGGAGAGTTCTGAGAAGGAAAAGGGTTTAAGGGGTGGGTAGGAATCTGGGGTTCAGTGTGTCCTGGTCATCCGCCTCCAATACCTAGACAAACCTCACCCCATGAACCCGGGCACCCCTGCTAAATCACCAAACGTAGCGAACCACTTGGGGTGACCTATGGCAGAGGTGTTGGTTATCCAATAAAGGTTCCCGGGGCGGCGGTACCCAATCCCGCCTCCCAAATTGTAAAATTATTTGTAAGAAACAAACAGCTTTTACATAATACACAATGATAATAGATATACAAGTGAACTGAAGTCAAGCCACAGAAGTTTCTCATGCTAAAGTATATTGGAAATGAAGTTTTATTATCTTATAATTAATTTTGGGTTATAGGAAGGGGAGAGGAAGAGGAATATAGGAAAAGGATTGGATATTAACCCGATGCATACAATACTCTCATATTAATAAACGATATTTGTTCTTATTATTGCTTATCTCACACAAAAATTAACATTAAACATAAAACAAAAACACATTTCAACCATTATTATACATGCATCTCAGATTCACAATTAAAAATACAAAAATCAAATTTGTAAAAAGCATTAACTTTAAACAAGTAACCTACGATATAGAAAATTGACAGACATAATTTACACAAATGTTCACTCAAAAACCTCCCACACCAAAAACACCTAAAATTTGTTGTGTCAATTTTCTATATCATAGGTTAGTTCTATTATACTCCTGATGAAAGAGGGGTGCTTTCGAAACCACTAGAGTATGAATACAATAAAATTAAAGTGGTCTACAACAAATTTATATGTTTTTTATTGTAAAAAAAATAATCTTTGTAGTCTATCACAGCTTCACGCATCTTGAGGATACTTGTTATGTTGCATATATATTATTACGACACGTTAACCGCACCCTCCTCACCTGCGCCACCCTTCTCCACCGGGGGATACTCTCACCCATTCACCACACACATATCCCCACATTATCTACCCTTAACGGAGCGCCGCGAGCGTTTCAGACGGAAACTTACCTTTTTTTACATACGGAGCGATACAACATCCGGGACAAGCAAAACGCCGAAAGTTAACTCCCATATTTAAATTTATCGTTGGCTTAGTTTGCTTTTTTACAAAAATCACGGGTAAACAATTAAAACAAAAACCTGGGAGGCGTGCCAACAAAAGAGGCGTTCTGAAAACCAATTTTGGGCTTGAGTAAAGAAATGAATATTAAAATATGTAAATTTGCAAAACTTCAACGGTTATGATTTTTTTATGTACACTTTAAACCAACTCATTCGGTTGACCGAGCAAAGAATCGCTATTTCTTACTTTCTTCCTGAAAGAAAACAAAACGGATAGCTAACTTCTTGAATTTGTATTTTTGATGAAAAATAAATATATTCTACCTATTTTAAGGTAAAAGAAAACATATGTTAAAATTTTAACCATATTAATTTAAGAACAACAAATGTTTTAGTGCGCCTCTCATAATACGGTACACATACCATATTAAAATAAACGGAACTCTAAGATTATTATTATCTTCATCATTATTATGGGTAAGTACTTACCTATTGCTTCAGTAGTGGAACATGAAAATAAATCGCAATTTTATTAAATTATATATGTAATATGGCAAAGATTTGAAACCAATTTCTCCCTTTCGATGTAAGAAAATAATTTATAAAATAGTGATATTAAAATTTAAAAACTGAAAAAATATTTCAAAATAATTGTTTTTTTTATATTTTTATTTTAGTTTGATTGTAAAAAAAAAAAAAAATTGCGCATCTTTGGATATGCGCCTCTTCAGACATCAGCTTCAATTTCACCTGCTTCCACTCTATCCGTCCTACGTGATGGAGCCGCCACGAACTTCGACTCGAACACCATCCATGTTCGACCAGCTCAGCCAACTCGGCTCATACTGCAGTGTATTCGGTCGGTGACTGATTTACGGTTCCATGCCAACTGAGGATAAAGTCAACTCACCACCCCTTTGAAAAGTTATTAAAAGCTATGAAAAAAATAATTTTAAAATAGCCCATAACGCTAACCTAACGTAACCTATTTAACCATTTTTTTATAAAAAAATTTTCGTCACTTCTAATGACTTTTGTGAGTTGATTTCTTTCTGTCTTGTGCGGTCTTCGATTTAACATACGACCAGATTGTGTTGGGATATTTGGCGATATTCTCTCCAGAATTATGAATAAAATCTTCGAGACACATCTTTGCAATTTTTTTTCTGTCTGGTGCATGGCCTGGTAATGTAGCGTAATCGGGCGGATTCTTGCAGGTAATTTAAAGTCTGTTATATTCATAGCGAATCTAACAGACTTTCATTTAAAATTTTATTATTACGCACGGAACACGAAGATGTTTTAATATTAACTATCTAAACACGGTAAAAATATAGATAACATGAAGCACATCGTTATTATTGTTCCCCCATATTTACCACTATAAAATGTTTTGCTATTAATAAACAAAAAAAATATTCATTAAGAAAAATGTATCTGATGTACCGGGAATGAAGAGGGGACTTGCGTTCTGAATGCATTTTTAACGTTTTATTTTTTTTTACCAAAGTGCTCGCGGGCTGATCCAAATTGCCTTGCGGGGTGCGGTTTTCCTAGAAGGAATCGGTTATTTCTATGTCGAAATCTTTGTTTTTAACATAGAATTTCTCGAACATACCCCACTCCCCCTGTCCCTTACCAGCATTTGAAAATATTCTAAGGAATCGGTTTCTATTTTCTCAGAAATGTTATTTGGCTCTCTGTTACATTTGTTATCCTGTTTCCTGTTTCCTTGACAACTTGGCTCATCTAACTTGAAAGTCTGCCAATTTCTGTCCTAGTGCGAACAGAAGTTTAGGGGACAGGACAATTAACTAAGACATTGTCCTTGAGATACACGGGCAGGCTATAATAGGTAGGACAATATCCTACACCACCAGTGTGCCCGGCCGCATTTTAAACGCGCACGGACAGGACAGTAGGACGACAGCCAGTTGCTCTATTCGCATATATATCTTGGCTGGGCTCTCGGCACTCTGAACTCGTATTTCGGCAAATGTCACCATAAAAGAACCCTGAATAAATTATTAAACTGATAACCATTATTTTTAATTGATAAACTAATGTTTAAAACAAGATTTTTATGCTTAGCACAGAGGGTAACAATTATTATTATTAATAATTATTAGCCTGAAACACTGTTGTTGAGTGTTTGAGAATTTGACCGGAAATCAGAAGGACGAGGGTTCGTGTCCCGTCGGCGGCATGTATCTTTTCTCGGGAGATTTTTTCAATGTTGATGAGTGTTTCAGGCTAATAATATAATTATTACTTATAATAATTGATAATCATATATTTATATATTGCAGCTCTTTTGAGACCCTTCAGTTGCTTATGATTAAGTCCCTTGTGGCAACTTGTTCAGGCAATTAAGTTGCTGTAATAAATTACTTTTTGTGACAAGTTAGCCCAAAACAAAGACTTTTCTACAATGCATATTGAACTTTATCAGATGTTTAGTAAAATATTTAGGAAAGAAAACCAAGGGAAGCACGCTTAGAATGAAATGTTAAAATTCATTCATCACGTGATGCGTAGTTTTTTTGTCAAATTTTCTATTAAGTACTTTTTTGGTATCAACGTATTCACTTACCACTAACACATTATTGAACATTAAAGTACTTTTGATGCTTTTGAAATAACCCTTATTTGATCAATTCTGTAAACAAGTTGGCGATTAAATCGGCAATTTGTCACCGGCTGAGAAATAAAGGCATTAAGGGGATAATCAGGTGTCGTTATTCACCATAAGCGGTCAAACAGGCTTTAATTACCCCATGTATCATCCCCGGAACTATATTTCACGTCGTACTTTACAGTTCAGGTGATAAACTCTATACGAAGGAAAATTCCTGCATACTAGCTAAACAAAACACTTGTCGTTGAGGTATAAATAATAGATATATTCAGATAATGTCGGGAACGCCCGAGGAAGACGTGTAGAAATAAAATAACCCTCAATTTTGTAAAAACGCGTACGTCTCATGTTGCTTTCCCTCTAAACAAGAAGAGAAGAAAAAATGTATTATATTATGTTGGTAGAGTGGTGATTTTTTACCGAAGTTTGTCACGGGTTGGGGGTGTGAAAGGGAGAGGTAAGGTGTGATGGGTTGGGATGGGGTGGGTTGGGATAGCATAGTGTGTGTGGATAGACGGGCAAGGGGAGGGGGGGGGTAGTAGTTTATTCTATTAACCCCTTAGGCGGCCGAGAAACCCGAAGAACATTAATTTAAAAGCTAAATTATTCCATGAAATATTTCAAGTGTAATTCGACGTTAAATTTCCTAACATTAATAGAAGATAGTTTAATTACATTAAGGGATTAATTTTTATTGGAATAACTTTTGAAGGTTATACCTACCCATCAAAAAAAAAATTCAGATACAAAAAGTTAAAGAGGTATTAAAGAATTAAAAAGAAATATTTCAAAATATTTATAATATAAAAGAATAAAACATGTTTTTTTTTTTTTTACAGTGAATGCCACACAAGAATCTCAACTGCTCCCGTCTGGAACCAGTGAGACTATGACATCCCCAATTGGGGTATGTTGTGAGGCTGAAGGTAGTGGGGAGGGGAAGGAGGTGGGGAAGAGGAAGGTTGGGAAGTACCTGGCTATTCAGATCTGGTCACCAAACACGGCTAAAGCCATTTTCAAGCAACGTTTCAATTCTGAATGGTGGTCTTACACCAGGGCGATACTGATAGTATCTTCCACTCTGGAACATGCCGCAAATATACTATATTTGTTTTAAATGAATTTATTGTGAAATAACACAAATAATTCAAATAAAATTTATTTGCGCATGCCGGGTTCGAACCCGCGACCTCCGGATTGTGAGTCAAGAGTCTTACCCACTTGACTACGGAGGTCGGAGTATCTTAAACACATTTTATTTCTTTTAGATTTTTATTACTTTGTAAAATATTGTTGTACTATAGTTTATGTAATATGGAAAATATGGGATTGCACTATCCTCCCAGTCCAGCTGCAAAAAAAAACTTAAATAAATGAATAAATAAAAATAAATAAATATCCACATAACACATAATCTTATAATATACTTGCTGACCCGACAAACCTTGTTCTTCCTTTATTTCTGGTAAATTATTTCTAGTAAATATTTTGGTTGTTAAATAAAAAATAACGAATGTAAATGTGTGGGGATGGGATCTATGACAGAAAGAGGAATGGAGCGCTGTCGACGATGACCGCCGATAAAAACAAAAAACACCAAAGAAAGTAGGAAAATGAAAGAAAGAAAATCAATATGGATGTTAATGGACAATTTTTTGTCAGTCCGTCTTTAGCCAACACAAATAAGCTCGAAGGTTTGCCCACGCGAGAACATGATGCCGAATGAAATATCAAAATGATGCGACGCTTCTCGTAAATGTCTTGCGCATGTGCGGATGAAAGTTCGATGAAGTGGACCTAGCGCCGTCTGTCATTCAACAACATAAATAATTTCGTACTGTTTGAAATACGAAAGACGGTTAAATTTGTTCATACTAAAATCGATATTAAAAAATGGAAGAGTGGGGGTAGGAGGGTTAAAATTTGGGGTTATGGGTATTTTTTGATGACAAATAAAAAATACGATAAAGAAATTGTCAAAAAATAGACTTTTTTTCTGGATAGGGACACCCTAATCCCCCCCACGGTATGAAATATACTTCAAAACCTATTCTCATACCAACCAAAAAAAAATTCATAAAAATCTTTACGAGATTTTTATATACAAGATAAAAGAAAGTCGGGTTAGTTACACAATTTATAACTCAAGAATGGCTAGACCGATTTTTATGATCTTTGATTTGTTAGATTTTTCTCTGCCCCGAGTAGCAGAATAGCTATATATTGAATATAATATTGAATAGAAAAACAAATTATGAAGAAAATTCCTTTCCTCGTTCATTTTGTATTGAACGAATTTTCATTCTTGGAAAGAGCAGCAGCAATATTGTGATAAATATAATATTAAATAGTGAGTGAGTACCAAAAACCAAAGCGCTGTTTGTTTTGATGTTGTTCTTAAACATATAATGCTGCCTCTCTTTCTTACACACTAAATGTCAATAGTCAAAAATGAGACAAACGGTGAACGTATGTCTGCACCCCTCATATAATAAATAATTTACAATAAATCTCCTACACGCGTATAAAGAAAATGAAAAGCATTTTTTTTTCATCAGCTCCACACAGGAGGCCCTGAGAAAAATAATTTCCCTCAGGACCTATGTCATATTAGGGGACGCTGTGTGGAGGGTCTTTTTAAGGAAGGGATGGATAGGAAGTTCTGGGAAGGAAAAAGGTTTGAGGGGTGGGTAGGAATCTGGGGTCAGTATCTCCGGAAATAACGGACGTATGAATCCTTCCCTCCAACTGCGGTGCAAGGCGATGGGTCGAGAGAGTCCAGCTGGAAAGGTCAAAAGGCCTCCCTCTGCCAGTCTCTGTCGATCCGGCACGCCACGCAGCAGGTGGGCAGACGCATCTGCCACCAAGACCCAGACAAACGTCACCCCATGAACCCGGGCACCTCTGCTAAATCACCAAACGTAGCGAACCACTCGAGGTGACTTATGGGTGATGTATGGCAGAGGTGTTGGTTATCCAATAAACGGTTCCCGGGGCGGCGACACCCAAATTCCCGTAAGTGGAAAAGTAATAAAATCATAAAAAATATAAATTTGTACACAACGCTATCTCTGATACTGACAAAAACAAAACACGGACAGTTCCGCGTCGATGCTTGCTTCGTTGTATAATTTTAACTTAATAAAAAAACTGAATTTAATTCGACAGTTATTGATGGCGGTGCGAATTTCGCCGGACCAGTTAGTACCATTACAAAACACACAATCCTTACCCATAATATATGCCAATTTTTTTTCAATACCGACTAAGTATTTTAGTAAAATTTATTACCTCATCTTATTGACTTTTGTATTGTGCAAAGGGGACTTTATCACGGGTAAGCCACCCAGTGAGGCCAACACTATCAAATTATGTTGTAATATGTAAATTATTGTACCATAAAAGTGTAAAATGTCACTGAAGAAGACGATGATACTAATAAATCTAAACTAAACCTGAAACAATTACGTTTAATCTAAATTATAAAAAATGATAATTAACAAACAAATTACAATTAAATTCAATTAAAAAAATTGTAATCAATCAAAAAGACTTCTGCCAAAAACACTGCGAAAATTAGTAGAGGATAATATTGTTCATTCTGATGAAATATGAGATCGTAAAAAATGACATATATAGAAATATTGGTGTTGCACAGGTTCGTAGAAAATGCTTTTAACAAGGTTAGCTCATCGAGTGATTGGCTAAAAATTCGTGACGTAGCTTGCAGTCCATGTTCCACTGGGAAATTTGAATTAAATGCAATGCAAAAGGCAGTTTACTTCCAGTTGCGTCACGCGTTCTAAATTTCGAAAGCGGCCCAACGAGTTTTTTTTTTCAAAAAAGGCCCGTATGACCTAAACTTTTTAAAAGCATTTTCTACGAACGTTGAGTGTTGCAGTGTTGATAAATCGATACAGAAACTTCCTTAGATTCGAAATATTACTCTTGGGAAAATAATGAAAGGCCAAAACATTTAGTAAATTATTTATTCAACTGACTCGTTTGCACATAACTTATGTTCATTCTTCGTATATATATATATATACATATATATCATGAATATTATGTAGTTTCAAATCTTTTTTTACATAGTTTGTTTTTTTTCAAATAAATATATAACGTCTTTAAAATTTTTGCTTTCATATAAATCTGTTTGATTGTAGTTTTTATTCGTATTTATTTCATTTTTACAAATTAAATGGTTGTAAACTTAATTAATTTTTCAACAATTGCGATATCGTTATAACTTTCTTTGGCAAATACCTAAGTATTTTTTTAAATAATTTTCTCATCGTATTTACAATAAATAAATTTCATAAAATTTTATCATAACATTTTTAATATTGTCTACAATTTCATTTAAGAATAATTATCTGTACAAATTAGTTTAAGTTTTCATTTTCATTTATTATTAAGTATAAGGTAGGTATACTAAATCCATATTTCATAATTTTAACATTAATTCAAAACAAAGAAATAATATTTTCACCTCGTTACTAAGTAAAGATTTCGAAAACATTAACATGAAACTTACTGGTTCCCAAAATTAATGTGGAATAGCTTGATTTTAAATTAGTTTCAAGAATAGTTTAATAAAAGGTCAATATACGACCTAAAATTCCAAGCTGGATTTTAACACAAAATATAATTTCTGGCTGACAACTGAAATTAGCGATGTTTTAATAAAAATAGGACTAATTTAAAGATTCTAAGAAAATTCTCCTTTTCTTAATAAATAAAATTATCCGGAGTGCTCACCATGGTGAGAAGTCAAAACCTGCGCATTTTTAATGGAAGAGTATTAAATTAATCTCTAATTAAAAAATACATATTTCAGCGTATTAGTCGGTTGTGCAAAGTTGGAACAGATTTTTTGTATTTCTAAAGAGTTTTTGCATGTACTGTGATGCCAAACATCGATCTTTGGATATAAAAATTATTGGTTTTGGATTTCAAATTCCGGATCTGCCGGATCTGATAAGGGCAGATCCGGCAGGAATCCGGATTGCCACACACATATCTACCGGATCTGCCCTGATGATGGACACTGCAACGCCATCCGAAACGTTGGCTAAAGAAGGAAGTAGCGCCACACGGCATAACACTCCAAAAACAAATAACGAAAATTATTTTTTCTTGTTGTTTTTTAAATCTGTGTCATAAAATTAATGTGTTGTTAAATCATTGCATAGTATCACGAACCCAATTAGAATAAGTATCTCACACAATGTAACCCCCTTTAAATAAATCTATTTTGATTTTATAACTTTCAAAACCGAAGTGCTTATAGTTTCAATAACTCTTTCGATTGTTTTCGTAAGCCAATAATGGTATAAAATAGAGGGTACGGGTCTTGCGATTAGAATAGTTTCATAAAAAATAACAAATAAGAATAGTTGATCGGTGGTATTTCTAAACTCGATAAATTTATCTCTATATCAGAAATCGCAAGACTTTTTTTTTCTTTGAACCTTTTCGGGTACAAAGCCCATCTCGGTTACATTCCTGGCCGAAAACGGCAAAGAACTATTATTTTATTAATTGCATTAACATTCACTTTTTGGTAACATAGTCACAATTTTAGGGTAACAAAGGTCAAGTCAGAGTTGGTTTGAAATCCTACTAGCTAGCCATCATGATATAAAAAAATAAATTATCTTATAAAAGTCAAATATATTCTAATAAGTATAAATTAACCAATTTTAAACTTTACTCCGCTTGTTTGCTTTTCAGACCGAACAGATTACAAATAATCACATTCAACTTCGGACGGTGGCTAATTGAAAATTGTGGAATAAAGTTCTAAATTTAGTTATTTATAAATACTCATTACCATGAAATTACTCGAAAAAATAATTTATTAATAGTTGTAAAAATAATATTACCTTTATTTGTTTATGAAACGTGCAACGTAAACAACCCGTTTTAAAAAGAATTGAATTTTAATTATTTAATCACTTGGAAACACTATTTTTAATAAACTTTTTATTCACAACATTAATAAAGATTTTTTTTACTCCCTCAAGAGTAGCCAAAAATTCCTTTCACAAAAGTTCACTAACAGAAAAGCTTTTGAAGCTTTCATTAAACTTTTTTTTTATTTGAGCGTCATTTGCACAATACTGTCACGTATTACAACTAAATTGTATTATTATAATATATTTTTGTTTGTATATACAAAAAATAATTTATGATTTAAAACTACAGTGTGATATTGTTCTTCGTTCATGAGAAATCCATGGCCAGTTTGGCGATGATAATGATTGTGGTGAAGTTGATAGCCGCAAGCTTGCAACTCGCGCTAGAGCTCGTGATGGAAACGTTTCTCCTCGAAATAACAGCCATCTTGTCACCTGAAACAAAATAATACCCAACCTTTAGATCTATACTGTTTCTAGCTGGTATCGCCGTACAATTTTCACTGTCACTGTGTGGTGAGATAATCTGGTCGTGAAATAAAAGTATCGGGGGGGGAGGTGAAACGACGAAAATTTTATAAAATCCTCTCATAACTATACCAAAAATATTTACGACTTCTAATGAGTTGAATTTCCATATTATTAGACGGTTAGCGGGGCTATATATTTTTCATGGCGCGGTAATGATAGGCACATATCTTCCTAATTACATTATTAATCTTAGGTGGGTTGTTTCTAACGAGATTTTCCGTTAATTTATTGCTCATTGAACGAAAATGAAGCTCTTTAGTGTTTCCTTGGCAACTCACTTAGTGGTTACAATAACCACTCCCCTCACGAGGAGCTATAATCTCGAAAATTTATATATTTTTTTTAAATTTCCCACAATATTAAGGAAATTAGTAAGTAAACAAAATTGATGGGAATAACCTTCAAGTTATAAAAAGAAAGTTGTTCTTATAAAAAAATTGATGTTCATTTACACTTTTATAAAAAGTTTTACAAACCAGTTCTTAGAACGACTGTTTCCATTGAAACATGGAAAAATTAGTCAAAGATAATATAGCAATAACTCGTTGGATGTCTTCAAACAAGCTGAAGCTAAATCCATCTAAGACTGAGTTTCTATGGGCGGCCACAAACAAACGCCAACATTTCATAGACAATGCACCTATTTCCATTTCCGGCAACGATATTATTCCAAAGACAACAGTCAAACTTCTTGGCGTTAATTTAGATTCAGACTTTTCGTTAAAAAGTCAAATAAATAGGACAGTAAGCACCGGTTTTTTTCACCTAAGACAACTCAAGTCAGTTCGAAGAAACCTTCCTACAGAGGCGACAAAACTATTAATTAACTCTTACGTAGTCTCGCGGCTCGATTACTGTAACGGCATCTACGCTAGTCTTCCCAAATATCAAATTGACAAACTTCAATCCGTGTTTAATGCAGCGGCAAGGCTCATAACTGGGGTTTCTAAATATTCGCATATTTCAGAACACCTTGGTAACCTTCACTGGCACAAGTGCCCTGAGAAAATCCAGTACGAATTGTGCTGGATGGTTTTTAAATCAATCTACGAAATGGCCCCACCTTACATCTCCGAATTATGCGTCCCGGAAAATACCGGTCCGAGACAATTAACCCTAAGATCAGAAACTTCATCTGCTAAAGGCAGACTAATAGAACCTAAACGAAAGCCAAATACTATGTTTAGAGATCGTGCTTTCGGAGTGGCTGGGCCTAAGGCTTGGAACAGACTCCCTCCGGAGTTAAGATGCATAACAAGCCCAACAGAGTTTAGGTCCAAACTAAAAACCTTCCTTTTTGGGCTCTCATACCCGTAATTTAAATATACCAATTTGAGAGTATCATACTTGTATTGTCTATGATATGTCTTAATCACACTTTTCTTACTAAATTAAAATTACTCGATTCCTTACACATCAATCTGTCTCTTGGCGAATCACATTTAGAAAGATCAAATCCTTATTGGTACTACTGCACCTCCCACCTTTATATGTTGCTTTTACTTTCCAAAATACACTCGTCAAAGAATACATTACATATTAATATTAAAATATTTTTCAGGATTAAATAACATGTGTTCACAATAATGTCCTCTGCGTGCGAACTCTATCTAAATTTCTTTAAATGGACAATATACAGTGTTAATTTCAAGCGACCTCCCAGGTAAGTATGGTCCTGTTTTCATTAAATTTTAGGCAGCATCGCGTTCATTGGTCAAAATATTGTACACATATTTTCGTATCGGTGATCAATGAACCGATGTATGCAATTTTTAGCCATAAGTTGTTTATAATTGTTTGCCTAGCTTGTAGTTTTTTAGATTTTAGAAATGTATTTTAAGTTTGTACAGCGCCCTTGAGGTGATTTTTCACAAAAACGGCGCTATATAAATCATCCAAATATTATTATTTATTAATTCTAAAATTTGAAATATGAAATTGACAATTACGACGGTTTGACGGAAGGTGGCAATGGCCAAATTGGTAAAGGCGCCCGCCCCGGTTAGACGAGAGGTTCTGGGTTCGAGTCCTAGTTGCGACCGTTATCTTTTTCTATTTTTCTGTGTCTTGTTCTCTTTCATATTTTCCTTTATATTATTCGTGTTATCTTCTTCTTCAATGATATTTTACTAAGTGTTTGCCATCCGAAAAGCCTTTTAAAGGAGAACTGTTGAGTAAAACAATGTGCTTAACCATTCCAAATTTTGTTAACAAATTTTCAATTTTAAAAATGTTAGGTCCCATAACTTTTTTATTTATGCATATATTGTAATAGTAGTAGATACATTTACTATCCAAACATCAAAAACATAGCCAAATAAAAAATGACAAAAAATTACTTTGTGTACACATCTATTTACCTAATCAAAATAATTGATATGTTTCGAAATGATTTCTTCGTCAGGATGAACGTATATGTATAATGAAAATTGATTGATGAAAAAACCTTTGGTTTCAAAACATGTAGATTATTTTAATAAATAGTGGTTGTACCTACAAAGTATTTTATTATAATCAAATAAAAATGATGCCACAAGGTGATTATTGAAGAAATAAATTAAAGTAAAAAAAAATTAAACAATAAAACTTTACACAAACCACTTATATAAAGCGTAAATCCGACCGGTTTCGGAACAAACGTTCCTTCTTCAGGGAAAGCTTATAATAATTTGACAGTTTCGAACAATGTTTTATTATGGTAGGGGTGGAGTCGTTGCTAGTTAGTAGATTGGGTGGGTAGGTATTAATGTAGAGTGGGTGGGTAGGGGAACAAATCCATGATTGGGCTAAAAGACAATATTTTTTGTTTGTTGGTAATTGATTAATTTTTTTTAAGGGTTTTTTTAATTTCCAAGGCTTCTAAGTTATCTATCTATCTAATAATAATAACTATAATGCAATGATTGTTCCTCATTTTATATTGGAAAAACAACTCGTAATTTTGAAATCAGCATCAAAGAACATTTAAGGCGTCTTAATAAAAATAATTTTTCTGAGTTCGCTAACCATATCATTGAAAATAACCATAGTTTTGAAAAAAATACAGGGATAAATATTCTTCATATTAATCATAAAGGAAAACGTTTAGATAACTTAGAAACCTTGGAAATTAAAAAATCCCTTAAAAATAATGAATCAATTATCAATAAACAAAAAATATTGTCTTATAGCCCAATCGTGGATTTGTTCCCCTACCCACCCACTCTATATTAATACCTACCCACCCATTCTACAAACTAGTAACGGCTCCACCCCTACCATAATAAAACATTGTTCGAAACTGTCAAACTATTATAAGCTTTCCCTGAAGAGGGAACGTTTGTTCCGAAACCGGCCGGATTTGCACATTATATAAGTGGTTTTTACAAAGTTGTATTGTTTCATTTTTCTATAATGGATAACTACAAAGTAATAGCTACATTCAAAAATATAAATTATAGTCATCTAAATTTTGAGGTTTTGTTAAAAAAATCTGTTTACAAAATAACGTAATAATACCTATAAAATAAATCTCTGATAATATATTATAATAACAAATTCTCATATTATATTATAACAAATATCCGACAATGTTACTTTTGCTAGCTGGAGTAGGTATTTTTGTTTAGTTAAAAATCGATATCTTTTGTTGAATGCGTAACTCTCGGCTCACAAACTCAATAAAATTAACATTGTTTGTTGTTAGCCGTGATTTGTGAAAGTTTGTTAGTTATTAAAATGTTTTCATCAATGTTGAAAACTTTCTTTTATTAAAATAATAATTATTGTAGAAACTTCCTACGCAAAACATAGACATAGTTTTTTTAAAGTGAATACATGATCTGATTAGGACTGTCGATGTTTTCAATTTTTTTTATAAGTGAAACAACTTTAAAGGTTGTACTGAAAATAAATGTACCTACGGATAAGGTCAACAAAACATCAAACAAACAAACAAAGGAGAAAGCCTTCGGAAAAAAACAACAGAATTTTCAACGCTAATGAGTCCATTCAAGAAAAACATTTAAAACGTGTTAATTTTTTCAAGGACGCCTTTTCATCAAAGAAAAATACACTCTTGTCGCGATTGTTCCTTTGTAGTTAGAAGTGATTTTTCGCTTCAGATATTTCGGCGAGGACAAGAAGAATATGTGTGAAAAAAAAAAAAAAATAATTTTTAATGTGAGATCTCATTAGAGCACCCCTGTGTACATAGACAGGAGAATTACATCATCACTCGATTGGGCAACATTGTGAGGCAGGTCTAGGAGGGAGTTGAAAGGAGATATTTGTTATGGCAGTCCTTGAAGAAGCGCAAATTTATATTATGTAGAAGGAAATACAAATCTGATGCCGGTAGCTGGTTCCAACCATGAGCCAACTTTCATACGTAGATAAATAATAACCGTTTTAATTAGCTAACATTAACTGTGAACAAATATTCAGATCGTGTCTGTCGAGTTTCAAGCAGTGCATCTGCCCGGAAAAATCTGTTAAACAGATTCAGCGTGCCTACACCATAACAACGGAAATCAATAATCAGACCTCCTTCCTTTGCACAAAATTAATTTGGTTTATTAAGTGTTCGGAAATACAGCCCAGAGATGGCTTCCGAATTCAACTGTTGGACGTAATTTTTGTTGGGAAGCTCCGCTGATCACTTTTGACAAATCTGTTGGTCCGATAAAAGACGACTAGTTTTTTGGAAGTCAGATTTACTCGGGCTTCTATTACGGAGCCCCGATACTAGAGCTGATCTAAAATTCTTTCTCCAAGCATTTCAATAAATTATTAGGGAGGATTCTCCTACCAAATTGCTCCAGAGAGTGTATTGCTTAGGACTGAAACCCCTTTCCTTTATTTTTATCTGAGGTTTTCTGCCTTCAATAACGAACCCTAAATGGTGGCCGGCTCGGTTTTGCAAGCGCTGCAGGTGTAGTTGCCAGAGTCCGTGTCCCACGCCCCCCGGATAGTCAGGCGCGACTAGCTCTACTGCAGCGAGTACTAGCTAGAATGAGGGTAAGTGTTTGTTTGCTTGCTTGCTACCTTCAGTAACGAAGACGTAGATGCTGGCCGGCTCGGTGTTGCTAGCGCTGCAGGTGTAGTTGCCAGAGTCCGTGTCCCGCGCCCCCCGGATGGTCAGGCGCGACTGGCTCTTTGGTCCTGGCTCCGTCTCCACTGTGATGCCACCGCGCGCCGTGTCGTAGTTGATCATCCTCTCATTGTGGTACCAAAACACGTACTGCGGAGGAAGAGGACTCTATGGAAAGCAAAATACACAATTGTTAGATGTATTGTCACGTATTTCGTGTAAATGGGAATAATTTCTCATCATTATTAAAATAAATCTTTCGTTTATTTATTCATCAAATGAATTTTTCAAATTAACGATAGTGCGGCAATTGTACCTTCCATTTGTAAACTAATTAATAAGAAATATTATTATATCACGAAATATTTCATTTTGATACCATTCATCACACTAATTTATTTATGGAAAGTACTTGGTTTCGGGAAAAGTTTCAAGTGCGGCGCTTGCCTAACGAATCGTCTTGTTAATTTGAGTAAATACAGTAAAGGTTAATGTCATTCAGTAATTTATCTATAGAAGTAAACGTCGTACATTAAAAATAAGCACCTCCCTAGAAATAAAGTTTAATTAATAACAAAAAAAATATGCCTATGTTTTATAAAAAAATTTCTTATTGATTTAATAACATAATATTATTATTCAACCGAAAATAATTAAGAAAATCGTTCATTGTTTTCCTTTGTATCTTCCTAGTAGTTGTATGTAAACATTTGATTTGTAGATACTCGCATAATCATGCCAAAAACATCAAAGACTTCGCTATATTACGCAATACATTTCCGTTACTGCGCTCTTTGAATCTGACAGAACCTACATAAACAAATTACTTCCGCAGTTCTAAAATTAAATTCGTTTCATTTAAATTTACCATTTCTGCGAAGATACCTCGATTGTTCTCGAAGCAAAGAAGTTATGACAGTTCAGGGCTTTCAATTAATGATTTTATTGAATAAGCACAATAAAATTGCTAACCTTCTCTAATTCGACAATTTAAGAGTTCTCCTTTCAGGGCCTAAGTAACTACATACAGGGAAGATTGTAAAAAATACGCAAATACAAATACATATTAAGTATTTTATTTTGTTTTTATGATATAACGGATTTGCGTCCAATTTACAAAATAAGTGACTGGAAAATAGAGGAAAAGGAAAAAATGTAAGTTAAGGATAATGTTTGGTTTTGAAATGGAAATAATATGCTTAGTTCCTAACATGGTGTAATTTAACCAATACCTACCTCCCCCTAACTATGACCTTGACGAAAAATTTGAAATTTGAAACAGTAGAAAGAAAAATAATTGGGACTACCTTGAAGCAAGTTGTGGTGTTTTTCAGGTACATAACCTCGTTTTATTTATTAATTTATTTTATTTTATTTCACGCCCAGAGGACTTTTACATAAATAAATAAAGGCAGTACATCTTCATGAGAAAGAAATAATTTAAATAAAGTTACCACGGAAATAAAAAGTACATAAATGTTATAAAAATACAAACAACAAAAATTTAAAAGTAAGGGCCAGTTGTTTCGGAAAACCTGAACAATCGTTCAGATTTTTCTTGATTTTTCAAATGTAACGCAATCATTCCGTTGATTTTTGTCAAATCAGAATTGGGTTGTTTCAAATTAAATTTAACATTCGTTACATTCGAAAATTTCACACAGTGTTCCCCGCCGAATCGGACTAATTATTCCAGAGAAATCGAAAGGAATATTTTTTAACGCTTGCAACACTCACAAGTTGTTTATGAAATTCGTCGCCTGTCAGAGTTTACCGGCCTTTATCGTAAGCCGTGCGTAATGTTTATCTACAAATAAAACATAAACGCTTAAGAGTGAGTGCTTTTTTTATTAGTATTCAATTAATTGCATGTACAGTTAAGTTAATATGGTAACATGCAATCGTATTACTTAAATATTCTTCCTTTTTAGATCAATTTTATGAGTCTCCGGAACGGCTACGGTTTTAATGCTCAAATGTCACCAGAACCATACAGGAAATGAATTAAATTCCTATGGAAACTATAATCAAAGCTCACCATATGACTGCCAAACGTGTACATGCCATGCTTGATCACAAACACATCGTGAAATACAGGTTAGTTGTGTCTTATACTTTATTTGTCAGGCTTGAAGAGGATCCTTTTTTGCGAATAAAATATCTTATCAAACAACGTCTGATACGATTGTTTAAAGTGTATAGTTAATTAATACAATTAATAAATATGCAAACAATGTAATAATATCGTTCGGTCGGTTTGTTGTCGTTTGGTCATATGTCATATTCTATCAGCACTCTCCATATGGAAACTTCGGAGCGCCGCTTCAGACCGCCGCGCAGGCGCAGTAAGGTCTCGCAGTGAATCTTTACTAACTTCTCTCACGGCGCGGCGGCGTGGCGCGCTCCGAAGTGTACTTGTAGTTTTATTTATAAAATGCTAACGTATTACAATTACATTATGATTCTTGTTTTAGGGCCAGTTGTTTCGGAAAACCTGAACAATCGTTCAGATTCTTCTTGATTTTTCAAATGTAACGCAATCATTCCGTTGATTTTTGTCAAATCAGAATTGGGTTGTTTCAAATTAAATTTAACATTCGTTACATTCGAAAATTTCACACAGTGTTCCCCGCCGAATTGGACTAATTATTCCAGAGAAATCGAAAGGAATATTTTTTAACGCTTGCAACACTCACAAGTTGTTTATGAAATTCGTCCATTCGTCGCCTGTCAGAGTTTACCGGCCTTTATCGTAAGCCGTGCGTAATGTTTATCTACAAATAAAACATAAACGCTTAAGAGTGAGTGCTTTTTTATTAGTATTCAATTAATTACATGTACAGTTAAGTTAATATGGTAACATGAAATCGTATTACTTAAATATTCTTCCTTTTTAGATCAATTTTATGAGTCTCCGGAACGGCTACAGTTGTAATGCTCAAATGTCGCCAGAACCATATAGGAAATGAATTAAATTCCTATGGAAACTATAATTAAAGCTCACCACATGACTGCCAAACGTGTACACGCTATGCTTGATCACAAACACATCGTGAAATACAGGTTAGTTGTGTTTTATACTTTATTTGACAAGCTTGAAGAGGATCCTTTTTTGCGAATAAAATATCTTATCAAACAACGTCTGATACGATTGTTGGCTTAAGTTCGGTTTATGTCCGAAATTCCTAAAAAATAAAACTAGTTATTTTTATACTAATTTGGGGTCGGGGAATCCGAATCTGAAAGAATTAGGCGGCGGCAAGCAATATTAACAGAATTACACGACTTTAAAAAATTTTATACACATACAGGAAAATAGCCATTTTGGAAGCATTTTGATTCCTAGAAAATCAAACTAGTTATTTTTATACTAACTATGGGCCGGGGAATCCGAATCTGAAAGAATTAGGCGGCGGCAAGCAATATTAACTGAATTAAACGACGTTAAAATTTTCTATACACACACACATGAAAATAATCATTTCGGAAGTATTTTGACACACGCAGTACAAAGACCATAGAAAAACAAGATAACATAGCTGTTTTTACCACACAAAATTAAGTATTGCCATTAAGCAGTAATATTAACTCCAGCGCTTGCCCACAATCCGGACAATTAAATGTACCATTTGGAGGAATGAGGCCCCATTCGACTAACTTAGCCAACATTTCATTTTTGTCAGCACAAATCTGATAAATTTTCAGTAAATTCATCATTTTAAATTGGTGAAGAATTAAAACCACAGACAAAATTAATTTTCCGGAAACGAATGTACCGAAAAATGTGCCGGCAGTGTTACCAACTCTCAAAAATATTTATCCCTAAAAATAAATCAAAAACTCCAAAAAACCCGCCAACTACTTGAAAAAATATTTCAATAATAATTGATAAATGATATACTGTAATGTTGTTGAAAACACAAAAAAAAAACAAATATATATTGGGTAGCATCACGTTACTTGTACTTATTGGTGTACTTCTGCCAGTAAAATCTTTTAAATTTTGGTTCCTTTAGGCATTATTAACAAATAATTGCTTGTCGACGCTGCAGTATATAAATTCCAACTAAACAATCAACATACATATGAATTTTCAGTAAGCATAGGCACAATAACCACCAATCAAGTAGTTTATCGGCTACGCTAGGTTTGTGTAACATGGTTTGTGCCCCTTTATACCGCCTGCTCGCGTCCCTAACCTAACCTAACCTAACCTAACCTAACCTAACCTAACGCTAGGTTTGTGTAACATGGTTTGTGCCCCTTTATACCGCCTGCTCGCGTCCCTAACCTAACCTAACCTAACCTAACCTAACCTAACGCTAGGTTTGTGTAACATGGTTTGTGCCCCTTTATACCGCCTGCTCGCGTCCCTAACCTAACCTAACCTAACCTAACCTAACCTAACGCTAGGTTTGTGTAACATGGTTTGTGCCCCTTTATACCGCCTGCTCGCGTCCCTAACCTAACCTAACCTAACCTAACCTAACCTAACGCTAGGTTTGTGTAACATGGTTTGTGCCCCTTTATACCGCCTGCTCGCGTCACGGCAAAAAAACATCCCTGTTTTCAAGTAGTTTAGCGGCTACGCTAGGTTTGTGTAACATGGTTTGTGCCCCTTTATGCCGCCTGCTCGCGTCACGGCAAAAAAACATCCCTGTTTTCAAGTAGTTTAGCGGCTACGCTAGGTTTGTGTATCATGGTTTGTGCCCCTTTATACCGCCTGCTCGCGTCACGGCAAAAAAACATCCCTGTTTTCGAGTAGTTTAGCGGCTACGCTAGGTTTGTGTAACATGGTTTGTGCCCCTTTATACCGCCTGCTCGCGTCACGGCAAAAAAACATCCCTGTTTTCAAGTAGTTTAGCAGCTACGCCGGGTTTATGTAACATGGTTTGTGATACAAAAGAACGTGCCCCTTTATAACGCCTACTCGCGTCAAGGCATAAAAACTCCACAATACTAGTTGGTGTACCTTCCTAAAATATTTGAGAATCAATTATAAAAAATAAGTACTTAAAATATAAACATGTTATTTTACGTTATAAATATTACTGCTTAATGGCAACACTTAATTTTGTGTGTTAAACATCTATGTTATCGTGTTTTTCTATGATCTTTGTACTACACGTGTCAAAATACTTCCGGAATGATTATTTTCGTGTGTGTGTGTATAGAAAATTTTTAAGTCGTGTAATTAAGTTAATATTGCTTGCCGCCGCCTAATTCTTTCAGATTCGGATTCCCCGGCCCATAGTTAGTATAAAAATAACTAGTTTGATTTTCTAGGAATCAAAATGCTTCCAAAATGGCTATTTTCCTGTATGTGTATAAAAAATTTTAAAGTCCTGTAATTCAGTTAATATTGCTTGCCGCCGCCTAATTCTTTCAGATTCGGATTCCCCGACCCCAAATTAGTATAAAAATAACTAGTTTTATTTTTTAGGAATTTGGCCCATAAACCGAACTTTACCCCGATTGTTTAAAGTGTATAATTAATTAATACAATTAATAAATATGCAAACAATGTAATAATATCGTTCGGTCGGTTTGTTGTCGTTTGGTCATATGTCATATTCTATCAGCACTCTCCATACGGACACTTCGGAGCGCCGCTTCAGACCGCCGCGCAGGCGCAGTAAGGTCTCGCAGTGAATCTTTACTTTCAATTCAATTTTCAATTTTTCAATTCAGTGCCGGCAACCCGGGCGTTTATTTATTATTAGTTATGTACAACATGATTTTTTTTCCTTACCCTCCTCACTAGACAAAGTCTGTTCTGAGGCTGGTAACTAACAATTTCTAATTACATAAAAAACAAATAAGTGGTAAAACAAAGAAAAAAAGAAACATATATATTATAGTAAAAATAATAATAAAAAATAAGAGGAAAATCAGAGAATTTAAAAATAGAGTAGAAAATAGAAAATATAAAATATTAGATATTAAGAATATTACTTATCTCTCTTCTTTCCTTGACATTCAACCAGTTTAAAAATCTTTTGAAAACCCAGTTCAAATTATTAGATGCGACGTAGGTCTTTGTTTGGGCTACAAACTTATTGAATATATATGGTGCCAAGTAAGATTCATGTTTTTTTGCAAAATTTGATTTGATATATGGTACTTGTAGTTGATTGTGTGTGTTTGCTCTTGTGTATTGCGAGTGAGTTATGAAGTGTGGTGATATTTTTATGCAGTTTTTGTAGATGATCTTCTTTATGAATAGTTTATTTATGTCTAATAGGTTATTGTTGATCATTATCTGTTCTGTCGGATGTTGATAAGGCTTTCTAAACATAATTCTGATTATTGTTTTATGATTACTTTTAAGTGATTTGAGGTGAGTCTCTGCAGCTGCTCCCCATACTGAAATACCATACATTAGAATACTTTGACAGAGTGCGTAATATATATTTTTTAGCTGAGGAAGTGACATAATGTTTCGAATTGTTTTGAAGATGTAAGAGAGTTTCCGTATTTTTTTTGTAATTAGGTTAATTTGGAGATCCCATTTTAAGTTATTGTCAACAGTTAAACCGAGATATTTAATATTTTGCGCATAATCAATCTTGTCACAAACACAGCGTGAGTTAGTTAATGAGGTAACTGTGCAGGGGTGAAGATGTAGTTGTGGGCGACTATCTGGCTGACCAGCTAATGTTTTACTGAAAGTTAAGTATTTTGTTTTAGAAATATTTAGTGTCAGTAGATTATTTCTTAGCCATTTATTTACTTCAGTCATCCCTGCTTCCGTGTTTTTGAAGACTTTTTCCCATGATTGGGCTTTGAATAAAATTACAGTGTCATCTGCATAACTGATAACTTTGTACTCTATGTTCCCTAGGCTTATCTCAGTTAGACTGTTAATGTAGATGAGAAACAGTATGGGACCTAAGACGCTGCCTTGGGGTACTCCATACCTGTTGCCTACTTTGTCACTTTCTTGATTATTGATTTTTACAATTTGTTGTCTATTTTCAATGTAGCTGATGAACCATTTAACCATTGAACCATTACTAACTTCTCTCACGGCGCGGCGGCGTGGCGCGCTCCGAAGTGTACTTGTAGTTTTATTTATAAAATGCTAACGTATTACAATTACATTATGATTCTTGTTTTAGGGTCATTGCAGTCCAAATAAGAAATGCATATGTTCTGGAGGAATACAACAGAATTAACGATATTTTGACGAGTCTGCGTTTTGGATACTGGTTGTAGGTACCTCCAAGCAGAACCAAATGATAGAAGAACCAATGAACTATAGTGGTTAACCAATAGTGAAATGTAATGTATACACGTGAAATGCATAAATGGTTTTCCTCGGCAAGAACCATTGCATAATGTACTTTTAATTTGATGTAGGTACATTGTTTTCATATTACTGCTTGTCATAATAAGATGGCAGATTAGGTTTCGCGTCGTTAACCCGCATAAATCAACTAATTAAATATAATTTCTGACTTATTATTATTATACATATACACATATACTTATTACTTACAACTTTTATAACGAAGAAGTTTTACTTATATAAATAAATAAACATTTGAACTGACATGTTTTCGTTTTATTTTGTACTTAAAATAAAGTTGTAACATTGAACACAAAAGGATTTTTATTACCTATAAAATACTGTTCATATTAGGTATGACTTTGTAAATTTAATACAGCTATGATTAGAGGTAATTAACTCAAGATTCCTTTACACAACATATTTTAAATGTTTTATAAAGACATGTGTTTTAATCGCCTTATTAGTATCAGGTAAAGATTTATGTTAATATGCTAGGTCATGACTCCAGTTCCCAAACTGCAATTTTCTTTGTGAGGGTTGAACCAGTTATATATAGAATATTGTGATAGCGCCAGTCCTTTATTCTGTATTTATGAACTCTACTGTGGCCCGAAGCGCTGTTTTTTATTTAGGTACTTGGCCAAAAATCATGTAAGTATACAATTGTAACACACTCAACTTCTTTTATATCTTTTATGAAATCGGAAGTTGACAGAAATCAGAAGGAACCATCAGTTGTCACCACGTACATACAACAAAATCTCTATGTTCTCAAGGTAAATAATCAGGAAAGATTGGGAAAAATGTCAATCACGGGGAAAAGATTTCTTTTATTATGAATTATTGTAGACTCATAAATTATTCTAGGATAAATATAACACGAATAAGATGGCAATAGATTGTAACATCATCGGTTTACACAAGAAATAAGTTTGTATTTTTTTCAATGTTTTCACCAGTGTTTACGTCATTTTTAATCTCTGAAATAAACGATTTTCGACAATATTATACATCGAAAAGATATCTAAACTTGTTCTTTTGCCATTCTGAAGTTTTGATCGTTATGTTTTATTTACGTTTTATGCAAAAACAGTCCAGCCATAATCACTAGTTTGGGTATGCAGAGTGCCACAGAGCTGCACAAGCTGTCAGATAGCAAAGTTTCGCACGTCTGCGCATGCGCCCTCAATCAATTTTCCACTAACCGCCGGAATTCGAGCGGTTACATTTCCATCAAATTTGACCTGAAATTTCACTTGACGAACGGTGAAACAACCCAAATTTCGTTGATTGACGATTCATTTGCGATTTGACGGTTCATCAGACGTGATTTTTTCCGAAACAACTGGCTCTTAGGGTCATTGCAGTCCAAATAAGAAATGCATATGTTCTGGAGGAATACAACAGAATTTACGATATTTTGACGAGTCTGCGTTTTGGATACTGGTTGTAGGTACCTCCAAGCAGAACCAAATGATAGAAGAACCAAGGAACTATAGTGGTTCACCAATAGTGAAATGTAATGTATACACGTGAAATGCATAAATGGTTTTCCTCAGCAAGAACCATTGCATAATGTACTTTTAATTTGATATAGGTACATTGTTTTCATATTACTGCTTGTCATAATAAGATCGCAGATTAGGTTTCGCGTCGTTAACCCGCATAAATCAACTAATTAAATATAATTTCTGACTTATTATACATATACACATATACTTATTACTTACAACTTTTATAACTAAGAAGTTTTACTTATATAAATAAATAAACATTTGAACTGACATGGTTTCGTTTTATTTTGTACTTAAAATAAAATTGTAACATTGAACACAAAAGGATTTTTATTACCTATAAAATACTGTTCATATTAGGTATGACTTTGTAAATTTAATACTGATTAGTGGTAATTAACTCACGATTCCTTTACACAACATATTTTAAATGTTTTATAAAGACATGTGTTTTAATCGCCTTATTAGTATCAGGTAAAGATTTATGTTAATATGCTAGGTCATGACTCCAGTTCCCAAACTGCAATTTTCTTTGTGAGGGTTGAACCAGTTATATATAGAATATTGTGATGGCGCCAGTCCTTTATTCTGTATTTATGAACTCTACTGTGGCCCGAAGCGCTGTTTTTAATTTAGGTACTTGGCCAAAAATCATGTAAGTATACAATTCTTTTTAATTGCAATTCATTAACACACTCAACTTCTTTTATATCTTGTATGAAATCGGAAGTTGACAGAAATCAGAAGGAACCTTCAGTTGTCACACGTACATACAACAAAATCTCTATGTTCTCAAGGTAAATAATTAGGAAAGCTTGGGAAATGTCAATCACGAGGAAAAGATTTCTTTTATTATAAATTATTGTAGACTCATAAATTATTTTAGGATAAATATAACACGAATAAGATGGCAATAGATTGTAACATCATCGGTTTACACAAGAAATAAGTTTGTATTTTTTTCAATGTTTTCACCAGTGTTTACGTCATTTTCAATCTCTGAAATAAACGATTGTCGACAATATTATTCATCGAAAAGATATCTAAACTTGTTATTTTGCCATCCTGAAGTTTTGATCGTTATGTTTTATTTACGTTTTATGCAAAAACAGTCCAGCCATAATCACTAGTTTCGGTAGTGCATAGTGCCACAGAGCTGCACAAGCTGTCAGATAGCAAAGTTTCGCACGTCTGCGCATGCGCCCTCAATCAATTTTCCACTAACCGCCGGAATTCGAGCGGTTATATTTCCATCAAATTTGACCTGAAATTTCACTTGACGAACGGTGAAACAACCCAAATTTCGTTGATTGACGATTCATTTGCGATTTGACGGTTCATCAGACGTGATTTTTTCCGAAACAACTGGCCCTAAGGTGATCAGAGGTACACAAAATTGTTAGTTTCGCCGAGTTCCAAACCGCCGCACTGTATCGATGATACCTCCTGTACCTTTAAGTTGCAGGAGTTCGGAACTGTCTAATTTTGATTTTAGATAAGAAAGATACATACAAAAATTTTGTTGAAACTTCCTTAGCCACGTTAAAGTAATTTTATATTCGGATGAAACGGAAACGATGCACCACGGCACATGCGAAGCATCAAACTGCGCCCAAGGCTCCTATTGGTTGAGATATAAAATGGAAACGATGATAGGTCTGCTCTCATTGGCCGCTTTGTTTTTTTACGGGTCGTCGGAATGAAATGCGTAAATGCGTAAGCGCGTTCCATAGAGCGGCGGAATGGTGCGTCGCAAATCTCAGCAGCCAGAGAAATACAGTGGACGGGGGTTCGAATCCTACGCAAACCAAAAAATAAACATTTTTATTTTGTAAATCAATATCGAATCTTAAACCACTTAAAAATAAACAGGCAAAAGAGAGCTACATCTAGCGACTTTCTAGTTTCACTTATATCGCGTGTGAATTCCACACTCTATTTTTTATTTTTTTTTATAATTAAATAATACTAAAGGTCATGATGGTTTATAATATTCCAATGAATTTACTAAAACATTACATTTAATTTCATCAATAAGATACGTAGAGACAGTTTAGTAAATTTGTCGATGTAGTTTAATAAATTTACCAAAGAATTTCCTTAGTGAGAACTTGTATCCTGGATAAATAATTTCATTATTTCATATTTATTTATTTATTTATTGTTCTTATACGCCCGTAGGGGCTTTTACATAGATTATAAAATAATATTTAAGATATCGAGGATTACACATACATAGAATTTATATCAAACGTTATAAAAGTGAAAAAACTTAGAATATACAAGTAGTTTTTAAAGAAAAAACCACTTGTATATTCTTGCTTAAAACTGTGAAATATTTTAAACAATGTAATATTTAACAATAACATAGAACAAAATATAATATAAAACATTACAATAACACATCAAATCGTTAAATATATTATACCCACGTTACAATAATTTGTAGGATTCCACAAAGTGTTGGTTTAAATTGCATTTTAGAATGTAAAGGGAATCAGCGAATACATCTACAATACCACCAAACTTGTTGCCTAAATCATGCATCCTATTGGTAAGTGAGTGTGATTGATAGTTGGTTGTGTATGTGTTGCAAAAGAATGTTATATTTTGTCTAGTATTCCTTGTCGGTACATGGAGTTTAATACTAGAAACGATGGCAGGGCTGTCAATTAGGTTGTTCATAACTCTGTACAATAAAATTAGGTCTGAAATAATTCTTCTGTCAGACAGCGTAATTAAATTTAGTCGATTCATTAAACTTAAATAATTAATGTTTTCTATTGGAATTTTGAGTTTGAAATTTAAATACCTAAGAAATTTGTGTTGAACACGTTCTATTTTGTTAGAGTGTACTTTATAGAAAGGGGACCAAATAGGTGAATTATATTCTACTTGACATCTAACTAATGAAATGTAGAGTGTTTTCATGCAATCCATGGACTTAAAATCAGTTAGGGTTCTACAAAGGAAGCCAAGAATCTTTAAAGCCTTATTAGTTATATCATCTATATGTGCTGTGAATGTTAAGTTTGAATCGAATATAACTCCCAAGTCGCGAATTTGTAATACTGGTGTTAATTTAACATTATTTAAATTATATTCATGTAAAATATGAGAATGAGTTCTGGAAAATCGTATTACTTGACATTTCTCAATATTCAAAAATAACATATTTTGTTCGCACCATTTAAAAAATTCATCTAAATTAGCTTGTAAAATTAGGCAATCATATATATTTCGTATTCTTTTAAACAATTTTAGATCATCTGCAAAAAGTAGGACTTCTACATCTTTAAATATGTTTACAATGTCATTAATGAATATTAAGAAGAATATTGGGCCGAGGTGGGACCCTTGCGGGACACCACTTGTGGCCTCGAATACATAGGATTCTATAAAATTAATCCTGACACTAAGCACTCTATTACTGAGGTAACTGATAATCCATGTCAATAAACTTCCTTTGATACCTAACAGTCGGAGTTTGGATATAAGAATGTGATGTCGAACCTTATCAAATGCTTTACTGAAATCGGTGTATATAGAATCCACTTGTTGTTTCAGACTAAGGGATTCGGATATGTAATTATTATAGATAGTTAAATTACTTAAGGTAGATCGATCTCTGATAAAGCCATGTTGGTTAGGAACAATAATATTGTTGATAGGTTTTACAATGGTATCTAATACCAATGACTCGAAAAGTTTGGGTAAAGCAGACATAATACAAATAGGTCTATAGTTTGATATATCGCTTTTGTCACCTTTTTTATGAATAGGCGTTAAATAACTCTTTTTCCACAGAGCCGGAAAACAGCCAGATGCTAAGGATTTGTTAAAAAGTTTGTGTAAGGGATATATCAAACTATCAATGCAAGTTATTAAAAATATGGGAGGAATACCATCCGGTCCAGCAGATTTATTACTATCTAATGCGTTTATGCCCCTTTCTATAGATTCTAATTTTATGAAACATTGGCTTAGGTTTAATGACTCTTCCACTGAAGCACTGGAGACTGCATTGACGGGAATATCTTTGTCGTAAACACTTTTAAATGAGTCAGCAAAGAGATTAACTATACCCTCGATACTGTCGGCACATTTTCCTTTAAAATACATGCTATTAGGATATCCACAGTTGTCGTTTCGCTGAGATTTAGTAAAATTCCAGAATTTTTTCACATTGTGACGACGTACCTCATTTTCTATTACGTTAACATAGTTATTATAGCATTTTATTGATAATTCTTTACATTGTTTTCGTAGTTTAGTAAATGTTATATAATCGTTAGGATTTCTGGTATGTTTATATTTTCTGTGGATACATTTTTTTTTATTAATTAAATTAGTTAATTCCCTTGAAAACCATTTCGGATAATTATATGATGTGAAGCTAACCCTGGGAACAAATTGTTCTATAGAGGTATTTAAAATCGTGTAAAAGTGTTCTAATTGATCATTTATATTATTATCCTCATCTAAAAAGGACCAATCTGTTTGGATAAGGTACTCAGTAATATGATGGTATTCAGCTTTGGAAAAGTTATACGATGGGGCACTTGTTTTTTTTGAAGATGTTAAAGGCAAATTTGTTATGATAATGTCCAATGGTGGGTGGTGTTGATCTAACGGTAATAATAATTCGTCGGATAGCTCAACTACTATTTTCGAATCACTTGAAAACACTAAATCCAACATTCGATTGTTAAAGTTGAAAATCTTGTTTGATTGAGTTAGTCCCAAGAATAAAGACATATCACGAATTTCACTGCATTTAGCACACGGTAATTCGGCTTGGTTTGTAGCAGGTCCATTGTCATCTTGGCTGGTCCAGTTAGGAAGGTTATAATCACCGGCAATAATGAATTTTGCTTTAGGATATTTGAATTTGAGTACTTCTATGTCCTCATTGTGATTTTTATATGTTTGCAAATCCGATGCAGGTGGGATATAGACACAGCCGATAATAATTTTTCCATTGGGTATATTGAGCAATACAAAAATTTGTTCAACACTTTTATGTTTAACCGGTAATTTAGTAGATGATATATTCTTGGATACGCACAGCATCACACCTCCTCCGTTAGACTTTTTGCTTGTAAAAGAATTTCGATCAGAACGATATGTAGTATAGTGATGTAGGCCTAATTCTGACGAGCTGATATCAGCATTTAACCATGTTTCAGTTAAAAACAGAATGTCATGTGAGAATATTGGGGAGTTAGTTTTAAGTTGGTGCAATTTCGTACGCATTCCCCGTACATTTTGATAATATCCTGTAAGTCTAGAAAATCTGTTCTGTTTGTTTTTCAGTTTTTTGCTTGAGTTTTGATGATTTTGGGAATTCCATTGAAATGTTTGATTCGTAAATCGACTTCACCCTTTTCTTTCCTCTCTTCTAATTCCTTCCAAAGGTCAGTTAAATGTTGTCTTTGTTGTAGAGTTCTGTCAGGTTTGATTATAATTCCATTGGACAGAGTAGTTTTGTTAAAGAGTATAAGTTTTGCCTGTTTGACTTCATCAAATTCTAATTTAATTGGCCTGGTTTTGTTTGGAATTTTACTTCCAAGCCTGTAAATTTTCACATCTTCTAGATTGAACTCGCTATTAATTTCACTAATGGCTGCTAATACCTTTTTTCCATCCTCCAAGACGCTCACCGTGGTTGAGTTCGAATTACACTCGGGGACGTTGAGTAAAATGACGTTCTTCGAGCGGGTCTTGCGTTCCTCTATCTCAGCGAGCACGTCACAAATTGGTGTTGTTTCCTGTGGTAATACTTTCTTTTCGATGATTTTTTCGAATGTCATAACTTTTCCTTCAAGAACTCCAACAGTTACTCCTAGGTCTTGCATAGTTCCAGAGAGATTAGAAAGTTTACTAAGTATTTTTGCCATTTGGTCTTTGGTTATTTTCAAAGCAGGATCGGTAATGGCATTGTGGATGCTATTAATCTCCTCCTTAGCTTTGTTTAAGAAAGCAATTGCTTCATTATTATTCATTTTGAAAGTGAGTTTTTTTTTTTTTTTTAAGAAAATAATATGAGTGACAACCCTGCTCGCAATGTACAGGTAATTAGGAATAGTAGGTAGTGGGAGCGTTCACAAGTGTTATTCAGTAAGTGCGAGGGAGAGATATGTCACTACCTTATCCTGTCACTTGTTAGAGCGAGACGTAAGGAACACTGCACACAAATGATTATTGAACAAATTGATTTACAAATTTTGATAATAATGTTGAATATTTAGGTTGATTTTGCAGTGATTATTAATAAATAAACGTAGTGCACTAAATTATGTTGCAGAACACTGAAACTTGTTTAAATACACTGTTTTATTTGTTCTATTTATAAGTTTCTAGTAGGACACAAAAAAAACTCGACAGCTGTCAATGATATTTATTGTTGTATATTTATTGTATCAGCGACATTTTCTATACATCTGTGTGTGAATACATATTGCACAAGTATTGAATTCTGTATAGTGGTATATTGAATTGTGAAGATTGTAGTAATCAATGTCGTTTTGTACCTATTCGTTTTGTTGTGGCGATAATTACCTTGAGGTATCAGGTATTGGGTTGTATGCTCCTTCGCAGAGGTTCGGTGGTAAGTGATTGGTTATCCTTTTTTTGCATCCTAGTTTTTCCTATATATATATATTATTATCACCCCATTCTAGCAAACACAATTTCGTCTCGTTCCATTTTTAGTATTTCAGTCTATTTCAAAGTGCATCTGAAGCGTAATTCATCAACAAACTGCCTTCTTACGGACTTCCCGCATCCTTGTGTACGTGGATTGCCGACTTCTTGAAGGAGAGGTCGATTCAGACGGTAGCCGATGGTTTCACCTCTTCCACACACTCGATAAATGCTGGCGTCCCACAGGGATCGGTTCTGTCTCCGACTTTGTTTTCGTTGCACATCAACGACCTTTTGTCATGTGCACCAATTCATTATTACGCGGATGACAGTACAGTTCATGATAGCTTTTTGTTTGACAAGCCCCCAAATGGCTCACAAACTCCAACAGCTTGTATGGCTTTCAAGCAAAGAATGAACGGTTACCTCGAGAGTGTATTCTCTTGGGGTAAAAATAATCTCGTTGAATTTAACGTTTCAAAGACCCAATCTTGTCTGATTACGTCTAAAAGGGATCGAAATTAAAATCTAGTATGTTTCAACGGAAGCAATCTTCCGAACAGGCCCTCCATTGATATGCTTGATGTAACCCTAAGTGACCAGCTCAGGTATGGGGGCTCCATCGAAGCCAGAGTAAAGTTAGCCTCCCAAAAACTGGGCGTACTGTACAGGGCCCGCAGATACTTTAATAGTACACAACTGCTAACCCTGTACAAATCACAAGTGCGCCCCACGGTTGAATTTGGCAGCCACTTCTGGTCTGGAGCTCCAAAATATCTGAAAAATACCCTCGACTCTGTGCAGAAACGGGCGGTCCGTTTGATAGATTCTCCCATCTTAACAGACGGATTGCAATCTTTAGAGCACAGGCGTCGGGTGGGAATGCTATCCTTGTTCTACCGGTATTACAATGAAAGATGCTCCGAGGAACTAGCATCATTGATCCCTTCGGCACCGGTGCATAGTCTGGAAATACGCCAAACGCGTGCCCAACATTTGTACACGGTTGACATTTGTCACACGAGAACGGGTCGTTTTCGACTCGTTCTTATGTTAAACAGCTCGGCTGTGGAATGATTTGCCGGCCTCTGTGTTTCCTCCTTCCTCCAACATGCGTCTCTTCAAGACCAATGTTCATTCCTTCCTCTCCTCAAAAAGACCCTCCACACAGCATCCCAGATGACATAGGCCCTGAGGGAAATTATTTTCCTCAAGGCCTCCTGCGTGGAGTTAATGTAAAAAAAATCGTAAGCAGTTTCGGATGCAACAGATGGTGTTTGGATTAAGCAAAGACAAAATATAGAAAACAGAGTGACAAGTTTCCTGGCTAGAAGTAATACCATTTATAATGTTTCTTTGCGTGCTTAGTAAAAGACAAAAGTTTATTGGACTTACTATAATACATGTATCAAAAAAATAAAGTCTTCATTAACCAGTCTTCACATTATGAACAATGGTGAATAGTATCCATAAATACTTGGGGGTTTATTGAGGAAGAGCAGTTCATTATGTTTGCCTTTGAAAGGATTGAGTTGTTGTAAAGTAGGTGAAGCAATATACAATACCTCTAATTCATAATTTTGAAGAAACAAATTAGATCAAATTTGTTCCTTGCCGAGTTCAATTAAAGATCAAAATAATGGAAAGTAGGATGATAATTATGCAGGAAACAACCCCTGCGTCATCCAACGTATTAATCTAGAATGCCCCCACTTCAACGAACTTTAGTTAAAATTAAGCAAAATAGAATGTAAGAAAACTTTGCATTAAAAAAAAACCTTTAAAAATTTGCAACAATTTACTCGGAAATCACTAAGGTCGTTTTTTTACATTAGATCCACACTGGAGGCCCTGAGGAAAATAATTTTATTCGCAGTCTATGTCATCTTAGGGGATGCTGTGTGGTAGGTATTTTTAAGGAAAGGGAGAAGAGGATGGTAAGGAAAAAGTGATGAGGTGTGAGATGGCCAAACTTCATAGTTTGTCGCTATGACTCCACAAAAAGAGACCGAGTTTTGTGATTGGTGTGGAACAGAATATCTATTTCAAATAAAATAGGAAACACAGAAATTAGAATTTTGTGTTGCCTACAAATATTTTTTGCTTGTCATTGACACGTTGAATTTTTGTTCACATCAAATCAAATCCAATCAAACATCGTATTGTATTCATAGAAACCATTTCACAATAACGCCGTGTTTCATTGTTATAAAAATAAGTTAACTTCGTTTCAATACCGAATGAACAGAAATATTACACTTGCTTGAATAACTAACGCTTTCGTTTGTATGGAAGCAAATTATGAAAGGTTAATAACAACGTAATAAATATATTTGCATGATTTTTATGTAATCCATTTGTAAGGATTGAACGAAATGCTTCACAGCATGACATTTGCATTTAATAATATCTATAAAAGGCTGCTTAATTTTACACTAATCCCAACTGAAAAACCGTAATCAACTCTTTTAATAAATTTCGCTGGAATATAAAATGCGTGAACACGCAATTTATCTGCATATTATAAAAATGTTCAAATTTTTAATCTGTGGCTTTAATGTATTCTTGCGTAGTTAAATTATTTTCATTTTCATAATAACATTAAGGGCATTTGCAAAAAAATCCATGAATATTGAGCTATAGGTACCTACGTTATTTTATTTAATTTTTTTTTTTTTTTTGAAATTTTTTTTTTTATTTATTTTGGTACAGTACATACAATAGATACATAAATATAATGAAAGTATATAAAAAAGAAAAAACTTAATACAATATTTTAAATACAAATATACATATTTTTTTTAAATGTTCTCCCATAATAAGCAAATGCTTGTGTGTACGGGAGGAAGTATTATTTGTTAGGTTAATTTGATATATTTTTTTTTAAATTTAGTTTATATTAAGAATAAGAGAAACATATGTGTGTATATGTATATATTTTTTTAAGTATTATTATTTTTTTTTTTAGTTAAGGTTTTCAGTATATTTTTTTAATTGTGTTTTGAAATTTTTGAAACTGTCCTTAAGGGATCTTATATTTTCTGGTAATTTATTAAAGAAATTTGTTCCTAAGTATTTATAGTTTTGTTGACCCAAAGTTTTTTTACAAATGGGAATTGGTAACATGTATTTTTGCCTGAGATTTACTGTGTTTTTGAAGGGTATGGATTTGTTTAGGATATCCTCTTTGTAAACTTGTAAGGTTGAATGATACAGGAAGAGAGTATTTAATTTTCTGACTTTAAATTCTTTGAATATGAGTTCAGATGGATATAGAAAAGGTTTTTTTAATATTATTTTAATTATTAGTTTTTGCGCAATATAAAGAGATTGTGTGTGAGTTTTATAGGCGCCACCCCATCCTATTATACCATATTGGATTATGGATTGACAGAATGCGAAGTACGTCATTCTCAGTAGTTCTTTACTTAGAATGTGTCTCAAACAGCTAAAAATATATGTCAATTTTCGTACTCTGTTTTTAAGAATGGTTATATGCGGTATCCATTTTAGACATTGGTCAATAGTGATTCCTAGATATTTGGTTGAAGTTTTCATTTCAATATTAGTACACAATAAGTTACAGTGGTGTTGTTGAGTGTGTGGTGCAGAATGGATCCTTATGTTTATTTCATACGGCGTTTTTGGTTTTTTAATGAAAAATGGTATGTACTGTGATTTTTTAGAGTTTAATGTTAGTAGGTTATTGTCAAACCATGTTTTTAATTCATTTATGTCTATGTTAGCCTTTTTATTCAGTTCTAACCATGTGTTTGCTTTTAGAAGAAGCACTGTGTCATCTGCATATGAGATAATTTCCCCGTATTTAGCAACTTCAAATATATCATTTACATATAATATGAACAAAAGTGGTCCCAGAACTGTGCCTTGTGGTATTGAGAAGTTACTACTTTCGGAATCACTTAGTTCATTTAATAATTTTATTTGTTGTGGTCTATTTTCCAAAAAGCTTATAACCCAGGATAGCACCAGTCGATTTATTCCAATTGATTTGATTTTTTTATTAAGTTAGTATGAGATATACTATCAAATGCTTTTTTTAGGTCAATAAATATTCCAATGCATTTTTCATTTGAGTCTAGGGCGGTATATATATAGTTTGTTATTTTCGCAATGACATCATGGGTGCTGGTGTTTTTTTGAAACCATACTGTTTAGAATTTATAATGTGATGTTGTTCTAAGAAGGCCCAGATTTGGTTTTTTACAATTTTTTCGAATATTTTTGATATATTAGATAAAAGGGATATAGGGCGGTAATTTTGTGGGTCTTTTGGGCAGTCTGCTTTATATATTGGTGTTATTATTGTTCTTTTGTAATTATTTGGAAATACACTTTTTATAAGGCTTGTATTTATTATATGAGTTAATGGGCAAATTAGATATTGTTTCATTGTTTTTAATATGTTTAAATCTATGTTGTCATAACCGGGAGCAGAGCTCCCCTTTAAATCATCGATAACTTTTCCAACATCAGTTTCTGTTATTTTGTTGTAATTATTATATTGGTGTTGGGTAGTGTGGGGATTATTTTTATTATTGTTGGGAGATGTTTGTATAGCGCTTGCCAGATTTTTTCCAACACTTACAAAATAGTTGTTTAAAATATTACAGCATTTTTTAGTGTCGAGTTGGACATTGTACGTTTTTTTCCCGTCTGAAATTTCGGATATACAACTTCTCTTTTTATTTTTATTTATTATTTCGTTTATTGTGGTCCAAATTTTTTTATTATTATTTTTGGCCTCTATAGTTTTTTGGGAGTAGTAGCTATTTTTCGTTTTTCGAATTAAAGTTGTTAATATGTTTTTATATTTTTTGTAATATGAAATAATTGATTTTTTAGCATTCGGTTGATTAGCTAGTTTGAAAAGTTTATTTTTTTTTCTAACTGCTTTTACTAATCCGTTAGTGATCCAGGGTTTAATTTTTTTTGTTTTTGAGTTTTGATGCAAGCTTTTAATTTCAGAGGCATTTAAAATGTGTTCTGATAATTTTTTTTCGAAAAAATATGCACATTCATTAGCGCACTTACTGTTTATAACTTCAGTCCATTTTTCTGTTGAGAGTGATTTTTCTAATAGTTGGTAGCTTAATGTGGTTTTTGTGGTACTTACTTTATGTATGTTTTTGTTTTTATTTTTAGTTTCATATTTAAAAAGTGTTGCGTGATGATCGGTTATGTTTATCTTCCAAATCGTAGATTTGACATTTTTTATGTAATTCAGGTTTACATTACACCAAATATGGTCTAGACAAGATGGCGTTTGATTTGGTACTTCTCGGGTATAGTTATTAATGCACGATTTGAAGTTGTGATGAGTCATCATGTTCAAGAAGTTATTTTTTTCAATTGAATTATGGTTATTAGAAATATTTATGTTAAAGTCTCCACATATAATCGTAAAAATCTTTGTTAATTTATTCAGGTATAGATAAAGTTCGTTTGTAAAATTCGTTTTATTTGATTTGTGTGTACGGTATATTGTTATAATTCTATAAATACAATTTTTAAATTTGATATCTATTTTTAAGCAGTTTACAAATTCAATGTTCACTTCTTCTGTGTTTAACACTTCACAATCGTCGCGTACGAACATAATTATTCCACTATTTTTGTTTATAGATATTTTGGTTGCAATTCCTCGGTAGTTGGGTAGCGCACTTATGTATTGATCGCTGTTGCAGTGTGTTTCAGTTAACCCTATGCACACCGGTGGTGTGTTTAAATTATTAATGTTTATTAATAATTCATCTAGATTTCTTGAAAGGCTTCTTATGTTCATGTTTAGCACTAGAAAAGCGGAATCAGTATTATGACACCATTTGTTAATTTCGTTAACGTTTTCGCATATTTCTTCTGTAATGTTGTAGTTTTGGTCGATTTTTTTTGTAATGTAATCATCCATGTTTAGTTGTAATCGATTCGTTCCTTTGCAAATTGTAACATTTTTATGCGTTGTTTGCATTCTTCGTTGTTGGCTTTATGATTTGTTGGATAAGAACTGTTTTTAAATAGGTTGTTAGTTGTGCAGTTGATGCACTTTGGCACTTCATTTTTGTTTTGACAGTCTTTGAGTCCATGATCACCAGCGCAGTGAGGGCAAATTGGTTTTTCGTTTATTCTTAGACAGCGCGTAGCTGTGTGGCCATATTTCTGGCAATGGTAGCATTGCATTAACGGGTTACAGTCTTCCACTTTAATTTGGGAGAAACCCAGGTTTACTTTTTTTTTTTTTAGTAGTAAGTTTCTAATGTCTCCGTTACATTCGATAATAATGTTAATATGTTTATATTTTTTAATGTTGATTATTCTTTTTATTTTGATTTTTTCATCTACATTTAACATGTTTATGTCTTCGTTTTGTAGGATTAAGTCATTTAAAAATTCTTCTTTATTGTAGTTCTCGTCGATTCCTTTGAAGATCATACACATACATATTTATTTCAAGTATTTTCTTGCGTAAACGTAAAAATTTACGGAATTGTTGATTTCATGATTTTTGATTTCATGATTTTATTAACTATTTAATAATATACGACTGGTCAATGGTTGAGTGGGCATAGCGCTTGGGTCGAACCCGAGCGTCGCGTGTTCGATTCCTCGGCTGGCTAAATCCTCCATCACAACACAAGCAACATTTTCGGCTTTCTGTGGTGGTAGTAGGAGATTTTCAAACATTGTTGGGTTATTTGTAACCCGGGAATGCTTGTCTTTCTTTAAAAAAAAATATATATATATTTATTTTAGTGGTTTATTTAATCATTGTTCATAAAAAAAACTAGTGATGCAACGAATACTACTTTTACGAATACGAATACGAATATCAAACCTACCATCCGGCGAATACGAATACGAATACGAATAACTTGGCAGAGTAATAAAACACTTATTTATTTAACTTTGTTCTGTTTTTTTTTTTATAGGTACTAATAATTAAAATTTACAACTGTCAAATTTTTATTCAGTAAACAACATCTGTAGATTCGCTGGTGATAGGCGATTTCTTTTTTCAGTTTGAATGTTGCCAGCCGTTGAAACTAACTCACTGTAACAATATACTTGCACTTGACCTGTGCTATCGACTGTCAAATACTGAAACTACTAAGAGAAAGAACGCGTATTAAATGAAAAATTCGAGGTTCATAGTACAGTGCCACAAAATCCATAGACATTTTGACATTTCTGTGACAATGTATTAATTAAAAAAAAAAATTATAGTATTCGTATTCGTAAATATATATTCGCCGAATACGAATATTCGGTAAATGTCTACTATTCGGCGAATACAAATATTCGTATTCGTATTCGTTGCATCACTATAAAAAACACATAATTAGTAGAACAACTCGACTCAAAACACCTTACTATTGCAACAACACTCTCAGTAATGCAGAACAAAATTCAATAATACATCGTTTACACACTTTAGGTAATGAATTTGCTCATATCGATCATGCCGAAAGTCTGTCATTATACAAAAGATGCATTAGACAAAATTTATCTGCTAGTACTACCACGTAATCATAATAAATAAATAATCATGTAACCATAATATTATGTCCTACCAGTATGCACTCTAATACCTATGGCTTAGAAACATATCATAGTTACCTACTTTTCAAATCGCTTTGTATACTCCGTAATACCTTCCTTTTATTTATTATATATATTTTTTTAATTTTTGGTTATCTTCAATATTTGGCTCTTAACTCTTGCTCCTAACTTTTGTAATTTTTATTATTTACAAAGGTAACTTATAGTTTATATTATTTCCTGCCTTTCAACTTTTTATCTTAACTTTTTACTTTTACATTATACTTTATATTTTATAGTTTACCCTTTTATTTTATACTTTCATTTTATACATCATAATTCTATTTACTACTCATTACCTTAACTCCTTTCTTTTACCTTTTGTTTTATTTAACTTTGCATTTATATGTCACTTTCTTATGTTATTGTATTATAATATATATAAATATAATTATGTCAATGGCACATGTTGTGCCGTATGTTTTTGAAATAAATAAATAAATAATTAGTAGAATCATATTGTGAATTGTCTGTAGTTTCAAACAATTCAATTTAAAACACATAAATTTATTTCTATCACTTTTTTTAATAATAATAATTATTATTATTAAATGTTTTCAATATTGATGACATTATCTAACTTTAACAAAACTTTGATGATAATAAAATTTAGTACAAAATACTTGAAAAAATTCTTATCTTTGTTCTACCGGTATTTAAATGAATGATTTATTTATTTTTTACACGCCCTGATGGGCTTTTGCATTATAGTTTATAAGTTGAGTATCAAACAATGAAGAAAATATAATACAGTGAGAAAAGAAAGCACACATTACAATATTACAACAAAAGCATATAATAAAATAAAAATTATTTTGAATATTTTCTGTTCAATTAATGAAATTGAGGAAACTGATTAGTTAATGGAACTGTAACCATTGTTATATTATTATTTCAATAGTAATAACCAAAACATATGTACCTACTCTAATATTGTGTACCTACCTACCAAATTTTATAAAAATTCTCTAACAAAAGAATGCCGATTGCCAGCCTGAAGATGTCCATAATAGGATGAAACCGGTACTGGTTAAATAAATATGTGGAAATAAGTTAAAAAATTGTTTTAATTTCAATTTAATACAATATAATTCCACCACGTATAACAGAACAATAAATAAACTCATGAAATATTATCAATATTGAAAACCTGTTTAAATGATGATAAACTTTTGGACAAAATACTTGACAAAAATAATTGACTCTGTTCTACCAGTATTTAGAATAGCTTCATTGAGTCCAGAAAATAGCCAAAAACCCACCATTTTATCACGTGTAAATGGGTCGTTTCTGCGACTCGTTCATGATCGTGGAACGATTTGCCGGCACTGTTTTTTCTACCTACTACAACATGGGTCTTCTCAAGTCCCACGTTCACCCTTTTCTTACTTTTTTTTTCTTGCTTTCATGGATGTTCTAGACCACATTTCAAATTATGGAGAGATGTAAGGTGAATTTACATGTTAATTTTATTTAAATGGGAGAATTTCATAATAAATTATGCAGAAGACTGGAGTCGAGTTCATATTTAGAAGAGATGAGACTTTGAACGAAAGAGAGACAATTTTAGATAAGGCTTGACAAAAAAGGATACATGTTTAGAGAGGGAAAACCAAAAAATATGTAAACTAAGAATCTCATTGCTAGAGACCATAAAAAATACAATCTGGAGAGTCACTTTCCTCAAAAAGACCCTCCACATAGCATTCTCGAGAGAAATTATTTTCCTCCATATGGAGTTTATTGTATAAAAAGCTTTTCAGTTGTCGGTTTATGGCAAAGATAGTTCAGAAAAAATAGAATGAAGATAAGTTTTTTTTATAGTGATATCTCACAAAAGTCTCACACCCATATGCATAGTCAGTTCCTCGAGATTTTTCTCCACTCGACTGTGACTCGACTCAACCTCAAGGATAAATTCGGTATACAGAACTGAAAAAACTATCCTCGACTTGAGCGAATTCCTCAGTCGAGTCGAGTAATGAACTGTCAAACTCAAGGTACGTCGCGATCTACCTTGAGGTCTCCTCAAAGCTTGTTAACAGCACTTTCCACATTATTTCTGAGGCTATTTCAAGTTTTATTAGCATAATGAATAATTTTCCTGATTTTATGGACTACCTTTATGAAGATTTGTACCAATATCGTCCTATAAAGCGGTATTTACGGGATACAGAAAATCCGCTGGAATTTTCGATGATGTGGAATTCCGAAGAAGATTTCGATTTAGAAAAGATGCAATAATAAATGTCCTCTTGCCACTTTTGAATTTAACAGAGTGCCAATAACCGAGGTCTACCAATACCGCCTCTGTGGCAGTTTCTCATAGCAGTGAGATTTTATGCCACAGGGAACTTTCAGGTGAGCACACATGTCTAGGTACAACTTTATTTATTTACCTAGGTATTTTGATGCAAATATATGTATACCTACCTACAAATAATCTATTTTTATGACAATGAAACAATTTATATGATTTTATATGTTTGGTTTGCAGGTTTTATGTGGAGATCTCCAAAAACTGAGTCAAGCTGTGGTATCTCGAATAGTCACAAAAATATCTGAAGTACTTGCATTGAAAATCGGCCACTACATTAAATTTCCCAATGTAGACGAGAGGTCAGATGTTAAAAGAAAATTTTAACAATGGGCTGGATTTCCTGTGATCGTTGGTACTATAGATTGTACACATGTACCAATCAAGTACATCCGGATCTGCCCTGATGATAGACACTGCAACGATGTCTGAAACGTTGGCTAAAGAAGGAGGTAGCGCAACATGGCATAATACCCCAAAAACAAATAACGAAAATGTTTTTGGCCGTGAAAATCTTAAAACATATCATATTCTCTACAGTTTGCCAACATAATAATAAGAAATTTAATGACGTCATTCCTTCACTCAACCTCAACTCGACTTACTGGAGGTTTCTCACTGGAGGGCGAAGCCGTAACTGAACATACTGATTTCAAGGAAGTTTTTAAGATTTCCTTGAGGAGACCTCGACTAAGGTCGAGTGGAAGGTCTCAAGGAACCGACTATGCATATGGGTGTCAGCTGCTCCCGTCTAGATCCAGTGAGACTCTGGCATCCCCAATTGGGGTATGTTGTGAGGCTAAACGTAGTGGGGAGGGGAAGGAGATAAGGAAGAGGAAGGTGGGAAAGTACCTGGCTATTCAGATCTGGTCACCAAACACGGCTCATGCCATTTCAAGCAACGTTTCAATTCTGAATGGTTTTTTTTTTTTTTTTACAGTGAATACCGCACAAGAATCTCAACTGCTCCCGTCTGGAGCCAGTGAGACTATGGCATCCCCAATTGGGGTATGTTGTGAGGCTGAAGGTAGCGGGGAGGGGAAGGAGGTGGGGAAGAGGAAGGTTGGGAAGTACCTGGCTATTCAGATCTGGTCACTAAACACGGCTAAAGCCATTTTCAAGCAACGTTTCAATTCTGAATGGTGGTCTTACACCAGGGCGATACTGATAGTATCTTCCACTCTGGAACATGCCGCAAATATACTATATATTATTTTAAATGAATTAATTGTGAAATAACACAAATTAATCAAATAACATTTATTTGCGAATGCCGGGTTCGAACCCGCGACCTCCGGTTTGTGAGTCAAGAGTCTTACCTACTGGACTACGGAGGTCGTCAAATGGTGGTCCTTCACCAGAATGATACTGAGAGAATCTTCCACTTTGGAACGTGCCGCAAATATACTACATATTATTTTTAATGAATATTTGCCACGCCGGGATTCAATCCCGCGACCGAGCCAAGTGCCTTGCCGCTGTAGTGCCGCGACAAATCGGTTAAAAATCAAACAAAAATCATGTAAATGATTTAAATTAGAAAGTCCCTTCTCGTTTGGACTTTGGGACAGAAGACGGATACCCCAAGATCAATCCCGATATCATTCCCTTTTATCCATCTTAGTAAAACATGATCTTCATTGATTTCACTCCTTTGAGAGTTTAAACTTCGATTTAAGATTCTATTATCTCGTGATAGAGTTATTATATTCTGATGATATGAGCCAGACATATAAATTAATTTAAAGCCTGTACAAGTCGTATTACACACAGGGCTTCCCGGGCTCCAAGAGTATCTCAACAATATCGAGGAGCACATACCATATATTTCCCCTTCCCTCTTCCCTACTAAATAGTAATTGGTAGGAATCAAATAAGCCGAGAAGTTATCCGCCCTATTATCTTTGTCAACGAGTTTTAACGTAACATTTTATTGGGTTATATTCGTATGCTCAGCCATTCCGGCGCTATCTCCATCGGAGAGGAACATTCCGCCGTGGATATGTCCGTGTCTTTTATGAAAACCTATTTTGAACAAAAACATAAGTTTGTAGTCTTTAAATGACTTTTTATTTTAGGTAACATTTTATTGAGCAGTAACAACACGTATTATATATAATGTGTTTACAACCACCGTTAAAAACCATTATTTTCTCTGTTACGTAAAGGTTGTTTTTTTTTAGAGGTATACAAATTCAAAATGAAAAAAAAAAACAGATTAAAATAATGTCTATGGTATTGACTTTATTTGATAGAAAATTTTATGCCATTATTGTTTAAATACGATTTCGGGCATATGAGCGCCACGGCTAGCTCGAATGAAGCGAAATCGAGAAGTCCAATTTTCGACAACTTTATAGCAGCATATATCGGCAATAACACAGCGAATGTTGACTTCCAAATGGTTCAACGTCTCTGGTTTATCCATGTTTATATAATGGAGGCCAGGTCCATTACGTGAAATTATGCGCTCACCAAATGTTTCCCGCAATAAACTAAATAATTTTTTTTTTACATGAGATCGACACAGGACGCCCTGAGGAAAATAATTTCCCTCAGGGCCTATGTCATCTTTGGGGATGCTGTGTGGGGAGTTTTTTAAGGAAAGGAAGGAGAGGAGAGATCTGGGAAGGAAAAGGGTTTAAGGATGGGTAGGAATCTGGGGTTCAGTGTGTCTTGGTCATCCGCGCCTCTAAGACCTAGACAAACCTCACCCCTGCTAAATCACCAAATATAATAAAGAGGCGCAATAAAATAAATTTGCACAATTTGCAAACACTGTTCTGACGTCAGTCTATGCATGGTGAAATGGCAAAACGTACTGACTACAAATCAACTGTCAACACTGTCAAATTGACAGTCTGTAGAAACAATGTTGCCATTTAAAAACCAAACCTCTAAAAATAACACCCTTTGTATTACATTTTTAACCTTACGTCAGGTGCAACTAATCTGAGAGATAAAGTGATATGTTATTTTTATGCCAAAGGGTAAATATCGCCGATCTAGGAGCGTCGCCTCCTTGCTTTTCCTTCTTCACAACCACTCACAGAGGGACAGTTTCCGTTCGTCTCATGCGCATTGTGGGTTGCTGCTAGGTATGCAGTAATCTGTCAGATGAATAATTGCGCCCGATTGTGTAAGTAATGTTAATGTATTTTTTTCAATATTGCATTCCAGTTTGAAGGCTGTTTATTGCATTTTTTTGTTCTTGACCATACACAATTTTATTTTATGTTATTATGTTAGAAACTTTTTTATAAGTACCTTTGCTAATTTTATTTACGTTAAATGATTTTTTTATAGGTAACTTTATTCTTTGTTATATGCTTTTATACGATGTTTGGAACGCAAATACATTTAAATTAAGCGGAAAATCTAATTTAATCTGTTTTTCAGTGATTTAATCTCACAGATGAATTGCGCCCGATCGTGTTAGGATTTGCATTACGCCTGATGGAAGGTTAACGGCAAAGTATAAAATGGCTTTTGTGTTATTCTCCTTTAATTCAATTACGTAAAACTATTTACTCTTCTTAACTACACAGTTAAAACACATCTAAAGTTACAATAATATTCTCAACACTTTTCGTAGAAAGCTAACATCAAGCGGCACCTGACTTTATGGGAGAAATAAATTTCATTAATTTTGTTTTACGCCTCTGTTAATAGTGTAATGCCTAATTTTGAATATAATTAAATTCATATTATTATTAACTTACTTAATTATTTTTCGCCATGTTAAATATTCATCGTTCGTTAACTTGTATAATTTTATGGTCAGACTTAATGGACGGGTTCTTTCACATCAAATTTCAACTTTAATTTTCAAGTTCTATTCAAGATCCGTTATTATATCATTGCGGGCCAGTTAGTTCACAGAAATAAAATAGAAACACAACTTAAAAAGGTCTTTCATAGATCTTGAAAATTAGTGTCAATATTAAGTACCTATATTAGTTCCATTATTGATGAATTGTTCAAATTCTGTGAAACCACTGACCCTAAGGACGGATATTTAAAAAACTATGAACAATTCAAAGTTTTTTAATTCATCAAATTTAAAAGTTGAAATTCAAGTTCTGTGAAAGTTCTTTTAAATTTCTGATATGTTTCACAGAACTCAAATGCCATCAGATCTCAGACATGTTCGGTCGAAAGGTCCGATAATTTTCGCTTTGCAATAAAATCCAAATAAATGGAATACATGATTTGAAATGTTATTATTAGCAATAAAAATATGGAGCATAGGGTGTGTGGCAAACCCATCGCTCAGTTAATGGAAACACAAATCTGCAATAGCCATCCCAAATCAAAGTATGAGCTACCGTGCTCAGGCTGATGGTCCCGGGGAACAATGTCACGAACGGTGCCTCCGAGAAACGGGATCGCATCTCGGCGTATTTATACCTTACTCCAGCACTCGGGTCTCTGCTGGAATGGATCGTCTATTTCCCTGGTCACTCGTGGGACAAAAAAATTGGACCATTCCAAAACTAGGGGCCTTTGGAAAACCTAGATGAGTGCTTTGGCAACCTCTGTGAACTTCCTTGATGGGGCCTGCAAGAGGAACCAAGAGGAGAAGCCGTGAAGAGGAGAGCTGAGGCCACCTACATGAACTCTTCCCTTGTGGGGCCTTCAGGGAACCAAAGGGAAGTGCATTCTTCCGGCGTGGGGCCTTCGGGGAACCGAGGAGGAATGAAGTGGAGAGATGATGTCCTTTTCCCATGTGGGGCCTTCAGGGAATCATGTAGGAGTGAAGAGGAGAAATGAAGTCATTTCTGTGAACTCTTACCTTGTTGGACCTTTAGGGAACCGCAGAAGAGTGAAGAGGGGAGATGAAGTCCTCTTTCCTCCTGGGGCCCTCAGGGAACCGATGTGGGATGGACTCTTTCCTTTTGGGGCATGAGGGAACCAAAGGGAGGTGAACTCTCCGTCGTGGAGCTTTCGGAGAAGTAAGGAACAGAGAGGAGAGATGAAGTTCTCTTCCCTCCCGGGGCTCTCGGGAAACCGATGTGGGATGGACTCTTTCCTTTTGGGGCCTTCAGGGCACCAAGGGGAGGTGAACTCTCGTGGAGCCTTCGGGGAACTAAGGAACAGAGAGGAGAAATGAAGCTTTCTTCCCTCGTGGGGCCTTCAGGGAACCAAGGAGTAGTGGGGAAGAGAGATGAGATCCTCTTCCCTCGCGGGGCCTTCAGGGAACCAAGGAGAAGTGAAGAGAAGGAATGAGACCTGGGAAGACCCATTGTGAAACCAGAAGATATAGCTTCATTTCCAATGACAATCCTAGAGAACTTTATAAAAGGGACTGGGACAGGTACTGTCAAAGGCATGAGGTAAAATAGGATATTGCACAATGGGCATATGGCCTAAGTGCTCACGTGAACTATATGTAAACCGTCTTCGATAAACAAAAAAAGAATAATAAAAAATAAATTAGAATTAAAAAAATAAATTTAGTTTCTAAAATATATATTTTTCTAATATGAACATGAAAGGATTTTAAAAATGGCTCACCTTATGTTTTTATTTCTAAAATTATTTGCTGATCACGAAAAAAAAACAAAAAAGCACAAATATTTTACTAGGCAAATGTATTATAAACGTTATTATCGTCTCATGTTTTTTCGTTTCATAAAAAAAAACATTTATTAAATATTCTCGAAATTTTATCCACTTTTTTCAAATTCCTTCGAAAATTTTAGTTTCATAGACATGCACGTTAAATTTTGTTTGTGGTTAAATTCTAGATGTGAATAAAAAGCGTGGGGTTTTCTCTTTCTAACACCTTTTAGATCATATTTATCACTATGACAGTAAGGGAGATACAACGATTTATTGATGATCCGGGAAAAGATACAACGATTTATTGGTCTCCCTTGAGTATGCAAGGAATTGTTCAAATTCTGTAAAGAGCTAACACGAGTCTAGATCATCTTTGGGGATTCTGTGTGGAGGAAATGTGAGAGGTGGTGTGGATAGGTATCTGGGATCATCGTGACCAGAAATGACAGACGTATGAATCCATCCCACCACTACAAGGCCAAGCAGTTGGTGGGCAAACATTCGCCGCCAAGACCTAGACAAACATCACTCCACGAACCCGAGTACGCCTGGTAAGTCACCGGCCGTACCTGCCGTGCCAGAATCCTATGAAAGAGGTGTTGGCTATCCAATGAATGGTTGCCGGGACAGAGGTACCCATACTCACCTCCCAAAATAAAAGTGCCAAAATGCTGCCGAAGGTAGCTCTAAGAAGTTTTTTTATTAAATATCAGTAATTTTATAATTTTTACAATTGTCTAAAGATACGGTTTTGTATATTTTGTCAAAAGAAACAGGGTTGATATTGAACAAATATTGGCTGCCGCTCACGCAAGTCACGGATCGCTTCCGGCAAATCTCCGACATTGAAAAGGCAAATCAAAATGTTCATTATTGTGCGGCCTTTGACATTTCAATATTACCCATTTTATTTAGTCAATTTGTACTCTAGTCGGAGGCAGGGATTTAAAATCGTGAGGAATCATTTTCTAGCACATACCGCTACGGTACGACTAGGGATGTCGAAAGTGAAAAAAAATATCGATATATCGATGTATCGATATTTATTAAAATATCAATATCGAGGTATATATATCGAGGAAAAAATATCGATATATCGGTCAAATTTTCAAGAGATTTTGCGTTTTTAAAATAATAGTGTATTCAGCTCAAAACTATCAATAGTAATTTTTGTACACAATTTGCTTTTTTTAATGTACAAAAATCTCAATAAAAATGAAGGTATTTTTATCACCATTCATTTTTATTACGTAATAATTACAAAAAAGCTAACTTAGTAACATTCTATTGGCGTATTTATCTGTCAAAAAGGACTGTGTGTTTGGAACAAAGTATAGTCAATAATCATAGACAATTGGGAACCAACACATAGGATTGGCTTAGAAAAAAATGGCGAAAAATAGCATACATTTATATGTTTGAACCTACATACATGAGATAGTATTGGTGATCACAAATATTAATGCAAAGACAATAGATTTGTAAGCTATTAATAGTTAAAATTTCAATCGCCAGATGTCATGACCCAATACAGTTAATTTTTTCCGTTCGTTCCTATACGGTTTTGGATTCTAGTGACTTTAAATACATAACTTTAAAAAAAATATCGTTTTTGATACAATTTTCGATATTGGATATTTTGTATCAAAATATCGATATATTGAATTAAAAATATAAATATACGAGTTTAACTTACTTGAGTACTAATGGCGTCAATAGGGTAATTAGCTGTAAGACAATAACGACACCCGATCAAATCAAAATAAATACGGCGTTCGAATGAGGGTAGGTCAATAATTAAAAAATAGTAAACACCATTCTTGTAACAAAATTTTGTTGACCAGTGATTCGGAGATATGATTTTATGAATGAGCGCGGGCGGATCCAAAACCGTACGCCCGGATTTCTTCATCGCCCAAGGCATTTATTTTGTAAATACCCCATTACTCGAATTGTTAACAGATAATACGGATTGCTGATGAACTTCCTTCACTCATACTATCGAGTTTATCAAATAATACTCCTCATGATTAAAATGGCTTCCAAGAATTTTATTTTAATTTTTATCATTTTCAAAGAGAAATATATTTTTTGTACACGTAAAGAAAAGACTTCCATGTTATGTATTATTTTAAGTGGATAAAAGAGTACACTGTGAAGAATAAGTTAAAAAAAGAAATACTAATAACTATTTAATGTTGAAAATAAATTGTCGTGAACAAACCAAAGACTGGGGATCGGGAATATTAATTGAAATGCTGTAATTTTTTATGTATCGGAAGTTTGTTTGTTAAAAAGAATAAAATAATTGGAACAGTTATAAAATACAGGGTCGTGTAAAAAGAAAATACAAAATCACAAAAAATATCTTTAAAAGCAGCAAAAAAAAACAACAACCCTGTGCGTGTGCTTGGTATTACAACAATGTTTAACATAATATTTCTATGATTTGAGTTTTTAAAATGAAACATAAAATATTAAATATTATTATAAAGTATTCGTTTTCTAGGAAAAAAAAGACATTGAAATAAGATATAAGCGAAGTAAATACATCAAATATGATAAAGCACAGATTAAACTACTGTTTCAGTGTCATACTGGTTTTATATGTACGTGTACTTCTTTCTCAGAACCCTTTGTTAAAAAAATAATACCAACGAAGTAACTGTTGATCTTATGTGATTTAGTATACTCGTATATCCATTTTGCTTGAAAAATTTCAATTTGTAAAGTTTTATTATTCATCGGTTATGAATTACATACTTATTAATTTTTTATCTATGTGAATTTGAAACACGGCGGGTCCGATCGTTGTTGTGATAACCAAGTGATTAGAGCAGCTTCAAATGGCTGCTGGAAGATCCCGGCTTTAAAATCCCGGTCGCGGCCATAGTATAATATCCTCTGTCGTATTTTGTAAAAATTATGACAAGTTTAACAGTAAACCGTAAATCACAATTATTTATTTTGCAGAAATAGTACCAAAACGAATGCTTTGTAAATGCGATTAAAAAAATAATAAAAAACAAAAAATATATGTATAATATGATGATTAATACTGTGTAATGTATAAAAGTTAGAATATAGGTATAGCATCTTCAAAACTTACACGGGCCCTGAGGATAATTATTTTCCTCAGGGCCACCTGTGTGGAGTAAAAAAAATATGGATACAATTATTTGTGTGTGTTAGAAACAGTTATTTAAAGATATTTTATACTTGTTATGTATCAAATATTAAAAGAGATTTTTTTTAATATAAAAAAGTTAATTATCAGAAGATAAATCGAAGTAAGTTGCCAAAATTCACAACACCATATTTATATGTTCGCAATTTTTATTCATAAGTCGATGAATTCGAGGAAATGTCGATTAAATGAAGTAATTAGCATTGATGTTATTGGTACAAGTAACTTTGAAAAAGTATCTTTGCTACGAGTTTTCCTGGCAGGTACATTAATTTCAACAATTCAGGGTTGTCAATTAAAAAAAATAATAACTTTAAATAAATATAACAAAAATTAACACACCTCTGTCTGACAGTTTAAGAAGCCTAATTACGGTGCGGAAGTTATAATAATTTATAAATTAGATTCTAATTTTTATTGTAAAATTGATGTCCGGAATGAATATGATTTGTACCTTTTCTAATAATTGAGAGTGGTGCGGTGACCATACAGTTGAATTGCATTCTATTTTTCTTCGTACTAAGCACGAGCTTCGTACGAGCAATACAGATGTAATAACGTTGACATGTTTTTAAAATTTGCCCCTATTCTTAAAATAATGGTTTGGTGATACTAATCAAATACGTAATAACAGTAGGTAAACTGCTCGTGCAATGCATTCCGCGTATTCTTCGCAATATGTCATCTGCATAATAAGGCGCGTCGTGCATATAACGTCTGTACTTAAGGTTTATGAATGCAATAATACACAACGCGATGCATCTGCAGCACGGCTTGTGCCTTGTGCCGGGGATGCATCCTTCGTTCAGTTTCAGTTCAGTGGCTCTGCAAGAGCAATATGTGAGAATAATGGAATTGTTCCAACTGTCTTAGACTACGAATGCACCTTTAATATTATTAGGGGCTAGGGTTATGCCAGGACATCGCACAGTGTCTCGAAAATCTGTTTTTGGGGACATCATTTGGGTATATTTTTAAGATAAGCATTTTTTCGTAATTCTTTTTACCAAATATCCCACATGAATTAGCATTATGGGGAAAAGTGTACGTTCTGAATTTAAGGATTAAATCATAGAATAAAGAACATAGAAATGTTAATATCTTAATATATAAAACAAAGTCGGGTTAGTTACAACATTTATACATATACATGATTTTTATGATCTTTCGTGATTTGACTCCACCCCGAATAGCAGAATATCTATTAAAAATCGGAAAAATTATAATGAATATTGTTTTCCTCATACTCATAATATTGTGATAAGTATAATATTGAATAGTGAGTGAATTCCAAAAATTCAAAATCGTCCAATGTCAATGTTTTCCTTTTGTTCTTAAATGTACAATGCTGCCCCTCTTTCTTACACACTAAATATCAATAGTCGAAAATGAGACAAACGGTGAATGTACGGGGGGGAAGGGGGAGTGAGGGGGGAGGGGTGAGGGGGGGAGGGAGGGCGGTGAGAGTGGGGGGAGGGGGGGGAGATGGAGGAGGTGGAGTGGGAACCCCCCTTACACATTGCGAGCGAAGCCGGGGGAAAAAGCTAGTATTCGAATAAAATCCTTGCGGGCCACCCCACTTCCCCTCCCCCATTTGTGAATAGAAACCGTGAGTAATGAATAATTTGTACCAGTTTAAAGATGGCCTAAATGGAGGAGCGGCGAAGTGTATTACGTCGTTTCCCCTTGCAAGGATTGACATGCCTCCCCTCCCCGCAGCGGTCCCGCGGAAGGCTAGCCGCAAGCCGCTCTATGAGTAAATTCTTGCTTCCCCCCTAACAAGGATTGACATACCGCACCCCTCCCCTGCGGGCCTGCTAGGAACGCGTTCCCCCGCCGCGAGATCCCAACCGGCCGCCGATTCGATAGGTCGCGCCCCTTGCAGTGCGCTCAGTGTAATTCCCGCGCGAGTCGATCTCTACAGAAATATACACGGTCGTGGACCATGGCCCGCTCCACTCGCCATCACCGTCACCTAGACTAGGCCCTGGACTGCTTCCCCCCCGGCTCCCTGCCGCAGAGAACAAGCTGTGAGTTGATTCCACGATTTCCCTCTTACTAAATGTGTCCCCTTGCCATACATGGTTGATACGATCACACCCCAGAGAGATTTGAGAGACCCCTTCGTGGGAAACACCTAGCTAGGGTCTGTTGTTGATTTGTGATTACTAATTATGTTGTTGCTAGATGTAGTTATTGTGTACACCAGTCAATACAGATATGTTTTCACCTAGCTACCTTTTTCATTTGACGGAATCACGTGGGCGAGTTTTGGCATTCACCTGTGTAACCTTTACCCCCCCCCCCCCCCATAGCTACCTACAACCCTGACGAGGAGAGCTTTCCCGCCTGCCGACGGCATTGGGCTAACTGAGAACAAAAGGTAGGTGGTTTCCCTCCACCCGGGACTACTACATAATATATTATAATGGAATTCCGTCGTGAATTATCAGTTTCAAATATAAAAATATTAAATTGATCCAAATAATCGGGCCTTAAATTTCCAATATAAAATTGTGTCTTCTTTGTCAGGTAAATGTAAGTGCATGCTGGCGTGCTAAATGGACTAAATGGAACATTTGGTTCAATTAAAATATTTTATGGAAATTACTTTATTCTTTGGTTAGGTACCGAAATTCTTTTTTTAATCTAATTGATTGGCTACGTTTGGTGACTTAGCATGGTGCCCGGGTTCATGGGGTGATCATTGTCCGGGTCTTGGCATCCAATGCGTCTGCCCACCTGCCGTGTGGTGGACAGGATCGAGAGGGAGTGGGAGATCTTTATCCTCTCCGGCCGGAATATCTTGACCCATCGCCTTGCACCACGGTTGGAGGAAGAGATCGATTCATACGTCCATGACACCTGGATTAAAGATTCCTACCCAGCCCTCACACTTATTTCCTTCCCAGAACTTCCTCTCATTCCTTTCCTTAAAAATTTCTTCACGATCCCCTAAGATGACGTAGACCCTGAGGGAAATTAGTCAGGGCCTCCTGTGTGGAGATAATGTAAAAAAAATTCTTACACATTTTTGATTTTTATATTCGTGCTAGATAGATACGAAATTAATGTTTAGACGCTCAAAAAATGTTTTACTGTTCATAATTTTATTTATTTTAAATATTTGATTTTAGATATTCACGGCCAAAATATTTTCGTTATTTATTTTGGGGTGTTATGTTGTGTTGCGCTACCTCCTTCTTTAAGCGCTCTCTTCACGACACTGCATGTAGTGACTGCGGCAGTGACTGCAGAGAGCGTGGAGTTGAGCAAACTAGCGCTGTCTCGTTTGTTAAAGGGCCGCTAGAACAAGACAGCACTAGTTCGCTCAAACCCACCCTCTCTGCAGTCACTGCCACAGTCACTACATGCAGTGTCGTGTGTAGAGCCCATTAGCCAACGCTTCGGGCAGCGTTACAGTGTCCATTATCAGGGCAGATGTGCATCTGGAGGGGGCTCTGGGGAAAATAATTCCCCTCAGAGCCTCTTTCATCGTTGGGGGTGCTGTGCGGACGGTCTTTTTAGGAAAGGAATTTCTGGAAAGGAAAAAGGGTATGAGGGTGGGTAGGAATCTGGGGGTCAGTGTGTCTATGAGTGACGGACTTTTGAAACCATCCTTCCCACTGCGGTGCAAGGCGATATTACAAACAAAAGAGTTTTACTATTTGTTTTCGAAACAGTAAAAAATCCATAAAGTGTTTCAATTACACATTTTTTTATGGAAGTACAAGATACCAAAAGTCGAACAATTGTTGCGTATAAAAAAAATTATCTTAATTTTGACCCAGGATTATGTCTAACCTAGTTGAATCAAATTTCATTATGTTTTTGAATCGCATCAAGATAATCCTCAACAAGCATTTTTCTTCACAAAAAGCGTTGACTTGAATATGTCATCAAAATTCACGATTTTCCATCGGTTCTATCGGATGAAAACACCGTGCGTCGGGGCGCCATCGGCTGCGGGCACGTCCCAGCGTCCCGACGTCCGACCCGTGCCGTGAACTCGGATTGCGAGATTACCTCGCGAGCTTTATTGCCTCTGTTACAGTGGCGGGACTTTAAACTTCTCCAATCTCAGAAATAAATCTAAAAACCTTATCTAATAACCTTTAAAAAAACAGTTCAGAAAACCCACAAAATAATTCAGTTATATGTGCACATCTCGACAAATGCAGTCCTTTGCGGACTTGTGGTGCAAAGTACAGAAATCCGTTTTTTATAGGCGAGACTTAAAGATACAAAAATGATTACTATCGTGATCTAAATAGAAGATCTGTTATCTTCTTTTGTAAGAATAGTTTTTTCTAATGATTTAGCTCTCTTGAAAACTAGCGATTTGTTGTAGACGCCCTTATGGCTTGGAATATTAAATACAAATAACTTATAAGTTAGATAAAGAATCCACTATGAAGATATAATAACCGAAAAATTTATAACATCTAAAAATTCGTTATTGCCCTTAAGAAAAACCACAATTTAAAGTCTGAACAATTCTTGAAAAGTTTGAGCTGTTTTTTTTTAACATTAACTGGAGGACCTGAGGGTAATTTGTAATTTTGTTAGGGCCTATGTCTGCTTTGGGGATACTGTGTGGAAGGTATTTTAAAGGAAAGGGAGGAGAGGATATTCTGGCATGGAAAACGGTACGAGAGGTGGGTAGGTATCTACGGGTCGGTTTGTCCATGAGTGACGGATGTATCAATCAATCCCTCCCGCTGCGGTGCAAGACGATGAGTCAAGAGAGACCAGCTGGAGAGGTCAAAGGGTATCCCCACACCGACCCAATGAACCCACCTATCTTAGCGAACCACTTAGGGTGACCTACGGCAGAGATTGGTTATTTAATAAATAGTTTGCCGGGCAGCAGTATCCTAGTGTTGTATCCAAAAATATAAAAAATGTTGTACCGTTTACCCGCCTCCCAAACAGTACTATTCATCAAATTTCCTCTTTCCCTGTACATTTCTTTCTACCTTCCAACATACTCCAATTATGAATACTTTCTTTCACTGGCTCCGATCAGTATAGACACTTTCGAAATACTCATAAAATGTTGAATTTTGTGTCGTGTTAAACTTTGGCCGATTAATTTTACTAGAGAGAAGAATGGCGGGCACGTAGATGACCTAATTAATTTTATATCGGAATACTAGGTCAGAAATAACCCATCTATCAGACAACTTAATAAAGGTGTAAGGCAAAAATCTTTTATCGATATGGAAATAATGTACGATGTGAAATGTTTGAAAGTGATGTTTGAAATTGAATGTTTGAAATTAAATGTGAAAATTTTTATTTCAATTTGTTTTCTCCTTAAATAAAATTTAAAAAAATAAATGTGCATAGGAAAATAAATGTCCTTTATAACAAAGGTGAATTGAATATTTTACTTCCAAAACCCTCCCTAATGGATATTCCTACTTTCGAGTAAATATCAATAAAAACCTGTAAGCTGATGAGTTTTCATGATTCCAGTTATTATATTTTTTTACACGTAAGCACGATCTTGTAATAATATGTTACAATTGTTATTTTCTATTTAAATATTTAATATACACTTAAAAAACGTTGTTTAATTTTAATTCAGGTGGATTTTGGAACTCACTTTCGATTATTGGAATTCATAGAGTTAAGTACAGAGGATTTTGGAACAAACATTTTTTTCTATAACAGGGTGTTAAGGGACGTACTTGACTTACCAGTGATTCCTGACATTATTTAGAGTAAAAATTGCAAATGAAATTTTGGTCTCCGGTGACTTTTTTTGGCGACTTTTTTTTTCAAAATTTTTTTCTTCAAAAGCAAACAAAAAAAATATCTTCAGCATGTCGTCACTGGTCACTCAGCCGGGTGTCCGACGAACCCCTTAGCCCGCCTCCAACTGTTCAACAACTACCATTTTTTCATGTTTTTGTAGAAAAAAAAACATCAAAAATGTCACCGGAGACCAAAATTTCGTTTACATTTTTTACTCCAAATAATGTCAGGAATCACTGGTTAAAGTAAGTCAAGTACGTCTCTTAACACCCTGTATATGCTGTTTTGGCCAGTGCTTAGGAGACCAAAGGTTGAAATCATGTACAAAATATTATATTAAATAAAAATACTCAACTTATTAGAGAAGAATTTTTTGCATTTATAATTAATAAAAATGTAAAAAGGTTAAGAGAAGACATATTAGTTAGTCGTTATATAGAGGGCATTGTTTTTTTAAAACTTAAATAATTTTCTCCATATAATTTTCTATGGCTTAACCTAAACTCTAATGAGAAGTTTCTTATTGTGTAATTTCTATGGCTTAACCTAAACTCTAATGAGAAGTTTCTTATTGTGTAATTTCTATGGCTTAACCTAAACTCTAATGAGAAGTTTCTTATTGTGTATTTTCTATGGCTTAACCTAAACTCTAATGAGAAGTTTCTTATTGTGTATTTTCTATGGCTTAACCTAAACTCTAATGAGAAGTTTCTTATTGTGTAATTTCTATGGCTTAACCTAAACTCTAATGAGAAGTTTCTTATTGTGTAATTTCTATGGCTTAACCTAAACTCTAATAAGAAGTTTCTTATTGTGTAATTTCTATGGCTTAACCTAAACTCTAATGAGAAGTTTCTTATTGTGTAATTTCTATGGCTTAACCTAAACTCTAATGAGAAGTTTCTTATTGTGTAATTTCTATGGCTTAACCTAAACTCTAATGAGAAGTTTCTTATTGTGTAATTTCTATGGCTTAACCTAAACTCTAATGAGAAGTTTCTTATTGTGTATTTTCTATGGCTTAACCTAAACTCTAATGAGAAGTTTCTTATTGTGTAATTTCTATGGCTTAACCTAAACCTTAATGAGAAGTTTCTTATTGTGTAATTTCTATGGCTTAACCTAAACTCTAATGAGAAGTTTCTTATTGTGTAATTTCTATGGCTTAACCTAAACTCTAATGAGAAGTTTCTTATTGTGTATTTTCTATGGCTTAACCTAAACTCTAATGAGAAGTTTCTTATTGTGTATTTTCTATGGCTTAACCTAAACTCTAATGAGAAGTTTCTTATTGTGTAATTTCTATGGCTTAACCTAAACTCTAATAAGAAGTTTCTTATTGTGTATTTTCTATGGCTTAACCTAAACTCTAATGAGAAGTTTCTTATTGTGTAATTTCTATGGCTTAACCTAAACTCTAATGAGAAGTTTCTTATTGTGTAATTTCTATGGCTTAACCTAAACTCTAATGAGAAGTTTCTTATTGTATAATTTCTATGGCTTAACCTAAACTCTAATGAGAAGTTTCTTATTGTGTATTTTCTATGGCTTAACCTAAACTCTAATGAGAAGTTTCTTATTGTGTATTTTCTATGGCCTAACCTAAACTCTAATGAGAAGTTTCTTATTGTGTAATTTCTATGGCTTAACCTAAACTCTAATGAGAAGTTTCTTATTGTGTAATTTCTATGGCTTAACCTAAACTCTAATGAGAAGTTTCTTATTGTGTAATTTCTATGGCTTAACCTAAACTCTAATGAGAAGTTTCTTATTGTGTAATTTCTATGGCTTAACCTAAACTCTAATAAGAAGTTTCTTATTGTGTAATTTCTATGGCTTAACCTAAACTCTAATGAGAAGTTTCTTATTGTGTAATTTCTATGGCTTAACCTAAACTCTAATGAGAAGTTTCTTATTGTGTAATTTCAGAAATATTTTTGTAGATTTCACCGATTTTTTGTAGAGTCTAAGGTTTTCTATGCAAATAAAAAGGAAAGTCTTCAACACGTGTATACTTCCAGTCATCACCTATGGATGTGAAACTTGGGCACTCACCAAACGCCACAGAGAAAAGTTGGAACGCTGCCAGAGAGCCATGGAGAGAAGTTTGACAGGAATAAGGAAACAGGACAGAGTGAGAGGTAGCACAATAAGGGAGAAAACTAAAGTTGCCGATGTAGTTACCCGAATAGACCAACAAAAGTGGAGATGGACAGGACACATGATACGCGATCCACAAGAGAAATGGTGCAAAAATGTCACTGACTGGTATCCCAGAGATGGCAAGAGAAGTAGAGGACGTCAACACATGAGATGGGAAGATGACCTAAAACTCACTGCTGGACATCAATGGAGAAGAGTAGCGCGTGACAGGTTCCAATGGAAAATGTTAGAGGAGGCCTATGCCAAGAGGCAAACTGAGCTTCGGGATATACTATAACAAATAAGATCATGTCTAATACATACCTAACAGAAGTCCAAAAGGCTTATTATTATTATTATTATTATTATTATAAGGTTTTCTATCTGTTTCTGATCGATGTCATAATTTTTTTCAACGAATTGTTGACATTCTTCACTTTATGTAAAAAAAATATTGGAAATATAATTTCATTAAAATATAATACTGCCAAAAATATTTAAAAAAAATATTTAAACAAACATATGCCAAAAATATATGACGGTCGGCGTAGTCCAGCGGTAAGGCTCTTGACTCGCACTCCGAAGGTCGCGGTCGTGGCAAATAATGTTTATTTGATTAATTTGTGTTATTTCACAATTTATTTATTTAAAATAAAATAATTATAGAATATTTGCGGCATGTTCCAGAGTGGTAGATACTCTTAGTATCGCCCTGGTGTAAGGCCACCATTCAGAATTAAACCGTTGAAATGGCTTTAGCCGTGTTTGGTGACCAGATCATAATAGCCAGGTACATCCCCACCTTCCTCTCCCCAATCTCCTTCCCCTAACCACTACCTTCAGCCTCACAATATACCCCAATTAGGGATGCCATAGTCCCACTGGCTCCAGACGGGAGCAGTTGGAACTCCTGTGCGGTATTCATGTAAAAAAAAAAACAAAAATGAGACGCCATTGGAAACTTCAATGAAATTCGGGTAAATTTTTATATATTGATTTTTTCGTTATTCTTCCACTTTCTGGTTTTTGCGTAAGCTTCATAAATTTACCAGATTTATTATTAGATAATTAGACATGATTTTGTTGAGAAATTAGTAGAATAAGCAAGACAAAAATCAACGATCCGCACCAAAATTGTATGTAAATAATCTGGCGGCCATTGTGATTTTTTCGAAATATGTACTCACTTTTGATTGGCTGTCTCAATTACCGAGTATTTTGGAATGCAGGCATATATTTAAACACGATTTATAAATAAACTAGAAGACTTATGTAAATTATAACAACTGCATCGCATTTCTTGTGAGAAACCACTTCAGATGGCATTCACAGCTATTTTTTTACCAAAATCCATTAGGGGGGTTATTGGAACTGAAGTATTCAATTCTTGATAGGGGGGACATTAAATCCTACTGTATCATACGTGTACTTACCATATATTTATGAAAAAAAATCATATATTCATGGTTAGAAGTTTGCATCATCGTATATAAATGAAATATTCACAAAAGACGCGGTCACAAAATAATTACGAAATAATTGTTCCGCCACTGCTCCTTGATGCGTCGCTTAGCACATCCGACTCCCTTCTAAAAGAAGTGTTTTTTATCTCCTTGGTCACCGGCAGTGACCGCGCGCAGGGGAGACGTTCAAACCACCCTCCACGTGAGAAACTTGACGCATATTCAAATCACGTGATTCAGCCATATCTCTCAGTCTCCCGTACCGTCGGGTTAGGATGTCACAAATTACGACCGCGTTACGGCCGGCGGTTGTCGGGAGAAGACAATTTACTAACCGGTGTGAAATTACGTTCAACTGAACAGTTTTCGACCTTTTTTCGTATTATTATTATTTATGTTACTTCACAAAAAGATGTGCATAAGTAAATCACTTTAACGAAAAATATTTTTATTCTAAGAAAGGACACAGAAAAGTCAAAGCTAAACCGGTTCAGCATCAACATTTTAACGAATAGGGGTGTGAAATGTAGAAACTGTATTTTATTTTGTTTAAATAAAGTCATATAATTCAACAATTAATTTTTCTCACAGAAGATAAATTTTATATTTTTTCTTTTGAGCATTACACTTGCTTATTTTTGACAGAAACATGCATATTCCAAAGCTGTACAGCTCATGGTGGAAACCATGAAGTCAAAAACTGTTCGAGTTATTAAAATTATTAAATAATATGTAATAGTATAAATTATTTTAATTGTGTGGCTACGATTAGTCTATATTATCATATATATGTATATTAGTATATAATGTCCATTTTTAGTCATATATTTCAATGTTATCCTACGAGAAACAACAACGATTTTAGGCTTCCTAAACAAATTTTTCGGGAACCAAAAACAATATTTATTATAAAGTTTTTAAAACGTTCAATGAACTCCTTGTAGATATTATGGAAGCTAAAAGTCTTGCAGTTTTTCGTGGGTTAAGTCTCAACGTTGTAAGTCCAAATTTTAGTACGTAGGTAATAGAATATCATTAATACAGTAGTTTTGGAATAGCTCGTATACGCTAGAAATAAGATGTAAACATTCTATGGCTATATAATAAATACTTTAAAAAAATTACCAATTTTGATGTTTTAAAGAAACAATAAGATTTTTTATTAAATTATTAAAAATGTATATTCATCGGTAGCAATTTGATAAAAAACGCAGTTTTGGCATAATGTCCGTTGCTAAAGAAATCATTAAAAATGAATGATTTTTTTTCTAAATACATTTATTTGAATTTCGCTTTTGTTTTCTTGAACGAGTGAATAAAATTGGAAGTGGAAGTTTACCCACTTCCCGACATCCAATCGATCTGAAACTCGGCGGATAGACTCGTTGTAGATGACAATGCATTCTTTCACTATTTGGTGGCAATCACGTACATTTCTCAGAAATTGGCTACTAGCAGGCCCTACGGATAGCGCTAAAAGGTCGTGCCGTTAAAGCAGGACCGCGGCGGAAAGTCGAAACGGTTTCACTAAATAATAAAAAGGTGTATCATGGTAAAAAAAATATTATTTCACAGGTTCATTTTTTAAAATAATGTTCGAGCTCAAAACAGGATGTTGTTATTTTTCAAATTCTATAAAAAACTTGACTTATACGGGGTGGCGCAAAATTAATCATCCAATTTTGTTTTTGAATAACTTTTTTACTAAAAAAAAAAAATTTTGAGTAATGGAAATCTTTATTTGGACTTTTAAAATTTTTTCTGTTAAGTGAAAAAGATGAAATCCGTCAAGTGGCTGCCGCCAGTGCTGATACACATGTTGTGCCCGTTTTATCGCATTTTCACTGACTTTCCCGCAAGATTTCCGGCGATAACTGTTCGCATTCCTGTTGAATATTATCCTTTAGGGCTGCGATTATCTGAGGCTCATTAGCATAAACCCGCGACTTCAAATAACCCCAAAGAAAGAAGTCTGGTATGGTTAAATCGGGCAATCTTGCAGACCATACCAAATCGCCAAAGCGAGAGATTACGCGACCAGGAAACGCTTCCTTCACAATATCCATTGTGGCTCGTGCTGTGTACGTGGTTGCACCGTCTTGTTGAAACCACATGTTCACCAAGTCCCGCTCATCCAATTCCGGAAGTAAGAAGTCGTTTATCATGGCCCTGTAGCGTTCGCCAGTAACAGTGACCGTAATGCCAATGGCGTCCTCAAAAAATACGGCCCAATCACTCCTCCCGCGTTAACGCCGCACCACAAAGTGGCTTTGAGTGGATGTAAAGACTTTTCGTGCATTGCACACGGATTTTCTGTGCCCCAAAAATGAATATTTTGCTTATTGGCGTAACCGTTTAAGTGGAAATGCGCCTAGTCGCTCATGATGACTTTCGACACAAAATAGCTAAAAGCGTTAAAGCTTAAATCGACATAATTATTCCACGCTCTTGCGGAGTATAGCGCTCCATTGCTTGTCTTTTTTTTATTCTGCAGCTGTCTAGTTCACAAATAATAACATCTTCCGATAGGGTGATTAATTTTGCGCCACCTTGTATTTTGATCTAATACAACTCGACAACTTTATTTCCTGATTGTTTACCCATGAATTTGTATTTTTTTCTGAAAATAAAGTTTTGTTTGCGTGAGAAAACAAAAATTGGGTATTCCAGGTATTTGATACTGGAAGACTCACTTAAGAACGCACGGCTGTTTATCCGGAAATAAAAAAGATAATAATTATAGCATGATGGAGCATTTTTCCGAGCAAACAATTATTAAGTTGGGAAGCTTTTTGCAAAATAGCGAATAAGTTGGTAATTGGATGATGAATCAGCATTCCCTGCAGATGGTGGCAAAATACCGCCTCTTCATTATTTGCAACCGTATTCATGCGGCACCGGCCTAATTATATTCGATGCTGATAATTGAAAAGTAAAACACCGGCGCACACAAGGACGGCCAAAATAAATTACGGCGCCAAAAATAGGTAAAATTCTTGACATCAAACTAATCAAAAATACTTTTAAAATGTTATCTATAAACCAGTTCAAAATGAATTTATTTTATAAACGCAACCCAATTGCCTGTATATGTGCTCAAAGTTGAATTATCTTTCGCGCGGCCAATGCGGTTAGTTTTGCCTGAATCATTGACGAAGTTACTACGCTCGTCCTATTTTCCCTACTTTAAAATCAGAAAGTTTTAAAAATGGATATTGAATTTACTTTAATCTGCAATTATTGTTAAAATAAAAGTTAAACGCAATATAGATATAATATACGTTTTATGATATACTATTTTCGTTAAAAAATATATTGAATTGTTTACTTTAGCTAGAGTTATATAAATGTTCCACCGAGCATCATTTCTCTTTTTTACGAGTTCGAAAAAAATATATCATAATATAAATGTTAAATACATGTCCCCCTATTTTCCCCTTCGTTAAATCTAGGGCTTTCTTTTCAGGTAGTATTGGTGACCCCGCTCTAAAGGAAATGAGGATTAACATAAAACAAATCTAAACATTTATATTTTTAAAACATTTAAAACATTATAGGTTTATAATAATAGTATAAATAATTCGTTTAACTAAACCTTTCCGCAACATTAAAACTCTTTATTCCCTTTACACAGCGTACATCCGTCCCCACTTATAACTGCAAAACGATCTGCACTCCTTTCTACCAAGCCAATGTCGAAAAATCGAAAGAATTAAATTCAAAAATTTTAAACACATAACCATTGTTTTTACCATCAATTTTAAACATATAACCAAAATTTACACTTTTCAAATTACACCTTCAACTCCAAACCTTGTTATTTTAAATTCTGAATAATGGCCTGGACTCGAACAATTCATATTGCAACAAAATCAACAAGATAATCCAATTTATTTCATTTCATTAATTTATTATGTAGAACTAATATTAGAAAAAATCCCCCGTATTTGTGCACAATAAATACAAAACTTTACGATATAGACATTTTTAACAATATCCTTTATATTTATCTTTTTTTTATACGGGAGAGAAGTAACGTGTACGATTGAAAATTAATACGAGAGTGTGGAATGTATCGGGAGCATCTCCTATCCTTATCTTATTTTCCTCTTCCTTTCCACCTCACATAAAATTAATTTTAAGATATAATATAACTCCATCTGCAAGTAACTTTAACATAGGAGACCTTTTTTGCTTGACTTCATTTAACTTTGAATTTATTTTATGTGTACGCTGTTTGTCTCTTACAAATAAATAAATAAAATCAAAATACAGAAATAATTTAAGATGAAATAATTTTTATTTTGTATTTTAATACTACGACCACCTGACCTCAACTAACCCAAATAAGATATTTCTTAAAGAGATTTTCTTAGATAATCTCCTCATACGCAATTCTGATCAGAAAATCAAATAAAAATATTTATGGGGTCGTAAATTGATTGTTCGGCCTTGTGTGCGGCGCCGTGTTCCACATTCCCTCAAAGAAACTTTAGTGCAAAACGTCGAACTTATAGAAATATGATTAATTAATTACCCTCTGTATTTGGGCCCAGTTGGTTTACAGTTCGTATGAATAATATTGTTTTGTTCCCCATATGTTTTGCAAACAAGTGAACACGATTGATGTGTAAAACCTCCAGATTGTACGCAATTAATTTTATTAAATTTCTTGTAGGTAAGTATGGTACCAATTTTTATTGTCTGAATTTAACTCCTTCAACATGTCTTTGTATTCAGAATATAATACCTACCATTTTATCAAAATAGTTCTAATAGCTAATTTGGAGTAGGTAATATAATTTATTTCAAATAACCATCACCGGCTAGGAATAACAAGTTATAACACTACCCCTCAGAAAATTGCCAATATGCACTTTCAATGTCTTTAACGAAATGACATTTTACGAAAACTTTGTGTTATTACCGCTTCACAATTAAAGCTCTATAAATGAAACATTTCTGAACGTAGCCGAATAGTAAACACTGTTTTAGACAAGTAACAAAATAAGCTTTCGAATTATTATATTACAAATATATATTAATATTTGTAAATATTAAAATTTAGAATGCAAACATTAAAATAATGTGAAAATGACTCACGTGGTGTTTTTATGTGAAAACGGTGCTAAAATCACAGATTATGTAAACAACAATACTTATTCTATTGTATAAATGTGTAATAAACACTTTTGTCACCTCACTTTTTTATTATTTCATATAAAAATATTTAATAAAAATTAACAATGTCGGGCGCCGTCGACCCGCCCGTAGGAAATTTGGCGGGATAAATTATGTGTCAGACTGCGCGTCTGATAGAATGTTCTTTTTATGTATTTCTATGGACAACTTGAGTAGAGATGTGCAGCATGATTTACTATCGACCTTTTACTTTTTATTTTAGGGATGTAACTAAAACAATAACGGAGTTATAATGGTTTCTATGGAGACACACGCGCTGACGTATAAACACGCTTATTGTACTTGAATGCTGTCGTATTTTTAACGCATATATCTACTTACGTTACGTTATTCTTCCTAGCTTTAATATTCCAATTCTTTCCAAAATTTGCATTATATATACATACTAGCTGACCCGGCAAATATTGTTCTGCCATATAAATTATTTCTAGTGAATATTGTGATTCTTAAATAAAAATAACGAATGTAGTGTAAGTGTGTGCGGATGGGATCTACAGCAGAAAGAGGAATAGAGCGCTGTAGACGATAACCGCCGATAAAAACCAAAAAACACCAACTAAAGTAGGAAAATGAAATAAAGAAAATCAATATTAATTACGCTATTTTTTGTCAGACCGTCTTTAGCCAACACAAATAAGCTCGATGGTTTGACAGCGCGAGAACACGATGCCGAATGAAATATCAATATGACGCGATGCTTCTCGTGAATGCATGTGTGGATAAAAGTTCGATGAGGGACGTAGCGCCATCTTTCATTCAACAACATAAATAATTTCGTTCTGTTTGAAATATAAACGACGCGACGGTTAAATTTGTTCATTTAAAAATACTAAAATCGCGATTAAAAAATGGGAGGGTGGGGGTAGGAGGGTTAAAGTTTGAGGTTATAGGTATTTTTGATATCAAATTAATAAAAATAAAAATGTCAATAAAATAGAATTTTGCCGTTTCGGAGGAGTGCGACCACAAACACCGTGACACGAGATTTTTATATATAAGATTATGTTTTGGGATTTGGGAATAATTTCACAGTCTAGTATTACTAACGATATTTTATTATGTTTATCAATATGCTCACCTAATCAGGTTACTTCATTACATAGTATAAAATGAAGTCGCTCAAAATGTATGTGCGCGTTAATCTTTTAAACTACGCAACGGATTTTCATACGGTTTTCACCAATAGATAGAGTGATTGAAGTACTGGAATATTTATATGTATAATACATGTAAATTACATCAGAGAAAAGCCGAGAAATTCAAAGAAAACATATTTTTGTGCGATTTAAAACGGCTGGCGGGCCGTACTATAGTCACTTTTGAAATTCTTTTTAAGGAAGAAATTGGAAAATAGATGTCCTAGAGTAAGTAGGTATTTGATTTGAATTATTTTATTTGATGAAGTCGCTCAAAATCTATGTGCGCATAGATCTTTTAAACTACGCAACGGATATTCATGCGGTTTACACCAATAGATAGAGTGATTCAAGAGGAAGGTTTATATGTATAAAACATGCTTATTATAGTAGAGAAAAGTCGAGAAATTCAAATATTTAATTCAGGCAGCGTGCAGCGGGCAGCTGGCAAGCGGGTGGTGTGGATTTTATAAAGGTTGTGTTTCGTTAGCCACAGCAACGTGTGGCCAGGTCTGCTAGTAGGAAATAAATTACAAATTTTATTTCATTTTGTTTAGGAAACAAACAGTTATTTATAAAATAATTACAATGTAAAATCAACACATTAATCAAATTCGATTACTTATCTAAATATACAAACAAATAAATTATGCATAAGCAGCCATCGATATTTGGTCGATGTATGTATATGCTAAAATGTGAACAAAAACATAAGAAAATATAATAAGCTTTTTAGTTTGTTGTACCAAGAAATAGGTAGCAGTCATTTAAATTTTACGTATATATGTTCACGGTTCAGTTAAAAATATCTACAGGGTGTCCGGGGGCAAAGTGCATTAACTTCGGGAGGTGATTCTATGGTGGTGTGAGTAAAAAACAAGTTTTTCCGAAATTTCAACATTTTTTTCCCATACCAAAAGACGTAGGTACCTACTAAAAATCTTTAGTGTGAAGTACGATCTTACTTGCTGAGAGCCTGTCGGGCACGATTGTGGCAAAATTGCATGGTTGTGATTGGCCCGTATCGTAACACCGGAAAATAATAGGCTGGCCGCACACGCCGGTCTAATTTTATCTTTTTACCACAAAACTACCCCATAAAGTTATTTATCTTCTTTACTTATAAAATGTCGCGTAGAATCGCCTCCCGTAGTTAATGCACTTTACCCCCGGACACCTGAACCTATATCTCATTGGTTGTTGAATGTTTGGCAGATACGTCATATTTATAATGTAGTTATTGAAAATTGTTATAATATAGTTATTGTTTTTTTTTTACCGCACAAGAGTCCCAACTGCTCCCGTCTGGATCCAGTGAGACTACGGCATCCCCAATTGCGGTATGTTGTGAGGCTGAAAGTAGTGGGGAGGGGAAGGAGATAGGGAAGAGGAAGGTGGGGAAGTACCTGGCCCTTCAGATCTGGTCACCAAACACGGCCAAAGCCATTTCAAGCAACTTTTCAATTCTGAATGGTGGTCTTACACCAGGGCGATACTGAGAGTATATTTCACTCTGGAACGTGATGCAAATATACTATATATTATTTTTTTAAATGAATAAATTGTGAAATACACAAATTAATCAAATAAAATTTATTTGCCATGTCGGGATTCGATCCCGCCACCTTTGGAATGCGAGTCAAGAGCCTTACCGCTGGACTACGCCGGCCGTCGAGTTAGAAAGGCTTATAGATGTAGTGAGAGAAGTAATGGGGTAGGTGGTGGAAGAAAAGGGGAGAAGGGAGGTTATAACAGAAAAAAATTTAGCAGAGCATCCAAACAATACAAAGTAGAACGACGATGTTGTTGGGGAGAGGAAGGAGTCAATGTTCACTCCTTGTCTTGAAGAGAGCCATGTTGTACGAGGGAGGTAACACAGAGTTAGCTGTGTTTGAAAAAGTATATTATTTTTGTGTTTTTTTTAACGTAAATTCACCATAGGTTGTTATTTTGAGCTAATAATCTAACTTTGTGCATAATAAAGGTTGTCCAAATGAAGATGTTCTTTTTGAGGAGAGGAAGGAGTAAACACGGGTCTTGAAGAGACTCATGTTGTACGGGGAAGAAAACGCAGGCTTTTTTTATGAATTTTAACTTCAATTTAGAATCATGTTGGCACCCATAAATTTGATTTATTTTCAAATACATAATATACGTAGTATTCACGCGAGAAAATGTATCTTAAGTCGGTTTAATCCGTTTAACTCTTCGCGTTTCACCCTCACCCTTGGGATGTTACAATCAATTTAGAATCAATTAATCCACGTTTGAAGTTCAGAACTTCAAACCTGTAAATTTCAATCGTTTACAATAAATTCGTATTTTTTGTTGAATACTCTTTTCTTTCATAACCCATGAATTAATGAGTAACACATATTGATGGTAAGTAATACAATTTAACATTTCAAATCCTGTCAATAGGCTACTTGCATGAATTTCATAACTATTTGGAAAAAATCGTGTTGATAGATTTTTTTTACTAAGATTACGAAAATTTTTTCGCACCCATAAAATTTTTTCCCGTCTTTCCGGTTTATAAAAAGTGGCCTGATTTATCGGATTAAAATTTTCAAAAAATCGCCAGGGTTTAAAAATACGATTAAAAAAAAAACAGAATGTCTTAGAATATTTGCCTAAATCGGATTTTTTTTTTAAATGGCCTATTGCCATTGTTGGAATCAGTAGATAGTTATTCAAAATATTATTTGATTAATTTGTATTATTTCACATTAAATTAAAAATAATATATAAAATATTTAATGCGAAAAAGGTTTAGGCGTTACCTGTATATGAGGAAGTAAACGTACTACCCATTCCTGTATCCGTCATTGTTCTTAACAGGAATGCTCGATTTTAATACCTTAGAAGCCTGCCGACAAATATTTTTAGGTAAACAATTTTTTAAGCTAATCTCTGGTACTATACTATACTGTACTATACTGTACTATACCGCCTATGTTGAAAGAGATTAACTTATATGTCCCTAACGCGCTCGTGGGAGATCCCATGCACTTTTTTTATTCCCCGACAGGGAGAACTTCTACCTGACAGAATACGTCACTAAACAGATGGACTCAACTGCTTAACAGTTCTGTATTGACCACTTATTTAAATTTTGTAGTCTTGTCCATGATATATTAGTGTATAAGTGTTACGCCCATTTAGGCTTATACATAATTATATATATAACAATATTTACAAAATTATACTAGTAAATAGTGCAGGAAATGACACTTTAAAACACTTGCACAGAAACAAATATAAAGCAAAAACAGGTACTACTGAAGTCAATTCAAACAGCTTCATCAAAACTTTCCCCTACTTGATGAAAAAAACTTCAATACGGTACGCTTGTATATTAAAATTGATGTATCAAATATATCAACAACATCGGAGTATTTGATTCTAAGCTGTTGAATCCGTCGCATAGGAGTGTAATATTGGGATATTGATGCAGAATTGCTACAATAATATGTAGTCTTGTGACTGACTTGCCTGGAGTATGAAAACCACGGACATATGAATATATCTGGACCTGCCCTAAGTGATAAAAACGTAATATTTCCCCCTCCCCATGGAACCGGCTATAAGCTCCGCCTTGGCGCCAGCTCGCTCCATGGGGACGGGAGAGAATCTAAAATATGTGACGTCATCATTCTTGTAGTGACCAGCGCGAAAGTAACGTCTATACGTTTTACGAAATATCACGCCAAAAACGGCAGCTTGCGCTAACATTATAGGTACATATTATACAGACATAGCGAATGTGGGCGGTTCTCCAGTGTTTTCGTCGCTGGTTACAGGGGTAAGTAAATTATGAAACATTTGTAATAGTGTTTTAACTAAACACGGCAACAAAATGCCGTGCTATGTGTATTGGGGTGAGTCTTTTTGCGGCGAGCATTTGGCCTTAGCAAATATGTTATTATCGTGGCAAGCAATTCGCGCTCCCATGTAAAAAGGTCTATTCATTCAAAGCAGATTTTGCTTTTAAGAACTAAATGGTGATATTGTAATGCGAGATGCCTATTTACTGTCAGATTGATTGTATAACGAATCACAGTCATCTTTCCCCTCTTCCCCCTTCATAGTTTGGTTTTACCCCCTCGTCTGTATCTTCTGGTCTATTGAATTCTGATGTCTATGATGAAAACAGATTGCATGTAATAGATCAGGGGTGTCAAACATTGAATTAATAATTTTACACAAACGGGTTAAATCGGAAATGATTCTACACTATTATTTATTCTTTATTTTTATTGGAATGTTTTATGGAGAACCTGAAAAAAATACATATTATAGATACTAGTTGACCCAACCACACGTTGGTATGGTGAACAAAACACCATCTACTGGATGGTTACCCAACCTACATAGATAACCAAGTGTTAGTGTCGATGAATTAACTTACAAATAATTACAAAGCATTATCGAGATGAACACTATCCTATCTTTTAAGTTAGACAAAATTACACACAGTAAGCCAAATTTCCTCAAAATCGGTTAAGTAGTTTCGGAGTTTATTTCGAACAAACATCGTGACGAGAGATTTTTATACATAAAGATTTCCGGCACACTCCAGGGTGGAAGATACACCCAAGAGTAAGACCACCATTCAGAATTGAAACATTGCTTGAAATGGTTTTAGCTGTGTTTGGTGACCACACCTGAATAGCCAGGTACTTCCCTGCCTTCCTCCCCCCATCTCGTTCCTCTCACCACCATCTTCAGCTTCACAATATACCCCAATTGGGGATGCCGTAGTCTCACTGGCTCCAGACGGAAGCAGCTGGGACTCTTGTGAGGTATTCACATTTAAAAAATCCTTCGGCACCGTTGTACAGTCGGGAAACACGCCGAATGGGCGGCTGACGTTAATATTTGTGCACATTTGATATTAAACCCACGAGAACGGGTCGCTTCTACAACTCGTTCTTGTACGAATCATTCATTTTGCCCTTATGTGGTGACCTTACTAACCTATTTTTTGCATTTTGTTTTTCCTGTTAAGCACTTGCCTACTGCTTACTAACGACGTATGCAAGGACACTGGAGGTCTAGATTCGTTCAAAATAAATAAATGTAGCTTCGTTTAACAAAAAAATTAGAATCTTGCGAGAGCCTTGAAGGAGTATCCATCTATTACTTACACCAGGGCGGGTAAGAGGTGGATAACCTCCACTGCCCTTATGTGGTAAACATTGACGACATTTTATTGACTTGACTTGATTTGACATGTGACTTCTATTTTCTTATGTTTATCTCTGATTTTGTTTTCGCTTTCATTTTATCATCCTTCAATCGTGTTATTTTATATTTCATTAATAAATAAATAAATAAGGTAAAAAGGTTCACAATAAAACATGAACTCACATTCTCGATGATGCAGACGAGATTGATGACGCTGCCAGTGTCAACGTGGTGTTCCCCGGAACCCAGGATGAAGGCCTCGGGGATGACGATGTTCAGATTGACGTTATGCGACAGAATTCCTGCGCCCGTTGATATCTGCGATCGGAAAAAATGAACAGGCTTTATTAAATTATTTTATAAAACATTGGTTATATCATTTGGTACACCTGATGAAAGAATAAAAGATTGACTGAATTTGTTCCAAAACTGTATGAAATGTTGAGAGGAGTGTTAATGGACGCTTTTTACAATTCCCACGGTTACGGTAAGGCGACGGCACAAAAAGGCAACATACGTACGAGTACGTTCCTTACCACATTAATGCTGCAGCTCTTTCTTTCACACTAAATAATAGTGAGACCCACATTTACGTGGGTAACCGACGAGTTCATCGAAAATCAATTCATCGAAAGCAAATTCATCGAAAACGAATTCATCGAAAATCAATTCATCGAAAATCAATTTATCGAATGATCAATTCATCGAATTGCCAATTCATCGAAAAACATTTTTTTTGTAGATATTAGAGCTGTCAAAATTAAATATCCAAAAAGGTCTGTTTAACTGAGTTAAATGTGTTCAGCAACTGTCAGTTTCGTAGTGACAATGTAAAATGTATTGGTTATCTCTTCGATTTCCGATTGTCTGATACTGCAAAAAGTGGATATCTAAGGAACGGTGACCAGACAACTTATAATGAAACCAACTCATAAACAACTCAGAAAGGTCATTAAGAGTGATGATAAAAAAAATTGGTTAAGTTAGGTTAAGTTAGGTTAGGTTAGGTTAGGTTAGGTTGGGTTAGATTAGGTTAGGTTACTTTAGGTTGACCAATGTTTTTTAACTTTTCGGTCCGCTCGGCATTTCTCTCAAATATCAACAAAATATTTTTTTCGATGAATTTGCGATTCGATGAATTGATCATTCGATGAATTGGTTTTCGATGAATTGATTTTCGATGAATTGGTTTTCGATGAACTCGTTTTCGATGAATTTGCTTTCGATGAATTGATTTTCGATGAATTGGTTTTCGATGAATTCGTTTTCGACGAACTCGTCGTGAACCTTTTACGTGTGTCTGCTTCCCCCGTAGGAAAATGCAATCATTATCATACATCACCTTTACTCGTATAAAGAGTTGAGACACAACATTCCCTTGCCGTCACCGTGCTGTTGCCGTCGTCGTGCCATTGCCGTAAGAATTTTTAAAACAGATATTAATGTCAAAATGACGATATCATTAACGACTGAAAAATATCTAAAAAATAATATTTGAAAGGTTTCAAATGAATTATAGACAGAAAGGAATATAAGCGAGATAGCTCATTTGTTTGAGCAGCGACCGATGTAATGGAGAGCCCGAGTCCAAATCCAGAATATACCCTACGTATTACATACTCGTGCGCTATTATAATACGCGTAAATTAGTTATTAATAAAAAAAATCAGTATTTAATGTACTTCTTCTACTCCTAACGGAGGTTGGCTACCATCGGACACTGACCTCAAATCATAAAATCTTATAGAAGAATATTAAAGTTTAAAAAATACCTAAATGACGTACTAAATATAGGAGCCCCTCACTTTTTCATATATTATGGAAATTACTAAAGAAGCGTCTGACTTCATTCTAGCAAAACTTGTTTAAATATTCAACAAGTACCTGGGCCTTATGTAAGAAAATTGGAATATTACCTAGACTGTTAAATTTTTTCAGTCTCGTATCTATCGTAGCTTTAAAAACTTGTCAAAAATGGTAATTTTTTTTCAGTTCATTTGACTATCCCGCAGCGACATTAAAAAATATCTAAATAAAACCTTGCAAAGTTTATAACCTGTTTTTTTGCGGTCTAAGAGATAGCTTTCTGGCGGCACTGGGCTATGGAAACAAGCCTCTTGAACCTTTGAGTAGATCTTTGATAATTTGGGGTGCTTACATTTTCAGCGCGGGATTGGGCAATTATGTTGTATTAGGTAGTGATAAAAAAATTATAAAAATGCGTTTTCTGTCACTCAACCTGCTTTTTGCGCGAAATTACATGAAAAGCATAATTAGATAAAAGGGGGTTAATTCAAAATTCGTACAATTGAGAGAAAAACAAGGATAGGCCATTAAATAAGACAAAGATTTCTATAAAATTAAGAATGACTCAAACTTAACAAATGTTTTTTTTTTCGTTATTTGTTTTTGGGGTGTTATGCCGTGTTGCGCTACCTCCTTCTTTAGCCAACGTTTCGGACATCGTTGCAACACGGCATAACACCCCAAAAACAAATAACGAAAATGCTTTTGGCCGTGAAAATCTTAAAACTTATCTTAACAAATGTTGTTTTTAAGTTCTGCTGTGTTACTCGGTGCTTCGTGATAGATGATTCGGCGTTGAAAGCTGTTTTCAAACGAATCATTTTAACTTAACCAGCGAAACAAGCATAAAAACCCAATAAAAACTTAATACTTTTGTTAATTAAATTAAATTTGTTTTGAGCTCCATAAATTAAATGGAAAAAATTGAATAAATATATCAATAATTTATGACAAAGCTACCCCTCCCTCACTCTTCATTTATTTTGACAGAAAACAATTTGACGAAAACTAATTGTGTCCTTTGTATTAATAAAATATATTTGTTTTCCTCGGTACCAACAACAGGATTTGGTAAAGTAGGTAATAAATTTATTTCTAATTAAATTCGTCAGGTAGTACTAATATGAACATAATTTTATACAGCTTTTCATTGTGACGCTGGAAACGGGCTCTTTTAAGTTAGATTGTACTCTATACGAATGGTCAGGGAGAGAAAGCTGGAGGGTGGAAATAAGTAATAAAATTTTATACTACGAGTATTTCAAAGTATTGAAAGAATAATTATCGGATAGATGATAATAATGGTAATATTACAATGACAGAAAGCAAGGATAATAGAGAACTCCAGTCCAAATTTTTTATATTTTTTTTATAAATAATGACCTTCTAACTTAAATAACTGCATTTTTATTTTTAGAGTTAGAGTTAGTTTTAATAGTTAAAATAATTGTCAAAGTTTTAATTTTTCAAGACCCCCCGAAAACCACCGGAAATATGGTAAATCGTGTGACGTCATCACTCCTGAAAAATTAGTATAGGATCGGGAAATCAGCTGATCAACTACCGCCATTTTGAAATTCCGTTATTCGAAGTATTCTCCCTAGAAGAAGCATTACTATTTTTTTTGTGCAGTAGTTTTTGAATATTTTAAATAATTGAGATAAACTAATAGAGGTACCTCTATTTTTGATACTGAATTATTGAGGCTTAAATATTGTTTCAATTAACACAACAACTTAATCTCTATAAACAGTAAAAAATAAAGAATAACATGAAATGTTGTTAATACTGATGACTTGGGCCATACCTACATTTCAATTGATTTCAATACAATGTGATACAATGACTGGTGACGCGTGACGTCAGCGCTAACCATTCAATCGTACCAACTTTACAGTGTATTTTAACGAGACGTCAAAAAATGCACGTTTTAATAATTTTTTAAGAACTCTACGTTTTATATTATGAAATAAAACTTATATATTCAGAATCAGCGTTTATTGGTCCATATGAACATATTTTTTTAAAGCGATAATATTTTTCACTGGAGTTCCTTATTATAGCTGTTAGGAAAGTAAAGACATTTACACAAATTTAATAATTCATATAATGAATCATGCTAATCAAAGATTAATAATTTAACGTGAATAACTAAAGAGATATGTAATTTTCGTTCAACAATATGTAAATTATTTTATAATGCTAAAAATCTGAAATTTATTCACATTGATGATAGCCGTCATAAAGAACGGGATAAATACAAATGAGAAACAATTCAAAGTTCGAGCGCTGGTGATACTTGGTTGAAAGCAAATATTTTCTTTTTTTCTAAGAAAAAAAAAACAATCCATCACTGCCAAGACATTATTTTTGGTTTTTCTGAACCGGCTATTGTCAAAGCGAAGCCGTTTTCCACGTTGGAATAATGATCAGTTATCTTGTCATAACAAACGTAAAGAGATTTAAATTGAAAAAGACAAAAACATGCACCCTTTTCAAAAACTAAGAGAAAGGAATCCCAAAGGAATTCTAATATTTTCCTTGGCGAGTTCATTTACCTCGGTCGCTAAAAAGGGTACATTTGTATGTTTGTCTTCTCCAATTTAAATCTCTTTATATTATACCGAAGCAGACGTCCCTAGGACCGAAACCATCCTAGCATTCACAGAACTCATGCACAAAGACAAACGATCATTTGTGGATCCGACGATATTATAATGATACGAGTAACTTATCAGTCATTTGTATTCGGGCTTTTAAAAGTACAAAGGAAATATGATTTGTTTATTGTTTCTTGCAATAATAACTTTATTGCCATTAAAAAGACTCGTAAATAAAATTGTCGTATTTGGTAATAAACTAAATTGAGAAATGCCAAACCTTTTTAAAAGTAATATTGAAATATTTCTCATAAAGTGAAAAAGAATCTCCATCTGAATTATATTTTAGTATTATCTAAGACCTTGTGTACCTAGTAAGGTAGTGCCTTCTAATGTTTGATTTCGGTCACGTGTATTTTTGTGTTTTTGCCTACTCCTAGGGCCGACACCGACAAAGGGGTACTGACAAATCATTCCTCGCTTTTAATTAAACGCTAAATTTATTTATCACTTTCCAAGAATTTCAAGTGGTACAGTTAACGTAAAACATCATTTCGGCAAATAAAAGCTGACGCAACTTTCCCACCGTCTCCGGATAAACAGCCGCTTCACAAAGAAGAAATCACTTATGCAAATTCAATATTTGAAATGCGAGCGCGAATTCAAATTACAGAGTATATTTTCCTTGAAGGTATTCCTCGTCGCGTGACATAATGACGGCTCCCGTGCGAGTTAATTACACTCCAGAACATGACGTAATATTTAAAGTTCGTAATCCTTCTCGACTTCCTTTTGCTTCGGTTAAGGTCCTGTATCAAATTTCGGGCGCTTAAGTCGAGCTCGGGGGACTCCCCATTTCCCAAATGTTCGCTGTTTACTGTTCACCCGCCGTCTTTGTTACCGTGCGGCTATTTTAGGGAATTTCTTAGATCTAAACCTCCTCTGAACCCCTTCAGCCCTTCGTTCTCAAATTTCTCATTGTTGGTCTAAAAGCCAATACCAATAACACGTCATAAATATTTATGGTTGTATTATTTCATTTTTCATCATATTGTTCTTTCTTCTAGTCCTTGAGAGAATAATATATGGTAAACTTTATTCATAGGTAACCAGCTGAAGTCCTCCGCATTTCTCGGGCGTTACACAAAGCTTTTCGAAATCAGATGTAGATAGTGATCTTTCTAATATTTTGAAAGTCAAGTGGGCAAAATTTCATCATTCTTAAAATGAAACTGTAGATTTATACAAAATTCAAATCCCGCCACGGACATTCTCCTTTACGTAATTAGAAGGACTAAATTAAAGCGATATTACAATGGTTTGAAGTAATTTTAGCATATACTCGAACGACTTAATTTATTTTGGAAATAATTCTAAGCATATTTGCCAACCGTTTTTCTTTTAAATTGGTGTTTATGGGACATGTTGTAATTAGCAGGTAATTATTTCTCAACATTATTGATAATTCAACTTTTTTCTCTTTTTCTATCTATAGCAATAACCTTCGTAATGGAGGGATAATACCTAGATTCCTGGCACATACCTATTTAGGTCGGTTTATATTCAAAGATTAGTGAAGCGCAAATAATAATTAAAAAAATCATTATTTTCGTTTTCACTTTATGGGATGTGTGGGATCGCGCTAAAGTCCCCTAAATTAGCGAATAAAATGTATTATTATTATTGGTTCTTGTGAGGAAAAAGTACTTTATTATTTGGCTCTTTCAAAATTTCCTAATCTTTTTCCCAAATAAAAATTATCCTTGCTTCAACATTTGTGAGTACTGGAATCTTTTATAGCCTCTCTGGAAATATCTCATCTGTCAACTGTCTCTTGCTGTCTGCATCTAGGTTAAAACCTGGAGAATTAAGCGTAAATTTTCCAACATCCCTTCGTCCTGTAGGCTTTCTTTTGTAGTCAACTATATTATTTATCAACAGGGCAACACCGGCTAGCCCATTAACGAATTACATTAAATTATATATATATTTTTAATGAGAAAATAAAACTTTGTAAACACCACCATATTATCTTCTAAAACTGGTTAAAATGAGATACTGGTTAGTGATATTAATCATATCCTGATGATGAAAACATAGTTTTTGAAACATGTATATAATGTAGATAAATGTAAACACCACCGTGTTTACAAAGTTATTTGTTTTCATAATGACGCCACAAAGTGTGTTTGCGAAGTTTGAAGAAGTACATTATATTATCTTTTCATCATCCTCGTTCCACCAGGTACGAGTATATCTACATAACTTCCGATAACATTTTTATGCCCAAAGATTTACGACATTGTTTGAAGGAAGTCTCGCATTGCAGCTCCCTTACAATCATATCAGTCCGGTGCTCTCCGGGGATTCTGCGCAACTCAATATACAATTCATTCTGTTCGGGCCATCGATATATTAACTGTAGATAAGCCCTCCCATACCCAATTCCAATCCCAAAGTGACACCACCTACGAGTAATTTCATAATAAAACTACCCACCGAATTCCTTGCATCTCTTGCGTGACGTAGTTGTTTTACTAGGAAGAAATTAAACATTTTTTTATCAATTGTTACTTTTCTCGATACGCTGCCTCGAATTCATATGTTATGTACATATTTTTTTAGATATTCATATAACTGGTTAAATTGTTAATAATAAAGTCCGCGATAGCCCATACCTAAAATATTTCTAACTGCCTGAAATTTGTGTTTTAAAAATGGTCTTCACAAAGCTAGTAATTCCGTTACCGGGAACTTGCTGGAAAATAAATTAGCTCCACACAGACCAACTAAAGGTACACACCAAAGCTTCTTGAGATCTTTTCACTGTGAGATAATGGACTTTCTTTTTGATAAATGTTTTCGTAAACCAATATTTTTGGTTTCGGTGTCATTTTTAAGACCCACACGCCCTGTCTAGATATACATGGTCGAAGGTTCGGGCTCATATTGTTCACATAAAAGTTTCTTTAAAACTCAGAGGATAGGTAATATATATGTAAATAATGATAATAAAGAGTCGAACAAGACAACGAACAGAGCGCCCCCTCCCAGCTGACCTTTGTAACGACACACCGATAATTTATATTTGGATATCTTCCTCACTGAATTGACGATGGCGGCTGATCAAGGATAATAAAATTTTTATTCAATTTGAGCGCTCATTGCTTAAAATAATTAGTGAAAACAATAGGTGAAACCTTAAAACAATTTCGTACAGAGTTTCGGGTATACAATATTGTTTGTATTAATTTTGCGTCATCGTATTTATAAGTAATTACGTAATAATTATTGATCCATTTATCCATCCACTTATATAGCCATGCTTACGTAATATTTTCATTATATAAAAATCTCGCGTCACGGTATTTGTGGTCGCACTCCTCCGAAACGGCTGGACCGATTTTTATGATTTTTTTGTATGTATATTTGGTAGGTATGAGAATAGGTTTGAAGTATATTTCACACCGCTAGGGTTTCCCTAACCAGAAAGAAAAAATAATTTTTTTGACAAAATTTTTTTTAGTATTTTTTTATTATTTGGCATCACAAAATACCTACAACTCCAAATTTTAACCCTTCTAACCCAACCCTCCATCCTTTCAATGAACAAATTTAACCGTATTTCGTATTTCAAACAGAACGAAATTATTTATGTTGTTGCCTCATCGAACTTTCATCCACACATGCGCAAGACATTCACGAGAAGCGTCGCGTTATTTTGATATTATGTTCTCGCGTGGGCAAACCATCGAGCTTATTTGTTATCTGAGATATAAGTTAGTGAAGTTTTACTTCAGTCGTGTGATCTAAAGCACACTCGTTTTTTTTACTATAAAGTTGTTTGATAAAATAATACACATTTTGAAAATATCTTAACACAAAAACGCATTTTGTGAGGTTCGATTTTAGTGTTAGTCAAATTGATAAAAAAATAGAATTTACGTTTAAAAAACACGATTAGCCTTTTTCGGGATAATATATATTTATTTATTTAGAGGCTTACCTGACAGACGTACGTTCCGTTGTCTCTTTTTTGTACATATTTTATCTGCAGCGTCCAATCTTCTGAGCTGTCACCGTGAAGAATCTGTGGAAAGAAAGTTAAATTGTTATTTCAAATCCGAAGTGAAGTTTATTCGCATGGTCAGTACTTATTTAGGAACATTTTTGGCAGCCACATTCATTAGTGACCCATCAATCACCAAAAACTATACACCATTATAATTACAAGTTTTTGAAACAAAACAGATAATCTTATATATAAAAATCTTGTTTCACGGTGTTTGTGGTCGCACCCCTCCGAAACGGCTTGACCGATTTTTATTAAGTATATTTGTTAGATAAGAGAATAGGTTTTAAAGTATATTTCATACCGCTAGGTGATTAGGGTGTCCCTATCCAGAAAAAAAAAATTTTTTTTTTTTGACAATTTTTTTTTGTTTGGCATCAAAAAATTATTCCTATAATCCCAAATTTTAACTCTCCTACCCCCGCCCTCCCATTTTTAATGGCGATTTTAGTATTTTTGTATGAACAAATTTAACAGTCTTTCGTATTTCAAACAGAACGAAATTATTAATGTTGTTCAATGATAGATGACGCTACGTCCGCTTCATAGAACATTCATCCACACATGCGCAAGACATTCACAAGAAGCGTCGCATCATTTTGATATTTCATTCATTATGTTCTCGCGTGGGCAAACCATAGAGCTTATTTGTGTTGGCTAAATACGGACTGACCAAAAATATCGTATAGATTCTCAATTGCTCTTCGAAATTTATTTTGATTTTCTTTATTTCATTTTCCTACTTAAGTTAAGTTGTTTTTTGTTTTTGTTTTTGTCGTCGGTAATCGTCTACAGCGCTCCTTTCTTTTTTTCTGTCATAGATCCCATCCCCATACACTTACAATACATTCGTTATTTTTTATTTAACAACCAAAATATTCACTAGAAATAATTTATATGGCAGAACAACGTTTGCTGGGTCAGCTAGTATAATATATCTCTCAAGTATTCATGTTTTTGATAAGTTTGTAGTTACGAATACAAATTTTAAATAAATAGAAGAATAAAAATATTACATTCGGTTCCTGTAACTAGCCTGCTTTTTGAAGTAAATAATTTTTTTTTTGTTTGATGGATTCCTTATAATTATATTATTTTATTCATTGTTAATATTATTTATTTTGGAATGTATTGCAGATTATTTATGTCGTACTCCGTTTCTCGGTTAATACGGAATATTTCTTACTCGAACAGTTAGATTTAGCTGCATTATCACGAAAAGTGAGTATTATATATAGAAAAGAAAAAATAATCTTGTAACATTTTGATTTTGCTAAAATTAATTTATTTACGCGGTGTACGAACTTCGTTACGCCATTATTATATTTACCATTTTTATGTTACATTTTATAATCAATCAATACTGCCAATCATAGAAAACTTATTAATGCCATGCAAAACAATAATTTTTTCATGTTATGAAGTGAATGCATTATTGACAAGTTTATTTATTGTATTCATCACAGAAGAACATGGAAAGAAAAGTATAAGGTAATAATTACACATACCAATTAGATGAACCCTGCTTGCCATATAACGCATTCAAAATCTGGGATGTAAAGTATATCTTATTGATGGATGACATGCAGCTTTCGTTTATTATTTATTTTGACCAGAATTTATTTAATAAACTTGGTACTTCCGACAAATGTCGTAGTATTCGATTGTCTATTAATTAAAAAAATGAATATTCCGTATTATCCGTGTATCGAACTTCGATAAGGATATTCCGTATTATCCGTGAAGTGGGCTTATACATTTTTACATTCTTAAGCTTTGAAAAATGAGACCTTTCATAAAATTTTACGTTAGGAAATTTTTTAACCTCTTATAGTAGAGCATATGACATTTATGTAAATATTTTAACACATTATCTGGTAAAAGAGTATAATTTTAAATTAATTTTTATCAAACAGTTTACTTATATAGTTTATATTAATAGTTTAGCGACTGTATGGTTTAAATTTAAGTACCCGACTAAGAATACAAACAGTTTCCGCACGTGAAGTTTACATACAAAACTATTTTTTAATTAAATAAATGCCAATAGATGGCGCCACTTACGTTAACAGCTAGCATGAGGAGCATCGACTGGCACGCGTAAGTACTATTGGATTTGGGGGGCATACATTAATCACGTGAGCAGTTTTTCTTCCAATCTAGACCCCTCCCCCCCTTAGTGAGATAAATTTGGGCCACTTCGTATATTCTTTTCAAGTAACGTGAAATTGTTCTGGACCCCCCCCCCCTCCCTTTTGAGCTCACGTAATTAATGTACGCCCCCTTTGTAATATTGGTTATTTTATTAATTGACAATTTGTAATTTTGATTATTTTATTTATTGACGATAAAATGAATGTTTTTATTACTGGCAGTTGTGAATAATAACACCACGCGATAATAATAACATAATATGTAAAATCTTTTAACATCCCATTTTGTCAAACTTCTTATGGGCAAAGAAGTTTTAAATATAATGCAACAAAGCTGTTTGATTCTCTACCTCCTGAAATTAGAAACACGCAAACCAAAAGTACATTTAAAAGTAAAATCGTTGATTACCTTAAAAATAAACATATCCATCACAAGCATTTATTAACATACTTTCCTTTATGCCTACTGTGTGCATATATGTAACCATGTACCTATTGCAATCTTCTATTTATATATATGTAACATACTTGAATTGTTTATTTAAAGAATAAAAAAGATTTTATATCAACCTGTCTGTAACGGACGTGTTCGTACCCTCGTTTGTTTTTTCAGCAAAAGTCATCGTTGGCGGCATCCTCTACATTTAGTGGTCATTTCTTTGAAATTTCTTCCGAAATTTCTGGCCACTAAACTCGTAGTACCGTGCCGCCACCGACGATCTTTCACCGAAATATTTTAATTTTCATATTACCCTTTTTTATTATGTACAATGCCCCGGTGCAACGAATAAATACTTGCGTGCTAAGGTTGCCACCGGGAGACATTTTAACTTCATCATTTACAAATGTATAAATTGTTATTTTATTATGTTAAAACCCTACGAGCCAGACCTCCAGTCACTCCCTTTGCCTGCTTCGCCTGCGAGCCAGACCTGCCAAAGGCGCCAAACTTTAAAAAAAATATGTTTTTTCAAATAATTAAACTCACATGGACAATGAAATAAATATATATCATTCCAGAGTCCTGCCGGGCATTCAGGGAAAGAGAATTTAAGCCTAAACTAACTAACTAACTAACCATCACGCCGTTTCCCCGCAGGGGTAGGCAGAGAGGACGGACCGCCAAACAACTCGGTCTTGGCACACACTCTTTGCCTCACTCACATTCATACATCGTCTCATTTTAAAGTCTCGTCTTCAATTTAAGCCTCTAACCCTTAAACTCGCAATGCTAGGGAGTTTTTAGCGCAGAAAAAATATTTCCTTACAAAAAACCGTTTTTTTCCATTTCAAAAATCCAGGGACCTCGCAAGACGATGAAACAAACAGGTTTCAGTAGCTAGTCTTGCGAGGGACCTGGGAAAAATACTAGATTCTTTATTTAACTTCCCACAATTAGCCAAACATTAAAAAACCTAGCACAAATTGTAAACTTGCGTAAAAATTGCCACAAACTCACCAAACCAAAAATCTAGGGATAAAAAATAATACCCACACAAATATGTTAGAATTAAGATATGTACATGTATATACCAATTTTACCCTATATAATTATTTCTAATTCGCAATTTTAAGCGACCACTTTCACGGGCGGCACCGACAAAATAAGGTGTGACGGAAACGCCGCCCTATTTATACGTACGGGCAAGGTCAAACCTCCCACCACAAATTTATACCACGTGGTCACCTTTTACCCCAAATTTGGGTATAAAAGGACCCACATTTGTAACAATAAATCATGTTCATCTCTACTCAACAACTCGTCTCTTTTATTCTTCGGAAGTTTTCCTACAAATACCTACCTTTGGAAGTCTACCACCTGCTGCCTCCTGCTGAAGTTCTGCCTGAACGAGTACCTGGTGCCTACCGCTGCAGTCGGCCCTAACTCTGGGCACTGCCAAGGCACCGCTCGGGCAGAAACTAGGCGCATCCAGGACCATTACCACTGGATGTAGGGAGGCCAGCCAACTCTAATCACCATCATCAGCGTGTACCTCTGGAAGGCGTGCACGAGACCGGTCCCTTTTTTACAGTTCTTGTAAAGACGCTGATACGTCTGTTACACTGTCATTTTCATAATATTATTTAACCGCTTCTGTGCCAAGAGCGAGATTTCTCGCATTCTTGGCCGCGCCCAGCAGGCCGGCCATAGAAAAATAGCGAGTTATCTCGCTATTCTTTGAGCAAGATTTAATTTTTTTAAATTTTTTTTTTAAATTTTTTTTTTTTTAATTTTTTTTTTTCAAGATTTTTGCTAAGTCATTTAAATATCCTTTCAAGGTGTAATATGTTTTTAATTTATAAAAATAAGATTTAAAAATGATTTATTTTGATTAAAAATTCATGGCCTGCTGTTCACAGCTACACCCCTACATACTGGCATTTAAAAGGTTTTAAACAAAATCTTAGATAACCACTCTGTAAATTGCCATCTCAACACAGGCGTTTCACACCTAGTGAGATGGGCAATACGTCATTATTATAACCAAATGTATTATGAAAATAATTAAATAAATATATATACGTCATTGCCTGTTGCTGTTACTTTGTCCCGGTGACTAGTTGTCAATGGATCTCAGTGGATCCGAGGAACCGGCTATTTTTGGAACCAGTTACAGGGCCTAGCAGCAAAAACCTGCGGAAAGGGTTTTTTAACTGCTAGTTTTCAACAATTACGAAAATAAAATCAGCAGGCACACGGCGCTAAATTTTGCGGGAGCTCGGCGTTCCAATATGTAGTTAAGTAGGGCAGTTAAGGTGGGCTTATCCAGGCCACCTATAAAAACGTAACAATCAAATACGCGCAGTTTCACATTTATAATATTAGTATAGTTGTAGACTTAGGTCAAAATGTAGATTAGTACCTATTTAAATACATATTTGAATTTTTGCTATTAAAGGAATCTCCATAGTAACCTAAACAAATATCAAATGACAGCGCACGTCAAACAATTACTTAGCAACGCTTTGCTTTTCGTCCGGACAAAAAACGTATAATAAATAATTCCATAACGCCAGAGCTTATTCATAACGCCAGAGCTCACCAATATGTACAGCCTATATTACTAGCAAATAATGTAGCTTTCTATTAGTGAAAGAATTTTTAAAGTTCATTCAGTATTTATTGCGAGAAAGAGTAACAAACATCCAAACCTCCATACATCCATACATCCATACAAACTTTCTCCTTTATAATATTATTAATAGGAATAGGATAATCAATGACGTTATATAGAATAGATAGACTTGCCATAGTCTCACAAACTCAAGATATAATGTGGCAATTAATCAAAACTCTTTTGTTTTCAGCGAATTTCAATAATTTCTTAATTCAAAAGTTATTCGAGAAATCGAGTACTCTACAATTGTCTTGTTGTTGGCTTCCCATTTTGAGATTTCTATCCCGCGTCTAAAGTATGTAACGTCTTTGAGGATAATAGGATTATTAGACGAATGGACAAAAATATATCGTTCATAATTTTTTGTCATACTTGAGTCCCTTTAAAATGTCGTCACAAAATCATGTTTAATGGAAAGGGAAAGTAACGGATCCGTTCATCCATTTTTGAAAACATCCATCCGTTCTTTGAAAACAAAATATAACAATCGACTTAAGAAAATTTCTAAAATTTTCGGACGGGTGCATTCAGTCGAAGAAGCGTGGGTTTATAATGGGCTCTGCCAAGTCGGGCTGCGGAAGCAGTATTTCAGCGAAATTATGTTTTCGGTCTCCGCGTGTTTTAGCTCCAGTGAGTATTTGCGCATCCATTGCCCCATAATGATTTCCATTCAATTTGATCTGAATAGATCAGATGCGGGCCCATTGGCTGTTGGCCGGTGATTTGTGGGTCCGAGTCACCGCGGCACGAACAATCACGGCAACCCGCGGTCACACCAAATGCACCATAACTTAAGTAGGCCGGGCCGTTAAAACATGAATAATTTTATTGATTTTATTACAATATTTTTCCGAAAAAGCTTAAAAAGTTGCAGTGATAAATAATACAATAAATTCTACATTCCCCATAATTTTTTGGCAAAGTGATCAAGATTATGACTTACTAGTAAAAACATGAATTCAAATTCTCAAGACAAACCCAAAAATGACCCTCTAAAATCCTCACAAAATGAAGAAAAAAAATTGGCAAAAAAAAATTAATTGGGTTAAAAACTTTAAATAAATTTAGATAGCAAGGCAAAGGCATATCAAATGAATTTCAACAGCAAACACTGAATAGTAAAATAATTTCGTTCCTTTTTCCTTATTAATTAAGACAAAGTGTATATTTTACTAACATAACTGTCCTAGTATAATACAAAAAGAAGAAAGAAAAGAAAAAATATAAGATATCTCAAGTACACAAAACAAAAGAAAAATAATAAACATTAGCACAAAGTTAACGAAAGCAGTGATGAAGAAACAAAAATAGAAAACCTGATATTCAGTGACCTCATTAAAGTACTTACTTCTAAAGTGTTTAATTATTACAGTAGAGTAGAAGTATTTTTAAAATTTCAGCAGTATTAGCACAAAAGTTACCAATGTTGTGAAATCCTTTTATAACAGAATAAGGAACTCCAGTGAAAAATATTATGGCTTTAAAAAAATATGTTCATATAGACCAATAAACGCTGATTCTGAATATATAAGTTTTATTTCATAATATTAAACGTAGAGTTCTTAAAAAATTATTAAAAAGTGCATTTTTAAACCTCTCGTCAAAACACACTGTAAAGTTGGTATTACTGAATGGTTAGTGCTGACGTCACGCGTCACCAGTCATTGTATTGAAATCTTTGATTATGTAGGTATGACATAAGCCATCAGTATTAACAACATTTCATGTTATTCGTTATTTCATACTGTTTATAGAGATTTAGTCGTTGTGTTTATTGAAACAATATTTAAGCCTAAATTATTCAATATCAAAAATAGAGGGATCTCTATTAGTTTATCTCTATTATTTAAAATATTGACAAACTTCTGCACAAAAAAATAGTAATACTACTTCTAGGCATGAATGCTTCGAATAACGCTATTCAAAATGGCGGTACTTGATCAGCTGATTGCCCAATCCTATAGTAATTTTTCAGGAGTGATGACGTCACACGATTCACCATACATACGGTGGTCTTCCGGGGATCTTGAAAAATTAAAACTTTGACAATTATTTTAACTATTAAAACTAACTCTAAAAATAAAAATAAAAATGCAGTTGTTTAAGTTAGAAGGTCATTATTCATTTAAAAAAATATAAAAAATTGGACTGGAGTTCTCTATTGTGGCCTGAAACCGTAGTACAACTGCCATAATAATACGTGCTAGGAAACATTGATCTAATGGTAGGAATGTAAAAGTGAACCAACTTCAATATATCAGGGCTATCCAACTGATATTTTTGTTTAAAAACAAGATCAAAAAATTATCTTCTGCAATTACAATGAATTAAAAAATTGTTATCTGTTGATTCTAGAGGAATTCCAAGTTTAAAACCAATACATCTCAAATTTTTTTGTTGAACTCTGTCAGATATTAATGACTGTGATTATTAAAGACAGGTGACCAAACCGTAGAGTTATATTCTAGAATGCTTTCGAGAGGTGTAAACATAATTTATAATGTGTGAATATTTTTTAAATCGTTGGAAATCGTTACTATATAAAACTGAACGTTTTCATAGACCTGTTAGCGACACAAGTTATATGAGATACAAAGCAGAGTTTTTGTTCGAATTTAGTGCCTAGGTAAAGTATTTCAACCAACATTAAAAATTGAATATTTATATATTCTTGGTTGTTAAATTTTGTGGATTTTGTTTGGATGAATAATTATTCATTAATAATTCAATGAATAATTATAATGTACTTGCTGGTTCCCGGCATGCGTTGCTATGCCATTTAATAAAGAAATTGTTTCTCTCTGCACGTCTTTTCCCATTCGTACCGTTCCACTTCCGCCTCCCCTTCCTCTCCCGCGTTCTCACTCCTCCACCTTCCTTCTCCCCACATCACCCCCCCCCCTTCCCCCTTCCAAGTTCCCCTCCCCCTCCCGCATTCCATAAATTCAGTCTTGATACATTCAGTTTTCAAACAGTTCGCATGCCACCTATTTCAATTTTTTATACAAATTTTATAATGCCAGAGCTCACCAGTACTTTTATAAAAACTTTGTCCTGATAATAAATAATACAAAAAAAAAGAATTATCCAATTTGGTGCAGTCGTTCGGAAGTTATGCGCGTACAAACATTTCGACAATTCATTTTTTATATAGATAGATAGATAGATTATAGATTATTGGATGTTTAATTTTGTGGAACCTCATAACTTGGCATTTGTTACTATTTAGTTACCTGAACACCATTTCATGAAGTAATTGAGGTAGTATTGCAAGATTGAGTAATCGTACACATCAGGACCTAGAGCTTCATATTGTCGGCAAAAAGTATACATTTGAAATTGTTTAAAAAAATAGTGACCCATTCATTAATAGGATAATATGACAAAATAATAGGATAATATGCTAACATTCATGAAATATTGTTTTGTTCATTGGTCAGAGGTCCGTTTCAGTAAGCTTCCACAATATGGAATCCTAAATATTAGGTGTACATAGATTTTTGAAACATTTTTTCAAGAAATACAACAAAACTATAAATAATATGTTATGTTAACAAAAAAGACGCACATTGTCATCAACTTGTAACAAACTTGAAACAAATTTGCAGGAGTATGAATCCCTTGTTATCATTAGAGAATCGTTAGATAAACAGCAATGTGGAAGATTTGCACGAGTTTGAATCCCTTATTATCATTAGACAAACAGCAATGTGGCCGATTTGCATGAGTATGAATCCCTTATTATCATTAGAGTATCATTAGACAAACAGCAATATGGCAGATTTGCACGAGCATGAATCCCTTTTTATCATTAAAGAATCATTATACAAACAACAATGTGGTAGATTTGCATGAGTATCTATTAATCCCTTAGAAAATCATTAGACAAACAGCAATGTGAAAGATTTGCATGAGTATGAATCCCTAATTATCATTAGAGTATCATTAGAGAAACAGCAATGTGGAAGATTTGCAAGAGTTTGAATCCCTTATTATCACTAGACAAACAGCAATGTGGCAGATTTGCACGAGTACGAATCCCTTATTATCATTAGAGTATCATTAGATAAACAGCAACGCGGCACTTTTTTTTGCACGAGTATGAATCCCTTATTATCATAAGAGTATCATTACACAAACAACAATGTGGCAGTTTTGCATGAGTATTAATCCTTAATGCTGAATCAAAATCTGCTATTGACATTACTTTAAATTCCCCCCCAATAATTACTCGTACACTCGTTAACAACAATAAATAAAAATTTACTCAATAACTTTTTTTGGCTATTCGGATCTTATAGTCAAGGATATTATAGTCTCCAAACATGGCTATCGCCATTTCAAGCAACGTTTCAATTCTGAATGGTGGTCTTAAGCCAGGGCGATACTGAGAGTATCTTTCACTCTGGAACGTGCCGCAAAAAATTGTGAAATAACACAAATTATTAAAATAAAATTTATTTGCCCACGCCGGAATTCGATTCCGTGACCTTCGGATTTAGAGTCAAGAGTCTGTAATGTATGATTTTAAGGTAATATAAATTTTGTGTAGGTAGAACCTATACCTTTTGTCATCCGACCGCTGTCTTCTCAGAGCAAGTAGAACTCCATCGCAGGATAGTGGAGATAAGGATTTAGAGGTCATGCATATAAAAGACGCTTATTTTACTAGTGAAAATTAAAGTTATCTTTATTGCAGTTTGCAAGGGAAAATTGAACAAAGGAAATTTAAATAAAACATAAATACCTTGAGCAATTATTAACCGATGTAGAAAGAGAGAGTTAACCAATTACGTTTAATTTTAATACCGCACACGTCCCGTCGCCGTGACAGTCGTGACATTCCTCCAAAAGACGACAGCAATCCACAAGACACCGTCCAGCACGTCATCCAACGGCGTGTAGAAAATCTCGCCGGCCAAAGCAGAGCAAAGCCGCTTCATTCAAAGGGATTCCACCCAACAACCAGGCACAGCAGATATACACCCATCAGGCGGTGTGTAGAAAATCTCGCCGGCCAAAGCAGAGCCAAGCCGCTTCATTCAAAGGGATTCCACCCAACAACCAGGCACAGCAGATATACACCCATCAGGTGGTGTGTAGAAAATCTCGCCGGCCAAAGCAGAGCAAAGCCGCTTCAATACATCCCCCGTTGATTACAGATTAAAATTCACTTCCGCACGCGGTTCAAGCAATCACTCGGCATCCGGCGAGAAATTAAATAAACTAAACAGGCTTATATGCCATTTGAGTCGTCACACGCTCACAGAAAGAAAAAATAAACTCATTCTAGGCTACATCGCACTAGAATTTTTGATAACAAAAAAACTCTCCTCCATAATCTCCTCTCGCCTCGAAAAATTACGTGATATCCCCCGCCATGTTTCCTCGAATGACGTTTCCGGTCCCCTTGCAGTTTGGCCAACCAACAAAGTTAAAAAAAAAAGAAAAAATAAATAAAGCATAGACAATAAACAGTACCTATTTTGAGCAGTACCTGCTCACGAAATAGATATGTTACAAGTCTTACCCCTAGACCATGTCAGCCGTGAAATTGTAGTATTGTTCATAGGTGCATTTTTTTTACTTTTGATAGAATGACAGAGTAATTGGTTTGTATTACTTGCTTATTTACGATGATAGGAAATGTATAATTATCTTTTATTGTGTTATTGTTCTTTTTCACTATTTGTAATTTTCAACTTTTGTATTTTCAAAACGTGTTTCCGATAAAGGGGTTTTTCCCAGCCTACTTTGCAGCCAGCCTACCATGCGACTGCATCCATAACACCTACCATCACCACCCCACTGGCATTTCCACTAGCCCATTACCGTATCCAGCGCCGCTATCGTCATTCCCGTACCCAGCGAATGAAGGGATGCAGGGTATAGAGAGTGGATGTATGCACCGATTGTCTTGGTTGAATGGGATATTCATGGCTCTGTAAGCTCAATTCTCTTGTCCACTGCACAATGGCGCACTTACGTCAACACATTATTTATCTTCGGGCTGATAAAGATATTCATTATGGATAGATACAATGCTAAATCGGTAAAAGGAAATGAAATTACACCTACGTTACAAAATAACAACTGTAAAAATATGCATGTGAATCCGTTCACTGAGCTGTAGAAAAAAACCATCGATATGTTTTCACGGTGCCATGCCAACTCAGATTCAAGTCAACTGAACACCTCTTTTAAAAGTCATTAACTACGAAAAAAATAATTTTAAAATAGCCCATAACACTAACATATTTTACCAATTTTAATGACTTTTCAAATGAGGTTCTCAGTTCTGATTTCATTCTGGGTTGTCCGGTCACCATTTTCACATGGTCGTTAATAGGCATACGAAGTTATGATTAATTCTTTTCAAAATATGTGTTTCAGGAGGAATTCTCAATTCTTAATTTGGGAGGAGGGTAAGGGTACCGCCGCCGCCGCCCCAGTCACCATTAAATGGATAACCAACACGCCTGCCGTAGGGCACCCCAAATAGTTGGCTACGTTTGGTTTCCAGGTTCATGGGGTGAGATTTGCATGGCGAGCCGGATCGGGAGAGCCTGAGGTTGTGGGAGACCTGAGGGAGACCTCTCCAGCAGGGCTCTCTAGACCCAACGCCTTAACCGCAGTGTGAGGGATGGATTCACACGTCCGTCACTCCTGGACACATTAACCCTCGGATTCCTACCCACCCCTCATATATTTTTACTTCCCAGATCTTCCTCTCTTTAGATGTCCGTCACTCCTGGACACATTAACCCCCAGATTCCTACCCACCCCTTATATATGTTTACTTCCCAGATCTTCCTCTCCTTCCTTTCTTTAAAAAGACCCTCCACGCAACATCCCCAAAGATGACAACTAAAAAAAAAAACAAATCAAATTGGGATGCGGGTATGAGTACCGCCTCCCGGGGAATCATTTATTGGATAACAAACACTCTGTCATGGGTGATCCCAAGTAGTTCGATACGTTTGGTGACTTAGCAAGGGTTTCAGGGCTCATGGGGCGAAGTTAGCCCGGGTCTTGGCGGTAAATGCGTCTTCTCATCTACTGTGTGGCGGGCCGGATTTGGAGAAACTGTTTGATGGAGACCTTACCTTACCTTTACAGCGGGGCTCTCTCAACCCGTCGTCTTACACTGCTGTCGGAGGGAAGAATTCATACGTCCGTCACACCCACACGCTGGACACGATGACCCCCGTTTCCTACCCATCACTCATACCTTTTACTTCCCAGATCTTCCTTTCCTTACTTTCCTTAAAAAAATCACTCTTCGTAGCATATCCAAAAACGATACAGACCCTGAGGAAAAATTATTTTCCTCACGGCCTCTTGCTTTAAGCTACCGTAAAATAAATCAACAAAAAATTTCCCGTCTAAATATATTATTATCTTTTTTAGTTATTTGTTTTTGGGGTGTTATACCGTGTTGCGCTACCTCCCTCTTTAGCCAACGTTTCGGACAGCGTTACAGTGTCCATCATCAGGGCAGATGTGTAATTGTCAGTGGTGAAATGTGTGCTTATGTACTTATATTACTTGGTATCGCTTCCAAGTTAGTACGAATATCTACAGCTCAAACTGCTGACTAATATCTATGAGAACCAAAGTTTTGACGAATATCTACAACACTGGCAGAGGTTGGATTTGCAATTATGTATAACATATTGGAATAACGTAATATTGCGTATACAGTTTAAAAAACTTAATTTATGTATGTATGTATGTAAAAATCCATAATATCGGACTATTGGACACATTTAGCTGAATATCAAGGATTTGGGTTTTTGTTTTAACAGCTTTATTTATTTCGAGTGCTTCTAAATTATTTAGTCTGTTACCATGACCATTTCTATGTCAGTCAGGTTAGGTTAGGTCAGGTTAGGTTAGGTTAGGTTAGGTTAGGTTAGGTTGGGTTAGATTAGGTTAGGTTGTGGTGCCGTGTGTTTCGAAATAAATAAACATCTTTGTATTACGACCTCCATGTTTGTTCAATAAATTATTGTAATTAGTAATTACGTAATTGAAGTAATTTACGCTTTTCCGTACAACCTCTTGCTCAGCTGCCCTCTGTAGATATTAGTCCAACCTACGCTCTGTAGATATTAGTCAACACTGGGACCGTCATAGATATTCGTCCGACCTTAGCTCTGTAGAAATTAGTCAACACTCTGAAGTTCGTAGATATTAGTCCAACATATATGAGCTGTCGATATTCGTCCGACATACAGACTGTAGATATTAGTATCTGGAGTCCTAACAATTACACATCCTTCCCTGATGATGGACACTGTAACGCTTTCCGAAACATTGTCTAAAGAAGGAGGTAGCGCAACACGTCATAACACCCCAAAAACAAATAATGAAAATACTTTTGGCCGTGAAAATCTAAAAACGTATCATATTATTACAGTCTGATAGGTAGGTACTTGTCATACGGATTTTTTTTATTTCTTTTTTTGTGGCAAATATGATAAAAAAAGTTTTAGATCGTAGTGGTTAGTTGATGATTTATTTAACATATTTACTTTTGTATAAAACATTGTGAACTATACGACAACTATATGGTCAACTATGTGGACTACAACGGATGTAGTACATCTTCTCTTATTCTATTTGTTCCGGAAAATTACCTTCTTCATCACAATGATACACTTCTGATAAAATACATCTATTGTCTCTCTTTTTCTAATTACGTGAGACCTCCGCCCGGAGCGCTGAGCCCTATGTAAACCTAATGCCATCATAAGCAAATCAATTTTCAATAATCACTTTCTATAATATGATGATAAACACGAAAGGTCTCGTATTTCAAAATGTGACCATTGAAAATTTCCAACTGCCTTTTTCAAAATAATTTCCCTCAGGGCGGAGGGTTTTTTAAGGAAGGAAGGAAAGGAAGGATAGAAAGTTCTGAAAAGGAAAAACTTATGAGGGGTGTGTAGGAATCTGGGGGTCAGTGTGTCCCGGAGTGACGAATGTTTGAATTAATCTCTCCCACTGGGGTGCAAGACAATGGGTTGAGAAAGTCCAGTGGGTTGAGAGGTCAAAAGACCTCCTCAACAAGTCTTTCCCGATCCGGCCTGAAATGCATCCGCGCCATCAAGAACTGGACAAACCTCACCTCGTGAACCCGGGCACTCCTGCTAAGTCACCAAACGTAGTATAAGTCGTATAGGAAGTCAAGGGCTTAATGTCATTGAAAATTCAAGTAGTTACGTGCATGAAATATTGATGTTACACTAAAGTACATCGTTAAAGCTCTAAATAAGATACAATTCGTAGATTAGATTTGTTTATTTATTTTTTTTTTACATGAGCTCCACTCAGGAGGCCCTGAGGAAAATAATTTCCCTCAGGGCTTATGTCATCTTTGGGGATGCTGTGTGGAGGGTTTTTTTAAGGAAAGGAAGGAGAGGAGAGTTCTGGGAAGGAAAAGGTTTTAAGGGGTGGGTAGGATGGGGGTTCAGTACGTCCTGGTCATCCGCCTCCAAGACCTAGACAAACCTCACCCCATGAACCCGGGCACCCCTGCTAAATCACCAAACGTAGCGAACCATTTGGGGTGACCTATGGCAGAGGTGTTGGTTATCCAATAAAGTTTCCCGGGGCGGCGGTACCCATTCCCGCCTCCCAAATTATTAGTAATATCGAAGGAACTTCAATGCTTTCAAAGTTGAGAACAATCAAATTATTCAAAATGTGGTTGTAGGTACCAAAACAAATTCGAATTCGTTGGTAATTAAGGCTTCTTTCAAATATTGACTCAGCTTGACTAAAATAATTTAAAACGAAGGGATATCAATTGTTTAAAAATAACCAATATTTCATGAAGTGCTTAAAAGCATAAAAGTGTTCTGGGAAAATATGTTGTGACTCAGTACAAATTCGGAATGCGGGGGCTTAAACAAAATTGGTAAACACGGAAACGGGGAAATGAAAAGGTACTAAAAAAGTAATCAAGCACTAATTAAAAAAAAAACTTCGCTCACCTGAAATCGCTCATCGTTTGTGAAGGTGAAGACTCCAGAAGACAGAATGTGCCAATCCCTCCTGCGCACCCAGGAGACTTGCTGCGGAATTGAAAGCAAAGAGAAAGATTACACAAAGCCTCAAACTCAAAGATGGGACATTTTCCCAGAACCGTGAAACAAGCGGAGCGCAAGATGTTTTTTTAAACCTGGCTTTATTTAGACAAGTTAGTTTAATCAGTTCTACAACCGGCGGTAATTATAAAGACGTTCCTTAGAAAATGGAACGAATAAAACTGCCGTTGTTTTAAAAAGTAGGAAACAGAAAGGCAGAGGCAGCTCATTCAATTCGCCTGTTCCTAAAGAAATTCTGTTGAATGCTTGACCTTATTTAAAGCTACAGAATATTATTTTCTCAGTTTTACTTTGAAAGAAATTAATTTAGTTAGATTCAACCATAAAACTTTCATCTTATAGATGGGGCAGTTCAAATAAAAACATACTAAATCCACGAATTAAAACTAAAAAAGCCACAATGAAAATTATACTGAAAGTTCCCGTAAGAACTAGCACTGACGAAATCTTCAATAATCTTAACATCATGTCAATTAAAAAACTATATTCTAAAACTATACTCATTTACATTTATAAGTACAAAACCCAGAAATAACAACTAACACGTACATTAGAAACTTTAGATCTCATAGTCAAAAACATATCCAACAAGTAACTATTAACACAATATTTGGGCAAAAAAGCTTGTTATACTATGGCATTAAACTCTACAATAAAATACCACTCTCACTCAAAAATCTCAACATTATATCATTTAAATCTCGAATAAAAAGCTGGATACTAAATATAGGGAGATCAGAAATAGAAAATATACTGATATCGAATACAGACTAAAACCGAATCTAGTGAACTGAATTATAAAAAACCACTATCTTATTTACTTTATAATTATTTAAAAAAAATACTACATGATATATGTTTATAACTAATTCATATTAATTTCTTATAATCAAATTGTAATATGTAAATGAAATCTTCACCACGGGAGATTCCAGTGAGGATATCATTATCTCTACATATTACTAGAGATAATGATATCCTAATTTCTTATAATCAAATTGTAATATGTAAATGAAATCTTCAGCACGGGAGATCCCAGTGAGGATATCATTATCTCTACATATTACTAAGAAAGGAAGACAATGAATCATTATTATTATATTTTATAAATTAATAAACAACATAAAAAACACAACATGGGAAGAAAAATGTATGAATTTCAATTACAAAGTTCTGTACTTATTTGTGTTTTCGTACGACAACTCTCTAACTTACAAAGGCTTTGTTAAATTGTTTCAATAAATAGAACAATTTGCAATGGAGACCTACAAAATAAACAAGAAATACCTAAACCTTTTTCCTTCGCAAATAAATTCTTTGTCATTATTTGATGAAGGTTCGTGTTATTTGGTGTTAATTACGTAGTGAATTAAGATAAATGTAGGTTATATTTGTATAAGGACGAAGGAATTAGGTATCCGATTAAACAGTGGGATATTCGTAATGGATTTATTGGAAAATTTACAGCAAATTAATAAATTTCTTTCTCGGGACCAAAACATTACTTAGGTAGGTAATGTCGCTTGAAATGAAGAAAATGTTTAAATAGTGCTCATTTTACATACTGGAACATTATTTATAGCTTTTTGTGGTTATTTTAAGTAAACTTCAGTGACCTAATCACCGTATAATATGACTGTGAGCTCGAAAATACGATCTCATAATATATGTACATAATTAATAACTTTGTAATGGAACATTATTAAATGGACTGTAACGTAGCGTTCATCACTTTATTTCATGACAAAATGCCAAAACTATTGGGCACAACTTGCTTGTCAGAGTAGATATAAAACCAATTTGTGCAAATTTATATTAAATAAACTTTACTCGTACCTCAGGGTGAAAGGTACTCCAAGTATCGCTCTAATTTCAGAGAAACATTAAAATTAAAATATTTGCTAAATGGTTTAAACCTTCGCAAGGCTTTGAGAGAATGGCCACCACACTACATTTCCATTTATGGTCGCCTCCTTTCTACCAATCCCATGTTGAAAGAATCGAAACAATTAAAAAAGAATTAAAACACATAAATTATAAACAAAACTTACACTTTTCAAATTTCACCGAATCTATTAACTTTCACAACTTCAACTCCCTTAAGAGGGCATTACCAGAGAAAACCAGAAATATGTCATTTTCGAATCAGATTTTAGACGTATTGGCTCTTTTCCACAAAAAATTATAAATGGATTTTGCAAGATTGTTTTTTTATCTAGCATTGGCATGTAATAAATTTTGAGAATTTATTTAATTTTTAGTATAATAAGGTTATTCCATAGGTCGTTGGCAGATTTGTTAAATTTTCAAAAAAGATTTTGTATTATACCACACCCATTTCAAATAATATAATCACGCGGTAATATAAATCAATACATTATCTAGCAAACGCATGTTTTAGAATTTTAATTTTAGTTTCAATAAAATCATTAAAAAATATGTACGTACATGTGTTTCTTGACGAAAATTGGTCCATTTGTGTATTTATTTGCGCACTTACAAACTAATATATTTCAGATTGTTTTAACATTCTTATTAAATTTAGACATTGTTGAAAAATGATAAATACTTATAATCAAAAAATAACTTCAAAAAGTACATTATTTTAATAGTTTTATCATCACGCCTTTCAGCATTTTTGGATGAAGGTATAAATTAAAGCTAATTTGGGTTGAAATAAATTCGATATTGAGTTATAATTTTAAAAAGCTGGTACGGAGAATAATTAATCTTTCTCATTGTAACCGCCCTGCGCGATCGTAAGAACAACTTTCGACGAAATGTTGATTTTCGTCCGCTGGCTGGTTAAACGCTCTTAATACACGACGTTTAATTTTTGACCAAACCTTGTTATTTAAAATTCTGAATAACGGCCTGGACTCACCAGAGCTTACCAACTTAATAAAAATTCATACAAAATCATTAAGACAATCCAATTTATTTCATTTGCCCACATGTAGAACTTGCACAAGAAAAAAACCCCGATTCGACATTTACAATTGAGACATTTTAAACATTAACCCTTCAAAAATACCAAATAGAAGTAACGCGTACGATCGAAAATTAATACAAGAGTGTGGAATGTATCGGGAGCATCTCCTATCCTTATCCTATATAACTCTTCTCCTCACCTAAAATTAATCTTAAGATATAATAAAACTCCATCTACAAGTAACTTCAACATAGGAGACCTTTTTGGCTTGACTTAATTGAACTCTGTATATAATGGATCTCTATATTTTATACGAGTATAATACTTACTATTTGTCCCTTACAAATAAATAAATAAATCATTTGTAAACGTACTGAAGCAGTATCCTTACCACAAAATGTCACAATGTGCAGCTACCTACCATAGATTATATCAACGGTCGAAAAGTGTGGGGGATGTTAAAATACTTTGGGAGTGACAGCTGTAAATAACTTTGCATGATCTGCACGAGATAATATTGCGAATTTGTTGGATTTTGAAGGAAGTGTTGTCCAGAATGTCTTGCAAAATATCCGATAAATATTTTTCATTGGGTAATTTGTAACGCTTTTAAGTTAATCTCTTAGCGAAAGTCTAATTATATATTTATAATTACTTTCAAAAGTACGTAACTGCAGTGTTGTTTATTTTAATCAAATATTTTTTTTACAATGTGTACAAATGCTAACCGGGCTATGGGAGATTATTTACCACTTCATTTTCCAAAAAGCGGGGAAAATGAAAATAAGGATAAACAGATTTACTTCTCATCATCGAACTTTAAAACCGTATAAAAATGTGTAGATAATAGGCCACTAGCATGGATTTCATAACGACTTGAAAAAAATCGTGTGGATATATTTTTTTACCAAGATTACGAAAATGTTACTAAGAATTTTTAGAAATGAATATTTTTTTTTTTTTTAAATGAATAAAACCATTATTTGGGCTCATGATGTCACTACATGAAAGTGTACCGTCTCTGATAATGTTATATTAATTTAGTAAAATTCCACACTGTTTTATTTATTTTTATATGGCAACACTTTGATACCAGACGAATTTTTGAATTTGACATTTAACATTCACTAGATTTATTATTTGTTCTCTGCGAACTTATCACTTGGTTTGACGTTTTGACAGATGTTGCGAAGAGAACCCAGTACATTTTACGCCTTCTGTACCTGTTATAGAGGTATAATAGTCATGGTGCTGATTTTAACAAAATCACATTTCATAATATTCTTATTATTGTTATAATTCACAAGCACAAGTATATTACATTGGATTTAGTCATATATATATATATACGTTGAACATTATAATGATTATGATCAATAAGAAGGATTAAGGAAAAAAATATTTATGAGATTATTTTTTTGGCATGCTTCGCTATTCTCCTGTGCCATTCGTGTGGAAAACGTTCTTTTTTTTAAAAATGATTTTCGGCAATCTAATTATCGTTTTTTCGCACCCATAAAATGATGTCCCGTCTTTCCGGTTTGTAAAAAATTGTCTGATTATTTGGATTGAAATTTTCAAAAAATCGCCAGGGTTTCAATAATACGATTAAAAAAAATACAGAATGTCTTAAAACCGAAAAAAAAAATTTAAAAAATGTGATGCAAGTGGCTTATTCCTCTATCAAATTTAATGATTGCTCAAGCAAATTAACGGATCTGAATAGCCACGTGAATTCCAATTTTCTTTTTCACATATTTTATATCTTTCAGTTTGGCAAAGTTTCCTGAATCGTGGATGCAAACAGTCACATTGAGTCCATCCACTCTGAACTCGCGTACATCTCGTTGAAAATGTATCTTTTTGTATTTCATTTCGAGATTTCTATGAACTTCGACCATCACGACATTTCTCCCAAGAGTGAATGGAGATGAAACGTCAAAGAACTCTGCCTCGGAATACGAATCCTTCATATTTACATTCTTGAATTGTCTTTAACAAACTCCTCCTTTTACAGTTTGACGACCCAATCAGAGTAGAAATTAGTTTATTTTTTAAATTTAATTAATATTAAATTTGATAATGTTATTATTTTTCTTACAGCTGTTTCAGTTTACAAGACCATTTTCAAACTGTGGTTGAAACACATTGAGACGACATATTTATATGAATCTAAAAGTCAATTTTGGAAGTGTCTAAATGGATTTATTACCGGTTAAACCAATTTGCTGAGAATTTAAGTACAGGCAGTAGATACTCCATTGTATGGGAGATCTGTTTTCTCCCACCAAGTGTTAAAAGGTTTCCTTAATTGTTTAATAATATAGAGCACTTAAAATAGTCATAGCAGTAAAGTAATTATTGAACAATTATAGAAACCTTTTAACACTTGGGTCACTGCCGGATCTGCCCTGATGATGGACACTGCAACGATGTCCGAAACATTGGCTAAAGAAGGAGGTAGCGCAACACGGTATAACACCCCAAAAACATATAACGAAAATACTTTTGGGCATGAAAATCTTAAAACTTATCATACTACATATTATTTTAAAATAATAAATTGTGAAATAACACAAATTAATCAAATAAAATTTATTTGCCACGCCAGGATTCGATCCCGCGACCTTCGGATTGCGAGTCAAGAGCCTTACCGCTGGACTACGCCGGCCGTCAGTTCTACGAACTAAACACAAATATACAATTAATAAGAAACTAGTTTACCTGTTGATCATGCCGTGTAAACCTAACTAATCATAAATATATTCCCCTGATTTTAGAATTAATCTTTTACATTATAAAATTATTTAGGTAAGTATTTGTGTGAGCGGGGTGAGTAAAATATATGGCTTAGACCTGCGAGGCGCCCGCTAGCCGGCTGTTAACTGCTAGTTAGAGATTAGAACAACAGAACGAAAATTCGGCGCCCTCGGCCCTAACGCACCATCGCCATTATTTATTACTTACCCTCTGCAGAAGAGAGAGTGGAGGGTGATGGGCGGAGGGCGGAGGCGATGGGCGCGGGCGGCGAGAAGTGGCCTGTCCGGAAAGAACGAACTACGAATATGCCTTAATGGCCGGGGATTCAAGTTGCTTGTTAGGCAGTCATGAAAAATGGGACATTTCATCGTGCAATGCCGGCGAGGCGGACGCTTTCAGTTTGAATGGCAAGCCGTGTTCGGTAATATCGCGCGGCATTTCGATCTCCAAAGGCAAATCCGGCCAATATTGAATTTCCATGAATGCAGCAGCGAGCAGCTAGCTCTAGCGACCGGCGTCGGAGGGTGGATTTATGCAAAATTGTAAAACTGATTGGTGCTTTAGATTTAAGACGAGGTGTCTTCAACAGACGAGCTGAAAGGCTTTCTTACTTGAAGTAGATCCATCTCAAATGAAATTTCACTTCTCTGCAATTTGATCTACATCTTATTAATTATTTATGATATTTTTGTGAAGATTATATATATCTACCTACCAAAATATATATTTTTTAATTTTATTAGAAAACTACCCTTACCTCTCTGATATATAGTTTATAACTTGTTATATCATGTCACCTAACCAATCCTCTCTGATGTAGAATATACAACTTGTTATTTTTAGTAAATACCTACGTCGGATGGCATGCCAGACAACCGTGCATCCCTTTATTCACTTTTACATTAATTATTTCATTCAAATGAATATACAGTTTAATTCACGTGCTCTCCCGTGCTACTTTCTTTCTGACCCTGCCAAGTTTCGAGTTGATCTAACTTAATCGTTTTTGTGTTCAATTCGTGGAGCTCCGTTTTAATTTTTTTAAATTCAATTAAAATTAAATTTGATAACATTATTTTCGAGTTCTGCAAGTATTTTAGTATGTATTTTTATTACAGCTGTTTCGGTTTACAAGACCATTTTCAAAGTGATCTGACTGAGTTTGAAAATGGTCTTGTAAACCGAAACAGCTTAAAATACTTGCAGAACTCGATAATAATATTATCAATTTTAATTAAAATTTTAAAAAATTTACTTAATCTTACTTAACCTTCTTGAAAACAAACCTTGTAACCTGATGTATCCGGTTTGGTTTCGTAAAGTGACACTAAGGTTTTATCACTCATTTTAATCAATAATGAATAGGCGCTTTTCCAAAGAAGGGTTTTTTTTAACAATTTAGAAATATCATTTATTAACTAACTTCCCTAAACTTGTTGTGAAAAATTAGATGATGCTTTTATGGGCAAGTATCCAGATTTTATTTAACTAAACTTATTCAAGATGGATTAAGATTTTGAAAATCTTTGAAATCAAACGAAAAATACTAAGTTTTCAGCCTTAAAACACACATTTCTTAAAGTTTTATCTGAGATTTTCAGAAAAGGCGATTACAACATTTTTTATCGTTCTTGGTTCAAGGCTTGCAAGGCCCGATTATGACTCAAATTTCAAAGAGTTAATTTCGATCAATATTAGGAAAACTTTAGAAATGTGCAATTAACCTTTGTCTTCATCTTTCTCCGTCGTTAATAATGAGAAAGTCCATGGAAATGAAAATATTTTTCTTCCAAACAATTTTTCAAATCATACATAGGTATACCGTTATATTTTTCAAGGTGGGTCATTAAAATATTAGCATTATAGTATGAGTTAAAAATCACAGATTTGATTATGAAATCTACTTGCGCGGACAGACAAATCCAGATCAGTACAATTCCTTTGTGACTTTATTAAAATTAAATAGTTATAAATACATTGGGAATTCATATGTCAAATATTGCTTTATAAATGTGTAAATTCTGACTATGCAATTGTAAATGTTCTCTAAAATGGCCCGGAAAGAATCTCCTACTTGTGATCTCACTAAAGAAAACAAATCCAAAACTCCAAATTGACCTTGAAAAAAATCACATCTTTGCGATTCTTTTAAAGACATAAAGAAACCATCCCTTAATTATATACAATTCTTAATGTTCTCAAAAGTTGTCTTGACAGAAGCAAATTCCCGTGATATCTTGAACGAAACCATTCCTTTGTTATGAATATTATGAACTAAATATACAATTTGGGTGTCCTGAAACGGGTATTCTGCCCAGTTGGACAGACAAATAATCACATTGTAATGTATTGTAATATATATGCATATGTAAATAAATAAATAATTAAAAACTTTGAAACCTGCACAAGTAGTTGGTTGTCAACCATACACAACTACTTAGTTTTCACAATGAAAGAAATATTTAAACAAAAAACAGATGACGCAGTCTTCACTTGTTCCGGTACTATTTTTAAAAATAAATAATTTAACATTTTAAAAATTAATATTTTAACACTGCACAGTGCACATTTCTCTAAACTGACTAGTGGCTATATCTCTGATCCATTGTAGCCTTTTTTAGCAGTTTTAGAACAAGCCATTTCGGTGTCTCTTGCTAATCCCAAGAGTGCGTCAATTACCATTCTTGTGTATTTAATTATTTTTCGAACAAACAAAACAAACATATTCTAATGCCTAACAAATATTTTTGTTTATATATATAATGGCTTATATATGTTAATCACTCAATGGTGGAGATAATTAATTGAATTTCAATGGGATTTGCGTAACCAATTCAATACAATTGGTTCCGAATATTGGTGCTAGAACGCCGATGGAAAAAATGTATTATTTGACAAAAAATTTACACCCCATTAAAAAGATAAAGTTGACATAGAATAAAGTTATCAAAGGCCCAGCAAGGTAAAGTAGACATTAGGACAAGGCCATAATGAAATAACGCTTTTAACACCACCATATTCCAGTTTATTTGTTTTACTTAACCGAATTATTGTCACATTAGCTTGAAATATTCGACACAACTTCCTGTTATTTTCACCGAAATGGAATTCGTGCAGCCGTTTCTAAACAGTTAATTTAAATTTAAAGCTTATGAGACCCCTTTGGCGCAGATCGCATATGTGCCCTTATTATACAGCGCACAGCGCACAGCACACAGCACACAGCACGACACGCGGCGTATAGCACACACCGTACAACATACAACCTACTCTACACACACACAGAACACACGCCGCGACGCCGAGCCGGGGAAACCAAATTACCGCCGCGAGAACGACGCTTTTTGTGACTTTAATGAGTAACACGATGTAAACAGTAAACATGTGTGAGAACCCGCCGTAGTACAGTTTCCTTATCGTTAAAAAACACAATATTTCGGTATGTTTCTGCCGAGATATTATTATTTACCGATGGATTAGAAAGTACTTAGTCGCTGATTTCATTAAAACACAATATTACAGTATGTTTCTGCCGAGATACTATTATATATCGATAGATTAGCAGGTCCTTAGTCACTGGTGTCATTAAAAACCAATATAACGACATGTTTCTGCAGAGATATTATTATTTACCGACGGATTAGCAGGTACTTAGTCACTGGTTTCATTAAGAAATGCAATATTACGGTATGTTTCTGCCGAGATATTATTATTTACCAATGGATTAAAAGGTACTTAGTCACTGATTTCATTAAAACACAATATAACAGTATGTTTCTGCCTAGATACTATTATATACCGATAGATTAGCAGGTCCTTTGTCACTGATGTCATTAAAAACCAATAGAACGGCATGTTTCTGCAGAGATATTATTATTTACCGACGGATTAGCAGGTACTTAGTCACTGGTTTCATTAAAAAATGCAATATTACGGTATGTTTCTGCCGAGATATTATTATTTACCAATGTATTAAAAGGTACTTAGTCACTGATTTCATTAAAACACAATATTACTTCATGTTTTTGCCGAGATATTATTATTTACCGATGGATTAGCAGGTACTTTGTCACTGATTTCATTTAAACACAATATTACAGCATGTTTCTGCCGAGATAGTATTATTTACCGACGGATTAGCAGGTACTTAATCACTGATTTCATAAGTATCCAATTATCGTGACATTAAATCTTGTATAATACTACTCGCGGATGAACATTAAACACTGATTCGATGATTCCGACTTAGGTTATTCTATTATTGAATTGTGACAAGGTGAAAGGAGGCTTTTGGTTTATATTACTTAATCAAATACAAATTAAGGGTGATATCTGATATATTTTAACATTATGGTAGCCTATTGATACAATAATAATAATATTTTTGGACGGCGTTATTTGATTTTTTAATAATTCCCAGTAACAATTGGTTGCTTTTCTCGTTTGTTACAGCTTTAAAAATAGTTTTGTTAGGCTAATTAAAAATTCGTATAAACATCATATTTAGGTAAATGACATATTATTTATGGTTCCATGACAGTTGATCCGGCGACGTTTGGTCCGGCGACAGTTGGTCCGGCGACATTTGATCAGGCCGATATTTGATCCAGCCGACACTTGATCCGACGGACAGTTGATCCGGCGGACATTTGATCCGGTGACAATTGATCCGGCCTGATCCTTTAGAAGATTTTTTCTTCAAGTAAGTATGCAAAGAGGATATACGGCCGTACAACCAAAGTCGATGTACTTATATCTCAAGGCATCTTGAGTGAAAATCCGCTGTAAAAATATTTTTACTAACAATAATTTAGATTCTCCGAAAAAGCATGCGGCAATACAAAATACGACATACTTATACGTGCAGTCAGTTTAACAAAAAAACCGTAAAAGATTCCTACTTGTGCGAATAGCCAGGTACGTTTTTCATATCTCCTTCCCCTTCCCACTACCCTCAGTATCACACCATACCAAAATTGGGGATACCATTGGCACTCACTGGGTCGAGACGGTTGAGAGCAGTTGGGACTCTAGTGTAATTATCAGATAAAAAAGTTATACGCAAGTAGGAATCTTTTACGTTTTTTTTTTGTTAAACTGACTGCACGTATAAGTATGTCGTATTTTGTATTGCCGCATGCTTCTTCGGAGAGTCGAAATTATTGTTAGTAAAAATATTTTTACAGCGGATTTTTACTCAAGATGCCTTCAGATATAAGTACATCGACTTTGGTTGTACGGCCGTATATCCTCTTTACATACTTACTTGAAAAAAAAAACTTCTAAAGGATCAGGCCGGATCAATTGTCGCCGGATCAAATGTCTGCCGGATCAACTGTCCGCCGGATCAAGTGTCGACCGGATCAAATGTCGGCCGGATCAAATGTCGCCGGACCAACTCTCGCCGGACCAAATGTCACCGGATTAAATGTCGGGTCACCATTATTTATAATATGCAAATAGGTGACCAACGAGCCTTTAACCGAGGATTAAGCTTTAAATAGTTGTGCAGAATGGGAAATACTCAGTATTACCCTGATGTAAGACCACCATTCAGAATCGTTGCTTGAAATGGCTTTAGTCGTATTTGGTGATTAAATTTGAATAACTAGATATTTCTTCACCTTCTTCTACATCTACTTCTCCCCACATACCTTCAGCTTCACAACGTACCCCGATTGGGGATGCCACAGGCTCACTGGCTACAGGCGGTTGGGAGCATTTGAGACACTTGTGCAGTATTCTTAAAAAATACACAATTTACTTAGGATATGCAGTTAAATTATTTTTAAAATCTCACATTTGAATGTATATGTGATCAATAAAGGGGATGCAATACCATAATATTCAAATTGTCGGTAAAAATAGTTGAAACTTGTTTGAACACCCGTCTTACCTAGTCCTACCATACAGGACACAGCTACATAAGCAAGAATCACTTTAAAATGATTTTTCTGTAGGTATGCGAGTTGGCTGAGAAGTAGTAGGTTTGGGGTTTGGGTAATAGATATATTTACGAACTGACTAAAAAATCCCGCTCCGTGGCTGTCAACCAGTCTAATCGTTTCCACTAATGTAATGGATGATGTTTGCGAATGATGGTCATTTTAAGTGAATGTAAAAATTATTTCATTTATTCGAATTCTTTTGAAAATTTTAATAAATGAAAATTAAAACTTTGGAAGTAAATTACTTACTCATTTTTTTAATTCTTTTTGTCTGATGTTCGTAAATATTATCACGCATGCCCGTTGTTTGACTTTTAATTCAATTTGGGATTCGGGTATAGGTACCGAACTATTTATTGGACTAGGCCCTGCGGGCGGCTTTTGGTTCGGTTTGGCCTAGTTTAAGTGTTGGTGACCATTTTATAAATTCGATAGGAACTGGTTCCAAAAATAGCCGGTTCCTCGTATCCACTGTAATCTAATGATAGCTAGTCACTGGGACAATTAACCGCGACAGTAAATGACGTAATTTGTAATATACAGCCGCATAATATAATAATTCACGACTCTAAGTATTACCGTCAATCTTTCCTTATCCGTAGAGATAGACGAATTCTTCAAATCCGTAGTAGGTACTTATACATAGGGGGGGACACGCCCTCACGCGACCTAATGTAAGTGGCGCCAACCTTGGAGGAATTCGAAACCAAATTAGAAAAGTAACTTTTTTAGCGTATTAATAATATAGATGGCAGCATTTCCGTTTGAATCTATTTGTTAACCGAGTGTGCACGACAGACTCAAGGCTATTAATACTGTTTGATAACCAACATCCATGCCATAGGTCACTACAAGTGGTTCGCTTCGTTTTGTGACTTAGCAGAGGTTCCCGCGTTCCTGGGGTGAGATTTGTCTAGGTATTGGAGGCGAATGCTTTTGCCCACCTACTACGTGGCAGGCCAAATAGGAAGAGATTGGTTGAGGGGGACCTTTTGACCTCTCAAGCTGGAAACCTTCGCCTTGCACCGCTGTGGAAATGATGGATTCAAACGCTCGTCCCTCCTGAACACATTAACCCCCAGATTCCTACCCGAACCTAATATATTTTTCCTTCTCACACCATCCTCTAAAAAAAGACAACCCACTCAGCATCTCCAAAGATGACAGGCCATGAGAGGTTTTTTTCCTCAGGACCTCATGTGTGGAGATAATGTAAAAAAATAAATATTTAGCTTGTCTTTTTTCTTTAAATAAATAAATGTTATTTTTAGTTTCATACACATTCGGTTACAGCATAGATTGTCAAAGTGGGCGATAAAACCCCCTTGGGGGCGTTTCAGACCTTCACGGGGGCAGTAGAAGACCAAAAGAAAATTGGGGGGCGTTTCAGACTTTTAAGGGGGCGATGAAACCCATCCCACACCATCCCATCTTGCCCCATTCCATCCCATTAGGGGTCATCCTGTGACAAGGGGTATGGGGATTATGAGCTTTGTGACGTCACAAACATAAAACGACTGCGGCACATGCGACTGCCACAAAAATATTTTCCCTATCCCAGTAAGCCCCCTCCGTCGTGGTATGCCGTTGCGCCCCCCCCCCCTCATTGTAGTAAATATAATCGCACTGACAATTGTTTCGGATTCAGGAGTTAGGGGGCGCTAGAAATTAAAATATTCTCAACGTAGGCGGTGGGAAAAATAAGGTTGAGAATCTGTGGGTTACAGAAATAGGGTAGGAAGGATTAAAGCGAATTTGCGCGCTCTTGCACCACCCTACCATAGTTTTTATTTTACACTTTTTATCTATGATGATTCAGTTTTTTGATCGAGAATTACCACCTGAGGAAAAATGGTGTGGCCTCGCCAGAGTCAAACCTATTTCAACGATTTACTTACCAAAGTTTCGAATTTCTATACCTTTGCATTATATTGTTACGGCAAGGTTACACTACCGCCTGTCATTCAAAATTTAGAACACACATGATTTATACATTTCGAGTCGGAAAAGTGTAAGGTTTTGAATGTAAAAAAAACGTTAGAACAATATGGAGTTCCGGAAAAGTTATACCTAATGGAAACACGAAGTATATAAATATTCATCGAAAAGTAGGTAAAATAAAACGATTTTAAACTGGGTTACATATACATACAACTTTGATAAATTACGAGAAGAAATCAGCAGCATTAATTAATTAAGTCTTTTTTTAATGGTTTTCAAGGTACAATCCGTTAAACCGCAATAAAGCAGTTTGTCAAGAGGATGTTAATGTTCAATTTCAGTTCAAGATGAATATATACTTGAAATCCTATTTAGATACTATTTTGATTAATCTTTACAAACGAATCGGCTTACAGTATGAACATCAAAAAATATGCTACGGATAAATCGAAGTTTACTAGCTTTTCTATGTATTGGAATAACAATAAAATTATTATTTACGTAACAAAAAATGTTTTTTCATGACTTAACTATGAAGTAATACAAGAAACAATTTTTAAAAAATACACCTTTATGGCTAAGACTATTTTTGAGGTTTTCCATGATTTTGATTTTTTCGTTCTTATAAAATTATGCACAAAATAAATAAAAACCACTTTTTCGCTTACTTGCCTTGTGCAAAAAGACGCTCGATTTTAAAATTTTGCAGGCATGAGATTCGAAATATTTCTAGCGTTTATATTCCTCTTAAACATGCAAACATAATATACTATAACTACACAGATTGTCACAATTAACACATTTGAATTAATATAAACTATCTCTATTTAGTAACCATTGTTTCAGCATATATCTCAATCTATTTGTAGAATCGCAATTTTTTATATTAATTGGTAATATGTTAAATATTTTTGGCATGTTATATTCCATGGTTCCCCGTCCGTAGTTATTGTTATATATTTTGGAACAAGCATTCCTTCATTCTTTGTGAACCTTGTATTTTGGTCGTTTTCCACTTTCCTCTTATAATCAGACTCAGACATGTGCTGAATCAATATTTTGTACCATAATAAGACCTGCACCAGTAATGTTGTTAAATTCCGATACAACAATGTTGTTTCGTCTGCGTGAAAAAAAAAGTTTTTGAAGTAATAACTAAACCATGGAATTTTGTACTGATTGTAGGTGGTTTAAATTAGTTTTGCAGGAGTGTTCCCAAGTGGTTAATCCATACCGTAAGGTTGATAATGAGAGTGATATTTAAATAATTTTTAAAATATTTACTGGAAAATTATTTTAATTTATATTGATATTATTAATAAAAAATAATTTAGAGAAATTATTAATAAAAAACTGTTTCCTATATTTCTTAAAATTATACTATTAATCCTATAATGCCCTGATGTATCCTCCACAATAAGTTTTTTATGTCTTTTAATTTCATAGTCGTGATTAAATTACATTTTAAAATGCTTAATATGTATTTTTATATCCTTAATTCGAACAGGAGTGTAAACTTTTGCACAAAATTGTATTATGAAATTGTTATCTTTTTTCAAGTAGTATTCAATATTCGAAACAGCAGAAATGCGAATGCTTAGATGGTCGGCAGGAGTATCACTAAAAGATAAGATCAAAAGTTCACGCATTCGTGGTAGCCTGGGTGTCACAGACATAAATAGTAAGCTGGAAGAACTACGGTTGAGATGGTATGGACACATAAGACGGAGACCATCAGACCACACAGTGAGGCAGGCAATGTCTATGGAGCCTCACCGACAGTCATCCAGAGGAAGACCGAAGAACTCCTGGATGACTCAATGTTCCAAAATTCTTCAGAGAAACGACCTGGATGAAGGCGATACCCAGAAAAGAAGATATTACAACCTGTGAACGAGAAGAGCCGACCCCAACAGCCTACCTAGACAATGAGTTGGGACAGCGCAAGGAAGTAGAAAATATAAAATTATAAGATGTACCCAATAAAAAATATTTATATGATCCGTGGATGAGCAAAGTTAAATTCATTATTTTCATCAATTTGGTGTTATTTCTCGGAGAACTTGATCAAAATTATGTAACTAAAGCAACGTTTTCACTTTTCGTCAAATAACTTTCGTCAAAACTTCTTTAATTTTTTTACTTATATGTTATATGTTTCTTTTTGATGTAACGGTTAAAAACACGCAAGTTAATTGGAGAAATGGTTGAGGTCGTCCCAAAAAACAGTGATCAGTAAATCAATGTCTTTAGATAGGTTATGCAAGAAGTTGAAACCGTTAAAATACCTGAATGGCTATGAAGGAGTCAGCCGTTCGTTCCACTCTTTCTTCCCTTGAGGCAAAGGTACAAAATCCGCGTTCTATTATGAAAAACCCAGAGATTTTCAAAAAGTTTTAGCGATCAAAAGGTTAACTACGTATATTAAAATTACCTTACGTGAGATTTCGAAAGATGGTATAAATTGTAGAGTTATCTTCCCACTTGACTGCGAACCATCAACATGTATTTTTAAAAATTATTTTGTAATAAATGAATGCAATAATTACATTCGTACAAACTGTCGTACGTATATTTAAAGAAGATGTTTGCGAAACCAGCTAAAGTCAAGCATCAAATATTGAAATTACATTTTGAAGTATTCTCCAGAACAAATTACTTCTTCAAAACTAGCTTCGTCATTGCGATTTTTTTTTAACAAGACGCTGTAAAGAAGAAAAAGCGTATTATTTGTCAAACACTCTCGAACCATCACTTTTTTATAGCATTCGGGAAAATTTCAATGGAGGTAAATATTTTTAGTTCGCAGTGGTATTTCTGTGGTGTTAAATAATTTAAGATGGAAATAATATATTTTCGGTTATCGAAGATTAATGATCGACGTCATGTACTTTGCTTCCACGTAAAACAAAATATGATACCAGCCATGAGTTTTACGATTTTTCAGGGTGTAGGTATTATACATAAAAAAAATTAAATATTGAAAACATTTTTAGCAGAGTTAGCCGACATTTCTGGTGGTAGTTTATTAAATTTAATCTTAAGTTAGCTCACATCATCGTTTGTGCTAATAATTTTACAAACATGTCTAATATAATATAACAGTTGACATTTTTGGCAAAGGTATTTTCAGTAGATATATGTTTTTATTTTTATTTTAGTTACATTTAACCTCAAACTCAGCATCAGTGATTATAGCAGACATACTTCTTGTTTAATTTTTTAGAACTAAACACGCTACATTAGATACTGCAATAGATGCAAACTTATATGCTACATTAGGTGCTACATTAGACGCTACATTAGGTGCTACATTAGATGCTATATTAGATGTTACATTAGATACTGCATTAGATATTTCTTTAGATACTACATTAAAAGCTACGTTAGATTCTACATTAGATCCTATATTAGATGCTGCATTAGATATAACATTCGATGCTATATTAAAAGCTACATTAGAAGCTACATTAGATTTTTTTTACATTAACTCCACGCTGGAGGCCCTGAGGAAAATAATTTCCCTAGGGGCCTATGTCATCTTTGAAGATGCAGTGTGGAAGGTCTTTTTGACGAGAGGAAGGAGTGAACATGGGTCTTGTATAGACCCATTTTGAAGGAGGGAGGAAACACAGATTCCGGCAAATCATTCTACAGCCGAGCTGTTCAACTGAAGAACGAGTCGTAGAAACGACCCGTTCTCATGTGACTAATGTCAACCATTTACATATGTTGGGCGCGTGTTTGGCGTGTTTCCCGACTATACCGGTGCCAAGGGGATCAATGACGCTAGTTCCTTAGAGCACCTTCTATTGTAATAAGGGCAGCATTCCACCTGACGCCTTTGCTCTAAATATTGCAATCCGTTTGTAAAGTTAGGAGAATCTATCAAACGGACCGCCCGTTTCTGCACTGAGTCGAGGGTTTTTTTAGGTATTTGGGGGCTCCTTACAAGAAGAGTTGGCTGCCAAATTCAACCGTGGGGCGCTCTTGCGATTTGTGCAGGGTTAGCAGCTGTTTACTATTAAAGTATCTGAGGGGTATCCGTATAGTACGCCCAGTTTGTTAATTACTGCAAATGTAAGTATGCATACATTTTCTTTTTTACTAACAATCATGCGTGCAGGGATATTGGAGGGTCTAGATTCGTTTTAAAATTAAATGTACCTTCCTTTTTACAACAAAAAATAGAATCCTGACGTGTGCGGCCAAGGAGGTTAAACAATCAGTTTCCGCACACAGCCGTGGGAAAGTGGTGAGTCCCATTTAATAGTATGCCCAGTTTCTCAGAGGGCTTCGTTGGGGCCCCCATACCTGAGCTGGTCGCTTAGAGGGCCTGTTCGGAAGATTGCTTCCATTGAAGGAGACTAGATTTTAATTTCAATCCCTTTTAGACGTGATCAGACATTATTGGGTCTTTGAAACGTTAAATTCGAAGAGGTTATTCTTACCCCAAAAGAAAACACTCCCGAGGTAACCTTCCATTCTTTCCTTCAAAGCCCTCCGAGCCATTGGGGGCTTGTCTGCCCTTTGGGAGGCTGTCAAAAAAAACTATCATGAACTGTACTGCCATCCGCGTAACAATAAATCGGTGCATACGACAAGATGCTGCCTTATATGCTAAATTAAATGCTACATTAGGTGCTATATGTGAAGCTACATTAGATAATACATTAGATGCTACATTAGAAGCTAAATTAAATGCCATATTAGATGCAGCTTTAGATACTACATTAGATGCTACATTAGAAGCTAAATTATATGCCATATTAGATGCAGCTTTAGATACTACATTAGATGCTACATTAGAAGCTAAATTATATGCCATATTAGATGCAGCTTTAGATATTACATTAGATGCTACATTAGAAGCTAAATTATATGCCATATTAGATGCAGCTTTAGATACTACATTAGATGCTACATTAGAAGCTAAATTATATGCCATATTAGATGCAGCTTTAGATATTACATTAGATGCTACATAAGAAGCTAAATTATATGCCATATTAGATGCAGCTTTAGATATTACATTAGATGCTACATTAGAAGCTAAATTATATGCCATATTAGATGCTGAAATAGATGCTGCATTAAATGCTGCGTTAAATGCTACATATTGCTACATTTTACTGCAACTTTTGTAAAGACGTGAAAATAGGGATTTTTCGTGTAAGGTCTCATCAAATCTAAGTATTATTATTCTAATGAATGTACAGTTTTAATTGTTGTAAACAGAATCCCCGATGAGAAAAACTCGAAAAGAATATTTATGAAACTTGGAATTTCTCAATACAAAAAAACTTTCATACAATTTTGCGAGCCATTTTCCATTTTGCAATTTTCCCATAAGAAATTTTTCGAAAAATTTCCAAATTTTACTTCATAAAATCAAAAAGATTTATATAATATATATGTTCATATGTTTTTATAAACAATTCCAGGATTCTTTCTAATTTTTCCGGAAGAATTTTTATTAAAAAAAAAAAGTTTTCCAACACGGACATTTCCAAAATCCACATATCATCGAAAAGATAAATGTTTTTAAAAAAATTAACGATCTTTTTTCCGACTTTCCCTTTTTCGATTTTCCCAGAATAATTTTTTTTAGTAAAAATTACATTTTAGAGGATCAAAATTTCCCAATGTGAAACATTTTCAAACTTTAAATAACAGATAATGTCAGATAAGTTTTAAGATTTTCACGGCCAAAAGCATTTTCGTTATTTGTTTTTGGGGTGTTATGCCGTGTTGCGCTACCTCCTTCTTTAGCCAATGTTTCGGACACTGCAACGATGTCCGAAACGTTGGCTAAAGAAGGAGGTAGCGCAACACGGCATAACACCCCAAAAACAAATAACGAAAACAGATAATGTTGTCTAACCAAACAATGTTTTCCGAAAATTGAAAAGAAAAAAATCGCACATACGAACCCAACTTCATGAACCCCGATATTCCTGTCACGTTTTTTGTTACGGTAACTCTGCTGCCACTGTATCGCCCGATATTATTTTTCCAAGGAACCGCCTTTTTTGGAATCGGTTCCTTTTGGCTTTTATAAAATTCGAAAATTTTACGTATTTATTTGTTTCATTATAATATTAACGCCTTTGGGCTTTTACATAATATAACATAGTATCAGGTATAACCATAATGAAAAAGACAGCTTTAGTGAGCTTGTACAACGGCATGAAATAGAAAATAGAAGTTGAAAAAGACATATTTACGAGTAGTTGTGCATATGGCCCAGGCTAATCGTAAAATCAGGCAGTTCATGATGCGCCTCAGGCACTTCACGATCTGCCTCCAGGCACTTCACGATGTGATCTGACACATATAACAAATCAAACAATAAATACTATAATATTTAAGTAATACAAAATTGCAACAATGAAAAAATATATGAATAAATAACTTAACCTAAGGAGGCACGTTGAAAATGTTTAATGGTAGGTAAATAATAAGAAATATATATTAAGTTAAGAAGATGTGTACATTGTACATATTACAGGAAATAAACCTTATTTTCATTTAAACAATAAAATTAAGAAAATCTGTGAAAAACGTAATAAGAATAGCCACTTTTTTAAGAGGGTATTATTATAAGTAAGTTGATATATTGATTTAAAATTATATATTATTTATATGGAAATCTTGAAATTTGACAGAATTGTTTATTTTGAATTATAAAATTTGAAAACGTATTTCGTGTCTTTTGAAAAACAGTTTTTTAGTTTTCGGATCCGTTCAGAAATTAAACTCATTTGAATTTCTGAACGATATTTAGTTTATTTGAATTTAACTGCAAAGCGGAAATATTTTGACCTTCCGACGAAATAAAACACAAGGTCTAAAGGGTTGCACACATTCTAATAATTGCAACTGTTTTAAATATAAAGGTGAAAAACTCAACTATCTGGGAACTTATGAAACTAAATTGGACGAAGTAAAAAGCGGCTTGCGGGCCTAACAGCAGGTTTTTATCTGCCTTGATAATTTACGTTAGTGATTTTGTATTCCCAACAATACGCTTGTCTTATTGGTGGCTATGGTAAACTTGTGTTTTCCAAAGTATTGCTTTACTTCAGTACCTAAGAATAGAGAACTCCAGTCCAATTTTTTTATTTTTTTTTATAAATAATGACCTTCTAACTTAAATAACTGCATTTTTATTTCTATTTTTAGAGTTAGTTTTAATAGTTAAAATAATTGTCAAAGTTTTAATTTTTCAAGACCCCCCGAAAACCACCGGAAATATGGTAAATCGTGTGACGTCATCACTACTGAAAAATTTGTATAGGACCGGGCAATCAGCTGATCAACTGCCGCCATTTTGAATACCGTTGTTCGAAGTATTCTCCCTAGAAGAATCATTACTATTTTTTTTGTGCAGTAGTTTTTCAATATTTTAAATAATAGAGATAAACTAATAGAGATACCTCTATGTTTGATACTGAATTATTTAGGCTTAAATATTTTTTCAATAAGCACAATCACTAAATCTCTATAAACAGTACGAAATAAAGAATAACATGAGATGTTGTTAATACTGATGGCTTGTGCCATACCTACATTTCGATTGATTTCAATACAATGTGATACAATAACTGGTGACGCGTGACGTCAGCACTAACCATTCAATCGTACCAACTTAACAGTGTATTTTAACGAGACGTTAAAAAATGCACTTTTTAATAATTTGTTAAAAACTCTACGTTTAATATTATGAAATAAAACTTATATATTCAGAATCAGCTTTCATCGGTCTGTATGAACATATTTTTTTAAAGCCATAATATTTTTCACTGGAGTTCCTTATTACCAAATTCATCGTGCACAAAAGCTGATGTAGTATAGCACGGAACACTCAGCGGATGATCCGACCGTTCATTCTATTACTATTAATAATATAATGTGATTTTTATTAATATAATGTGACTGTCTCACCCCTCGATCGCTGGAGTGTCTGACGGGGCAGTGCAGGAAGGCCGTGGTGCCCAGTTGGATGGTGACATTGGTCAGGGTGTTGTTCTCCAGCGGTCGCTCCAGCTTGTTGTAGCCCTTGTGGTTGCTGTGCCACTCGTAGCGCCACGCCTTGTCCTTGTTCCTCCCATCTGCAACGCGAACAAGGGTTTCAACACACTTCCGCAACTACCCCTATCCTGAGAAGGTAGCTGTCTCACTAAACTCGTAATTCATAAACTTACACACTTGTAAGCCACTAGTAGTTACTTGGAATGACTTTCAGAATTATGTTTCACGGTTATGTCTGAATAACCCTTCACCCTACTTCATACGTTCTAAATAGCTACGTGTTATTTGTTCTTAGCTCAAAATACAAAGTAGAACAATTACAATAATTTGTTCTTAGGGGGAGAGTACGAAATATTCAAATAATAACATTATTTATCTTACTTAATTTTGTAACTTTGTAATGGAATGTTATTTTCAGTATAATATCTCCTGTAAGTTTTATGTACCTACGCCACTCTAATATTTGGTTTAAATTTAAAGCGGTGTAGACAGAGTAAACATTGTTTAATTGAACATTGAGTTTCACCAGGTTCTTTGGTTTACGGTTTATGAATATGGTAGAGTTAGTATCATAGTAACAAACGGCATATACATTAGTGAAATTTAACTAACTAACTAACCATCACGCCGTTTCCCCGCAGGGGTAGGCAGAGAGGACGGACCGCCAAACAACTCGGTCTTGGCACACACTCTTTGCCTCACTCACAGTCATACATCTTCTTATACATACTCTTCTGTTATTCTGACTTTTGACATGGCCCGTCTCAAATTCACTTGATCGTGCCTTGTCTTCCTCGGGCGTCCCCGACTTCTTCTACCATTCACATTTGCGTCATATATTCTTTTTACACTACTTTCTTCGTTCATTCGCTCTACATGCCCAAACCATCTGAAGGTCCCTTTCTTAATCTTACTCATTATGCTAACATCATTCTTAGCGGATATCCACATTTCTCACACGATCATACTTGCTTTTACCACACACACGCCTCAGGGATTTCATTTCAACAGCATTCAGTTTAATTTTATCCTTCCTCTGCCAGTTCCATGCCCCACTGCCATACATTAGGGTAGGTACCATGACTCCATTGTAGACTGCTAGCTTCGCTTATTTTGACTTTTGAAATCACAAAAGGGCCACAGAACCGATGTACCTACCATTAGCTCTGCCTGTCAGACCCTCACTTACCTGACTTACCCTCTTACTAATAAATACGTTCTAAATTTTACACAACTGATAAATAACAATTTACCAAACATTAATGGTTGTGTAAAATTTAAATCACGTTTAAGTAATCAAGTAAGGCCCTTTAGTGTACAAAATGGTATAAAACCATTGTCATGAAAAATATTGATCTATTTTGCAAAATCAGTATAAAAACATTAGGTACATTGCAAAAGCGATGAAGAAAATTAAAATTTCGTTCGTAAATTTCTTGTGGAACTTGTGGAAAATATCCCCATTTCCTGCGAGGCATTACACTAAACTGGTAAGTCTTCTAGACAAGTAATATAGTTAGTAGTACGGTTTCACATATGTTGGTAAACAAATTAATTTACAATAGAAACCCTTTATTTTTTTTGACTATTTAAAAATTGGCTGTTATATATTGTATTTTTTGCCCCGACGAAGGCAAGGTTGTTCTAAAATAGGTTAGCGCGTTATTATTACATATTTTACAACGTAGAACTTTACATTGCTTCTTTAGTTTAATATTCCTTCTCTGTGTTATTCGCTTCTAATGTTGGTTTTTAATTAAATCATTTTATAAACGAATTTAGTTATGAGAGATCCCACTACATTACATCACGAAGCTAAAAAATTAAGTAGATATTAAAGTACCAATTTTACCTCTATCTCGTCCACTCGTCGAGAGACTTCGCAGCCTCGGTAAGAAATAATATTGTTCAATGAATATGTTTGAATCAGGGATGTTGAAACACAAAGTTGAAATTAATTAGTATTTAATCTAGTCGATTATTTTTGTTAAAAGAATATTTTATTTTTTCTCATTGCTTTCTCAATTGTGTGCTTGTAATTTAAATTGCAGCACTCCAGCTTTATTTTTACGTACTAGCTAAAGTCCCCGGCATTGCTTGAGATTTTTGCAAAGTTTTTCTTAATCAGAAAATGTAGACAGTTGTAGATTACCTCTTAGTTTGCACGTCAAATGTGCAAAAAATTAACCTTTAAAATTTGTTTAAGAGGTGGGTTAAGCGGATGGAGGTGGTATTTTGAAATCACGTGCAGACAGTGACCTTACTCTTGTTTTTAAGGTCAAGTTTGATTTCAACAACCTCGGAAAAAATGTAGATTTATTTAAAAAAAAACAAACCCATGCCGGGAAACTTTTTTTTATGGATTCATCATATGTCTACCTATTTTGGATCCACTTTTCAAAAATAGTAATTTTTTTTTAGAGTAGCTCCACACAGGAGACCCAGAAGAACATAATTCCCCTCAGGGCCTATGTCATCTTTGGGGATGATGTGTGGAGGGTCTTTTTACGAAAGGAAGTAGAGGATTTCAATTTGGGAGGCGGGAATGGGTACCGCCACCCCGGGAACCTTTATTGGATAACACCTCTGCCATAGGTCACCCCAAGTGGTTCGCTACGTTTGGTGATTTAGCAGGGGTGCCCGGGTTCACGGAGTGAGGTTTGACTAGGTCTTGGAGGCGGATGACAAGGACAAACTGAACTCCAGATTCCTACCCAGATTCCTAAACCCTTTTCCTTCCCAGAACTCTCCTCTCCTTCCTTTCTTCAAAAAACCCTCCACACAGCATCCCCAAAGATGACATAGGCCCTGAGGGAAATTATTTATCAAGGCCTCCTGTGTAGAGCTCATGTAAAAAAAAGGAAGTTTGGGGAAGGAAAAGTGTAGTAGATGTGGGTTGGAATCTGGAGGTCAATGTGTCGAGGAGTGACGGACGTAGGAATCCATCCATCCCACTGCGGTCCAAGGTGATGTTCCGAGAGATTACGGCTGAAGAAGTTAAAGGGACTCCCTCAACCATTCACTCCCGATCCGCCTACCATGCAGCTGGCGGGCAGACGCATCTGCGGCCAAGACCCGGAAAACCTAACCCCATAGCGAACCATGGGGTGACGTATGTATGAGATGTTGGTTATTCAATAAATGGTTCCCGGGGCGGCGGTACATATACCCGCCTTTGAAATTGATTTTAAATTTTTGCCGTATTTCGTATTAACCTTAGGTATAGGTATTTACTGTTGAATGAACATAATTTACTCCTTGAACCCGGGCACCCCTGCTAAGTCACCAAACGTAGCGAACCACTTGGAGCGACCTATGACAGAGGTGTTAGTTATACCCATACCCGCCTCCGAAATTACATTTCTATCTGCTTTTTATTATTAATTCTTATAATATTAAACGGATATACTCCCATGTACACTGGATACTTTATAATTCAAGCATCTTCCAAAAGCTTTTTTAGGCGTTTAAATAAATAAATAAATTTAATTACATTGAAGCTAATCAATGTGGAAATGCGAATTCTACTTTTTAACATTACCGCATTTAATATTAATAATAATTATAATATAATCTGGGCCTAACAATCAACGTCAATAAAACTAAATGGATGACATTTGGACGACTAGATCACTCTGAATCAGTGATACTGTTAAATGGTTGCAATGTCGAAAAGGTGGAAAGATTTAGATACCTCGGCAGTATTCTCACGGAGACTCTTGACCCAGATGTGGAGGTTAGATGCAGAATTGAAGCAGCAAGAACTGCGTTCATTAAAATGAAATCCCTCTTCTGCAATGACAATATCAGCTTAAAACTAAGGCAGAGAATGCTAAAATGTTATGTGTGGTCGGTCTTGCTCTATGGATGTGAAACATGGACCTTGAAAGTAAATACCATGAACAGGTTAGAGGCTTTTGAAATGTGGCTTCACCGGAGAATGCTCAAGGTCCCATGGACCGACATGATCACCAACACAGAAATTCTCAGGCGGGCTAGAGCAGATAGAGAACTGCTTACATTAATAAAAATCAGGAAAATTTCATATCTAGGTCATATACTTCGAGGGGAAAAGTATCACTTGCTCCATTTGATATTGAAAGGCAAGATAGAGGGTCGCCGAGGGCCTGGTAGGAGACAAATGTCTTGGCTGCGTAACATACGAGAGTGGACCGGCATTAGAAGTGTGGAGGAGCTATTCCGGGCAGCGCAAGACAGAGAGACATTCTCAAGAGTGATCGCCAACGTCGGGGGGACCTGATACGGCACGCAAAGAAGAAGAATAATTATAATTTATAAAATAATGATAAACCTTCGGGTTTTCCATGTAATTCATTTGAGTTCAAAATCCTGAGGGCTTAAGCCATTAACCTTTCAACAACTGGGGGGAGTGGAGTGGGGAGAGGTGGAGGAGGCGGAGTAGGAAACCCCTAATACCATGCGAGATGAGAATGTCTATATGTGGTGGACGAGCGGACTGCCAAGCGGGGGGTGTGGATTTGATTTTAACGCAAATTATCAGATGGCGGTGTGAGTTGGTAACTGTCCAGTAGATGGCATTGTATTTCGTTAGCCAAAGTCAGCTAGTTATAAAATAAAGTTCTCTGCCGCGTCTGTCTGTCTGTTCGTGATGAACTCAAAAACTACTGAACGGATTTTTATGCGGGTTTTCACCAATAGATTGATTTTAGAGTGATTCATGAGGAAGTTTTAGGTATATAATTTGTCAAGGTTTTATCTAAATTGGTAGAAATATATCACATATAAAGGAGAATGTCTGCATGCGGTGGACGAGTGCGCTGTCAAGCGGGTGATGAGAATTTAATTTATACGCAAATCTACAGTTTTATGCCGAGGTTGATGAAATCTTGCACATGTAACCTTCAAAAAAAGAGGAAGGTCACTGTTTACATTAGATTTTGAAAACTCTGTGTAAAGCCCGGGCATCGCCGGGGACTTCAGCTAGTTTCAAATATAGTTAACTAGCTGACCGGCCGGCTGACTGTGGCTAATAAAACACAACGTCATCTACTTGATGGTTATCCAACCTTTATAACCACCGCCGTCTTTGGTTTATCGCAAAGAGACAGACAGATGCCACGGAGGACTTTAATTTATAATACGTAGAGATGGTGTGAAAGATTATAATAATGTGCATGAAATGCTTGGGGTAACTAACGTATTTAAGTTAATAAGGATTAATATACTGTATCCGTCTAAATAACTTTTCAATTACCGAAATGTACGTTACCATTTTTTTAGAAGATAGAATGGGTGTAGTAAGCTATCCGTAAAAGATAGATATATGCCTTCGCGGACTTTTTTGTAGATCTATAAAAGAGGAATATCCCACCATGCATTGTTTTGTTATATCCCATAAGGATAAGGCAGCGTTTTCGATGAAAGCTACCAGGCGGCTTGATTTTTCCGACAATTTTAACAATTATCGTTATGTTTCAACCAATTTACACAAATCCTTGACAAATAACATACATAAACCTTCCTCGCAAAACACTCTATCTATTGGTGAAAACCGCATGAAAATCTGTTCAGTAGTTTTCGAGTTTATCGCGAACAGACAGACAGACAGACAGACGTCGCTGGGGACTTTAATTTATAATATGTAGAGATTTGCCATTTAACGCAATGAGCGCAATTTTTGTTTTATCTAGCCATCCTTTCAGTAATTAACCTTCAGAGGCTGGGGCAGTGAAATACTAAAATGAAAATTCACAAAAAAAAACCCCGCTATCGAAATAATCATTCAAGAATATAACAGACATTCATACTAATAAAAGTCTAAAGATTGCCACAAAGACAGTGAATTCATTTCCATGAAATAATTTGAAAATTTGAGTAGTTTTATTCGGGGAATAATATTAAAGCAGTGAACTGTTTAAATTATGTTTGAGATGCGAAGATATTATTCTAGAAATTTATGAGTTCATATACAAAAAAAAATCTACTAAAGCGAACTCTAGAAAAAAAAGTTAGACGGGAACTCGTAATATATATATCTGGGTAAATTTAATTACTTGGTAAATTTATTGAAAGTGAAAGAGATACATTGTATTTCATTAGATGTGAATCAGTTGACAGACGTGGAAAAAATATCAGAAATGAAATGTAATAAATGTTCCCATTTTCATATCAGCATTTTCATTAAAAAAATATGTATTATTCCTATCAACAATAAATGCGCAATACACAATTTGAGCAAAAAAATCATCTTTTAGCAAAAATATTCATTCCAAAATCTTAATCTTATTTGTATTGTTACATTATTTCAAATAATTATGTATTAATATTTCAACGTCCTGATGGGCTTTTCATGATATAAAACAAGTTTATAAAACAGAGATACAGTTTTAAATAAAAAAGATGAACTTGAAAAAGTAAAGATCACATGAATGGAAGGGGAGGCGTCTACTAATATATACAGGAATTCCAAAAACTGGAAAAATCTGACTAATATCTATGAGAACCAAAGTGCGTGCGAATTTCTACAGCTCAAACTGCTGACTAATATCTATGAGAACCAAAGTGCGTACGAATATCTACAGCTCAAACTGCTGACTAATATCTATGAGAACCAAAGTGTTGACAAATATCTACAGCACTGGCTGAGGTTGGATTTGCAATTATGTATAGCATATTGGAATAACGTAAGATTGCGTATGCAGTTTAAAAATACTTAATTTATGTATGTATGTATGTAAAAATCCCTAATATCGGACTATTGGACACATTTAGCACAATATTAAGGATTTGGGTTTTTGTTTTAACAGCTATCTTTATTTCGAGTGCTTCTAAATTATTTAGTCTGTTACCGTGACCATTTTTATGTCAGTTAGGTTAGGTTAGATTAGGTTAGGTTAGGTTGTGGTGCCGTGTATTTCGAAATAAATAAATATCTTTGTATTACGACCTCCATGTTTGTTCAATAAATTATTGTCCTCGTAAACAGCAAAATACGTAATATTACGCAAAAACTTCATTTACGTACTTTAAACGCCTGTACGTAATTAGTAATTACGTAATTGAATAATTTATGCTTTTCCGTACAACCTGTTGCTCAGCCTCCAACCTACGCTCTGTAGATATTAGTCAACACTGGGACCGTCATAGATATTCGTCCGATCTTAGCTCTGTAGATATTAGTCAACACTTTGAAGTTCGTAGATATTAGTCCAACATATGAGCTGTAGATATTCGTCCGACATACAGGCTGTAGATATTAATATCTGCAGCCAATGGAAGGTATAAAGATAAATTTTAGTAAAAATAACAATTACAATACTAGAGAAAGTTTTTAAAGTTGCAGATGGTATAAAATAGTATACAAAGTGTATTTACAAAATTTACATGAAAACAATTCTTGACAAATCAAATCAAATGTCATAGTACATAAAAGGAAAACGGTATCAGGTTTTTATATTGTAGATAAATATAAACATACACAATTATATGCAGTGTGCTATGTGATTCTCCCTAAATATCAAAATATACTGCATAAAAATATCATTCAAGTATTTCTTAAAAAATGGTAAATTTGTATTAAAGACATCGATACTTGGGGTGAATTTGTTTGCAAGTGTGTGAAATTGAGGAATAGGTGCATGCATGAGGTAGTTGGTTCCAGAATTATTGTTGCCGAATACTATGTTTTGCCTTGGAGTTGGTACCTTAAAGTCGAATTGCAGGAGTTCACAACAGTCTAATTCGGAGTGAATAATTTTAAACAAAAAAGTTAGATCATTTATTTTTCTTCTGTTTTCTAGGGAATGCAATTTAAGTGTATTTAGTAAGAATGTATAGTTAATGTTTTGAATAGGTATATGTAACTTGAAGTTAATAAATTTGTATTAAACATTTGTGCTGCACTCGTTCAATATTTTTTATTTGAATTTGATAATATGGGGACCAAACTATGGCATTGTATTCCAGCAAGCTGCGTACTAGTGACAAATATACAATTTTTATAACTTCTAACGAATCAAAGTCTTTGATGGTTTTGATTATAAATCCTAGTGTCTTCATGCCTTTGTTGGTTATTTGTTTTATGTGATTTATAAAATTTAATTGGGTGTCAAACATAACTCCAAGATCCCTGATTTCTTTGACTTTTTCTAAGATTTCGGTATTTATTGCGTGTTTGAAAGAAAGCGGGGTCTTTGTTTGACAAAATGTTAGTGTCTTACATTTATCGATATTGAGGAATAAGTTGTTTGCGACATACCAATTGTGTAATTTGTCAATGTTTGACTGTAGGATTAGGCAGTCACTTATATTGGATATTTCTTTATATAATTGTATAATAATAAATTGTATTACTTTGTAATTTACAACAGATGACAAAATGGTCAATCCGGATAATTCAAGAATTTTTGAAACTGTTTATCAGATTTTAATCGGTTGATTTGCAGATTTTGTATGGTCGATTTGCATTTAAAACGTGTTTTCATCGTTGTTTATAAGGAATGTAATCAGCGTTCAACATCAAAATTGATTGAAACATTTTTTGGGTCATTGAATCAAATCAGAAAATAAAAAGAAAATAAAACGGAAAACATTGCAGATCACTTTGCCATGGTAAGGCTGTCAAAAATTGATTTGTACCCCCAAAGTAAAACAAACACGGTTACTATTTGTGTCTATATTGAATATGGTGACTTATTGGTGGGTAATCGGAAACAATAGAAAATAAATTATGTTGATAGTAAATACCCGTATCCAGTAGGCATATAAATAATGTTGATTCCATCATATTATCATATTAGTTAATTCTGAACACGAAGAAGAAAACTGATATGAGCGGCTACTCGGAAATATAACGAATAAATGTTTGAAGAAATTACGGGAAAGTTTTTTTTTTTTTAATTTTTCTGGCTTTTCCCTTCAAGGATGTTCTTGGTCATTATTTCAAATTACGGAGAGAGGGAAGATGAATTTATATTTTAATTTAAATTGGCAAATTTCATAATTATATGGCAGATTGGAGTCTAGTTCATTTAGGAAGCGATGAGAAATTGAACTGAGGGAAGTCAATTTTAGATAAGATCTGAGAGAAGAGAGAATATATGTTTAGAGAGGGACATTTAAAAAATGAAATTAGATAATATTGATACCTGAGTGCTTTGGTGAGGACAGAAGGACCGTGGGCAGACACATCAGCAGCAGCAGGACTGCCCCCATCCTTCCCGCCGAGCTGAGGTCACCAGCCAAGGCCAGCCAAGGTCATCGGGTCATCTGCTGACCTAAGTCATCACACGGTGGCATAGATCTTCTCAGAAGACATAGAGTCACCGATCAATCGTCATCGTAGCAGTAGTAGGTGCTCTTCGACTCATTGACCAACAATGAGATTTGAGCAAAAAACTTATAATATAACTAATTTGCTTTCTGTTTATAACAGTTGTAAATTAATAATATTTGATTTCAGCTAAGTCTGCATGAAGATTGATGATCCATATCTGAAAAGAGAAAAAATCATATATCACAAAAGGGTATTTATCTAACCGTCAATTTTTCAGCGAGTAACACGTAATGATAAACTGGCAGTTAAAAACCCGCTCCGCAGGTTTTTGTGGCTAGGCCCTGCGGGCGGCTTTTAGTACCGCTTCACCCGGTTTGAGTGTTTGTCACCATTTTATAAATCCGATAGGAACTGGTTCCTAAAATATCCAGTTCCTCGGATCCACTGACAGCTAGTCACCGTCGGTGACTCACCGAGACAAAGTAACAGTGACAAAGTAACCGTGACGAAGCAACCGTGACAAAACCGAGACACGCATTGACGTTATACTTAATTAATAACAATTTCGTCAAGTATTTCCATAAATCTTTCCAAATCCGCTATGCTATACCGGACTACTCAGAAACATATTTTTTTATTGTTTTTAATTGAAAAAAAAATATAAATTTATCATCGGAGAGCAAAATGATATTATCTCAAATATGCTCAGTAATCGCTTGTTTTAATCCTTCGCGTTCGTATCCAGATTGTATACAGATTTGAGGGGATCAGCACTATAATTTCTCTGTTGAGCATTTAGTATTTTATGCATCCTTAACGTCCTTGTCCATGTCCGTCCAAGCCGAGCTACTCGCATCGACAAAGGGCGAATCGATGGAGTGAGAAGTAAGTATCACATTCATTCCTGTCAGCGAGACTAGGTTATTGCCGAGGAAGATTGAAGGCCAGTTTAATCCAGTATAAAGTATGATCACTGATATGAATGAGTGGAGAGATGATGTACGACCGTGTAAAAGAGAGAATTCCGAGAAAAACGCCGAATAAAGAAAGGGCATAAAAAAGGGACGCTCACATTTGTTCACATTCCTGGGACATAAATTTTCGGCAGATAAGAGAAAAGTGAAACGTATGAGGTTGGAACTAAATAATGTTACTTGACCCAAGAAAACAAAATGAAACGTACAACTCGAGCTGTTTTCTTAATATGTAATACAAGTCACGCTTTGTTACGTTTTCATCAGCAGAAATGTAATATGGTTGTTAGATTATTCCTTCAGTATAAGAAAAAAATTATTATGTAGATTTTAAGAACTAACTGACTGACTAACCATCACGCTGTTTCCCGCACGGGTAGACACAGAGGACGGACCACCAAACATATCGATCTTGGCACACACTCTTTGCCCCATTCACATTCATACACTCTTCTATTGTTCTGACTCTTGACATGGTCCGACTCAAATATCTGATTCACTTGATCGTGTCATGTCTTCCTCGGGCATCCCCGACTTCTTCGACCATTCACATTTGCGTCATATATTGTTCTAACACTACTTTCTTTGTTCATGCGCTCTACATGCCCAAACCATCTGAGGGTCCCTTTCTTAATCTTACTCATTACGCTTACATCAGCCTTGCATTCTTTGCAGATCTCCACATTTTTCGCATGATCATACATACATGGTTACCACACATTCGCCTCAGGGATCTAATTTCAACAGCATTCAGTCTTCTTTCATTCGTCCTCTGCCAGTTCTACGCCTCACTGCCATACATCACGGTAGGTACCAGGACTCCATTGTGGACTGCTACCATTGCTTCTTTTAACAGTGTTTTAATAACGCCAACGGCATTCAGTCCTCTAGTAATGGAGTTACCTGTATTTACCGTTCTTTCAGTATCTCTATCAGCCTTCCCATATCTCGTAAACACACTACCCAGATACACAAACTCATCCACCTGCTCCAAGTCCTCAACTTCACAACTATATTGCACACTGTTTTCGTACTCTCTATTTCAAACACCATGGCTTTCGACTTACTTACATTCGTTATTACATAATTCGTTCATCCTAGACACGAGAGACTGTAGATCTATCATAGTGTTAAAAATCAGCACCACATCATCAGCATACAACAGGTAACATACTTACAGATTACTCAATTTCTCGCCCAATCCCACCTCTTTCAATTCTTTTAAGATTAAAGCATATTTATGAAGACAATAAGTAAATATACATTTCAATCGGTGAAAATACCTACTGACAACACTCACCCCATTAAAAAACTGGATGATCGAGCCTAAAATCATATGTGTGTAAATTTGTACTTTTTATATCTTGCTCTTGTTACTACTACTTTTCATCATCTGGACATGTATGTATAAATATGTAAATACTATATTCGGTTTTCTTCGTGAGGCCGAACTAAAAACATTTTTTTCCTGAAAAATGTCTTAGTGGGTATTTTAACTCTTCATTCTTTCAAATATTTTTACCTACAAGTTCCAATGATACGTGAAATATCATGGATCTTCGAAATGCTTCCGACAAATTTAAAAAAAACTGTGATAAGTATTTCTTATTTTTGGAGTTATCGTAAAAAGCAATACCACTGTAGATTTTAGAAAAAGTTCTTATTTAAAATAAACACCTCAATAATTAAAAAAAAATTGTATTCAAATTTGAAAATGTTGACAAAAAACATTTTGACTCAAAATGTCCATAATTTTGAAAGAATTCGATATTAAAAAACACATTCCTTTTAAGTAGGGAATTAGTAAGAAAACTGTAACACTCTTTACGTCGTTTATACAACAAAAAATTTAAATCATTTTTAATTTTCAACTCTCAACCAAAAAATCCCGCCAATTTATATCATACACTTTGACATTTTTTTGGAATTTATCCACGTAATCTTATACATACGAGTATATGTATATAAAATATCAAAATATACTTATAAGTATTTATACGAGTATGTATATGAGATCTCTCTCTCTCTCTCTCTGGTTTCAATCGTGGGATTGGTTTGCAGCAATTTCATCTATACGTTTCTTCCACTCTTCCCTGTCTTGTGCGGCTCTTTTGAAGTCTGCATATGATGAGCAGTGCACGTCCACCAGCAGGTCCTCCAGGTACTCTCGGCGTGGGCGTCCCCTAGCGTCTGTCCCCTCGGTCATACCCTCCATTATGGCATGCAAGAGGCCTTCTTGTCTTATTACATGGCCGATCCATCTTGCGCGCCTTTCGGACAAGGTCCTGAGCAGGTGCCTTCCTCCTTCGATTCTTTGGAGAACCTCCTCATTTGTGATGTGGTCTCTCCAGGAAATTCCTAATAGTCTTCTATAGGACTACATCTCAAAAGCCTATAGTCTCCGTTTATCTCTGAGATCTCTAAGCGTTGCTAAATCATTTATCCGATTGTAATGAAACTTTGGGGATCTGATGTGCGTATGCCCGCCATATTTTCTATGTTTATAATAGTGAGTTCTGGCATCATGAAATTATGGGTTGGTAACCATTCATCTGATTACGATGAAACTTTTGAGATTTGATGTGTGGATGCTCGCGATGATTTCTATATATACTGGTGAGCTCTGGCATTATGAAATTTGTATAAAAAAATTGCAATAGGTGGCACGCGACCTTTTTTGAAAACTGAATGTACCCGGACTAAATGTATGAAATGTGGGAGGGAAAGGGGACCTCGAGAGGGGGGTTCGCGGGACGGGGGAAGCGGGAGAGGGGAGTGGGTAGAGGGAAGGTGGAGAAGGCGGAGTGGGAACGCGTGAGGGGAAGAAGACGCGGAAGAGGAAGGGGAGGCGGAAAGGGAACGGGACCAACGGGAAAGGACATGCAGGGAGAAATAATTTCTTTATTAAGTGACATAGCAACACACGCTGGGAACTCGCTGGTTAAGTACCTATATATATTAAAGGCAACAAATTACAAATGTTCACATTATAGAAAAAAAAATTAAATACTTTTTTAATCCACTGTTAGCTAGTCAGACTGTCCTTCAGAGGCTCTCATCAATTCTAATGGAATATGATGTTTGTGGCTAGTAATACCCTTTCGAGGCTTTAGGGGTTAAGGTAGCTTAAAATAGTTCAAAGGCTACAGTTTGAAGCTATTTTGTAGATTAGAAAGCGCCCTTCGGTTGACATTTCACAAAAATATAAAGGGGCTATAAATTTAATCGAATTATGTTGTTTCAACCGAGAGGATGAGAATTCAAATACCTACTTTACTCGTAAGTACAATGCATTACTCCGTGCTTTGGTAAAGAAAGGTGATTCTAAAGACCAAGTACTCCCGTCTCGGTCATTATAGTCAAGTTCGAATGTATTTAATTCCAGTTATACAAATGCCAAACATATTTTAAAATGCGATCCTTCAACGGGTAGACCCATTCAAACTTCGTTCCTTGAAAAGATAAAACTTCTTTGATCTTCGGAATAAAAAGTTCACATTGAAAGTTTTCCGTAACACTTTTGATAATTCTCATTATGAAAATTTTCCTTTATCCTAAAATATATTATTATTATCTTTGAAAAAAATGTGCTGAACTTAGAAAGTCGACGCCAGGTGCTTTCATATAAAACGATTCATTTTTCAGGTAAGTACCTAAGGAGGAGACTTTTATCTCAGTATCAAAAGGGTAGCGTAATCTCTTTCATAACCGGCTTTACCCACCTGAATAGATTTTTCACAATTCTCTGCAAAACCCAGTAAATGTATTGAAAATTGTGTAGAAGCTCTCAAGGCCGGCCGGTCCGTGGGATGCTGCGAGCTGAGACCCGAAAGCTGACAGCTGAGAGCTGAGAGTTGAGAGTTGATAGCTGATAGCTGATAGATAAGAGCTGTGTACCGTAAGGGTAATATTATAATGGATCCTCGCAAATTAATCGCTGTTTCAGGTTTTTGCATACAATAAAGAAGAACACCAGAAACACGTAAATTATAATAAAACTAATTTTTTTTTTCCACTTTAATTTTATTGACCATAACCGGTTTCAGCCCGTTAAAGCCGTCTTCAGACTTGTACAAATTATTCTTAGTCTATCGTTTATATACATAACATATGGGAGAGGGGAAGAGGGATCGTCTACAAGGATTTTAATCAATTGTATTAATTACATTTGTTAGTAAGTCGTTTTTAAACTATCTAATTTCTAATTATTTAGGTAATTCCAGAAGGCTAATTACCTTGGATTTGTAGCTCACTTCAATATTATTCAGGGAAATACCTTACAAGAAACATGAATTATTAATGATCTAATTTTATTGTCAAATTTTTATTATATTTATGATATGTGGGATTTTTTTTATTGCTTGTAAGGTTTTTCCCTGAAAAATATTGAAGTGAACTACAAACCCAAGGTAATTAGCCTACTGGAATTACCAAAATAATAAGAAATTAGATAGTCTAAAACGACTAAGCAACAAATATAATTAATATAATTGATGAAAATCCTTGCATCCAATCCTCAATCCTCACCCCTCTTCATATGTTATGTATACAGGGTGTTAAGGGACGTACTTGACTTACTTTACCCAGTGATTCCTGACATTATTTGGAGTAAAAAATGTAAATGAAATTTTTGTCTACGGTGACTTTTTTTGACGAATTTTTTTATTTTTTTCAAAAAATTTTTCTTCAAAATCAAACAAAAAAAAATTTCTTCCACGTGTCGTCACTGGTCACTCAGCCGGGTGTCCGATGAACCCGTTACCCCGCCTCCAACTGTTCAACAACTACCATTTTTTTATGTTTTTGTAGAAAAAAAAAAAAAAAAAAACATCAAAAATGTCACCGGAGACCAAAATTTTATTTACATTTTTTACTCCAAATAATGTCAGGAATCACTGGTTAAAGTAAGTCAAGTACGTCCCTTAACACCCTGTATAAACCGTAGACTAAGAATAATTTGTACCAGTCTAAAGATGGCTTTAACGATCTGAAACCGATTAAGTTCAATAAAATTAAAGTGGAAATAAGTTTTATAATAGATAATATATTATAATGGAATTCCACCATGAATTGTCAGTTTCCAGAAATAGAAATACCAGAAAAATGTGTTTCTTGATCCGAGAAAGAGTTCGTGCTAATTGGGATAGTACCAATAGGTACTAAGTCAGTGGCGACAATCTATTCCATTCATATCTACATGGAAACTAGTGGATATGATGGTTTATCCGTTCAGTGGGTTTTAGGAATAAAACAGCTTGCAGCACAGTAAATGTGAAAAAAAATAATATCGAAAATGGATTATTTACTTTTTATACTTAAATGATTTTACAAAAGAGTACTCAGCAAAGTGAAATACAATATTATCTTTTCTTTGAAATAAAATACTTTTGCGACATTGTGAATAAAATCAAATTAACAAAATCATTTTGGTTTACTGCAATAAATATTTGTTTTTTACACCCGCCGGCTTTCTTGTTGCTTTTTCTAAGGCTTTACTAGCTTAATTTCAACAAAATACATAATATTTTTTTAAAGTTATGTAGGAACTATGATTGATTTCATTTTATGATTGCTTTTTTTAATTTATTGGGAGGCCGCGGCAAGTTGGCGTCAAAAGGATAATGTCTAGGAGTGTCAGGGGTACCTACATAGTAGTGGCGATGCATTATCTTTTCGCCATCAGAAAAAACGCACGAGAAACACATCTAATATTCGTGCGGCGCCGGCAACCTACTTGCCTAGGTACCTTCCTACCTATGCCGGCACGATGTACTTTGCTCGCCTGCCGCGGCCGTCTCGATGAATGATAATATCGCCACCGCCTAGAAAGGTCTAGAGTTTATAAGCCGCCTGAATATTCAGCACCGGGTATGTTCGAGTACCTTCTAGTGTACACATTGCCGGCGAATGGAAAATTTCTCCACCGGTCGCGCTGGTATATAAAGCGACTCAACTCGGCGCTCACTCAGTCAGTATCAGTTCAACAGTCGGTCAACATCTCAACATGTAACAGATCGCACAAGTGCTCCTGCATGGCATCTCTACGCATTCAGGGCAGCTTCCCGAGGTCCATCACCACGTCTCAGCTATAAGGCCTATCGTGTCTTCAGCTCCTGAGAACAGCTACATCGCGCGACTAACAAGGTTCGACGCCACCTTCAGCCAAGGGATTAGCTCACCATTTCATGGCACCCCGAAGCCCACCGTGCTTCGCTGCCATGGAAACACGCTCCGCCTCGCCAGGACTACCTGCTGGTGGCTCAGCTCACCGACCCACTCACCGTTCATCTCCGCGACTCAAAGCGTCGAGCAACGGCCTGGAAGATAGGTCATCTCCACCACTGCGGTGTCGAGCAACGCGCCGGTGACCTGCAGACTCGTATTCCACCGCATCGCAACGACCTTCACCACACCATCACCTCCGTGCGCCTGCAGCAATCACATCTACGGCACTCCGCATACATCATGTTACCGCTCACCGACCCTCGCTACGTAGGTACAAATAAACTCACATCTTTGACTGACGCCTTTCATTTCTGTCTCCCGTCTCTGCCGATCCGGCCCGCTCCCTCATAGTTATAGTGTAGGAATATCTTTGTAGTTTTAATATCTTTTACCGATGTCATCGGTATACGGTTACGGAATTAGCCGATGATATCCGATTGACGGCTGGGCACCTTCAATGATGAGTTCTCCTCCTTTAGACGAAGGCGTTTAGTCCTGCTAGATATTCATTGTAAACAAAATGATAAATAAACACGACTATTAACCTGTCGGTAACATTGAAACTCCCGATCATCTGAGAAATATAGTTCATCTACATAAAACCACAGAATACCACAATAGTAATTGTGTTTTTTTTTTCAGATAAATGTAAAACGTCGGTAAAAGTTATTATTCTGCTAATTACTTTGGGAGGCGGGAATGGGTACCACCGTCCGGGGAACCTTTATTGGATAACCAACACCTCTGCCATAGGTCACCCCAAGTGGTTCGCTACGTTTGGTGATTTAGCAGGGGTGCCCGGGTTCATGGGGTGAGGTTTGTTTAGGTCTTGGAGGTGGATGACCAGGACAGACTTTACCCCAGATTCCTACCCACCCCTTAAACCTTTTGTCTTCCCAGAACTCTCCTCTCCTTCTTTTCCTTAAAAAACCCTCCACACAGCATCCCCAAAGATGACATAGGCCCTGAAGGAAATTATTTTCCTCGGGGCCTCCTGTGTGAAGCTCATGTAAAAAAAAAAAAAAAATTTATCCGCAAATGACGTATGATTGTGAGATCGCCAATTTCCTAAATCTATTATATCTTCTTCTATGCTTTTATTGTCCGTATTAATTTGATACTAAATATTGAATATCTATCTATTAGGTCCTTACATATGAAATTGGCGTTTTGTATGGGAGGAACATAAAGTCGATTTTTTTTAAATATAACATATAAGAAGTGATTGTAGAAGCGAGTACGGCTAAAAAGGCAAAAGTGTCAAAACCCTGAAGAAGTCAGCTTTGCTGACGAAACATGTCGGTTTTTGTAAATAATTAAGTGGTTAGTACAAAGTTATCTATTAATTTATAATATATTTATTTAATCAAAGTATGCACCATTGCTATGTTTGCACTTTTGCCATCTCATAGGTAGTAGATCGATCTCTTAAATAAAAAAAAAACTATCGGACGGGAATCAATAAAATCTTTGAAGGTGGTTTGGACTGCCCCATCGGAGTCGAATTTTTTACCTTGCAAGAAGTTATCCAAATTTCGAAAAAAATGGTAAACTGTTGAGGCAAGGTCCGGAGAGTACGGTGGATGTCTTAGACATTCCTATTGAAGCTCCTCTAATTTGGTAGCTGTCTGTTGTGCAGTGTGTGGTCTAGCGGTCAATGCGCGTTTGTTGATTTGCTTCACTCAATTCGTGAGGTACCCACCTTTCATGCTTTTTCACCTTCCCAATTTGCTTCAAGTGGATTAAAACAATTTTATCACTAACACCGCAGCCTGCAGCTAACTCGGACGTGGTTTGCGATGGATTCGCTTCCACAATAGCTTCCACAATTCTTCATTATCAACTTTGGTCTCCGGCCATCCACGGGGCTTGATCTGCAGGTCGACATTTCCAGAACGAAAACGTTGGAACCAAAAACGCACTGTGTTTTCTTTTGCGGCACCGTCGCCATACACATCATTAATCCTTCGAGCCGTTTCTGCAGCACTGGTGCCACGGTGGAACTCGTACTCATAAATAACGCGATATTTCAAGTTTTCCATTTTGTAAACTAAGTGACGCAAAGAAAAAAAACAATTAAGGAAAAAACAAATGAATTATAATTTTCGAAACACAAATACATAAGTAAATAGCTATATAAATTTGAATTTGGAATTCCTAACCAATGAGAAGATATTTGAGATCAAAGTTGCCAGTACGGCAAAACGCCAATTTCATATGTAAGGACCTAATATTTGTATCGGATTATTTCATGTGAATACCGTACAAAAGTTCCAACAGCTTCTAACCCTTTGGAGCTAGTGAGACCAAGACGTCTCCAATTGAGGAAACAGATGGGAAAGAAGAAGGTGAGGAAGTTCCTGGCTATTCAGATCTGGTCACCAAATTCGGCAAAAGCCATTTCAAGCAAGGCTTAAATTTTGAATGGTGGTCTTCTTACATCAGAGCAAATATGTCGCAAATGTACCTTATATAATTATTTTACAGGATTAGATTTTAAAGTAATGCAAACCAATCAAATAAAATTTACTTGCGCATGCCGGGATTTGAAGCGGGTTGCTGGTCAAGAGCCTTACCAATCAACTACGGATGGTGTCGTGCACATCGAATACACCGGTTAAAGGAAAAATTAGGTGTTTTTGCTCCCAACCGTCTGAAGCCGGTGAGAATATTCTGAGATTGACGGTAGTGTGGAGGGGAAGAAGATGGGAAGAGGATTTGGGGGAAGTACCTGGCCATTCAGATCTGGCCACCAAATACAGCTAAAGCCATTTCAGGAAACATTTCAATTCTCAATTACTGTCTTTTTCCAGGGCGGTATCAAGGCGGCAGATTAATTTAATAATTTAATAGAACATTTAAGGTGTCTTAATAATAATAATTTTTTTTCGTTCGCTAACCATATCATTGAAAATAACCATAGTTTTGAAAAAAACACAGGGATAAATATTCTTCATATTAATCATAAAGGAAAACGTTTAGATAACTTAGAAGCTTTGGAAATTAAAAAATCCCTTAAAAATAATGAATCTATTATCAACAAACAAAAAATATTGTCATATAGCCCAATCATGGATTTGTTCCCCTACCCACCCACTCTACACTAATACCTACCCACCCAATCTACATTATTAACTAACAACGGCTCCACCCTTACCCTAATAAAACATTGTTCTAAACTGTCAAATTAGTATAAGCTTTCCCTGACGAAGGAACGTTTGTTCCGAAACCGGTCGGATTTGCACATTTTATAAGTGGTTTATACAAAGTTGCATTGTTTCATTTTATTATAATGGATAACCACAAAGTAATAGCTACATTCAAAAATATAATAAAATTAAATTTCAATTCGAAAATAAATTTCAATTTTAAATAAAATGTACATACACACCGTGGTTTCAAGCCACCACATTCGGATTTCATAACCGAGAGCCTTACCCCTGAATCATGACCACGGAGGTCGGCAAAAGGTATGTACCTACCCACTTTGCTAGAGTTGAGCTGAAGTGGTAGGTCCTTCAGCACTGAACAAATATCAATATTTTATGCGATCACTCCTTTCAGTTGAGTGGAACGTTTACAACTTTAATTAGAATCTTTTTTTACATTAGTTCCACACATGAGGTCCTGGGGAAAATAATTTCCATCAGGGATTACAACTTTGAGGATGCTGTATGGAGGGACTGAGAAGGTAAAGAGTATGCGGGCTGGGTAGGAATATGGGGATCAGGAGGACCGCTTAGGGTGACTGATCACCCAAGATGTGTTGGTTATCCAATAATTAGATCACGGGGCGGCGGTACCCATACCCGCTTCCTAAATTTGAATGTAATAGTAAACTATCATTGTTTGTGGACAAGTTTTGTGATGAATTTCTGCGGTGAAATCAAAACAACTTCATATTTCTAACAAACAATTAAATAAAAATAAAACAAACTTACGAAGGGATAAAATCTTTTTTTTTTACATTATCTCCACACAGGAGGCCTTGAGGAAAATAATTTCCCTCAGGGCCTATGTCATCTGGGATGCTGTGTGGAAGGTCTTTTTGAGGAGAGGAAGGAATGAACATTGGTCTTGAAGAGACCCATGTTGTAGGAAGGAAGAAACACAGAGGCCAGCAAATCATTCCACAGCTGTGAGCTGTTGAACATAAGAACGAGTCGAAGAAACGACCCGTTCTCATGTGACAAATGTCAACCGTGTACAAATGTTGGGCACGCGTTTGGCGTGTTTCCCGGCTACGCACCGGTGCCGAAGGGATCAATGATGCTAGTTCTTCGGAGCATCTTCCATTGCAATACCGGTAGAACAAGGATAGCATTCCCACCCGACGCCTGTGCTCTAAAGATTGCAATCCGTCTGTTAAGATCGGAAAATCTATCAAACGGACCACCCGTTTCTGCACAGAGTCGGGGGTATTTTTCAAGTATTTTGGAGCTCCAGACCAGAGGTGGCATCCAAATTCAACCGTGGGGCGTACTTGTGATTTGTACAGGGTTAGCAGTTGCGCACTATTAAAGTATCTGCGGGCCCTATACAGTACGCCCAGTTTTTGGGAGGCTAACTTTACTCTGGCTTCGATGGAGCCCCCATACCTGAGCTGGTCACTTAGGGTTACACCAAGCATATCAATGGAGGGCCTGTTCGGAAGATTGCTTCCGTTGAAAGAGACTAGATTGTGATGAATTGCATTGATCAACAGTGAAAAATAAGAAAATATCGTAGCTTCCCACTTTAATTTAAAAAGAAAATATCAATTACTTATAAAACGGACACGTCTACGACATCTATCGGATTAGAGTAAAGTGAATTCATATTTACGGTAGGGATCTATAATTAGACAAAGTGAGACGAGTATTGATGAAAGGATCACAGATGGTATCAACAAATAATCAGAAACAGGGACTCCCCAATATACTTAGCCCGTGATATATTGACAGCCAATTGAATTGCAGCAAAAGCGATTAAAAACCAATTCAGCCTATCAACGGGAAGAGGGCCGAACCCATTTTTAGAACAAAGGAACGACCTTTGGACTTAGCAATTAGGGATGTAATTAATGAGTTTGACGTTCCCACCAAACCGAGAGGTGAATAAACTCCATGGGAAGAAATAATCTGTTCAGGGACAAAAGTACGGTGACCCCAAGAAATGTTGTGATTAACCGGTACATTCCAGGGATCAGAAACCCTAGTTCTCGAACGCATTAAAACATGTCAGGTGCGGAAAAAAAGGATACACGTAAACACGATGCAAAAGTTTAAGTGAAAAATTGCAAAGCAAGTGACGAAAACGTATTGTAAGGCGTTAGGGAGATTTCCATCTATAATACGATTGTTTGTGACGACCGGAGATGATCGATTCGAGGGAAAACGTGCTAAAGGAAATGGAAATGTTGAAAAAACAATGGAAAATTATTGTTATCAATTTTAGACGGAGCTAGGATATTACGATGAAAGATTTAGGGAGGAAACGTCAAAAAAAAATGAGAGTTTTAAAGAATAGGCGAGGGTACATTTCAGATGTCTAAAGCAGTAACAAGTGTTAGAGAAGAAGATAGAGTGCAGTACGGAGGGGAGTGGAAAATGCTGAAAACATTGCGATAGAAAAACTCAGGAAAAGGAGTCATTTTACGTAATTAAAATGGAGGTTATAGAGTAACATAGTACGCGATTGCAGATAAAAAATGAGGCATTACAATGGTTGTCGATTTCAGATGTATTTTGTTGTGATAAACAAGGAATATTCGAACATGAAAATTGTTTAGATAAGGACGATTAGCCGTTAAAAAGGTAATAAAAATTATCATGGGTCTTATGAAATATTTATATTAAAGAATTCTCATAAAAGTTAACGACACTGAAATAAAAAAGGATTTATTGCCAGGTGGGTACAGGAACTAATGTATACAACTGTCAAGACATATGGTTTATGGGATTTTTCGTAAGAACGGGACGAAATTTGTAAGGCGTTCTCTATGAAGCAATAAAAATGACAGGAATTTAAGGGCCGAAGTGGGGGTATCCCCTATAAAGATGTTAAAAAATGATATATTTATTAATAACAAATAGAAAATGAAATTTTCCAAGAGGCAGCAAACATCAAAAAACGATATGGTTATATCAGGGAAGTACGGAGAAGTGAGGGGAAAGGAGATACGACAGAGAAAAACAAAGGAAATCTTAGATTAACAGTGAATAAAATAAATACGGCTTGAAATATAAAAATCTATAGAGATATGAACAATAGCGTAAGAATAAATAAGGAAATTCATGGAAAGAGTGTCGTGAATAAAAGAAAATTCGAGAAAAAATGGAAAATTCAAATATACGACGTAAATAGAGAAAATTCGGTTTTAAATGGAAAGGTTCATATAGAATACAGAAAAACTCGAGGAAAAATAATAAAATAAAAATGAACGATTTGCGAGAAAGACTTCGACATGAAGATATCTCTGATAGGCGAATTTGGGGACAGATTTGGAACATATGGTAGATGCCGTACGCACGGACATGTTACGAAATATATGAAAATAGAACTTTAAAATTATTAAATTCAAGCTAATTTTGTATGAACACCAGGACAAAGGAAGTTGGGCCATTAAACATGGATCTTACTAAATCCGGATCTTGTAAGTATGGGAGTACGAGACAGAATTTAAAGTAACAACCGCGGAAGGTACTAAGAGACCGCATTCGACAATAATGGGGAGGTTTCAAGAAATTACGAGTTGATAGTAATTAGATTGGTTTATTATAGGAGATTCAGATACGATCGTTTGGACCTGAGAGGGGTATAAAAGTCTAGACAAATGCCAGTTGAGGAGAGTCTACGGTCGTGGTCGAAAAGGTTTTAAGTTCGCGGAACGTGACGAAACGGTGGGTGATTTAAATTTGAAAAATTCTAAGTGATAATTATTTTGATACTTAGAAAATTTTCACATTCTAATCAGTGATCTACAAAAAAAAAATACTTTGCAGTTAGAATCAGTGGAAATAAAGATAAAGCCAACGCGTTAATTACTTGTGAAAAATAAAAGTGCTCGTGATAAATACAATTTGTTTAGTGGAAAATTCGGATTTTATAATCACTTAATATCGTATTTTTAAACTTAGAAATTTCGCGTTTAATATTAGTGCAATAAATAACTGAAGTGATGTGATAATTTAGCGTGAAGAAGTTATAATTAAATACGTGTGTTCAATCTAAGTGAAAGTGTTCTAACAAATAATAAATATTTAAATTAATTATCTTAAATAATAATAATAAAACAAAATAATATTTTATTAATACATAAAAGTTCGGAGGAAAAAAAAATTTAATTTAACAACAATTTACCATCTCTAAATTAATCGTGAAGTAACTATCATTTAAAGTGTTATCTAACCAACGAGTTTTGAGATAAAATACAGTTTAGAACGATAGAGTTCATACATCATTTTTATTAATTAGACTAATTGAAAAAAAAAAAAAAATTTGAAGTCAAAAAGATTTAATTAAATTTAGGAAAATAAAAATTAATTTAGGAAAATTGCAGCAAGGTCACCGTGTATTTCCCGGTCGGAAAAAACCTTGGTAGGGGTAAGTCTTTTCCGTTATAAAATTTTACAGATTCCAAGGAGATAGCGGAATGCAGCAAACATTGGTATTTGGATTAATTATTTGACCAAGATATTACTCGCTTAATATGTGATATGTAACTATATTAAAATATTATAAGTATAATAAGTATATTTTATATATTTATATATGTATGTATATAAACACGTATATATGTAATTTTTGTTCCCAAGAAAAATTTTAATCAAAAAAGAAAAACACTTATATAAAAAGAGGAAAAGGGTATCGATTCCTACCTCTGAGTTCACCAATAACTATTAAAAGTAGTTATGTGTGATAAATTTACAAATCAATATTTTATATTTAATCTTATGTATGTATTAATATAATTTCAGAAAATCCAGAGCATTTGAAATAAGTTATGATATTAGAAAATATTCCAATCATAATATAATTATACATATTAATATTATAAATTATTTATTGAGACAAAGTATATATAAATGAATAAATATGTATACGTAATCGGGTATCAGACTAGACAATTGCGCTAAGTACATCATTATCAAACAAAGAAAATTTTAGAGTCATCTCACACGTCTCCGGAATGTCTAAAGTAAACATACCTCATACGCTTGAATCTAGGTCACGAGGCCGTAGAGAATGTTTACAAAGCTCAAATTGTTTACAAAATAATTCGGTCACTGGGACACTAGTTCGAATACAGTAAAAAGAAAAAAAAAATGACCTTGATTAATGGATATCGTACTTAGGTATTAACTTCTAGGAACGGGATAAAATTATTATATTGCGCAATTATTAGGAACAAAAGAAAAAAAAAATTAAACACTATTTTTAATTTGAACGTAAAGAGGTATCTACAGACCTAAGCAATTGAAAATTAACAGATTTATTATAGCAGTTCAAAAAGGTGTGTTGAAGATTTACATGAAACAGTTGGTAAATCACGGGATAGTTCAAAAAGGTGTATTGAAGATTTACATGAAACAGTTGAAAAATCACGGGATAGCTTAATAGGGTGTATTGAAGACTTACATGAAACAGTTGAAAAATCACGGGATAGCTTAATAGGGTGTATTGAAAATTTACATGAAACAGTTGATAAATCACGGGATAGTTCAAAAAGAGGTATTGAAGATTTACATGAAACATTTGATAAATCACGGGATAGCTTAATAGGGTGAATTGAAGATTTATATGAGGCAGTTGAAAAATCACGAGATAGCTTAATGAGGGGTAATGAGGATTTACATGATTCAATTGAGAATCACGGGATAGCAAGAATTTATCAAAAGTTGAACATTGGAGGGGAGGGAAAGAAAAAAAAAAAATATACAGTTCAACCAACAGAAGGCAGCGGTCGCTTCTGTAAAAAGGACCATTAATCAAACCATAGAGATGGCGGATCTCTCAAACAAAACCGTCAACAAAACCAAACAAAAGCTTGGAGTTATGGCGAATCTCCAGAACACATCGCCAGATAAGATCTTAATGTACTAGTATATATTTATATTTCACACTATTCTTACGTATATATTCGGTATCAATCTGAGGATTGTGCAGAATCCGATGGGCGAGATCCGAGCTCGGGATGCGTTGCAAGTAGTTTCGCATTGCGAGTTATAAACCTTCCCAAAACGTATGTTTACATATATATCTTTTTATGTACTGTTCATTGAATGAAACGAACTCACTTACAATTAGTGCTTTAGGCCTGTCGGGTCACTCTCGTCTCATTTCTTGAACGTGGAGGGAGGATTCACGACCCGTAACTCCACACAAACCCGTGAGTATATGATTGCATATAGGACGAAACCGGTTCGCCCTAAGTAAATAGTAAACTTTGGAGGAGTAGGAATTTGGAGGTATCTGGGCTCGGGGGAAGACCTGAAGGCAGTGCATGATGGCGAAGGAAGGTTCATTGGGACGCGATAACTTAGGTATCAATCAATTGAACCGTGCCAAAAGACTGTGCGAATTTTGGGAGGACTCCTGATCACCCTGCTTACTTGATGGAGGCCGGAGCCAAATTTTGCCAGAAAAGGGGTTATTCTGAGTTCGTCAAATATGCAATTAACTAATTACATTAACCTACTAAATCCATCTTTATATGTACCTTATAGCAGCTGAATCTAAACGGAGGGGCGCCCAGCAGATACGAGATACAATCATAATCAGATTTACTAACATTTAACCATTTGAGTTATAATTAATTATCTGTTCAATTAGTCATGTGTAGTTTCGATTAGTGTTGCTTATTCATGAATTCATTAGGATGTAGGGAATCATAATGAACGTCAAAGGGAAGTTAGTTCATTTAGAGAAATTACTTAAGGTTAAATTTGCAAGAGAGAGACCAATACAGTTTGAAATTCAACACTCTGTTTAGAACCAAGAGGGTTACCACAAATTTAAAGTAATTAAAGTCCTATATCATAAATCAAAAAAATTACACAACGTTTGATGGAGTTTAATTACAACCTAAATACGAAAATATTTACGTTCAAAGTCGTAAATAACGTATTTATTAGTTAAGTACATATATCGCTAAAGGTATGTAGTACAAGGGAGCTTTAAGTAGCTTTCTGTAGTTATCAGAGGAAATAAGGGTCCAAATTTATAAAGGCTTGTGTGACGTAGGGGAGGAATTTTCCATCCCTACCACACATATGCAAAGCCTTAAGAATTTAAATATCGATCAGAGCCAAGAGAAAAGACAGAACATCACAACTGTCTTGCCGATGACAGGAGTAAATAAAATAAAGACAAATACAAGAGAGTATGAAAAGACGAAATATTACAAGATTCAATCATACATATTATGTCCGGAGGTACAATGCACTAACTTCGGGAGGTGTTTCTTCATGATAGTACAATTAAAAATGATGACTAACTTTTTAGAAATTCGAAAGTAGGTGATTTTCAGATGAAAAGGTTGAATTGTGTCAAAAAATAAATTGATCTACCGAAAAAATATGTTTGTATCCATCGGAAAAAGCATGGTTATTTATCTTTTTTTACTCATACCACCGTGTAGAACCACTTCCGGAAGTTAGTACACTCTACTCCCGAACATCCTATAAATTATTATGCCTGCAGCATGCATTGATCCCCTGTGCACCGGTGTACATACGCGAAACTCGACGGACTCGAGTGGAACATTATTTCTCAGCTGATGTTTGCTTCGTGCGAAGGGGTCATTTAAAAAATTCCTTTCCACAGCCCTACCTTAAACCGCCTTACAAACGCTGCCGAACCAGAATGTGATATAGTTTCCCTGACCTTTACACTGAACAGACTGGGGCACTCTTGTGAGGAGTTTAATAATTTCTTAAAAGAAAAATGCGTTTTTTAGGGTTCGGGTAACATAGAGAGGTACCCTTTATAAATTACTAGCAGACCCGGCCACTAATTACTTTTCAAAATATGAATGCTTTTTATTAAGCGCTTGAATGAAAAAAATGTTTGGTGCAAATACAAAACATTTCCTATTTTCATATTAAATAATGAAGAGATCCTTTAAAAGGGGACAAGATCAGTGTAAATGTTACACACGATTAAAGGATTTTTTTTATTTTTTTTACAAAAGCTGCACACAGAAGGTTCTGAGAAAAAAAAGATTCAAAATACATTTTTTTTAAGTATACGTTTGCCCTGAAGAAGGAACGTTCGTTCCGAAACCTGTCGGCTTTACACAAATATACAAGTGATTCAAACAAAGTAACATTGTTTCATTTATTTATATTAATTACGTTTATATTAATTCATATGTGTTAATTGTTATAATCTGTATGGTTATAGTAATAATATTATGTAATGTTTAAATTGTAACTGAACATTAACATCCTGTTGACAAACTGCTTTATTGCGGTTTAACGGGATTGTAACTTGAAAACCAATAAAAAAATTAAAAAAATCTAAAAGGTTTTCCATTATTTTATTTTATTTTCTTAATCGTGTGTTTCTTTACCACACATCCAAATTTTATCAACATGAAATTTCATCACGCAAACTGATAGCGGCGAAGTATGGGTTAAGTTAGTTATTCATTTAAAAATATGTATAAAATAAGATGGAATGTGTTTTAACGCCGGTTAACTGCTCACATTTTGTGAAATATCGTCGAGACCACAAATGACTTGAAAAGGGAACACTGCTTAAAATTCCTCCCCACAGTTATTTAAAATAAATACTTAGGGGCTGTTCGCCGCACATGCCCACGTAAACGGGATAAATTTACGCAAAAAAAAAACTTCTCAGGTGCTCTTTCGATAATGCTTGTATGCAAAAGTACGGCGGGCGACTTTTTGTCGTGTTGTTTGTTATACACAAATCCACCCTTGTTCGCGTTAAGGGAATATAATAGGATCAGCCATTACGCGGGAGCATTGCGGCTGCGAGAACACCGGGGAAATTTACGCACTGAAAAATACGGGAATTTTCGCATTATTATTTTACATACCATTATTCTACTAAATAAATGCCTGTTTACCTGGCGCCAAATTTTAATTCTTATTCATACGTCGCTTTATAAAACGCTGGAAACAAAGTACTTTCGTGTAACAGTTTACCTGCCTAATTGCTTAGAAGGGAGAAATTTTACAGACTGTTAGCCTTGGATATTTATCTTTTGCTTTTGCCTACAGAATATGTGTTAGCCTCGTATTTTTAACTTTTCTTTTACCTTCCTGATGTATTTAGCGATCTACATATTATCTAGATCACTAAATATGTGAGGTTGGTAAAAGAAATAAGTGCGCAGTGGGTGAAGTTACCTTATTCTGTAACATTAATATGTTACTTAATAAGTTTATCTTACCCACCCCGCACCTTTTTCTGTAAATTATTAATGCTAAAGAATTATTTAATTTACTGCGCACTTTTTATTTTATTTATGGTGTATTCAACGGACAGAGGTTAACATAATAATTACAAAGAACAAATCATACCACAACCGTCCAACAATGGCATACCTACAACAATATGTAAAACTAAAACAGCAAAAAAAACAAGAAGCAATAAAGTTTGGGTCTTGTGAAAACAAGAGGTTCGACAAATTTTGAGAAGTTCTAGGGGCTATGGCGAAATATGTCCAGAATTATGCCACTACTTGAGGATGTTATGTAATAGTCGACACATTCGCACTAGAGGTTGGGAGAGGTTAAGTTGGTTCATTGGAAGGAATACAGAAATTCGGAGTTTGTTAGTCGACAGAGATATTGATTTGGATTGTAGTCAAGAGGTAATTCTACATTGTTTTTAAAACACTAATTTTATTTCGTGACAATGCACGGGGGCTTATAATAACCTTGCGGCCACTCCTTGCTGAATAAAACGCTTATGGACTTCGATACGAATTATGCCCGATCACCAAACCAGATCCGGTATTCACAATTAAGTAATACTCACTGTTGTGTCTCGTGACTTGATCTCCATTCGGTGACGGTCACAGGTGTATCCAAAAGCGTACGATAAGATTGTTCTGGTCGGTTATTAGAACCACGATAAAGTTGAGTCATGAGACGAATAAGGGGTTCACGTGAAGCATTTAATGAACGACGGCGATATAATGCTTCATATTACACACTTCCGATTGATAAATAACATTTCAACGTAGAGCGAAATGTCACGTTACGCTTTGTTACGATGGTTGTTGACAGACTGGCGATATTGAGGTACTTGACTTATGTCCATCGTGTAGGTAGGTACACTTAATGTGCGTAAGTCCAAAATCTGGATTCCTCCAATCTGCTGGCCGATTGGAACACAAATACGAATGAAACCCATCAGCGTTATGAAACAAATTTAATGTTTCTAAAAGTGCAGAAAATTCGGTTCTGTAGGATAATTTCAGAGATAGTCTCTTTTGAACTTATTCGATTAATTTGCAAATCTCATACGTTGGTCTCCAAATAACAGAACCGATCTCAAGAATACTGCGAATAATAATTGTGGATGTGTAAGTATTTAAAAGACTCAAGTTTTTGGATGGTTTGCTGACTCGATGCAGAAGATGGTTTACGACGGAATTTGAAATTTTTATTTTAAGAATATGCTGTACGAAAAACAACAATAATAAAAACAAAAGTTTTCAAAGCCGCGTGCTCATCCGCGAACTGTAACCGTAACATATCTAACCGTCTATTACATATTCAAAATGCATGAACAATATATCGATCGTTCAATTGATTAGTCAGACATCAGTCATGAGTATGCAGTTATATGTAAAAGTTTACTTTCTCTCTGGTACAATACTCAGATTAGTCGTAAACACCACCAAATCCAATATAACTAAAAAAAACTTGTAATAAATTAAACAAAATGTAAATGTTGTCCGCGTCACCAGTATTAATAGAATTTGTGGATTTTAATAGCCCCGTAATTAGGCGTGCTCGGTGCATTTTGGGTCTCCCAGGACTTCAGGAACAAATCAAAAGAAATGGCCGGTAAGATACAATTAAATGCTCGGTAATTGCCGAGTTACGAGGATGAAGAGTTTGCACAGAGGATTGAATCAAACAGTAAACGTCTGCGTGGTTGAATTCCAGAACCCAGCTTCGAGTGCATGGCGCGGCGCGGCGCCACAAATAACATTTGTGTACGTGGAATTTCACACAAAGATACTGTTATAATTCGGTTTTGAATTCAAGAATTCGTCACAAGATGTCGCTACTTCCGTCAGCAGGTCGAATGGGGACATCTCCCCCTAGATATAACTGCTACGAATGGATATGGAAAGATTGATGGTAATACATGTTGTATCAAGGGCTATTTTTATTTTATTTTTATTTATTTATTTACGGACAAATAGTCCAATTAACAATATAACAATAACACGAACAGAAAAGAAAAAAAAGAGATCACAATGAAAGGAGATTACATATAGATGAAGAGCATTGACAAAATACATATAATATAAAGTACATAGAGAAGACAAGTAGCTTGAAGATGGATTTAAAAAGACTTTATTATATATTGTATTATATATTGCTGTCTTGGTTACTTTGTCCTGGTGACTAGCTATGCTGGATGACAGTGGATCCGAGGAACGGGCTAATTTTGGAACCAGTTCCTTTTGGATTTTTAAAATGGTCACCAACACTAACTGGGCAAATCCGATCCAAAAGCAGCCCGCAGGGCCTAGTGCTTACAAAACTTTTATGCGTTTAATATCCTGTATATACCTAGGCATTAACAACTAATATCAACTTCTTATACTTTACATAACTATTCATGTAATAGCTATTGTGAATTCATAGGTCAGATTTCAGTTTTAAAAGCAACAATTTGAGGGTGATTATTTGAAAGTAGCCTACTGGTAAATAATATAGCAAAATATGATAATTTAGTAAATTCCGTGAATCTTTTGGCTTATTTATCGTGCTTAAGTTCTTACCTATTTGTGGTGAATAATTACATGGGGCGGCTAAAGAGGGCGAAGAGTTATCGTGGGCGAAGAATTATTGGCGGCGAGTGTGGCGAACTAAAGAGGTAAGGGTTGAAGGGATAAAGGGAGAGGGATGATTTGAAGACGGTGCATAAAAGGAATGAAGGGTCAGCGGATGAATGAGTTCCCCTTTTCAAAAAAGAAGGCATTAACTTTTTGTTGTTGCGGCTTTCCAACTACACGGCTCTACATAATACGGCTTTCAAAACTGTCAAAGTCCATATGGGGTGGCGATGAAGAATGCTTTGTAACCTGACAGCACGGTTTGATGACTGTAAGATTGAAAATGTATCATTTTCACCAAGTCACATTATACAATATATCATTGGGTTAGTGCACGTATTATTTTACTATTTAATATGCAGTTTTTTTCCTGAAGTTTATTTATTATTGCATGCAAAATGTCCACGTTCGGTGTTCATCGCGCGTTTTTTTTTTTTACAAAAATTATACTATTTGAATATAATTACTGTCTCAGTGTTACAATAACTAATTTGTATCTTTAGTGGCATGATATGAGATAGATATCATATACGATTAATTAAATTAATGGAGCAGTTTTAAAATGAAAAACCCACCAGATTAGATGGAAAATCTAAAGGTTGTCATTAGAGAAAGTGTGTTCAGCTATCCTCCTAATTTTCATAATCAATAGTCTTAATAAAGTACTAAAAATAAATTTAATAACGAACATGAATAAAATTGAAGTAATTAGTCTTCACTTTATTTCCTTTCCTTTTTTACATTAGCTCCACACAGGAGGTCCTGAGGAAAATAATTCCCCTCAGAGAATTCCTATTTTTAGGAAAAGAAGAAGAGGAAGTTTTGCGAAGGAAAAGAGTATTGGGGGTGGGTAGAAATCTGGGGGCAGTGTGTCCAGGAGTGACGGACGTATTAATCCATCCCTCCCATAGCGGTGCAAGGCAATGTTCCGAGAGAGTAAGGCTGAAGAAATCAAAGGGACTGCCTCAACCATTCTCTCCCGATCCTGCCAGCCATGCAGCTAGTGGCCAACATATCCGCTGCCAAGACCCGGACAAACCTGACCCTATGAAGTCGGGCACCCCTGCTGAATCACCAAACGGAGCGAACCATTGGGGTGACCAATGTCAGAGTTGTTGGTTATCCATTAAATCCCGTACCCGCCTGCCAAACTGTAAAGTGAAAGTTCCTTTCCTCAAGCCACCACACAACGTCCCCAAAGATTACATAGGCCCTGAGAGGAATTATTTTTGTTCGGGCCTCCTCTGTGAAGCTAATGCAAACAAAAAAAAATAATTAGCATTGATAAGTTTTTTGGAGAGACTTTCGTTCTCAGAATCTTAAGTCCCAATACAAAAGGATTATTTTCGGGGTGAGAAAATATGTTGCCTCATCACAATACGTGATTTTTGTTTTAAATATTTGTTGAGATAAAGGATTGAAGGGTGATGGAGTAATGCAGTGATTAGAAATGATATACTTTCTTACAAAAATTTTATTTCGTATTATTTGATGTGTAAGTCTTTATACCATCGCGTACATAATTTAATTGATGTAAAGCTTATCTTCAGCAAACACCACTGAAGATATTTTTTTTCATTCTGTACATTTTTTTTCATTAGCCTCACACAGGTATGGAGGATATTTTTAAAGAAAGGATGGTGAGAAAGTTCTGGGAAGGAAAGAGACACAACGGGTGGTTAGAAATCCAGCGGTCAATTTGCCCAGGAGTGACTGACGTTTGAATGCATCCTTCCTGCTGCGTTGCAAGACGATGGGTCAAGAGAGACCAACGGGTCTCCTCAAATCGGTTTCTTCCGAACAGTAGGCAGACGCATCCGCCGCCAAGACCTGAACACACCTCAACCGATGACCCCGGAAACCCCTGCAAAGTGACCAAACATAACAAACCACTTAGGGTGATCTGAGCAATGACGTTACATAAATAGACTCGCCATAGTCTCACATACTCGCAAAATAATGTGGCAAGTAAGCAACACTCTTTTGTTTTCAGCGGTTTTCAGTAATTTCTTAATTCAAAAGTTATTCAACTATTAAAAAGATATGCTACTTCCACACCGAAGCCAAACTTCCAACTCGAACTTCCAATGCACGAACTACCCTTCTACAAAATCGTCCGAAAGTTTGAAGTTGGAAGTTGGCCTCAGTGTGGCCGTACCATAAGACAATCAAAGAATGTGTTTTTTCTCTAATGATGCACAAAATTGTCAGACGGGGAACTTGAAAATTAATTGTATTGCTTATAATAATCGATAATAATAAGTAATTTGTATGTACATATAAATGAAATGTTATTTTTTCACTTTTACTACTGTTTGCCGTGTAATGGAAACATTTTCTCATCACACAGGGCATTTTGCAGCTTTTTAAATGCAATTTTCCTACTGGTAAGACACGACCTTACTCGACTAGTGACAGTTTAGTATTAAAGTACTAGAAATCGAGACCAGTGCAATTGTCTTGCGTTTGGCTTCCCTCTTTGAGATTTCTACCCCGCGTCTACAGTATATAACGTCATTGGATCTAAGGCTTTGGTTGGTTATCCAACTATTGGTGGCTTTCCAAGTTGAAACACATGTGTAACACATGTCTAAAATAAACCCAATTATGGATGTCCATCTTGTGATTTTACCTCTCATAAGTGTATAAAAAAAAATTATAAGAAAATTAACTGGTACCCGGCATGCGTTGCAATGCCATTCAAAGAAATAAATTGATTCTCCCTGCATGTCCTTTCGCGTGCGTCCCCGTTCCCTTCCACCTTCACCGCCTCCCCCTCCCAAGTCTCTTCCTTCTCCGAGAACCCCACCTTCCCCCTGCCTTTCCTCCCTGCCGCTAAAGCAAACGAAATACACACATTTTCATTTATACAAACTTCATAACTCCAGAGCTTACCATTATATACACCTGTGTTACTCGCTGATAATGTAGCTTTCTATAGATGAAAGAATTTTTAAAATCGGTTTAGTGGTTTAAGCTTGAAAGCGTAACAATCAAACATACGGACTTTCGCATTTCAAATATTAATCCATGGATTACATGAAATAAAAAATAGCTCATGACAAGTAAGAAAAAACCTTTATTTTATTGAGCTTTTGCTGGCGGGAATTGTTAAGATAAAAAATCATATTATACAAAAAGACAGGATGTGACAAAAATTTTGTTTAATACAGAATTATGTACAACAAACAATCACACATGGCAAAAATAATTCAGAAAAATATTTCTTCCTTTGTGTTTTTATACATACCTACAGTCACAGTTGTCATTTATTGGTAAACAAGAAGACAACATGTACATATTTTATATACTCGCACTACCTACGCCTTATGATTACTTTTATATTCCGTTCGAAGATGGAGCCAAATAAATTCAAATCAAAGATATACTACAGCCAGAAGTGAAACATCTCTTACACGTCAAAGTAACTTTACATTAAAGTTTACATTTTTAACCATCTCTCTGCCTCTCATCGCCTCACGTTCCTTTGTAAATTTATAACGCGAGCCGACAGCATAATTGATGGAAGTTAGTTTGAAAATGATTCGAAATATTCATGACGTGCAATATACCTCGCCGGAGGCTAAACTTAATTGTGAATGTAACAAGTTAAAGGAAAACACATCAAATATTGAACTTCCCTTACGAATAATAGAAATAATAATTGTTTCAGATTGTAACCGAATACGTTTCGGAGTAGTTGCTAATTGAGCCCTTATGCGGAAGAACAACATTATGTATACAGGGTGTTAAGGGACGTACTTGACTTACTTTAACCAGTGATTCCTGACATTATTTGGAGTAAAAAATGTAAATGAAATTTTGGTCTCCGGTGACTTTTTTTGACAACTTTTTTTTTTTTCAAAATTTTTTTCTTCAAAATCAAACAAAAAAAATTTTCTTCCGCACATCGTCACTGGTTACTCAGCCGGGTGTCTGACGAACCCTTTACCCCGCCTCCAACTGTTCAACAACTACCATTTTTTTATGTTTTTGTAGAAAAAATAATTTTAAAAAAACATCAAAAATGTCACCGGAGACCAAAATTTCATTTACATTTTTTACTCCAAATAATGTCAGGAATCACTGGTTCAAGTAAGTCAAGTACGTCCCTTAACACCCTGTATAACAACATATCTACTTGTATTAAGTGAAAGAGTTAATTCCGAGATTTTGGTTGTTAACCACTGGAGCGACTACGCGAAATAACTAAATTTGCCTAGAATGCTCGAAATTTCCCAGAAGATCATGTTTTTTAATTTTTCGCCAACATTAAAAAAATTATACCTTCAAATTTTAACATGGAGACATAAAACTTATTATAATGCTATATAGCCAATAAATTTACGGATGTACGTTTGTTACTCTTTCACACAAAAACTAGTGAATGGACTTTATTGAATAACCAACACCTCTGCCATAGGTCACCCCAAGTGGTTCGCTACGTTTGGTGATTTAGCAGGGGTGCCTGGGTTCATGGGGTGAGGTTTGTCTAGGTCTTGGAGGCGGATGACCAGGACACACTGAACCCCAGATTCCTACCCACCCTTTAAACCCTTTTCCTTCCCAGAACTCTCCTTCCTTAAAAAAAAACCCTCCACACAGCATCCCTAAAGATGACACAGGCCTTGAAGGAAATTATTGTCCTCAGAGCCTCCTGTGTAAAAAAAAAAATATAAAAAATATATATTAAAAAACCACGCGAATCCTGCGAGTTTGTTACTTTGAAATTGCCGTGAGGGGTACTTATTCGAGTCAACATAGAATATTTTCGATTTCTGTATATTGTCTGTGGTAAACTTGATAACGAGAGTTGCGTATCTTGGAAAAGGGACTTAATTTTTAACGTAAGCAGCTGATCAAAAATTCGACGTGAAAAAAATATTTTGAACATCGTTCTAAAATAGTCTACGAAATTCGGATTTGTGATATCTATGGTCATAATAGATAAAGCATTTCAATAGCTTTGTTTTTAAATAAATGGCTGGCCATGGAAATGCTTTAAATAATTACAATAAATGTTTTACGAATGGTAGGAATATGTGGCCCAATTTTGGACCGCTATCAATAAAAATAAAAGTGGTCCATTTTATTACCATAATCGCTCCAGTGGTTAAACATTTCATTTGGCTGTAGTGAGTGTATACATATGGAAAGTCAATTAGTTAATGCGTAAAGGAATTTTAATTCAAGGACATAACGTTTCATGTTATTTAATCAATCTATTAATAAGTTTTCGTAAAGACGTAAAAAAACGTTTAAAAGACGTAAAAGAAATATTATCGACTTTTTTCCATTACGGATTTTTTTTTTTAAATTTGTATTCCATACAGCATATTATCATACAACGTTATGTAAAAATAAAACTTTGACACCATCATAATGACAAATACGCCAAGCTCCGATCGGATAAACTGTCAGTTTCAAAGTAATGGCCGACTTAATATTTCTATTTTTGAAACTGACAATTAATGGTCGAATTCCATTATAATATTTTATAATAAAACAAATATAAAACTTTTTTCCTCTTTAATTTTATTGACCGTGACCGGTTTCAACAGCTTTTTATAATGTGAATTCTCTAGGAAGAATTTTAATCAACAATAAAGATAAGAGAGAAAAACATCAAAATTCAGACGTTTACCAGGTGAACTGCGGTAATTGCCCGTCGTATTACATATTGTCAAACTCGGAGGTCATTCAAATCCCGAATAAAAGAACATTTTACAAGCTGGTTGAATGACAAAGGCGAATTGCATTACACTTATTAGAAAACAAACACTCGTTTAATAAAGACAGACGTAAAAAATTTCCATTGTATAAAGGTCATAAACTAGATAGGCTAGAATCCTTAGAATTACCCGCTTAAATAAAAAAAATAGATATATTGGTAAAAAGCACTAACTTTGTGGCTCGCCATAATTTACAATAAAAACAAACAGAATGTTAGCATTCTGTATCATAGTTTAGTCTGTATCATAGTCTTAGTTATAATATTCTCCTGACGAAGGAAGGGTGCTTCTGAAACCGGTAGAGTGTTTTAAAATAAAAGTGGTCTTAAACAAATTTATGTGTTTTTTATTGTAAAAAAAATAGACCCTAACCATATAATGCAATTAGATTCATTTGCTAAGTCTCCGCTTTGGTATCTGTCGCAGGCAAATCGTAAAATCAGGCCGATCATGATGAGGCAATTCACGATCTGCCGCCAGGCACTTCACGAAGTATAGTATCATGATCTGCCTGTTTTTACGATCGGCCGCCGACATGTCCATTGTAATTTTCATACTAATTTCGAAATTAAAATATGTATTTAGTTTATCTAATGATCATTCCTACTCCAATGTAAACATGTATCCCTTCAAAAAGCAATAAAAAAATCCCGTACATCATAAATATAATAACGATTTGACAATAAAGTTAGGTCATTAATAATTCATATTTCTTGTAAGGTTTTCCCCTGGATATTATTGAAGTGAGCTACAAACCCAATTACCTTGGAATTACCAAAAATAATTTGAAATTGGACAGTCTTAATACGACTTAGTAACAAATGTTATTAATATACGAGTAATTGATTAAAATCCTTGTATACCACCTCTCTTCCCTTCCCCGGTATGTTATGTATATAAACCGTAGACTAATAATAATTTGTATCAGTCTGAAGATGGCTTTAACGAGCTGAAACCGGTTAGGGTCAATAAAATTAAAATGGATGAAAGTTGTATGTTTGTTTTTTTTATAATACTCTGTATATTATAACGGCCGACTTGTTTTTAGACCGCCCTACCGCCGTCACCTTGTCTGTCTTGTATGGGCAAGTGTTGTACCAATGGACGTTTCTACCTTTGGACACTATTTTCTATGGCAATACATCATCCTTAATTGGCTTTAAAATAGTAGCGAAGAATATTTATGGATTGGTGGGTCTGATGTATAAAATTACAAAATATATAGCGTTATGTGTGATTGTTGTGACAATTTGAATAATTTTCGAAATACAAATGAATTATTTTTCGGTTTTTATTGGGCATGGTATTTATGTTCTGTACTGAGTGTGTTCATGTATTATGAACCTCAGATTGAACGCAGAAATCACATTATTGCAATTATCTTGCGAGCATAACTTTAAATTTCATGGATTTTATTTTTTTATAAATCTGTGAGTTTTTGTACCTACGGACAGCGCAGCGCGTGTACCTTTGGACTTTTCCAAAGAATACAAATTCGAATACTCCGGAATTTTTGAGTTAATAGGGGAAATCACAACCCAAAATACTAGAAAGACATCAGGAGAAACTATTGAAATTCCAAATACATTGACATTAGCACTGTTGAGAATTCAAATCCAACGTAGCCAACCTCTATCGACATCACTAATTCTGCAAAAATTCAACCACAAATTGGTCCTCCCTTCCCTTCAGCACCACACTAAAAGTTACTAACCGTGGAAGGAGAAAGGGAAAATAAAGGATTTTGACATATACGTCCAAGAAAATGAAATTGCCGAAAAGTTTGAAACCAAAAAAGAGTAAAGTTCCATTTAAAACTATGTTCAAAAATGAAATTGCGCGTAGTGCCTCGAAAAAGGTTTTTTAAAATATCTCAAATGAAAAGGTAGTAATTTGTTTTTATCTGTGAATGCTCTTAGGGAGATTCCTTCAAAAAATACTTTCACAAACAGTGCACACCGAAAAGTCATTTCGAAATGAAACCGATACAATGACAATTTTTTGTCATCATATTGAATATGAAGACAAAAAATTGTCATTGAACAGGTCCACACCTTGTATTTACTAAACAGTAGACATTAGGGTACTTCATTATCATTACATAGTATAAAATGAAGTCGCTCAAAATGTATGTGCGCGTTAATATTTTAAACTACACAACGGATTTTCATACGGTTTTCACCAATAGATAGAGTGATTAAAGAGGATGGTTTATATTTATAAAACATGCTTATTATAGTAGAGAAAAGTCGAGAAATTCAAATATTCAATTCAGGCAGCGGGCAGCGGGCAGCTGGCAAGCGGGTGGTATGGATTTTATAAATATTGGGTAATGGCGTTGTGTTTCGTTAGCCACAGCAACGTGTGGCCGGGTCTGCTGGTTTATTAATAAAATAAAGTAACATTTAATGGGTGTGCTTTGTGTTATCTTTGCGAAAATCTAGTTTGTCCAAAGGTACAACGTACAATACAAATGTACAATAACACTTTTCAAAGGTAGATACTGCACCTCTGGACACACTTTTGTTATACTTCCAATAAATCAATAATCATTGTAGATAAGTTAATGCAAAAATGAACAAAAGAAACACAATTCATAAGATTAAAAAAAATGTCTTGGTCCAATTTTAAGAAAAAAAAAATTCAAGTAAAAAAATTCATAATTGTCCAAAGGTACAACATTTGCTTCTACTGTCATCTGTAGACGAGATTTTAAAACAATTTTTGCTGTGAACGTAGATGGATGTAATATGGCACGTAATTTAATGGATCAAAATATTATTATTAATTTTAAAATATACGACAATCGTATTGTTTTATAAGTGCTCATTAAGATGAAACACCACTAAAAAGTAGCGTGAAATTTATAAATACAATTAATTTTCTTATTTACTTATAGTAAATAAGAAAATTAATTAATATCCTGGAATAAAATTGATCATACTATTTTCCTTTCATTCGTGTACTCTTAACTAGATTTCTACTAACACGTTTAAGGGTTTCATTAATTTATTGTCTTCCATTATTTTCCGATTAACTTACGACAATAGTGTTATTATCCGAATAAAGTACGAGCATATCAATGATAATTACAGGACTAGTTACAAGGACACGATTCCGTTTGATTTGATATTTTTGTAATAAACATTCAAGATCAACATCCACCCAGGCAGTATGACAGTTTACGCCACTTAAATTAATATTAATCACCTTGAACAATGATACATCACAGTCGAGATCACTCTTTCATGGTCGTGATATTAAATAATACGTTATTAAGTTTGCACGTTTCTTGTACCTACTCCTTTTTGGATAATTGGCATCGAAAATGATTTATTATATCACAAAGAGCGCAGATAATAAAATTATATTTGATCGATCTCTGGATATAATAAGTGTTGATATATATAGTATATTTCATTTTTTCTGAATCATATACTTTATTATGTATTCACTACTCCAATTTCCATGGTGGACAAGGCGATTCTGCACTGCGTGGAGCTTTGGACACCAGTGATGCTTGTTCACTCTGGCCCATCACTCGCCCTTCCTCGACTTCTTCTGCCTTCCACTTTGCCAGCGATTATGAGTTTCTCCAAGTTGGAGTCCTGAATTTGCTAGCAAAGTATCCATAGTATCTTACGTAGTAGGCAGATTGATTGCCTACAGTGGATGTCTAGCTCTTCCGAAATGGACGCATTTGTGCGTCTGGATGTCCATGGAATTCTGAGCATTTTTCTCCAGCATTACATTTCGCTATCCGCTTTCTTTCACTGGATCTAAGGGTCGACGTCACCACAACGCATTTATCATTCATTATCAATATTATCATCAGTAATCATTATCATAATTATCATCTCTATTTCAACTATGTCTTTAAAAGAGCCCTAATATTGAGAAGTGTCTGAAGATCAACGGAATTGTCATTAAAAACATAAGATAAGATACTGTATTACTAGCTGACTGTATCGATGACCTCCAAGACCTTGTTAATAATGCTGGTGAGCAACTGGGCCTAACAATCAACGTCAACAAAACCAAATGGATGACATTTGGACGACTAGATCACTCTGAATCAGTGATACAGTTAAATGGTTGCAATGTCAAAAAGTTGAAAAGATTTAGATACCTCGGCAGTATTTTCACGGAGACTCTTGACCCAGATGTGGAGGTTAGATGCAGAATTGAAGCAGCAAGAACTGCGTTCATTAAAATGAAATCCATCTTCTGCAATGACAATATCAGCTTAAAACTAAGGCAGAGAATGCTAAAATGTTATGTGTGGTCGGTCTTGCTCTATGGATGTGAAACATGGACCTTGAAAGTAAATACCATGAACAAGTTAGAGGCTTTTGAAATGTGGCTTCACCGGAGAATGCTCAAGGTCCCATGGACCGACATGATCACTAACACAGAAATTCTTAGGCGGGCTAGAGCAGATAGAGAACTGCTTACAGTAATAAAAATCAGGAAAATTTCATATCTGGGTCATATACTTCGAGGAGAGAAGTTTCACTTGCTCCATTTGATAATGAAAGGCAAGATAGAGGGTCGCCGAGGGCCTGGTAGGAGACAAATGTCTTGGCTGCGTAATATACGAGAGTGGACCGGCATTAGAAGTGTGGAGGAGCTATTCCGGGCAGCGCAAGACAGAGAGACATTCTCAAGAGTGATCGCCAACGTCGGGGGGACCTGATACGGCACACAAAGAAGAAGATCAGCAGTAAAAAGTTCATAATTGGCATAATTAACTATCTTATTATTGTATCATTGTGTAATGTCAGATTTGCTATCAACTTTCCTTAAAATAAAATAGAAATATGGGAAACTCAACGTCCGGGCGAATCTCATCTTTTTATTTATGAACCTCTATTATTATTTTTATGCCATTTGCAATTTAAAACCTGGTTACTATTTCTCCTTCCTTTTTTCTAGCTTTTCAATATTATATAAACTTAAATGCACCTTCATCTACCATGCATTAAGTCAACTTCTTATTTTTTTTTCTCATCAAAAACAAAATATTAATTTTGAAATCATTTTACAGGAATACATATCAGTTCGTACATAAAATACATATGAGTACAATAAATATTTATCATTTTATGAACGTAATACAGAAACATATCAGTTATATTCATATATTATTATATTTGATTTGACGTAGGACGGAGTTTTAATGCATCGAAAGGTCTATAAACATATATATTGTATTGGTAGTTCGTTGAAATTGAGCTAGTGATGAGTGATATGAATAGTTAGTGCTTTGGTCGTCCCAGTGGAAAAGACGGTGAAGACGAGTAGATTTTGTTCATGATATAATGCCATGAAAAAAAATATAATTAACTAGCAGTTAAAAACCCGCTCTACTGGTTAAAAAATAGCCAGTTCCTCGGATCCACTGCGATCCAGTGACAGCTAGTCACCGGGACAATGTAACCGCGACGGAGTAATATATAGCCGCGAGGTATTATTATTCACAACTGGCAGTTACCTTAATAATTACAAGTCCTTAGTACTTATGCCTAAGGTAATAAGTGGTGCCATCTTTTGGCATTGCTTTAATTCGGTTCCATTACAAAAGTAGTTTTGTATACAAACTCCACGTACGAAAACGGTTTTGCGTTTGGCGCGGCATCAGAGTTGCGTTCTTAGCCGTATTCTTAAATTTCAACTGTACAGACGTAAGCCTATTAATAACATGTTTATTAGAAAAAACAAAAATAAAACCAGTTTTGTAAAAACTTGTAATTAAATTTGTGCTTATAAATAATTGATTAAATTTATCAATTTTGGGAGGCGGGTATGGGTACCATTTATTCGATAACCAACACCTCTGCCATAGGTCAACCCAAGTGGTTAGCTACTTTTGGTGACGTAGAAATATCACAAAACTGCGCTATATAAATACTCTTAGCGGCGGATTCTTCTGCCCACCTGCTGCGTGGCGGGCCGGACTGAGAGAGACTGGTTGAGGGAGGCCTTTTGACCTTCCAGCCGGACTCTCTTCCTATCCCTCCATTCCGTAAAAATACCCTCCACACAGCATCCTCTAAGATGACATAGGTTCTGCGGGAAATTATTTTCCTCGGGGCCTCCTGTGTGGAGCTAATGTAAAAAAAAATATTACGTTGTGACAGGTGATCGGTTGGTTGGTCGTTACCAATAATTTTCAAATATCTTTGGTCGTAACCCATGGGGGTTTTTTTTACATGAATACCGCACAAGAGTTCCAACCGGAGCCAATGAGACTAAGCCATCCCCAATTCGGCCAATATCTCTGCTCAACTCATTCTCAAAAATTATTGAGAAAATCGTAAAAAATCGTCTCACCCTCTACCTAGAAACTCATAAAATTTTATCTAACAACCAGTTCGGCTTTCGACCAGGTCTAGGAACAGAAAATGCAATTGCTAAACTGGCAGATATTATTTCCAATAATATTGACCGGGGAAATAAATCTATTGCTCTCTTCTTAGATCTTGCCAAAGCTTTTGATACCATCTCGCATAAAATACTTCTAAAAAAACTAAAGGCTATAGGTATTCAGGGACAGCTACACAAATGGATGGGTAGTTACTTAGCTAACAGATACCAAAAAGTCAAAATTAATGATACTTTAAGTGATCCGGCCGTTGTAGAATTTGGTGTACCCCAAGGAAGCACCTTAGGACCTATTTTGTTCAGTATTTATATAAATGATCTATGCAATAGCAATTTTTCCAATCACATTATAACATTTGCAGATGATACTGTCTTAATATTTGAAGGAAGAACATGGCACGATGTACATTGCAAAGCAGAAGATGGAATAAAAGAGCTAAAACTTTGGTTAGACAGTAATCTGTTAACACTCAATTCGGAAAAAACAAAATTTATACGATTTAGTGCGACAGAAGCCGGCCAACCCAAGGAAGCATATAATATTTTTGTACATAAATGCACTGACTCAACTACCTGTACTTGCTATAAATTAGAATGCGTGGACAATATAAAATACCTTGGTGTTGTATTAGACAAATACCTTAGATGGGACGGTCACGTGGACCTAGTCACCACAAAGGTTAGAAAGCTCACGTACATGTTTATGACAATCAGAAATATCTTACGTAAAAAAGAATTGAAACTCATTTATGATGCTATGTGCGGGTCACTTCTAGACTATGCATCCTTAGGTTGGGGTGGATGTGTAAAAACTGTTTTGGACAAACTATCAAAAGCTCAAAAATCACTACTAAGGGTAATCCTTAAAAAACCATTTAGATATCACAGTGATGCACTATTTGAAGACTTAGAAGTTCTGGATGTTAGACAACTGTACATGAGAAAATTAATTTTAAACACCCATAAACAACGCCACCTCTACCCATCTATTAACCACTCTCACAACACCCGACACTCACGGAGAAATCCAATTGTAACACTCACAACCAAAACATCTCTCGCTCAAAGACACTTCACTTTCTTAGGTCCAAAACTATACAACTTCATGCCTGATGCTTGGAAAAAGGAAAGCACAGGTGTTCTTCGTAAATTGACCACTACTTGGTTTCAACAATTAGGGAGAAAGGAGAGTGAACTTTTACTACATAAAAAATAAAATCAAACACAAACCAAAAACAACAACAAAAATTCCAACAAAAATGAACTAAGTAGATACCCTAAGATACCCTTTTCTTCTAATCTATATTATTATGTGTATCTACCTATCTACCTATCTGTATGAACCTACCTATTACTTTTAAATTAGAAAACAGCTGTCAATCTTATGTTAATTGCATATTTTATTTAATTCTATCTCTTCTCTTTTTTATTCATATTTATACAAAATATGTATGTAGGCTTATAATATGCAATGTAAACACCAGTTATAAGTATATATATACCTATTATTTTATTATTATTTTAATATTTATGCTTAGCAAACTGCAGTAATAATCAAGCATTAATTGTTTATTTTATTTTACTTTATTGTTTCTGTTCTCTTTCTAGTTCTCACTATAAAAAATGTGTTCGTATGACTATAATATGAAATGCAAACCCCAGTTACCACCTTATATTTTAATCATTTGCTTGTAAATAAATGTTTATTTATTATTATTACCATTTCAACAACTATGCTAAACAATCCACGACTGTTTTATGTTTTAATTGGTTATTTCATTTTTATTTTATTCTTTCTCATCTCTTTTTTTTTTCTTTTGCTATGCTAAACAAATAACAGTTAGGTACTATGTTTAAACTTTTTTTTATTATTTTATTTTATATTCTTTCTCTTCTTTTTATTTCCTTTTTTATCCACATGTTCATACCCATAATTATTTGACTGTCCTAAAACGGGATAATACTCCTAGTTGGGCAGTCAAAATTTAATAAATTATGTATATAAATGTATATTGCTGTGCTAAATAAACAAACAAATAAATAAATAAATAAAATAAATTGGGGTATGTTGTGAGGCTGAAGGTAGTGGAGAGGGGAAGGAGATAGGGAAGAGGAAGGTGGGGAAGTACCTGACCATTCAGTACTGGTCACCAAACACGGCTACAGCCATTTCAGGTAACGTTTCAATTCTGAATGGTGGTCTTACACCAGGGCGATACTGAGAATATCTTCCACTCTGGAACGTGCCGCAAATATACTAGGTATATATTATTTTAAATGAATAAATTGTGAAATACACAAATTAATCAAATAAAATTTATTTGCCACGCCGGGATTCGATCCCGCGACCTTCGGAATGCGAGTCAAGCGCCTTACCGCTGCACTACGCCGGCCGTCAAGGTTAGTCATTGGACAATATTTTTCGCTTATTATGGCGGTAAGAGAAATGAAAACATTGTCGGGAATATTTTTATTTTTAGAACAAAAAAGAAAGGGAATTCTTGGAGAAACGAATAACTCCAATTTAGAAAATAACGTGTGTATAAAGTATTTATGTTTGTAGGGGAATAATATTCCAGGAGTTTCCTATTACCCTCCGGGGCTTCGGGGAACTGATTGGTCGGTAATGCAGCTACCTACAGGAAATAGCACGGTAGCGAACAACCAGATGTATTTTACTTTAACGGGATATCATTTTAAATGAACATAAGGACTAGAGACTAGAGCAACACAAGGCGGATGTTCCGCCGGTACAGGAGTACCACGGAACCGGGGCATTAGGTTCTGTAATAGGCAATGAGTATTCTACAACGGAAGGAAATGAGAAATAATATTAGAGAGAGTTTGGAATTTATATCTGTTCACAAAACAAAGGTAAATTATCATCGAAGAAGAAGATAACAATAATAATTAAAACGAAAATATGAAAGTGAACAAGACACAGAAAACAGAAAAAGACAATGGTTGCAACTGGGACTCGAACCCTGACCTCTCGTCTAACCGGGACGTGCACGTTAACCAATTTCGATATTGCCACCTTCTATCAAACCATTATATGTGTCAATCTCATATTTCAAATTTTAGAATTAACAATATTATCTTAACTAAATAACTAACCATCACGTCCTTTCTCCGCAGGGGTAGGCAGAGAGCACGGACCGCCAAACCACTCGATCTTGGCACACACTCCTTGCCTCGTTCTCATTCGTACATCGTCTCATACATTCTCTTCTATTATTCTGAGCCTTGACATGGCCTGACTCAAGTATCTGATTCACTTGGTCGTGCCATGTCTTTCTCTGGCTTCTTCTACCATTCACATTTGCGTCATGTATTTTCCTTAATATTATCTTCAACTAATTATTTTTTTCCATATTACGGGCAACTACCCTTTTTATTGGAAACAATCATTCTAAAAATTGGTTTGTAACCTGGTTAGCGTCTCGGATAAATATATCCGAATTTATTCGAATGATTACAAACCAATTCTTAGAATGATTGTTTCCAATAAAAAGGGTAGTTTATGTGTATAGGGTATAGGGTGCCCGTAACATGGAAAAAATAATTAGTTGAAGATAATATTGTTAATTCTAAAATTTTAAATATGAGATTGACAAATATGACGGTTTGACAAAATGTGGCAATGGTGAAATTGGTTAACGCGCACTTCCTCCTCAATTATGTATTACATTAATGAGAATGACCTTCTAAAAAGATAGTTTTAACTAAATTATTTTAATAGTCGTCTTTTGAAAGGACTGTAAATTTGTTTGTATGTTGTTTTGATGCATATGTGAAATCTACCGAAACTAGTATCTACAGCACCCCTAATAGGGAGATTGTATTGATATAATGATATAGTAAAGCACCTGGCCTACTAATCTCAAGGAAGGTTTCGGTTCATGAGATGATGACAGGTCACGATTCATGAACATAATATCTCACTTTCATACAATTGAAACAAATTCACCTCATATGTCGACACATTTAAGTTTACTAGTATTTACGCGATACCTGGGTGATATTTCTACGTAGCATTATTTACTAAGCGTATTATTATTTAGTATCAACGTAACCACCACCGGAGCGCCTTATACCACAATATGGCACCATTTAAAATACTTCGGATTTATTTATTTACACATATACGGCATAACATGTGCCATTAACATAATAGACATACTTATAATAGTACAACAACATGAAGAATAACAGTATAAATGTTAGTAAAATTAAGAAAAAAGGTAAAAAGTTAGTTAATAAGTAGTGTATAAAAACTATAATGTATAAAAGTAAAAATAAAAATTTAAAGAGAGAAATAAAACAATAAAATGTAAAATGTACAAATAAAAGATACCTATCTCAAGGTACCTACAAAGATTTAAATATAAAATATAAAAAGTAATAAATCCTGGATTATGTTAACCGATAACAAGTACCTATGATTTCTAGTGCATTAATAGTTTTAGAGTGAAGTACTGGTAGGCATGTTATGTTTACATGATGAGTTATATTTACGTGGTACTAGCAAAAAAATTAAGTTTATCGCATCTTTTGTATGAAGCCAGATTACTGGCGGCGTGATCGATATTAGCATATTCATTGCCTAAAATATGCAAGCGATTTATGGTTGAGTTTTGTTCTGCGTTCGTCAAAGTATTGTCACAATGGAAAGGCGTTTTGAGTCGAGTCGGTCTACAAGGTACATGGTAATTTATTAATGAGACCAGTTCAGGGGAGTCAAACCAGTAATTGTTTATTTTAAATTAAAAAATAAGATCATTGAGTATTCTTCTATCTTTTAACGATAAGAGTCGCATTTATTGTAATAAAGATTCATAGGTTATGTCAACCGCGGGAACACCTAATTTGAAATTAATTGATCTGAGAAATTTGCGTTGGATTTTTTCAATGGAGTTTGCGTGGCTTTTGTAGAAAGGGTTCCATATGGGGGAATTGTATTCTAAATGACTCCTATCCAGAGTTGTATATAGTATTTTGAATGTTATTTTATTTTTGAAATCTTTACAAATTCTTACAATGAAGCCTAGCATTTTCATTGCTTTACCAGTTATTATATCAATGTGGTTGGTAAATAGTAGTTAAGAGTCGAAGGTTATTCCAAGGTCCCTTATTACAGGTACTGACAATAAACTGTGATTGTTAAAAGAATAACTATATTTGATAGGGTTTTTAATTCTAAAAAAACTCATGATTTGACATTTTTTAATGTTAAGTGTAAGTTTGTTAATGGTACACCATTCTACGAATTTTATAAAATTGGATTGGAGGGATAAGCAGTCGAATATATTTTTTATGATTTTATATATTTTCATGTCATCAGCAAATAATAATATGTTAACATCAGTGAATATGGAAGTGACATCGTTTATGAACAGTATAAACAATATTGGACTAAGGTGCAAACCCTGAGGCACACCGCTGGTGGCTTCAAATTCGTAAGACAAGTGTTCTTTAATACAGACAGTTAGTACACGTTTTGATAAATAATTCTTAATCCAACGTAATAAATTACCACTTATTCCTAGTTTAGACAATTTATTTATAAGAATTTTAATGCAAACCTTATCAAAGGCTTTACTAAAATCCGTGTAAATTGAGTCAACTTGTTCTCTATTAGCAAGAGCACCAGAGATAAAATGTTCATACAGCGTAAAGTTAGTTAAGGTATATCGCCCAGAGATAAAACCATGTTGAAATGATGAGATATTAAATTTTATGCAAGAACATATTTTTTGAAGAATTAACTTTTCAAAAATTTTTGGTATTGACGATTGTATGCATATTGGTCTGTAATTTTCAACTAAAGACTTGTCTCCGCTTTTAAATATTGGAGTGAGAATGCTATTTTTCCATATTTGTGGGAACTTGCTTGTTAAAAGTGATTGATTAAATAGAAGGTACAGAGGGTAAGAGACACTACCCCCACAGTTTTTTTAGAAATACGGGGGGAATTTTATCTGGCCCTGAGTACGATTTAGGTTCCAGTAGTTTGATACATGCTGCAATTTCTTTAATCTCAATATGTATCTGAGATAGTTGTAAATTTATATCTGACTCAAAGTTTGGAATGTATTCATCAGGGATATCTGTTTCATATACATCCTTAAAAAATCTGCAAATAAATTGACAATTTCTTTGATTTTACGGGAAGCTTTCAGTTTAAAGTGCATAGTTTCAGGCATGCCAAGGTTGTTGTTATTTTGGGCTTTACAATAGTTGAAAAAATGTTTTACATTGTTACCAATCGAAAATTCCACATTCTTAATATAATTATTATAACAAATGTTTGATAATTTATTACAATCTTTTCGCAGCTTGCTGAAAATTATAAAATCAGAAAGATTTGTTGTTTTTTTGAAAATTTTATGCGCTTTTTTCTTCTGAATTACTATGTTAATGAGGTCCTTGCTAAACCAGCGAGGGAAATTTGAAGATAATTTATAACTTATTGGGACAAGTTTTCTATGGTTTTATGTAGATGATCATAAAAGGCTTTAATATTCTCATCGAGATTACCTCCTTCTAGTATAGACCAGTCAGTGTTATATAGATAATCGCGTATTGCAACATAATTGGCTTTATTAAAGTTAGGAGATTGCGTCTGGTTTTTAATTTGGCATTTTATAGGGTTACATAATACAGTAATATCTAAAGGTGGGTGATGAGAATCAGGGGCAAGAACTGAATCGAGTAACTTTTCAACCGCAGTTGACAAGTCGGTACAAAGAACAATATCAAGTAATCTATTATTGTCATTTTTTACATTGTTTAATTGAACTAGGTTAAGGAAATCACATAATTCAACTATTTTTTTTCTGTGTCAGTTAAGCTAGGGTTTTGAGATAATGTAGAATTGTCGCGGGTGCCCGAATTGATTTTTGGTAAATTGTAATCACCGATGATAGTGATTTTACTATTTGGAAATTTATACGACAGTTGTTCAATATCCTCGAAATGACTTTTGTATACACTTATATCTGATGATGGCGGAATATAAACACTGCCTATGATATTTTTTTGATTTTTACCGTTTAGTAAGATGTTAACTTGCTCCACATTACAATATTTGGTTTTCAGAAGTTTTGAAGGATGTATCTTGTTGACAGCTATCATGACGCCACCACCTCTAGATTCAGCGCTGGTTTGTTGACTTCTGTCAGACCGGTAAATATGATGGTGGGGTAGACCAAGCTCAGCGGAGTTAATTGATAGTTCCAGCCGGGTTTCCGTAAGAATGAGAATGTTATGTGGCAGTGTCGGGGCATGTATTTTGAAGTCCTTAAGTTTAGTTTTCATGCCTCTGACATTTTGGTAATAGCACTTCAATTTGTTTACATTGTGTCGTTTTTTGGAAGGGTTGTAACAATAGTTGGTTTGGAGTTTATGTACTTTATCGGAAGGTTTGGTTCACCATTCTCTTGACGGAACAATAATTGCTTTCTTAGCTCCACCAATTGATTCCTTTGGAGGATGGTTAAGTCATTACTTGCTTTTATTCCGTCTTTAAATTTGGTACTATTACGTAGGAAAGTTCTCGGTGCGATATTGTTAGTAAATTCCAATTTAATTGGACGATTTTTGTTGGCAATTTTCTTGGCACCCAGTCGGAATACTTTGACGTTGATTAGATCTAATGACGGGTCGATAGTTTTTTATAGCCGAAGAAACTTTGTTTCTATCTTCCGAAATGATGACTGCCGAATTGGCCAATAAATTGCCGGCAACCCGGTTGTTTATTGAAATAATATTATCATATACAAACAAGTAAGTAACCCGCCTCACTAGACGATGTCTGTTTTGAGACATGTACATTTAAATGCATACATATACACATATACACATACATTCACACATACACATATGTATCCGCATAAAAACATAAGTATATAGAATCTAGATAAAATTATTGGAAATTTTTTATGGTTATCACAAAACCTAAACTCTGAAAAGAATAAGAATAATCTGTAAGAAACATACAACAATGTTGTTCTTCAATAACTATATTATTTTATTAAATTGTAGAGTTGTTAACCTCAACACAGGCTTGAGCTAGTGAGGTTACACCAGCTCAGCAAGGCCGGAAATCTCGCGTCGAGCAAAAGGGCAAAAGCTGGTTTGATCACATTAAATGTATCTCCACTACGCTGAATTTCTTTCTTTTAACTATTTTTGAACAATAATTTATTGTCTTACAAGATGTCTGATGTCTGTATTATTTTTTTCCTTTGTAAACATTAGACGTAGGTACCATGTATAGAAACAAATAAATAAATTTGGTAATTGTTAGAAGGTTATCATGGGATGTACATAATGTCGTAAAACCAAAAATTTAAAAAGAATTATTGAAAATTATTATAAGGTTATCATGGAATATACAATATACATAAAACCAAAAATCTTAATAGAATTAATGAAATTGTTTAATTTATCAACACATTTAATATAAGTTAAGCAGTATTTAAGCGATAACTGGAATTTCTAGGTAGTATTATGTACTACGCGTATAATTATTTAGTAGCAACGTAAAGGAGCTATTGCGTATATTTTATTCATTTGTAATTTAAAAACCTGTTCCTCTCTCTTTTTTTGCTGTATTGTGCGTTATGTTTTATATTTATTAATTACGGACCTATATTAATATTTTAATGCCACCTGCAATTAAAAAAACTGGTTTCTATTCTTCTTTTCTTATGTGTTATATATGTTAAAATGCACCTTAATATCTACCATGTATTACGTGATTTTCATTTTTTTTCTTCTAAACATTTAAAACTCTTTACTTCCCTGTATCATGCACTCAATCATGTAAAATATAAAATCGATGTGAAAGCCCATAAGAGCTTTGATAATAATTAATAAATAAAACTAAAATAACAGTGGTCTCTGATGTATAACAACGGTGAGAAAATCTTTCACTCTGGATCGAGCCAGAGCAAAGGAGATATTGATCTATTACGTGGGTTGTCGAACTGGAGAGGTTATCTATAGCCGTACAAACGATTACGTGTACATTTTTGGAGTAAGATATACAAATATGTAAAAAATCTAAATAATAAATTGGCGTCCACTTTATAACGTAGATAAATGAGATCTGTGAATAGGCGGATTTTTTCACGAATTTTTACTTAAATTTCCAATAAATTCAATGAATGGCGTTCAGTTGGACAAATTGGAAATATTAGAAATATTAGAAAATGTTAGTATTATAATTAATCAGTTTTTTTTTATGTAACCCATTATTGAACTTTTTTTATTTATTTGATTTGAAATGAGATACATCCTACATATTATAGCGGCACTTTTACTAGGTTATTTTACTGTTAAAGATAACAGTTTTCGAAGAGCTATTTATTAATAGCGCCATACCGCTATGCCGAACCAGTACGTCCGTTCTGCTATGTGGGATACATAGAAGATCGTGGTACCATCCCTGGCTGTAGTTGTTCGGCATATAAAACTTATAACATTCCAGGAGGTATGGGCTATCTATTAAATTATTAATGATTTTGTACGCCGTTACTGCAAGGGCCCACACTCCTCCTCGTCTGGAGACTTTGGCAACGCGTTTCTGTGAGCAGATCTTCATTATGAATGAATCGCGGGTACTCTCCGTGTATTCTCATATATACAGGTAACTAAGAAAAAATAAATTGAATCTGTTCCAATATCTCAACGTATTTTTCTGGTATGGGGCCCATACAGCAGAGGCGTATTCAATTTTAGAATTTTAGAATAATGCAGTTATACAAAGCCATCATTGCTTCGGAAAACTGTTTGCACGATCTTATGACAAACCCTAGAAGCTTGTAGCATGATGTTGTCAACTGCAATTATATGAACTGAAAATATAAGTTTGGGATCAAAGACTACCCTTAGGTACTTAATGGATTTTAGTGGTGACAATATATCTTGTTTAATACTATAATCAAATGTGATGTGGTTTCTCGAACGTGTGTATGACATTGCGGCACATTTTTTTGTATTAAAGAATAATTTATTTTCATCACCCCATGATAAAATAAATATTTAAAAAATAAAATCAAACTTGTTCCCTTTGTAAATATTGTGCCCTCAATTGTTCCCCTTCTCACTTCTCACTCCCACCTTCCCATTGACACCGTTAAGTCTGTTGTTGTTCACCCTCGAAACATGTCGGTTTTTTATAAACAATATACGTGGGTAAAATAATGAAATCCATTGATTTTGAATTCAATTTTAATTAAATACTCAACAATAAACCAGTTCAGAAGAATTTAAACAAAGTACATTGCTTATTGGAAATTATAACCTGAGTTTATATCTTATTCTCGGAATACGACCTCGTCTACCGGACACCTTGTAGAGCGGGGAACTAGAGGTAGTATTGATAGTTGGTAGTGGAGAGAGACTGGGATTAGGGCAGGGGCTCAGAGCTAGGCCACATTAGGCCCTTCATCCAGAATAGGCTGTAATATTAGATGTGCCCTTGTAAGACGCACCGCACCATCCCGAGATGAGTTGTAGTTATATTAGACATAGAGCAAGATTGAATCCTATGTGATATCCGACGGTTGTTGCGTATCCTATGATCAGGCATTGAATTATTATTTATACTGATGCGATGCGTTGTCACATCCAATATTAGTCGTACCATGGGACGTGACAGAGAAACATTTAAATCACTGTCGAAAATAAAAGAGGAGAAGCAAATGTAATCAAAATGATCGAATACACGGGCGTAGCCAGGTTTAAGTATCGGGGGGGGGGGGGGGTTCAAGAAAATAAAACTACTGAAAGTGCATGCAATGCAATAACCTTTACATTATATAAAACCAACTTGGCAAATCAAAACTCGTGTCGGGAGTGGGGGGGGGGAGGGGACGACTTTGTATTTCTTGAGCATTAACTATAACAATTTGTGTTGAAAACTTTTATTTTCTATGTACATTGGTTACTTAATTTTTTAAAATAAAATTAAAGTAACAAATGTATATAGAAAATAAATCTTTTCGAAACAAAATACATAATAAACGTACTGCACATGACTGTGATACTAATCCTGTTATATGTTTATTAAACACTTTTTGCTAAGTGAAATAATAATTTCAAAGTACGTATACACTTACCACTGATTAGAAACGGAAATCAGAAACCGAATTCCAAATAAAAATCGCTTTGCAAAATAAAAATTAACCGCAATCACCGAAAAAACGGAACTTGAACAGTTAAAAAACTGAACAGTTAAATTATTTTTTTTCTTTCAGAGGTCCCCATTTATCTTTTTAGATACATAATATCATTTTGAGTTGTCAGTGTTAAAAATAACATTGCTTGACAAAAATTGCTTGTAAGTACATAAAAAATATTTAAGATTCATGGGAATTCCAAAAAATATATGGGTATGGCGGCCACTTTTGCCGAATTCATTGTGCCGCCACTGGACTCCACTGAATGCGCGAGAAACACAGTACGAAATACCTACAGCGTAAGGTACCGCGCGCCGGCCGGTACGTCTACCTACAGTGGCTAATAATTCCGCCACTTACGCGAAAGACCTAGAACGTGAGGCTGTGCTATACAAATGCCCGCAGAAAGTTTGAGCGATATTTCAGCTTTTCTTGAAATCACCCAATATTACCTGGCGCGCTAGCCAGCTACTCTGCCGATCGCGCGAGTATATAAGCAGCAGATTCACTCGCCTACTCCAGTCAGTTAGTACCTAGTCTCCATTCATCGGTCGAGTATGCAACACAGTCCGATCAGTGCCGCTACGCCATATCGGCCCACGCGGGCTGCCCGTCTCGGACGAAGACATCTCGACATGAGATGTCTTCGTCCGCAGCACATAAAGCCCGCCGTGCTTTCTGCTTGGGATGCAACCCGTTCTCTGGCTTTCGAAACCCACCGCGTTCCGCAGCCAGAGATCAATCCTCATCGCCTTTCAAGGTTCCTTCCTGCATCACGTGTGTGCGCCGACTCAAAGGACACACAGCTGCCATATCTCGTCAGCACGATGACGATCGACCGCCTGGACGAAGGTCACTTCTACACCGCCATGGTGTAGACTCTACACCATGGCGGTGTAGAAGTGACCTTCACTGTTGCTCTACACTGTAGAGCAACACGCCGGCTCCCTGAAGACCTGTGATCTTCACCGCCGTAGTCTCCTGACCTTCTTCACTCATCAGCAACGCAGTAGCAACATTCACGGCACCACTGTCACTCCGCTCCGCTCCGACCCTCGCTACGTAGCTCAATAAAGACTGACTCATTACATCGACTGACGACTTTTATTTCACGCCCCGTCTCTACCGATCCGGCCCGCTCCCTCATGGGTATATAATACCAATAATATTGTCATATGTAATAAAAAAAATTACCAGGTCGAAATGTCCGTAGATTTAGTGCTGATTTCCCTTTTCCCTAAAAAATGTTTTTCTCCCATAGATCTAGTCAAATTTCCCTAGACATACCATCACTGGTGTGGGGGTACATAACAATACCCTACCGATACGGCAAGAAAATATACAAAGGTTACCGAAGGCTGCGATCGGATAATCGCGACGGCCAGCGGCGAGTGGTAGAGAGGGCGAATCCAATATACGTTATTAGTGTAATAATTAGTAATAAAATAAGTTCGCATCTCCTTATTTTAATATTATTGATCTTGATATCTTAACTTTTCGGGGGGGGGGGTTGAACCCCCCCCCCCCTGGCTACGCCCGTGATTGAATAATACGAATTAGTGATGAAGGTTACTATGGATGCACGCCACTGATAGCTACACTCCGTCCATACTCCCAAGCTGAATTTATTATACATTTGAACAGGAATAAACGATTCAGTTAAATCCCTCAGCAACTTGCTGTAAAAAAGGCTATTCTGCCCTTATTTAGTTTTCCGTTTACTCCGTCAACCTAATATTTACAAAATTCTGAACTAGGTTTTTAGAACTCTCGTTTGTACAAAGTAATAAAAATATATTTTCATTTATTTTGCACATTTCTTAAAGTATGATTAAAAGAACGGTTATTATTTTGCAATGTTTTAGTACACCACCTCAAATCAAGTCTAGGTTCAAAGAATTATTTCACAAAAACCATAATCCCACAAACCATTATAATATATTATTGAAGAAAAAGAAAATACTATTAAATCTAAACATGACACAGAATAAAACACGGAAAAATAAAAAGATAACGGTCTCAACTAGGGCCTTCTTCTGTTTCTTGTTTGATTTAGATTTATTAGTATTATATGATTCTCCAATGAAATATTCGATTGATGGTATTAACCATCAAAAATTAACTATCATTATTACACAAAACGTTAAAAATTTATCACTTATTTGCTCATAAATCATTGACTTTGTATTTATAAATTCCTTCCCCTCTCTTAAATGTCTGAACAAGAAAATTCTTTTTTTTTTATAAGAACCATTCTCTTTTTATAACTTTTGAAGGTTATTTTTTTTAAACTTTTTATTTTAGTTTATTTAGGAAACAAACAGTTGTACATATTTTAATACGAAAATAATACGAAATTGCATCAACCAGCGAAGTTTCCGCTAAAATTTATAAAATGTATATATAAACACATAGATTAAAACATTAAAGAAAACATAAAGTGGCAGAAAAAAAGAAAAAAAATATGTATATACAACAGAAATGAAAAAAAAAACACAAATTAAAGTATGTGGGATAGATAAAATGCCATCAATATAACATTATTGAAGAACAAGATAACCCTAATAATCTAAAAGAAAATAAAAAAACAAACAAGATTCAGAAAAATAGAAAAAGATAATGGTCACAACTCGGACTCGAACCCAGAACCTCTCGTCTAGCTCTCGTAGACCATTATGGTGAGCTACAACAATGCATACAGGCAACTTATGCAACTACCGAGGTTCGGCAGTGCCTCCACGATGTTCACCGAGGTGAGGGTGCACTCATTCCCAGCCTTACTTCGCCACCGACTAGCCAGCTTCTGGAGCAGGACACGGACTTCAACCAATATCATTGTCGTGGCTGCATCCGAGTGGCTCAGTTCCCCAATAAATGAGCGATGGATGCAGATGATGAGGCGACCTCCATGATGGACAATCCTAAAATATCTTTTTATTTTTTAATTCTGTTTAATTATTTTTTATTTTAATTTTATGCTTATTGTTTGTTATTTGTGTGATGAATTTTGATTTCATTTTATGTATGTTTTAATTAGGTACCTACCTAATATGTAAACAATTTTTTTCTTCTTTTATAGTTTAAAGTTGTTTATGTAAAATGGCGGACTGGGATTGCACTACCCTCCCTGTCCTGCTGGAATAAAAACTTAAATAAAAATAATAATAAATTATTTTTTTCTATTTTTCTTGTCTTGTTCTCTTTCATATTTTCGATTAGGTTATTAGTGTTATCTTCTTCGTCAGTGATATATTACATTGATGGGAATAACCTTCAAAAGTTATAAAAAGAGAATTGTTCTTATAAAAAAACTGAATATTCATTTAGACTTTCGGATATATTTTTCCGAGACGCTATCTAGGTTACAAACCATTTCTGAGAAAGATTTTTTCCAATTAAAAGGGTAGATGTCCATGGAAATGGAAATTGGAAAAATTAGCCGAAGATAATATTGTTCAATCTAAAAAATTTGAAAATATGAGATTGAAAATTATGACCACCCTTTGCGAAGGAAAGCTAAAAAGGTATGAAAACATGTAAACAAATTTGCCCTTTAACGGAAAGCTAATGTGCAAAAAACAACACATTCGTAACTAAAACTCAACAAAGGCAACTTTTTCCCATAAATTATTGTCATTGCGAAATATTATGCTCTTCTGACCTTCATAGTGGTCACAGTGAATGAAAAATCGTATTATATAAATGTTTAAATGAAATTCCTGTCAAGTTTAGTGTTGTTGTTTTTAATTCGAAACAATAATAACTCGTCATTAAAAAAGCTCCAACTCGACGCTCGGCGCTCGGCAGTCGGCATGTCCGATGCCCATTGCCCCGTACCCAGCCCTGTGCCCAACCCCGTGTCGTGTCGGAGTTTTGCGGCCAGTTTCACGAACATTATCCCCAGACGATAATTCGAGAAACGGCCCGCAGTATTCACGATAAATGAAATTATCCTCCTTCATGTACGCTCAAAGGGTATACTTTCATACGTGAGTAGTATAAAAAAAAAAACTGAAATATAAGCACCCATTTTGAAACACGTGGCCGTATTATTATTTTTTATGTTTTCACAAACAAATTGAGGTGGTTTTAGTAGCGTTGTTGTGCGCACTAACTCTGTTGAGAAATGATGAAAAGTTGATACAATTATTTAGATAAAGTAACGTTGTTTTGAAAGTTAAACGACATAAAATAATAGTAATGTAGGTGCGAGTAAATCCTATTCGCACGTAACTCTACTAAGTTGCTAAGTTCTAATGTTCAATTCGGTTGGTTAGTACACCTACAGAAATATATTTGCCAGGGTAGGGCCTATTTAGCATTCTCTTCACAGGGTGATTACCAAAGATATTGAAATACAAATTTCTGTATCTTTGGTTACCTTTATAACTAGTAGGTATTTATGGTTATTAATTGTGCAAATAATAATTCCGTTTTGTATGCTTTATGTTTTTTCAAAATTCAATATCTTTGGTTATTACAACTTATCACCTTTACAACTAGTAGGTATTTATGATTGTTAATAATGCAAATAACAGTTCCGTTTTGTGTGTTGAATTATCTTTGGTTATTACAACTTATTACCTTTACAACTATGTGGTAGGTATTTATGGTTGTTGTTTTTGCAAATAATAGTTCCGTTTTGTGTGTTTAATTATCTTTGGTTATTACAACTTATTACCTTTACAACTAGTAGGTATTTATGGTTGTTAATAATGCAAATAACAGTTCAGTTTTGTGTGTTTGATTATCTTTGGTTATTACAACTTATTACCTTTACAACTAGTAGGGATTTATGGTTGTTGTTAATGCAAATAATAGTTCCGTTTTGTGTGTTTAATTATCTTTGGTTATTACAACTTATTACCTTTACAACTAGTAGGTATTTATGGTTGTTGTTAATGCAAATTGTAGTTCCGTTTTGTGTGTTTGATTATCTTTGGTTATTACAACTTAATGTTTTCTTTGTAATTTTTATTACAACTTAATGTTTCCTTTGTAATTTTTCAATTTGGGAGGCGGATATGGGTACCGCCGCCCCGGGAACCATTTATTGGACAACCAACACCCCTGCCACAGGTCACCCCAAGTGGTTCGCTACGTTTGGTGACTTAGCGGGAGTGCCCGGGTTCATGGGATGAGGTTTGTCTAGGTCTTAGTGGCGGATACGTTTGCCCAACCACTGCGTGGCGGGCAAGATCGGAGGAGACTGATTGAGGGAGGCTTTTTGACCTCTCCAGCCTGATTCTCCCGACCCTTCGCCTTGCACCGCAGTGTGAGGTATAGATTCATACGTCCGTCACTCCTGGCCACACTGACCCCCAGATTCCTACCCACCCCTCATACCTTTTTCCTTCCCATATCTTATTCTCTTTCCTTTCCCTTACAAAACCCTCCACACAGCATCCTCAAAGATGACATAGGCCCTTAGGGAAATTGTTTTCCTCGGTGCCTCCTGTGTGGAGCTAATGAAAAAAAAAAAAATTGAAAGGAAACTGATTCAATGCATACAAGTAAACTATGGGTTTCCGAAGGCGGGATTATTAATTTCTACTGTGCTTTGATAACACTTTATTGAAGTGAAAACTTCTTTAGCTCGTTATGATTTGAAACTCGATGAAACAAAAAAGCGACACTAAAATAGACCAATACATACATCTGTAGAATTTAGCCTGTGAGACAATGACATTAAATGAAAAAACGACCCTAAAAAGAGACAAACACATTAATCCAAAGAATTTAGCCCACGAGAGAATGTGAACTGAACGCATTTTAAGAATCCTTCGACCACCAAGTAGCTTCGTAACATTATGTTGGTACTAGTAATGTTATTTTATGTGTTAGAAAACAATTAACATTTTATTTATATTGTGGCTTAAAATTGCGAGTCAGCATCCATCCTAATCTGAATACAATAAACTAGTGGTTCATGTTCATAATACAAGACTAACTGTAAACGATGGACTTGTAATTCACAGAAACCTAAATAAGTACGGTCAAAGGACTCTAGAATACCTTGTTCCAATAAATTTAGAACATGTTTCCCACCTCAATAAAAAGCCGTGAATTGAGTTTTAGATTCCGATTTTCGTTTTAATGCTTTTCCATTATTTTTTTTCTTCTTTTTCTTTTTTTCATTTTCTCTGGTCTTTATTTCTTTTAAATTTTATTAACAATATTTTTTACAAAATATATGTTTTTATGTATATGTATTTATTAATTATTGCTTCTTCACAATTTAAATAGATTTTAAGCATGTAATTATTAATCCCACTAGGGTTCGCCTGTATCGGTGTTCATAATTTCACAATTTATTTAAAGTAACATACATAAATATCGGTATTTACCAAACAGTTAAGTACAAGCAAAATAATAAAATTTAAAAAAAATTAAAATGTCAATGAAAAAAATGATAATGTAATAAATAATATGTAAAGAACCCGTTGACAAACTGGTATCAATAAGTTAAACGGGACTTAATTGAAAATTTTGAAAAAAAATGTAAATAAATTATAAAGGATTTTTTTTTTAAATTGATAGTTAAAACAGCATCATAATATGATTGTCAAGCCTGAAAGAGCCATATATTAGTTAAATTTTAATGTTTGCCATCTCAATGTTAATTCGGAAGAAAATTTAGAATATTTTCAGGATTAATATTATTCCATTATGTTTTCATAAAAGATTTGGACCACGTCTCTCACGAATTGCTCTCAGATTTCAATACGACATTATGTGACACAATAGAGTCCATTGTTATAAAAAAAAACTCAAAGAAACCTGGACCTTAATCTGAAAATAGAATATTACAATGACGAGATTTCGATTTAATTCAAACGTAATCTGAATCGCGAGGGAACCAATGACAGTACTTATAATGAATATTATTTTACCATCCCAGTAATATAATGTTTTTACTTGGTTTTTACTAATACTGTGCTTTGTCCAAGGAATACCTCAAATATTATATTTTCATCATCAAACATACCTAATAATTTCTTTTGTGTGTCTGTCTGTGAGTGATTGTAACTGTGGTTCAATAAACTTGGATTTGTTTTGAAGTATTATTTTAAAAAATGGAAATTATAGTGTCAAGTTTTTAGACAAGCAATTTGTATAAATTTTTTAATACTTCAATATAAAATAATTTTATATGTCATTTGCGAATTGGAATTGCAGTTTGTGTCAAGAATTCAAAAGTAATTTGTTGACTTACGTAACTTTTAAAGAAAAATGGCGTTAAAAGAGTTGCAGCTCTAAATATTTTTTCGTTAATATTTTTTCTCGATTTATATAGCAATTGTCCTTGTAATGATGTGGTCTTTCCATAATCTTATAGCTTTATAAATCCGACAATTATAATATACCGTGATTTTTCGTAGGTCGTGAATAAAAGATGCCTCTAGGATAGAGTTACTAACTTTGCAATCTATGTTTTTGCTATTTTTGATTGGTACAAAATTTGAGATACAAAAACTACGGATTTTAATACGAAGTCTCTTATTTTAATTTAATCTTAAAAAAAAATTTGAATTTTACGTTGGTTGATTGTTAGAAGTTCTATCCAGATGCTACAAAGTTATCAACAGTAAAATACTACTGGCTTTTAGATTCACAATTAGTAATCTGATTAACACTTGACAACATTGTTTACGAACTATTTTAAATCTTCATGTAATGTTCAGGAGCTGTGGGAATCAACGAGTAGTTCGATTAAAATATAAACAAATCTTTAAGTGGATTTAAATTTAAAAAAATACTTAGACTTAAATTCTTCAGGGGAAATGAAAACTATACCCACCTTTATTCCCAGGACATTAGCTTTCTCAGGAAAAGAAAATAAGGGTTGTAAAATAAAAGTCAAACGCAGCGCCTTCGAATGATTTAAATTTAACAGGTTTTTCCCTCAACGTTAAGGTTTTTGTTTTTTAAATGTGATTACCACACAACGTTCCATCAATTTTTGTGAAATATTGAATGGCAAAAAATGGAGTTGAGGAAGGAATAAAATATGGTAATAATGATATGATAATACCGATCTGATTACATCGATAACTACAAAACATTTTTCTGGCGTGGCTTTATTTTGGAATGTTAATATTTCAACAACCCAATATTGCATGCCTCAGAATAAAATCTACTAAAACGTCATTTCATTATAATCGTTAAAAATGGTTAACAAGGCAAGACTAAAAATGTGGCAGCATTGAAAACCTTATTTTTGGTAGCCTATCAAAATTAAAAAAAAAACAAAATATTTTGGCATTATTTGTTTGGTATTTATGCTTGAAAATTTATTCCAGAAAACAGAAAAAATCTCTGTTATTTAATATTAATTTAACTGAAAGGCATATTTCGTAAATTCATGAAACCTCGTTTTGTTATTGAGAGAAAGGTTATTTAACAACAGTCTCAAGTTATTTTACAGGCTTCAATAGAAATCGTTAAGGTTATACATATTTATAAAAATACATACTTTCTTGTACGTACAAAATATTAATTTCAATTAAAAATTTACATTCTTGTTAAAGAAAGAAAAACAAATCTAACAATGTTAAAAAAAAAATTACTACCATCTTGAAAAATGGAAGATCAACCGATCTAATTGTCAAAAGATCACTTTAGTTTTCGAAACCCATTCGAGTTTGAAATCTTTTTAAATCATTTTAGTGCATGTGTAATATTTATATACGGTTAAGTTTTTTTTATTATGTTTCAATGATGAAATAGTAGCATTTCATGGAACGGATAATAATTTTTAAGGATGAATTTATTTCACAACGATATCAGGACCATATTTTTGTTTAAAAAAGCAATATGTTTGTAAACACTATCATGGTCCTCTGTGGAGTAAAAACTCAAATTTAATTCGTTCGTTTCTTAACTGAAACCTACTGTCAGTCACGTTCATTAATTACTATAATATGATCAAATAAATTTCTTTCTGTCAGTCGGTAAAGAGGTGCATTGTTTTTATTTGTTTCTAATACGCTGTGGTTGATTTTTTGTTAGTATTAGTCCTTTAAAACCCACTTATAAATATATACGTAATAGGAATCTTCAAATCCTTCACTTTTTCTAATTCGCAAGTGAAACACACAATTCTTTCAGAAACTCAGGAGGACCGAGCCTTTGTTTAAACTAGGTAGAATAAAAAAATTATAGTGAGTAATTCACACGCGATAGAAGTGAAACTAGAAAGTCGCTAAATGTCGCCTGTTTATTTTAAAGTGGTTTGAAAATTGGATATTGATTTACAAAAACAAAAATGTTTATTTTTTTTATATTTTGTAGGATTCGAATCTCAGTCCGCTGGATTTCTATGGCCGCTGAGATTTTCAATGCACTATACCGCTGCGCTTTGGGACGCGCTCCGCTAGGCGAGAATTTACGCATTATATTCCGACGACCCGTAAAAAAACAAAGGTTTCCGTTTTATATCTCGACAAGTAGGAGCTTTGAGCTCAGTTTGAGCTTCGCAGGTGCCGTAGTGCGTCATTTCTGTTTTATCCGAATTTCGAATCACTCTAACGGGGCTAAGAAAGTTTCACTTCAAAAAATGAAATATCATTGTAATGTATTGCAAACGCTTTCCAACTACTCCGCGAGATGATAGCAGGGAAGTACTGATACAACTGATCGACAGAGGTGCCGGTGTCGCCTCTGCAAACTCGACGGTCCGCCGCAGACAGATTGAATCTTGCTCTCTCCCAGTTAGGTCGACTAACTTGTAGCCTTATTATTGTAAATACGTATACACAAAGAAACCAGATTGTTATTAAGAATCTACTGATCATTGTTTAAACCCCCAAAAGTTAAGTGTTTTGGACCACCGAACACTAAAATCAACATGTAAATGAGATTTGAAAAAATACCTCGGAATACTACAAAAGGTGTTTTTACAGCTTCATCACCGCTCTACTCCTGTGACTACAAGGTCCTCAGTACTTTACGTTCAGGAAGCAGCTCATCAGCTCAGGTTATCGAGATCCGCCGCATCTCACTGCCGCTGATATCATCCTATTCGCCTCACAAGGACTACCTGCAGATGGTTTTATTCTCCGAGTCATCGTCGTTCAACTCCGCCACACACGGCACGGCGTCGCGCGACGGCCTGGAAGATCAAGCCATTCTCCGCTACTCACGCATCGAGCAACATGCTGGCGACCTGCAGACCCGAGGTCTGCTCCGCCACGGCATCACCGACCTTCACCACGTCATCACAACCGACAACACGTGCACCAGCAACATCTTCACTCAACAGCACCTCTGTCTACATCTCTGTTATCACTGCATTGATCTCTCGCTACATAGCATTGTAAACGATTCGACTCACTACTACGACTTCTCGCCTTTCATTTATCTCTCGTCTCTGCCGATCTGGAGTCTGCACCCTCACTGGTATGATCTGATAATTAAACAGTTTTTAGTTTTTCTTGCGGCCGGGCCGCCATGTTATCATATTTCTGGGTATTCAAAGGCAAGTTACTTCATCCAATTAAGCATACATGTTAGTAGATACACTACCCATTGTTCCCCTTCATCTACCTGTAAAACGAGCCAGCGAATTGTTATTTTATTTTTTGAATGTCTTCAAAAAGCTTCATTCAATTTGGTGAACGGAATTGAAAAAAAACGAAAGTTTTTTTTCTGCGTTGAATAATTGAGTAGGTACCTACCAAGAGTGAAAAGGGGCGATCACCTTGAAACATTCCGAGTAGTAATGAGATAAAACGAGGCTTCAAAAAAATTCATGAATTCGGATGAGCATTTTAAATATGATTTCGAGTTATGTTAAAAATAGACAACGCATTTTTTATTAAAATTGGTAGCGATGAAAATCGATGAACCACGATTTCATCCGGGTTGACCCACAGATTATAAGACCGGAACAAAAAATCGAATTCTCGCATGTTTTAAAGTTCAGTGAGCATTTAAAAAAATAAATGAAACAATTTAACTTTATTTGAACCACTTTTATATTTGAGTAAATCCGACCGGTTGCAGAACGACCGTTCCTTCTTCAGGGCAAATGTATACTGATTTATGTATATATTTATGTAAACTATATCAATAAACACAAAATATTGTCTTATAGCCCAATCATGGATATATTCCCCTACCCACCCACTCTTCATTAATACCTAGCAACAGCTCCACCCCTACCATAATAATACATTGTTCCCATCCATTTTTCAAAACTGTCAAATCAGTATACATTTGCCCTGAAGGAGGAACGGTCGTTCTGAAACCGGTCGGATTTACTCAAATATAAAAGTGGTTCAAACAAAGTTAAATTGTTTCATTTATCTATACAGGATAACCACAAAGTTATAGCTACATTCAAAAGAATATATATTTTAAAAAAATATTCGAAAATAAAAGCTTATTAATGTGTGTTACATAACATTCGTTAACCATTTTTAATTACCCGGTTAATAGAGAAATAGTTAATAAGAAAAAATATTTGCATTACATGTACATAATTTAAAAAAATAATTGTACTTATACCTAACTTTGTAAAATTGTAAAAATGGAATAAATAAATAAAAATAAATCTCGGGTCTTATACTAGGGAACTATTCCCTTTACATTTTACTTAGTCATATTAAGAAATAATAAAGTTCCAAAATTGCTCGTAAATAGTAGGGTTTTTTTAAACAAAGACAAACATTCCGAATAACCTGACAATATTTTAAAATCTCCTACTACCATCACAGAAAGCGGAATATGTAGCTTGTGTCGAGATAGAGGACTTAGCCAGTCGAGGAATCGAATATGGGACGCCTGGGTTCGGCCCAAACGCGATGCCAACTCAACCACCGATTGGTCAATTTAAAAATAGGTATAATTAAAAAAAAATTTAAAAATTCAAAAATATTGCACAATAAGTAAAAACGTACAATAATATGAACATTTTTACCCGGATATATTGAATCATTTTAGAGGCGGCTATGGTTACCGTCGCCCCTGGAACCATTTATTGGATAACCAACACCTCTGCCACAGGCCACCCCAAGTGGTCCGCTACGTTTGGTGACTTTGCTGGGGTGCCTGGGTTCATGGAGTGAGGTTTGTCCGGGCCTTGGGCCTTGCATCTGCCCACCAGCTGCATGGCAGGCCGAATCGGGAGAGAATGGTTGAGGAAGTCCTTTTAACTTCTCCAGCCGTACTCTCTCGAAACATCGCCTTGCACCGCAGTGGGAGGGATGGATTTATACGTCCGTCACTCCTGGACACACTGACCTCTAGTTTCCTACCCACCCGTAATACCCTTTTCCTTTCCAGAACTTTCTATCCTTCCTTTCCTTAAAAGACTCTCCACACAACATCCTCAAATATGGCAGAGGCCCCGAGAGAAAGTATTTTCCTCGGGGGCTTCTGTGTAGAGCTAATGAAAAAAAAAATTATGGAGCAGTTGGGACTCTTGTGCGGTATTTACTCGGTGGCTCACCCCATCGCCACCTCTCGTTTCTAAAACAAAAATGTCATATAATACATAAACACCTCGCCACCTCACACCTCAAAACTCTAATAAACAAATATCTTACAATACACCAACCACCTAACACCTCGCCACCCATACGTCACATACATGAAGTGCAGTACACAAACCACATCTCACCTCACCACCTCACATTTGTCCCATACGTGACATGACATTTGTAGTAATACAAAGAAAAAGAGTTGGTACAAATACATTTTGTGAAGTGAGGGGACATTTTACGTTTTTGTATGGGACATATTATGAGGCACCTCTTGTATGAGGTACTCAACACCAGTGGCGGCCAGCTCTAAGGTGCGGAGGAGCGCCGCACTCCCAAAATTTCTGGTAATCTAAAAATTCCCGAGCGCCAAAAAAAAACATACTTATTTCCGACACGTCTCATCACCAATGCATACATCATAGTTCATAGTACCTATAGGTGCCTGCTGGACTGCGCGCGTAACAAAGCGGATCGTTGTGTGCCTATCTTCAGTTTGGTGGTTCATTTCGCAAATCGATCACAGGAGTTCTTCCATAATTCTTTACTGAGGCAAAATCGTAGGTAGGTTGAATGCTTTGCAAATTTTACGAAACTTGGACGGCGCCCGAAAAATTTCCACCACATCAAAAGGAACGGTTCGTTCTGTAGCATGTTAAACGGGGACACATTTGTGTCATATTATTATCCATATCGTGTCTTTATTTTAATGTCTACTCTTTTTCATTCAATGTTTTACTCAACATCGACCAACGACAGCGTAACAACATAACAATGCCGACATTTGTTATGACAGTATATATATTCATTCGAGTTTCGAAGCGTTAGGAAGACTTTTGGATGTGTGGATAAACTGAATTTTTTTTTCTATTTTCTGAACTAGATTTTCGACCCAGAGTATCTCCATACAATTTTCTAGATAAGTTTAAATTAAGGAATGAACTGTTATTGAATTTACGATCGCGGCGACTTTACAAATACTGATGGATCAATCTTTATTTTTTAACTCTTTTTCTCTTCTTTAACAATGTATTGTATGCACTCAGAGACAATGGAGGATCGACCTAATTTACAAATAGGTATGATTTTTTCATAATTGAATTTATTTTAATTAGAGTAGGTAGGTCCAAGTTTTACGGGATATCTCTATGGGATGTGTGGGATTGCACTCACCTCCCCACATCCTGAAATAAAGATTATTATTATTATTATTTTTATTTTAGCGCACCACCAATTTTTATGAGCACCAGTCGCCACTGCTCAACACTAGATACACTAACACTTCATGCCTTTCAATTTGTCATCGAAAAATGTAGGGTACCTACAATGCTCATAAATAAGGAATGCTTGCGGCAGATCTTTGATTTTGGCAAATGTATTAGCACAAAATATGAAAAAAATCTTAGAAGAATGGCCAAACTACCTTCTCAATTATTGCTGATCGACTGAATTTCAACCTGTTTGTTGTGTTTTTTGGTCGGCTATTGGATTACAATCGTAAAAGCTATATAAGCCAAAAGATCACTTTATTTTATTTATTACATAAGATACATTTATACAGTAAAATAACATAATAATAATATTTCAAAATAACTGTAAATATTAAAATGGGTACAAGTGTTATTATGTCTTGTTTGTCTATATTAGTTCCTAGCTAGGCAGATTGCCCGTTCTAAGGAACCAAATGCTGGTGAAAAATGCAAAAAATGTATTCTGAACAAAAAAAAAACAAAGAGTTTTTTTTTTGTAGATTAAATATATACCAAGTTCTTACTGATTGTGGCATTTAATAGTTAAGCATTTAAAAGTTTAAGTTTTAAGTGACGTTATTTAACAATTTTTCAAATATTATTGTTATTATTGAACCGATGCATGTCATTTTGCATGTTTTAATATTTAATTCTGGGGGATTTTATTATATAATTTCGGTCCCAGATATGTATATGTCTTTTGGAACTTCGACGTATTGCTCCCTGGGACCACAAGATCCTTTCTGGTGTGACTTCTTGTGATGTATTTATGGAAACATGCTTTTATCTAACACCAGCTTTCAGTAAAACAGATAATTGCTGAAGAACACTGATTTCTGGAAAACAACACTGAAACAGATGTGGGCAAGCTTAGCTACAACCACCGCGACCGGGGAGATGTGGGAATTTCCTGAAAAACCTTAATGCGGTTCTCTGTTGTTTTCCTTGTGTAGACACAAGCTTTAGGAATGTTTTTATCCTCAGTTGAGCTTTTACTATTCTGAGGATTTGTTGTGTATTTTTTAACCATTGAATGTTATTTTGGATTATCATTCCCAAGTAGCATATAATGTTGTTTGGCCATCAGTATATTAATTCAGGCCTCAACGATATTTAAAATGTTTTAGCTTTACCATAAAAACTATATAAATTGAATATTTCTAAACATATGCAAAAACTAAAAACTTTTTTTAAAAGATGATGAAATACGCTTTCAAGTTTTATAATTCAAAATAAACATATAAATTTTGAAATATAAAAATTTTGAATGCAAACATAAAAAAGTTTAAAAAATGACTCACCTCACGTTTTTTTCTAACGAAAATTACTGATAACGAAAAAAAAACAAACACGTTTTATTAGACAAATGTATTATAAACGTTACTGTCATCTTACTTTTTGTCCTTTCATATGAAAATAATAATCAACAAATGTCAAAGTAAGTTTTTTTTTTCAAATTGTTATTAATTTAAAACATTCGTTTCATAAAAGTGTACCTTTTACCTTTTGGTGGTTATTTTTTTTTTATATTTGACTATAAAGTGTGGTGTTTTGCCTTTCTAACACCGTTTAAAACATATTTCTCACTCTAATAGTAAGAGGGTTACAGCGATTTATGTATATGAGACAAATGGCTGGGACAAATATGGTCTCCAGCCATTCAACGGGTTAAGTTAATTTTCGGGTAAACTTGAGTTTTCATTTTCGTGCCATATAGATATGTGGAGCGAGAAAATTATCATTTTTTTTTTATTTGCAGCAGTAACTTTTACACCTTAATATCCGGCTTTCAATTATTGTTCCGGAAGGAGCATCTGTTGCTCGCGTTAACCAAGATTTAACACCGTGCCGGAGAGCCTAATAAAGCCACGTAAAAAGCATACATTTTTCTTCACTGCAGAACGCATAGGATGTAAAATAAGCCAAGGGAAACAATCATGCACTAATACTATATTTCGTGTGTATTATATTGAGTTAATTCAAAGATAATTAATTATAATATGAAAATGAGAAAGTGAATGCAATACCAATCAAAAGAATGTATTTCAATTGGAAATAAATAGTATGATGTACCTGGGGTCGGTCGATATAGGTTTTATCGAAAATGTCGGTAACTTGACATCGCTCCCAAGCACGACTGCAGGCCGCTAACGAACAAACAACAGTTCACATTGACTAAAGGTTCCTAATTTATTTGACATAAACTGTTATTTCTTCGTTAGCGTCCTGCAGTCGTGCTCAGGAGCGATTTCAAATTCCCGACATTTTCGATAAAACCTATGTCGATCGACCATGGATCGACCATGGCATGACCGGGGGCTGAAGTTGTCATCCTAGAAACGCAGTATAAAAGATAATTTAAGATTCTAATTTGGAAGGTGCCTCTGTCTGTAACCGGTTCAATAGGCTCTGGAACTTTTGTTTTGATGAGAAGCATCATTTTCAAAATTGGATGTGTTTAATTGAAGAATTCATACAAGCGAAAAACTACTTAAATGTAATATCATTTAAACAGAAAATAATTTTAATCGCATTTTTCAGAATTCGAACTGAGAAATCAGTTTTACTTCCAATTAGTCCAATTCAACCTCCAACGCAATAACGGCGTACGACCGGAAACTACTGAATCCGGTCTCCGCACACTGCCACTCGCGTGATAATAGTAGAACGCGTTTTGACGAGATCTGTGCTAGTAAATACTAATTTAAGAATTTATTATTTAGTGTTCCATTAATTTAATTTTCCTTTCATAATTCCAACCCGTAATTATTAATTAGCCGTTCTTCTATACTTGTAATTAGTAGAAACGTGTTACGTTTTACTCGATCAAGGTCGGTTTGATCAATCAACAAAAGCATAATTACTGGTGAGGCGGTTCTCTCACCCACGCCCCATTCCCCTCTAGGCGTATTTGTAGAGAATATTGACTTATCACGTGAATGTGAAAAAGTTCATTTAAAATAGAAATTTATTTAACTTACATAATTACTTTATTAGACCGGTATTTTTAATCCGGTGTAGGTATGTTCTTTGAATAATTTATTGAACTCTCGGGTGGGTAATTGGTTTATTAAGGAAGGATGTAGAATTTTTGACTTGAGCTTGATTTCATAAAGGGCAGTAGAAATAAATGCTCTCTACAGAGTTTTCCACCTAACTCTCATCAGCAGCGTTTACTGAACTCTCTAATAAATTATTCCAAGGCTTTTTTTGTTTTTTTTTTTTTTTTTTTTTTTTCGGGGTGTTATGCCGCGTTACGCTACCTCCTCCTTTAGCCAACGTTTCGGACAGCGTTACAGTGTCCATCATCAGGGCAGATGTGGCAGGGCAGATGTGTGTCTGAAACGTTGGCTAAAGGAGGAGGTAGCGTAACGCGGCATAACACCCCAAAAATAAACAACAAAAATACTTTTGGCCGTGAAAATCTAAAATCATATCTATTCCAAGGCTTGTTATCATTTAGTAATGTTATTATGTCTTGGTTAAGATTATCACTGACTGTAATCAGATTACAGTACGGAATGAGTTGTAGGATGTCATGTAAGATAGGAACAATATATTACATTTACTTTTTTTATAAGACACCCCCCAAGAGAGCCCCTGTCTGCACAGTGTAAAGAGAGGGGAACTATAACGCCACCCGATTAGGCAGCGTTGGGAGGGGGGTTAAGATATGAGGCTGTAGGAAGAACATGATACCATCAAGGGACAAGAAATCACATTCTGATTCTATTGGTTCCATCAAGGAACAAGATATCAAGTTCTGATACTATTTTAGCATCAAGGAACAAGAAATCACGTTCTGGTACTATTTTTTTAACACCGTCAAAGAACTAGATATCACATTCTGATACCATAGTGTTGATACCAACGAGGAATGAGAGATCACATTTCAATAATATTGATTCCATCAAGGAACAAGAGATCACATTCTGATTCTATTTTCTTAACACCATCAAGGAAAAAAATATCACCATCGATATCATTGTCTTGATACTAACGAGGAACGAGAGATCACATTCCGAAAATATTGATTTCATCAAGGAACAAGAGATCACTTTCTGATAATATTTTCTTTACACCATCAAGAAACATCAATTACCTTCTGGTACATTACACTTGAAGTGAAATATCACAAAACTGCGCTATATAAATACTACGTTATTATTATTCTGGTACTATTGTCATGATACCATCAAAGAAACAAGGAATCACACTACAATTTTCTGATACTATTTTCATGTTACAATCTTTATACCAACAAGAAAAGAGAAATCACCTTCTGATACTATTGTCTTGATACCGTCAAGGAACAAGGAATCACACTACTATTTTTTCATACTATTTTTTTTGATACAATCAGAAAGTGGAAAGAGCTGCCGCTGAGGCCACGGAGGTCGCCGTTCGATGAAATAAAATATGCTGGGTGGTATGTTAATTAATTTCTTTAAATATTTCAGTATACAGAGTCATTTCGGCATACCTCAAGGTACAGTCCTGGGACCGTTACTGTTTATTATCTATGTTAATGATATATTCATACAAAAACTAAACGGAAAAATAATATCTTATGCTGACGATACTGTCATAATAATTGAAGGTACGGATTGGAATACTGTTAATAACCTAGCTAACATTGATATTAAGATATTGAAAAATTGGTTCGATAAAAATCTCCTCTCTCTAAACACTGAAAAAACAAAATTCATCCCATTCTCTATCAATAAATTCAAATTAGAACCAAATTTAAACATCATAATACACCAAAGTAAATGTAATAAAACTAACTGCAATCAAGATTGTGCTATACTTAGTCCAACTCCCAAAATCAAATATCTTGGTGTTTTTTTTTTTTTACAGTGAATACCGCACAAGAATCTCAACTGCTCCCGTCTGGAGCCAGTGAGACTATGGCATCCCCAATTGGGGTATGTTGTGAGGCTGAAAGTAGTGGGGAGGGGAAGGAGGTGGGGAAGAGGAAAGTTGGAAAGTACCTGGCTATTCAGATCTGGTCACTAAACACGGCTAAAGCCATTTTCAAGCAACGTTTCAATTCTGAATGGTGGTCTTACACCAGGGCGATACTGAAAGTATCTTCCACTCTGGAACATGGAACACTCTGGAACATTTTAAATGGAAAACACATATTTGTGAACTCGTCAAAAGGATTAGGAAATGTATTTATATATTTATTAGACTTAGAAATATTCTTAGCTTAGAAAACCTAAAAAGAGTGTACTATGTAACTGTTCAATCTATATTGCAATATGGTATTATTGGCTGGGGAGGAACATATGACAATATTTTAAATCCCCTCAAAATTGTTCAAAGGTTGATAATTAAGGTAATCTTGAAAAAACCGTCTAAATTTCCTACTGAAATTCTTTTTTCAATATTCAATGTGCCTATAATAGACAAAATCTATAAAAAATATTCAATACTTCAAATTTACAAAGAAATACAGTTAAATACTCGTAACTTCCAATTCAATACATCAGCAAGATACCAGAAAACTATTAAAATTCCTAAATTCAATACTAAGCACATTCAAAATTCCTATCTTTATCTGGGCATAATCTATTATAACAACCTCCCATTAAAATTAAAAACCATCGAAAATATGCAGGAATTTAAGCCCAAATTAAAAAATTACCTTAAACTGCTATAAAAGTCCCAAATATGTTTACTTTGTATCTTAAAGTCTGCTATTTTATAAATCATTTATTCCTTCTTTTTTCTTTCATTTCTTAGTTTCTAAATCTCTGAGTCTACTATTGTATAAATCTTGCGTTCTTTCTTACGTATCCTTTACTTACTTATTACAATAATTTTTGTTACTAACTTACATGATTCTTCCATTTATGATGATTTTTTTAATTTATATTATGATTTTTTTAAACTCTTCAGGATTTTTATTTTTAAATTTATACAAGATTTTTTTGACCTACTTATTATTTACAATAGCCTTTATTACTAACTTACACGATCATTAATTTACTAATTGAGCTAGAACTCCCTCACCAAACACAAGAGCAATGTCTCTTTATGGTGAGGAAAAGCATTTTTTTTATTTTTTTGTTAACCTTATGTAACTATGTAACTGTTGTAACTTCATATGTATTTTTAATAAACATTGCCAATAAAAAATAAAAAAAATAAATAAAAAAATAAATAAATAAAAAATTTCAGACGTGTTTTGTGTTCTATTATCTCCAGCCAATAATTAAAAGCCAACATAAAAATAAAACAGCTTTTTATTTGTTGATAAATGCTTTCATCAGCAGCGATACTAAAAAGTCGAACAAGGAACGCATATTCTCACACACAACCCATAGTTTGAATAGAACGACCAGAACGAATAGAACGCAATCAGGATTCCATTGTTTCACCCTTTTCACAGTTCAAGTGTGAAATCACTTCTGGCTGGCGTCAAATATACGTTCCTACGTAGGAACCTCCACCCCCCGCACCACCCCCACCCAAAGCCAAGCGCCCACCCGAGCGACGAGCGTCTGCCGCCGCCGGCACATCTCTCACCGCTTTTATACGTGTCCCTGGGAAATAATAATAATAAATTTTTATAAGTGTTTTCATTTATTCGAACGAAATGCACTAAGGATACCTTTCGAGTTAACTGATCTAATCGTATTGGTTGAATTGAAGATTTATTATGTACAAACATAAATACAATACTTTCATTTCTGCAGTTTTGTGCTATGTGAAGCCCAACAATTACACTTATTTTAGGAAAATTAGATGGAAACCTTGTGTTTTTGTCAATTCATTTCGAGAAAAAGTGCAAAAAAGCGCAAAAATTACACTTCTTTTAGGAAAATTAATTAGTTGTAAACCTTGTTTTTTTTCAATTCTTTTCAAGGGGCTTTGGGTCATCATTTCAAATAATGGAGAGAGGGAATGTGAATTTGTATAATAATTTGATTTAAATGGGAAAATTTTATATGGAAGATTTGAGTCGAGTTCAGACTCAGAAGAAATGAGACGTTGAACGGGGGGAAGTAGTGTTTGATAAGTCTTGATTGAAGGAAGGATATTTGTTTAGGGAGAGACAATTAAAAAATATGGGATATGGTTCTTTCTCGTGAACCGAAACCTCAAAATAAAATTTCCAGCGGTTGGTTTGGCCCTGCTTTACATATTTATAAATTATTGTAAACAGTGTTGTTTTATTTCTCTATTTCAGTTTTTATTAAAAACAATGGTGTGAAATATCACCAATCTCGGAATAAAACTGTAGATCGGTATAAAAATCAAACAAACACTGCCAGTCACAGGCACTCTCCGTTATGTTTGTAAATTATTAGTCAATATAAAGTTTGTAGCCAAGTGATCCAAAGTTCGCATCCACACATTGCGTCACGGGTTGAATCCTCAGTTAGTACTCGTATTCTATACTCGTAAATTTATACTTTTGAATGTAGCTATAACTTTGTGGTTATCCATTATAGATAAATGAAACAATTTAACTTTGTTTGAACCACTTTTATACTTGACCGGTTTCAGAACGAACGTTCCTTCTTCAGGACAAATTTGTATACTGATTTGACAGTTTTGAAATATGGATGGGAACAATTTATTATTATGGTAGGGGTGGAGCTATTGCTAGATATTAATGAATAATGGGTGGGTTGGGGAACATATCCATGATTGGGCTATAAGACAATATTTTTTGTTTGTTGATAAAGGATTCATTATTTTTAAGGGATTTTTTTTTATTTCCAAGGCTTTTAAGTTATCTAAACGTTTTCTTTTGTGATAAATATGAAGAATATTTATCCCCGTATTTTTTTCAAAACTATGGTTATTTTCAATGATATGGTTAGTGAACTCAGAAAAATTATTATTATTAAGACATCTTAAATGTTCTTTGATTCTAATTTCAAAATTACGAGTTGTTTTTCCAATATAAAATGAGGGACAATCATTACATTTGAGTTTATATATTCCTGAATTAATCAATTTATGGTCTTTATCTAAGTATAAAAGTGATTCAAACAAAGTTAAATTGTTTCATTTATCTTTAATATAAATTTATTCCTAATCAGGTTTTGTAAGCCTCTCATTTAAAAGTAAGCAAGAGCAGCGATTATTTTTTTTTAAAGGATTCAACAGCGTTAAGTACACATACTTACATATAATATGTTCGCCTCCTCCTCGGTTTTTGTGCCCTAGTCAAAGGACCATCACCGCAGAGGAGGTAATCACGTGGTGAAGATAAATCTTACCGGAGATGATAACGGATAAACAATAACGGTGCGATACGAGGGTGTAGAGTACTGTAGAGTGTAGTATTCGTTCTTCCACGTCCGGGAAATATTCGCCGAATGTCTCGACGATTCGATTCTCCGATAGTTTGGGGGCGGCATCACAGTTTATTATCTATACCTACAAGTCGACCCAGTTTCCACATATAACATGAAACATTTATCGACGAAAAGAAGGAAAACACATAAACTAATACCAAAGAAGCACTGGACCAACCCATTTACTAGAACATGGCATAAGGAATCAGTCTACGAATTTGGGGTAATTTGTTATCCACGAATAGCCTAGGAGGTACTTTCCTCAAAGTTCGGCCTTAAACGAGTTACATTATACATTTCATTTTTCCTATTTGCGATGTCTTGTATTTAATAACGATTAATTATTTGATATACAGTATTCAAGAAAATTGAATTTTTTTTTTAAATTGTCTTGTTTGTCTGTGATAGTGACCCTATTGTCCAGAGATCTAGGCAAAAAATCTTAATTTAAATTCCCTCCCTTAAATTCTCGACATTGTCCCTTATTAGGTATGCTGTTCTTCGTTTGCAGCGGATAGTTGGCCCTTTGATAAAAAGTATTATCAGCCAGTTTTAATTAAAGGAAGTGAAGTGGTCCAGTGAGTTTTTGACACAAATTTTTGCTGACACAAATTTTTGGCCTGTGCCATTTGATTCTAATTTCGTCATAGCTTTTCAAAATTATGTTTTAATTTGTACCGTCTTACCAGATAATGTTTTTATATATTAAAAAATAGCGTGTAATCTATCATATCTACTTTCCCCAAAATATCTCGCCACATCAATAGATATTATTTTTAATCCTTAAGGATACGCTGGCGTTCAAATGGTTCAAATCTTATATTAAATGCGTGTTAAAAAGATAGTACAGTTAAATATCGCATTGTACTGACAATCACAAAAATATCTTTTTTTTATTGGTGCCCTTTTTTACTCATTTAAAGTACGCTCTAGCGTGTTTAAATCGCACTTTATGGAACGCGCGTTTTTTAAAGTTACCATGGCAACATCAACAAATCAACAAAATGTGAAGTCTAAATGTCAACTTTTAACTATAAATCTGACAGGAATATTTTAACGCCTTCTTAGCAACGTCATCCTTGCTAATTGCCTTCATGAATGCATGCACTTTCACAAATGATTTTAAATTAACCCCTTTAATTATCCTCAACAGACATTGCAATTTCGAATGTATGGCCAACATAGTCGATGCTTTGTACTGTTCCGACATTTTCTGAAGGTAAGCAAGCACAACTCGTTCATCTATATCTACTACGTTTTGCTCCTCCATCCATGTTATGAACCTTTCATATTCTTTTTTATAAACGTCTTTGGATTTTTCGGGTATTAACCGCGATTCTGCTTTGGTATTTAAATTATCAATGTTAGAACTCATTTTACAACACACAATAACTAGTAAAAACTGTGATGTCAACTATTAATCTTATGTGACAGATTGCAAATTAATGTTTGTGTTTTTCATTTCCATGACAACAAGATATTGTGATGTCATATCACGAATTCATTAATAGTTCTTATTTCCAAATTTTCAATAATAATATCAATATTTATGTTTTCAAAGTGTACTAATAAAAAAAATAGCGTAAAGTATTCGTGGATAACTGGTCTTTAAAACACTTGCTTTATTTCGAGCACTCGGCTATGCCGTCGTGACCTGTTTATCCACTTATATTTTAATATACTATATTATTTTCAATATATTGACAATGGTTGTGTATTGCAATACCTACACCATAATTGACAATTAGTAAATTGAAAGAAAAATAACAAATAACAGAAATAAATACTAATAAATACACACGGATGCGTACAAAAAGTACATAATTAAAAAGGAATGGCAAATAAAATTTCGATGGAGTGTAACTATTATTGGTTATTGTTATGACATAATTAATTCAGTTTTATTTTATCACAACAACACTTGACAAGTATCTCATTATAAAATTATTGTCTAGGTGAACGTCAGTATACCGTTTTTTTTTCTAAATGTGGAAAATAAGCGTTTGTTTTTATTTTCGAATACCAAGAAAATAATGCGAATTTTGACCACCAGGAAAATAGCAATGAACTTGTTGAGAAGAGGTTATAATTAATTGAATTAATTATATCATAACAGTGGTCTCCGGAAATCTCCAAAAACCTCCATTAACCTCCATTTACCTTTGATAGGCTTAATCCATAAAAATGCAAATTATCTAATTAAACAGCAGGGATAAGCAGAGATGAGGAAACTTCACAAAATCTATCTTGGCACAAACAAAAAACATAAAAAAAAAACAAATAACAGAAATAAATACTAATAAATACACACGGATGCGTACAAAAAGTACATAATTAAAAAGGAATGGCAAATAAAATTTCGATGGAGTGTAACTATTATTGGTTATTGTATCTTGCATAATGTAATATTAATCTCACTACTGCACGTCGGTTTTAGTATCAGAACTCAATTGTAGAACCTAATCTCATTTTTAATAAATTATTAGCGACCGCTGCATTACCATTCCGTGCTGCAGAATTTCCTTTTTTCATAATCATTTCAATGTCCTTCCCAGTCGTACATTTGTTTATTATGCATAACTGTTTCTATTTTTTTACTTTTGTCGCTTTTCATAATTTTATTTTTATTTTTATTTTAAATACATAAACGGCTATACTGCCTTTTATGAATAAACATATAATAGAGTACAAAAGTAAGAAAAATAATATCATTACATAATGGTAGTTTTAAACTTAAAAATAACATAAATTATTTTGTGTATCACAACAAAAAAGAACAATGAGAAATATCATCATTTCATTTCAACATGTCCATATTGCGTATATAAAGTTACATTATGGAAAAATAATTTTTGAGTGCATGTTTATATTGCGCTAATTTTAAGAAATAAATGTCGCCAATGTTAGCATATTCATTTCCCAAAATGTGTAATCGACTGATTGGTGAGTAATAATGTGATAATGTATGTGTGTTATTATAGTAGAACTGTGGAGTCAGTCTATTGTTAGCGCGACCAGGGCAATGAAATCATATTAGTTCTATTAAATCAGGGGTATCCAGGACCGAGTGAATTATTTTATATAATATTAATAGATCACAGATTTTTCTGCGATCTGATAAATTTACGAGATTAGTCCATTTTCGTTATTTGTTTTTGGGGTGTTATGCCGTGTTGCGCTACCTCCTTCTTTAGCCAACGTTTCGGACATCGTTGCAGTGTCCATCATCAGGGCTGATGATAACGAAAATGCTTTTGGCCGTGAAAATCTTAAAACTTATCTGAGATTAGTCCAGTTTAATAACAAATTATAGTTCATAGATTCTCTAGGAATACCTAATTTAAAATTAATTTACCTAAGGAATCTATGCTGGACTTTTTCAATCGCTTGAATATGGATATTGTAATGTGGAGCCCAAATCGTAGAATTATGTTCTAAAATGCTTCTCACTAGCGTTATGTATAAAATGCGAATAGTATCAATGTTACAAAATTGTTTGGTTATTCTAATAATAAATCCTAAAATCTTGATTGCTCTATTAATAATATTATTTATATGGCTAATAAATGTAAGTGTTGAGTTAATATAATTAGCCTACTAATAAAATTGAGATATTCATCTAAACATTTTTCAATTCCTATAGAGTAACCGTAATGGATTTATTTCTTTAAAATATCTTCTTACTAATTCTCCTCACAACGAACCAACAATAGAGAACTCAAGTCCAATTTAAAAATAAAAAAATTAATGAATAATGACGGACTAACTTAAATAACTGAATTATTATTTTTATTTTTAGAGTCAGTTATAATAGTTAAAATAATTGTCAAAATTTTAATTTTTCAAGACCCCCCGAAAACCACCGTACGTATGGTGAATCGTGTGACGTCATCACTCCTGAAAAATTAGTATTGGATCGGGCAATCAGCTGATCTACTACCGCCATTTTGAATTCCGTTGTTCGAAATATTCTGCCAAAAAAAGCATTACTATTTTTTTTTTGTGCAGTAGTTTTCGAATATTTTCAATAATAGAGATAAACTAATAAGAGATACCTTTATTTTTGAAACATTATTTAGGCCTAAATAATGCTTCAATAAACACTACAACTAAATCTTTATAAACAGTATGTAAATAAACGAATAAATTAATACGATGGCTTGTGTCATATCATACATTCCTATACAATGACTTTACGGTGACGTCACATTGACGGCGTGCATTTACAACTCGATTAAAAATGAAATTTTTAATATATTTTTAAAAAACTCTGCGTTTAATATTATTAAATAAAACTTATATATGAATCAGCGTTAATTGGTCTATTTGAAGATATTTTTTTAAAGCCAGAATATTTTTCACTGGAGTTCCTTATTCCTACTCACCCGACGCGTCGGACGTGAGCGGTGTATAAATATTATTTTTCTGAATGATCACGAATTTTGCTAAAACTTTGAAAGTATTTGAAATGAAACTTTGAAATTTACTTTACGAGAGACGAGCTTCCGAATTATTTCCCTTTCACATCGCCGTTTGCCGCTCCTTATTATGACAAAACGCTGCAGGTAAATAATGTACATACTTCAGATTTGTGAAAACCTTCCTAGGCAGTACCATTTTACCCGCTCAGCTTTCGTCAATTTAATATTCTTTTCAAATATTATTCACTATTGTAGCTCGTCCTTATATTTTCTGTAATTATTTGTAAATCACTTCACAAACATATTACTTTTCTGAATATAAAATAATGAGATTCGAAGGTCGACTGTAATATCTCAACCGTGAATTTCATATGATTGCCTTTGTATCGTGAAGGTCGGAATAATTTTTATGTCATATTTATTAACAGGCTAAAATTAACCACTTCTCGGAACAGCTTTTATTACATAAAAAATCACTATTTTAGTGATTTTTATCACACAACAAAATGTGGGAAAGGAAGCAAGATCTATAATTTCAGAGACAATCTGAGGCATCAAAATAACGACATACCTTCTATTCTCAGTCATGAGCATCGCTTGTGTAAATTTTGAGTATACAGAAAACTATACATATTACGAAAAATCGTTAGTAAGAATGACAAGCTGAATAAGACATCACATTTTTTTAATGCCTTCATTTTACGTACTGGGTGGGCGTATTTAGCCCTGGCTTAAATATCATGTTTACGCAAACGGTAAGTGAAAATTGGAGGATTTTTGTTAAGAAGCTTCAGTACAAAAAATGTCGTAACAAGTAACAACTTTTTGCCAGTCGGGGGCGCGGGTTGGCGAATTGGCTGTTTGGTTCAACTCAACTACGTAGGCGTATTCGTAACACTCGCCGTGGAATTTTAATGCGGTTTACTTTATAAAATATCTCTTTAGGAAATAATGCGACCGCTTTAATCAAAAGTAATGTATTTCGAAGGGGGGGTGGGGCAACCACTGAGGTACAAAAGAGCCTTATAATGTTCCTCACTTTGTGAGGAAACTTACGGTAATTGACTCGGTCCTTGAGCTAAAAAGTAAAATGGCTGTTATATTAAATCTTGTTTCGCTTGAACCTCGACAATCTCTAATATGGCAGAGACAAAGACATCTCAAAACGTATAAAAGTGAGATATATCTCATCAAAGCTTATCCATAAAGTATAAGGCAATTTAGATAAAAAAAAATGAAACAATGTCATTGTTGTGTCACCAGCATTTTTCCAGTATTTTAAAACTCCAACGGTTTGTTTTATTTCTGTGGATACCAAAATTAGAAGTATAAATAATTCAGAAGTGTTTCGAAATGAAAAAACAAAATAGGCCACGTAATAATTTATTTAAGTCGCCGATGATAATTAAACGAAACGGATCGACTATATCCCATCCAATATTCGGTAAAATATTTATAAACATCTGACAAATAAAGTTTCCGGAACTAATAGCACCCAGATTGTGTTGTATAGAAGTCAGTATAATAGATGTAAAGTAATCGATCTCAGCCTGAAATAACTTGGTAAGTGTGAAATATAACAATCAATTACGAACGTCGAAGTTTGACAAAAATCATACCTAAAATGCGGAGTTTCCGAGTTGCGAGCCGCACCGGCTCAAGTATCCAGTATCCAGTAACCAGTACCACGGTATCCATAGAGCTTCGAGGAACTTCGGGGCAGGAATTTTGATATTGGCAAAGTTTACGCTCTTGACTTCGAAAGCAAGGCAACAGTTATTATAAACTGTCATGGCTGGGCGAGTAGTTACGTACTTGTGATGTAAACTTGTGATTTGTTGGGCAATCTTCTTTTTCCCGCGCGGCTGAGGCAAAAAACATCCGGGATTTATTATTGTTATGTAAACTTGGTGATATACTACGCTTTGTGTTTTATGACAGAACATAATTCGGTGCTTGTCTGCCGTTGACGTCTTATACTCGCAACACCACTTTGTCGGGAAGAATCGCGCGCTACCAAACAACAAAGGATTTTCTACTCTATAGACCTATCTATTTAGTCATAGTACCTACTCATAGATCCACTCTCGATCCACAAACAACTTGCTTGCGGGTTGTCTTCGCACCTGGGTACCTAGCATGGTCGATCGATATAACCCTGTATCAATACGATATTGACCAAATCAGTCATCTATCATCAATTATCAATATTTGCGATAACGGTCAACAATTGGTAAAGAAATTCTGACCGACGATTGATAAATTTTAGCTCGGATTCCATAAGATCAGATAAGTTTCGGTTAACTGTCAATATATGCATTTTATTTGAATTACGACGTTCGTTATGCAAAATTACTGGCTTATTTAATTAACGTATTGAACTAACGAAGCTTTTAAAAGTTAAAGAAATCGTTTATGCGATTAATGGAAATAAATAAAGCATCTAAGACACAATCGATATATTCGTTCAGTCTTTGAGAAATGAAAATAATTGAAATCTGAATAAAGACGTGGTGAACTAATTAACTCCCGTTTAGCGTCAAAAAAGTAAATGCGGACTGCTAATGCATAATTTGGTTAGTATTTTAATTCAAAATCACCAAATTATTAACATTTTTTACGTAATTGTTTGGCTTTTGACGTTCTGGTTTTTTATATTTATTCCCTGCCGATATCGGTTCGGCTATTCAGCTATTCTTTCGTGAAACTGTGATAGATATATATTAGGTCCTTACATATGAAATTGGCGTTTTGTATGGGGGGAACATAAAGTCGATTTTTTTTAAATATAATGTATTTATTTAATCAAAATATGTACCATTGCTATCTATGCACTTTTGCCATCTCATAGGTAGTTCATCGATCCCTTTACTAAGAAAAATCATTCAGACGGGAATCAATAAAATCTTTGAAGGCGGTTTGGACTGCCCCATTCATTGGAGTTTTCCCTTGCAAGAAGTTATCCAAATTTCGAAAAAAATGGTAATCTGTTGGATCAAGGTTCGGAGAGTTCGGTGGATGTCCAATAGAAGCTCCTCTAATTTTGTAGCTTATTGTGCAGTGTATGGCCTAGCGTTGTCATGAAGCAGCAGAGGCCTAGAGCGATTTACCAGCCTCGGTTGTTTAGCAGCTAGCTTTTCCATCATGGTTTGCAGTTGCTGACAATAGACATCTGCCGTAATCGTCTAACCAGATTTAAGAAAACTGTAGTGAACGACACAAAAAAGAGTGAATGCCAAAAAAAAACACAACTGTGTTTTCTTTTGCGGCACCGTCGCCATACACATCATTAATCCTTAGAGCCGTTTCTGCAGCACTGGTGCCACGGTGGAACTCGTACTCGTAAATAACGCGATATTTCAAATTTTCCATTTTGTAAACTAAGTGACGCAAAGAAAAAAACAATTAAGGAAAAAAACAAATGAATTATAATTTTCGAAACACAAATACATGAGTAAATAGCTGTATAAATTTGAATTTGGAATTCCTAACCAAAGAGAAGATATTTGAGATCAAAGTTGCCAGTACGGCAAAATGCCAATTTCATATGTAAGGACCTAATATTTAGATATAAAATCATCAGAAGTTACGCTAATCGATCCGATGTTGTAAAGTTATCGATTTCACCGTGCTAGAGCTCTTGGCCTCCTTGCACGGTTGATCTATAAGGATTGATAGGATAATTTGGTATATCTAAAAGCTTCCGAGCTTGTCACATAGAGGCCAGTGCTAAGAGGTGTCTTAAAAGTCCGCTAGATGGCAGAGAGTTTAGTTCGGAGTTTGGGTACCACGAAGGCCAAGGACCCGGGTGCAGTCTACAGGAGCTCATTCGATTTAGATTCCATTTAGCCAGCTTTAACTAATTAACTCCCGTTTAGCGTAAAAAGGAAATGCGGACCGCCAATGCATATTTAAGTTAGTGTTTCAATTAAACATTGCCATTCTATTAATATGTTTAACGTAATTGCTCGGCGTTTGACATTTCGTAGTGTAAAAATACCTTCAGTTTTGCCATCGCATATCGATTTCTTATTTATTCCCTGTCAATATCGGTTCGGATGTCAACGGTAGAATCGTGCTCGTAAAATCAACATAAAATACGCACGTCGATCCGATATTGTGAAGTTTTTTATTTTTACTGTGCTAGAGCTCCTGGTGTTGCTGGAATTCTACAATCTAAATCCCCAGGACCCCTATCAAGGTTTGTCTCCATAAATTTCGGTAACTAGCAACGTTTACCGTTCCCTTGCACGACTGCAGATCACTAGCGAATAAATAACAGTACACAATGATCAGTGTTCTTAATTTATTCGACGTCACTTGTTATTTGTGCGTTAGCGATCTGCAATTATTGTCCTAGGGAACGATGAAAAGTTATCGATACAATCCTTATCGATCGACCGTGCTAGGGGCCTGATGTTGCTTTAAGTTATGTCGCTTGATTTGATTATTAGAGTTCTCACTCCATTTAATAACTAACATCTTTCAAAGTACTTGTATTTCTGTTTTACTTGACTACTGACTATCTTATTTGGGTCCCCGAAAATAAGGGTAGTAAAACGTGTTGGGAGGTGAATTGAAGCTGATTGCAATTGAATTACAGGCAAACTGGATGAAAAGATGGTTAAATAATTCGAAATAAAATGTTATATTATTTTTCACCTTCAAACGTCTACTTACCACTGGATGACGGAAGTGACGAACTCGAAGTGTATAATTTTGTATTGTGATAGTATTTTCGGATCTTCGTAAGTGAAACTATTACCGAACGTTAGTAAAAAACCGTTGTTCTACATTTTGAAATTTTTTGTAGGTCTTCAATTTGGGAGGCGGGTATGGGTTCCTTAGCCTCGAGAACCGTTTATTGGACAACCAACACCTCTGGTATAAGTCACCCCAAGATTTTCGCTACGTTTGGTGACTTAGTGAGTTCATGGGGGGAAGTTTGTCTAGGCCTTGGCGGCCTAACCAACTGCGTAACCAAATGATCAAAGAGTATTTTATAAAATTTCAGTTACAGTTACAGTTTTCCCGGCAACAACGCTAGTATCAGGGCTGAACTCGCCACATGACTATAAGAATGAAATTATCTTAATACTTATAGTGAAACGACCGAAACAGGACATTCTACCGAAGCCGAAACCGAAATTTTTTAGACGTATTAAAAATCTTTTGTTTGAAATTTGGCTTATTTTTTTACACTTACACGGATATTTTTTACAATTATACAGACACGAGATAACACGTATGAAATGAAATTAAAAATAATAAGTAAGTATGCGGAATAATGTTTTTCTCCTGTTGCTATAAAACAAACAAAAATTTTAAAAAATAACAAAACATGTTAACTAGTTCTTGGAACCAAAATTGTCAATAATCAACATTATATTATGAAGTAAGGACCTCATTAATTGAGTATTTTAATTTAATTGCGTTTACAATCATAACATTCTTATTACACGTGTTAAATTAAATTTAAAAAAAAAAACAATAATTGAAGTATATTATGACCTATACACTACGCGCGAGAAATAACACATAAACTCATAACACAATCACGCCGGACCGGCCGGCGAACTCACCTGATGATGGCGGTTGACACACGAGCCACGAACTCATACGGTGTCAGCCGAACGTCCCGCGATAATTCACGTACGCAGAGTTTCGGTGCGGCTGAAGGTTCGGCAGATTTTTTGCCGAAACCGAAACTGATGCCGAAACTAGATTTTTTTGTCGAAACTTGCCGAAACCGAAACCGAAACCGAACCTTCGGTCGGTCACTTAATCTTAAGAATGAAATTGAGTAAATCTCATTTAAAAAATGAGACAGTTTTTTTCAAAGTCGTATTGAGGTTGAGTAAAAAACTGTTTTATTATGTAAATGTTAGTAGGTAAATTTTTGTATTTCTTGGGCACTGACTATGTAACAATTTCTAGACATTTTTGTTTCGAAGAGTTTTAATTTTCAATGTACATTTATTACTTTAATTTAGTAGGTACACAAAATTATTTATTGTTAAATATAATCACAATAATTAGTAAAGAAAACATGAAAGATTTAATTATAATATTGTTGCATTGCTTATTTGCTTGGCAATTATAATTATTAGGTTGTAAAATTATTAGATTTAGTAAATTTGTTTAAAACTTTTATTTTGAATGGTGGAACTTTTATACGGGGGTGTGTATACATTCACGTACAGGAGCAGAAATATTTACGGTAATCGCAATAACGTTATATACTGGGTAATTGCTAAATATTATCTACACTGGCCATGCAATTTCACTGATATTCCTGTAGACATTTACGAAATACGGATGTTTTTGTGAGATTTTATGATATAATTACCACGTAGAGGACGTACAGAATCAGTTGCGTGATCTGATTTTAAAATATAATTACTTCATCATCGCTGTATTTAACTTTTGTGTTTCGTGGAGGAACTATCAAATTTATTTCTTCAGCATCTGAATGATGTAATATTACATCGTTGTTACGACCTAGCCAGGTATGAAAAGAGGATGTTATCAAATACAATGAAGGTTATATTTCAGGTTTTATTTAGGATAAAAGCCTTGTGCGTCTATATGTAAAGTGCTTTGCCAATAAACAAAGACCTCCATTTTGAAAGGGAAAAATGTATGGAAACTTGATTCAAAGGGTTAAATGGAAATACAAATCGGCGGCCAAATCAACCGGAAAAGTATTTGAATATGAAAGAAAATTTCTGCTTTTTCTAAATGTTTGTAAAAAGTAGTGGACTGATTTTTTAATGAAAAGGGGTATAATTTATAAAATTTACTAAATTGTAGGTACAAAAAGTTATGTCGTCTTGGTTATCCACATAACAGAAGACAGTTTTTTGGTTTGGCTGGTAGAGTGAAAAATAAAATCATTTTCGCAATAGAGAACTCCAGTCCATTTTTTTTTTTAATGAATAATGACCTTCTAACTTAAATAACTGCATATATTATATTTTTTAGAGTTAGTTTTAATATTAAAAATAATTGTCAAAGTTTTAATTTTTCAAGATCCCCCGAAAACTACCGTATGTGTAGTGAATCGTGTGACGTCATAACTCACTACGTATGAATTATTTTTATTTTCAACAGGTGTTCATTTTGTATGACGGTTATGTGTAAGAACGTGTGATACTATTCGATAAATTAAAACATTATTTAGGTGGAATTATTGATTTATTATATATGTTTGAAATTATTATATGTTTAGCTTTTAAAATCAATATTATCGAAAAGGAAGCATCACCTGCACAATAGGCCACTTGCATCACATTTTAAAAAAAATTCCGTTTTAGACAAATATTCTTAAAATCATAAAAATTTTGATGATTTTAAATATTTTTAAATCATCAAAACCGCTGAAGATTGTGCCTGTCTACAAAATAATTTAAACAAATTAATTAGTTGGTGCTCTATTAACAAACTTTATCTGAACATAAATAAGTGTTATTCAATAAGTTTTTACAGAATAAGTCAACCAATTATTCATCCTTATGAACTTAACAACTCTACCCTTACCTCTGTCGAAGAAATTAGTGACTTGGGCATAACTTTCGACTCTAAATTAAACTTCATATCCCATATAAACTCAATCTATAATAAAGGTATCAAAATGCTTGGCTTCGTTCTTAAAAATTCCAGAGGTTTCAAGAATATTTCAACTTTAAAAATTTTGTAAACATCCTTAGTACGTAGTCAAGTCGAATATAACTCCTCGATCTGGTCCCCCCATTTTAAAATACATTCAGATTCAATCGAAAAAATTCAACACAAATTCTTAAGATATATTAATTTTAAACTCGGTATTCCCATTGAAAACATAAATTATAATTACTTGATGAAAGAATTAAATTTACTAAGACTGTCAGATCGAAGAATTATATCAGACTTAATATTAATGTTCAAAATTGTAAATGGTAGAATAGACAGTCCTGATCTAACTAAGCTCATTGAATTTCATATTCCCACGAGAACCACTCGTTCTAAAACCCTTTTTAAATGTAACAATAATCGGACTGAGTATACGAAACACTCACTTTTACCTAGGTTGCATGAAGTTACTAATAGATATGCAGATGTGATAGATCTATTTAACTGCACGGAACAGAGGTACAAGACGGCTATGCTATCATATTTTTTTAGTCACTATTAATTTTGTTTCTATTATAGATTTTTGCATGTAAATGTATCTCTGGTGTCACTTCCCAATGTATCGTCACAATTAACTGTTATACATACACTGTTTTACCATTACTAATATTTTGAATATGAATTTGTGACATGTAATTAATGTTTATGGCATACTTATGCCGTTTGTATTAAATAAATAAATAAATAAAAGACATTCTGTATTTATTTTTTTTAATAGTATTTTTGAAACCCTGGGGATTTTTTGAAAATTTCAATCCAAAAAATCAGACCATTTTTTTATAAACCGGAAAGACGGGACATAATTTTATAGGTGCGAAAAAACGATAATTACATAGCCGAAAATCATTTTTAAAAAAAACAACGTTTTCCACACGAATGGCACAGGAGAATAACGAGGCATACCAAAAATATTACATCTCAATAAATATTTTTTTCCTTGATCCATCTTATTGATCATAAATCTTTATAATGTACAACGTATGTATTAATAAATCAAATGTAATATACTTGTACTTGTAAATTATAATAATAATAAGAATATTATAAAATTTGATTTTGTTAAAATCAGCACCATAACCATTATATCTCTAGAACACGTACCGAATTCTAAAATGTACGGGGTTCTCTTCAGAACATCTGTCAAAAAGTCAAACCAAATGGTAAGTTCGCAGAGAACAAACAATAAATCTAGTGAACGAATTAAAAAAATTCGCCTGAAATCAAACTGAAGCCATATAAAATAAAAAACCAATGTGGAATTTTACAAAATTAATAGGAACATTTTCGGAGACGGGACATTTTCATGTAGTAACGTCACGAGCCCAAGCAATGGATTTATTTATTTTCATTTAACATTTTCGCAATGTTAATAAAAAGATCTATCCACACGATTTTTTCCAAGTCGTTATGAATTCAATGCAAGTGGCCTATTGTAGGCAAATAAGATACAGCGCCGATCAGCTGTTCAATGATGGCCATTTTGGAATTCGAAGTTCGCAGAGTTGGCCGTGAAGTAGGTAGCATTATTATATAGCATACTATACGATTTTTTCGTACGGTTTAAAGTTTTTTTAATAATTTAAATAATGGAGATAAAATAATAGAGATACCTCGTTTTTGATACTGAATTATTCAGGCCTAAATAATGTTTCAATAAACACAACAACTAAATCTCTATAAACAGGATGACATAATGAATAACATGAAATGTTGTTAATACCGATGGCTTGTGTCATACCTACATTTCAATATAATGACTGGTGAGGAATGACGTCAGCACTAAACATTCAATAATACCAACTTAACAGTGTGTTTTAACGAGACGTCTAAAAATGCACTATTTAATATATTTTTTAAAACTCTACGTTTAATATTATTAAATAAAACTTATATATTCAGAATCAGCGTTTATTGGTCTACATTCTACATGAACATATTTTTTTAAAGCCATAATATTTTTCACTGGAGTTGCTTATTTTTAACATAAATTTATCGATTGTGCAGACGAAAAATGAAATGCGAGTCGATTATGCAGTTATACAGGGTTTTCGGGGGTAAAGTGCATTAACTTTGGGAGGTGATTCTACATGATAGTATAAGTAAAAAAGATAATTAACTTTTTTCGAAATTCCATCTTTTGGGGGTAGTTTTGTGGTAAAAAGATAAAATTAGACCGGCGTGTGCGGGCAGCATTATTATTACCAAGCAACGTTGTAACAATCGCGCCCGGCAAGCTAACGGCAACTTTGCCGAGTAAGTTTTACCTTAAACTGAGGATTTTTAGTAGGTATGACTTTTTGTATTGGAAAAAAAGTTGGAATTTCAGAAAAAGTTATAAATCTTTTTTACTCCTACCATCATGTAGAATCACCTCCCGAGGTTAATGCACTTTACCCCCGGACAACCTGTATATATACCCTATATCTGGTACAATACTAAGATCATTCATAAACACCACCAAATCAATATTATGTTAATATTAAGAAATTTCAAAATACATTCCAATGTACCGAACCGCTATACCACCAGGTATTATTTTATAGCATATTTAATATGAAAAACACAGATACGTCTAATAATATTTAAATTGTGGTGAGCTTTCGAATATCGCTTTTCTCATCTCAAAACTTATAATATGGAGATTGTTATGAAAATAATTTAATAAGGAAAATAATGTTCTAAATTACCCCAGAGTTATTAATATTTGTTTATATTAGTTCAATTCAATTATTTTACTGGCCACTAATAATTTCACTTTTTCTCCGATTACTTAAACTTTTGAACGTTAGGGGGATCATGATCGATTTCCTTCACTTTTTGGATTCGCATCTTTAGGGCAGGATGTGAATCCGACAGTCAACAACAAGTGGATTTTAAATTATGATGTAAATTGTTTAATGGGCGGGTTGTTTCAAGTTTATTTAATATGTGAACGATAGTTTCCTTTAAATCTCAGCCGGTACAAGGTTATCGCGACTGGAGAATTCTTATTTACGGGTATTCAAGTGTAGAATCCCGTTGTGCAATAATGGCGGCTTGAACGCCAAGTTCAATCATAATCTTCGATTATATTTACCATCTGTCATTCGACGAGATCGATCATCAATAATACAAAGGCACACAACCCGTCCGCCTTTTCCACGCTATATATTTCTAACCTGATGGGACCTGAATCATATAATGGAGGATGCCAAGGGCATGGCGTTCCCATACTCCACAACTACCCAAGATGGATGGAGAAGCTCACAAACCTGGCGCTGATGCAACGTGAAGGAGATACGGTGCAATACTAGGCATCTGGAAATCGTCGCAACAAACGAAATAGTTTTTAGCTAGTAGCTTTATATGGTCCACAGGTATGCATAAACTTTCAATATAAATCTTTTTTATCCATCCACTCTTTTATTTCATATTTCCAAGCTTCACAACATTGAATAAAATAACAGTGCCCACGCTCTGATGGGAGTATTTCATGCCTACCGACACAGTCAGCATATCTCGTACCTACGAGATTTGGCGTCCAAGATTCCATGGGATTAAAGCTGATAACTGTGTATCTTTATGTATAACCCCTGATACTATAACATTTAATACACCCACTCAATAAGAGGTGTAAATGTCATAACTGACCACAAAGTAGGTACAAATTACAACACATCACTTCCAGTGGCATTTCCCTTTTAACATCATTACCCTGATGTATTAAATACCCTAACAAGATAACCCTTATTAAAACCCTACTTCAATCCCTACTACCATAACAAGATGTCTGATTAATCAACTGGAAGTTCCATATGTTAGTGGTTGTTTCAAAGGAAGGGTATTTTCATCGCATCGCCTCTGTTAAAGACGACTCAACCGCATTGTTTCGGGATTAGATCTAGATAGCCCGATATTTCTTTATTTTAAACCCTTCCATGTTAATCAACTTTAAATTCTCGTTCCTTGCAGCGGATTTCAAATTAATATCTAATAAAATATTACTATTGACGTTAATTCGACCAAGCCTAGTTTAAGTCATAGTTTCAGCGATAAAGTAAGTACCTACTTTATAGTGGTGTTTTTCGGATACCTCTTTATGTGTAGTTACTAATGGATTTAAATACCACATCCCTCGAAATGCCATAAAATCACATGGATGTGGTATTAAAGCGGCGAGAGCGCTTTAAATCCATTAGTAACTACACATAAAGAGGTATCCGAAAAACACTACTTTAAAGTAGGTACTTACTTTATCGCTAAAACTATGACTTAAACTAGGCTTGGTCGAATGAACGTCAATAATAATATTTTATTAGAGATTAATGTTTTTCTTTGACATTCAAAAAAATTATTACTTAAAAAAACAGTTCCGAATGCTCAACAGAACCTTATGGATTTTTTATTCTTATTTACATGAGCTCCATACAGGAGGCCCTGAGGAAAATAATTTCCCTCAGGGCCTATCATTGGGGATGCTGTGTTAAGGTTTTTTTTAAGGAAAGGAAGGAGAGGAGAGTTCGGGGAAGGAAAATGGTTTAAGGAGTGGGTAGGAATCTGGGGTTCAGTGTGTCCTGGTCATCCACCTCCGAGACTTAGAAAAACCTCACCCCATGAACCCAGGCACCCCCCGTCCAGTGAACCCCCCTCCCGAGTTCCCCTCCCCCCTCCCCTCTCCAACCTCGCGCATTCCGTAAATTCAGTCGTCAAACAGCACGCGTGCCACCTATTGCAATTTTTTTATACATATTTCGTAATGCCAGAGCTCACCGCTAGTTTAAAACAAACCTTGTCCTGAGAATAACGGACACAAAAAAAAGAATTATCCAATTTGGTGCAGTCGTTTGGAAGTTATGCGCGTACAATACGAACATACATTTCGGCGATTCCTTTTTATTTATTTAATAATAATAATAATAATAATATAGAGATAGAGATAGGTGGATATGTTAATTTTTAATACAATTTTATTTTTAGGTTTTCTCGAAAAAAACATAAACTAAAGATCTAATTCTTCATGATATCTTTCGTATTAAAATTAGAACTGCAATATTTTACATCAAATATTAAAAAAAAAACAAATTACCCCTTTATGTAAATTTCATGATTTTTAATCAGTTTTACGATTTTGTAAATATTCGTTTTTATCGTCTCCTGTAAAGTTTTCATTTTGTGGCTTGAAGGGTTTTACCAAGCCGCAGTAGGTATTTTATACTTGTGTGATATAACATATTTTAAACTTCAATTCTTGAGGAAATTAGTTTCGAAACATAAATTAAATTGTTACTTTCCATTTGCAATTTGGGAGGCGAAATGGGTACCGCCGCCCCAGTAACTATTTATTGGATAACCAACACCTCTGTCATAGGTCACCCTAAGTGGTTCGCTACGTTTGGTGACTTAGCAGGGGTGCCCGGGTTCATGGGGTGAGGTTATGGTGGCGGGTGACCTGGACAATTAACCCTAGTTTCCTACCCACCCCTCTCTCGTTTTTCCTTCCCGGAACTTCCTCTCCTTCCTTTCCTTAAAAATACCCTCCACACAGCGTCCCCAAAGGGAAATTTTTCTCGGAACCTCCTGTGTGAAGGTATTTTTTTTTTATTTTTTAATATTATACCGCACAAAATTCTCAAATGCTCCCGTCTGAAGCCATTAGGATTATGGCATCCCCAACTGTTGTACGTTGTTAGGCTGAAGGTAGTTGTAAGGGGAAGGAGATGGGGGAGAAAAACGTGGAGAAGGACTTGGAAATTCAAATCTGATCACCAAACACGGCTAAAACCATTTCAAGCAACGTTTCAATTCTGAATGGTGGTCCTAAACCAGGACGATACTGAGCGTATCTTCCACTCTGAAAATTAAAACAAAACTTCTATGCCCTTTCTGAAGTACAAATTTAATGAAAACGACTAAAACATACACACGTATAATATATGCTGTGCAGGCCGTGTACCTACGCAGTATTGTAAATTACATGAGCTATATAAAATTCAATAGAGTTTTATTTGGACGAAATCCAATTTCGAAAGCGTTTTAATTCAAATCAATACCAATAACAAAAAACTACCCCTAGGTAGCCGACACGACCCTTCGTGCTACATCATGTGGTTCACCCTCCCCTCACAGAGACGTGGGCCGGATGCGTCCAATTTCGTTCGCATTTTCGTCTCAACAAAGACAACCAGGAGAAGAGAATTAGCATGCAAATTAAAATAGTCGTGAGGTAAGCAACTAAGCAACGGTGGCGCCGTGCCCTTCGTTGTAAATTTTCTTGAATTAAGCTTTGGTAACAAGTTTTCATTATGAAGTCAAAGCGAGGGTTTTTTTTAGCTGTTTGAATAACAACATTAGATTTGTTGAGTTTTTGCTGAAGCAACAATTAAGACGAATTTTGAAATAAAACGTAATCGAGGTAAATAATCACAAATAATACCGTTAAAAAAAGGTCTACAAAATAATTATTAAGTAATTTCTTAACTACTCGGCTGAAATTTTGCACTATTATTCAATAAAACGTACGAAAGGGTTCTGGCTTCTTGAAATCACAAATGTATTCTGTCTCAAGCTTCTAGCCAAACGCATTTCGTAACCTGGTGAATGCGTGACGAGAGCATTACGAAAAGCGAGACGAACGGTAGTGAGAGATATAAGTTAGTGAAGATAGAAAGAGAGAGACTTACGTTTCGTATATTACTGTAGGGGTAAGAGAGAGATTTTCTTTCGTATATCTAAGACACAGTGCATGATTCATATGTCAGGCATTGTCTGTATCACACTGTAGGAGCAAGAGAGAGCAGTGCACGCGCATATTTTCTTTCCCTCTTCCTATCATATAAACTATGACTAACTAACTAACCATCACGCCGTTTCCTCGCAGGGGTAGGCAAAGAGGACGGACCGCCAAAAAACTCGGTCTTGGAACACACTCTTTGCCTCACTCACATTCATACATCGTCTCATACATTCTCTTCTATTATTCTGACTTTTGATGGAGCTAAAAAAGTTTTACTTCAGTCGTGTGGTCTAAAGCACACTCGTTTTTTTTATTATCAACAGTGATAAAAGCAGATTTAAGACTTTTTTATCTTAGGCCATTAGGGCTCCTATGTGAAAATAATATTTGAAATAATAATAAGTAATTCAGTCACGAATTAATAATAATCTACGAAGTATCATTTATTATGGTCCTAAAGTATGTGGGTGTTTATTGTGTTTCATTGTTAGGGTCCTTTAATCTTCATATTTTATGTCCAATTTTCTTTTAGTGGTTTTTTCACAGCTTTCATTCTGGTGTCGATGGTCGTTCCGATTGGATTGCGGGCGAAACCTGTTCCCTTATAAAATAATTTAAGAAGGTACAGCCAATCATCTTAACGGTTTTATATCCCAGGTTTGTTATATGTTATATCCCAATAGACGCTTGATAGAAAGTTAGCAAATTTATGAATAAATATATGAAACTATTTGGAAAAATAGTTTTTATATCATTGATAAACAAGAAAAAAATATTTAATTAAATGAAGACAATATTAGCGAAACTCAATCGAAAATCTGGCGACAGAAAAATCAGAAAAAGATATTGGAACCCAGGACCCTTTGCTTACATGGCAAGTGCTCTAGCAACTGAGCTGAGGTGTCGATATTCAATTCAGTCACTTTTAACTGTAACATACTTCGACTAAGAACTACCAACATTATCTTCATTTTCTTAGCGCACATATTATTGGCTGCTATCTTTATATATGATTGCAAGCTTCAACTCGAACTAAATGCTATCTAGATGTTTTTTTATTTGTTTTAATTTTTATAATAATCCATTTTATTTTTAATACGCGACATCTATGGAGTAATGACGACCTCCGTAGTCCAGTTGGTAAGACTCTTGACTCACAATCCGAGGTCGCGGGTTCGAACCCGGCATGCGCAAATAAATTTTATTTGATTAATTTGTGTTATTTCACAATTAATTTATTTAAAATAATTTAGTATATTTGCGGCATGTTCCAGAGTGGAAGATACTATCAGTATCGCCCTGGTGTAAGACCACCATTCAGAATTGAAACGTTGCTTGAAAATGGCTTTAGCCGTGTTTGGTGACCAGATCTGAATAGCCAGGTACTTCCCAACCTTCCTCTTCCCCACCTCCTTCCCCTCCCCACTACCCTCAGCCTCACAACATACCCCAATTGTGGATGCCATAGTCTCACTGGCTCCAGACGGGAGCAGTTGAGATTCTTGTGCGGTAATCACTGTAAAAAAAATAAAAAATAAAAAAATAAATAAAAAAAAATAAAAAATAAAAAAAAATTTCAAACAATAATATTTAATTAAATGAACATTTATTTGTTTTAATCGATCTCATATTTCAAATTCAGAATGAACAATATTATCTTCAACTAATTTTTCCTATAATTTTGGGTGATATCTTTTTTTAAATTTTTACAAAGTTCTTAACGAATTTATTTGTAACGCAGATAGTGTCTCAGAAAATATATCCGATTTTACGTATATAGGACACTCAATTTTATCAATTTTATTGGAATAAACTTTAAACGTTTGAAGGTCATGGCCGTCAATGAAATGAAAAAGAAAAATGTGACAAAAGTAATTTCAATGGAATTAAATAGTATTCCGTCAGTCTTCAACAAGTAAAGCAATATTTTAATAAGATGAAAACAAAATAACTTTGTTATCATCATGCATATCATTATGTTTACATTAGTTATTATTTTTACATATTAATTGGTTATATTGGATACGAGTTATTCCTAGTATTAATGAAAGAGTTTATTTTGAGTAGACCTACTCTTAGTGATATTTGGACGTTCTAACCAAAACAATTAAACCAGTACGAAGTAATTGTCTACAAAATTTTGAAGAGCAATGATTGTCTTGGAACTGACATATTCCATCTGGAAAATTTCCACTGTTGTTATTGGATTCCTTGGAATTTGTAATCAATCTCGGCACCTGTTCGGCCGACAGGGACGGTATGGCGTGAGGGGGCAACGGGGAGGAGCAGGGGGAGGGGGTGAAACCTCCAACAATGATTTAAAATTTACCGATGTTCGTTTGGTTCCACGCCAGCTCGATTTCAATTTAACCATAACAATTTCACCTTGCGTATTATTCCAGAAATAATTGATGCCGGAGGAGGTCGACCCGGGGGATATGGAAGAAACACCTCATGAATTATTGATAAAAGCAAACAAAAGATAAAAGCTCTCATAATACAACGCCCAAGTAGAATGATTGACGTATCCGTAATAAATATCTCTCTCTGTCACATGATTATACGTTATCCATCAAATAAATAACATTTTCACGCAAAATAAATAATATCACTCAAATGGACTTGGCTTCGATGGCAAAAAGTACCTGCTTATTGCGAGTGTGGAAAGAGCTGACAAATAATGATTGAAATGGTGTACTCTTTGTTTGAACTACAAATTTTTAATATGTGAAAATAACATACATTCAAACTCAATTTTGAAGGCAGTTATGGGTAACTTCACCACTGGATAGCCAACCGTAGGTCACCTCAAGTGATTCGCTACATTTATACGGTGACTTATCGGGGGTGCCCAGGTTCACGCGGTGAAGTTTGTCTGGATATTGGCGGTAGACGAGTGGGCCATCCAGCTGCTTGGCGGGCCGGACCGGGAGAAACTGTTTGAGCGAGACCTTTTGATCTCTCTAGCAGACCTCTAGCAGAACATCGCCTTGCAACGCAGTGGGAGGGATAGATTCATATGTCCATCACTCCTGGATACTCTGATCCCCAGATTCCTACCCACCCCTATAACCTTTTTTTCCCAGAACATCATGTCCTTCCTTTCCTAAAAATACCCTTCACACTGCATCTCCAAAGATTACATTGGCCCTGAGAGGAACTATTTTTCGCAGGGCCTCCTGTGTGGAGCTAACCTAAAAAAATGAATAAGAAAGTCGTTTTTTTTTTGAGTCGGTAGGTACCAATTTTTTCATCTTACTTATTTCGTATTATTCAAGAATATCATGATATGAATGACGTAATCCTAGTTTAACTTTTTTTTCCATACAAAAAGAGATACCTACTAAAAATCCTTTTGTGAACAATAACAAGACCGAGAATTTGACGTTTATACAGATTGTATGTTTTAAACTAAATGTAAAAAGATAACTGCATTAAATAACAATTGAAGGCACCCTTTGAACGATTAAATTGTTATAAACTAATTGAACACTTAACTAATGTCATCGCTTTTAACTAGTTTAACAAATGTCTACCTTCAGCTTGTAAGCAAGCATGTAAACATAAAGTAATGTTATGATCAATTCGTACGTTATGGCGTATCTCATTAACGAATGTCTGTCCGTTCTTCGTTGGTAAAGTAAGGCATTGACCGAATAATTCAATGACAAGATTACGCACAAATAAACACCATTTTTACAGTTAGACAAGTCTACAACTAAATAAACAAAAGTAAGTCTGAAAAAACACGCACTAAATGAAGTTGTTCCTTTAAGTCAGTCTTAATAAATATACACTAGATAGAGACACAAGTCAACAAGTTTTGACTAACAACAAAAAAGTTTTTAAAGTCAAACACTACTACGCGAATAAATTGTTGCATTCGAATTCAACACTGACACTGAGCGCTTGGAGCGGGGATTCGACAACAGCGTAAAATAATAATGCCGCCCGCACACGCCGGTCTAATCTTTTATTTTTACCAGAAAACTGGTTACCCTGTATATTAAATAATCCAAGTTGGATAGTCACTATAACCAATAAAAGTATCTAACAAAATCTTATATTTTATGCCCAAAACAGAAAATGAATAAACATAAAAATACATTACGTAGCCAAATTATTTAAATAATTCATGGCATAATGGACGCAAAAAGCTTTATACATTTGTATATTTGAAGAGTGATTTGAAAGCTTTCAACGAATCATTTAAATTCATTAAAACATTTTACAGCTAAGTAATGTTTAGTAATGAGCACTTCGGGGCTGAAAATCCGTCAAAAGTGCAATTTGTGACTTCAATGTGATTTTTTTTGATATTATTGGTCTGATGTTATTAACTCAACATCGGTTATGTTTTTTTTTTTTTTTTCCTAAAAAAATTACAGGTATTTATTTTCTTTCGAGGAAAATCTATCACGCACTATTTCATTTAATTTTTTTGTCTGGCATTAGGCCTAAATACTTTTGCACTATTTATTCTCAATACCATCAGAAGAAATACGCCAGATAATTAAAAACTCATTTAACTTCTCAATTTAAAATTAAATTGAGTTGCGTGATGACAAAAAGAAAAACAACATTAAGGACGGGTTGTTTAAAAAAATTTGACCGATTCATCAGATATTTAAAGTAAATTTATACAATCTGTGTAAGTCCTATTCAAGTTCTGCGATTTTTTTAGTTTTATGAAGCAACTGGCCTATAATGATATAATAACAGAACTTGAGTAGAATTAAGAATATTTGATGAATCCGTCAATTTTTTTTAAACAACCTGTCCAAAATAATTGTACTGAATATTGTAATTGTCATATTATTATGGTTTTTTTCTAATAAAGCCAAATTATTGTACTGCCACCTAGCGTTTTTTTGGAATAGCGCCTTTTGGATTTCGAAATAGCGATCAAACAATAAATGGCGCCAACGAAATGTCAAATCAATCATTGTCTGCTGTTTTTAATGATGACAGTGTTAAGGCTCTGCAACCGGGCCCGAAAAGAAGAAGATGGAGAGATACGAAATTACGAATGTTAGAGGAGAGCGCTAACATTTACAGCGACAAAATCGATGCGAAAATTGCGAAAATGTTTAATAAAACACGACTCGTTTAAAATAGAGCAAAAATCTCGCGGGCATTATCTTAAGCAGCATTTAAAGAAACACTGAATTCATACATATAACTTGTAAAATAACTGAAACAAACGTGTTAATAATAATTTTTGGAACATACTTTGCGATTTTTTACCATCGAGGGAATTTTATATAATTTGCGTTTGGGCGCGGGCAAAGTCGAGATATTATCTTCAAGAATAACATATATTTTTTAAGAGCTTTAAAACTTATCGTGTTTAAGGGAAATATGTAATAAATCGGTACAAATCCGGGTTGCGGGTCCTTAAAGACAAAAATTATGTGCCGAATTCAGCCTGTTGATTTTTAATTTAAATGTTTGTATTTATTAAACAACATAACATCAGACAAAATATCCTACGGACAAAACATCACCCAACAAAATATCTACTAAAAATTTACCTTACCTAACCTAACCCAATAAAACAGACATCCCTTAAAGACAATAAATTATTGTTCAAAAATAGTAAAATGGGTCAAAAATAATACAGATAACTATAATTTATTATCTTTACAGAACGTCTTTATTTTATTTTGGTCCCATTTTTAATTGGGTTAAGTTTGCTAAGGTAAAGTTAGGTTAGGTTTTAGTAAATATTTTGTTGGGGGATGTTTAGTCCGTAGAATATTTTGTCGGAGGATATTTTGTTGGTATGAAAAGTCGCGGAACCACTGCTGCCACCCGACATTTTTTGGAATAGGGCTTTTCGGATTTTGAAATAGCCATCAAACAATAAATGGCGTCCAACGAAATGTCAAATAAGTCATTGTCCTCGGTTTTTAATGGTGACCGGGTTAATACAAGAATTATATAATAATAATAATAATTCTGGTAGGTTGACATGTTGTTCTTGTATTGTTTTGTAATTATAATACTTATATAGTGCAATTGCATAACGTGGATTGACCAGATGATCATTTGGGAAGTGTGTGGAAGGGTTTAGTTTTTCCTGTGGGGAAAATTAAACCCGGACATTTAAAAATGTTTATTCCAGGATGTGGGGAGGATAGTGCAATCCCACACGTCCCATAAAGTTGTACATATTTACACAACAGATAAAGTAAAAAAAGTAAATAGAACAAACAATAATATAAAAGACATAAGTGATAATAGAAATAAAATAAATAATCAGTTATAATGTAGGACGTGGTCTGGAGTGAGCTGGGGCCCAGCTCTCGCTCATGAGTGGCGCTTGGTGCTGGAAGGCTGCGATCACCACTGTGTTATCGGAAGCCATTAGCCGCATCCTGGCTCCAGTGACCCGGTGTCTAATCAGACCGGCGGATCCGTGTAGTCTTAGCTCCGTAAACATTGAAGAAGCGCTGCTGTATCTTCTGTATCCAAATATAATTCTGCAAGCATCATTATATTGGATCCGGAGTCGTTCTATTGAGCTGGTACGGTAGTGACACCATGTTTCACATGTATATAGGTTAGTAGTGCAAAATGCATTGAACAATGTTTTTTTTTAAATATTGTTACTGCATTTGAAGAATCTTCGGGCAATATATATGCCAAATTCAGCCTTCAGATTCTAATAACCACAGTAATTTATTTAAAAATATATTTTTTACGTCTAAAAAATGAATTTTATTTTATTATTTTTTACGTTTGTTTGGCTTTAGTGGTTTTAGGAGGAATCTAACATTTTATTTATGAATTCTCATAAACGAGTCCCATTATCTAAAATCAAGGCTTTCGTTGTAAAGGCTGGTTTTACTCTTTGCCACTCATCATTTAAAATCAGTAATTCTCATCAATCTCGGCAAAAGAAGTATTTGGTCATTGTCTAACTAACAGAGTTCGTTGTACTTAAATGATAACTTTTGTGTTTTTAAAATTCGTTTTTTTTTTTACATGAATACCGCACAAGAGTCTCAACTGCTCCCGTCTGGAGCCTGTGGGACTATGGCATCCCCAATTGGGGTATATTGTGAGGCTGAAAGTAGTGGGGAGGGGAAGGAGATAGGGAAGAGGAAGGTGGGGAAGTACCTGGCTATTCAGATCTGGTTACCAAACACGGCTAGAGCCATTTCAAGCAACGTTTCAATTCTGAATGGTGGTCTTACACCAGGGCGATACTGAGAGTATCTTCCACCTGAAAGGAAAGGAGGAAAAATTTACCTGTGTAAAAAATACACATTTATATTTTATTGAAAACTGCCAAACGAGGGGTCGAAGAGAACCACACATTTAAGATCGTATTATAAACTCGAAAGTTTGTATGGATATATGTTTGTTACTCTTTCACGCAAAAACTACTCAATGGATTTTAAAAATTCTTAATAGAAAGCTACATTATTTGCAAGTACTATAGGCTATAAATGTCGCTAAGCTCTGGCATTAGGAAATTATTTATTATCCGTTTATTGTTCAGACGAAAAGCAAAGCGCTGCTAAGTAATTGTTTGACGTGCGCTGTCATTTTGTTATTTGTTTAGGTTACTATGGAGATGGGGAGGGGGGGGGGGGGGAGTGGCGCGTGCGAAGCCGTGGGCAAAAGCTAGTAGGTAATAATTGCAAATATGCATTAGCTGAGTCTCCGGCATTGTACAGGATTTTCATAGAGTTTTTAGATATTGGATGGAGATGGTAATTATTTTCCTCTTATTTCGAACGTCAAGTGTGCAAAATTTCTTTAAGAAACATCAAAATTCGGGTAAAAGGGGGTGGGTGGTTTTGCAAAATCTTACATAGATAGTGACCGTTCCTTTGTTCTGAAGGTCAAGTGGGAAAAATTACACCAATCCCGGAATAAAACTGTAGATTTTTTTATAAAACAAACCCACACCGTGCAATACTTTTTTAGTGTGTAATGTATAGATAAGTAATATATCTGAGTTATTAATATACATATATACACATGTGTATGATGATATTAATACACATGTGTATCTACATACATCGACAAATCTACCTTGGAGCTTCTAAACTGGAAAGAGCTGGCACAAAAACGAGATGAGTGGAGGAAGACTATTGAGGAGGCCAAGGACCCATCAGGGGTTGTAGAGCTAAAAGTGATGATGATGGTAGATAGGTAATATATCTTCTTCTTGGCGATCACTCTTGAGAATGTCTCTCTGTCTTGCGCTGGCCGGAATAGCTCCTCCACACTTCTAATGCCGGTCCACTCTCGTATATTACGCAGCCAAGACATTTGTCTCCTACCAGGCCCTCGGCGACCCTCTATCTTGCCTTTCAATATCAAATGGAGCAAGTGATACTTCTCCCCTCGAAGTATATGACCCAGATATGAAATTTTCCTGATTTTTATTAATGTAAGCAGTTCTCTATCTGCTCTATCCCGCCTGAGAATTTCTGTGTTGGTGATCATGTCGGTCCATGGGACCTTGAGCATTCTCCGGTGAAGCCACATTTCAAAAGCCTCTAATCTGTTCATGGTATTTACTTTCAAAGTCCATGTCCAGGTAATATATATATATATATATATATATATATATATATATATATATATATATATATATATTAAAATAATTAATTAAAAATTATTCAATGAATTAATATTCATTTAAAGCCACCAAAGACATAAATATTTTAAAGAATTTCTTCGACGTAAATTTACTATCACTAAATAGTGATAAAACTTTTGTAATTCCATTTGCAATACACAAAAATGATACCCCTAAAAACATTGACATAATCATCCATGATAATTCCAAAACACATAGTAAAAATTATTGTATCCCAAACTGCACAATATTAAAAACAACAAACACAATCAAATATTTAAGAGTTAATATCGATAAAAAATTGAAAAGGAAGGAACAAATTTGTCAAGTTGTAAAAAAAATTAGAAAATTTATTTATATATTTTTAAGAATCAGAAATTTTTTATCTGTAAAAAACTTATATCTAATATATTACGCTTTGGTTCAATCAATTTTACAATATGCAATCATTAGCTGGGGATCCGCATACAAAACTAATCTTTCCCCAATTGAAGTTGTGCAGAGGCTAATAATTACAATCATATTAAAAAAACCTTCTGACTACCCAACGGATCAATTATTTAAGGAATTTCAAATGCCTTTTTTCAAAGATCTGTACAATTGAAATGCATTGTTTCAAATTATAAAAGAAAAAGAAAAGTATAAATTTATAGCTGAAAACCGTACTAGACATAAATATATTTTTTCATGCCCAAAATTAAACGCTTCCTTCGCACAAAATTATTATACTTATCAAGGAAGACTTATTTTCAACCGACTACCGGATGAAATTAGAAAAATTAATGATAAAATCCAATTAATAGACACTGTTAAAAAATATTTTAAAGATAATCTCAAAAAAAAAAAGTTCTAATCTCAAGAATAACTTATAACTCAGTTTCCTAGTGATACTCCATTCTTCAAATAAGTTAAATTTTGTTTTGTTTTTAACAACTAATTACAATAATTCTAGATACATTATCTAAATAATAAAATGGTTTGATAGTAGATAAATACTTATAATGACATAACACCGAACTTACAACTTATTGTTTTTTACATTCATATTGTATTTTAAAAACTTTTTTTTTTTTTTAATTTTTAAAATTATTTATTTTGAAATTATTTTCCTCAGGGCCTATGTTATCTTTGAGGATGCTGTGTGGAGGGTTTTACTTATGATATAATATAGCATTAAAAAATTTATATCACTTCTCTTCCAGACACAAGCTAATGCTTCCATGGAAGAGTAGTATTAAGATATTTGAACATGAAAATCTACGCAAATTATTACATCATCTAAATGTACATTATATTTTATATGCTAAAATAAATAAAAAAAATAAGTAAATAAAAAATAATAATTTTTGGTTCAGTTTGTATGCACCTCGGTTATTTTAAAAAGGAAATCCCTGTGTAAAGTAACACTTCTTCCCAATTTTCTTATTCGACTAACGTAATTTAATTTGAAGAAACTATTAAGCAATTGCGGAAATGCGGTCAAAATTTTTCAATGCGGACCGTATTTTTCACAAAATATTTCTAGAACAATATTTTCATCCAAACGAACAGTTTACATAATATTAGTATTGAAAAAGTTACGAATACCAAACCCGTTGTTAGTTTCCCATTTTAAGTTATGAGTCACGATACCAGCCGTTTAATAGCAAATATTTGCATAAAAAACAATTATAATATATTTTATCCAAAGCAAAACACGAAAAATTCTTTCGCACGTAAATATAATCTTTACGAATTCATCGGGAACTTAGTTAATTGTTTCAGAGAAAGCTATAAAATAGCTGAATTTTGTTAATTAAAAATCATTCACCTCGCACATTGCAAATTCGATTATCGACGCGGTGGTCTAAAATACAACACACAGAGTGAGGGGACATACCTGATTACTTTAACCAGTGATTCTTGGAGTAAAAATTTTTAATTAAATTTTTGCCTCCGGTGACAATTTCGAAGTTGTTTTTTTCAACAGAAATCGTACAGTTTTCGGCGCGCGCCGGGGTGAGAGGTTTGGCGGATGCTCGGCTGAGTGATAAAATTTTATTTTTATTTGATTTTGAAATTTTAATCGATAATGTCACCGGAGACAAAAAAAAATTCTAACATTTCTTACTCCGAAATGTCGGGAATTACTGGTTAAAGTAAATGAGTTACCTCCGTTGTGTTACCACCGCCCCGGGAACCATTTACTGGATAACCAACACCTCTGCCATAAGTCACCCCAAGTTTGGTGATTTAGCAGGGATGCCAGAGTTTATGGGGTGAGGTTTGTTTACGTCTTGATGGCGGTTGCGTTTGCTCACCTTCTGCATGGCGGGCCGGATCAGGAGGGACTGGTTGAGGGAGACCTTTTTATTTCTCCAGCCGAATTCTTTCGACCCATCGTCTTGCACCGCAGTGGGAGGACAAGATTCCTACCCACCCCTCATTCTGTTCCTTCCCGGAACTTCCTCTATTTTCTTTCCTAAAAAAGATCCTCCCTACAGCATCCCGTAAGATGATATAGACCCTGAGGGAAATTATTTTCCTCAGGACCTTTTGTGGGGAGCTAAAGTAAAAAAAAATCAGTGATGAAATATTACAATCAGTTTTAAACTTCATATAAATTTATAAATACTAAAAATTTAATCTTTATACATATATGAAAAATCTTGGTTTGCCCCGTAAGCGTTCCTATAGGTACTGTAAAAAATTGGAGGTCTTCACTCAGGAGAATTTCTTTGGGTAGACTGGTTTTTTTATAAATGAAGCACTTTTTGGTTTTAACTTTAAGTTCTTGATTTTTTATTGTTATGATTTGAATATTTACAAACTGACGACAATAACTTTCTCTACCCAACGTACAAGAGTTCAGTAGTATTTTAAATTCTTAGTGCAAGTTTTCGTAAAGAAGTAAGTTAATTTTACCGATGCAAGCCTTTTTATAAAGGTTTCGTACATCTATATTTACCTTGTTTGTTGTGTGAGAAAGAGACAAAAATAAAATGATTCTTTCGACATCTAACGAACAAATCAAACAACTCTTGGATCGCAATCCAACCTTTGATGGTAACTCAACTCCATAATTGGTTTGAGTCCTGGGTTTAAATCTAAACAGGTACCATTCATCCGATTGCGATGAAACCTTGAAAATTTGTTGACCTCATGCCAGCGAAGTTTTTGTATATAATGGTGAGCTCTGGTGTAATGAAATAATTTCTTGGAGGGGTGGGGGACGAGGGAGGGGCAAAGGGGGAAATTGCAAGGGAGACATAGTAGCGGTAGGCCATAGCAGAGGGTATTTCTATGCTTCTCCTACGGACAGCTGTGAGAATTGAGTGTATTTAATATATTTTAGCGGCAGGGAGGGAAGGAGGGAGGGGAATTGGAATCCAGGATTGGAAGGAAATGAAGGAGAAAAGAGACTCAGGGAAGGGATGGGGAACGAAGGAGGGGCAAAGGGAGGGATTGCAAGGGGTAAATTAGGAAAATTCATGATTCTCACAAGGACAGCCAAATATTCTTTTGCGCAACAGATGGAAAAACAAAAAAATATATATTGTGTATCCGAAAGCACCTCAATAAACAGAATTAAAACAATTTCTTTAAATTGCATAGCAACGCATGTCAGCTACTCGCTAGTATATTATAAATAGATCCAAATTGTAATAAAGGCAGGTAACAAAACTTTCTTCGTTGGATTAATACGTACATCGGTAGTAGAACTTAATCGGATAATTTCCTTTCCTAATTCATCGAGCTTCCTTCATACCCGTAATTAACAACTTTTCTTCCATACCCGTAATTAGGGGATTGTAATACGTTTCACGATCACTCGATCAAGGTCGGTTTGATCAATCAACCATAGCGTAATTAATGGTAAGCCAATACTTTCCACCCCAACCCCTCTCACTTTATATTATATGTAGAGGCGCGCATTAGCTTATAAAGTTGTTTGAAGGGTACGAAACATTTTGATGATTTTTATCTCATCCTCGCAACAATTGCCTTGGAGCAGGGTCGGGAATATTTTTTGGGTATTAACCCGAAAAATTTTGGCATCAGACGATATTTTGCCGTATCTTGAAAGTGCGAAAAAACTTACTGATTGCTTTATAAGTACGGTTTAGCTAATATTTGTCTCGTATTCCGTGGTACAACAATACCAAATCAAATAAGAAGAGTTATTGAATCCACTTTAATGGAAAACATAAGCCATTTTGTATTTATTTGTACAGCGCCCTTTTTGTGGTTTTTCGTAAAAACGGCGCAATACAAATCTTCTAAATATTACTACTTTTATTATTATTGTTTATTTTTTACAAATCAGTAAGTAACTACTGTAACTAAGTATTGGGAACTTTAATATATATGCAATGCATTTTTATATTTTACCACGGTTAGGGTAAATTGCCCGGTTTTGACGACACTTCCTTAGAGTAAAGTTGTGGCTGGAAACCTGGGGTAAGTTCAAAGTGTTGATAGTTACAACAAATTAACTTTTTTTGTCTTAGATCGTTTGTTCTAAAATTGTTGAGCGACATTAGTAAGTATATTTTAATTGTTGATTTGTGTTTTTATTTATTTAACTAACTAACCATCACGCCGTTTCCCGCAGGGGTAGGCAAAGAGGACGGACCACCAAACAACTCGGTCTTGGCACACACTCCTTGCCTCGTTCACATTCATACATCGTCTCATACATGCTCCTTTATTATTCGCACTTTTGACATGGCCCGACTCAAGTGTCTGATTCACTTTGACGTGCCATGTAATTCTAGGGCGTTCCCGACTTTTACTACCATTCACATTTGCGTCATATATTCTCCTTACACTCCTTTCCTCGTCCATTCGCTGTCCATGCCCAAATCATCGGATCGTTAATTTCTCAATCTCGTTTTTCATCAGCGTTTTTAAAATTTAATATTATTAATTTAATCATTTAAAATAATGTAAGGTACATTGACGGCACGTTCCAGTTTGAAAGACACTCTCGGTAGAGCACTGATGCAAGACCATCATTCGGAAATGAAACGTCGATTGAAATGGCTTGAAGGCCGCCGTGGTCGAGGGGTAAGGTTCTTGACTCACAGTCCGAAGGTCGTGGGATCGAATCCCAGCGTGCGCAATTAAATTTTATTTGATTAATTTTGTTATAACACAATTAAGTAATTCAGTTAAAAATAATATAAAGTATTTTTGCGCCACGTTCCAGAGTGGAAGATACTCTTAGTGTCGCCCTGGTATAAGACCAACAATCAGAAATGAAACGTTTCTTGTAATGACTCCCACATTCCTCTTCCCCATCTCCTTCCCTTCCTCACTACCATAAGCCTTAAAACATACCCTAATTGGAGATGCCATGATCTCACTGACTCCAGATAGGAGCAACTGGGACTCTTGTGAGGTATTCACATTTTAAAAAAACGTGTTCGGTGACTAGATCTGAAAAGCCTTGTACTTTCCCGTCTTCCTCACACTCATCCCTTTCCCCTCCCCACTTACCTGCATCTTCACAACATACCCCAATTGGGGATGACACAGTCTCACTGGCTCCGGGCGGTTGTTTGGTATTCACAATAAAAAAAAAATTTCTTCACGTTGACACACCAAAACGCTTCTAGATTTTAGAAGTGTACTAGCACTAACGTGGCGGGTACTCTTCACTAAAATGGTCATATTTATTTATGTAACTAATGGAAAGTGCTACAAAACGGAAGGTGCTACAAAAATCAGGCTCCCTTAGTACAATATGACTTTTTTTTATTGTAATCTTTATTTATTAAGTTACATAGGTGATTGTGCTGTGCCTGTCTCACTAGGAATTACTGTGTTGACAGCAGGCGCATTTTAGCATAAATAATTTAAAACAAAAATAAGGATAACAACAACAATGTAATTTACCTTTGTGCTTTGCATAAAAAAAAATCTTGTCGTTTATAAATTAAAAATAATAATTAATGTTATTTACATTTAACGTAAAATAACAGGGACAATCAGCATCGTACCAATGGGAAAGCATGCATTAGGAGGTTCTAAAAATATTGTTAATATATGATCTGTCTTTGCTAGCGATCCAAAACTTGGTATCTGATTTGTATTTTACGTAATTAGTGTGCTGTCAAATGGTCAGTGGAAGTGCATTATAATTTTTTGTTGCAAAGTACCTGAAGTTTCTTTGGCCAAACGTTGTTTTGGCGAAAGGGATAAGTAAGAGATTTTGCCCTTTGGTTCTCGTACCACGAACAGTTTGGATATTGTCAAAAACCGTTCAATTTTTGAATAGATAAATTAGTTTATTTTTGGCATAAAGTTGCCTAATGTCTAAAATACCGATTCTCCTAAAGATTTCATTTCTTTTATTTCTCGTTTGATATGTTCCGCAGGAGAATGGTTGTGTTTATTGACCATATCTGAAGAGTTATTCTTCGACACTCTGGCATCATAACTGTTAGGATCACTTCAATCTCATCAAGGGTGGTGGACTTTTTATTTGTAAAACACTTTTTTATTGAAGAGTCGTTTTATTTACAAACACTTTTTGAGCAATAATGAAATCAACACTTTTAGAACTAAATTCAGCCCGGACCCCGCCTCAAGCGGTACGGCGTCTATACTCTAGGTAAGGGTTAATGGAAGAGAACAAATTTCTTGAGTATAGCCCTTTTTATACTACTAAAAACTATAAAAATACCGTCTTTCAGACTGTTTTAAAATACAATAATAACAATACAAGTAGCAAATATCCACTGAGGTCACGTGCCCTAAATTTGTTGGCTGATAACACTAGCTTCTATAAAATTCCCACAGAGGTCTCTAATATGCACACTTTTCTAATAAACTAAGAATAATTAACCAAATGGAATTAATTACAATATTTATCTCATAGATGTCACTAACTATTCTTAACAATAACATTCATGCCATAGTCATCTGAGAATATTATGGGCCTCTTCACGACACATACACTTTTCTATTGAAATTCCCAATACACAATTTTGATACAGATGACATGTTTGGAACATGTACTCGTATCTATATTAAATACTAGCTTTTTCCCGCGGCTTCGCTCGCATGGTGTAAGGGGGTTTCCCACTCCGCCTCCTCCACCCTTCCACTCCTCCACTCCTCCCCCTCTCACCACCTTCCCTCCTTCCTGCCTCCCGCTTTCCATATATTCAATCCCAGTACATTCAGTTTTTAAACAGCCCGCGTGCCACCTTTTACAATTTTTATTTTCCATTTTTCATGTATATTAAATTTGGTACCTAACATAGCTACCTACTTAAAATATGTAAAATTCTTGATTTGATTCAAACTATTAGGGGAGTACTTACTTTAAATAAATTTATCACCTTAAGGATTTTCAAAAATAGAATCCTGATTAAACAATCATTGTTTTGCAAAATGTCATTCTCAAACACGCGAACTGTCAAACGTGCGATAGTCGTTAGGTTTTCTGAAATTATCCAATTTTCTGCGCAATTTTCTTAAATTTTTCTCTCCGTCAGAACCATCCTCGTACTTCAAGGAATATTCTAAAAAAGAATTAGCGAAATCGGTTCAGCTGCTCTCGAGATTTGCGCTTAGCAACCCATTCAGCGATTAATTTTTATAAATATAAGAATAAGCCCTGAAGAGAAACTAAAGACATAGTTTTTTTTAAATCAACAAATAAATGTAATCGTCATTGATTATTTAATCATCATTTCAAGATATACACATTCCAATAGAAAATTTAAATTATAATTAATTAAGGCAATTTTTGTTATTAGTTTTTGGGGTATTATGTCGTGTTACACTACCTACTTCTTAACACGCTCGAAAGTGTTCCGATATCGAGCGTGTAAACTTGGCCACCCTGACAAATCGGCAATCGCCGAGCATTTAATTTTTTTTTTTTTTTTTTTAAATTTAGTAACTATATAATATTTTTTACATTTTTATATGAAACATGTTAGTTAGAAACCTGCCATTACTTTGGATTTGTTCCTGAAGTCCTAGGAAGACCCAAAACTCAAAGAGCACGCCTGATTACGGAGGCAATTGAAATTTACAAAAATCTTATAAATATTAATAGAGACGACGGAGCTAAACTCAATAGTTCTTGGTATCCGGTAATTGACGGTTACATCAAGGCTAAACGCAAAAAACATGTTGAAGTATATTGTAGCGCCAGCTCGTAGAGGAGTGGAGCTGGCGACAAGGTATCACTCCTAAGTAGATAAGTACAAACATCACCCCTAACTATTACACATCTGCCCTGATGATGGACACTGCAACGCTGTCCGAAACGTTGGCTAAAGAAGGAGGTAGCGTAACACGGCATAATACCCCAAAAACTAATAACAAAAATATTTTTGGCCGTGAAAATCTAAAAACGTATCATTTAAGGCAATTGCTTAAACCCGAATTATCATAGCGAACAAAAATCTGTGATGTTTTATTATTATTTAAAATCATCAACGGATATTTGGATAGCCCTGAAATAGTGAATATGATAAATTATCAAGTACCCAATAATTACAACACAAGACTCCATGTTCCATTTAATACAGTTGCTTCTCGCACTAATTTTATGTAGTCGGAGTTTACATCGTGTGGGGAATGAAACTTGCTCTGTTGATATATATATTTTTTTATAAAAACATCGCTTCCTTGTAAAGCGTGTATGTATGCAGATATTATGCAAAAAGCCTTAAATGTTACAAATTGTTAACAATAACAAATTTAATACCCACTGCTCTGTAAATACTTTCATAGTACATACTTATTTCTTTATATATCTTCCCAGGACCTCAGGGACAAATCCAAAGTAATGGCCGGTTTCGAATAAGTGCTCGGCGATTGCCGATTTATCAGGGTGGCCAAGTTTACAGATAATCATAATTATATAATGATATATGATAACATAACTAATTGTCTTTAAAGGATTTCTATATTGTTTTTGTTTCATTTTTTTGTTTGGTTAGGTTAGTATTTGTAGATATTTTGTTGGAGGATGTTTTGTCTAAAGCAGGGTTTCCCAACCTTTATTTTGCCGAGTCTCCCCGAACAAAAAAAAAATATTTTCATGACCCCCTTAGGGGTCATCCATTAATCACGTAAGGTTCGAAAAAGGGGGGGGGGGGTTCCGAAAAAATCACGAAATATCTCAAGGGGTGGGGGGGCATAATGAGATATCACGTGTATTTGATTTTAAACTACCCCCCTACCCAGTTCCGGATTATCCCTAAGGCAGAGTAGGCAACTGCCTAGGGGCCCCGCATCGGCTAGGGGCCCCGCGTCCCGAGAAAAAATGACTTGCTTCAATTAGTGAGCAACGAAGTTTCGGAAAAAGTCAGCTTTCAAGGTGTTTTAATTTTTTTAATTAGGAACATTTACAGGTTAATAACATTAGATACACGAATTTAATAAAACGAATTAAAATAATTAGGTTATAACCCAATAAATAACTAATGCTTATTACATCATGCACAAATAATAAATCAAAAGTCTATAATTAAAACAAATATATAAACATAGTTGTATTTTACTTTTCTTTCCTTCTATTTGTTGCAACATTACAGTATTTGAAGTGATTGAAGGTGCCGTGTGTGGTTTATATTGGCATTTGTTTTGTTTATTTCTAATTATATGTTTAAAATATAAATGTTGTACAAGCTTCAGTTTGCTCTACCTATCAGCTTGCTAAAATTCTTTGGGAAAGGTTGTCTGGAAGAGATCACTTGACAAGACGGCTCATTGTAATGTTTTTTTTTTTTTTTAATAATATATATTTTTATTTTTATTTCTATGTATCTGTCCTTTTATGTGCAATGAAGGGTTATTTTATTTAATTGTTTTGTATACGTTTTTTATTGAATGGGGTGATGGCATACCTTTCGTAATGTAGTAAAAGAACAGATTAATTATGAATAAAACGTTTTGGTAGAAAAAAATATTTTTTGAAGTTAGAAAAGGGTGCAATGGCGAACTAAGCCCGTCAGAAGCCCGGGGCGGCAAAGTTGAAGTGAAAAATGCGATTTTTGTAAAAAAAATTCGGTGAATTTGTTATTATAAAATGGTAAAAAAACTCCCTCTGACTGACTACCTGTTGATTTATGTGTAGAAATAGTGTACAAAATTTCAAAAGCATCGGTCGAGTCAACTCAAGATTTTGAGATAAGGGAACGTACCCATACTACGTGACCAACTTTTTACAATTTTTAACCCCCCCCCCACCCCCGGTGACTAAAAACCTAAGTCCCCCGCCGCTCATTTGTAACAAGCGTGGTATTTTGAAGACCCCCCTCTGAACGGGTCACGTAGTATGGGTACATTCCTTAAGATGTTCACGGACTTCAAAAATGTTGTTTGCGAGAAAAACGATTTAAATTTTTTTATACTCGAAATATACTTGAATCGTGCATGAGGGGCGGGCGCTTGAAACGCTGTACCTTCGTTAGTTTTGCTCCGATTTACTTGAAATTTTGATCCAATACTCAATATACTGACATGTTTTATATTCAGAAAAAAGTTTTAAAACCTTTAAGGCCTTCAACCCCCCCCCCCCCCCCCGTTAGTCCACCATTGGTAAAGGGGCCCCGAGACGTGCATTGCCTAGGGGCCCCGACATGGTTAATCCGGCCCTGCCCCTACCACTTGGAGGGGGGGGGTTAAAAAGTTGCTAAAAACATCACGTGATTAATGGACGACCCCTTAATTATGTTTCTGCTAACTAAATTATTTATTTGAATTTCAAATAGGTACTATACAGATACGAAATATTTATTTATTATCGATCTTTAATAGAAAAGTAGGTACACTTTTGATTAATAATTACTTTCACATTTACATTTCTTAGTTTTCTTTTAATTTTACATATTATTATTATTTTTTATTTATTTAAATAAAAAAAAGTTATAATTAGATAATGACTAACAACTTTCAAAGTAATTTTAGAACAAATAAATAAAAACTTTTAAAGTACTGATGGGATACTTGAGCTTGCATGCTCTGTAACTGGGGTTTCTAAATATTCGCATATTTCAGAACACCTTCGTAACCTTCACTGGCTCAAGTGCCCTGAGAGAATCCAGTACAAATTGTGCTGGATGGTTTTTAAATCAATCTACGAAATGGCCCCACCTTACATATCCGAATTATGCGTCCCGGAAAATACCGGTCCGAGACAATTAACCCTTAGATCAGCAACTTCATCTGCTAAAGGCAGACTAATAAAACCTAAACGAAAGCCAAATACTATGTTTGGAGATCGTGCTTTCGGAGTATCTGGGCCTAAGGCTTGGAATAGACTCCCTCCGGAATTAAGATGCATAACAAGCCCAACAGAGTTTAGGTCCAAACTAAAAACCTTCCTTTTTGGGCTCTCATACCCGTAATTTAAATATACCTATTTGAGAGCATCATACTTGTATTGTCTATGATATGTCTTAATCACACTTTTCTTACTGAATTAAAATAACTCGATTCCTTACACATCAATCTGTCTCTTGACGAATCACATTTAGTAAGATCAAATCCTTATAGGTACTACTGCACCTCCCACCTTTATATGTTGCTTTTACTTTCCAAAATACACTCGTCAAAGAATACATTACATATTAATATTAAAATATTTTTCAGGATTAAATAATATGTGTTTACAATAATGTCCTCTGCGTGCGAACTCTATCTAAATTTCTTTAAAATATACAGTGTTAATTTCAAGCGACCTCCCAGGTAAGTATGGTCCTGTTTTCATTAAATTTTAGACAGCATCGCGTTCATTGGTCAAAATATTGTACACATATTTTCGTATCGGTGATCAATGAACCGATGTATGCAATTTTTAGCCATAAGTTGTTTATAATTGTTTGCCTAGCTTGTAGTTTTTTAGATTTTAGAAATGTATTATAAGTTTGTACAGCGCCCTTGAGGTGATTTTTCACAAAAACGGCGCTATATAAATCATCCAAATATTATTATTATTATTACCAGTTGGTCGATTCTGCGTTCAGTCTTTGCTAGAGCTATGATTAAAACCTATTACGCCCCTCCTGACATTTCTCTACGCCCGTCCTAGGGGGGCGTTTCCCCCTGCTTGTGAAGTCCTGGTCTAAAGGATATTTTGTCGGGGATATTTTGTCGCGGGATGAAAATGCTCATTACTTAATTTTTAAACGTTGTTTTTATTTTCACGTGATACCAAGGTAACTTTTATTGTTAAATCATAAGGGATTGATTTTCTGCCTAAACACGCGCTGATTTGCTTCGTGCTTATCTTCGTAATGTTTGCTTCAAATATTCTTTCGTCTTCCTGGATTTTGCTTAAAATCTTAAATAAGAGTGGCCTGCTCGAGTAACATGTTTTGTTTTCCGTGTCCCACTTCTGAATAGTCATTCCCTATGATTAAGCTTCATTTTTGACATTTTATCAATAAAATCCGGAATTACGCCGCTAAAGCCATGGATGTTGATGTAAAACCGAGCAATTTAATACAAATACTCCCTTGTTATAATTCTTTAAGTGGTAGAATTACGGCCTTACCGGCGGGAGTCGTAATAATAGCTGAATAGCTGAGTATGAACCATAAAAACGTTTTTCTTTTCAAATCGGTTTAAATCCATTCATTTAATTGTATACAGCCCCTCAGGTTAATTTGTGCGCTTTCGGGACAGAACTCGTATCTCCCTTACTCTAATTATATTATATTATCTAAACATCGTGACGTTAGAAAGAAAAAACACCACTATTTTTATTAAAATCTAGAAGTTAACCACAGAAAAATTAAAATGTGAACCTCTATGAAACCATAGTTTCCGACCGCAATTTGAGAAAATAATATAATACTTTGTAAATTTTTTAAAATATTTTTTTATTAAACGATTATATTTCTTTACATTTGATGAAAAGATAAAATTTACTCTGCACGTAAATGAAATAATAAATAGAGCTCTAAAAATGCTTGGTTTATATGCAGAACAGCAAGTGATTTTATGTCACTAGAATGTTTGAAATTATTGAAGATTTCTTTAGTAAGAAGCCAGGTAGAGTATAATTCGCCCATTTGGTCCCCATTGTATAAAATACATTCCTACAATATAGAAAGGGTACAGCACGAATTTCTAAGATTTATTAACTTTAAGCTGAATATTCCAATTCAAAATACTATGTCATTTTGATGAAACAACTCAACTTAATTACGCTGTCAGATAGTCGGATCATCTCTGACCTTGTACTATTAAATAAAATTATTAATAATCGCATTGACAATCCTGAAATTCTCGCCAAAATAAAAATTTCAGAAATACGAGGCAAAGTGCTACCTTCTTCTGTGACAATTTTAAAACAAACTATGAGGCTCATACACCTGTAAATAGATTACATCATTTTGGCAATAAATTTGAGAATATTGTAGACATGTTTAAAGATTCCGTATCATTACATAGTATAAAATGAAGTCGCTCAAAATGTATGTGCGCATAGATCATTTAAACTATGCAACGGATTTACATGCGGTTTTCACCAATAGATAGAGTAATTCAAGGGGAAGGTTTATATGTTTAAAACATGCTTATTAGCTTATAGTAGAGAAAAATATTCAATTCAGGCAGCGGGCAGCGGGCAGCTGGCAAGCGGGTGGTGTGGATTTTATAAAGGTTGGGTAATGGCGTTGTGTTTCCTTAGTCACAGCAACGCGTGGCCGGGTATGCTAGTTAGTTATAAAACGAAGTCTTTATAATTATTTTAATGAAATGTGTGATTTTAATTTTAATTAATTTTATTTTTTACTATTAATTTAATCATTCCTTCCTTACTATTATTACCTGTCTTTGTAAAAGCCCACTAGGGCGTAATAATAATAATAATAATAAGCCTTTTTATTCTGGACTTCTGTTAGGTATGTATTAGACATGATCTTATTTGTTATAGTATATCCCGAAACTCAGTTTGCCTCTTGGCATAGGCCTCCTCTAACAGTTTCCATTGGGACCTGTCACGCGCTACTCTTCTCCATTGATGTCCAGCAGTGAGTTTTAGGTCATCTTCCCATCTCATGTGTTGACGTCCTCTACTTCTCTAGGGCGTAAATAGATAAATAAATAAAAAGTCGATGACAATAAGTTTTATAATACTAATAAAATATGTATGTGTTTACATTTTTTTTAGTTAGAAGAAACTTAAGGTGCGCCATTTTGAAAACGTTGTATGTTTGTATTAAAAATATTAATGTTTCAAAAATGATACGTTTACTTCTAATAATATAATTTGAAAGCTTATACCATCACCTTTCAAAAACAGTTTTGTAGTTTTTGCATACATTCAGAAATATTCCATTTATTGATTTTTTTTAAATATGAATACCACATAAGAGTCCCCAACTGTTCCCGTCTGAAGCCATTGAGACCATGGCATCCCTAACTGGGTATTGTGAGGCTGAAGGTAGTAGGGAGAGGAAGGTGGAGGAGTACCTGGCTATTCAGATCTGGTCACCAAACACGGCTAAAGCCATTTCAAGCAACGTTTCAATTCTGAATGGTGGTCTTACCAGGGCTATTCTGACAGAATCTTCCACTCTATTGATGATCATATTGCAAAGCAGAATTTTTTTGACCTGACAGAATATGTTTGAGACCTGAGCAGTTAAAAATAAACGTTGATATAAAATTATGGTTTTAGTCTGAATGCAAATAAGAAATCAAAACTTTCAATTTAAACCCGTCGAAAATAAATACAAAAAAAATTATGAAACAAACAGATTTCTGAAACCGAATAAATTCCCAAAATTTCTTTGCAATATCCCCATCACTCTTTTGAAAACTTTAATTTTTAAATTTGATTAGTTCACAGGTGTTACCACATTTCAATTCATGTCATAATCAATATGGAGTGAAATTTCCCGTAAAGAATGTGTCCTCTTGTTCAACGTATATGCCCGGAGAGGATAACGTGGTAGAGTGATCAGTCGAGTGAACAGAAATGGAAAACGTAGTCCCTAAACACAATATTATAGCGAAGCCTGAAAAGGGAACCCGCAGACTGCCCGGGGCGTCCATATTGACATAAATTTCCAAATACAAACATCATCATACGAGATAAAAATGGAAAATAGAAGAATTTTTCAATAAAAAATATTTTCAATAAAGTCGAATGTTTTATTTTATAATAGTGTTCTCACGATGGGTTTTTTTAATAAAATATTTTCCACCCGTATTATTTATCTATAAAATATTAAAAAAGGTAAAGTGTTTCCTTCTATATTATTATCACAAGGTAAGGGGCTTGATTTCCATTGGAATTGTTGAAGGAAGTCTTTTGTGGAGTCAATTCGGGTATCGGGTATTTTGATATTGGCCGTTAGCTTCTCACCATTGACCAAGTATTATCTAGATAGGGCGCATGAACCTTAAAATTACCATTTAAACTAAAAAAAGGTTTAAAAAACATTTTCAAAAAGAAAGTGTATTTTCTCGCAGTCGAAAGATCGGAAGAAACATCTCTTTTTACCTTTTGTTGATCTCCACAGAGGAATTTTGTCTTCTAGAAAGTCATTCCAACGTTCAATACTCTACATGTGAAGATCATTTTTCAAACACGAATTTGAGGCTATGGGTGGTACGTGTGTAAGGATTATGTATTTTTTTTTTTTTTTTTTTAATAATCTTTATTCAATGAAATAACAACAATATAACTAAAAAAAAAAAAATTACATACTCAATGTAGTTTACAAATAGATTACATCAATCAGTACAGAAAAATTAACAAACAGAAAGTAATGTAAGAAAGGTTACACAGGAGTGGTATAGTTATACAGTATTTTTAGTTGTGCATTGCCTGCCTCACTAGGTGAACCTGTATTGAGGCAGAAATTTTGTTAATTGTTTCTCGCAATTTTATCTATGGTTTTTTTATAAATACGTAAAGTAGGTTTCCATACAGCAAAAACTTTATTTTAGTTAACATTATTGTTTGCATATACCTACACAATTCATAAACTGCAAGGTTATTACTACAATAACAACTGTCAATGACTGGGCGTTTGGGTGAGGGCACCAGTATAGGCTCGATCATTAGAATGTATCCATATTTTAACATATTTTTTAAACTCTCTCTGTGTTTGACTCAGTTTGATGTTTTTTGGGAGAATGTTGAATATTTTTGTGGCAAAGTATCTAAAGCTACGTTGACCAAAGGTGGAAGAGAGTGCTGGAACTTGCAATATGTCTTTGTTGGAGTTACGTGTAAACCTTAAGTTTATTTTTTTTTCGTAAAGCACATGTTTGTTTTTAAAGAGATGCATGAGGATAGTTTTTACATAGATCTGTCGAACATCAAATATTCTCATTATTTTGAATATAAGGTCACTGTCTGCAGTTAGAGGAAGTTTGAGAATAATTTTCATAATTGTTTTATGTGCCTTTTCGACAGGATCTAGAGCTGATGAAGTGCCCCCTCCCCATGCAATGATACCATACTCAATGATAGATTGGGTGATTGCAAAATAAATCGTTTTTAAGAGTTGTAAGTTAAGAAAGTTCCTTATGGATCTGAAGAAGTGTATTGTTTTTCTAATTTTATTTGCAATGATCTGGGTATGTAGGTTCCATTTGAGGTATTGGTCAATGGTGAGGCCGAGGTACTTTATCTGTGAAGTGCGCTCTATACTGGGGCACTCACTACATTCATTGGAATTCGTACAGCTATGAATTTTTATGGAGTAATCATCATTAGGTTGGCCTGTAGTATTGATGCTTGAAGTAACATATTTAGTTTTCTTCGTGTTAAGGGTAAGTGTGTTTATATCTAGCCATTTTTTAATGAAGTTAATATTTTCTTCAGCTTTTTTAAATACAGCTGACCAATTATTGTCTTCGAATAATAAGACGGTATCATCTGCAAAGCTAACAATGTGTCCTTGACTTTCAAGGTTGCAAAAGTTGTTAATATACAGTAAGAACAGAGTCGGTCCCAAAACGCTTCCTTGTGGAATTCCATAGTCAGTTGAGCGCTGATTACTGAGAGTATTCTGTATTTTAACCTGTTGTTGGCGTCCATTTAAGTAGCTTTTGAAGAAGTTTAGCTCTTTGTCCGAAATGCCAATGTTCTCTAGTTTTTTAATTAGTTTAATGTGTGATATTGTATCAAAAGCTTTAGAAAGGTCTAAAAAGATTGAGATACATTTATTTCCTTTATCAAGGCTTTTTACAATGAAGTCAGTCACAATGGCAATGGCATCTGATGTACTTTTGTTTTTTGAAAACCATATTGATTAATTGAAAGTATTTTATGGCTCTCGACAAATTTTAAAAGTTGTGCATTAATGAGGTTTTCAAAAACTTTAGACAAGCTATTTAGTAGAGTAATTGGTCTATAGTTGTTGATATCTGTCTTGTTTCCAGATTTGTAGATGGGAATTACAATACTTTGTTTTAGGTTAGAGGGGAAGTAGCCCTGTGTAATGCTTAGGTTTATAAGGTATTCCAGTGGCAATGTAATCTCCGAAGACAGCATTTTAAGGATTTTGGTCGTAATTTCATCTGGTCCAGCGGAAGAAGTGTTTTTTAGAGATTTAATTGTACTGAGAATTTCTTCTTTTGTTACAGTTCGGAAGAGAAATATTATATTTTTTTATTTGCTTGATCCTCTGAATTGGTAGATTGGGTGATTCCACTCTGGGGGATTTGAGAAGCAAGATTTGGACCAATGTTAATAAAGAAATTGTTTACATGATCAGCAACGAGTTTAAGATTTTTTGAGGTTTCGACAATATGTCCATCAATAGAAAGTTTATTTATGCTTTGTTTCTCTTTTGTAGTTTGTGAGTTTGTGGCTTCTCTTAGTATTTCCCATATTTTTTTGGGATTGTTGTTACTTTCTGTAATTTTTGCTGAGTAGTAAATTTCTTTTGCTTTTCTGATGACGTTACAACACATGTTTCTATATCTTTTATAGTGGTTGGATGTTATTTGGTGATATGGATTATCTTTGGTTTTTTTGTGTAGCATGTTTCTCTTGTGTATGCAATTTATAATGGAGTGGTTAATCCAAGGTTTAAGGGGTTTCAGTTTATTTGTTATGTTTTTGGTCAACGTCGTGGAATGGTAGTGTAGTTCGTTTTTCAAATAGTTAACAAAGTATATCCATGCGTCCTCTGATTGTTTAATTTGGAAGAGTTTGTAGCAGGATTTGTTCTTAAAGTTTTTTATTAGGTTTTGAAAATTGATTTTATTGTATGCTAAAGGCATGTTACATTTATTTATTTTGGTAGCTGTTTGTATTGCAAAAATTGTTGAATAATGATCCGTGATTGTTGATTTGTAGACGATACTTTTGGATGGTTTTTTGGACTTTACCATAATGTGGTCAATGCATGATATAGATCCATTAGTCGTTCTTGTTGGTGAGTTGACGGTACTCACTAATCCATGGAATTCTAGCATGTTAATATAATCTTGGCTTTGGTGGTGTTGGTTGCCCGGTAGTATGTTGATATTTAAATCACCTATTATTATAATATTTTTAGCATTGGAGAGATTTGAAAGTATGCAACTAAGACTGTTTAGGAAAGGCGTAATGTTACGAAACGATGGCGAGCGGTAAATAGCCAGGATTACAGTATCATTGTTGTATTTTATTTGCGTGCAACTTGCATTCTGAATTTTTAGTTCGGTTACTGTGAAGTTTTGATTATTTTTTGTGTATACAACAATTCCATCGTTCTGATTATCAAAAAGAGTTGAATTATGCGATGTGTAGTTTTTGATGATTTTGGGTGTATATGTGTTTGACAACCAGCATTCGGTCAGGATGATTATGTCGAAATCGACATTTATGTGGTGAAGTTGTATTAAGAGTTCATCAAAGTTTTTATTTATAGATCTTATGTTTTGATGCATAATTTTGGTATAGATACCATTCTCAATCAGGCGTTTACATATATTAGTATCGGAAGTTGTGTAAGACTGGTATAAATCAAATAAGCATCTAACACTGTTCTTACAAGTTTACTATAATAATTTACATCCGAACTATAATTTAATGTTTATAAAGAATTCGTACAGGAAAAGTGGGAGTGAACAAGTAGCGATTTATGTTATGTCTCTGGCATTCTGGAACAGAATGTTTCCTTTTGATTTTCCCGGCAGACGGTGACTAAAGCCTCTATGACACGGCGAGTTTACAAGCTACTATCTGGAAAATTCACCATCTGTTAGTAAACTCGCTCAGTGTCATCGTGTTACTTGCTAACTAGCAGATTTTTGACAATCTACGAAAAAAGTTGAAAGGTCGTCAACTTTACTCGCTACACGCTTGCTCAGCTTGCTCGTAATTGGTTTATTTGTGTTTTTCAAGATGGCTGCCAATTAACAGCTGATTTCGACTGTCAAACATCACAGAATCAGTTCACGCAGGCGTCGTTATTCTTGTTACTGGCGCTAGCAGCGACCTCAGTTTCCTACGCTACTAAGCGAGTGGACAGTTTTTTTTGTCATCCTTGCAATCTCACTCGCCGATTTATCCGCTTTTAAACTTAGTAGATAGTAGCTTGTAAACTCGCCCTGTGTCATCCAGGCTTAAGTGAAAATGTTAAGGGATCGCTATTGGTGTGTGAGGAACCAATAGGAATGCTCCCGCGATTCAAAAATAGCTGCATCGTTCGCTACCACAAGGCAGTTAGAAATATTTTATGTGGGGGCACAATCAGACTTTATCATTAACAATTTAATCAGCTTCATGAATATTAAAATAATATTAGGCGGTGAAAATGACATAAATCTTTACTAGCAAACAACTACATCACGCAACAAATTACAACAACACTTTTGACAAAAAATGAACGATCTTCGCTGGTTTGCGTATGTTTTTAGAAGCTTGTGTAATGAATTTTCATTGAGATGAAGATTATAAAATTACTCTTAGGTGGAAAAATTTTTAGATTTTTATTTTAGATAAATTAGATATGAGAGGGCTAATCTATTGTTATTATATATCGATGCTTCTAACACTTTACTATTAAATAAGTCTCGACATAAATAACATGTCTGCCGGAGAGCGGATAGCACTCGAGCTAATAGTGAGGCCAACGTTCGTCGAACTGGTTGAAATGATATTAAGTTTTCGTGGAAGGCGATTGCTTTGAAACCGCAAAATTATTGGTTGCTTACCGGTTTAGTTACTTCTATTGTGTTGATAAAGCTGGGGGTCTACCGAATATGGTAAACGACAAATATGTATTAAACTGGTTACAAGCAAAATGTTTTATATTAGGCCTCATTCAGATTCAAGCATGATAATGATATTTGCCACAAGAATCCCAACTGCTCCCGTCTGGAGCCAGTGAGACTGAGGCATCCCAGCCATAGGTAGTTATTTGCCGTTTTGAGGTATCTCAACAGATGTCAAGTAAAGGTCAAAGTCAATTGTCGCCAGTTCTGTCTAAAATCCGAACGGTTACGGAAATAGCCGACGATATCCGATCGACAGCTTTCAGTTAAACGCAAAACATCTATAAGAATAGACGTTTAGTCCATTTAGATATTCATTGTAAACAAGACAATAAATAAACACGACTCGTAACCTTATTAACCGAGTATCATTTTTTTTTTCTATTAGTTTTTTGTATACATACACATGTAACATAATCATGAGTAATTAAACATGCAACATTGATTAAAAAACTGTAAAAACACATATATGTATACAATATATAACCTTTACGAGAGTGCAATTACTCGTGTGTAAAGGCAAGAACATAAAGAAGTTTATTAAAAATTATAACACGAATATATACGTGCATAAATAAAAAAATAATAAAATTTATTTATATAAAATAAAAAATAAATTTAAAAAAACTATATAATGAATAACAGATCACTTTGTATAAACCACTATATTATAAACAATATCTACATGTTTCGATAACAATGTTATCTTCATCAGGATATGTTAATATAAAGAAAAATAAATGACAAACAAGTATAGACAAATTAGAATAAACTATAACATAGACAAAATATTAAAAAGTAGAGGTGATTAATTACTTACAAATCATAAAAATAGTTATACAAAATTAAATATAAAAATTATTTAAGGAACAATAAAATTGCATTTAGATAAAAGATTGATGAAGATAACATTGTTATCGAAACATGTAGATATTGTTTATAATATAGTGGTTTATACAAAGTGATCTGTTATTCTTTATATAATTAATGATGCCACAAAGTAATTTTGCGAAGTTTGAAGAAGTAATTAAAAAAACTGTTAATTAAGTATTGTTAATCAATTTCCAATGCGACTCTAGGTAGCCAAACTATTTAAGATATCATTGTTTAGTCTATTTTTGAATTTATTTTTTTCAGGTTCCAATCTCAGTTCCATTGCCAATTGATTAAACCACATCACTCCGTTGTATGTGTAGAAGGTAGAAGTGTTGTGCAAAACTGGTATGCATTAATGGTGTACTTAAGCGACCCACTGTGTTTTGCCTATTGCTCTCTACGCGTACCATGGTGTGGTGCGACTTCTTAGAAGAGTCTTTGTGTATTTGAAGCAGCGTATTTTTAATATATGTATTTTTTTGAGATGGGACTTGAAATTCTTGAAAAAGTTGGGAGGTTGAATAATCTGATGGTTTCCTAGTAATAATTTTAATTATTTGTCTTCGAGTAATTTCCAGTGGCAAAATTGAGGTTTTGTAAGCTCCTCCCCACGCAACGATACCGAATTGTATTATTGAATGGGCTAGTGCGTAGTATATATTTTTAAGAATTTTTAAGTTTAGTATATTTCTTAAATCATTAAAACAATCATCTGAGAAATATTGTTCATCCACAGAAAAGCACAGAATACCACAATAGTCATTGTTTTTTTCAGATAAACCAAAAACGTCGGTAATATTTATTATTTTGTAAACCAAAATTTTATATACGAATGACTTACGATTATAAGACTTTAGATTAATAATTGGGTCGTGCCTTCTTTATATAAATACCGCACAAGTGTTCCAACCGTTTGGAGCTAGTGGGATCATGGCATCCCCAATTGGGGTATGTTGTAGGTAGTGGAGAGGGGATTGAGATAAGGAAGAGGAAGGTGGGAAAGTACTTGGCTATTCAGATCTGGTCACTAAACACGGCTAAAGCCATTTCAAGCAACGTTTTTATTCTGAATGGTGGTCTTACACCAGGGCGAAGCTGATTAGATAGTATCTGCCTCTCTGGAACGGGTCGAAAATATTCTACATAATATTACTATTTTAAATTAATAAAGTTGTGAAATTACACAAATTAATAAAATAAAATGTATTTGCGCACGCCCGGATTTGAAACAGCGTCCTCCAAATTGCTGGTCGAAAGCTTTGCCCCTCGATCACGAAGACTATTGCCCAGAATTGCACAGAGAAATTTTCATGTTACTTTGAACGTCAAGAAACGTTTTTAGACTAATTACTTGTTGATGATGTACCAATGTACACTAGACGTGGGCAGAATGATTCCCAGGAGTGAATCGATTCAGTCTGATTCCCATGGCCTTTTGAATTGATTCCTTTTATTCATTCATTTAATTCAATTAAATCCCAAAAAAAAAAAAAAAAAATCGTTTCATCGGTTTTCAAAATCACAATGAGTGGGGAGGCTACGAAGCACCGCACAAAGAGGAGACCGATCATTCTATCTCATTATCTCGCAGGCTAAATCCTATATTGTTTGTCTTTTTTTGGTGTCGTAATTTTTCGTATGTAAAATGTATTTATTGCTAGCAATTATATCTTAAAATTATACAAGTTTTCGTTAAACCCTTAAAATTTTATTGATTTTATTTTATTTATTAAACTTATAATTTTGTTCCATTTCACGTGATCTAATATAAACATACATTTTAACATTAAGATGAGTATTTTATGACAGCTAACCACAGCTAATGGGCCTTATAATATCTGCAAATTTACATATTATATCGACCCAAGATCTACGTCTAAAAGTAAGTAGGTAAAATATCTTTCGTACGTACCGAAAAACAGATAAGCATCATTTTAGCTTCTCATTTTTCTAGCTGATGTTCAGATTCAAAGTCGAAAGTTTTCGACTAACTATGTAATGAAATTGACGGCTTGGCGCGCGGGGGAATAAATGAACCGCACGGACGGATTAAGGGCTGGCATTGAGGAATGAATTAGTAACTTTTGACTAATGTTTTGTGTCTTACCTAGCAGTGACTTGATTTACTCGCGAGCTGCGGACCTAGGACTGGGATGCGTTTGGGACATATCGTGACATTGACGTGACGATGACGCCTGACGTCATTTCTAGGTCTGAGATTTACAAAAGACCATGACGTCACAAGTGAAAAAGACTTTTGTTTAAATTCCTCTGTCTGTCGGAATCGGACAATCTCGATTTTGACAGACTAGATACCTGGGACGCGGACATTGAACACGGACCTGGGACGGCGGGGACCTTAGGACAATCTCAGGACTATTGATTAGGATAAATGATTAATTCCTTGCGTGAAAGAGATGCTCGGGCAACCCGGATGAATCGCGGCCGCGTTTTGGCCATTTTGTGATATGGACTTTGATGATGTTCGGGTGTTTTTAGAATGGCGGCGCGGCGGTAGCGGAATACAATCGTAATAGGCGAGTTGTTCACAATACCGTCCGTTGACCACTTTGCGGCGCGTGGCCCGTTTAATAATATTTAAATACTGTTACGTTACGAAGTGACAATGTTTTCCCCAGTTCACTGCTTTCCCCATTTTACGCCAGAATAGTTCGTAGTACCTAAATTCCCCGCACCGCGCTGAGTTCGACGGGCAAGCCCCGTGCCGGCCAGCGCCCGCGCCCATTCATCCGCTTGCCACGGGCGCGACAACAGTGTCACAAGTGATTGCGCCTAAACTCGTGATGTTTCTATAATGTGAATTGTGCACGAAAAGGCTCCCGCCCACCAGTAGCCTGTCTGCTGACTACCGCATTTTCTGCTGCTGTGAGTAATATGAACCCTTGCCCTCTTTTGTGTGCTACGTCCCGCCCTTAAATTCACTAACACGTGTGGAGAGTTGAGAGAGGAGTTCCCCCGTCATGATAGAATTCTAGTCCTAGCAAATACCCATGTGTAGTATGCCGAGGCTGGCAATTGTAAAACCCTGTCTCCTTCTAAATTAATAAACCGTTTACGTGCAAAACTGTGTTCTGATTGAGGAAGGAGACCTGGAGATTGTGAGGAAAGGAGGAGGAGGTATTCACAAGCGAACCACAAGCACTCGCCTTGGTTTTGAGAGAACCTTGCTTGCGCCGGCTTTCCTGAGCTAGTTTTGTTGGCCTATTAATTGCGTGTCCTTTCCAGGTTTGGTTTAGCAAATGGCCGTAAGTAAGCGGTAATGCTAACAATACCTATGAAACAATATAATATTTAAATCGTTTACAGAACACATTATTCATTGAAATAATTTAACAGTAAAATAAATGGAAAAAAAAATGTATGGTGTCGTTAAAAATCGTAGGATGCAAGGCCAAAGATAAGGAATGAAGAATCAATTCCTTTTGAAATTGAGAATTAGATTGAGTGTGTCACAAGATTGAATTTATTCATTTTTTTTTTTTTCATAAGTTTTTATTCCAGTGTATCAGACGTGCTTATGCCAGAATAACTTTACATGTTTAAATTATTTTAATGTGCAATATTTGTTTGTATTTCATATGTCATTTGTATTCTGTATGTAATGTAAACCTTTTTAAAATAAACAATGGGCACTAGCAGGTAGTGGGAACTTAGAACCCGGGCATATCCGTACCTACTGACGGTGAAAGCGGCTTGACCAATCAGAGGCTCGAGCTAGGGGTCTAACGGTACATCCCTTGGCCACGGTCAAGTGCCTATCCAGTAAAAAAGAAAATAACATTTTCACTTACTTAACTAGAATATTACATAGATTTTACATTTCATAACCTTACATTACATTAGATTGCAATACTAACATTTACATGATATTATATTACCATACGATATTATTCACTATCACTACTTTGTTTTTTGTGAATAAACATGACCAATTTTTTTTTGAATTTGCACTCACTTTTTTCGTTTTTGATATCATCTGGAAGGCAATTATATAAATTGCCCCCCTCGTAATTAATTGATTGTTTACCGTAGTTAGTATGAATGGTGTTTAAACGTATGTTATCGTGTTGTCGTGTAAAATGTTTGTGTACTTGGGACGTTTTAATGAATTCTGTGTTTGTATGTATGAGTTTATTATTTATTTTGTATATAAGGACACATATATTGTACTCGTATAGTTTTCTTAATGTTAGCAGTTTTGTTTCCAAATATAATTTTTTTGTGGATGTTTTGGATTCGTAGTGAAATAGTTTTTTGATTATCTTATTTTGAATAACCTGTAATTCATTGATGTATGTTTCATACGCATTTCCCCAGATTTCAATCAGGTAATTTAGGTGTGAGTGTACGAGACTATAGTATAAACTTTTTTTTAATTTAATTGGTAATAGATAAGATAACCGGCTAAAAACGCTAATTAAGGGTGTGATTTTATCTTTTACATTTTTTAATTACATTTTTCATTTTTCATATACGAGTATTACAAATATTAATTTCTCTATATTAGTTCTCTAAAGAGCTTCGAAAATTGAATTTCGATTTAACAATCATTGTTTTGCAAAATGTCATTCTCAAATTTTGATATTTGTGACAGTTTTGGAGGCAATATACATTTACAATTTGAGAGGCGGGAATGGGTACCGCCGCCCCGGCAACCTTTATTGGATAACCAACACCTCTGACACAGGTCACCCCAAGTGATTCGCTACGTTTGGTGATTTAGTAGGGGTGCCCGGGTCCATGGGGTGAGGTTTTTCTAGGTCTTGGAGGCGGATGACCTGGACACACTCAACCTCATATTCCTACCCACCCCTTAAACCCTTTTCCTTCCCAGAACTCTCCTTTCCTTCCTTTCCTTTAAAAAAAACCCTCCACACAGCATCTCCAAAGATGACATAGGCCATGAGGGAAATTATTTTCCTTTGGGCCTCCTGTGTGGAGTTCATGTAAAAAATAAAAATAAAAGTTTTGCAAGAGTTTTTGTAATGATCAAAAAACTCTACAGATGTATTGTCATGTGGTTGTAATAATCTAGAAACCTTCGCGGGGTTTAATGAAGGTATTTTGAAAGTTTCAATCATATTCTATACTTAATATAGCAATACATAGAGATAGTGAAAGAGAAAGGAGTCATATTGGCACGGAGCTCTGTACGCCAGTATTTCAAAAAGTACATGGACATCTCATATGGGTACTCCCAAGCAAGCATATTTAGATTTTTATGTATATGTAAATAAATTATAAAGCTTTCAGTGTTTCATAGCTTTCATAAAGCGGTGGTCGATGTCAGTTTGCGTGTAAGGCTGTTTAATAATTGAGGTTTAATTAGTTTCATTGAAAACATTTCTAAAGAATTAATTCTTCGTCAGTTCAAGGACTCCGCAGTAACATGGCAAAATGCTTTGGGGAAATTTAGCTTTCAATTAAGCGTGGCATGTTAGCCAAAAATGATTTTTAATCGTAAGTTTTCGCGAATAATTATTACATCAATCACTCTCCATTGCGATGTTTAAAAATGGAAATTGGCATCCGTAAAGAATACGGACAAATATTATTACCCACACTCACGAAATACTCGTGTATTTCGAGGTAACGCATATTCGTAGTAACGCAAATAACGTTTCTTTTCAAGTTGAACGGGGGATCGGATGTGGCTTTAAAAAAAATTGCGGGACATTTAGGATGACGTAAAATCATTTTCAACATTTAATGCCAATTTTCTTGTAAGCGAATACGACATCTAACAGTATTAATGGCCTTGCGTCTGCGCGGTTGAAATTTAAGAACCCGGCTCGAGTGCATGTCTGACGCTGCGCCGTACGCCCCGCGCCAGATAAACATTTGTGTACGTGAAGTTTCAAACAATGCTGCTGTTGTAATTCGGTTTCGAATTCAAGAATTCGTCAAAGAATGACGCCAATTACGTTAACAGATCGCACTAGGACGTGTCCCCCTAGGTATAAGTACTACGGATTTGTAGAATTTTAGTATCTCTCCGGATATGGAAAGATTGACGGTAATTCTTAGAGTTGTGAATAATAGCATCACGTGGCTATATATTATATATGACGTCATTGCCTGTCGCGGTTAATTTGTCCCGGTGATTAGCTGTCACTGGATCACAGTGGATTCGAAGAACCGGTTATTTTTGGGACCAGTTCCTATCGGATTTATAAAATGGTCACCAACACTCAAACTGGGAGAAGCCAAACCAAAAGCCTCCCGCAGGTCCTAACAGCAAAAACCTGTGGAGCGGGTTTTTAACTGCTAGTAGAAATGATTACTCAACATATCACTTAGCTGATCGGAGACCCAGATTGATCGATTGTTGGGAACTTCGGTCGTAAATGCAGTAGAAATAAGATCCTTGACGCGTTTGTATATTATCGGTATCTTACATACGTTGTAGTAGGTATTTTATGTCCATCAGAATGCACCAATCAACAGAGCCATTCAACTGCTTAAGGCTCGATGACACTAAGCGAGTTTCAAGCTACTATCTACTATGTTTAAAAGCGGGTAAATCGGCGATTGAGATTGTCATGATGACACAAAACTGTCCACTCGCTCGTAGTAGCAGCGAGGTCGCTGCAAGCGCCAGTAACAAGAATAACGACGCCTGCGAAAACTAATTCTGTGATGTTTGACAGTCGAAATCAGCTGTTTATTGGCAGCCATCTTGAAAAACATAAATAAACCAATCACGAGTAAGCGAGTGGCAAGTAAAGTTGACAACCTATCAACTTTTTTCGTAGATAGTCAACAATCTGCTAGTTAGCAAGTAACACGATGATACTGAGCGAGTTTACTAACAGATAGTAAATTTCCCAAATGGAAGCTTGTAAACTCGCTCAGTGTCATCGATGCTTTAATGATTCTGACAGAATAGCGACGCACGTCACAAAATGGTAAAACTGCCCCCATGACCATATTATACTTTCATGTTCCTCAAATTTGTAATCTTCTCCGTAATATGTTGGTTGGTGTATAACCGTTTTATGGAGAACATGAATAAAAAAAATCAAAATAATGAATAAACAACTACCGTAACACAAATGCGGACATCTGAAAACAATACAAGGCAATAGTTATAAAAGTGTGTGTATGCGTATATATATGTTTTTTTTAATTTTTCTTCAACACCAGACAAAAAAAATCTTCCAGGTGTCATCACTGGTCACTCAGCCGAGTAACCGCCCAATCCCTTACCCCGACCCTGCCGTTCCCATGCCTACAGATTTTTTTTCATAAGCTTCACACAGGAGGCCCTAAGGAAAATTATTTCCCTCAAGGCCCATATCATCTTTGGGGATACTGTGTGGAGGGTTTTTTTAAGGAAAGGCGGGAGAGAAGAGTTCTGGAAAGGAAAAGGATTTAAAGGGTGGGTAGGAATCGGGGGTTTAGTGTGTACTGGTCATCCACCTCCACTAGACAAACCTCACCCTATGAACCCGGGCACCCCTGCTAAATCACCAAACGTAGCGAACCACTTAGGGTGACATATGGCAGAGGTGTTGGTTATCCAATAAAGGTTCCCGGGACGGCGGTACCCATTCCCGCCTCTCAAATTGAAAAAATGATTTAAGTTAAAAAAAAGAAAATCAAAAATGTCACCGGAGACTAAAATTTTATTTTTTTTACCCCAAAAAAAATAAAATTTAACTAATGAATAATAGAAACGGTTTGAACAAAAAGAGTGGTTGGAAGGTGAAGGAGTGCGTGTATAAAATATGACATGCAAAGAGAATAGAAGAAGAGGTCGGGTATGCCCACGAAGTGGTGGTACGTTTAAGACTATTAAATACGCGGGTCGGTTCGTAACCATTTCAAATTGTGTATGATAAACGGAGTATGGGTATTTGTAACTATATTCATAGTGATTCGATGCGTGCATGCGAATAAAGCAAGGATTGTGTTGCAAAATATAGATATTATCTGCCTACCACCACTGCGATTAAATTACGTAAATTGAATAAAATATACTTTTGAATGTAATATAACTTTGTGGTTATCCATTATAGATAAATGAAACAATTTTACTTTGTTTGAACCGCTTATATATAGGGTGTCGCAAAAGAAAGTTGATATTTTTTTTGCTTTCTGTGTGAACGCAACTTTTCCAAGGGGCGCGGGGGTATGTCAATCAGTAGTCTGGCTTTTGGGAATTAAGTCGCTAAGAAGCATTTCTCGGGAGCGACCGCGCGTTGTGCGTGCGTGAATTTTACAAAAATGGTGATTCGGCGACTGTAGCGCGTAGAAGATTCTGCAATATTTGAGGTTTTCGTCAATTCAATGATGCGCCAAGCATTCCTCTCATTCGAAAATGGGTCAAAAAGTTTGAAGAGATCGGTACAACGCTGGTAAAACCAAAATCCGGGTGACCAAGGTATTCGAGAACCTTAGTAAACCTAGAGAGTGTTTATCAGTCTTTTCGTGACGACTCAAACTTTTCGAATCGGAAGCGCGCAAGTGCTTTAAATGTGCATAGGTCATCGTTACACAGCATTTTCACAAATACCTAATGCTGCACCCCTACAAACTTACTGGCTATAACCAAAGAACATGGTTCCAGCAAGACGGAGCAACATTACATAGTTCGTGAAATTTTCCCTGGCAAATTGATCTCCAGGAGAGGTGACATAAATTGGCCTCCTCGTGGTCCTGACCTAACCCCTATGGACTTTTTCCTGTGGGGTTATTGCAAATCTAAAGTGTACGCCAAAAATTCGACTTCACTGATGCAATTAAAAGAAAATATCCGTCACGAAATGGCAGCCATCACGAAGCCTACCTGGCGAGCCGCCATAAGAAATTTTACTCTTCGATTAAATGAATGCCGCGAACGTGAGGGGTTACATTTGGACGACAGTCTTTTTCAGAAATAAATTCCCAAATTGTCTATTTGAGTATTTAATAAACATGTTTTCGATAGAATCCTTACTATTTTTTTTGCCCTAAAGAAGGAACGGTCGTTCCGAAACCGGTCAGCTTTACTCAAATATATAAATGGTTCAAACAAAGTAAAATTGTTTCATTTATCTGAATAATATATACTCGAATAATAATTGTGTTACTTATAATTTTTCGTTTAATGTTAACGTAGGGTAAGTGCCCATTCATATCTAAAAGGCTTTGACAAAATGTTTTTTTCTTTTCAGAGAAATGATAATATTCAATAACTTCAGTCTTAACATTTGAAAGGGCTTTATGGAGGCAGAGGGAGGCAGGCAATGGAACTAGGCACAGAAATGAAAGCAACGGTAACGGGCAAATGTCGAATACCCCCTAATGCCTAATAACTAATAACTAATGGTTGCTACTTACTGGTACTAGTACACTAACTGCTAACCAACCAACATGAAATCAATATTCCGTGTTAGAGTTTCCCGGGCTGAATTTCGTCGGTAACGCAAAACACATTATTATTTTTTTTCGTAGGCAAATTTTTGTTTCTACAATTACGTTAAAAATATTCCAAATTGTAGTATAATAATCGGTAGTACAGAAATAAGTGAACGTTCGTTTTCCCATAATGTTATGTTGCAAACATTTACCAGACGATAATCAAATCCGTTTTATAAAAATGAATGATTCCGTGAGTTGTTCGCCTGGTCGTTACATTTAATACGCCACTGAGCAGGGCCAATCCGGGGCCCATCCGAAGCCAAATCTATTACTTCTTTTATTTACGAAATGTCTTTTTCTTTGAAGGATAAGATTCAAATGTGCAGATAATATATAGCAAAGAAAACGTTTGATTATTCGTCGACTTTTCGTTTATTTAAATTCTATTTTGTCTGCGTAGTTTGGCGCTGTTTCCGCTGTGTGTTGTATGTGTAGAGAGTGGAGCCCGGTCGGCCTTTTCTCGTATTACCACTTTTCTCATTTCCTCGGTCGTTCCCTGAATGCCTGTGGCTGGTTGTTCTCTGTTCCCAGCGAACTTTGACTGAGCCCCAACATGTACACGTAAACACTATAGTAAGAAAACAGGGTATATAGATAAATATGTATAACGTATACAGTGTAGGGGTGCGCGTGTCCGTGTACATGTACGGTACTAACCGTACTGTACGGTACATGGGTTAGCTTTAGATAAGTCGCTGAGGCGAGCGACAAGGTCGGATTAAGATCCCCCGTTGTATGAGAAACGATCGGACGAATCGACGGATTTATTTGAGGCGTATTGATTGTTAACTTGGGATAGAGAGCTTATTTTACGGCGGCTCTGGAACAATATTACTTCTTTGTGAAATTGACAAAATCGGCAGAAACTTGGAAGGTACATTTTTCTTCTTATATTTTTGTCATAACTCAAACCGAACAATATTTTTTGGCGATGTGGTGAAAGTTTGTTCAATAATACACTTATTTGATATTTGATCATGTGAACACTGAGAGTAGCGTATTTCTAGTAAACAAAAGTAAATTGGTAAAATAACGCAAATACATTTCAATAATTTAATACACGGTTTTGTTTGTGTTCCCGTAAACCTCGTATTTACCACAGCCTTCGGTATTGTTTTTCTTTTAATAAGAAAACAAAGAGGTAGACCAAATAGGTACCCACTCGGTAGAAGGATACCCACACTACACAATTTATTTTTACAAATTCAATAGATTTTGGAAAAGAAATATTCAAGTTTAACGCATGGTGTGGGATGTTTGCTTTCGCCAAATATTCGGGTTCTCCTGAGCCATCGAGCGATATATTGTTGAACTTTTTCTACAAATTTTAAATGAATTCATTTACGTAATGAGCCATTTGTTCCTAAACAATATCCTTAAATAATACACTTTTCTTAATAAGTTATATTATTTAATATTTTCTTAATAAGTTATTGAATTTAATATTTTTTTATATAATATTTCGATTGTCCAGGTGACTAGTCAGACATCTCCAAATACTAAGTTTTGAGATAATAAGGAAAGCGATATTTGAATGCTCAGATTTACACTTATTTACACTTCTCTGCGTTTTACATATTAAATAATATGCTATAAAATAACACAGGAAGGCATGATGGTCCGGTATATAAGTATGACGATATGAAATATCCTACTAGTAACCCAGAAAATATAAACATTTTTTTTTAATTCACTTCAAGTTTTTCTGCAATATAATTGATTTGGTGGTGTATATGAGTAGTTCGAGTATTGTACCAGACAGCGGGTACACTTTTATTTATAACTGCATACTCAACTCAAATTTAGAATTTTCCGAGATGTCTGACTAATTAACTGGACTATCGATATTAATAACCGCAATTATGCCATCTACTTTTTAATAAAGGACACATTACTAATTAATGCCATCTACTTTTGAATAAGGACACATTGCTACTTAATGCCAATTTGGGAGGCGGGAATGGGTACCGCCGCCCCGGGAACCTTTATTGGATAACCAACACCTCTGCCATAGGTCACCCCAAGTGGTTCGCTACGTTTGGTGATTTAGCAGGGGTGAGGTTTGTCTAGGTCTTGGAGGCGGATGACTGGGACATACTGAACCCCAGATTCCTACCCACCCCTTAAACCCTTTTCCTTCCCAGAACTCTCCTCTCCTTCCCTTTTCCTTAAAAAAAACCCTCCACACAGCATCCTCAAAGATGACATAGGCCCTGAGGGAAATTATTTTCCTCAGGGCCTCCTGTGTGGAGCTCATGTAAAAAAAAAAAAATGCCGTCTTCTTTGGAACCAAGGACACATTACTACTTAATGCCATCTTTTTTTTTTTACATTAACTCCACAAAATAGTTTCCCTCAGGGCCTATGTTATCTGGGATACTGTGTGGAGGGTATTTTTGGGGAGAGGAAGGAAAAAATTGGTCTTGAAGAGACCCATGTTGTAGGAAGGAGGAAACCCAGAGGCCGGCAAATCATTCCACAGCCGAGCTGTTGAACACAAGACAGAGTCGAAGAAACGACCCGTTCTCATGTGACAAATGTCAACCATGGAGAAATGTTGGGCACGCGTTTGGCGTGTTTCCCGACTATGCACCGGTGCCGAAGGGATCAATGACGCTAGTTCTTCGGAGCATCTTCCATTGTAATACCGGTAGAACAATGATAGCATTCCCACCCAACGCCTGTGCTCTAAAGATTGCATTCGGTCTGTTAATATGGGAGAATCTATCAAACGGACCGCCCGTTTCCGCTCAGAGTCGAGGGTATTTTTGAAGTATTTTGGAGCTCCAGACCAGAGGTGGCTGACAAATTCAACCGCGGGGCGCACTTGTGATTTGTTCAGGGTTAACAGTTGTGTACTATTAAAGTATCTGCGGGCCCTGTACAGTAGGCCCAGTTTTTGGGGGCTAACTTTACTCTGGCTTCGACGGAGCCGCCATACCTGAGCTGGTCATTTAAGGTTACACCAAGCATATAAATGGAGGGCCTGTTTGGAAGATTGCTTCCATTGAAAGAGACTAGATTTTCATTTCGATCCCTTTTAGACGTAATCAGACAAGATTGGGTCTTTGAAGCATTAAATTCAACGAGATTATTTTTACCCCAAGAAAAATATTCTCGATGTAACCGTCCATTCTTTGCTTCAAAGCCCTACTAGCTGTTGGAGTTTGTGAGCCTTGTGGGGGCTTTTCAACTAAAAAGCTATCATGAACTGTACCGTCATCCGCGTAACAATGAATTGGTGCACATGACAAAAGGTCGTTGATGTGCAACAAAAACAAAGTCGGAGACAGAACCGATCCCTGCGGGAAGCCAGCATTTATCGAGTGTGAGGAAGAGGTGAAACCATCGGCTACCGTCTGAATCGACCTCTCCCTCAAGAAGACGGCAATCCACGTACACAAGGATGCGGGAAGTCCATAAGAAGGCGGTTAGTTGACAAGTGCTCGGTGCCAAACCCGGTCAAAGGCCTTGGAAATGTCCAGTGCAACCATTTGGGTCTCACCGAAACGTTCCAGGCATCGCCCCCAAACATGCGTCACATACGCGAGAAGATCACCGCACGAGCGGTTCCGCCAGAATCCGTATTGACGGTCGTTAATAATTTTGTTCTTCTCGAGGCATGTGAGCAGTTTTGATCACACGTTCCATAACCTTAGACAGAACTGATGTGATCGCTATGGGGCGGTCGTCGGTCGGGTTGGAGCGGTCACCCTTCTTTGGAATAGGATGGATAACCGCTTTTTTTCACAGGACACAGAGCCAGTCTTCATATTTTAAAAAGCCTCGTCAAAATTGGAGCTATTTCTGCAGCGCACCTCTGCAGTACTAGGGCAGGTATTCCGTCAGGCCCTATCTTTATTATCATATATCACTAGTTTTATTATCATCAAGCCCTCGTAAAACATGGAGTACTTCCTGATGCCGGATCCTCAGCTTTTTCATACGAAAACCGCAGTGAGGATGTCGGGACAGCACCTTGGTCATCGAGGGTTGAGTTATCCGCAAAAATTTTTCCTAATAGGTTAGCCTTTTCGGTGGCGGTGTTTGCTAGTGAGCCGTCAGGTCTGGTAAGAGGTGGCAGACTGGATTTGCAGAAATTGCGACCTATTGAGCCCGCAAGCGACCAGAATTGCCTGCTGCCTGCTGGTCGTGCTCGAGTTTTGACCTATTTATGATTCTCTACTTTCGAACCAAGGACACAATACTACTTAATGACATCTACTTTCAAACCAAGGACACATAACTACTTACTCACTTGAAATAAGGACACATTACTACTTATTGCCATCTTCTTTTAAACAAAGGGCACATAACTACTTAATGCCATCTACTTTTGAAAAAAGGACAGATTACTACGTAATGCCATCTACTTTTGAACAAAGGATATATTACTACTTAGGATCGAAATTGCGTGATATTATTTCGGACAAAAATACAAAATAAACACTCTGGCTTTCAAAAACAAATAAAAAACTGGTTCAAGTCAACTGAAATTTATTTTTTAAAAACAAACAGGAGAATCAACACGCAATTTTTATTTTTATATTAGACTTTCAAATCACAATACAAAAATAATTATTGTAGGTATAATAGCTAGTGATGTCTACATATAACGAAATCTTAAACATAAAAAATAACAATTTATATATATAGGAACTAGCTTTTTCCCGCGGCTTCGCTCGCATGGCATTAGGGGATTTCCCCTCAGCCTCCTCCACATTCTCTCTCCCCACTCCACTCCCCCCAACAATCTTCCTCACCCTCCACCTACCCCTCCCCCACTCTTCTCCCCCCCCCCATCAACCTCCTTCCCCCACCCCCTACCCCTCCCCACAACCTCCTCCATCCTTCCCCTTTCCTCTTCCTTCCCTCCCCCCTCTCCGACTCCTAACCCCCTTCCCCTCCACCCTCCTCCCCCTCCCCTTTCCCTCTCCCCACTCCCCCCACTCACCTCTCGCATTCCACACATTCATTCCCGATACATTCAGTTTTCAAACTGCTCGCATGCCATCTGTTATAATTTCGTATACAAAATTCATAATGCCAGAACTACAAAAAAGTTTTATACAAAAAAAAACGAACAAAAAAAAGAATTATCAAATTTGGTTCAGTCGTTCGGGTTTATGCGCATACATACATTTTGGTCATTAATTTTTATAGATAGTTATTAAGTATGAATTATTATTCTTCTTTTTATATTCTACCAAAAAATCCTGTACGGCAGTTTTATACTTAAAAAATGCGATACCTGTCTATCCAATTAAAACAATAATAGTTGTGTGACATTATGTCAAAATTTGAGAATGACATTTTGCAAAACAAAGATTCTTAAATAAAAATTCTATTTTAGAAAATATTTAAGCGTATTTATTTGAAGTACCTACTTCCCTAATAATTTGAATCGATTAAAGAATTATAGATATCTTACTAATCGTGCCACCTATTGCAATTTTCATACAAATTTCGTAATGGAAGAGCTCTGAGCTATAGCCTATATGTTCATATTAATGTAAAGTTTCATTAAAATCCATTCTGTAAAGTATGTAGGAATTCGTATTTTGTACATATTTGAATTTTAACATCAAAGGGATATCCATAGTAACCTAATAAAAAATCAAAAAAAACATCGTTTCCAAGGCGACAATTGGCGTTTGCAATAAATCGATTTTGTTAGCGACAGAAAACGTATGATAAATAATTTCATAACGCCAGAGATTATTCATAACGCCAGAGCTTACCAATATATATAGCCTATAGATCTCGTAAATAACGAAGCTTTCTATTAGTGAAAGAATTTTTAAAATCTATTCAGTAGCTTTTGCGTGAAAGAGTAACAAACATACATCCATACAAACTTTCACCTTTATAATATTAGTAGGATATATTTTTAATTCCACTTGTTCCGTTCGAACGAAACTAAAGTAATTATTTGCTTGCCGTTATTTGAATCGATTTTCTCTGTAAAGCAGTGACACGTGATGGTTTTTACGTTACCACGTCTATTTACAAGATCTAAGTAGGCAGCTATCAAAGAAAAGTTGAAAGTTGGTATTTTAGTTGGAGTTTTGGGTGAGTGACATCGATTGAGGCACTCAGCGGCGGAGTAGAGGAACTGGGGCCAAATTGCGTTCTTTGAGTGATGGACTTGTGAGAATTGCGAACGAGAATTACGCAGAATATAAATACGGGTTAAGAGTTTCGTATGTTGCGTAAAATATCACCATTGCAGTTAGATTTTTTTTGTGTTAGAGTCTAATAAGTGCGAAGTTAAAATAGTCGTTATGTTTTCTGAAATTAACGAATTTTCTGCGCAATTTTCTTTCCGTAAGAACCTTCTACAAAGTATTAGAAAACTTTTTAAAAAAGATGAATGAAATAGGAAAAGTCGTTCTGAAGTTATGGCGTGACCAAGGGAAACAGGGATTCATTATAATCTATATATATATATATATAGATTATAATGTAGTATTAAGTGACTATAATATATTTAAAAAAATCACACATATCCTTCTTTTCATTAGTCGTATTTTTTAAAAGGTACTTGTTAATACGAGAAATCGTTTTTTTAATCAAATAATCAAATACGTAGTTCAATCGATTCGATGTTATCTGTCGTGTCGAGTGTAAAAAAACCTCATTAATCACTCACTCTCCCTCGACACTTCAACATCTCAATCAGCCGAGCGATTCTATATTCTTGTAGAATTGTTATTAGATAACGGACGTTATCTCCTGTCAGATTTGTGTGACTTTCACATATTTACTGTATCATATTTTAGTTTAGATCGTTTTAAACACGAATTCCTGCAAGTACGCATGATAATTTATTCATTTAAGCCACCGCTATCCGAATTTCTACCGATTTCTTACATATCTCCCTTAAACATGTTAAGTTTTAAAGCTCTTGAAAAATATATGTTATTCTTGAAGATAATATGTAGCAGAGGCGGCTCTAGGGGTCCAGAAGTAGAAGGTCATTTAAAAAAATTATATTACCTATGATACAATGTCATATTAAATATAGCAATATTCATTTGTAGGAACTTCACGAGTTTGAGAGTCAAATTCACCCACATACCTCAAATTACGTTTAATATAGTAAATTATTTCATGCGACAAGCGTAAAATATGCGAAATCAACCTAAGTTTATCAAACCATCTCTTTCAGACGAATGATATTCAGCATGCTCTCTCTCCCTCACGGCTCTGACCCAAACCGTCTTCAGAATCCGAAAACTTTTTAAAAAGGGACATAGTGCCATCTCATTTATTGTGTAGTGCGTAAAGAGACAGAAGATATGATACCAGGGCATTTCATAATTTGACCCAGCCAATCGCAGTGCGTGGGAAAGGAAGCTTCCATTTAAGATGTTAGATGTCACTGCTTGCCGCTGCCGGCTTTCTCTCGCGGTGCATTTCAAATACATTAGAATAATACCCGTTGTTTTGATTTGCTATTTGTTTTATTTCATAATAATATTGTTTTACTGTCATCTTATAATTTTGGGAGGTTTTTGACCAATTGTCCTGAGGGAAGGACCGCCACTGATATGTAGACATTCCCCGCGCCGAAACGCAAATTATATAAAACTAGCAGTTACAAACCCGCAGGTCCTGCGGGCAGCTTTTGATTCGGCTTCGCCAAGTTAGTGTTGGTGATTATTTTGTAAATCCAATAGGAACTGGTTCCAAAATCAGCTCGTTCCTCGTATCCATTGTCAACGTGTCAACCAGTGATGGCAATGATGGCAAGTCACCGCGAAAAAGTAACCGGAACGGAAGATGACGTCATATGTAACAGACAGCCGCTTGATACAACTGAGTGTTGCCGTCAATCTTTCGAAATCCGGGAGATACTCCAGGTTCACAAATTCGTAGAACTTATACCTAAGAAGGGAACTTCCCTTTGCGTCTTGCCGACGAAAGTTGCATCATCTTGTGACGAATTCTTGAATTAAAAACCGAACTACAATGGTAGCTTTGTCTGAAAATCCACGTACACGGAATTTTTACATGGTGCGACGGTTAAGGCGTGATGTCGGACATGCAATCGAAGTCGAGTTCTGAAATTCAACCACGCAGATGCTAGCCATTAATTCTGTTTGATTCCTTCAATAGAAAAAAATCGCAAAGTTTGCCACAATAATTATTATAAACACGTTTGTTTCAGTTATTTTACAAGTTATATGTATGAAAAAAATCACAGTGTTTCTTTAAATGATGTGTAAGATAACCTTAAGAGATTTTTGGTCTATTTTAAACGAGTCGTGTTTTATTAAATATTTTTACATTTTTCGCATCGATTTTGTCGCTTTAAATATTAGCATTGGTAATTTCATTTTCACATAGAAAATGCAAATAACAGCCATAAAAATCACGCAAATCTGGGAGATCACGTCCGTTATCAAATAACGATCGCACAAAAGATGTAGAATCGCTCGGCAGATTGAAGAAAAGTAACCAAAAATAAAATAGTTCACATTCAGTTCTTACTCCTTGTTTTTTTTTCCTTAACGGCTTCCAGGGGAATTGATTGAATTGAAAATGATAGAAAACATTCTCATTATAAATTATTTAATAAGGTTGCTACTACCTTTTTCGACAAGGATTTTGGTGTATTATTAATGCAAAGGGCAAAATTGGCAGGTATCTTTATCCCTTCCTAGGTTTTCATATAAATCAATTAAAGTTTTATCGACGAATAGAAATAATGGCATTAAACCCTTATTCCGAGTTAAGCTATTCCACACATAACGTTTCAATAAGTTTTCAATCCAAAACCGGTCTTATTGAAGAATAATTCAGAGTATTTCAGTGATGGATGAAAATTAAATGTCGTTTGCTAACCCAATTCCTCAATAATTCTTTTGTTGGAATGAAAGGTTTATCAAAATGCTTATTTTATCCATTCCCTTGGCCCACATTTTAATAAAAACAGTCGGGATTCTCCCGGAACAGACTGGCCGGGCTTCAAGCAGGACGCGTGAACGCATTACCAAGAATTTAACGTGATCACATTATTTTCTATGTAATAAGATAATAAATGTTTGTTTTGATTAAATAATAATAATATCATCAAAAAGGTTCATTTCTTTAATAATCAATCTTTTAACCCCACAGGCTGATATGTTCACTATTGGAAATCGAAGTGTCTCGTTCAAATCGTTGCCTCCCTTACTATCATGGTGAGAAATAATATTATCTTAAAGTTATTAGAAAGAGAAAAAATCATGCTTTATATTCAATTCAAAAAGTTAACTAAATTTAAGGTCAAGTTGAGTTGTCTATAGTAATTTTAGTTAGAAAAAGAGTAACGTGAGTCATTTTTTAATCTTTTTATGTTTGCATTCAAAAATTTTATATTTCACAAAGTAACTACATGTTTATTTCGAATTACAAAATTTGAAAGCATGTTTCAACATCTTTCAAAAACATTTTTAGTTTTCGGATTCGTTAAAAAATATTCCAATTATTTGAATTTTATTGTAAATGTGCCCGAGGCCTGAGGGGTTAAACATAAACTTCATGCGAGATATGAATATCATTTTTAATTTTTTCTTGTAGATTCATTTATTTTCATTCATTAAGTTTATTCATTTAAACCGAAATGGTCCCCTTTAAAGTACTCCCCATCGACTGCAACGCGCTTACGCCAGCGGTTGATTCAATACTCGAGACACCTCGCCTACTCAATTTTGGTACGTCCATCAGAGCCGTTTTCGATTTTTTCATGACATCCTCTCGGGTGCCGTAACGCATTCGGCGAAGCGGTTTTTAAAATCGGTTCAACAGGAAAAAGTCGCAGGGAGCCAGATCAGATGAATTAGGAGGCTGCTGGATAGTATTCGGGTTGTCTTTGGTCAAAAACTCACGGATAAGGATGTGACGGTGCATTATTGTGATGAAAAATCTTCGAATTGTAAAAAATCGGAAACTCGCCCGCCGGTAGATGTAACTGGTACAGCGTAAATTTTAAAAACGTCAAGCTACGATGCTGATATTTGGAGGGAAGTGTCAATGGCAGATGTGACAAAATAACAACAACAAAAAATTCGAATCCAGTGAATTTCTAGTATTATTTTTTTTTTTATAAAGTTCAAGATCCTAAGGGCTTAATCTACAATACATCAAGTATTAAATCATCTTGCAAAAAGATTTAAATCACGGACTGTATTTAAAATTAATTAATGTTTAAAATATGTATTAACGTTCACGCGAAATGTTCTGCCGAGATATAAAGTAAACATTGTATGGGCTTTATTTCAATCGACAGCAAGCAATAATTTTTGTCGTATTTTTTCGCTTGTGTTACCTCAAAATAAATAAATTCTAATGTTTTTATATCAAATTAATAAGGAAGCTATGTTTATACAATCTTGTCATAATTCATATAAAATCGAACAGTATTATTACGTTAGCGTCTGCGTGGTTGAATTTCAGAACCCAGCCACGAGTGCACGTCGGACGCCACGCTAAACGGCCGCGCCTCAAATAACATCTGTGTACGTTGAATTTCACGCAAAGCTTCTGTTATAATTCGGTTTTAAATTCAAGAATTCGACACAAGATGTCATTACTTCCGTCAGCAGCTCGCATGTGAATGTTTCCCCCTTAGGTATAGAGTTGTACACTTTAAACTAACCTTCCGGATTTGGAAAGATTGACGGCAATATAACAATTTTTTTTTTGTTACTTTGTCACTATTACTTTGTCTCGGTGAGTCACCGACGGTGACAGTGGATCACAGTGGATCCGAGGAAACTGGCTATTTTAGGAACCAGATCCTATCGGATTCTAAAATGCTCACAAACACTTAAACCGGGCAAAGCCGAAGTAAAAGCCGCAGGGCCTAGCAGCAAAAACCCGCGGAGCGGGTTTTTACTTCTAGTCAATTATCAATAAGTTATTGTTTTTTATGTAAACAAACACGTACAAGACCGCGATGGAAACGAAATTCAGTCATGGCTAAGAATATTCATTTATTTTTTACCCAAAATACAAAACATAAAATATAAATAATTTTTATAAAAATTCAACAAATAACGTTAACATGAAAAAATATATATTCATTATTGAAATATTGTTGAATAGTCAGTAAACTTTGACACTAACTCACTCAAAAAATATCAATGTAAAAATTTTATATTTCCAAATTTATAGGTTTACTTCGAATTGTAAAATTTGAAAGCTTCATCACATTTCAAAAACAGTTTTAGTTTTCGGAAACGTTTTGAAATATTCACTTATTTGTACGATGCCGCCTTGCCCGGGACTAAAAGCAGGTTAAAAGCGTAAAAAATGTTGTGAGTTACCTAAATTTTCTTCGTTTCTTGATTTTATACCAAAAACTTTAAATTTCTAATTTACCAATGTAAATATTTTGTAAACATGGTTATTTCAGATACGCAATAAAATACAACACGCTTGCTGAAGAATGTCTTGACGCCAACGTATATAATTACAAAACCACCTAGAAAATAACCACTCCAGCTGTGTGTTATAAAATGGGCTAATAATTCAATGAGGTAAGTCGGCAAATACGATAGCAGACGCGGATAAGAAACTTTATGGTTTGTGGTGCTGTAGAATGAACAACGAAAACACAGACACATAAAACACAAAAACACAAGAACGGAGAAGAACATAATCTTGCGATGTGATGTGTTTCGTAATCTAAAAATCTTACCATTATTTACCTTTTTTAATACAGAATTACTGTTTTCACCATCACTATGAAATTTTCATTTCAATCAAATGCGATGTGACATACGAAATCAGGCAAATGTAAGAGAGACAGATTGTATCCTAAATGGACTGAATTAAAAAATTATCAATTTAATAGCGACATTGGTTCCATTCAAATATGTATGGGAGTCATTTTTTCATTGTATAATTTATTCAGCGAACGCAAAACACTTATAGTTCCAAGAAATAAATAAAAATCAACCCTTGAATAAACCAGTTTTTTTTTACTATAACACATATTTTTTCTAATTTTGATCTTTTTTTATAGTGATACCTTACAAGAGTCTCAGCTGCTCCCGTCTGGAACCAGTGAGACTATGGCATCCCCAATTGGAATATGTTGTGAGGCTGAAGGTAGTGGGGAGGGGAAAGAGATAGGAAAGAGGAAGGTGGGGGAAGTACCTGGCTATTCAGATCTGGTCACCAAACACGGCTGATGCCACTATTTATTTATTGTTTTAGTGTTTAATTCGTAGAACTCCATTTTAATTTTTATAAATTTAATTAAAATTAAATTTGATAATGTTATCATCGCTGATGCCATTTCAAGCAACGTTTCAATTCTGGATGGTGGTCTTACACCAGGGCGATACTGAGAGTATCTTCCACTCTGGAACGTGCCGCAAATATAATATACATTATTTTAAATGAATAAATTGTGAAATAACACAAATTATTCAAATAAAATTTATTTGCCACGCCGGGATTCGATCCCGCGACCTTCGGAATGCGAGTCAAGAGCCTTTTCGCTGGACTACGCCGGCCGTCATCTACTTGCGTCATCTCTTGGGCCGGCAAGTATCCAATTACATTGAAAAAAAATATTTTTTTAAACCTTTCTCACCAAGTACAGACGTGAATGGTGAAGCCAAATCCTAATTGGATGGTTCCGACATTTATTTTGTAACTTTTTCCAATCCATCCAATTTCATAAAAATGCGTCTGTGTGCGCGTTTGTGTAGGTGAGTACAACTAAAAGTTGTATAACGAGATTGCATTGTCATCGACAACGAGTCTATCTGCCGGTCAAACGGATAACGAAAGTGGGTTAATTTCGACTTCCGAGATTTGTATTCATTCATTCACGAAAACAAAAACTAAATTCAAAGAGAAATATTCAAAAAGTTCTTTGAGCCATCTGCGATATAATAAATGTAAATATACCTAGTTTGGTTATTTCTTTACATTTCTAAATCCTTTGGGGCATCTGACCTTTATTATTGTATAATATAGGTGTGTAGGAATATATTATGACGTCGATTGCCTATATTGTACAAGACTGTTCTGCAAAGGCAATTTCCCTGTGTAATAATATTATGTAAATTACTACCACTCCCGTACATAGGAAGGTATATATGTATGTAGGTACGTTGTAAGTTGTAAGTTACATAGAGCGTAGGAACTGATTCCCGTTGGAAGATTATTATAAACCCGGGGAGATTTCCAAACAATTAATTTTAATGCCTGAAAGCGACGATGTAAATCTGATCATTTAACCCTCATTAGTTTTCAGGGTGTAGAAGGCCCGGCCGAATTGAATATCATCCGACTTTTTGCATAAAACAATCGGCGATGGCATCTGAGATACTCGTAGGTACTTCATCACGCAACTTCGTTTAAGGGCTTGTTCTTTATAAGCAATAAAAAATACTCGATTTGAGAAATAAACGTATGTTTTATTATTTTTATTTTATTTTTTTTGTATGTATTATTCATACAATAACCATTAAAATATTCAAAGTTTTGATAAACATAAAGGAAAAGAATTGATATGTTCAAAGGTACTTTGAAAACAGCAGATGTTTAGTCTGGGAAAAAGAAAGCATTAAAAATAATACCTACTTACTATAAGCCGCAGCGTTTCTCCGAAATCTAAACCATGAATAAAATTATGATATTAAGTAGACAATTATGGTCTTATAGTACTTACTACCTACCTATCTGTCTATTCAGATGTTATATTAATAAAATTGCCTTTAATGTAGATGAAAGTACGAAAGCTATTTTTTTATTTAATTTCTAGTAGAATTAAGCATTTCTTAAATTATTTTATTTATTAACGGACTTATGTCCAATTTACTATAAAATAACACGAAATTTGGGAAATTGCACATTATAAGAATAAAGGATGGTGTATGAAAGTGAAGACAAAATAGGGATAAACATATGAAAATAGAGGTGATAATGGAAGCAAAAAGTCAAGTCAAGACTCAAGACGTTGCTAAAATTAAAATTGATACAAAATATCTTCAATTATTTAGTGACCGACAAAAAACATTTAGGCTTATACCAAAAAATCAAGGTCTTGACTTGAGTTGACCTTGTTTTGAATTAATGCTTTTGACAAAAGTTTTGTTTGAAATAGAAAGGGAAATGAACATCTTGCAGCTGAATATAATTGTTGCATTTGTTATAATTTCATTGATTGTATTAACCGAAATTTCTCAAGTTTGATTAGCAAACTTCTTACCCTGTTCAAAACCCGGCTTATATCAGAAAATAATGCAGAATAATAAATCAGAATAACACCAACTTGCTTGCTAATTTTCCAACGTGTGTAAGGCAACGCCAAGTTTCACAGCCGCTGAGAGCATACTTCGTAGTCCATTGTTCAAAGACTATCAAATCGCTTAAGCATATTATATGTATCCAGCACACAGTATCGAATAACATCGTCAGCAGGTATTATTTATCGGCTACATGGACTTTGGCGACGGACAACGCAACAGGATACTATAATGTGCAAATATGTTTAAAAAAATACGCCAGATACAATCTCTCTTATCATATCTGTTAGAAAAGGTTGCCTCGAATACAACACCAGATCGAACGACTTATTTAGAATATCACACTGTAAATCCAAATACGCGCAAAGTTCTTTAATAGGACATATCTGTAAGACACGCAATTCCTTTCAGCTGTAACTTGAAATCATATAAAACCACTTAATTGATGGTCGGTAGTTGAGTTGGCATCGGGTTTGGGTCGATTCGTCGGCTGGCCAAGTCCTCCACTATAACACAAGTAACATTTTCCGTTTTCTATGATTGTGGTAGGAGATTTTCAAATATTATCAAGTTATTCGTTACTCGGAAGTATTTGTATTTCAAAAAAAAAATCTAGTTTCTAACTTAAATTATTTTTGGTTATGATTTTAGATTTTCACGGCCAAAAGTATGTTCGTTATTTATTTTTGGGGGTGTTATGCCGTGTTGCGCTACCACCTTCTTTGGCCACGGATGTATGATGCGCGACACATGATGACACATCTGCCCTGATGATGAAACTGTAACGCTGAGATTGTAACGCTGTCCCAAATATACGGCATAACACCAGAAAAATAAATAACCAAAGTTCTTTTTATGAAAATTATACTCTCATTTTCCGTACTTTATTTTATTGTTTTGAAGAGTTCAACCATGCAAAAACTGTATTTCTTTATTCAGCCTTACTAAAAAACCCAGTGAAAATTTTATTCAATTGACAAACGGCCGCGGATGTGAAAACATTACTAATTAAAAATTTGTTCATTGAAAGAAATACACATGGTTTACACGGCCTGAGAGGGTAGTTTATCTCTTTTTTAACGATTGATGTCCGAACGAAACTTGGAATTTTTTCAAAGTATTTTGAATGTTCTATATATTTCTTATTTTTGAAGGTGTCGTAAAAACAAATACCATTTATGAAAACTAGATAAAATTACCTTTTAGATTTGTGTATTTCAAATGCAGTTTAGTTTTCTAAAACTGACATATTTTAAGATTCAAACTCGGATAAAAATGGAAAAAAGTTTCTTACCCAAACATTTTTGACCAAAATATAGAGAAATTAGAAAAAAATCAAAATTTCAAAAACAGTCCTTTTATGTAATAAATTTGGAAGGAAACTATCACCTCACTTTTTCCTCGTGTATACAATAAAAAAATAATAAAAAATTTTAAAGTTTTTTTTTATTGCCAAAAAAATAACGTAGAAATAATAACGAAATTTCAAACAGATTTCTTGCATCTCTAAAGACGTTACTTTCTTTGATAGGTTTACGAACACTTGTATTAGATATTAATATTATAAAAAAATATCACTTTTAAGAAATTCTCTTAAAATAAAGATCTTAAAATGTTAATTTTATCTTTTAAGTAATCTATAAAACAATATTCTGACAGTTCAACTTTGAAAGTACGGCGTTTGTACAATAACTTGATTAAACTGATGTAAACCACACAAAAAACATGGTAAATATATCAATTATGTGAATAGAAGAGTAAATTCGTCACTACAATAGAAATTATTAAGTAAAATCACAAAATTTTCGATATCCCGCCATAAAACACACCGAGCTGTTTTGTCATGTCTCGGGCCGACGAACTAATGTATAGGCGCGCCAATAATGCCCCTTGCGGAGAAAAATTAAAACAACATTGTTTCCTAGTAAATTAAAACCATATACAACGTTGTCACATCTTCAATGCGTTTTAACAGTGTGACCACGTAAGAAACGTTATTGGTAATAAAACGTCTTTTAGTGTATACGAGCTCTATTTATGTTATTGCAATAACACAGTTAATCGGTCGCGCTGTGGTTTTTTTTAGTAAGGCTGTTGAAGTTTTTAAGCTCTTAATATCTAGACGCGTTCCACGCCGAAACGCAAATTATATGAAATTCCCTCGATAGAAAAAAATCGCAAAGCATGCTCCGAAAATTATTATAAACATGTTTGTTTCAGTTATTTTACAAGTTATAGTTGTGAAAAAAATCCCAATGTTTCTTTAAATGATACTTAAGACGCCTCCTACGAGATTTTATACGAGTCGTGTTTTATTAAATATTTTCACAATTTTCGCATAGATTTTGTCGCTGTAAATATTAGCGCGCTCCTCTAACACTTGTAATTACATATCACTTGTAATTACTATAACTTTAAACATATTAAACATTATTAAATTGCCTCACTGCATGCTTACCCTTGCTGAAACCCTTATTATAATAAGCAAAGGGTATACCCTTTGCTCTGGGTTCTCAAATAGGATAAATGCGCAGTCCGCGCATAAACGGCCAATTCATTTGATGAATTTTTTTTAACCAAATGGATAATACGTATGCAACTTTTAAACTGTACTTTTACTGTACTTATGATGTACTTTTTGTTTTTGTAGTTATAAATCTTCATTTTTTTTTTGTTCAATAAAGATATATTATTATTATTATTATTATTAATATTCACATCTTAAACATCGCGTCGTGATTTTTGATGCATCCGCTGGAAATTCTATATTTGTTTCGCACCGGTATTTTAATAGAAAGTGCTCTCTTCTCCATAATTTAGACACGATAAACGCGTGCCAATCATATTCCGCATAAAAACTAGTGTTTTTACAGATAATTCTTGTACTAACCGGCCTCTCACCTATTTCGTTGGTCTCTTCTGGACACAGTTTTATCATTCCCTCTCCTTTACATTGAAATACCCTAGGTGCAGCATCACCAAACACCGCGTAGGCGAAAGAGAAAACTCAAGGCTGCCTGTGTGGATTTAAATATAAAAATACTTAAAATGATAAAATTTTTTTTCAGTTTTTAGCACTTTGGCAATCTCAGCCAGAGAGCCTCCCTTCCCACGGCTGTCAGGTTTTGCGCCAAAAGCGGCGCTACCGGAAATTGATTACCCGCGATGCACTTTGCGGGGTTCGAGGAGTAACTGCTAGCTCCCTGCTCCCCCTATTCCACCTCTCCATACTGTCACTACGCTACAGTTAGTAGGTGTGGGTAGTACTGTACTACTGTAGGTAGATGGGTACTACTCAATTCCACTTTTCCCGCCGGAACCTTCCCCCGCTGAACGTATCCTAAACGGAAATGGTGTCTGAAGCGGCGCCCCCAAAATGACACTAAAAAATTGAAATAATATGCGGTAGAAAAAGGTGAACGTTTTTTATAACTTTCTTATGGTAATATTTAAACGTAATAAGCTTTATGGAAATGCTTTATGGTTTTGAATTCAAAATATTCTTAGCTCAAACGCAATTGAATATTTTATACGCATACACTTATAAAAGTAACGCAAACCTTTATAGCACAAGTCTAATTTTATTATTTACCAATAATTGTTCTCGGTCCGCAGAGAATAAAAGTATTTGGTTAATTCTTGCCAAAATTGTTCTTTCATAATACAACATAATACTGGGTAGTTGTACAAACGTTGTACAAGAAGTGCTTGATATTGACAAAACAAAAAGACCCTACACACATTGGGCCGTATTAATAAAAAAAAGGTTTTGCTTATACTTCCAGAATATAAAGGAAATCCTTCGGCTCGCATTTTTAATATTCCTTATACTTATAGAGTATGAGCATATCCTTCCATTCATTATACTTATAGAGTATGTGTAAAACCTTATACTTATGGAGTATGAGCATATCTTTCACCAAAAGTATTTGGTTATTCATAAACGTTACCTTTTACTCTAAATAAAAAGAATATCCTTCAATAATTTCGAGTGTGGTCATGGTCAGTAGCAGACTCAGTTGTGTAGTGATCAGTTGTAGCAATGGCTGATGTTACACTACAAGCAGCGTTTATCAACACCTGTTCGTGATTACAAAGAATTTTTCCAAAATCACGGGAGCATTGGCAATTTCATCTGTTATGAAATGCAGTTCGGTTATAGCATTATCTTTTTCTGTATTTTCACTATCGCTGATTGACGAATACATCTTCTCTGATCGAAGTACAGTTCTCTAATAACACCGATAAGAAATAAATACCATAAATAAACAAACCATCGAAAACAGGTTGGAACCTGCCGCGGCACAGTCGCAAGCCAACATGCCAACAACCTTTTACTTATTCTTGGGGGATATTCTTGCAAGTATAAGGTAATCATTTTGAATATGAAAAAAAGGAAATGCTTATACTCCTACCTTTTTCTTCAACTAAAAACCTTTTACTTCTACCTTATACTTACAAGGATATGCTCCAGTTTTATGAATACGGCCCAATATCTCAGATGACATAGGCCCTGAGGGAAATTATTTTCCTTAAGGAGTTAATGTAAAAAAAGCATCACTTCCCACAAAGGAGCGATATTGTATCTCTTTTTAATTGTTCTGCTGCATAGGTCCTTCATTAAAAATATCCCCCCATTTGACGTCATTCTTACGAATCTGGTCAGGGAATGTCAATCAATACTCCCTACAGGTCGTATTGCGGCGTACCGAGTGAACCCCTTCCTGTCGCAACCTTTGAAGGGCAATCCATAGAAGTAGATGTGCAGGAGTCCTACTCTCTGATTTGAACATCAGACCTTATTCCATCCCCTTTCATGTTGTTCATAAACGTTTTTCTGTGGATTGTACCGATTGTGGTCTAGAAACGTAGTCCTTAGGATACTTGCTTACTATTATACAAATTTTCAAATCAAATCATACTTTAAAAGTTGATATGAATCGTCAACTGCCAATATCTTCTAAATTGCATTTTTTTACTTGATTTAACCCTTTTTATGCCATCTAACAAAATTTTTTGACATGCCGCCATAAACACACAAGGCTGTCTTTTCATCGCGGGCCGTTGAGAATTAATGCACAAGCGCGCCAATAATGCCCCTGGCGGAGAAGAATTAAAACAAAATTCTTTCCTAGTAAATTAAAACCATATACAACGTTATCAGATCTTCAATGCATTTTAACAGCGTGACCACGTAGGAAAGGTTATTGGTAATAAAACGTGTTTTAGTGTACACGGGGTTTATTTATGTTATTGCAATAACACGGGTTATCGGGCGTGCTGTGGTTTTTTTTTAGTAAGGCTGATTATGTTTAGTGTCCGACCGAAACAGAACTTTCTACCGAAACCGAAACCGAATCTTCGGTAGCTGTCTCAGTTTCGACCGGAGCCGAAACCGAAACCGAAACTTTTTAAACAAGTTAAAATCTATTGTTTACTGAAGTTTGGCTTATTTTTTACACTTATACAAACAGTTAGCTTGTGTTAAATGAAATAAACAATCAGTATAATTGAAGTATGTGAAAAAAAACATTTTTTTTATATTAGGTTCTAAAAATTAACAAACATGTTAACTACTGCTTGGAACAAAAATTTGTCAATAATCAGCATTTCTGTGCATTATAAAGGAAGGACCTTATTAATCCGGTATTTTAATTTAAATTGCGTTTACAATCACAACATTCTTAAGACATTTAACATTTATTTTGCAGAGTTTCGGTGCGGCCGAAGGTTCGGCAGAAAATCTGCCGAAACCGAAACTGATGCCGAAACTAGATTTTTTTGCCTAAACTTGCCGAAACCGAAACCGAAACCGAACCTTCGGTCGGTCACTAATTATATTGCGTATTTCTTTAAAATGCTTATGTTTTTCTTCTTGTCATTATTTGTAATAAATTGCGTAGTACAAATACCAAATCAACATTAAACTCAATGGAACCTAATTGCTCTAGAACATACGAATGTTTGTTGTTTGTGTGTTAGATTGAAGGTGCTCTTGCCACCTACGGTTTCAACATTCAGTGGGCCGAATTCAACAATGCGACTGCTAAAACCCTATCTGTTCTGTTCAAACAGAGATAAAACCTAAACCGTATAATTTACAACGCATACAAATCTAAAATACGCGACAAATAAAATCGTTGATTACAAACTGTATTTGTATTCTATTGCGTCGCATTTGAGAATAAATATATTAATGTAACCAATATTCAGAACATCACAAAGGTGTTAATGATTTCAAAATTTTGACGAAATATGAGTGTCCATTGGGATTATACGCGTATACATGAACCGCATTGTAAACTATACAATTGTAGGAAATGTATTACGAACTATATTGTGAACCGAATTATGAAGTGTGGTGTAACTACATAATGGACCGCATTTTTAACTGAATTATGAACTGAATTATGAATTGTATTATGAACTGCATTATGAACAGTTAGTGGCAGCGAACGACGTAGCTATTTTGAATCGCGGAATAATCCTTATTGGCTCCTCGCACGCCAATAGCAATCCCACAATATCTTCACCAAGTCACCGACTTCCAGTACGAAATAAGAGGAACCATTCTGTTCCGAATTGTCGACGACGCGACAGTTCGTAAATCGCTACTTGTTCGCCCCCACTCATTCATACGCGAATATTTTGTAAATATAATAATTATGGTACGCATTTAAATTGTTACAGGTAATAAACTTGTAAGTAATAATTTGGCGGGTATAATATAAGCCGCCATAGCTCAATTGGGAGAGCAGCTGACCGGCAATCAGAAGGGCACGGGTTCAAGTCCCGTTGGCGTCATGTATCTTTTCTCGGAAGATTTTTCAATGTGGATGAGTGTTTCAGGCTGATAGTTATTGCTTATAATAATTGTTACCCTTTGTGCTATGCACAAAAATCTTGTCTTAAACGTTAGTTTAACAATTAAAAATAATAATTAATATTTGACAAGTTAAAGTATTTCCCCAATTAATGAAGACATAATTTGTCTCGACGCCACCTAGCGACGGATTTAACACTAACAGTGTCTCTCTCGCAAAAATAAAGTTGGTTGTCTTCAGGTGGAAAAAATATAATAAGCAGTAATTGTTGAATGAAAAAATAGTATATATTGAATCATTTAGCGGGTGTAAGATAAGCCGCCATAGCTCAATTGGGAGAGCAGCTGACCGGCAATCAGAAGGGCACGGGTTCAAGTCCCGTTGGCGTCATGTATCTTTTCTCGGAAGATTTTTCAATGTGGATGAGTGTTTCAGGCTGATAATTATTGATTATAACAATTAATAAAAAAAAATGCTACATTGACTTACCTCATTAAAACAGTTGGAAAATCTCAATCATATTTTCCTAGAAAATAGAATATTAAATTAGGATTGTTAAGGTGAGCAACCTGCGTACAAGAAATAAGTGATAGATTTATTAAAGTGTGCAATTTATTGACGTAACATCCTTATCACAATATTAGGTATGTATTTTACTTTCTCGGAATATCTTATTTATATATTCATATTTATTATGTATTCCTCCTACTAAAAAACCTCGATTTACGACACAGTGTTTCTCAAATATATGTTTCAAGTACGTGAGAACGGCGAAAAACTACTATTGATCAAGCGTTTTATAGGGTGCCAAGTAGATTCGGGGAACCATATAAAAAAGGTGTTTTATTGCAGCTTTTAAATGTTGACTTCAGCTTTGCTAGGAAACGTCACGCTCGGGGCTCGAGGCCGCGGTAGGGGAGAGGTTGCTCCCAGAATATATCTATTCTTAATCTCCTCTCTGCGTAATATGAAAATAAGAGATCTACATTTTGTTAACTTACTCCCTTAAATCGTCGGATGCTTTTAGCCGTAAAGGTGTTTACGTGAAATTAAGGATCCGGTCCATTGTCTGGGGATGAGAGAGCGAGAAGTTATTAATTACTTCTTTTGTTCCTCGGGGGGAGATTTTATAATTGAACATTTATTTTACAAAGTAATGGAAGTTTTATTGTGTAACAGATTACACGGCGTAAAGGACGGCTTACATAGGGCGATAAATACACATTTACATTAGGATTTGGTGCTGGTCCACTTTGGAATCGGTAATATTTGTTATTAATCGTAATTTAGGCGGACAATGTTGATTAATTACAAAATTCCTCAAAAATACGGAAGTAAACAAAAGCGGCATCACTTTATTTTTTAAATGCAACAACTTTACAAATCAAATTATCTCATTAGTAGCTCAAAATATTAATAAAATATAACCATTTTAATTAGGCTCATGTTTATTTATTTATTTAAACGCCATAGCATGGCTTTTACATTGAAGTGAGTACATGATATTATAAGTATACAGTGGTACACAGGAGATTATCAATAATAACAAAGTAGAAATGAACATTTAACAAAGTAGCAAGTATTTAGGTAAAGGATACTATTATGTGTTACTAAACTGCTGTTACTATACTAAAAAAAATAATATAAATGTTATAATAACAGAGAACATAAAAGTTTGAGGATTATTCTCATATTCTCATCAACCGTGAACCGTCAATGTCTCATATTTTCATTAATGTACATTTTTCGGGAAGAAAAAACAAAATACAAAAATCAATACAGCATATTCCCCGCACAAAATCAACATTTTCAATTGATGTTACGAGTTTTTGCTCGTTTTTAGAGTAGTTAGTCGACATTCCGATAAACAATATTCAAATATGTATAACTAACTAACGCCGTTTCGCCGCAGGGGTAGGCAGAGAGGACGTACCGCCAAACAATTCGGTCTTGGCACACGCTCCTTGCATCGTTTACATTCATTCAACGTCTCATACATGCTTTTCTATTATTCTGACTCTTGACATGGCCTGACTCAAGTATCTGATTAACTCGTGCCATGTCTTTCTTGGGCGTCCTCGACGTCTTCTACCATTCACATTTGCGTCATATATTCTCCTTAAGCTCCTTTACTCGTTCATCGCTTTACATGCACAAACCATCGGAGCGTCCCTTTCTTAATTTATCTTAATTCAAATATTTATACAAAATATATTTGAAACGGTTCCATGCTCAGAATCAAGTCAACTCAATACGTCTTTTAAAAAATCATTAAAAGCTTATAAAAAAATCGTTTTAAAATAGCCCTTAAACCTAACCTAATGTAACCAATTTAACTTCAGGTACTTTGCATCAAAATTTTATAATACACTTCCACGGACCATTAGACAGCACATTAATTACGTAAAACACAAAATCAGATACCAAGTTTTGGATCACTAGCAAAAACAGATCATATTATATTAACAATTTTGTTGTTATTCTTATTTTTGTTTTAAACTATTTATGCTAAAATGCGCCTGCTCTCAAAATAGGAATTCCTAGTGAGACATGCATAGCACAATTACCTATGTAATTTAACAAATAAAGATTATAATAAAAAAAGATTATTATAAAACCAATTTTTATATGTTTTTTTAATCACTTTTAATGACATTTCAAAGGAGGTTCTCAGTAGATTTCATTCTGAATTGACCGGTGATTTGGCAAGATGGCATAAAAAGGGTTAAATCAAGTAAAAAAATGCAATTTAGAAGATATTGGCAGTTGACGATTCATATCAACTTTTAAAGTATGATTTGGAAACATTGAAGAAAATAGGGGAGGCAAAAACGAAAATTTGTATAATAGTAAGCAAGTATCCTAAGGACTACGTTTCTAGACCACAATCGGTACAATCCACAGAAAAACGTTTATGAACAACATGAAAGGGGATGGAATAAGGTCTGATGTTCAAATCAGAGAGTAGGACTCCTGCACATCTACTTCTATGGATTGCCCTTCAAAGGTTGCGACAGGAAGGGGTTCACTCGGTACGCCGCAATACGACCTGTAGGGAGTATTGATTGACATTCCCTGACCAGATTCTTAAGAATGACGTCAAATGGGGGGATATTTTTAATGAAGGACCTATGCAGCAGAACAATTAAAAAGAGATACAATATCGCTCCTTTGTGGGAAGTGATGCTTTTTTTACATTAACTCCTTAAGGAAAATAATTTCCCTCAGGGCCTATGTCATCTGAGATATTGGGCCGTATTCATAAAACTGGAGCATATCCTTGTAAGTATAAGGTAGAAGTAAAAGGTTTTTAGTTGAAGAAAAAGGTAGGAGTATAAGCATTTCCTTTTTTTCATATTCAAAATGATTACCTTATACTTGCAAGAATATCCCCCAAGAATAAGTAAAAGGTTGTTGGCATGTTGGCTTGCGACTGTGCCGCGGCAGGTTCCAACCTGTTTTCGATGGTTTGTTTATTTATGGTATTTATTTCTTATCGGTGTTATTAGAGAACTGTACTTCGATCAGAGAAGATGTATTCGTCAATCAGCGATAGTGAAAATACAGAAAAAGATAATGCTATAACCGAACTGCATTTCATAACAGATGAAATTGCCAATGCCCCCGTGATTTTGGAAAAATTCTTTGTAATCACGAACAGGTGTTGATAAACGCTGCTTGTAGTGTAACATCAGCCATTGCTACAACTGATCACTACACAACTGAGTCTGCTACTGACCATGACCACACTCGAAATTATTGAAGGATATTCTTTTTATTTAGAGTAAAAGGTAACGTTTATGAATAACCAAATACTTTTGGTGAAAGATATGCTCATACTCCATAAGTATAAGGTTTTACACATACTCTATAAGTATAATGAATGGAAGGATATGCTCATACTCTATAAGTATAAGGAATATTAAAAATGCGAGCCGAAGGATTTCCTTTATATTCTGGAAGTATAAGCAAAACCTTTTTTTTATTAATACGGCCCAATGTGTGTAGGGTCTTTTTGTTTTGTCAATATCAAGCACTTCTTGTACAACGTTTGTACAACTACCCAGTATTATGTTGTATTATGAAAGAACAATTTTGGCAAGAATTAACCAAATACTTTTATTCTCTGCGGACCGAGAACAATTATTGGTAAATAATAAAATTAGACTTGTGCTATAAAGGTTTGCGTTACTTTTATAAGTGTATGCGTATAAAATATTCAATTGCGTTTGAGCTAAGAATATTTTGAATTCAAAACCATAAAGCATTTCCATAAAGCTTATTACGTTTAAATATTACCATAAGAAAGTTATAAAAAACGTTCACCTTTTTCTACCGCATATTATTTCAATTTTTTAGTGTCATTTTGGGGGCGCCGCTTCAGACACCATTTCCGTTTAGGATACGTTCAGCGGGGGAAGGTTCCGGCGGGAAAAGTGGAATTGAGTAGTACCCATCTACCTACAGTAGTACAGTACTACCCACACCTACTAACTGTAGCGTAGTGACAGTATGGAAAGGTGGAGAAGGGGGAGCAGGGAGCTAGTAGTTACTCCTCGAACCCCGCAAAGTGCATCGCGGGTAATCAATTTCCGGTAGCGCCGCTTTTGGCGCAAAACCTGACAGCCGTGGGAAGGGAGGCTCTCTGGCTGAGATTGCCAAAGTGCTAAAAACTGAAAAAAAATTTTATCATTTTAAGTATTTTTATATTTAAATCCACACAGGCAGCCTTGAGTTTTCTCTTTCGCCTACGCGGTGTTTGGTGATGCTGCACCTAGGGTATTTCAATGTAAAGGAGAGGGAATGATAAAACTGTGTCCAGAAGAGACCAACGAAATAGGTGGGAGGCCGGTTAGTACAAGAATTATCTGTAAAAACACTAGTTTTTATGCGGAATATGATTGGCACGCGTTTATCGTGTCTAAATTATGGAGGAGAGAGCACTTTCTATTAAAATACCGGTGCGAAACAAATATAGAATTTCCAGCGGATGCATCAAAAATCACGACGCGATGTTTAAGATGTGAATATTATCCATTTGGTTAAAAAAATTCATCAAATGAATTGGCCGTTTATGCGCGGAGTGCGCATTTATCCTATTTGAGAACCCAGAGCAAAGGGTATACCCTTTGCTTATTATAATAAGGGTTTCAGCACGGGTAAGCATGCAGTGAGGCAATTTAATAATGTTTAATATGTTTAAAGTTATAGTAATTACAAGTGATATGTAATTACAAGTGTTAGAGGAGCGCGCTAATATTTACAGCGACAAAATCTATGCGAAAATTGTGAAAATATTTAATAAAACACGAGGCGTAGGAGGCGTCTTAAGTATCATTTAAAGAAACATTGGGATTTTTTTCACAACTATAACTTGTAAAATAACTGAAACAAACATGTTTATAATAATTTTCGGAGCATACTCTGCGATTTTTTTCTATCGAGGGAATTTCATATAATTTGCGTTTCGGCGTGGAACGCGTCTAGATATTAAGAGCTTAAAAACTTCAAATGTTTATGGGAGATAGATATGTAAGAAATCAGCAGAAATTCCGGTAGCGGCGACTTAGGACTGCTAAAAGCACTGAAGGAGATGCTAAAAGCTAAATTGGTTTTACTCCTATCTAACTGACCGCATACAAAGAGTAGTATTTGATGGCTATGAGTCAAGAGGATTAGATGTGCCATCTGGAATGCCGCAAGGGTCACATTTGGGCCCAATCTTGTTTCTTGTTTTTATAAATGACTCGTGCGATGTTATTTTGGATTCTGAAATTTTGTTGTTTGCTGATGATTGTAAGATATTCAAAATCATCCATACATTACTAGACTCAATACTTCTCTAAAACGATATAAACAGAGTTTCAAAGTGGTGCAACGACAATAGAATGTTTCTGAATTCTTTAAAATGTGTACACATAACCTTTACGCGTAAACACAATTCTATTCCGACTCAATATTTTATCGACAGTACTAAACTCCAGGAAGTCACAACCATTCGGGACCTAGGCGTATTATTTGATAAAAAAAACTTACTTTCACACCTCATATCGACAATATCATTTCTAGATCTATGAAAATGCTAGGATTTATCAAACGAAAAAGTAAACATTTTAAAAATCCCATATCAAAAATAACGCTGTACAATTCCTTCACCCGCAACGTGTTGGAGTACGCAAGTGCTGTATGGAGTCCAACCTACAAAGTTCATATTCAGCGAATAGAGCAGGTTCAAAATCATTTTATGTACCACCTGGCATATTCCGATAGGCGAGCTCGATCACTTCCTCACTACACTGATAGATTAAAATTCTACAATATACGCATCCTTGAATAGAGAAGACTAAATACAGATCTAAATTTTCTATTCAAAATTGTAAATGGTTTAATAAACTGTCCTTTTCTACTTCATCAAATCAGGTTCAATGTTCCTAGAATTGGTTCACGACTGGTAAATTATGTTCCGTTAAATATTAAAAAATATCGAACTAAGCTGGGGTACGACTCAGCTTTATCGAGAATGTGCCGTAATTTCAATGAGGCTTATAAAAAACATTCGATTAAATTGACAATGTCAACGTTGGCCAACTTCAAATCAAATCTTAACAAGCTTTAAAGCTCCCTATTACGTTGTTCTATAAACTTATGAACCTATAAACTCATTTTTCTAAAAACTTGTTGCTTGTAAAACTTGTTAATTATTATTTTGTAATGTATAGTATGTGTTTGTGTGAATGAATGTAATGTATATGTAAGTATTATATTATCAATGCTGTGTTTGTCTTTAATTAGTGATAGCATCAACCATGTTCAGTGTAAGTTTATCTGTGAAAGCTTTGATGTAAATCACTGTTGACAAACCTAATAAAAAATAAATAAAAAAAGCAATGAAAGAGAATGCAACATTTCAATAGTTTAGTAAATACTCTGCTGTTTCTGCTGTCACATGATAAGATTACGTATGTCATCTTTAGCAAAGCATAAATGATGTGCTATATGTTACATTATTTAATATCCCTAGTGTCGTGGTAGCTAAACTGGTCGTAACTTTTCCAGCAAAGTAATTTTGAAAACTTAATTGGAGATTTTGGTGACAGAACATAATATTTTGGTTACTAAGATGATACGTGTTTCCATTGGTTGGTTTATTACAATACGTCTGGCATCTAGCTGCTTCAATCTTACGTTCGTGTTCAATTCCTTTGTTTACACGTCTTGAATTGTGGAAACAAGGGGCGGATAGTACACTGCCACTGAAGCATAATGACTCTGGTCCCACGGCACTAAATGTTCAACATTTGGATTTCTCCTGGGGACTCGGTGCAACCGTAAATATGTTCAAATTTACGATTGCATTTAAGTCTTGTATTGTCGAATCAAGGGGTGGATAGTTCACTGCCACTGAAGCGTAATGACTTTGGTCCCATATGCATATAACATTTTATTTTCTGTGCCCTCCGGCGTACGCCAAGGTTCTCATTTAGGCACATTTTATTCTTTGGTGTGTATATAATATGACAATTTTTTTTTACGTGCTAATTACCTAGCATGTGCAGATGATAAAAAATATACTTAATTATTAAATCAATCAATGACTGCATTAAACTTCAAGAGGACCTCAATCGTCTTTTTGTCTATTGTGAATTAAACAAACTCGTTATTAACATCTCAATATGCAATAAATTAACATTTAATACGTAATAAAAATAAAATTTCATTTATATACACATTTAACGGCACACATAATATCAACAAAGTGGAATATACCAGGGGCCTAGGGTTAACACTGGATGTTAAATTTTTATTCCTCGTGGATGTGCACAATATAATACAAAATTTCACAGCATTGATATTTTTAGTAATAACCTAAAGAAATACCGATATGAAGTAACGCGTACGATCTATTATTAATATGAATATGGAATGTATCGGGAGCATCTCCTATCCTTTTCCTATATTCCTCTCCCTCTCCTCTATTTTTTTTTTACATTAACTCCACACAGGAGGCCCTGAGGAAAATAACTTCCCTCAGGGCCTATGTCATCTTTGAAGATGCTGTGTGGAGGGTCTTTTTGAGGAAAGGAAGGAGTGAACACAGGTCTTGAAGAGACCCATGTTGTAGGAGGGAGGAAACACAGAGGCCGGCAAATCATTCCACAGCCGAGCCGTTGAACTCAAGAACGAGTCATAGAAACGACCCGTTCTCATGTGACTAATGTCAACCGTGTACAAATGTTGGGCGCGTGTTTGGCGTGTTTCCCGACTATGCACCGGTGCCGAGGGGATCAATGACGCTAGTTTCTCGGAGCATCTTCCATTGTAATACCGGTAGAACAAGGACAGCATTCCCACCTGACGCCTGTGCTCTAAAGATTACAGTCCGTCTCTTAAGATGGGAGAATCTATCAAACGGACCGCCCGTTTCTGCACGGAGTCAAGAGTTTTTTTTAGGTATTTTGGAGCTCCAGACCAGAGGTGGCTGCCAAATTCAACCGTGGGGCGCACTTGCGATTTGTACAGGGTTAGCAGTTGTGTACTATTAAAGTATCTGCGGGCCCTGTACAGTACGCCCAGTTTCTGAGAGGCTAACTTAACTCTGGTTTCGATATTCTTCCTATAACCCAAAATTAATTTTAAGATATTACAACTTAATTTCCAATGAACTTTAGCATAATACACTTTTGTGGCTTGACTTCAATTCACTTGTATATTTATCGCTGTACATTATGTAAAAGCTGTTTGTTTCTTACAAATAAATAAACAAATTTCAACATAAAAGTGATTTGAAGACGTCTCTGTTGGATTTCATTTGGGGACTAGCAACCTTAAATATAAAGAATTCGATCGGTACTAAATTTTAATGTTATGATTTTACCAAAGTATTAACTCCAATGCCACTTTTCGAAAGGTTTGGGGCGAAAGAAGATAAAATCTTCTATTTAAGTGATCATTGCTGAGGATCGTGACCCCTACCTCAATATTTATGATGGACTCCTCCACTTCTAGCAGTTCTTGCGGACACCGACGTACTGGACGCCAGTAATATCTGGTAACTCCAGTGCATTGGTGACCTTACTCTGATTCTTTGCCAATGACTACGAATTTCTGGGTTGGAATCATCAGTTTGGTCCAGTTTTATCAATGTATCCAAAGTTTCTTTATATAAGTCGTATGCGTTTATAGTTGAATGATCGAAAGAGTCGTTCAATTTCAATATCAACTTTCACTGATTTGGAGAAAACCGCAAAAAACTGTCACATCTCTAGCGTAAATAAAAAAATTCAATATTTTTTATATAATGAATTGGAGTAATAAATATTTGAAAGGTGTTCATTTTTCAATGTATGTCTAGAAATATTTAAGTAATTTGGATAAATAAAATGGATATAGCGGATTTTGATACTCACTTCGTGATTTATATGGAATATAGAGGCTTTTGAAACTCAATTGACCTGAGGGGCGTGTTTCTACACCCGCCATCTTGGCAAAATAACTGCTCGTGATTTGTTGAATTCCGATATAGCGGGTTTTGATAGCAACTTTTGTTTCGCTCGCAGTTTTAACATGGTTTTTGGTCGTGATAAAGGAGGTTTTGAAACTCAATTTTAGATTAGTCTTGTTCCTCGCAAAAATGTGATCAAGATGTCATACTCATCATACTCAGATCATTTTGTCAAAAAATCGGATATAGCGGATATTGAAATTATAGGACTCGAATAATAGTAGATCATTGTTCTAATATTACCTCGATAGTTGTATTTTTAATGTTGGACGGTTTATATTATCATTTTCAGAGAAGGGTTAGAACCTACTTAACGAGTTAGAAGAAAATTTCATCTTCCCAAAAGTATGTTAGATGTTGGCATCCAAGTATATAGGAGTTGCCAAGGAAGCCGATGTATGAACTTTTCCAAAGCCTGTGTAACTTTCATGCATGCAAAGTGCGCAGTTGGCCCATTTTGAACAAGTAATGATACCATTATCCGTTTCCACTGAATTTACTGCACTCGAAGGCGAGCATAAATATTAAGGATTTGAAAAACCCACGGCTCCTGCTTGGTTCCAATACTAGTAGCAATAGAATAGGGTAGTTAACTTTTCCTTTAGTATTGTGCGGGAGTAGCCAAAGTAATAAATCCAGAGTGGTTAAAATGAGTATACGCTTTATTTCTTAGTCCGCGTTCGCTGATGTATGCGTACTTTTACTTACTCAAATAAAAGGAAATAAAAATTGTGTTTAATGACTTTGTTTTGCACACTCAAAGAAGTGCAATTGCGGATTGAACCAGGATGAAACATTGATAATATGCAACAATGTTAAAATGTGTACGGTTTAAATGATACTTTGAGCGTATGTGTATCGACTTTACTTTCTCAATCAAAGGCGCGGTATAATGGCTCAAAAAGAAGATGGATAGATAATACGTTAATACGAATGTTAGAGAGTGCACACTAATATTAAAAACGATCAATTGAAAATTGTGAAAATATTTAATAAAACACGGCTCGTTCAAAATAAAGGAAAAATCTCGTGGGGATTGTCTAAAATAGCATTTAAAGAAACAATGTGATTTTTTTGTACGTATTACTTGTAAAATAACTGAACAAAACGTGTTTATAATAATTTTCGGAGCATACTTTGCATTTTTTTTCTATCGAGAGAATTTCAAACAATAAGGAACTCCAGTGAAAAATATTATGGCTTTAAAAAAATTTGCTCGTATAGTCCAAAAAACGCTGTTTCTGAATATATAAGTTTTATTAAATAATATTTAACGCAGAGTTTAAAAAAAATAATAGAAAGTGCATTTTGAATCGTGTCATTGAAACACACAATCAAGTTGGTATTATAAAAATGTTTAGTGGTGTCGTCACTGCTCACCGTACTTTTCAAGTCACTGTGTGGGATTGTATGACACAAGCCATTGTATTAACAACATTTCATGTTATTTGTTTATTTACATACTGTTTATAGAGATTTAGTTATTGTGTTTATTGAAACATTATTTAGGCCTAGATAATTCAGCTTCAAAAATAGAGGTATCTCTACTATTTTCGTTATTAAAATGATGATTATTAGATGGCATCACATCTGCCCTGATGATGGACACTGCAACGCTGTCCGAAACGTTGGCTAAAGAAGGAAGTAGCGCAACACGGCATAATACCCCAAAAACTAATAACAAAAATATTTTTGGCCGTAAAAATCTAGAATCGTATCGTATCTCTACTAGTTTATCTCTATTATTTAAAATATTCAAAAACTATGGTACCAAAAAATCGTAATGCTAGGTAGTTGCACGGCCTATCGTCCGAACTTCGAATTCCAAAATGGCTGACGATGAACAGCTGATCCGGCGGCGTATCTCCCACACGCACACTTCGGAACGACCGAGTCCCACGCCACTTCAGAAAAGTAAGACCGATACATTTACAGCGCAGTTCACTGTCAGACTTGTGTAGGCGGCCTGAAGTGGCGCAGGACTCGGTCGCTCCGAAGTGTGCGTGTGGGAAATGCTACGTCGGTTTCCGTAATATATTGGTTACGACTCGTGAAGCTAAAAAAATAATAATTTCAAACAATTTTTATACCACTCTCCCGTTATAATATTGAAAAATGTAATCTCATATTAATAATATAAGCAATAATATAATAAATATAATATAATGAATAAATAATTCCACCTAAATAATGTTTTAACTTATCGAATAGCAACAAAATAACAGTCATAAAAAATAACAACACCTATTGAAAATAATAATAACTTTTGGTGAGTGATGACGTCACACGATTCACTATACATACGGTGGTTTTCAGGGATCTTGGAAAAATTAAAACTTTGACAATTATTTTAACTATTAACACTAAGTCTAAAAATAAAATAAAAATGTAGTTATTTAAGATAGAATTATTGATTATTGATTAAAAAAAAATTGACTGGAGTTCCTTATTGCCGTTTCGGCAAGCGTGGGGAATTTATAGATTTTATCTTCAAGAATAACATATATTTTTTAAGAGCATTAAAACTTGAAGTATTTGAGGAAAATATGTAATAAATAGGTAAAAATGCGGGAAGCCAGGCCTTAAAGTACTACTCTTAACGTAAAATATATTTGTAGAGTACTCCCATAATACAAACTATGGAACGTTCTGTGTTTTCTTAAAAATATTGATTGTTTATTATTAGCGTATTTCACAGTCTACAATATTATTAAAAGAGGTCGGAATAGAACTTTCAAATACAATAATAAAATGTCTACGGTAAATTTATTTCATAAGTTCTGTTAGGATTATTTTTTGCTCGCGATGCTGACAACATGACAGTTTGACAATGGCTTAGGATGACAAATTTCATTTAGTTTGACAAGGCGAAATCGCGGTGTGGCAGAAAAATAGATAAACCTAGCAGTTGTTTAAATTGACTCTGATATAAATAACGACGAAATTCAATTTTCAATGAATTAACCCATCAACATTTGCGATTGAAGAAGAAGATTTAAAGAAAAAATTAATAAAGATAATACTTATATTTGAAAATATAAGGGCTGAAGGGAAGTGGGAAGGGGAAGAAGATGGGGAAGAGGAAAGTGTGGATGTACCTGGCTATCAGATCTAGTCACCAAAGTCATTTCAAGCAACATTTCAATTCTGAATGGTGGTCTTACACCAGGGCGATACTAAGATACTGTTATATACTGTTAAAAACCCGCTCCGTAGGTTTTTGCTGCTAGGCCCTGCGGGCGGTTTTTGGTTCGGCTTCGCCCAGTTTGAATGTTGGTGGCCATTTTATTAATCCGATTTATTCCACAGTTGTGTTCTTAGTCAGATTCTTAAAAGTCAACCGTACAGTCGCTGGCTATTTCTACGATTTGATTTTAATTTACCAACATTGCTTGCAAATATGCGGAACCGTACAATGTTTTACACCATGTTAAAATACTCAATGACAGGGCATTTGAGTGAGTGCATCGATAAAGACTCGACCATTATTAGAACTTATCAAAGGAATAGCATCTAAAACTGCGCGAACCAATGATGAAAAAGAGTGCTGGCTCTGTTAGAATTTCGCTTAAATCTTGTGTTATAACGAGAGACACCGCGCGGGCTCGAATACTTTCTCGCTCACACATGATACACCGTCCTTATCTACAAACGCAGCATGCCGTAGGAATAGCATTGGTTGCACAATTCAAACCATCGGCTAATCACCGGGCTGCTCCCCGCTCCCGGCCACCTAATTACCAAAGGATGTACTACCAGCCGCCCTATATAAAGGAGAGCGCGGCCTTGAACAACCAGAGATCCAGAATCATTCCAAGAGCTCGGTACTCGGAGCTAAAGTGAGATATGATGCGTTCAAGTCCACTTTAGTGAGAGGGGTATCCATGGAATCCCATATCTCTCGTAGAGAACCAGAAGACAGTCCTAAGACTCAATACCAAGGATCAACTGTGAGATATTTTCTTGTCCACATTGATATGGTAGAGGAGTCCCTAGAGATAGTCAGACCTCAGTCGGAGATGACGCCCTGCGTTCATATATTTACCGAATTATCGTTATACTCTTATACACTGTGTACTTCTTATTATTTTGTTGTGTTATATTTTTTTCCTGAATAAAAGCTCTTTGTTTGACCTCACGCAGTACTTACTATATAATTAACATTATCAGTTGATGCCCACCGTGGGCCGTGTTAAAACTGTCAGTTAACGTTATACAGCCTTACTAAAAAACCCAGTGAAAATTTTATTCAATTGACAAACGGCCGCGGATGTGAAAACATTACTAATTAAAAATTTGTTCTTTGAAAGAAATACACATGGTTTCCACGGCCTGAGAGGGTAGTTTATCTCTGTTTTAACCATTGATGTCCGAACGATATTTGTAATTTTTCCATAGTATTTTGAATGTTCTATATATTTCTTATTTTTGAAGGTGTCGTAAAAACAAGTACCATTTATGAAAACTAGATAAAATTACCTTTTAGATTTGAGTATTTGAAATACACTTTAGATTTCAAAAACTGCCATATTTTATGATTCAAACTCGGAAAAACATGGAAAAAAATTTCCTCCCACAACATTTTTGACCAAAATGTAGAGAAATTTAAATAAAATCAAAATTTAAAAAACACAGTCCTTTTATGTAATAAATTTGAAAGGAAACTATCACCTCACTTTTTTATTGTGAATACAATAAAAAAATAATAAAAAATTTCAAAGTTTTTTTTATTGCCAAAAAAATAACTTAGAAATAATACCGAAATTTAAAACAGATTTCTTGCATCTCTAAAGACGTTAATTTTTTTGATACGTTTACGAACACATGTATTAGATTTTAATATTATAAAAAATTATCACTTTTAACAAATTCTCTTAAAATAAAGATCTTAAATGAAAATTTTATCTTAAGTAACCTATAAAAAACAATATTCTGACAGTTCAACTTTGAAAGTACGGCGTTTGTACAATAACTTGATTAAACTGATGTAAACCACACAAATAATATGGTAAATATATCAATTATGTGAACAGAAGAGTAAATTCGTCACTACAATAGAAATTATTTAGTAAAATCACAACATTTAGGCACTAACAAAATTTTCCATATCCCGCCATAAACACACCGAACTGTTTTGTCATCGCGGGCCGATATGCACAGGTGCACCAATAATGCCCCTAGCGGAGAAGAATTAAAACAACATTGTTTCTTAGTAAATTAAAACCATATACAACGTTGTCACATCTTCAATGCGTTTTAACAGCGTGACCACGAAAGAAACGTTATTGGTAATAAAACGTCTTTTAGTGTATAGGAGCTCTATTTATGTTATTGCAATAACACAGTTAATCGGTCGCGCTGTGGTTTTTTTTTAGTAAGGCTGATAGTGTTTAGTTGTTTTTCTTCATAAAATATGTATTAGTTTTTAAAAAGATGACTGAGGAAAGTTTTCACGTCTGCAGATTGTAAATACGAAAATATTTGCCAATATCTGTAGATTTGTTTTAATAATCTGCGACGCGTTCATTACTTAGTGGTTTGCATATCTGTCATTTGGTCGGAGAATCGCAAGTTGAGGATATTGCTTTATTGTTCTAATTTCTAATATTACGTTTTTATCGATTAAAACACCTTTACAATTTCCTTCACATTTTATTATAGACTGGTGTAATTTGAACTATACCCTTGGTATATAATATGGTGACCCAACAGTTTATCTCTCGACAGTTTATAATCGTTATAAAATTACAATTTTTGCGAATTTTTTACCAACTGCAAACATAAAATCGACATCAAAAATAAGTTGATGTGGATTTCATATGAAAATATTTTCCGTATCGATTTTTGTACTGGTAAGCTGGTAAACACATTATTATAGGCAAATTGTTTTTTCTTGAAGCATCTGAAAGACAATACGTAAGTAGGTATACAGTATTTTCCCTAAACCGACTGCATGTTGTAATTAAGTAAGCCGGGAAGCCGACTGTCGTGAAATCTGGAAATCAACTGTCAGGAAATCATATAAAATAGCATCTGTCAGGAATTAGCGCTATTGGCTTCAAGGAAACGCTCATTGATTACTTTCAATTTGTTCACTCTGAAGCTCTCCGTCATAAAATAAAACCGGTCCGGTCAAAGAGGATGAAAGTTATAAAGGTATTTTAATTAAGTAAAAACTAATATTAAATTAAATTCCTCTACGAAAGGTTTCAAAACCAGAAATATCTTAAGATATTTTTGTTTATGACTTTCCTTTGTCTTATTACTGTTCATTAACTTTTTTATTATTAACTTTACATTACATCATGTTGATTGAAAAAGATAAAGTTACATCTTTACAGATAATACGTTATAGTAATAAAATAATGTATTGTAATATAGACGACGTACCACCATAATAAAGCTAGGCTTGGGTGAAAGGTCATTAAGAGTGATGATAAATAAATATATAAAATTGGTTAAATAGTTTAGATTAGGATTAACGGCTATTTTAAAATTATTTTTTTCATAGTAGATATTTAATGATTTTTCAAAGAGATGTTGAGTTGACTTGATTCTGAGTTGGCATGGAACCGTATATGGGAGATGTATTATTACGTTAAAGTTTTTTCTTTATATTATTCACGGTGTTAAAGGACCTACTTGACTCTATTTAACCAGTGATTCCTGACATTATTTGGAGTAAAAAATGTAAAAATAAACGTTTGGTCTATTGTGACTTTTTAATGTCTTTCGTTTCGAATTTTTTTTCTTCAAAATCAAACAAAAAAAATTGTTCCACATGTCCTCACTGTTCACTCAGTCGAATAACCACCCAACCCGTCACCCCCCCTAACTATCCAATACAATATTGATTTTAAAAAGTTTTTAATTGAACAAAAAAACATAAAAAATATCATCGTAGAGTAAAATTTCAGTTTCAACTTTTTAATCCAAATACTATCAGGAATCAGTGGTAAAAGTAAGTCATTACATCCATCAAACACACTATGTTTGTGAAGGATTTAGTTTGTAAGTTTAAAGATTATTTTACGCTTACATAATATTTTTAACGTGAAATTAAACATATTTTAAATTGTTATATATTTTTCTGATACTTTCTGGTAAAGCATAAAAAAACATTTTAACCAAGATATTTATAATTGAAAAGAACAGTGTTTTTTTTAACATTGAATCTTTTGAAATTTTTCGTTGTTTTGATTTAATATGTTTGCGGTATGCTTTTTTCGACTTTTTCATATTTGACATTAAAAAAATTGCTTTTTTTAAATATTAAAGTATATTTTATATAGACAAACCTAAAAGGTAATTTTATGTAGTTTCTAAAATAGTATTTGTTTTGGACCTAAAATACCTTGGAAAAATTCCGAAATTCGATTAGAAGTTATGAACAATCTTTCCATAAAGTATTTTTTGTCAGTTTCTGTGATACTAAGGTTTTTATATACACGGGCTTTTATCAATCTTAATATATAATAAACAAAGTCGAGTTAGTTACATCATTTATAACTCTAGACCGGCTGGACCAATTTTTATGGTCTTTGATTTGTTGAATTTGTCTCCACCCTGAATAGCTATTAAAACTTCGGAAAAATTCCCGAAAAAAAATGAAAAAATTTTTTTTCCTCATACATTTTGTATGGAACTAATTCTGAAAGAGCTGTAGGAATATTGTGATATAATATTGAGTGAATTCCAAAACATATAATGCTGCCCCTCTTTCTTACACACTAAATGTCAACAGTCGAAAATGGGACAAACGGTGAACGTATGTCTGCACCTTCCAAAGTAAAAATACAATAATTATAGTAAATCTCCCTCATATTTATAATAACAAGTAAATGAAATGTAAATCCCGTAAGTAAGTGGAAAAGTAAGAAAATCACAAAAATTATAAATCCGTACATAACGCCATCTCTGACAGGCGCGGCTGGTGCCTAAAATGTTTGGTGGTTCACCTATCGATAAATCAAACACGTATAATGTAATTTAATTGCTGGTAGGTCACACAGCTAGCTACCGTAGCTACCATATTTATAGAGAATAAATAAATAAACTTCTTCGGTCCTTAATAATCAAATAAATAAGCTTCAAGCTTCTTCCCAGTACCCGGTGTAGCGCATTTAAAACGCACACACATAAAAAGTCATTTTTAACTGAAAAACTAATGTCGTTGTCAAATAGGTTCCCTAAATCCCAAACATAACAGGACCCGTTGACTTATGGTTGAATTTTGCAAGCTAAATATTACGATCCCGTTCAAACCTATTTTGCTGGAGCCCTTCGGAATACGTCGGATGTTTTCGACGCACTTCGTAGCGCCGTGCACCGCGTCGCCAGAAGCAGATTTTTGGTACATTTCGTTATTCTGACGGTCTGGACATGTTTGTAGGAGCACCATACGAAATGACAATTCCCAAACGGGGCGTTTGACCGAAACGCGCCGAATGGTATGTACGTAGGTTCCTAGTTCATAGCGCGCGGGAAAAGAACTCCAGTCGGCTGCAATAATTATTATCTCTGGCAAAATTCATGCATTTAAATACGTGATTAGTTTTTATTTTCAACACTGTGCGTAATTTAAATTAAAAAATATTAAGTAGGAACACGTTGAGCTGTAAAATGTTCAATTTTGTTGGCGGTTCGGCGCACTATTGAACGTTTGGGCCAGCCGCGCCTGATCTCTGATACTGATATAAACAAAACACGGACAGTTGCACATCGATAATTGCTTCCTTGTGTATTGTTTAACTTAATAAAAAAACTAAATTTAATTTATCTAATAAGTTAAGATAACATTTATTGATTCTGAGGCGGCACGAAGTTCGGCGGGTGAGCTAGTTATTGAATATAATATTCACAACGTTTTTAGTAAGGCTGAATGTGGTAAATATGTTTACTAAGATAAGTACCTAATACTCCACTTGGGAATACGCAAAAAATGCATTAATTCAAGATCTTATTGTCTTTATAAACCATGATATGCGAAGAAGAGACATTTATCAAATATTACGATAAAGAAGTTATCGCACTTATCAAATGCATTAAAACAAAATGAAACAAACGAATATTATATAAATTTTGTTAAACCGATTTTCTTATATTTATTTAAATTTAAAATATGTTTTTCGTGATAACCTATGATATCTGAGAATTCCAGCACATTTAACTTGATTTAATAATTTGGTTCCGTAAAATGTATTATTAAATAAATTTCAGTGCTAATTGGAGTTTTTAATTAACAGACTGACCAATCATGACCCAGTACAATTAGTGTGGGCAACAGAGATAATTAAGACGGAGTTTGAATCTGGCAAAGGTAATGATATCGCTCCACGGCATCTTTACCATTCACGTCTCTTGTACTGTTGTCGGTTCACGTGATAGTACCACAATTAATTTAATCGTCCTGAATATCAAGTTTAACCACTGCTTAATTAATCCTCAGTACACATTATAATGATAAACACGCAGTACTTAGAGCTTACAGTAATCTAGTACTTTAGTAAGGTGATTTGTGAGCAGAAAGAAAGTCAGCCCAAGAAAAGTGGCTAATATTCATGATGAGTTGCTCAAAATTTCCACTTAGAGGAAGATTCACTTCACAGTTTTTACATGGAAACTTTCGTACTTATTACAAGAGAAATAAAAATATGAAATAAATTTATTTTGCCTATAATACATCTGTACTAATTTTCATCTACTTTGTTACTTCTTAATTTAATTATCGATATTAGGGGGCATACATTAATTACGTGAGCAGTTTTCCTTCAAATCTAGACCTTCCCTTTTGCTTTTTTTTTTAATTTTCTTCATTCATTTGGTTTATTACAGGTTTGTTTTAAATGGTTTTTCGACTACCAAGCTAGGAAAATGCCCGTATTTATGGTAGTCGAGATTCATAAGACGTTATATTAAGTATACTTTATTGTGGTGATAACGCCTTGGTGTGGGCCACTTCGTATGCTCTTTTCAAGTAACGTGAGATTTTGCCGACCCCCCCCCCCTTTTGAGCTAAATTAATTAATGTATGCCTCCTTATTTGTTCGATAATTCATAAATGAATGAAAAATGTTTTGTACGCTAATGCGCGTTTTCATCCCGCCACAAAATATCCCCGACAAATATCGTCCCACAAAACATACCACGGACAAAACATCCCCCAATAAAATATCTAATAAAACAATAAAGATGTCTATCTTGTAAAGACAATAAATTATTGTTCAAAAATAATACAGATAACAATAATTTACTGTCTTTATGGGATGTCTGTATTATTTTTGTCCCATTTTACTATTTTTGAACAATAATTTTGTTGTCTTTACAGGATGTCTGTTATTTTTGACCCATTTTACTATTTTTGAACAATAATTTTGTTGTCTTTACGGGATGTCTGTTATTTTTGTCCCATTTTTTGTAGGTTAGATTAGATTGGGTTAGGTTTAGTTTTAGTACTCAACCTAACCTAAAAAAAATTGGACGAAAATAACACAGACATCCTGTAAAGACAATAAATTATTGTTCAAAAATAATAAAATGGAACAAAAATAATACAAATAACAATAATTTACTGTCTTTATGGGATGTCTGTATTATTTTTGTCCCATTTTACTGTTTTTGAACAATAATTTTGTCGTCTTTACAGGATGTCTGTGTTATTTTTGTCCCATTTTTTGTAGGTTAGATTAAGTTTGGTTGGTTGGGTTAGGCTAAGTTTTAATAGATATTTTGTGTCGGGATGAAAAGTCACGGAAAATTCGTTACTATTGTATCATAATAGATGTAATTCATAGTAAGTTGATTTAGAAAAGTAATTTAAAAAACCGGCCTTGTATCACATACCACGAAAGCATGCATGTCTCCACGAGCCTTTGACGCAAAAAGCACGTAAATTTTTAACGGCATAAATATTTCACGAGGCGTATAAAAGTTGGCTATTAAGTGACATCCCAAAAGTGAGTAATTTATTTTATAGCTGGGTTATTTACAAGAAGTGGTAAATTAATTGGGTCTCTTACATGACTGTATCAAATTAAGGCTTTATCGCGTTTTGATTACCGGCTGGAATGGGTATCGTTCGCACTTTGCGAACAAAAAATAATCATAAAAATGATTGAGTTACTTCTCAAGTTTTTATGAGTTTAGAGTTGGTGACAAAAATTGCTTCTAAAATGTAAAAGTTTTATCGAAAACGTTGTTTCAAAGTCTCAAATTACGTTTCGTGGCAAAGTGGCTTTCAGGTAAGAAATGGGATGATATTTTAAAAATAATAATACTGTGAAGGTAGGTAAAACAATCCTTAAAAGGGTTGAATAAATTATGTTTGCATTAGGAAAAGTTCACCGCGGAGATGGTCACAGGAAGTAAAATAAATTAATAGGACTCAGAGGAAGTGGTTTCTTTCGGATTAAAGAACAATTGCCCAAAATTTAATCAATTTCTAAAATGGGTGAATACATTTCACAAAATTAAATAAATCACGTTTTATGATACGTTAGACGTCGTCAAGGTAAGTCGGGTCGGTTGGTAGGTACCTGAGAGAATGGGGGTTACGATAGTTGCGTGCCTGACTTCAGTATCATTATTATTTGTTATTACCATTTAACATATGATCACGAATCGATGTCGGCTCATTTGTATGCGCGGCGACAGGCCGATTTTCGTGTATTCCTTGACTCATATTTTGGATTATTTATTCGGGACATGGATACAGGGATCCAATCGAATCAGCCATAAGGCACCTCGCTGAGACACTGCCCTACCTACACACGTATACACGAATGTCGTCTTTCGCGAAGGATTACTTAAATCAGGGTTGCCCAACCAAAATTAAGGTAAAAAAATGCATGGTGGATTTTAGCGTTAATTTTCACCGGTAATTCGGTGTCCAAAAATGCTATTATGGTGAAACCGCAACCTTCAATGTTAGAAAGCATTAACTGATTATATGTATGTGTGCTTTGTGGGCTTTGCACTCACCCTCCACTTGTTAAAATCAGGTCAGTGATCCTCTGAGAAATGTGCGGAAAAAATATACCGGTTGGAATTGATTACGAAAATATATTCCTAGTGAGGACAAGCACATTTTTTTGCATTAACTCCACACAGGAGGCCCTGAGGAATATAATTTCCCTCGGAACCTACGTTATCTTAGGGGATGCTGTGTGAAGGGTTTTTTTAAGGAAGGTAAGGATAGCAAGTTCTGGAAGGAAAAAAGGAATGAGGGGTTGGTAGGAATCCGAGGGTCAGTGCTCACGCAGCAGGTGGGCAGATGCATCCGCCTTCACTCCTGCTAAGTCACCAAAAGTAGCGAACCACTTGGGGTGACCTATGGCGTAGGTGTTGGTTATCCAATAAACGATTCCCGGTGCGGCGGTAGCCATACCTGCCTCCCAAATTGAGATTGCATTTTTTTACATTTGCTCCACACGGAAGGCCCTGAGGAAAATAATTTCTCTCAGTGCCTATGTCATCTTAGGGGATGCTGTGTGGAGTGTATTTTTAAGGAAGAGAAGAGTCGGAAGTTCTGGGAAGGTAAAAGGTAGCAAAGGTGGATAAGAATCTGGGGGTTAGTGTATATAGGAGTGACGGACGTATGAATCCATTCCTCCAGCTGCGATGCAAGGCAATGGATCGAGAGAGTCTGGCTAGAAAGGTCAAAAAGCCTTCCTCACCCAGTATCTCTCGATCCGGTCCGACTCGCAGCTGGTGGGACCGCCAGAACCTGAATAAACCTCACCCCATGAACCCGGGCACCCCTGCTAAGTCTCCAAAACGTAGCGAACCACTCGGGGAGACCTATGGAAGAGGTGTTGATTATCCAATAAATGGTTCCCAGTGCGGCGGTACCCAAACCTGCCTCCCAAATTGAGATTGCCTTTCACTTTTCAAGCATAAATCAAAACCCCCATCGAGAATCCGAGGAGGCCTAAAACAAGAAAGTTCTAATTTCACAAAATATAATATAAATGTGATAAATTAACGAGAACAATTTTTTTTTAATGTAAAAACCAAAATCTGAAACATAAAGGGGAAAACTTTATTTTGGGTCGCAAAAAATCTTCAATTGGGCCGTAGGTTGGGCATGCCACACTTAAATCACAGACTTTCCCAAAATAAGGTCGTTCGGAAAATTTTCATTCTACTTAATTCATGATTAATAGCTTACCATTACACGAAATAACAATCCAATGAACAATCAACTTAATACGCATGTAAAATAGAGCGTAGAATATTATGTACACAATATTACGATAATTCTGTTCCAGCTAAGTACAAGTTGTGTGATATATTCAGTTTCACGTGTGAATTATAATTATGCCACCTTTGTACAGAACATGTTACTTGTTGGTACATGGTGCGAGAATTATTTAACCCTGGGGTTTCGAAATTGGGGGTAGTACAACTACTGCACTGACGAGTGACAGTACGGGTGCCTCCGCATACGTCATATAAATTTAATATCATAACTATGTTACGATTATCATGCATCTCTACTAATTAATCCTTCAGGAGATATTCGCCCACCATTACTAGAACTTGGATAAGATCTGAGCGCATCAGGACTGGAAGCTATAAATACATAAACTAAGGGAATGTTTACTTTGCAGATTTCCGCTAAATTTTATGATCTGAAACTTTATTAGCAATTCAGTTTTATTAATTAATAATGTAATTACGCTAAGTAACGTAGGCAATTTGCCGCCTGAGTTCAATAAACCTACTGGACAACGCGTTACAGATATAACGAACCATCACCGTTGCAAAGAGCATAGAATGCCATACAACTCTGTCTCGCTACATAATAATAGTAATAATAATAGAATTTTTTAAATAGTTGTGAATGATGAATACTTGGAGCAGGTGGATGAGTTTGTGTATCTGAGTAGTATGTTTACGAGAGATGGGAAGGCTGAAAGAGATATTGAAAGAAGGGTGAATGCCGGTAACTCCATTAATGGTGGACTGAATGCCGTTGGCGCTAATAAAAAACTGTCAAAAAAAGCGAAGCTAGCAGTCCACAATGGAGTCCTGGTACCTACCCTGATGTATGGCAGTGAGGCATGGAACTGGCAGAGGAAGGATGAAAGTAAACTGAATGCTGTTGAAATGAGATCCCTGAGACGTATGTGTGGTAAAACAATGTATGATCGTGTGAGAAATGTGGATATCCGCAAAGAATGTAAGGCTGATGTAAGCATAATGAGTAAGGTTAAGAAAGGGACCCTCAGATGGTTTGGGCATGTAGAGCGAATGAACGAAGGAAGTAGTGTAAGAAGAATATACGACGCGAATGTGAATGGTAGAAGAAGTCGGGGACGCCCGAGGAAGACATGGCACGATCAAGTGAATCAGATACTTGAGTCGGGTCATGTCAAAAGTCAGAATAATAGAAGAGAATGTATGAGACGATGTATGAATGTGAGTGAGGCAAAGAGTGTGTGCCAAGACCGAGTTGTTTGGCGGTCCGTCCTCTCTGCCTACCCCTGCGGGGAAACGGCGTGATGGTTAGTTAGTTAGTTAGTTTTAGAATTTTTTGTAGAGTGCCGTTTTTCAAAAAAATTACCGCAAGGATACTTCATTCACATTCACGTACCATCTCACAGATACTCTTTTGTACAGAGCTCATCGTGTATTTTTTAAATATTAACTCCACACTGAAGGCCCTGAGGAATATACGTCATCTTTGGGGATGCTGTGTGAAGGGTCTTTTTGTGGAAAGGGAGGAGTGAATCTGCTGTAAGAGGGAGGACATACAAATACAAGAGGCCGGCAAATCGTTTCACAGTCGAGCTGTTGAGCTCATTTTTGAGTCGTAGAAACGACTTGTTCTCATGTGCTGTGAACTGTCTTTTTGTTTTTACATTAGTTCCACACTAGAGGCCCTGAGGAAAATAATTCCCCTCGGGGCCTATGTCATCTTTGGAAATGCTGTTTGGAGGGTCTTTTTAGGTAAGGAAGGAGAGAAAGTTCTGGGAAGGAAAAAAGTATTTGTTAGTGGTGGGTCGCGGTGGAAGGCGATGTTCCGAGAGAGTACCGAGTAGAGAAGTCAAAGAGACTCCCTCAACCATTATCTCCCGATCCGGTCTGCCATGCACCTGGTGGGCAGACACATCTGCCGCCAAGACCCGGACAAACCTCACCACACGAATCCGGGCACCTTTGCTAAGTCACCAAACGTAGCGAACCACTTGGGGTGACATATGGCAGTGGTGTTGGTTATCCAATAAACGGTTCCCGGAGCGGCGTTACCCATACCCCCGCCTCCCAAAAATGTTGCTATATTGTATACCTTACGCAACTGTTGATATAACAATATGGTTATATTGAAAGGTTCTCGACAGAACCAGCAACATTGATCCCTTTTACAAAACATTCAGGTATTCCACAACTCTGATATCAAACGAAATTCCAGCATATTTGACATACATTAGCCACACATCACACAGGTGACACTAGCTCTATTCGTGAAATCATGGAAACCTAGTAGCGTAAGCACGAAAATGAAAATGTTTGAAATGGGTTTAATGATTTGAGTGGTAGAGATCGTGTTACTTGCTTCATTCTGTTTAACTTGTCTAAGTTTGGAATTTGTGATAATAGTTTTGAGAATTGTGCGGATACCGCGGGGAGTAGGGGTAGTAAAACCTGACCTCAAACCTGCATCAACTGACCACCATGTTATCAACAAACCGGAAAATTCTCACCACCGCGCCACGACCGCAACGAGGGTTGGACTAATTGTAGCAAATAAACAATGCAATCGTAAAGCCAGTATTAGTACTAATCCTTTAGTATAGGTACTATTATAGAGGAGATATCTAGAACTAGGCTATTACGATAGGTTCCGCGCGTTTTCATACCGCGACAAAATATCCCCGACAAAATATCCTACGGACAAAACATCCCCCAAAAAAAATCTAGTAAAACCTAACATAACCTAACAAAAAATGGGACAAAACTAAATTATTGCTGTCTGTATTATGTTTGTACCATTTTACTAATTTTTAACGTTATTGTCTTTACATGATGTCTGTATTATTTTTGTCGAATTTTTTTATTAGGTTGGGTTAGGTTAGGTTAATAAATTATTGTAGTCTGTATTATTTCTGTTCCATTTTACTATTTTTGAAAAATAATTTATTTAATTTTTTTGCAAGAAATACTCTCTTTTTTAAATATATTTATTTATCCGAGACGCTATTTAGGTTACAAATCAATTCTTAGAATGATTGTTTCCAATTAAAAGGATAGATGCCCGTAATATGGAAATAAATTAGTTGAAGATAATATTGTTAATTATAAAATTAGAAATTAAAATTGGTCTCTGGTAAGTTGACATTGTGTTCTTGTATTGTTTTGTATTTATTATACTTATATAGTGCAATTGCAAAGCGTGAATTGACTAGACGATCATTTGAGGAAGTGTGTGAAAGGGTTTAGTTTTTCCTGTGGGGAAAATTTAACCCTGACATTTAAATCTGGTTAGATTGACAAATATGACGGTTTGATAGAAGGTGACAATAGCGAAATTGGTTAACGCGCATGTCCCGGTTAGACGAGAGGTCTGGGCTCGAGTCCCAGTTGCGACCATTGTCGTTTTCTATTTTTCTGTGTCTCGTTCTCTTTCAAATTTTAGTTTAGATTATTATTATTATCTTCTTCTTCAATGAATAATTTATTGTTTTTACAGGATGTCTGCATTATTTTTGTCCCATATTTTTGTTAGGTTAGTTTAGATTTTAGTAGATATATTGTTGGGGAATGTTTTATCCGTGGGATATTTTTTCGGAGGATATTTTGTCGGGGACATTTTGCCGCGGGATGAAAACGTGCGGAACCATTTTAGGGTGATATCTAGAACTAGGCTATGACGATACGGTGCCACGACTCTACGAGACCAGAACGTGTAAATAAACTTGACTTCATATTGCTAATGAGAGGCTCCGATGCGCGTCAGGTCACCACACCCTCACGTTAGTTATTTTAATTAATTAGTGACGAACATTCTGTTGGGCATGTGTCAAATTGCGAATACTGCGCAGCGAGACCCGACTGGTTTATGACTCAAAACACTACCAATGATATATTATTTCATTTGCTCAGCCGCCCACCGTACTTTGGCCTTCTACTAACATTTCTACAAATTACCCATTCATAAAAACCGTATGCGTGAGCAGTTTTTACATTTTATTAGAACAAATAGGCTCCACGGGTTAATAAAACTCCCTTATCGAGGAATTTAATGAAAAATGGTCGTGTCGTTAAATTTGTTTCGGTTGTTTTTCGATTGGGCCGGATTCGCTCCGCTGTGAATATCTTCAAACAGACTAATGATAATATTTTAGTTAGAACATTCCTCTGGACAGGAGTTAATAAAGAGTTATAAAAAGTTCAAAGTTTTTTTACATATTTATTTTTGAGCTGCATGAATATCATTGAGCATAGTAAATTGTAGTGGCCTGAAAATAGTTGCGTTTTTTTTTACATTAGCTCCACACAGGAGGACATGATGAAAATAATTTCCCTCAGGGCATATATCATCTTAGGTGACGCTGTGTGGCATTGGCGATCCGTGATAAATACGACGTTATTGATTTTGTAGTAGCTGAAAACTAATTAAAAATTTTTTCAAAATTTTAACTTTTTGTGTGCCGCATCCACATTTTAGCAGAAAACTGAAAATCTTCATACAAATTTTGTTGTCCTATTTTTCAATCTTAGCTCTCTAGCTCACTGAAAACTCACGGACCGCCAATGCTGTGTGGATATTTTTTAAGGAAGGGAAGGCTAGCAAATTCTGGGAAGGAAACGGTATGAAGGCTGGGTAGGAATCTGGGGGTCAGTGAGTCCAGTAGTGACGGACGTATGAATCCATCCCTCCAACTTCGATGCAAGGCGATGGAGTGAGAGAGTCCGGTTGGATAGGTCAAATTACCTCCCTTAACCAGTCTCTCTCGATCAGGCCCGCCACGCAGCTGGTAGGTAGTTGCATCCGCCGCCAAAACCTGGACAAACCTTACCCCATGAACCCGGACACCCCTGCTAAGTCATCAAATGTAGCGAACCACTTAGGGTGACCAATGGCAGGGATATTGGTTATCCATTAAATGGTTCCCGGGGAGGCGGTACCCATATGGGTCCACAGAGCATCCCTAAAGATGACATAGGCCCTGGCCCTGATGGGAATTATTTTTTTCAGGGCCTCCTCTAATGTAAAAAAAAACATATTCATTATTTAAGATAATGAATATAATTAAGATACCAAAACATATTAATATTAATTAAATTATAATGAAAATCGTAAATGATGTAGCAGACGTGCATTTTAAAGACTTTTTTGAAATAGGATATGCAAGAGAAAAAGATTGATGGAAATAATTTGTTCATGGAATTTTCGGCAAATATTGACGTTTTCAAAAAGAAATAATAACATAAGTGACAAAGAAGTGTACTGATTAGTCAAAAGTATTTTTGATATTTTATTTCGTTCCTCTTTAAGTTTTTATTGATGTTTAAATCCACTTAAATTAGACGGGTTGCGCCCGCGATAATTTGATGTTGCACCCGCAATTGCTTCAAAAGCGTAATAATTCATTGTTTATTTTTTTTCCCAATATTTTTTAAAATTTTGTAGTTGATTAGTTTAACGCCTAACAAAATATAAAGGCATATCATAATAAATATTTCACAATTAACAGACTTTCGTGTTTTTGTCTTACGATCTGGAAAGGTATGTCCAAATTTGTTCCACCCGCGATAGCACTTTGAACCTCCCTCCTGACTATTTAAATACTTCAATAAAATTCTCATAAACGAATACAAAGTGAACATGTTAAAATGTAGCTCTTCCAAGAATAATTTAATTTAAAATGTTTTTTTTATCATTAGGAAGCTTTACATGCGTCTAAATGTTGCAACCGCGATTGTGGAATCGCCCCATTTCTGTCTTACAAATTGTATATATATTTTTTTTTAATGTGAATACCGCACAAGAGTCCCAACTGCTCCCGTCTGTGGACAGTGAGACCATGGCGATGGAGGTAAGATGGCTATTCGATCTGGTCACCAAAACACGGCAAAAGCTATTTCAAGCAATCTTTCAATCCTGAATGGTGGTGTATTTTCACTGGATTCAGAATTTTTCTATAATTGTACATACCTACTCGTACATTTCGATATCCATCGAAACAGAAAATTTGAGGGCTTATGGGAAACAAGGACCTTATAAGCAAACCCCTCATAGGCAAAGAAAGGGCCTATGATTTTTTTAAATTTTTTATTTTTATTTTTTTATTAATAATAAGGTTTACATGGTATTTACATGATAATTTTATATCTCAGGTTTTTTTACTACCCTTCCATTAAAAGCATTTGCTTGTGTATGGAAGGGGAGTGTACATAAATGCTATTAGTTATTAGTTATAAGTTAGTACTTAAATAATTCATTGTACATAAATATAGGTGAGCTGCAGTATTTATTTTGATAATGGTGTGTATTTAAAGAAAAGAGAGAATGTTATGGAAAACTAAGGATATTTGTAAGATTAAGTGACAGTAGTATTTTTCTTAAGAATATTTTTAAAATGTCTCTTGACAGAGAGCAGTATTCGGGTTTTATCATCAATGCTTCTGATTTCTTCTGGCAGACGATTGAAAAAAGTTCTTCCCTGGTAAGTGTAATGATGCTGTGCAAAAGACGTGTTTAGTTTTGGGCATAGAAAAACATGTTTAAGCCGAGTTCTGTTTTCATTTAAAAATGGATATTTATCCTTTCTTTTATAATTTGAATTAATGAATTTTTTATATATAAATCTTTAAATTGGGTACTTGAAATTCTTCAAATAGGCGTTCTGTTGGGTAGGATTTTTTAAATATAATTTTAATAATTGTTCTTTGTACAATTTTTATTGGAAGAAGGTTACATTTATACGCGGATCCCCAACTAATAATAGCGTATTGTTAAGTGGATTGACTAAGGTATAGTAGATTAAATATAGGTTTTTAATCGACAGAAAATTTCTAATTCTTAAAAATATATATAATTATTTTCTGATTTTTTTTACTACTCGACATATTTGTTCCTTCCATTTCAGATTTTTATCAATAATTACTCCGAGGTATTTAATTTTATTTGCTGTTTTTAATATTGTACAGTGTGATTTGCAATAATGTTGGCTATGAATTTTAGTGTTATCGTGTATGACAATTTTTGAGAGTGATATTTCATGGTGGAATTCCATTATAATATATTATAATAAAACGAATATAACCATGAATACGACCAGTCTGAAGATGGCTTTGACGAGCTGAAACCGGTTACGGTCCAATAAAATTAAGTGGAATAAAGTTTTATATTCGTTTTATTATAATATAGTGTATGAGAATGTTAAAATTTTTGGGAGCGTCGTTTGGATGGATTGCAAATGGAATTACAAATGTCTTTTCGCTGTTAAGTGATAGTAAATTAGTGTCGAAAAAATTCTTAAGCGTATTGATGTCTTCTGTGGCCTTTAATTCTACATTTTCCCAAGTCTTTTCACTTATTATTAATACTGTATCGTCGGCGTATGATGTAATTTGACCATGTAGATGTTGAAAAAAAATATCGTTTACATATATGGTAAATAAGATTGGTCCAAGCACCGTACCTTGGGGGATTCCAAAGCTTGAAATCTCTTGATCACTATCAACACGATTGATTTTTACCACTTGAGGGCGGTTTTTAAGTAGTTGGTGATCCATTTAATCGCGTTGCCTTTTATGCCAATATTATTTAACTTTTTTTAATAGCATCTTATGGGATATGCTATCGAATGCCTTTCTGAGGTCAATAAATATACCCGCACATTTTTTACCTTTATCTAATGATTTGTAAATGTATGAAGTTACGTTAGCAATGGCATCTTGTGTGCTGAGTGATTTAATAAAACCAAACTGGTTTTTGTGTAGTATTTTATTTCTATCTAGGAAATTTACCAATTGTTTTTTTACTATTTTTTCAAAGATCTTTTCTATGTTAGAAATTAGACAAATTGGGCGATAATTCGTTACTTGGTGTGGATCACCAGATTTGTAAATAGGTGAGATAATTGTGTTTTTGTAGTTCATTGGAAATATTCCTTTCGTTAAACTCAAGTTTATTAAATGAGTGATGGGTTTTATTTAGTAAGATTTCATAGATTTTAAAATGTGTGCCGTAATAGAATCAAAACCGGGAGACCGCCGATTTATTGTATGTGCCATAATATCACCTGTATATTAGCGCTGCCAGGCTTGGTGTTCTGATGGTTAAACTTGAGATTATTAAAAATTGTTTTGAGGCTGTCGCGTCCCTTCGTTGGGGAAGTTTTCTTAACACTGCTACCTAATCAAGCCACGGGCCCTAATTGTCATTAAAAATAATTTGATGTCATTATTGCCTGTCCGCTGACCTCACTTTCTAACAAAATTATTTATAATGGGCGCTTCTCAAAAATTCCGGAAAATTGTAGCGTGCTTTAAATAATTTTCCCATCACCATTTTATTAATTAGTAATTTAGCACTCTTGTATCAAGAAATAAATATTTTTAAATACTTACAAAATGGCCGGGGTAGAATGTTGTTGCTCGGGTTCCTGTTAATTGGCAATTTATTCCAAATTATTGAACTTTGTCCAGAAATTCACAGTAGTTAAAAAATAATCACATCACAAACAATTCATTTGAAACATAACACCGAGTCAGGTCCCACTAAATAATTAGTTGTCAATTATTATTACGGAACGAAAGTTATTTCTCCTAATTGTCTTTACTTGGAAAAGCTTTAAATCTAACTAAAAATTGTCTAATTATTTAAATTCTGCTACTAAAGTTTTCTAGTGTTCTTTATTTACTACAAATTGAAAACTTTTAATTGACTTAACTTCTACTCCAACAAACAAACACTTTGATAAGGTATCACTAAGCAATTTAAAATTTTCAACATTTTAACTTATTAGAAAGTTGGAGCTTTTTATTTAGCAACACCATTGCAGAGTTCCGATTAATTTTAAATTAGTTTATTTTTTGTAAACACTCCTTTATTTATTTAACCGGTCACTTGATGTGGCTAAATTAGTTGAATGTAAATGAAGCACGAACTTGTTGCGCGTGGAGACAACGCGCTGCGTGATCGGGAGCTTTAAGCACACTGGCTAGCGGCGACTGGTTACACATCACAGATGCGGCTGTCGGGCACGAGCTTTGTCGAAGTTTTCCGGAATTTCCCGAGATTTTTCGGCTACGACTTATTGATGTGTGATGAGACGCTAGAAGTAATAATTGTTACTTTCATAGGCCTCCTGTGCTGGTTTAATACACACTTTCTACATTAAAATTTAATTTATTTATATGATGGCAGTTGCTCAGGTCAGGTACAAATTTAAACTGATAAAAATTAAAAAATATATTACTTATTAATCTGTTTTAGCATTTAAAAATATTGGAATATTTGTACGAATAATTAGGAATATTTTCCAGAATTGAAACTGGTATTTTTTAATTGCTTATTTTGTAATTAATATAAAATACGAAACGAAAAGAAAACCAAACAAACGACGCTCGCAGATTGTTTGTGGAAGGGGTCCGGAACGAAGGTATTCTGTGGCGCAACTCCAAACAATACGCGTTTAATTAACTTTATACCTTTTTTACATTTTACCAAATAATGTCCACTGTTACAATGAATGTCATTCGATTACATCGCTTACATATTATAATACGGCTTTTAAATTTAACTTTATGGGTATGTGCTTTGTGGAAGTGTAATTTTTCTTTAATCTTATGTGGCAAAAAATTGTATTACATCATATATCCGACAGTCCGTATAGAACAATGGTGGATCATGCACACAATACGCGTTTCATACAAAATAAAGGAATGAAAGTATCTGTGTTTCAAAACAAAAATGGTCAAAGAACCCTTAAATATATAAAACCTTTAATATTTAACAAATTGCCATACGAATTTAAAGAAAATTGCTCTATAACGAAATTCTCACCGGCTATTATAGGGAGTACCCAACCTAATGTATTAATATTATATTTTGCTCTCTCTCACCATGTACTATAATTACTAACGTATGCCTGTTATTATGTTGCTAATGTATTATATACTCAACTGTCTAATGATATTTAAAAAACACATATTTTCTTAATCCACTATTTTTCACCATAAAATACTGTCTCTGTATTTTTATCAACAACGCATATCACAATGTTTGTTTATAGTTAATATGTTGTTATATGTGTATGTTGTTGCCACGCTAGGCTTGTTGAAAAAGTATCAATATATCGATATTTAGTATCAATATATCGAAAATTGTATCAAAAACGATATTTTTTTTAAATTTATGTATTTAAAGTCACTAGAATCCAAAACCGTATAGGAACGAACGGAAAAAGTAACTGTTTTGAGTCATGACATCTGGCGGTTGAAATTTTAACAATTAATAGCTTACTAATCTATTGTCTTTGCATTAGTATTTGTGATCACTAATACTATCTCATGTGTGTAGGTACATACACAGAAATGTATGCTATTTTTCGCCATTTTTTTCTAAGCCACTCCTATGTGTTGGTTCCCAATTGTCTACGATTATTGACTATATCTTATTCCAAACACGAAGTCCTTCTTGACAGATTAATATGCCAATAGAATGTTACTGAGACGCATACAAACTTTGCATGTGTCTCAGTTTACTTATAAGTTAGAGGACAGCTTTTTAGTTTTTGATATTTTTGTAATTATTACCTAATAAAAATGAATACTGATAAAAATAACTTCATTTTTATTGAAATTTTTGTACATTAAAAAAGGACATTGTGTGTAAAAATTACTATTGATAATATTGAGTTGAATACACTATTATTTTAAAAACGCAAAATCTCTTGAAAATTTGACCGATATATCGATATTTTTTCCTCGATATATCGACGTCGATATTGATATTTTAATAAATATCGATACATCGATTTATCGATATTTTTTTCACTTTCGACATCCCTTTGCCACGCTGATGCATTTAGGAATGGTTCATGTATTATTTTAACTAATCTGCGGAACTAATCTCCTGCTGACAAGCTACTTGCAGTAGCTTAGCGGGTATAAATTCCCATTGTATGTAACTTTTATACAATAATAAAAAATAAAAATGTATACAACACCAGATTTTATGAACATACCTTATTGTTGGATAAAATTATTTGTTGTTTTTATGATACATAAGTTTACACACCCCGGGTGCTTCGTGGTGGGTATATGCGTACAATATAATCATTTGTGAATGTGGTGAGCTTTTACAGTAAATATCGATCATGGACATTTGAAACGCTGTAAAGAACAAAACACCAAAAGTGAATTGAACATGTATTTTATCTCGTTTTTTTTTATCTTTCTGCGTCGTTGAAAAAATTCCTACGACGATAAGTGTATACTTTACGACATGCGTTTTAATAGGATTTTTTTTTTAGAAATTAAAAATAAATAAAAATTTTTTACAAATTTATATAAATGTAAAGTATTGTAAAATATCTATTGTATATAACAATACAGCGCTATTCTATGTCATTACTTTATTTATCAAGAATAAACATTAATAATTTTTTTTTAAATGTACCCAGCTTATTTTCATTTTTAATGTTGTTTGGGATGCAATTATATAATCTGCCCCCTTCGTAACCAATGGATTGTTTACCATAGTTAGTGTGGATGGTGTTTAAATGTATGTTATCGTGTTTGTGTACTTTTCTTTTTTTAACTTGTTTAACAAAATTGTACAACAAATAATTATTACTTTCGTGACAGTTCCCCCCCCCCCTCCCACCCCTCCCCAATGTTCATAAATGTGCGGCCCGCGGTGATACCTCACATTGTCCCATTTGGCCCTTGACCGGAAAAGTGTGACGACCTCTTTCCTAGAGTAACCTCGGATATGGTGAAATTATATTTTCATTTAAAATAAACAAAAGGCGAGCTAAGGGGTTCTCTCCAATAACTTAAAATCGCAAAACTCTCGGTTGAATAAAATTGAACGCATTCATAACATAATATTGGCTTATTATTAACGCAACTTCCTACATAAACATGTTTCACTACGAAGCTGGAAAACTTCCTTTTAAAAGTTGATTGCTTTTTCCAACCCTACTTTCTTACGATCTACTTCAAAACGAGTTTACTACGCGAATGCAATATCAACTTTTCCGAAAGTGTATAATATCGGGGTCGTTTATGTCGAGTTGTTCCGGTCAAGGCTGCGTCAGCCCCTCTCCCGTTCCCCGCACCACTTCTGCGGATCGCCGTCACCCTTCATCCTATTGGCATAACACCGTAATTCCAGGTTGTAATATGAATAACCCCCATTTCTTAAGGTTTTCCGCATAAGGAGGTCGTTATACTGTTCTCAATAAATCGCCGGCGGCCGCGGCGGGGAAATGCTGACTCGAGCGAGACAACAGACTATCTGCAGCACGCGGCTACTGTGTACCTGCTGGGCGAGTAACTACTAGGGTTTGCAATCCTGCAATCCCGCGGGATTTCTGGATTATAATGTGCGAGATTCGCGGGATTGAAAAATAAAAGCTTATTTCTCGACAAAAACAAGCGGTTTTTGTATGCACATGAGAATGTCAGAATGCCCAGAAATCAATAATATCCTTCAACATATGGATTTTCATCAATGTCTTTTTTGTATTTTTTTATTACCTATTACTAGTATGAAAAATTATCTCAAATGACCATAAAGAATCCTCTTAGTAAATACTGTGTTGGTACATTTCTTCAACATTCTTTTTTTTATGAAAGTCTTCCTTAAATACTTGACGTTTTTTGTTATGTTAATAATATGACTAGTATCGTAGATGATTGATACTAAAATTCCTCTTAAATATCTTACCATGTTACCTTTTCTAGGTCTCTTCTTATAATATCTATCATATAAAAATGCATCGTTGAATGTGTTGCTAAGCGCATAACTTTCGAACTACTGCACCAAATTGGATAATTCTTTTTTTGTGTGTTCGTTATTGTCAGGACAAGGTTTTTATAAAACTACCGATGAGCTCTGGCATTATGAAATTTGTATAAAAAAATTGTTATTGGTAGCACGCGAGGAAGCGGCTATTGCTATGGAAAGCGGGAGGGAGGGAGAGATGGAGGAGGGGAACCAGGGAGGGAGAGATGGAGGAGGGGAACCAGGGAGGGGGAGGGAACCTGGGAGGGGGGAGTGGGACCTGGGAGGGGGGAGGGGAACTCGGGAGGGGGGTTCGCAGGACGGGGGAAGGGGGGAGTGGAGTGGGGAGAGGGAAGGTGGAGGTGACGGAGTGGGAAAGGAGGCGCAGGGAGAAACAATTTCTTTATTAAGTCCCATAGCAACGCATGCCGGGACCAGCTAGTATTATAATAAAACAAATATAAAACATTTTTTCAACTTAATTTTTTATTGACCGCAACCGGTTTCAGCTCGTTAAAGCGATCTTCAGATTGGTACAAATTATTCTTAGTCTACGGTTTTTATACATAACGTATGGGGGAGGGGAAGAGGGGTGGTCCATAAGGGTTTTAATCAATTATATTAATTACATTTATTACCAAGTCGTCAAAAGTCGTTTGAGACTATCAAATTACTAGTTATTTTGGTAATTCCAGTAGGCTAAATAATACGGCTTCGTAGCTCACTTCAATATTATTCGGGGAAAAAACTTACAAGCAATATGCATTATTAGTGACCTAATTTTATTGTCAAATCGTTATTATATTCATGATGTATGGGATTTTTTTATATTTTTATAGCTTTTTGTAGGGATACATGTTTACATTGGAGTAAGAAAGGTCATTGTGTAAACCATAGGTTCTCAACGTTGGCGATAACGCCCCCCTGGGGGCGTTTCAGGCCTTGAGGGGTCGGTATAAGACCAAGTGAAAATTGGTGGGCGTTTCAGACTTTCAGGGGGGCGGTAGGAAACCCAGAGAAAATTAGGGGGCGTTTAGGAAAACTAAGGGGCGTTGCGATAGCATAGTGAGGGTGTGGGCAGGTAAAAAAATATGGTATAAAAACACGCTTATCACGTAGTGATAATCTTACGTGTGTATTATTATTATTAATAATTGACACTAAACAATTTGGGAGGCGGGAATGGGTACCGCCGTCTCGGGAACCTTTATTAGATAACCAACACCTCTGCCATAGATCACCCCAAGTGGTTCGCTACATGTGGTAATTTAGCAGGGGTGCCCGAGTTATCTTTTTCTTTTATAATTTGAATTAATGATTTTTTAATATATAAATCTTTAAATGTAGGTACTTGAAATTCTTCAAACAGACGTTCAGTTGGGTAGTCCAAGGATTTTTTTAATATAATTTTAATAATTGTTCTTTGTACAATTTCTATTGGAAGAAGGTTACATTTGTACGCGGATCCCCAACTAATAATAGCGTATTGTAAAGTGGATTCAACTAAGGCATAGTAGATTAAATAGAGATTTCTTGTCGATATTTTTTAATAATAAATATAAAAATATATATATATTAATTTTCTGATTGTGTTTACTACTTGACATATTTGTTCCATTTTTATTCTCTTTTTCATTTTTATTTTCAAGGCCTTGTGAAATGATTGTTAATGAAAGTTTTTTATCCTTGTTCTTTAATAAACTGTCAATAGTTTAGCTCTTGTTCCATTGTTCTTTGCTATGATTGTTATAATACTTAATTCTTTAGTATAATTTATGTAATTCAAAGGCACATGTCTTGGTTTTAACGAGCTGAAACCGTAACGGTCATTAAAATTAAGTGGAAAAAAGTTTTATATTTGTTTTATTATAATGTATTATAATGGAATTCCACCATGAATTGTCAGTTTCAAAAATAGAAATACTCTTCTTATATTGTACCAGTATCAAAGATATTTGATACCAAATAATAAAAAATATTCACGAGGTGTTGGAATTACTTCAATTTAATACCCCTTAACAAATCTGCGGGATTAACCAATCCAGCGGGCGGAGTTTAATTTCTAAACTCCATCCCGTAATCCCGCAGAATTCGAAAAAGGTGCGCGATTTGCAAACCCTAGTAACTTATCCGGTAATACTACAACTAAAATACAGACCCGCTCAGCACTTTTTAAGCAAATACTATTAACTTGCCGTACATAAGTTCCACTTCAATGAAGCTGTTTGATTTACAATTCCCTGTAAACATCTTACAGCAAATGTGTTGAACTGTTTGTCTACTTTAATTAGCAGCGTGTAATGTTTGTACGCAGAAATTTCAATCTGGGAGGCGATAACCAACACCTCTGCCGTAGGTCACCCCAAGTGGTTCATGGGGTGAGGTTTATCTAGGTATGACGGCGGATGCGTCTACGTACCTGCTACGTGGCGGGTGATCTTGGAGTTGTGTTTGACACGCAATTAAATTTTATAAATCACATACCACAAATAACTAACAAAGGCATGAAAACACTAGGACTTATAATCAGAACAATCAAAGACTTCAATTCGTTGGAAGTAATAAAAATCGTATATTTGTTACTCGTACACAGCATGCTGGAATACAATTCCACAGTTTGGTCAAATTTATATTAAAAACATATCGAAAGAGTGCAGCACAAATTTTTAAGATTTATTAACTTCAAGTTACACATACGTATTCAACACTTTAACTACACATACTTACTAAATACACTTAAATTGCATTACCTAGAAAACAGAAGAAAAAATGACCTAACTTTTTTGTTTAAAATTAATCATTCTGAATTGGATTATTGCGAACTCCTGCATCTCATCGATTTCAAGATACCTAATCGAAAAACAAGGCAAAACATATTTTTCTGCAACAATAATTCTGGAACCAACTACCATATGCATGCACCTATTTCTCGACTTCACACAAAAACAAACAAATTCACCTCAAATATCGATGTATTTTATACAAGTTTACTATTATTTAAGAAATACCTGAACGATATTTTTATGTAGAATATTTTTATATTTAAGGAACATCACATATTGCGTATATTTGTGTATTTCTGTGTATTACATTGTAAAAACTTGTTACCGTATTCTTTTGATGTAGCTTGCATTTTGTCATGTATTTATTCAACACAATTAATCTGTCACCTGTAAATTTTGTAACCACTAATATGCCGACTAGTTTATTTCTATGCCATTTACAACTTAGAAACTTTCTCTTTTACTCTAATTCATTATCTTTCCTTAAATTTATCTCTACACCTACTTTTCATATGACGTTTACTAGTTATCTTTTTAAAGTTTTTCTTTTGTTTTTAAAAACTGTCTCTGTATTATAAACTTTTCACGTAAAAGCCCATCAGGGCGTTGGAAATCAATAAATAAAATAAAATAAATATATAAATATTCCCAAAGAGTAATCTCCTTCCAAGACGAGTTGGAGAACCTGATTTTGTGAACAGAACACTAATTAACTCTCGTCTAGTCTCATAAAGTACATGCGAAGCGCTGATGTTATTATTAATTATATTAAAGTTAGTATTTAAATTCGAATTGTCAATTTTACGTAATTTTATTAATGACAATTTTGACATTCACCAAGGTAAATCCATGTACACATCCTCGAGTGTTGCCATCGCGTATCGATTTCTTATTTACTACCTGTAAATATCGGTCTGGCTATCAACAGCGCACCCGTGCTCGGGAAAACGATATAAAATTATTGCTAGTTATGCCTAGGCTATATTGTAAAGTTATTGATTTCACTGTGCTAGTAGACCCCCTACAATACTCTACATACATCCAGCGCATAAATTAAATGTCTACAACATTATAATATTTTTGAGTACATTAGGATGCAATTCTTATTGCAGCTTTTTAGCGCAGCTGACGATCTTAATAATTTATTTCTAACTACTCCAAAACGCAGTCGAATCATCAACAAAGCAGAAAAATTCTAAAACTTCTTTAGCACCATTGTGATTTGAAACTCGATGAAACTAAAAATAGCGACAGCAAAAAGAGACAAACACATACATCTATAGGATTTAGCCTACGAGAGAATGAGATAGAATAATCGGTCTCCTCTTTGTGCGGTGCTTCAAGCCTCTCCACTTATCTACTTTAGTATTCTGAAGGTTTCCCTTCTATTGAATTGCACACTCTGATATTTTTTTATTTGTTTCTCCCAAAATCACCCCATTTGCCTATGTTCTAGCAGCGGTACAGAACCACAAAGTACCATTTAATGGAATTAAAGTGTTATCTAAAAAGTTCTACGAAACTTCCGAGGTCTCTGACCTAACGATATTAAAACATTTTTAATTATTAGGAATAAGTTTTAAGGTTTCCAAGAATATAAAAATTTTGAGGGGTGATTTGAAATTTAGGTTACCATTTGACTATACAGTGCTGTCACTGTTACTTTAAATTAATAATTAAGAAGCTCTTCTTGCTTTTACTTTACAATTTTTTTTTCAAAACAATGTGTCTAGCTATTAAATAATATTAGGTTAATTAATTATACTCGTCTCGGAACATACATCGTCGAATGAGTCGAGTAGAGCAAATTTACAAGTAATGCTTTACAAACAAACTATTTATTTTTATTTTTCACAATTGATAAACTACCGTTTGCCTTACATAAATAGACGCTGGCAGTATTCTTACTTTTACGGGATGTCAACAGTACAAAAAGGCAATGAACATACGTTCCTTATCACAATAATTCTGCAGCTCTTTCTTACACGTTAAATAACGGTGAAACAAAAGATAAAACACACAATGCAAGCATGTATGTTTCCTCTAAAGGAAAAAAGTAGTACTTTGGAGGAAACAGACATACTCGTACGTACATTGTGTGTCTCATATTTTTCAATGTGTAAGAAAGTATGTGTATGTAATTTTGTCTCACCATTATTCAATATGTAAGAAAGAGCAGCAGCATTATAAACCCTCGACCCGTCGCGTGGGGTCTTTAAAAGCCCAGGCTTTACAGGAATGCTAATTATGTACATTTTTAATATTCCCACTGATTCCTTACTTTAGGTAGCTTCTTAAAAGGGACTATTCTTGTCGCTAGTCATTATCAGTCTAGTCAGTATCTATTCAGTCTGCGCATATGCGATGTGAGATACAGACTTGTGTTTCGGCGTGAGGCTCAAAAAAATCAACAAAATAAAATGAAAAACAAAGTAAATATGTTTTTTTAATGTATTTTGTTGATTTTATTTTGTAATAATAATAATTCTATATCAATCTTAAATAGTTATAAGTTTGATAGAAATTGGTTAAATTTTTTTTAAAGTTTTCTATTAAATAAGTATGATTCAAAATCACAAAAAAATGTTACTTGTTGATTTTAAAGCTTTTAAGAGTACATTGAAAATAAACATCTAAATTTTAATATTAATTATTATTTCAATGGAGTCATTATTAAGCTATAACAACAGGTAAGATAAGATAAAATAACAGATAAAATGTAAGCTATAATAACAATTTAATCATATTAATTTTTGGGGTCCACAGCGACCCCGCCCGACATCTCGCGTTAATGGTAAGAAAAGTATGTTAATTGCCTTTTTGTACCGTCACCGTTCCGTAAACGCACGAGTACTAAAAGCACTTATTGGTTGATTATCAAATGTGTAAAATTTAAAACGCGTTTATTAGTGAAGCCCTTAACATTCAACAAATGCCCGGATTGCTGGCAATGAAATGAAGGGAACCTTTTATGTTATTTTGCACTAATTTATTGAAAATAACAATCTGTATTAAACATTGTATAATATCCATAATAATAATGAAATTCGACATTCACAATTTAAGGGTTATAAAAAACCTTTTCACACCATTATTGAAAGGTTTATATTTCAAGGGATGTACTGATTTTTATAACACTGCATGATTATTAAAGGCAGCATTTTTCATTAAACAAATCAGTTTTTTTTTTTTCATTAACTGCACACTATATCATCTGAGATGCTGTGTGGAGGGTCTTTTTGAGGAGAGGAAGGAAAGAACATCGGCCTTCAAGAGACCCATGTTGTAGGAAGGAGGAAACACAGAACCCGGCAGATCGCTCCACAGCCGAGGTATTGAACACAAGAACGAGTCGAAGAAGCGACCCATTCACATGTGATAAATGTCAACCGTGAACATATTATGTTGGGCACGCGTTTAGCGTGTTTTCCGACTATGCACCGGTGCCGAACGGATCAATGACGCTAATTCCTCGGAGCATCCTTCCATTGAAATACCGTAGAACAAGGATAGCATTCCCTCCCAACGCCTATACTCTAAAGATTGCAATCCGTATCTATAAAACGAACCACCCATTTCTGCACAGAGTCAAGGGTATTTTTCAGGTATTTTGGAGCTCCAGACCAGGTATGGCTGCCAAATTCAACCGTGGGGCGCACTTGTGATTTGTACAGGGTTAGCAGTGATATCCTCGAAGAACAAAGTAGTACTTTTAAATCATGAAACAGAACAAGACACAAAAAATAAAAAGTTAACGGTCGCAGAAAGATGGTCGTGGTGGTCTGCTAAGATGGAAATCCTAATTTCGATTCCCGGTTACGACCATTACATTAAGTCTTTTAACTTTAGACTTATTAGTATTGTCTTATTCTTCAATCATATATTACATTGATCGATATAACCTTTAAAAGATATTAAAAAAAAATATTCAAATAAAATTGTAAATTTTGTATATATATATATATGTATATTTCCCTGTATTTGTCAGTATTTTATATTCAGTCCTGATGATGGTACGGAGGTACCGAAACCGGTAGACGGAAGAAATAATAAAGTGACGTAAACAAAGTGTTTTCTTTTTATTTATTTAAAATGTCAAGTCACAATGTGTTTGCTTCTTTTGAAAAAAAAAAAAAAAAAAATTGTAAATCAGTGTTAATTTACATTTTTTCCAAAAATTTTTTTTATTTAAAAAAAATGTTATATTGATAATAGGTAATTGAGAAGTAAGTTTCACGTTCTACGAATGAACTTTTATTTCTACGTGAAAATTAAAGTTTCCTAGTACAAATTGTAATAAATCTTACTAAGAATTTTTTTTGAAACGTTATACTTTTTTTTGATTTCTGGAATTATTTCAACTATTTACGTTACTAGAAAATTAATTACTTTAGTAAAAAAATGATTCTTTAATTATTATTTCTCGGAATAAAAAGATGGTTGTACATTTCTTCGAAGCAAGGGACGCTTGCGAATAATAAAACGATGAAAAAATATTATATTATTTAGGAAATAAGATTTGTTTAATATTTTTGTAATTTAAAAATCAATTACAAGAATATCCTTTTCTTTTTTTACACAGGAGATCCTGAGAGAAATAATTTCTTTTAGGGCGTATGTCATCTTTGGGAATGCTGTGTGGAGGGTCTATTTAGCAAAGGAATGAGAGGAAGTTTTGAAAAGGATAGGGTGTTAAGGGTGTCTAGGTATCTGGAGGTCAGTGCGTCCAGGAGTGACGAACGTATGAATCCATCCCTCCCACTGCAGTGCAAGGTGATGTCCCGAGAGAGTACGGCTGGAGAAGTCAAAGGGACTCCCTCAACCATTCTCTTCCGATTCGGCCTTCCACGCAGCTGGTGGGCAAACGCATCCACCGCCAAGACCTGGAAAATACGTCACCCCATGAACCCGGGCACCCCTGCTAAGTCATCAAACGTAGTGGACCACTCGGGGTGATCTACGGCAGAGGTGTCGGTTATTCAATAAATGGTTCCCGGGGCGGCGGTACCCATACCCGCCTCCCAAATTGAATCTTTCTTGTAAAGTTGTTTGCAGATGGGTGTTTATTTAGTTTAGAGCATGCGTGAAAATTTTTTTGTTGCCCAAAATGAAGTTTTCAGCTTTCTATGTTTTGGATATTGGTATTCATACAAAAAATGAAAAAATCGTTTTCAAAATTTTTTAAAATATATTTTATATTTTGTGAAATTTGAATTTTCTTGTTATTAGACCTCGGACTCTCGATGAAGGTTTTGATTTATTGCTTGAAAAGTGGCCGCAATAAGAATTTATTTTCTCAGCCAATTCCAACAAGTAGATTTTTTTTTTCCATATTTCTCGGAAGTTAATATTTTTAATTAGCGTACGCTCCGATTGATTGATGAAGAAGGTCTTTAGTGCAATTCTCTGTTGTTTCACTCATCTTGCACTTCTTAGCTCTATTGATATGAAAATAACTTGTAGTTTATAATGTAAATTTTAGTAAATCATAATAGCATTTTTCGACACCGAATCACCGGTAAAAATTAACAGTAATATCCGCCATCCACATTTTTTGGCCCACCAAACGATTTGGGTTAGGTTTAGAAAATCGCGTGAAATCACGTCCTCGGCGAACTCCACTGAACGACGTGTAAACAAACCGCCTATAGTTCAAAAGGTTAAAAGAATATTTGTCGAGTCAATGAAAATAAGGAACTCCAGTGAAAAATATTATGGCTTTAAAAAAAAATATATATATATATATATATATATATATTATATAATATATATTCATAATTTTAAACGTAGAGTTCTTAAAAAATTATTAAAAAGTGCATTTTTTAACGTCTCGTTAAAATACACTGTTAAGTTGGTACGATTGAATGGTTAGTGCTGACGTCACGCCTCACCAGTCATTGTATCACATTGTATTGAAATCAATTGAAATGTAGGTATGGCACCAGCCATCAGTATTAACAACATTTCATGTTATTCTTTATTTCATACTGTTTATAGAGATTTAGTTATTGTGTTTATTGAAACAATATTTAAGCCTAAATAATTCAATATCAAAAATAGAGGTATCTCTATTAGTTTATCTCTATTATTTAAAATATTGAAAAACTGTTGCTCAAAAAAAATAGTAATGCTTCTTCTAAGGGAGAATACTTCGAACAACGGTATTCAAAATGGCGGTAGTTGATCAGCTGATTGCCCGGTCCTATACAATTTTTTCAGGAGTGATGACGTCACACGATTTACCATATTTCCGGTGGTTTTCGGGGATCTTGAAAAATTAAAACTTTGACAATTATTTTAACTATTAAAACTAACTCTAAAAATAAAAATAAAAATGCAGTTATTTAAGTTAGAAGGTCATTATTCATAAAAAAAATTAAAAAATTGGACTGGAGTTCTCTATTGCGTCTCTCTCCGCAAATAATTAGTCAGGAAGGTGTTATAGTGCTTACAAACTACCGTTTCATTCTAACTGAAGCCACTGCGTCGAAAGGCTCGGTCTTTCAACGATTCTTTCTTTAAGAGGAACAGCCCTTTTCGTACAAAACTTAAATTTGGAGTTCGGGCCAACGCCAAGCTGAAAATTCTTTTTTTTAATCAAATGGTAGAACTAAAACCTAGGACGGAAATGTACTGCTTTATTAATTTTTGTTTTACAATTTAAAATATTGGTTAGGTTAGGTTTTAAGGAATCAACTTTTCGTGATTTTAGACAATTTTATTATAGTGGTAGGTAAGGCAAAATATTTTTTTTAACTAACTAGCTTTAACAGATTTTTTTTGAATTATAGCCATTAATTGCCAAATTTGCCTCTAAATTCCTGAAAAATAGAATCCTTGAATGGCCTATATACTCTGGAGTTCCACAGGGGTCAAACTTGGACCCTTACTTTTCTCGCTATTCTACAACGACATTTACCATTGCATAAAATTTTCTGAGTTTCTCTTATTCGCGAATGATATTAAACTAGGTATTTCTTTTAATGAAATATTTGGAAAATTGCTTGCAGCAATAAAGCTATATAAATTCTATTTTCGAATAAAGTCAACCAATAAAATAGGATATAATTTTAAGAAACACTCCATTTTGTGCTACACCAAGGCAAAAAATAACGAATTTAACTACAAAATGTCTTATTCATCATTCATTCATCTCTATTGCAATTTCGAGAGATTTGGGAATACAGTTTTATACGCACCTAACATTTCAAGTCTACATAGAAACGACATGCACAAAGCTTTAAGATTGCTAGGATGTGTGCTAAGCAACTACAGACATTTTTGCAGTTCGGGCGCGATTCGTATGCTGTTCTCTAGTTTAGTACGTAGCATTTTGGAATGCGGCTCAATAATATGGGGACCAGTGGATTTAACTTACTCTCAAATGTTAAAGAAAATACAAACGAAGTTTCTGTAATATTTACGAGTATATCTTAGATACTTTGGATATTATCCCTGCTTATATTCATCAGCCTTTTTATCCGGCATGCTGGGTATTAACAGCCTTGCCGATAGAAGGAAAACTGCTATGCTGACAACAGCATGTAATCTTAATATACGTAACAGCATTTGAGGTTTATATTCCCGACAACTTCACAAGAGAGCGCAGACACAGAACTTATGTTGTTTCTAGATGCAGAACTAACTTACCATTAGTAATTTTTCATATTTTATAATAATTCACATATATATATTTTTATAAATATCACATATTCACAATTACATAAGATTCTGTTACTAAATTACCTGCCCCTTGACATAGATATTTTTCAACTAAAAATTTAACATCTTAAACACGTTATTATTACTCAATAAAATATAATATTTGTTTATTATTGGTTATTTATTATGAAGTGAAAACGGTCAAAATTAGTCGTGAATAGGTTCACAAGTGACAAGAAGAGAAAACGAGGTGGACCATTTAGACGGTGGGTTGACGACATCAAAGCCATAGCAGGTGGTACATGGACAAGACTAGCAAATGATAAAGAGAAATGGCGACAGTTGTTGGGGGAGGCCTTTGTCAATTAGTGATATACAGACAGGGAGTCGATGCATGATAAGTGTTATAAATGTGAAAAGTTTATTATAAATAATGTAATGTAATTTACTGTCTAAATAAAGGCTATTATTTTTTTTATTATTATTGGTGTAACGGTAAATGTGCATTTAAAATCAAATATAAATAAATAATAATAATTTAAACCATATATAAATAAAGAAGCACATATCCGGACTAGATAAATTGGTTATGGGTACATTTCGATTAAAAACAAATAATAAGTTTGGACAATTATTTTGGTCTCAAATCCAAATATAAGTTTAGAATGAAGAAGGCCGCGCAGCCGATGGTCTTAAGTCGATCTCTTTATCCCTTCCAAAATGTTTTCTTAAAAACTGTGGGCAAATCGGATGTATGCGGAGGCGGCTTAGTTTAGAGCTTTCTGATTTATCGGAAAACATGTTATTTACAAAACGAAATCAGAATATCCCCTTGAAACTTTCTACTCGGACAAAGAATCACGTTTCTTGCCCATTGGCAGATTAATGGCCCGCAAAGCGTAGATACTGTCACTATCCGCAGTCAATACACATTGTGAATTGGTTCTACCTGTACCTGTTTTCTACCCCGTGACGTAACACCTGTTTAAACAAGTAACACGGGTTTTGGGGTGAATGTATGTAATCTTTCTCAACTTTATAACAGGTATTACATAACCGGTGGGACTTGAAAACTCGTGCACCAAATTATGAATTCAATTTATAATTAGAAGAGCTGCGTTGAGGGGTAATGCGCCTTTTCATACCGCAACAAAACTTTCTTCAACAAACTATCTACTAAAACCTAACCTAACCTAACTTTACAGAATGTCTGTGTTATTTTCGTTCCATTTTATTATTTTTTTAACAAAAATTTATTGTTTTCATTTTTATTTTTTACTTCATGAGTAAAACCTCAAATTAGAATATTTAATTCTGAATTTTCTGTCTCCAGATTGTCGATCGAGTTTCGCTAATATACATTTAATTAAATATTATAATTTGAGGATTTACTCATAAAGTTAAAAATAAATAATATTCATCCTTGACTTGCAAAAAAGCCAATAGATGTTGCATATTAAAAATAAAATGGATATAAATTTGTTCAGACACTATCTAGATAGCATTTAGTTCGGGTTTGAATCTTGCAATCATATAAAGATAGCGGCCAATAATATGTGCGTTTAGAAAATGAAGATAATGTTGGTAGTTGTTAGTCGAAGATTATGATTCAGTTAAAAGTGACAAAATTGGATATCTACACCTTAACTCAGTTATATTGTCTTCATTTAATTAAATAAATTGTCGTCTTTACAGAATGTCTGTAGTATTTTTGTCCCATTTGTTAGGTTAGGTTAGGTTAGGTTTTTAGGTTGGGGAATGTTTTGTCCGTAGAATATTTTGTCGGAGATATTTTGTCGGAGATATTTTGTTGGGGACGTTTTGTCGAAGATATTTTGTCGCAGGATGAAAACGCGCGTAGTTGAGTTTCTTTCATATTCCTGCCACAGGTTGGCTGAGGTGGTTTGTTGCATTTGATAATTTATCATGTGTGCTGGATTTGTGAAGAGGACTGTATCAGTTTCAAACTGATGAAGGACCAGTACAGGATATAACAATCTGGGGACATATTGTCTTGACTACAGACAAAAGTTACCACCATTTCTCTAGTTAACTTTTTGACAGGCACCATTCCAGTTTAAACATCCAAACTATTTCTCTCAAGAGCGTCAGCATTTCTTTCGCAGAACTTCCCCTCGTTTCTTTCCTTGAAAAATCGCCACACAGCATCCCCTTAGATGTCATAGGTATTGGAGAAAATTATATTCCTCAGGGCCACCTATGTGGAGCTAATGCAAAAAAAAAATGCCTGCCATATTCCATAGTTAGGAAACATTACTGGAAAACGTTATAACTAACTAACAAACTAACTAACTAACCATCACACCGTTTCCCCGCAGGGGTAGGCAGAGAGGACGGACCGCCAAACATCCCGGTCTTGGCATATTCCTTACCTCGTTTACATTCATACAACGTCTCATACATGCTCTTCTATTATTCTGACTTTTGACATGGCCCGACTCTATTATCTGATTCACTTGTTCGTGCCATGTCTTTCTTGGGCGTCCTCGACTTCTTCTACCATTCACATTTGCGTCATATATTCTCCTTACACTCCTTTTCTCGTTCATTTGTTCTACATGCCCAAACCATCCCTGCGTACCTTTCTTAATCTTACACATCACGGTTACATCAGCCTTGCATTCTTTGCGGATCTCCACGTTTTTCACACGATCGTACATGGTTTTAACACACATTCGTCTCAGGGATCTCATCTCTACATCATTCAGTCTACTTTAATCCTTCCTCTGCCAGTTCTATGCCTCACTGCCATACATCAGGGTAGTTACCAGCACTCCATTATGGACGGCTAGCTTCGCTTCTTTAGACAGTTTGTCCTCCATTAATAGAGTTACCTGCATTTTCACCATTTTTTCAATATCTCTATCAGCCTCCCCAACTCTCGTAAATATACTTCCCAAATAACAAACTCATCCACCTTCTCCAAGTATTCATCATTAACAACTATGTTGCACATTGTTTTCGTACTCTCTCTTTCAAATACCATGACTTTAGACTTACTTACATTCATCATTAACTCATTCTTCATACATACTTCGTTTATCCTAGACGGGAGGGACTGTAGATCTTCCATTCTGTTAGATATCAGCACCGCATCATCAGCATACAATAGGTAACATACTTTCAGATTACTCAATTTATCCCAATAATTTATCCGTCATAATATGGATAACGGACACCAAGTAGATGTTATCTACACAGATTACTCGAAAGCTTTCGATAAAGTTAAACACTCTATCCTCATTAAAAAATTACACCAATTAGGAATCCATGGCGGCTTACTTAGGTGGCTAACTTCATATCTGCATAGAAGACAACAGTGCGTATCAGTTGAGGGAACTAAGTCTAGCTTTTTTACTGTGCCTTCTGGCGTACCGCAAGGTTCTCACTTGGGAGCATTATCGTTTAATGTGTATATATTTGAAATTTTTAAATGTTTTTTACATGCTAACTACCTAGCATACGCAGATGACAAAAAAATATACTTAGTAATCAAGTCTATCAATGACTGCATAAAACTTCAAGAAGACCTAAATCGACTTTTTGCATACTGTAAATTAAACAAATTAGTCCTTAACATTTCTAAGTGCAACAAATTATCTTTTACGCGTAACAAAAATAAAATTTCTTTTAATTATAACTTTCCTGATACACAAATCCATGAAATAGAATCAATCCGTGACCTTGGGGTAGTACTGGATGTAAAACTAAATTTTATCAAACACATTAACGAAGTAATCAACAAAGCCAATAAAATGTTGGGATTTATAATTTGCATACCTAAACCTTTTCGCAATATTAAAACTCTGTATTCCCTTTACACCACACATATCCGCCCCCACTTAGAATACTGCACACTAATTTGGGCACCGTTCTACCAATGCCATATTGACAGAATCGAAAGTGTACAAAATAAATTTTTTAAACACATAAATTATAAATTCAAATTACTCTTTGCAAATAATACCGAATCCTTAAAATTTCAGAACTTTACTCCACTTCAAACACGAAGATTTATATCTGATCAAATATTTTTATACAAAATTCTGAATAACGGCCTGGACTCTCCTGAACTCGTAAATTATTTAAGAATTCACATACCTACAAGGCCAACTAGACTTAACCATTTTTTTCATTTGCCAGCGTGCAGAACCAACCTTAGAAAAAATTCTCCAATCCCCCGTATATGCGCGCAATATAACACGCAATTTAACAATATCGATATTCTTAATAATACTCTTGTGAAATACCGAAACGAAGTCAAACGTACGACCACAAATTTTAATTAAATTAATGCACAACTATAGAAAAGGTACAGCAAGAGTATCTCCTGTCCCCATCCCACCTTCCTCTGCCTCTTGCCCTTTCCTATTCCTTCTTCCTTCTAATATACTTATATATTTTTTTTGTTGTTGTTATTTTCATTTTCATTTTATGGTTATTACCAATTACAATAGTATATTAAATCATAATAACCAACATTAGCATAAGAAACTGTTTTGGCTTGCCTCATGTTTAACCTCTTGTATAACTCATCCTGTATATAAATTGCTGTTTGTTTCTTAAAATAAATAAATAAATAAATAATGCAACTTGTATATTACGACTATTTTAACTCCAGAATGTTTTTATTATTTTCCAAACGTTTCCCCGTAAGGGAGAAGGTGGACATAAGAGTATCCATTGCACAAAAGACCAGACATTTATTATATCTCTTTTCCATTCGCAAAGTAATCTTTCTTGCGGTATCGCTTACAGAATAATATATTGTCGAGTTAATAAAATCCTCGCAATAAAAGCGTTTTGCCTCCTTCTTTCACAATATTCCGTATTCTCGTGTCAACTTACTTGAAAATGGAATAATACCTAAATCGGAAAAGCGAAACTCGTTGCCGCAGGAATAACTGTTTGGATTAAGTTGCTTTATGTGAGCATTCAACTTAAATCCGTATTAAAAAAAACCTGCATATTACAAAGAAAAGTATGAAAAGTTTGCATTAAATGGCGAAATGAGTTAGGCTTGTATCATCTTTGGGGAGGGTTGTTTTAGGGAAAGGAAGGAGAGGAAGTTCTGGAAAGGAAATAGGTATGAGGGGTGGAAAGGAATCTGGGGGTCAATATGTTCAGGAGTGGTTCATTGCGGTGCAAGCCGATGGGTCCAGAGAGTCCTGCTGGAGAGGCCAAATGATCTCCCTCAACCAGTCTCTTCCGATCCGGCCCGCCACTCATCCGCCGCCAAGACCTTAACAAACCTCTCCCGATGAATCCAACAATGATGAACAAATAAAAAAGAAAATCTGTATTTGAAAAATTCCACGATGACAACCTTAAATGTAAGAAAAATTATAAAATTATTTTTAAACCTCAATTTTTAATGAAATGTATATATTCTCGTAATTACACCGAAATGAACAGCACAATAAATTAATATATATATATATATATATAGTAATTTATTTTATTAATATATTAATATATTTACACATATATATATATATATATATATATATATATATATATATATATATATATATATATATATATATATGTTATGATTAAGGTTTTCACGGGTGTAAGATGTAGAACAATTTTTCTCGGTTTACCCGCGTAACGTAGTCCTTAAAAGGACTTTTTAACTCCTGACGTTTCGGACAGATCACACTGTCCATCTTCAGAGGCCCCATGTCTTGAGTTTTTGTGAAAGAAAGCTATCAGTTTGAGACAAAAACTCAAGACATGGGGCCTCTGAAGATGGACAGTGTGATCTGTCCGAAACGTCAGGAGTTAAAAAGTCCTTTTAAGGACTACGTTACGCGGGTAAACCGAGAAAATTGTTCTACATATATATATATATATATATGTTATGATTAAGGTTTTCACGGGTGTAAGATGTAGAACAATTTTCTCGGTTTACCCGCGGGTAAACCGAGAAAATTGTTCTACATATATATATATATATATATATATATATATATATATATATATATATATATATATATATATATATATATATATATGTGTTTTTTTTAATATTCCTCAGGCTCTATATCATCTTTGAGGATGTGGTGTGGAGAGTCTTTTTGAGGAGAGGCAGTAGTGGTTATGGGTCTTGTAGAGATCTGTGTTGTTGCAAATCCTTCCACAGCCGAGCTTTTGAACTTAAAAACGAGTCGTAGAAGCGACCCGTTCTCAAGTGACAAATGTTAACCTTTTACATATAATACCTACAAATGTTGGTCGCGGGTCTGGGGTGTTTCCCGACCATGCACCGGGGCGTTGGGATCAATGATGCTTTTTCCTAAGAGCATCTTCCTTTGTAATACCGGTAGAACAAGAAATACAGCATATCAATCTGACACCCTGCTCTAAAGCTCGCAATCCATTTGTTAAGGATAGGGGAGTCTTTCAAATGGACTGCTCCTTTCTGCACGGAGTCAAGGTGGCTGCCAAATTCTACAATGGGGTGCACTTGCGATTTGCACAGCTATTAAAGCATCTGCGGGCCTTGTATAGTATACGCCCGGCTTCTGAAAACCTAATTTGTCTTTGGCTTCAATAGAGCCCCGTACCTGAGCTGGTCTCTTCTCCAGCAAGCATATCACTGGAAGGCATTATGGGACGCATACTTCCGATGAAAGATACTAGATTATTAATTCGATCCATTTAGACGTGATCAGACATGATTGGGTCTTTGAATCATTAAATTTGACTAGGTTATTCTTAGCCCAAAGGGAAAACCATTCTCCGTTCATCCATTCAAAACCCTCCGACCTGTTTAATCGTACGATAAGATATACGTAGCTTCTAATACCTTTAAGTGCTAGTTCAGACACGGCGGGAACCACGCGATTTGAGAATCGCACGGGAACCGCGTGGGTCTTATTTACGCGGGTATTTATATAATCATTCAGACATAATCGCGCGGTTCGTCCAACCGCGCGGTTACCGCCACTCAACCGCTAGAAAATAGAATCGTGCGGCGCCCGCACGGTTTTATTACTATGGAGATCTTTAAATAGTCAAAAAATTTACTCTAAAACATTCTTAAATTGGGATATAGCATTACGAATTGGCGATGTGTCAGTCGATCCCTTAATATTGGATGCACCCAATACTGCATTTTCCTCCTTTTATTTATTTTTTTCTGGAGCAGCCACAGACACGCTAGTTCCTCTTCGACTTCCATCTTGAAACTGATCGCTATCGCTAACTAACCGCCGATGTTTGAACAGTCGACATTTTTGCGGTTCAAACCGCACGATTTTATCAATCGCGTGGTTATCGCCGTGAATGTTGATAATATTTTTTGAATAATATTACAATAAACAATTTTTTGAATAATATTACAATAAACAAAACAAATATATTTATCCATACAAATGGGTATTAATATTAAAGAATCTCAGTCCCGGCGCTAACCTTTAATGTAGACAGAAGGTATTTACTTTTAAACAATTTTATTAAAGTGAACCTGAATTAAAAATATACTGTGTGCAGTTCGCACGCGGTAGAAGAGAAACCTTCAGAAAACTAATGTAGACAAGAGTGGGAAGGCTCCGCACCACAAAGCACCGCACAAAGAGGAGACCGTTAGGCTGTGAAGAGGAGACCGCACAAAGAGGAGACCGATTAGTCTATCTCATTCTCTCGCAGGCTAAATTCTAAAGATGTACGTGTTTGTCTCTTTTTAGTATATCGCTATTTTTCGTTTTATCGAGTTTCAAATACAACGGTGCTAAAGAAGTTTTTACAAAATGAACTGTGTGCATTTCACACGCGGTAAAAGTAAAATCTTCAGAAAACTAATGTAGGCAAGAGTGAGAAGGCTACGAAGCACCGCACACAGAGGAAACCAATTAGTCTATCTCATTCTCTCCAGGCTAAATCCTATAGATATCGATATGTGTTCGTCTCTTTTTAGTGTCGCGTTTTCGTTTCATCGAGTTTCGAATTTAACAAGTTTTAAATCACAACGGTGCTAAATAAGTTTTCACTTCAAAATAAACTGTGTGCAGATCACACGCGGTAGAAGTGAGACCTTTAGAAACTAATGTATACAAGAGTGAGGAGGCTACGAAGCATCGCACTAAAAAGAGACCCATTATTCTATCTTATTCTCTGCAGGCTAAATCCTACAGATATCTATATGTGTTTGACTCTTTTTAGTGTCGAGTTTTCGTTTCATCGAGTTTCGAATTTAACGACTTTCAAATCACAACGGTGCTAAATAAGTTTTCACTTCAAAATAAACTGTGTGCAGTTCACACGCGGTTGAAGTGAGACTTTTAGAAACTAAAGTAGACAAGAGTGGGAAGGCTACGAAGCACCGCACAAAGAGGAAACCGATTATTCTATCTCATTCTCTGCAGGCTAAATCCTATAGATGTCTATATGTGTTTGTCTCGTTTTAGTGTCGCGTTTTCGTTTCATAGAGTTTCAAATCACAACAGTGCGAAAGAAGTTTTCATTTAAAAAAAATACGAAATATTTACAAACGCCGTAAACATGTAGGTACAATGCTTTGTTATTTGTTCTGTAATGTAAATTGAATCACAAATTGTTCCTTAATGTGTTCGTGGTAATTAAACAAGTCGCACGACAAATTTCTCGTTCTCAAAATATAATCCTGTGAGAACATTCCAAAATTCAATATTGTACATGACAGCTGAACGTGGGTATCTTGAACCTTAGAATTGTGTTAAACTTGTCTTAGAATATTAAACAATATGCTGTATTTTGTAAAGCTCACTGCGAAAGTACACTTCATTATATCGCATTCGGTATCAAAAGCTCACCGTATTTATTACTTTTTGGAGAAAGTAAATAGATTGTGATGAAAGAGAGGGTTTTGAAGATCACTTTGTAAGTTGTTGCTGTTTGGAGAAAAATTAGTAAAACATTTTATGGTAATACAATAATTATTTGGCAACTAAAATAATTATAACCGTAATGTTTATTTCAACTACCTCCATGATCGAGCGTAGACTTTATTTTAGAGAAGAAAAGTTATTTAACCCTAGAAGCACAATCTAGGTCATTTTTACCTATACGCAAACAAATATCTGTTTTCTCTTTCGCACACTTCTTTCGATCGCCCTGATTGATCAAACCAACTTAGTACCCGCAAAGAGCTTACAGGAGACGGCGATGTTGCCTTGGTAAGCCCCTTCATGTTGCTGTTATCGTACTGTTGTAGGTCAATTTGCCCCATGTTTAGGCTTTTTGTAATTTGATGGTGTGTGTGAAAAGTGTTTATAAAGAAAAAATAATTATATAAAACTGCTTAATTGTTACAAAACATTTATTGGTTAGTTGAAAAAAGAATATTTATTACAGAGCATTCGACCGGCAATCGGAAGGACACGGGTTCAAGTCCCGTTGGCGGCAAGTATCTTTTCTCGGAAGATTTTTCAATGTAAATGAGTGTTTCAAGCTGACAATTATTGCTTGTAATAATTGTTACCCTTTGTGTGCTATGCATAAAAATCTTGTCTAAACGTTAGTATATAAATTAAAAAAATAATAAAGAATATTTTGTTTAGTTTTTTTTAATACTTTTAGTTTAAAAGAAGCACACTGAAAGGATCTCATTTTGTACCAAATTTTTGAAATCAGTAATATAGTTGTTTTTTCAAAGCCTAATAAATAAATATTATTCTAATAATGAAAAAAAAATTACACAGAATAAAGTATGTTACAAGAGTATTTATTCATATGGGTAAATTTGACCTATGATTGGGCTTTTTAGATAGCAAAATATGAGTGGCCTTCTAGGGTTAAATGGCTTGACTTGGTCTTAATATCAAGATATTTCCCAAACTTCCCCTTTCACATCTACCCCCCTCCCCCTCTCCATTCGACTATTGTAATATACCCCAATTGGTAATACCTTAATGTCAAAGGATCGTAGAAGTAAAAAATGAGCTTTACTTTAATTTTATTTTTGAACCCAAGTAGAATAAAACCAGGTGAATTGATGTAAACATATATATCTAGCATAATAAGCTATGTTATTAGATATTATTTTACATTTAAACTATCCAAAACCGATAACTAAGCTTTTGGTGAGCAAAAGTATTAATTTTCAAAGAAAACATAAAAAATCATGAGATGATTCAGTTAATAATATATTATCTGTTCGAGGAATTATCATGATCACCCTTGGCTTTATAACCCCTGGTGGGTCTTGGCCTCCTCAAGAGTCTCCCTCCACTCATCTCGGTTTTGTGCCAGCTCTCTCCAGTTTAGAAGCTCCAAGGTAGATATATCTTTAAGAACGTTGTCGCTCCATCTTAACCTTGGTCTTCCCAGGCTTCTTCGCCCTATCGGTCTTGAGTTCAGCAGGGACTTTGGTGCTTGATGCTTGGTCAGTCTCTCCACATGATCCAGCCACCGAAGTCTTCCCAGTTTTATAAATTTTGTGACGTTTATCTCTTTACACAGACTACGTAGCTCATTATTGTAACGTCTGCGCCAAAATCCATTTTCTAGAACAGGTCCGAAGATGCGCCTCAAATTTTTTCTTTTAAAAACGTTAATTCCTCTTAGTTAGTGTGATGACCGTAGCCGGTTATCATCATATATTCTGGACTCCTTGTTGATGGATCCAGATTCCTCTGAATAGGTTGACCTCAATTCAGGGTGATTGCAATAATATTCATAGGTAGGCTATTGTTGTTTATTGCGAGATAATGTACAGTGGTGCTTCGTAGGAAGTTTAAAGGCAAAGAGGACAATAGACTGCAATCACCCCCTCATGCTGTCTCACTCATACACGCATGATTATTTCATACTGCAAGACATATGTTGACCACAGTTAGTACCCATGTCTCAGCTCCGTACGTGAGTACAATCTGTTCGAGGAATATTACGGTTTTAAATTGTATGCAAACCCTATTGGCTGATTCCATACACAATGAAAAAGTATAGCATATATACAACACAAGATTTAGTCAAAATGAAGGCATTTCCATTCTAATAGTTACAATTAAATGCAATGAACTTTCACTTATACCAAATATATTTATGAATGTCAATGCGTAATAAAAACGAATCAAATTGAGTCACTGAACTAAAAAATCGTCAGTACATCAATATTTTTTTTGTTGATATTTTTTCTAAGTACCTATACATTAGTATCCATTGATTTTAAGCGTGTAATCATTAGTGTAAATATGCCTATGGAAGGTGTTTGAGCATGTTGTGGGAGGGTGAGTCTGAGCGTGTGGAAGTGTGTTGTCCGTGATATATGTGTGTGTATTATATCTTTTTTTTTAATTCTTTTTTTATTAGCAGCGACTATATAAATTTTTTTTACATACAAAATTCAATGTGAAATTAAGTATAAAATATTGTATTTCTTAGTCCTCCTCACTAGGGGGTCCTGTGCCGATGCGGACTAAAGTTATTTAAATATAGTTCATTTGTCTTCTATGTCGTTTTTAGCGTCTTCGCTGGGGTTTTCTCATTGACCTCTTTAAGCCATATTTTTATTCTTGATTTGTATTCAATTGGATTTTTTATTAGTTTTATGTCTTGGGGAAGGATGTTATGTAGTTTTGTTGCAAAGTATGTATAGTTTCTTTGTCCAAATGTGGTTTTATAACTTGAAATATTTTTTATATCATTTTTATTCGATCTAGTGTTATGCATACACGGTCTAGTAGAGGATTCATTATTTTTGAAGAGCTTCAATAATATATTTTTGGCATATATTTGTTGTACATTTGGTATGTCAAAGTTATTGAAAATTTCAATTGAAGGCGTTCTAATTGGTACTTTCAATATGGTCTTTATGATTCCTTTTTGAATCGTATTCAGGCTGTGTAGGTGCGTATTTGCAGCAGATCCCCATCCTATGATTCCATATTCAATTCGAGAATGACATAACGCATAGTAGACCTTTTTCATATCCTTTTTATTTAACACGTTTCTTAGATTTTTGAAGAAATATATAAGGCTTGTGAGTTTTTCCGTAATACCTTTGATGTGTAGGTCCCATCTTAGATTTTCGTCAATTATTACTCCGAGATATTTTATGTTTTTTTTTTCGATGACGGGGCAGTAACATTTTATATTATTTCCATAGCATTCATGTAATTTTAGTTCTAGTGATTTTATTGGTTGACCCCTTGAGTTCATTTAAAATGTTATATATTTTGTTTTGCTTATATTAAGGGTAAGCGAGTTAATTTTAAGCCAATTTTGAAGTGCACTAAGCCCTTTTTCAGCCTATTTGTATTGTAGTCACTTGTAATGTTTTTCTTCTATCTCTGTTTTCTATATTATGGTTTTCTCATTGTATTATTATATATTTGTGAAATGGTGTTATTGTTGTGTCTGTTAATCCCAATGATTAATCTACTTAGAGTTGGGAAACTTTCAAATAAGTTTGAGGTTCGTTGTGATTATAAATTATTTTTTTAACGTTATACTAAAGATTTCAAAGAACATTAAACTCTAAAAATGGGTTGTTTAAAAAAAATAACGATTCATCAAATATTTGAAGTTAATTTTCTCATTCTGTGAAAGTTCTATTCAAGTTCTGTGAATATTTCAGTTTTATAAAGCAACTAAACTATAACGGTATAATTAAATAACTGTAATAGAACTTGCACAGAAATTAATTAAATTCACATACTTATAAATTGTTAATTTTTTTTAAATGATTGATGGTGTCTTTTTTTTTTTTTTTTTACATGAACTCCACACAGGAGGCCCTGAGGAAAATAATTTCCCTCGGGGCCTATGTCATCTTTGAGGATGCTGTGTGGAGGGTTTTTTTAAGGAAAGGGAGGAGAGGAGAGTTCTGGGAAGGAAAAGGGTTTAAGGGGTGGGTAGGAATCTGGGGTTCAGTATGTCCTGGTCATCCGCCTCCAAGACCTAGACAAACCTCACCCCATGAACCCGGGCACCCCTGCTAAATCACCAAACGTAGCGAACCACTTGGGGTGACCTATGACAGAGGTGTTGGTTATCCAATAAAGGTTCCCGGGGCGGCGGTACCCATTCCCGCCTCCCAAATTGTGTCTGCTTGACTACCTTATGCCTTCGGCTATAATCGGAACTGTTCATTCAATAGACACGACCGACGATAGATGATATTGTTGTGATGTAATACTAAACTGGCGTCCGTTGGAATTTCGCTACTAACGACAACTATTGGAGGGTGTAGAAACTACATGCTTACCTACGGTTATAATTATTATTGTAAAATAGATTGCTGACAAACTGCTTTGCTTATGAAATGAAAATGAAGAAAATATATATTAAATAAATGAAACAATGTTATTTTGTTTGAACCACTTATATATTTGAATCAAGCCGACCGGTTTCGGAACGACCGTTCCTTCTTCAGGGCAAACGTATACTGATTTGACAGTTACAAAATAGTGGATGGGAACAATGTATTATTATGGTAGGGGTGGAGCCGTTGCTAGGTTTTAATGAAGAGTGGGTGGGTAGGGCAACATATCCATGATTGATATGCTCCTCTACCATTCATTAATGAAGAGTGGGTGGGTAGGGGAACATATCCATGATTTATATGTTTCCCTACCATTCATTAATACCTAGCAACGACTCCACCCCTACCATAATAATACATTGTTCCCATCCACTATTTTGTAACTGTCAAATCAGTATACGTTTGCCCTAAAGAAGGAACGGTCGTTCCGAAACCGGTCAGCTTTACTCAAATATATGAGTGGTTCAAACAAAGTAACATTGCTTCACTTATTTATAATGGATAACCACAAAGTTCTACCTACATTCAAAAGTATAAAAAATATATTATTTTAAATTAGAACATATTTATAGAATATTGAACACATCGGCGTGTAATGGTGTACGAGTAAGTTAGTTACATTCTGCGTGTGATGATAGCGCGGAACCGGAAATGGAACAAACTCAACTCCCGACAACATTCGACACTATCAACTTCCGGGAGGGTATTTATTCGCGCCGGTGCTCTCGGTGGCAGCAATGCAGGTAGGCGGCTGCGAGGGGATAGTGGGCAAGCTATTCAGATGTGTGTGTTTTTCTTATTTATTAGAACGGAGTTTGCGCCAAAAATTTACGTGCTGATAGCGCAAGCAGTTCTAGCATTTTTTTCATTATTGACATTTAAAACCTACTAAACTCTTTTAATTTTTTTTGTTGTTGTTTGTTTTTGGGGTGTTATGCCGTGTTACGCTACCTCCTCCTTTAGCCAACGTTTCGGCCAGCGTTACAGTGTCCATCATCAGGGCAGATGGACACTGTAACGCTGTCCGAAACGTTGGCTAAAGGAGGAGGTAGCGTAACACGGCGTAACACCCCAAAAACAAACAACAAAAATACTTTTGGCCGTGAAAATCTAAAATCATATCTTTTAAAATAGGTATATATTGACAACAGGCACATTCAAAAATAGTTTCAAATGGTATGTAATAACGAAAATGGAAAATTAATAGATACCTACCTTTAGATTTACATTTATGATGATAAACTTAATAAGATTACAACATTATCAGAATCAATTAATATCTGGAATGTATTTACAATTTGCATAATAGAATAACGCGAAAACACTGGTGTCAGTAGAACAGGGCGTGTTTATTACATTTGTTAAAAGGGAAGAGAAAAATTAACCACGTTTTTTAAGACACCTACGAGTACCATATATACTAGATCTGTGTTTCCCAAACATTGTTCTGGAGTGACCCGATAATTTTCATACTGTCCCTTCATAACCCACTTAATACTTTTAAACCAATCTGGTTCCATTAGGTAAAATAATACACATTTATTAATAGTAATTTTTTTATTAATACTACATATTTTGGTATCGCCTATTTAGTCATTAAATTTTAGTGCGAAGTATGGAGCTGCTGCTTAATTGTTACTAAAGAATCCAGGTTCGCGGAAAATGATGAAAGTTTTATCCTAAGGTCTGGTTCCACTTCAAATCGGTTTCTATATTTATTTTTAAGATAAACTAGTGTTGGAAACCCAGCTTCACTTTTATAAGTTGTGACAAAAGGCATTAAAAAATGTATTGCTTGATGAGCTAATTTTGTGTATTCTTGACGACAATATAACCAAAAATCTATCAATGGTCTTAGTCTTGTGCCAAATATATCCTTGAGTGATGTGTCAGTTGACAGTTCAATTAACGAGTCGACATCTGAATCTGGCAATTCGTGGCAAATTAGTTTCGGAATCTAACTTGAATGTAAAAGGGTTTCTTATCCAAGCTTTGTTGCTGTCGATTGGAGGAAAATATTCTTGAAGATTCCTCTCCAGTCCTAATAAATGTTCTTTAATTTCAGTTAAGATGTCTTGTGGCAATGCAATCATGTTGTACTCTTTTTGTATTTCACTTAAATTAGTAAATGCTTTAAAGTTCCCTGTTTCCGCGCGTTGTGCCCACACATTACGCTTTTTTGCTTGCAGCTTCCAACTTGTCTTAAAACACGGCGGGAATGTTGCGATCCGGTAATTTTATTTTGATGGCCCGGTACCGGGTCGCGACACGGCAAATGGGAAACCCTGCACTAGATTAATAGATATGGGTAGGTATACATGAGGTGGAATAAAATTATAACCTTTAATGAAACTTTCAATTAGCAACATAAATATATCAGTAGGGAATTAACATAGTTCTTCTGTATTTTGTTTTATGTGAGTACCGCACAAGCCTATCAATTGTTCCTAACCGCCTGAAGCCAGTGAAACTATGGCAACGCAATTGACGTATATCGTGAGGTTGAAGATAGTGGGGAGGAGATGAATATGGGGGAGAGGAAGGTGGGGAAGCACCTGGCTATTCGTCAAAGTAACGTCAAAGTAAGTGTCAAAGTATTATATCATTTAAAATGAATAAAACTTTAAATTAAATTACGAAAATATTAGCGAAACTCGATCGAAAATATGAAAACAGAAAAATCAGAAAAAGATACGGTCATATTTAGGACTCAAAACCAGGACCTACGCCTTCCCGGGACGGAGTTCTACCAACAAAGCTAACGTATCCCTATCCGATTCGGTCATATTTAACAGTATCATACTTCGACCAAGAACTACCAACATTATCTTAATTTTCTGCACGCATATTTTTATTGGCTGCTTTCTTTATATAGATATAATTCCAAAATTCAAACCCGATCTAAATGCTATCTAGATAGTGTCTTTGATAATGAATACGCGACCACTATTGACTTTTCTGCAAGTCTAGGATGAATATTTATTTTAATTTTTAACTTAATGAGTAAAACCTCAAATTAATCCAAAGTAATCCGAATCGGATAGGTACACATTAGCTTAGTTGGTAGGACTCCGCCCCAGCAAATCTTAGACCCTGGGTTCGAGCCCTAGATCTGACCGTATCTTTTTTTTTTATTTTTGTTTTCAGATTTTCGAATAGTTTCGCTAATGTTGTCTTCGTTTAATAAAAAAAATGAGGTTTTACTCATTAAGTTAAAAATAAAAATTAATTTATTTATTTATTTATTTTCCATGTTCTCCGTAAAACGGTTATTCACCAATACATTATGGAGAAGATTACAAATTAGACAAAAAGTATAGCAAAACACACAAAAAGGTCAGTTTCACTACTTTGTGACATACGTCAAAAGATAATTGTTAAACTGCCTGTAGGTTACGTTAAAAATGTCGATGGTCAATCCAGACTCGTTGAGCAGTTCAGTCGCTCTGTTGACTGGCGCGTTCTGATAGGCAGAAGTCCTCGCTTTTGGAGCATAAAAAAGGGTATGGGACCTTCCACGAGTATACTTGTCTGGAACATATAAGTAAATCTCTTTCAAAATAGGTGGGTTATGTATAGTTCCAGAGATTATCTTAAAAAAATGTTTTCCTAAAAATATTTTTCGGCGGGCTTCTAATGTATTAAGATCGATCATTCCTGCTAAGAATAAGGATGGATACAGGAATGGGTAGTACATATATTCCCTCATATATAGGTAACGCATGAATCTCTTTTGTACTTTTTCTATTTCGAGAATATGGTTTTGCTCAGAAGGGGCCCAAATAATGGAGCTATATTCCAAGATACTGCGAACAAGTGCTTCATACGTTCTTCGGATTGCGATTCCGTTGGTAAATGATCTTGAATTACGAAGAACAAATCCAAGCATTTTGTTGGCACGGGAGACAATATCAGATATATGGGATTTGAAAGAGAGATTTGCTTCAAAAATTACGCCAAGGTCTCGAATCTCATTTTTACGTGTTAATTCATGTTTATTAATGTGGTAGGGGAACAGGAATGTATCTTTGGATCTTGTAAATGTAACGACACTGCATTTCTGAATGCTGAAGGGTAAGTTGTTCAGTTCCGACCATTTGACAAGAGAATTAAGATCGTTCTGCAGAAGAATGGAATCGATGTAACTTTTGATTGCTTTGAAAAGTTTTATATCGTCAGCAAAAAGGAGATATTTTGAGTGGTTTATGGTGTTGCCAATGTCATTGATGAATAAGAGAAAGAGAAGGGGTCCTAGATTGAATCCCTGGGGAATCCCGGAGTTAGATTTGTATTCGTGAGAGAGATGGTGTCCGTAACTGATATACTGACGACGATTGCTTAAGTAGCTAGCCACAAAAGCGAGGAAATTCTGAGAGAATCCGATGTCACTTAATTTTTTTAATAAAATATCATGGTCGACTTTATCAAATGCTTTCTCGAAGTCTGTTAATAAAACTGTAACAGCCACTCAGATTATACTAACTTATCTTTAGTGTTAGAAATAAAATAACTGAGTGTTATTATTTGATCATGCTAAAGTTTTTTTGTCTAAACTTATAATCAGTAGCAATTCTTCTTTATCAGTGAGCTTTGCCATCATGAAATATTAAATAGGTTAATCCCTAAAACGTTATAAATATTCACCATTAAATTTTATACCAAATCGAATCCGAACCCACCTATTTGCAAATATTTCTTCCTAGTAATTTTTTTCCATGAGTGATTATTACAGAAAAATTATTTTTAGTAGGTACATGAAATAATCTTGTCATCTCACATTTCACACCAGCCTTACAAATCGGTGTCATTAATAGGTCCAGCAGAAAGGATACGGAAGCTCCGTATCCTTTCTTTCTCCGACTGCGAATTTGATACTTCAGGTGGTCGGTGGTGTCGATTCAAACCATTGTGATCTTTCAGGTACGCTTTGAATGGGAAAATGTTACCTGCAGGCTACAGAATTGGGTCCAATGTTCGATATAAATAACAAGCGCCAACAACGCTTTGTAAAAGAGTAATTCCATCAATTAACGTGACCTGATTTTAAAAAATTATTACCATATTTATATTTCATCTACTTCTTAGCATCAATTTTTTACTGCATACCTGATCGCTCAGGGGTGACAGAGGGGAGGATGCCTTTGTTTTGTGCAGCAAAGTCCTAAAGAGTACCTAACTATTCAACATTTGAGTTAGATCATTGTTAAGGGTGTGGATTGTGGATAGGATATGGGTGTTTCCCTAATGCTTCTGGCTTTCTCCCTTTAAGGGTGTTCCTGGCTCGGCCTTCGTGTTAATGAATGGGGAAAGTAAAGAAGAAAATTTAGGGTAAGATAACCGAAAAACAATTCTAACTAATCTTATTTATCTATTTTGACCAATAGTATTAAACTAATAATATTCAGAATGGTAACCGACGAGTTCATCGAAAATCAATTCATCGAATGATCAATTCATCGAATCGCCAATTCTTCGAAAAAAATTTTTTTGTAGATATTAGAGCTGTCAAAATTAAATACCCAAAAGGTCTGTTTAACTGAGTTAAATGTGTTAAGCAACTATCAGTTTCGTAGTGACAATGTAAAATTTATAGGTTATCTCTCGATTTCCGATTGTCTGATACTGCAAAAAAGGGATATCTAAGGAACGGTGACCAGACAACTCATAATGAAACCAACTCATAAACAACTCAGAAATGTCATTAAGAGTGATGATAAAAAAATATTTAAAAAATGGTTAAATAGGTTAAGTTAGGTTAGGTTAGGTTGACCAATGCTTTTTAACTCCTCGGTATGCTCGGCATTTCTCTCAAATATCAACAAAATATATTTTTTCGATGAATTGGCGATTCGATGAATTGATCATTCGATGAATTGGTTTTCGATGAATTGATTTTCGATGAATTGGTTTACGATGTACTCGTTTTCGGTGAATTTGCTTTCGATGAATTGATTTTCGATGAATTCGTTTTCGATGAACTCGTCGTGAACCCTAAACATTTAAAAAATTATTTAATTCAGTATTTATTTTGATCTTTGATTTACAAGAAGCTGCCCACTGTAGTTGATTTTTCCAATTCATTAATTTAAGCACTTATTTATGTTCATACAGCGTGAAAAAGATTTTACTTGGTACCTGCCTACTCAAATGATATAAATTTGAAATAAAAAACGTACTTTTAAACTAGACACAACTTTTAAAAACAGTTTAATGATTCGGTTACTTACCTACGTCTTTAAACACAGCATCGGAAATAGAAACCACGATCTTTTTCTTATTTAAAAAATGTTAACACAAAACCAGCACGCATAGAATATTTAATACAAATCGTTATTTCCTTTGAGCCCTAACTCCAGAAAGTTCTTTTATTTCACGATGAGTTGAAATATATAGAATATCCACTTACAATAAAATAGATTTCAGATAAAGAAAACGCTGTAATAAGATATTGTCTGACAGAAGATAAGAATAGGTTCCTATGACTGCTTCGGCTTTGAATAATTGTAAAAAGTTTCACAAAGGCATTCAAATATCTGAGTTTCTTCTGGGACTTTAATCCATGCAAAATATTATGTTGATCGCCATTTTAAAACTTGAACTTCTTTCTAACAAAAGATTATTCTGAATTAATTTCATGCTTTTCCAAACATTTTATAATGTATACAGCCTACGCCTTTTTGATTATGATTGATTTTGTCTCTTTCAATATAATAATATGATACTCCATTATCTACGCATTATCCGTCTCTTTTTCTACGTTACTATGTAATATTTTAATGCTATCTTGATGTTCCTTTGTTCTATTTCATATTTTGTCTAAGTCTACTACGTACATATAAAAGCAAAAAATATATTAGTTCAATTTGTGCTATGATGATGCTTTCGTGGTTGTAAACAAAGTTAATGTTGTATTTATTATTTATTTCATTTATTAATTTATTTTATAAATACATGTTTATGTAACAGCTATCTTACTTATTTGTGTTTATTTTCCAGGCAACTTTGGCAATTTGTGAGTTATTAGAAACATTTCTACTAATTTTATAATTTTACTTAAATATGTTTACACTTACTAGACTTCATTTCAAAATAACTATCCTCCATTGGTCACCATGATTCAGGCAGCTGCCTGGTATGGTGACCTAATGTCACCATACCAGGCAATCAACTCGACAAAACGAACTACCACATAATAGCTGTTTACAGAACACACGGTTCGAATATCTCGTCATTTATAAATGACTTTAAACACATACTGTCAAAATTTAGTAATAAACTTTGCTTTATTGCAGGAGACTTCAATATTAACATTAATGAAAACGTAGAAAATAATTTAAAAAATGAATATATTAATTGTATGACTGAATTTAACTTCATATCGTGTATTAATAAAAATACGAGAGAAATAAAAAATCACACTCCATCTTGTTTAGACCATATATGGACTAATATAAATATTAAAGATATTGACAAAATGAAATCAATTGTTTGGAAAACGAATATAACTGACCACCATGCATGCATACTTCTCTACGATAACAAAATTAAACCTAAAAAATTTAATCTAACAAAGACAAAATCCTACACAAATATGACTATTTTATCGAACAAACTAAGAAATGAACAATGGAACAACGTGTTAAATAGTTATGATACCGAAACTTGCTCAAAAAACTTTGAAAATATATTATCTCAACACATAAAAAATTCAACTACTGAAACAACAGTCCACATTAAACCAAAACTTAGAATTTTAAAGCCTTGGATAACACAAGGACTTCTAATATCAATTAGAAACAAAGAAAAACTTTATAAAACAGCATTGAAAAATCCTCTAAATGAAAAAGCATGCACTTTTTACAAAAATTTTAAAAATAAATTAACAAAGTGTATAAAAAAAAATAAAGAAGACTATTTCAAAAATAAAATACTTTCTACAGACAATAACAATAAACAAATATGGAAAACAGTCAACTTAGCCATGGATAACACTAAAAAAACACAAAAAATTAAATTCATTGAACATGAAAATAAAATCATAGATGCTAATATTCAACCTAAACAATGTGCAAACATCTTTAATTCTTTTTTTGCTAATGTGGGAAAAAATCTTGCGAAAAATATCAATAAATCTTTTAACATGAAAACACAATCGATTGAAAATGTACACAATCAAAATAATTTATCAAAATTTGAAAAAACCTCAGAAAGTGAAATTTTAAAAATAATAGAAGGCATGAAAGGAGGTTCATCTCCCGGATTTGACCTTATTACAGTACATTTTCTAAAATCCATGAAAATTCATTTGGTAAAACCAATTACTCATTTGATAAACTTAAGTTTAACAGAAGGAATATTTCCGACAAACTATAAAAACACAATTATTTCACCTATTTATAAATCTGGAGATCCACAACAAGTAACTAACTATCGTCCAATTTGTCTAATCTCAAACATTGGAAAGATTTTTGAAAAAATTGTTAAAAACCAATTGGTCACTTTCCTAGAAAGTAATAAAATTCTTCACAAAAACCAGTTTGGTTTTATAAAGTCACTCTGCACACAAGATGCTATTTCTAATGTAACCTCATACATCAACGAATCATTGGATAAAGGTGAAAAATGTGCCGGTATATTTATTGATCTCAGAAAAGCCTTTGATAGTATATCCCATGAGATTCTACTAAAAAAACTGAACAATGTAGGTATAAAAGACAATGCGATTAAATGGATTTCGAACTACCTAAAAAATCGACCGCAAGTCGTAAAAATAAATTAAATTAATAGCGATAAAGAAATATCAGACTTTGGAATCCCGCAAGGTACAGTAATCGGACCAATCCTTTTCACCATATATGTTAATGACATTTTTTTTCAACCACTACATGGCCAAATTATTTCATATGCCGATGATACGGTACTAATAGTTAGCGATAAAACTTGGGAAAAAGTAACATTTAAAGCCACCGAAGACATAAATATTTTAAAAAATTTCTTCGACGTAAATTTACTGTCACTAAATAGTGATAAAACATTTGTAATTCCATTTGCAATACACAAAAATGATACCCCTAAAAACATTGACATCATCATCCATGATAATTCCAAAACACATAGTAAAAACTATTGTATCCCAAACTGCACAATATTAAAAACAACAAACACAATCAAATATTTAGGAGTTATTATCGATAAAAATTTGAAATGGAAGGAACAAATTTGTCAAGTTGTAAAAAAAATTAGAAAATTGATTTATATATTTTTAAGAATCAGAAATTTTTTATCTGTAAAAAACTTATATCTAATATATTACGCTTTGGTTCAATCAACTTTACAATATGCTATCATTAGCTGGGGATCCGCATACAAAACTACTCTTTCCCCGATTGAAGTTGTGCAGAGGCTAATAATTAAAATTATATTAAAAAAACCTTCTGACTACCCAACGGATCAATTATTTAAGGAATTCCAAGTACCTTCATTCAAAGATCTGTACAATAAAAATGCATTGATTCAAATTATAAAAGAAAAAGAAAAGTATCAATTTATAACTGAAAACCGTACAAGACATAAATATATTTTTTCATGCCCAAAATTAAACACTTCCTTCGCACAAAATTTTTATACTTATCAAGGAAGACTTATTTTCAACCGACTACCGGATGAAATTAGAAAAATTAATGATAAAATCAAATTAATAAACACTGTTAAAAAATATTTTAAAGATAATCTCAAAAAAATAAAAATAAAAGTTTCCAACTAATCTAATCTCAAAAATAACTTATAACTCAGTTTCCTAGTGATACTCCAATTCTAGATACATTATCCAAATAATAGAATTGTTTGATAGTTGATAAATACTTATAATTACAATTACATTAAACCGAACTTACAACTTATTGTTTTTTTTTTTTTACATTCACATTGTAATTTAAGAACTTAAGATATAATAAAGCATTTAAAAAATGTACACTACTCTTCCAGACACAAGCTAATGCTTCCATGGAAGAGTGGTATTAATTAAGATATTTGAACATGAATGTACACAAATTATTAGATAATTACATTTAACATTATATTTTATATGCTAAAATAAAAAAATAAAAAAAATAAAAAATAAAAAAATAAAAATAAAAAAATAAATAAATAAATAAAAAAAAATAAAAAAATAAAAAAAATAAAAAAAATGTATCTTCTCAAGTAAATGATAAAATAATATCTTACATTTCAAACACAATTCAGCAATGTCGGCCTCACTGGGTAACTTACCTGTGCTGAGGCCTCCATTTTATAAAACAAAAATTTATAATTAAAAATAATATAAATATAATGCTGCATAAAAAAGTAAGCTAAAATTAAACTTAAAATAAGGTTTATAAGTGAGGTAAAATTATAAGTAAAATGAATTATTTTATTTATTTATTTATTCACACATATACGGCACAACACGTGCCATTAACATAATTGACATACTTAGTACAACAACATGAAGAATAATAGTATAAATGTTAGTAAAATTTAATTTAAGAAAAAAGGTGAAAAGTAAGGTAATAAGTAGTGTATAAAAACTATAACCTATAAAAGTAAAATATAAAGTGAATAGTATAAAATATATAAAATAAATAGTATAAAATATTACCTAAACAAAATTAAAATCGGTATATATATTATGTGTTGTGTATTTGTGAGTGATGTGTGTTTTATATTGGTTGTGTGTGTTATGTGTATGTATTTTATTCTTATTTTGGTAATATTGTCTTTTTTGTTCTTTAATCCATTTTGTGATTTTGAGAATGAATTTATTTTTGTTTTCTGTCATTTTATTTTCAAGGGTAAGAATGTTGAATGCTTTTTTAGTATGATATTTATATTTAATTTATTATTAATACTAGTTAATGAGCAGGCACCGCTCCGTTGATATGTTCATATCTACTTTAACACTGTTTGATACGTTAATATTTTTTTATTTAAGTCATTATATAAAATAATTGTATAAAAATACAAAATATAATGGTGAAATTAAGTATCGATTTCTTGAGTATTGATTTATTTCTTAGTCCTCCTCACTAGGGGTCCTGTGCCGGGGAGGACTAAATTTATTAAATATAGTTTATTTGTCTTCTATGTCGTTTTAAGTGTCTTCATTAAGGTATTTTCTTTGATCTCTTCCAGCCATATTTCTATTCTTGATTAGTTCTCATACATTTTTTTAATTAGTTTTATATCTTGGGGAAGGATGTTATGGAGTTTTGTTGCAAAGTAAGTGTAGTTTTTTTGTCCGAATGTGGTTTTATAACTTTTTAATTTAACACTATGTCAACAAGAGATTACGTATAAGTTATGTTTAATTTAAACGGAAAAAACTGTGCTGTGGCTCGTGAAATCTATATCCACAACCCTTTCTTTCCGGACTTTCCAGGTCAATTTTAGTTTTCAGATAAAAATATATAAAAAAACATGTAAACTGAGCTTCGAAATGTACCAATATTCAACCCTTAAAAAATAGACAAATTTTAAAAAATAGTTAAGGGGTTGAAATTTAGAATTTAAATTTAAAGTATTTATCTGTAATACAATGTACATATTTATTTACGTACAAATAATAACTTCATTTTAAAACACTGAAAGAGAGATTTTTTTCAAGTTTATTAATACAAAGACACGTAGATTTAAAAGTTCATTTGTGTTGTGTAATCTGGCTTGTGTCGTGGGGCAGTGACGCTGAAAGATCAGATAGAGGATGTGTGACCAGCATCCATCATCCCCGGGACAATGTGGGAGTAGTGAGAGGTAGAGAGAGGGGTAGGGCCATCGCTCACTGACGAAACAATGACATACATTTTATGGGCACGGATATTCATATACAGCTTCCTAGTATCATGACAATATTCGTATCGCAGAAAATAAAGCATGAATATTTTGTTCAGTAAATACCAAAGATCATTAAGGTTTTTGGTGAGCTCTCTGGCTTACAGCTTTGTAAATAGCCTTTTGCAAATGTCTCCAGTTTTGCAAATTCTTGGCCGTTCTCAACTATTCGAGGCCAGCAGTTTCTCATTCTCGTCTGTGGGCGAACTCTATACCCTTTTTCTAACCGGGGAAACCAAGCGGTAACATCTGATTTTATTTCTTCTGGCATAAATGTATTAGTCGTCTAATCCCCAGCATAGTTCCGCTGAAGGTTTTATTTTTTATTTGTAAGAGACAAACAGCTTATACATAAAAATATAGAGATATTGGTAAAAATACTAAACCAATATTTAACATAATGGAACTTAATTGGTCTACAACATATGAATTTTATTGTTATAAAATTATTTTACTGTATGACTGTTTGTTTCCTAAATAAAAAGAAATAAAATAAAATATATACTCGTATATACAAAGTTAAATTAAGTCAAGGCAAAAAGGTCTCCTATGTTCGAGTTACTTGGAGTTAACCGGAGTTTTATTAAATCTTAAAATTAATTTTAGTTGAGGAGGAGAAGAAGAGGAAAATAGGATAAGGATAGGAGATGCTCCCGATACATTTCACCCTCTTGTATTCATTTTTGATCGTACTCGTTACTACTATACAGTATTTCTGAAGGGTATTGTTAAAAATGTCTATATTTTAAAATTTTGTATTTTAATGCGGACATATACGGGGAAATGGGGATTTTTTCCTAATGTTAGTTCTTGTAATTGTCTTGTTGATTTTGTCGGAATATGAATTTTTATTAAGTTGGTAAGCTCTGGCGAGAATTTTAAATAACAAGGTTTGGTCAAAAATTAAACGTCGTGTACAAAGGGAGTTGGAGTTGTGAAAAACTCGCTAAACTGCCAGAGCAGTTCTTCAGCAGGTTAATAAAATAAAGCGTATATATCAAGAGAAATTACGATACAGAAAGTAATAATAAAACAATAATATACAATAGATACGTCGATATACATAACATAGGCAACATACTCATAAGCATATATGTACTCAAAGGAATTTAACATAATTAAACATACTTATCAGCATACACCTACATCCCAGTCATCACATTTTTTTTTTTTTACATGAGCTCCACACAGGAGGCCCTGAGGAAAATAATTTCCCTCAGGGCCTATGTCATCTTTGGGGATGCTGTGTGGAGGGTTTTTTTAAGGAAAGGAAGGAGGGGAGAGTTCTGGGAAGGAAAAGGATTTAAGGGGTGGGTAGGAATCTAGACAAACCTCACCCCATGAACCCGGGCACCCCTGCTAAATCACCAAACATAGCGAACCACTTGGGGTGACGTATGGCAGAGGTGTTGGTTATCCAATAAAGGTTCCCGGGGCGGCGGTACCCATTCCCGCCTCCCAAACATAGACATATTCAAGTAAAATTAAATTTTATAAATCACATACAACAAATAACTAACAAAGGCATGAAAACACTAGGATCTATAATCAGAACAATCAAAGACTTCGATTCGTTGGAAGTTATAAAAATCGTATATTTGTTACTCGTACGCAGCTTGCTGGAATACAATTCCATAGTTTGGTCCCCATATCATCAAATTCATATAAGAAATATCGAAAGAGTGCAGCACAAATTTTTAAGATTTATTAACTTCAAGTTACACATACCTATTCAACACATTAACTACACATCTTTACTAAATACACTTAAATTGCATTCCTTAGAAAACAGAAGAAAAATAAACGACCTAACTTTTTTGTTTAAAAGTATTCACTCCGAATTAGATTGTTGCGAACTCCTGCATCTCATTGACTTTAAGGTACCAACTCTAGCGACAAGGCAAAACATATTATTCTGCAACAATAATTCTCTAACCAACTACCACACACACGCATCAATTTCTCGACTACACACACTAGGGAACAAATATACCTCAAATATCGATGTATTTAATACAAGTTTACCGTTTTTCAAGAAATATCTGAACAATATTTTTTATGTAGAATATTTTGATATCTAAGGAGCATCACGTAGGGTCTATTGCATATATTTGTGTATTTCTATCTCTCTGTAAAAACTTGTTAACGTTTTCTTTTTATGTATCTTGCATTTTGTCATGTATTATTTATGACATTTAATCAGTCACCTGTAAATTTTGTATTTACTAGCATACAAACTAATTTATTTTCTATGCCATTCACAACTAAGATACTTTCTCTTTTATTGTAATGCACTATCTTTCCTTAAATTTATCTGTATACCTACCTTTCATATGATGTTTACTTGTTATGTTTTTATAGTTTATCTTTTTTATTAAAAAAAAAAAACTGTCACTGTATCATAAACTTGTCATGTAAAATCCCATCAGGGCGTTGAAAATTAATAAATAAATAAATAATAAATAAATAAAATACAAAGATACAACTTAGTCAGGTTGGATAAATACAGCCAGATACAACAATATTAATGAAACTCCCTTACTGAAAAAACATGTTTCAAACTCCACACGACTTCTGACGAACAATCATGTATGACATTTATCGTAGACGACTGCTGTAATAATGATAGTGGTTGTATGTTTTTATAATAATATGGTACGTTTTTGTTCATAATCTATTTACTAGTGTTACTAACTGATGTATCTTTTAGTTTCCAATGATTAGTACAACTTTAGATGCGTTGGGTAACTTCCAGATAAGTTTGAGTTTGATTAATTGTTGATTTATTATCTGACTTTATTATTACGCCAACGTCTGTACGGTCGAAATTTAAGAATCCTACAACCAGTACAACTCTGACGCCACGTCTTACTCAAAACCTTTTCCGTACATGGAGTTTGTATACAAATGTTCTTTTGTAATAGAACCGAATTAAAGCAATGCCAAAAGATGGCGCCACTTACGTCAACACCTTGCGTGATTAGCATCTCCTGGCAGGCGTAACACTATGGATTTGTAATTTAGTTTATATGGAGAGATTGATGATAATATATAGCATTTGTGAATAATAAAACTACGCGGCTGTATATTACATATATTGTCGTTGCCTATCGTGGTTACTTTTTCCCAGTTACTAGCTGTCACCGCGTCACAGTGGATCCGAGGAACCGGGTATTTTGGAACCAGTTCCTATCGGCTTTATAAAATGGTCACCAACACTCAAACTGTGCGAAGCCGAACCAAATAACTGCCAGTTACAATGAATATTACACAGGACTCGACGTCTTACTTTAGTAGGATCTATGAAATTCTGCGGCTGCCAGCTGGAAGAATGCACTTGCCCGCCCAATTCTCAGATGCCTTCGGCAATCATCGCAACCGTTCGTACATAAGACACTTACGACGATAGATGGTACTCTTCTGATATCGTGCTTAACTGCCATCTGTTGGTTACAGCAAAACTTCGTATTACATACTAACGACACTATAGAAGGATGCTGAAACTGCATGATTAGACTTACACATTACATCATATTATAAACTATCTCTAGTTTTTTAAATTTGTGCATTAGTCGCTTATTAGAAATATTCAAATCTATCAACGGTGGTTGCGTTTTAAACACCCACTTTTATTAATTGACCGATATTTTTCTCAATGTTTGATTTATCTGAACATTTTTGAAAAACCGTGCATTGGAATTATTGTGAACGTTATTTATTATATTTACTGTATTGCACTTGTTATCCGAAGTATTTGCTTTCCGTAAAGTATAGAAGGTAAACGCAATTTATTTCACGACACATCACTGACGTGTGAACCGGCAGTTATCATTGTTAAAAATTCGCTATTTGCTCACAAAGCGCTGAGCTTAATACTGTCACAAAGATGAAGTAGTTATGCGTATGAAAAACCTATGAAAAATAAAGTAATGTTAATATATTTTTGTCCTCCGTGGTCGAGGGGTGAATCTCTTGACGCGTAATCCGAAGGTTGCGAAATCGAATCCCGGCGTGGGCAAATAAATTATATTGGAATAATTGTGTGTAATTTCGCAATTAATTCACTTAAAATAACATATAGTATATTTGCAGCACGTTCCAGAGCGGAAGATACTATCAGCATCGCCCTGGTGTAAGACCACCATTCAGAATTGAAACTTTGCTTGAAATGGCGTTTGCCGTGTTTGGTGACCAGATCTGAATAGCCAGGTACTTCCCCACCTTCATCTTCCCTATCTCCTTCCCCTCCCCACTACCTTCAGCCTCACAACATACCCTAATTGGGGATGCCATAGTCCCACTGCACTGGCTCAAGACGGGAGCAGTTGGGACTCTTGTGCGGTATTCATGTAAAAAAAGCATTATTTTTAAATAATTTGTTCAAAAATTTTGAGTACAATAAAATGTGAAATAACAAAAAAACGAATGCTAATAAAGCTATTTTCCATTAATCAATATATTCTCATTTTCTTAACTATCCATAAAAAACTTTTATTGATTGTTAATTTCACTACTGAGTTCATCAGAATCATTTTCATTACTAAATTGGGAAATCTACAAAATATTTTTCATCTAATCAACATCATGAACATTTTACTTTAGCTCCACACTGGAGGCCCGGAAGAAAAAAAATGTGGAGGATCTTTTTAGGCAAGGAAGAATTGTTGCGGCGGGGAGCAGCAATTACGACAATTGTTGCGGCAGGGAGCAAGTGTTCCCTCTCAAGAAATCGAGGGATCAAATGCTGCGTTTTGTGGACTGTAAAATTGCGGTTCTTATCTATTTTTATTATATTTCTGGAGTTGACTTACCAATATCTCCAAATTGCTGTACACCCTCCATGCACTGAGTTTATGTCACCGGGAAGGTAATTGTTAGTTTGGAAACATGAGGAAGGGAAATTGGTGATATTTGCTTTGTGGAGTTAATGGTAAGCAAGCGATATTTTTGCGTATTAAACTGCGGTTTATGAGTTCTGCGGCGTGATTATTACAAAGCGATGCGATTGTTGGGACTTGTGTCCTTTGCGGTGGTTTTATTTGAACTGAGGCAGAGGGCACCCCAATAGGTAGTTCCAAAAGGCAACATGTAACAATAAAGGCGTGAACAAGATGGTTCTTAGAAGAATAAAGATATGAAGGGTGGGTAAGAATCTGGGGATCGGTTTGTCCAGGAGTGACGGTTGTATGATTCCATCCCTCTCACTGCGGTGCAAGGCGATGTTCCGAGAAAGTCCTGCTTGAGCGGTTAAAACTCCTTCACATAGTCGGTGAGCAGACGCACCCCTATTAACCGGTACCAATGTTTAGTCACCAAATATAGCAAATGACTATGGTCTATTTCTGTTGCGTAATTCAATAAATCGTACAGGGGCGGTGGCATCCATATCTGCCTCCCAAAATCGATGATATTTCATATGTTTATTATAAAAAAAGTTTGTCCAAAAAATAATTCCGTGATAGGGTTTTCGCTTATATTGGTAAGTTTTAATTTCCTTAAAATTAAAAACTTTTATTCGGAATAATATAATAAACATGTCGTGTTATTTCATTTACAAAACGGCCGTTTGGAATCAAGATACTTGTGGTACGAGACTATCTTTTTAATACACTTAAGATGGCTAATAATGGCAAAGGCCCTCGAGGATTATTCCCATTGAAGGATATCGAAATGGAACATTCATCAATCACTTCCTTCTCGGAATGCTGAGTTGACTTTATTTGACATTTCGGCTTTATTTGAAGTTAGTGGCGGGCAGAGTCGTATTAAATCCATTCATAATTCTTATGATCCGTGGCAGTATTATACGCATATAATATATGTTCTGAAATGAATTGATAAAGTACTAGGAATGTTATCGATATAAAAGTATGTATGAGGCTATGTACGACAATGTGAATGAAGCAAAAAGTCTGTGCCGGTTAGTATACAGTTGCATAGCGATCTATCGTTCCTTCCCACGGCATGTGCGGGTAGACAGTTGCATGGCGATATGTCGTTCCTGTCCACAGCGTGAGTGAGTAAACAGTTGCACAGAGTTCTGTCTTTCCTGCCCACAGCCTGTGCCAGTAAACAGTTGCACGCCGTTTTATGGTTCCCTCCCATAGCGTGTACCGGTAGACGTTTGTTTGATGTTCCATCGCTCCTGTTCACAGCACGTGCCAGAAGAAAATTTTATGGCGTTCTATCGTTCCTGTTCATAGCATGTGTCAGTAAAAATTTGCACGGCCTTCTATCATTTCTTCCCATAGGGTGTACCAATAGGTTCACAGCGTGTGCCAGAAGAAAAGCACATAGCGTTGTATCGTTCCCGCTCACAGGGTGTCAGTAAATAGTTGCACGGCGTTCTATTGTTCCTCCCATGGGGTGTGCCAGTAGACGATTGTTTGGTGTTTTGCCACTCCTGCGGCGTTACATTGCGTTCTATAGTTCTTGCTCGTAGCTTGTGTCAGTAAATAGTTGCACGGCATTCTATCGTTCCTTCCCATAGCGTGTGCCAATAGGTTCACAGCATGTGCCAGAAGAAAATCACATGGCGTTATATTGTTTTTGCTCATAGCTTGTATCAGTAAATAGTTGCACGGCATTCTATCGTTCCTTCCCATAGCGTGTGCCAGTAGGTTCACAGCATGTGCCAGAAGAAAATTAGATTGCGTTCTATCGTTCTTGCTCATAGCTTGTGACAGTACATAGTTGCACGGCATTCTATCGTTCCTTCCCATAACGTGTGCCAGTAAGTTCACAGCACGTGCCAGAAGAAAATTACATGGCGTTCTATCGTTCCTGCCGGAGAAATGGTTTATTTAATAGCAAGTTAATTTCATTATTTTTATACAGATTTAGCAAAATATTTTTTTACGTCATGAAAATTGTGGGCAATCGTAGAAATCAATTATTAATCATTCTCCGAAACAGTTTCTGTCTAAATTAAAGTCTTGAAACTCGAATAATGAGTACACAAGAGTGTTTCCAAATTTAATATTAAAACATCGAAGCATGTTAAAGACTATCCATCATTTTAAAAATTTTGCTATCTTATATATAAAAATCTCGTGTCATGGTGTTTGTGATCGCACTCCTCCTAAACGGCGTGATCGATTTTTATGAATTTTTTTATGTATAATTGGTAGGTATGAGAATAGGTTTTAAAGTAAATTTCATACCGGCAGGTGATTAGGGTGACCCTATCTAGAATAAAAAATAAATTTAAAAAAATTGTGTGTTTTTTTTTATTTGGTATCGAAAAATACCTATATTCCCAAATATTACCCTATTTTGCGATTTTAGTATTTTGTTTGAACAAAAAACACGAAAACGAAATTATTTATGTTGTTAACTTTCATTCACACATGCGCAAGACATTCACGAGAAGCGTGGCGTCATTTTGATATTTCATTCGGCATCATGTTCTTTCGTGGGCAAACCATCGAGCTTATTTATGTTGGCTAAAGACGCATTGACAAAAAAATATCGTACACTCAATTGCTCTTCGAATTTAAAATTGATTTTCTTTATTTCATTTTTCTACTTTAGGATAAAATATAGATTAGTTTTTTTAATTGAAATTGGTGATATTTGCTTTGTGGAGTTAATGGTAAGCAAGCGATATTTTTGCGTATTAAACTGCGGTTTATGAGTTCTGCGGCGTGATTATTACAAAGCGATGCGATTGTTGGGACTTGTGTCCTTTGCGGTGGTTTTATTTGAACTGAGGCAGAGGGCACCCCAATAGGTAGTTCCAAAAGGCAACATGTAACAATAAAGGCGTGAACAAGATGGTTCTTAGAAGAATAAAGATATGAAGGGTGGGTAAGAATCTGGGGATCGGTTTGTCCAGGAGTGACGGTTGTATGATTCCATCCCTCTCACTGCGGTGCAAGGCGATGTTCCGAGAAAGTCCTGCTTGAGCGGTTAAAACTCCTTCACATAGTCGGTGAGCAGACGCACCCCTATTAACCGGTACCAATGTTTAGTCACCAAATATAGCAAATGACTATGGTCTATTTCTGTTGCGTAATTCAATAAATCGTACAGGGGCGGTGGCATCCATATCTGCCTCCCAAAATCGATGATATTTCATATGTTTATTATAAAAAAAGTTTGTCCAAAAAATAATTCCGTGATAGGGTTTTCGCTTATATTGGTAAGTTTTAATTTCCTTAAAATTAAAAACTTTTATTCGGAATAATATAATAAACATGTCGTGTTATTTCATTTACAAAACGGCCGTTTGGAATCAAGATACTTGTGGTACGAGACTATCTTTTTAATACACTTAAGATGGCTAATAATGGCAAAGGCCCTCGAGGATTATTCCCATTGAAGGATATCGAAATGGAACATTCATCAATCACTTCCTTCTCGGAATGCTGAGTTGACTTTATTTGACATTTCGGCTTTATTTGAAGTTAGTGGCGGGCAGAGTCGTATTAAATCCATTCATAATTCTTATGATCCGTGGCAGTATTATACGCATATAATATATGTTCTGAAATGAATTGATAAAGTACTAGGAATGTTATCGATATAAAAGTATGTATGAGGCTATGTACGACAATGTGAATGAAGCAAAAAGTCTGTGCCGGTTAGTATACAGTTGCATAGCGATCTATCGTTCCTTCCCACGGCATGTGCGGGTAGACAGTTGCATGGCGATATGTCGTTCCTGTCCACAGCGTGAGTGAGTAAACAGTTGCACAGAGTTCTGTCTTTCCTGCCCACAGCCTGTGCCAGTAAACAGTTGCACGCCGTTTTATGGTTCCCTCCCATAGCGTGTACCGGTAGACGTTTGTTTGATGTTCCATCGCTCCTGTTCACAGCACGTGCCAGAAGAAAATCTTATATATAAAAATCTCGTGTCATGGTGTTTGTGATCGCACTCCTCCTAAACGGCGTGATCGATTTTTATGAATTTTTTTATGTATAATTGGTAGGTATGAGAATAGGTTTTAAAGTAAATTTCATACCGGCAGGTGATTAGGGTGACCCTATCTAGAATAAAAAATAAATTTAAAAAAATTGTGTGTTTTTTTTTATTTGGTATCGAAAAATACCTATATTCCCAAATATTACCCTATTTTGCGATTTTAGTATTTTGTTTGAACAAAAAACACGAAAACGAAATTATTTATGTTGTTAACTTTCATTCACACATGCGCAAGACATTCACGAGAAGCGTGGCGTCATTTTGATATTTCATTCGGCATCATGTTCTTTCGTGGGCAAACCATCGAGCTTATTTATGTTGGCTAAAGACGCATTGACAAAAAAATATCGTACACTCAATTGCTCTTCGAATTTAAAATTGATTTTCTTTATTTCATTTTTCTACTTTAGGATAAAATATAGATTACTTTTTTTCACTTTTAAGAGATAAAACAATGAATATGTCCATTACTTTAATGAAATATATTGAATTGAGAAAATGAATGATTGGTTTTTTTTTGTTTTTATCGGCGGTCATCGTCTACAGCGCTCCATTCCTCTTTCTGCCATAGATCTCATTTTTACAATACACTTACAATACTTAGTTTTTTTTTTATTTAACAACCAAAATATTCACTAGAAATAATTTATATGGCAGAACAACGTTTGTCGGGTCAGCTAGTATGATTATAAGAATTTTATGATTTCTAGTTAATTTTAAAATCGGAATTACTTTTTTTGTTTCATAATATATCAATATCAACATCTTTTATAACTTCTTTAGCACCGTTGTGATTTGAAACTGGATGAAACGGAAACGAGTGACACTAAAAAGAGACAAAAACATAAATCTGTAGGATTAAGCCTGCGAGATAATCAGACAGAATGAAACCTTACCTACCTACAGTACCTACCTACGAAGCGTCGCGCTCTGTCAAGCAGTCTTTTGTACACATAAAAAAATGATTTAATAAATCCGCTGGAAGACAAAACATAATCGTAAAAATGAACGAAAGTTTTACACTGGCAGTGTTCTCCGGTGATTCTTTTACATTTTGGCATTCTTTTTTAATATTTCGAACTATTAATTTCACTGTTTCCTTAACCGATGTGTTGTGTACAACGTCCAAGTGCGCGCATTAGTCACTTTGATTATGAGCTCACGTTTCAAAGTTCCTATTGGTTGAGATTGTGTTGGTGAAGGTTTCACTTCTACCGCGTGTGAACTGCATTCGATTTTTTTTTATTTCTGCCCCAACCTTTTTTACCTTGTAACGGACAGACTGGGGAGGGGACATAACGCGTCAAGCAGATGTTCGCAGAGAGAAGGTTGCACGGGTTCACTGCATTGATGGGCAACTGGAATGGCCGGGATGAGAGAGCGCTACCGGAAATCGGAAAACACAAGTGCCTTACACCTACACAAAAGTTGGAAAATTTTCCCGAAGCCATCGAAGTAAAGTGCTGAATTATAATACAATATATAAAACCATCTACATTTTCTACTGAAAAAATCTTTTCAGTATTCAAAGTATCTACAATAGATAACATATATAAAAAAATGCAATACTACAAACTTTCAGAGAAATAAAAAAATTACATTTCAATATATCAGCAAGATATCAAAACAATACTAAAATCGAAAAAACTTAAAACCAAGCACATCCAAAATACCTATCTGTAACTAGGTATAAATTATTTGAACAAACTCCCATTAAAACTAAAAATTATCGAAAATAAACATAAATTCTAAATTAAATTTAAAAAATACCTGAAACAACTGTACATTACTGTTATTAATATTTCATTTAAATCTTGAAATCTGTTTAATATTATTAATATTATTGCAATATTATTATTCACTTACTCAAATGATAACATATAATTAAAGATTAATTCACTCACCAAACACAAGAGCCTTGTCTCTTTATGGTGAGGAAAGGCTTTTATTATATTCATATTACAAATCTGTTTAACATATCAAAAATGCTAAATTATTGTAAAAACATGCAAATATTAAATAAATAAAAAATTTAAAAAACCTTGGTATTCATTAATGATGTAGTTATGAAAATAATTAGAATGCCCAAGTAATTGTTTTCCTGTTCTAAATTACCCCAGGATTATTAATATTTGTTTACATAAATAACTCTCAATTTGGGAGGCGGGATTGGGTACCGCCACCCCGGGAACCTTTATTGGATAACCAACACCTCTGCCATAAGTCACCCCAAGTGGTTCGCTACGTTTGGTGATTTAGCAGGGGTGCCCGGGTTCATGGGGTGAGGTTTGTCTAGGTATTGGAGGAGGATGACTAGGACACACTGAACCCCAGATTCCTACCCACCCCTTAAACCCTTTTACTTCCCAGAACTCTTCTCTCCTTCCTTTCCCAAAAAACCCCTCCACAGAGCATCCCCAAAGATGACATAGGCCCTGAGGGAAATTATTTTCCACAGGGCCTCTTGTGTGGAGCTCATGTAAAAAAAAAAACTCCAATTATTTTTACTGGCCACTTATAGTTTCACCTTTTCTCCGATTAGTTAAACTTTCAAACGACATGGGGTTCTTCATCGATTGCGGTTACTCTTTGGATTCGCGTCTTGAGGGCAGGACGTGAATCCGACAGTCAACAAGTGGATTTAAATTTAAAATGGAAATTGTTTAGTCGGCGGGTTTTTCAGTTTAATTTAATATGTGAACGATAAGTTTCTTAAATTCTCAGCCGGTACAATGTGATCGCGACTGTAGAACCTATATTTTACGGGTATTCAAGTGTAAAATCCCGATGTGCTAAAATGGCGGCTTGACCGAGCAAGTTTAATCATAATCATCGATTATATACACCATCCGTCATCCGACGAGATGAATCGCCAATAATACAACTGCACACAACCCGTCCGCCTATTCCACGCCATATATTTCTACCCTGATGGGACTTGAACCATATAATGGAGGACGCCATGGGCATGGCGTTCCCATACTCAACAATTACCTAAGATGGATGGAGAAGCTCGAAAAACCTGGCGATGATGCAATGTGAGGGAGGTAGGGTCCCCTCGCTATGCATCTGGATTCGTCGCAGCAACGTTATAGGTTTTAGCTAGTAGCTCGTTAGGTACGGTCCACAGGTATGCTTAATCTTTTAACATATAAATCTTTGTTATACATCCACTCTTTTATTTATATTTCCAAGCTTCACAACAATGGGATGGGAATAATTCATGCCTAACAACAGTTCAGCATATCTCGTACCAACGAGATTTAGCGTCCAAGATCCCATGGGATTAAAGCTGATAACTGTGTACCTTTATGTATAACCCTGTAAATATAACATCTAATACACCCACTCAATAAGAGGTGTATATGTCATGATAACATGACCACAAAGTAGGCACCACAACATCACACAATATAAAACACATCCCGTATCATACCCTTATATTAATACCTAACATCATACCCTGATAAGATAACCCTAATCAATCTGTAATATAACATAATAACACTACCCCAACATTAAATCTATTGATAACATTATACGGTATATTTTTTTGATTATTCTTATATACATATGTCCTACATACCTTGCAGTGGATGCATTTTACTAGTAGTAAAATGTATATTAATGTGCATTTAAATGTATTAAAAGTATGTAGCATCAAAGACAATCCTGTAAACGACTTGAAAAGAAATGAGTCTTTTTTTCAAGTTTTGTCAACAGTGATTCATATCAAAGCACCTACCTACATTCAACGGTTCCACGCCAACTCAGAACCTCCTCAGAAAGGTCATTAAAAGCTATGAAAAAATAATTTTAAAATAGCCGGTAACGGTAACCCTAACCTAATTTAACCTATTTAACCAATTTTTTATCATCACTCTTAATGACTTTCTGGGGTGGTTCTGAGTTGGTTTCATTCTGAGTTGGCGGGTCACGACATTCCACATAGTTAATACTATCACTAATTAAAGGCAAACACAACATTAAGTGTATGTAAATAATATAAAGTTTATTCATTTTAATACAAGTTAAACAGTTATTCATTAATGCAGGATTACATTAAAGACTATAATTTAAATATGTTACAGGGCGTGGATTAAATTCAAAGATGATTTGATCAGCAATCTTCCGAACAGGCCCTCCATTGATATGCTTGGTGTAACCCTAAGTGACCAGCTCAGATATGGGGGCTCCATCGAAGCCAGAGAAAAGTTAGCCTCTCAAAAACTGGGCGTACTGTACAAGGCCCGCAGATACTATAGTACACAACTGCTAACCCTATATAAATCACAAGTGCGCCCCACGGTTGAATTTGGCAGCCACCTCTGGTCTGGAGCTCCAAAATACCTAAAAAATACCCTCGACTCTGTGCAGAAACGGGCGGTCCGTTTGATAGATTCTCCCATCTTAACAGACGGATTGCAATCCTTAGAGCATAGGCGTCGGGTGCGGAATGCTATCCTTGCTCTACCGGTATTACAATGAAAGATGCTCTGAGGAATTAGCGTCATTGATCCCTTCGGCACCGGTGCATTGTCGGGAAACACGCCAAACGCGTGCCCAACATTTGTACACGGTTGACATTTGTCACATGAGAACGGGTCGCTTCTTCGATTCGTTCTTATGTTCAACAGCTCGGCTGTGGAATGATTTGCCTGTGAATTTTAATGAATGTGTTTTTGAATGAATTTGAATGAATGTGTTTGATTTGAATGTGTTTCCTCCCTCCTACAACATGGGTCTCTTCAAGACCAATGTTCATTTTTTCCTCTCCCTAAAAAGACCCTCCACACAGCATCAGGTAACTATTTTTCGCAAGGCCTCCTGTGTGGAGTTAATGTAAAAAAAAAAAATGTTTGTTTAAAATTGATATGTCACATTATCACAAAACAATTTTAATAATACGTAGGTTAATAAAGGAATGGGCCCCTTGTCGTTTAAATGTTACGATAAAGTATTAATGAAGTTATATGGTAAACCAATATAAAAAGAATCTATATAATGATTAACTTAAATTTTGTTACCTGCTCCCGATAGTCCGCCATTGTTGTCTAGTCTCCGTGAGATGTATGAACGTATCTCCGAATCCTACCATTTTCCAACTGCCAACATAGAAATCTATTGCAGAGCGGCCAGCTGTTGACGTGCATGTGCAAGTTATTATATATCTTTTCTGGGATAGTACCGTGAATCCTGGGTCAGATTTTTAATTCGTTACAATCTATGCATTTACCCGCTTAGCCGCTCTTTATGCTGAAATAAGTATTATTATTAATAATAATTCTAAAAAAGTTCTTCTTGGCGATCTTCATTTCGTGATGGCATTATATTATATGTTTTCACATATAGCAGTCACTTTACTAGTATATTTTCGTAGTATACATTTTTTTAAGAATGATAAATATTGTCGGGTTACGAATAACCCGACAATATTTGAAAGTCTACTACTACCACAGCAGAAAGCGGAAAATGTTGCTTGTATTGTTATGGAGGACTTAGCCAGCCAAGGAATCGAACACGCGACGCCCGGGTGGCAACCAAATGGTCATAATTAGAAGAAAATACATTAGTTTCACAACCATCTTATTGTTTATACCTTTAATGTATAAACCAACCGATTTCGATTCGACCTGAACCGTCATCATGTTATTTATTTTTTTTAACGAAAGACATACATTACTCGAAAAATATTGCTTGCATCGTGATGGAGGTTTTAGCCAGCCGAGGAATAGAACTGGATGGAACCCAAACGCGATGACAACTCAGCCACTGACCTATCACATGTACAAAAATATGAATTACAGAGTTACAGTGTATTTATTTATAAAATAAAAGAGGGAGAGAGAACACAAATTTGGTGGTAGGTAAGTAAGAGAAAACGGTAAATTTGGGCAGGGTAAAGGAGAAAATGTTTGAAATGGGGCTATTTGATAAATCTTAATGTTATTTTATAAATAAACTAGCAGACCCGGCCACACGTTGCTTTGGCTAACGAAACACAACGCCATTACCCAACCTTTATAAAATCCACACCACCCGCTTGCCAGCTGCCCGCTGCCCGCTGCCCGCTGCCTGAATTGAATATTGAATTTCTCGGCTTTTCTCTACTATAATAAGCATGTATTATAGATATAAACCTTCCTCTTGAATCAACTATATTATTTTTTTATTTATATAATAATAAAGTTAGCGATCGCCACTAATTATACAATACTTGCAATGCAACACTGGATATTTGAAAAGGGAAAATCAAATACCTACTTACTCTAGGACAGGGGTGCCCAAACCGTCGATCGCGATCGACCGGTCGATCGCGAGTGCTTTTTGAGTCGATCTCGAGAAAATTTGCCGATGTAAATAGATCTTTTCACAGTTTTTGTTTCAGATGATCCTCAATTATGCCTCAATAAAACCGCACATTTTTCATGACTTTTTGTTTATAATTTATTTGGATCTTATATGGTCGCGCCTTTTTTATTGTTCACTCTATCCTCATCTAAGTAAGGTGTGTGACGTCACAAGTCCACATAGAAAAAAAATTGTCTAACAATTGCAGATTCATGGTGAAATATTGTCGAAAATTTCCCCCTTTAAAGAACTAAGTTTTCGATCTAGTTTCTAGTGTGTGGTTTGGTTTATTTATGAGTCAGCCAGTCCGAGTTGTAAATAAAAGGCGATATGAAGTTTATTAATAAATAATATAAAATGCGGTGTGGTTGAAGTAAAACATATCATTGAGGAAGATTGGGAGGAAGAATTACCCCGGGCGGCACTTTTAAGGGGCAGCAAAATTTTACAATAAATAATTATAATATCTTGTAAATTTTTTAACCCGTTTCAATTCATATTATTGTCACACTTACATTTTGGACCGATTGCAATGAGCACGGAATTTTTCATTACTGCGATAATCGTCAACACGCGAACATTGTTTTCCATGACTAAGTTTCCACGTCGTGTTCTCGAATGCAAGTACGGAAGAAGTTTACTAAAATCATAAAAATTATACTGTTGGTTTAATACCTATTATAATCTGTACACAGTTGAAACATATTTATGTGAAATGTGAATCTTATGTGGACGTCATCATCCAGTCTGCTACATCAACCATTGAGTTTTACTCTTCCTTTTTTCCCAACTTCTAAGAAAGTTCCTTAAATTCACCATTTTTTTACATACACCGTTTATGTGCTGCCAGAATCAAAGAGAAACCTTTTCATGTTCTGAGTGTAGTTTTAATTCGCCGCACACAGATTTAATTAAAACCAGTTTTGTGTTCAGAATTTAAAATTCCGATTGTGGATTCATCTGCTGACACATTTCGAAAGAAAAATATTATTTTATTCGAAGTGCAATTATAAAATTGTAGTTGTTGACTATTTGTGTACTGCCAGAATCAAAAAAAAAAACGTTTTTATGTTCTAAGTGTAGTTTAAATTCACCGCACATATATTTAATTTAAACCATTTTTGTGTTCAGAATGTAAAATTCCCGTTGCGGATTCACCTGCTGACACATTTCGAAGGAAAACATTATCTTATTCGAAGGGCAATTATAAAATTCTAGTTGCAGACTATTTATGTACTGCCAGAATTAAAGAAAAACCATTTTCATGTTTGGAGTGTAGTTTTAATTCACCACATACAGATTCAATTGAGACCAGTTTTGTGTTCACAATAAAAAGATAAATTAAATAACATGCTAAATCTTTTTATATGGATACCATTCTCGATCTCCGAAAGCAGTTACAATTTTTTAGTAGCTTTTAAGTAGATTTATAAACATGATTTTTATTGGAAGAATTCTTGTCACATGGGATATAAAATGAGGTCGCAATTTCTACCCCTCCCCCCCCCCCCCCGGCACTTGAAAACCTGTGATTGAAGTACCTAAATGTACACATACTTGCAGCCTGTCATAGTCGATCCATCGGAGTCGAATAATATTGAGGTCGATCGCCAGCAGTTCAAGTTTGGGCACCCCTGCTCTAGGACATCTATTTTCCAATTTCTTCCGTAGAACGAATTTCAAAAGTGACTATAGTACGGCCTGCCAGCCGTTTTATCGCACAAAAATATGTTTTCTTTGAATTTCACGGCTTTTCTCTAATATAATTTACATGTTTTATACATATAAACATTTCTCTTCAATCACTCTATCTATTGGTGAAAATCGTATGAAAATCCGTTGCGTAGTTTAAAAGATTAACGCGCACATACATTTTGAGCGACTTCATTTTATACTACATATGTAATGAAAATGAAACAATTTAACTTTGTTTGAACCACTTTTATATTTGAGTAAATCCGACCGGTTTCAGAATGACCGTTCCTTCTTCATGACAAATGTATACATATACATTTGTTTCATTTACTCATATTCAATTCAATTCAATTTTATTATTTCAAAAACATTACAAAATTTTACATTTCAATGCGTTTTTAAAATACATTTGTACATTTGTACTACGTTGAACAAAAACTATACAAGCATTAATAGAGCTAGCCTTTTAAAGGTAGCTTAACTAATGCTAAATATGTCGATATCCGAATTAATTCTGCTTAACAGCAAGATTGCTCTCCCAACCGGCATGACCATTGGCAAATTAGTCCTGCAGGCCGGAAGGTAGAACAGTCTATGCTGTCGGTGGCGAAGATACCCATCGGGTACATAGAAATGAATGCTCTCCATGATAGCTGAGTTTTCAAACCATCCGCGAATCAATCTGAAGAAATGCGTAGCAATATGTACATCCCTTCTGACCCGTAGATGGTTCATTCCGAGCATACCCAAAAGAAAGTCGGTAGGGTAGAGCCACGGGTAATAGCCGTATTCCCTCAAGTACAGATATCTCAGAAATTTCTTCTGAACTCTCTCCAACATGAAGGTTTACTTGGTATGGACTCCAAATTACCGACCCACTTTCAAGTCTACTCCGTACTAAGGAATTGAATAGAACTATTTATTTATAAGTACATGTTACATGATTAATACATTTACTTGAGAAGATACATTAAGTCACCATACTAGAATATGAGAACCCGGGTGTCTCTAAAGTTCCTTGCAGTACGCAGAACAAAACCCAGCATTCTCAATGAAGTGCTACAAGCCATCTGAATATGTATATAATGGATAACGACAAAGTTATAGCTACATTCAAAAGTTATTTTATAAATTGGTTTAATTTATTTTTAGGATTTATTGATTTCAAGAGCTTCTAGATTATTCAGACATAGATCTATCCCATTGCTATGCAGTACTTCTATCCTCGGAGATTTAAAACAGTGATCTTTATTTATTAAGTGTGTTGCGAATTTTTTAACACCTGTACCCTATACCATTTGGGCACCTCAGTGTTCAACCACCATAGTTTAAATAGTTGTTGCAGTTTTACCTATGTAAAATGCTGGGCAATCAGTTCGTCTAATCCTGTAGATGCCAGATTTACAAGAAGGCTGTAATAGCATACCTCGACAATAATAATCACAGCTAGCAGAATAATCTTTTTCTGCGTGGGTTCTTTATAATTTATTCTATTTTATTTCATACAAAATTTCCCCAAAATTTTTATGTGTGTCATATTTTTGTAAAAACCCATGAAGGAGTATAATACACTTAATTATTAATTAAAAGATGTCGTGTGAGTTTTGTTTCTCGGGTAATATATTTATCAACATTGGCAGGTTTTTCTTACACTCTTAGGAAGTTAGAATAATCTATGATGACGCTGTCCATGATAGTGGTCAGGAATATGGAGATACGCTCAGCTTCAAAAGAGCCGATGTAGTCTGAATCTGAATAATTAAGTGGCGGCGTACCCCTCCTTCTGAGCTGAAAGGAAGGCATGTCCAGAAGAAACCACTACAGAGAGAGCCACGGACGCGTATTTACAAAACCTATACCGGTTTAGTCGCGGTAGCGACAATTTACATTTTAAATACACCTCAATATTGGTTATTTTTTTTATCACTTTGCAAAAAAAAAATTGTTTTAAAATCTAGATAATATCTTTCCAGTGTGTTTATTAGAAATTAATAATTTTATTTTTAAATATTATAATTTTGATAATGAAAATGAGAATTGTCGCTAATACGCGCCACGGAAAGTGGCCACACTTCGTCAAGAAGAGATATCTCATACTTTTTCTGGACTAGTAGGTACCGTACAGTATCAAGAAAGGAGGTGTAGAATGTGTGAGCAGGTACCTAAGCGATTCCTTTAGAAAGTTTCTAAAGGAATCGCTTAGGTAATCGTTTAGGGTGCTTAGGGTCCTGACTCTGGGTGCGAGCTAGGGGATCTTTCCCACCCTTCCCAGGTCACAATTTTTAGGATTTCCGCTTTTATCTCAAAAACAGTGCGTTGCAGGGGAATTTTTTAAAATTAAATTAAAGCTCATAAAATTATCTACAACTTTTATTTTTTATGTAATTTTCGAATTCTCAGCCGTTTTTAAGTTACACGCTCCACAAATGTAGATATTTTCGAAAAAAAAAACATATAGCAGCACATTTTTCATCAAACATTGCTTCATATCGCCTAAAATATTCATCAGAGAAAGAAACTTATTTGAAAGAAGTTGTACAGAATTTGATTCGCTTTAAGAATATGTATACTTATACGGGATCCCAAAAAAAATTGGCAAAGCATAAAAGAATTACTACATGGAGAAAACAAAGACCACATAAAAATTGTAAATTTTCCAAAAGAGATAAACGAAGAAAACATGGCTAATAACTTTAATAAATATTTTATTGAAAGTATCATTCAAATTAACAAATTAATACCCAACATTGCTGTTAACCCCACAAATGATAATATCGACCCAAACAAAGAATCATTGGTCTTCAGAAAAATAAATGCAAAATATTTATTTAACATTTTAAACAAAATAAAATCAAAGAATAGTTCAGATGGATTAACTATTAGTAAAATAAGAGATGCTTTTCCAGTAATTGGATCTACTCTATTAAATATTATCAATGAGACGATTGAAGAAGGAAAATTTCCACAGTCATGTAAACTCTCTACTATTATACCGGTTCCAAAGGTTAAAAATATCAGAAAATGTGAAGAATTTCGACCAATCAACACCTTACCAAAATATGAGCAGATTCTTGAAGTTATAATAAAAGAACAAATTTTGCAATATCTAGATAAACACGATATTTTATACCAAGAGCAATCAGGGTTCAGATCTAATAACTCATGTGAAACAGCATTAAACGTAATTTTCGAAGAATGGAAGGAAGGAATGAATAATAATACATTTATCTTAGCAATATTTTTGGATTTTCAAAGGGCATTCGAAACTATAGATCGAGACATACTAATAAAAAAGCTTAAAGAAATTGGTTTCTCATCTGTAGCCATTAAATTAATACAAGAGTATTTGAGAGACAGAAAGCAGGTAACAAAAATAAATAATCAATTTTCAAAACCAATGGAAAATAAGTTAGGAGTACCACAGGGATCGGTCCTTGGACCTCTATTGTTCATACTCTATATTAATGACATGGTGAAAATATTTTCAAAATGCAAAGTACGACTATTTGCCGATGATACACTAATATACTTAATTGGAGATAACTATGAAGAACTAATACACATTTTAAATAATGAACTTAATGATGTATCAAGATGGCTAAAAATAAATAAGCTTAAATTAAATACAAAAAAAAACAAAATGTATGGTAATTGGATACAAGAAGACATCCAGTGAAAGCAAAATTAAAATTGATGGTGAAATTATTGAAAATGTTACCGAAATGAAATACTTAGGAGTTATATTAGATTCCAAACTAAACTTCAATAGACATGCTGAATACACTCAAAAGAAAATTGGCAAAAAGATATCTTTTTTTGGAAGAATTCGGCCAAAAATTTCTAGAAAAACTACAATCACCATATACAATTCAATTATTGCTCCACACTTCAACTACTGCTCAAGTATACTTTTCCTATGTAACGAAAGAGAACAAAATAAGTTACAAATTCTCCAAAATAGAGCAATGACAATAATTCTTCGACGAAACAGATTTCAAAAATTATTAAAATGTTAAAGGAACTAAATTGGTTGACCGTGAAACCGATGCTGACCTTGAACACGATGGTATTTATCCACAAAATATTGAACAACACGTTACCAAAATACTTCTCAAATAAAATTTTATACAATAAAGACATTCACAGATATAACACAAGGACGTGCAAGGAAATTAGGCTACAAAAAAAGGACAAAGCAAATACGCAGAACAGTCTACTTACTGTACAAGGGAATGAAGTTGTATAACACACTACCAGAAACTTTAAAGTCCACACCAATTGGAAAGTTCAAGAGGTATTGTAGGAGCTACATAAAACTTGAAAAAATATAGTGAATATGAAATATTATTATCAATTACAAATTTGTAAACTTAAATGTACAAATTACTAAAATAAAATTTATTATTATTATATTATTATTAATTAATCTCCAACTGTTCTCCACTACTCTCAATAACATCATATTATATCAGGCGCGGCAAGGTGAATATTGCATATCCTATCCTACTAATATTATAAAGGCGAAATTTTGTATGGATGTATTATTACCCTTTCACGCAAAAACTACTGAATGGATTTTAAAAATTCTTTCTCTAATAGAAAGCTACATTATTTGCGAGATCTATAGGCTATATATATATTGGTAAGCTCTGGCGTTATGAATAATCTCTGGCATTATGAAATTATTTATCATGCGTTTTCCGTCCAAACAAAATCGATTTATTGCAAACATCAGAAAAAAAAGCAAACCAATTGTCGCCTTGGAAACGATGTTTTTTTTTTAATTATGCAATTTACCCTAATAAGAGTGCTTTGTTGGCGTCGTACTTAATAACTATCTCTAAAAATGAATCACCGAAATGTATGTGTGCGCATAAACTCGAACGACTGCACCAAATTGGATAATTCTTTTTTTTTTGTTCGTTATTTTGTATAAAACTACCGTTGAGTTCTGGCATTATGAAATTTGTATAAAAATTATAATAGGTGGCACGCGAGCTGTTTGAAAACTGAATGTATCGGGAATGAATGTGTGGAATGCGAGAGGTGAGAGTGGAGAGTCGGGAGGGGGGGAGGTGAAGGAGGCGGAGTAGGGTGGGAGAGGTGGGAGGGAAGGAAGGGGAAAGAGGAAATGGGAGGGGTGGTGGAAGGTGGGGGGGGGGTGGAGAAGGAGGGGGAGGGAGAGAAGTGTTGATGGATAAGTGGAGTGTTGAGAGGAAAGGTGGAGGGGGGGGAGGAGTGAGGGGAGGGGTGGGTGGAGGGGGAGGGGGGTTGATGGGGAGAGTAGAGTGGGGAGAGGGAAGGTGGAGGAGGCGGAGTGGGAAACCCCTAATACCATGCGAGCGAAGCCGCGGCAAAAAGCTAGTTTATCAATATTTGATTCTCTGTTCGGCATATTTATTTTCTTTATATTTAAAATTTGTTTACCCCACCGTTTATGTAAACGGAAGTGGGAACGGGCTCTAAGTATGAGACGATATATTAATGTGACTGAAACAAGTAGCATGTGCCAAGATAGAGTATGTGTTGTGTGGCGCTATATCTGATCTGCTACTCCTACAAATAAACGGTGTGATGGTTAATTAATTAGTTAAACATCAATCATAAATACGTAAAGTTATTAATTTGCACGTTTTGATTACCTAATGCAAATAACAAAGCCATAAGCAAACAAATTACTTATGTTGAGTAAGACGAACAACGAGGAATAATTTGAAGTGAGAGAAATAACCCTGATTGGATTAAATTTGTTACGTACATTATACATGTATACCTACAATCTGCCTATTAATATATATTAGTGAAGCTATTAGAGTAGAGGTCACTTTGGGTAAAATGTACTAAATTACGCAATATAAATGAATTGTTATTGTTATTATTATAACAACTACAAATTTAACTAATGTATTTACAAAGCGGGTTCGCTCATTGGTAATAGAATCGGTTTTTCGTAACTGAACAAATATGTAAATAGATTTTCTATAATAGAAAATAAACGGAAGATCTTGCTCTTGGTTGATACTTATCTCAATCACCGACTTTCAGGCTCCTCTAATATCGAGAGTTGAATCTACTCAACATATTACTTTTTGTTTGGTTCTTTGAAGGATTGTAAGATTTTATTTTGTAAGATGAATAATATTTTGTACGTAATCAAAACGCGAACAGGACTTAATAAATCTAAGCCTGAATTCAAGACTCACCTCATGCTTTTTAGTCGTTTATAATTTAAACTCTTACCATGGCATTAAATTAATACGGCTATCTTATTACAATTATATTTTCGCTGGAATGTACAAATTTTACAAAATTATTTCTGACATTAAAAAAAAAAATTATTCGTTTTCTTTCTTTAGAAGCGGGTATTTTTCACTCCAGACTCAAATGTCATAAATGTTGATGCTTCAGCAAATAAATATATTAAAAAAGTATTAGAAAAACATTTTTTACACTTCATTCCAGTTTTGTTTCCTTCCGACCAGACCGGTTTCAGACAATCACGTCCGTCTTCATTTGGTCTGGTATATTTTTGCTTACCATTCCACCATTCAACTAATGCATGATTGAAAAAATAAAAATTGAGAAAAGGGGCGGCTCAGGAACCATTTATTGGATAACCAACACCCCTGATGTGGGTTAACCCAAGTGGTTCCAAATGGTTCGCTACGTTTGGTGATTTAGCAAGGATGCCCGTGTGAGGATGCTTTTGCCCACCAATTACATGGCCGGATCGGGAAATACTGATTGAGGGAGACCTTTTGACCTCTCCAGCCGGACTCTCTCGACACATCACCTCGCATCACAGTGGGAGGGATGAATTCATACATTGTCACTCCTGGACATATTGACTCCCAGATTCTTACAAACTCCCGATACCTTTTTCCTTCCCAGAACTTACTCTCCTTCCTTTCTCTAAAAAGACTCTCCACGCAGCATCCCCAAGATGACACAGGTCATGAGGAATTTTTATTCCTCAGGTGTGGAGCTAATATTTCTTATTAGTGTGGAGCTAATATTTAAAAAAAAAAAACAAACCGTCTACATGTAGAAAATATCCCTTGATGAATTCATCAACCTCTCTAAAAAGGCGGAATATTCCCTTGTTCTAACTGATTCATTCAACTTAGATCTCCCCCTCTCCCAGATCCTGATGACCACTTTGAATGTTTTATTCGAGCCTTGATAGCCTCCCCACCCTCCCAGCTACCCGCTACCCGCTACAAGCTACGGGGGGAGCTAAGGCGGTGGGAGAGCTGTAACATTCATTTGGATCCCTGGACACACTGGCATCTCGGGAAATGAAAATGCAGACAACGTAACAAAGTAAGGCCCGTCCAACCCGATCATTACTCTCAGCCATTTTATCCGTCTAAGGGATGTTTTATTTTCAACCAAGACAAAGCTTCTACGGAAATGAATGATATTGGCGAAATATCAGACAACCTAAAGGATTCAACAATGCTACAATTCAAAGAGTTTTTCCAACGATGTCATCACCACAAATTAATTTTTATTCGGGCAATATTTGAGATTTTCCCACCCAAAAGTATTATCGTGTTTTATTTTTGTCATTTTTTTATTAAATTAATTTTGTGGCGTCATTTAAATTACTTTGTATTATTTTTAACTAGCTGGTACCTGGCATGCGTTGCAATGTTCAAAGAAATCTGCATGTCTTTTCCCGTGCGTCCACATTTTCATTTATACAAATTTTATAACGCCAGAGCTTACCATTATATATGGCCTATGTTACTCGCTGATAATATAGCTTTCTAGTAGTGAAAGAATTTTTTTAAATCGGTTTAGCAGTTTAGGCGTTAAAGGGTAATAAAAAACACATGAACACTCGCATTTAGGTATAACATTATTATGGATAGTGAATGGCGTATTATTTATGTCAGGGGTGGGGAACCTGTGGCCCGCGGGCCGCGAGCCCGCGAGGCTTTTCGGTGCGGCCCGCGAGCACTTTTGGTGCGTCGAGCTGAAGGAACCGCAAAAAAATAATTTTTGAATGCGAGCAAGGCTGTTTTTGTCGTTCCCTCGGAAACGCTCGGGCCATCTCTTTTTGTAGTTCGAGTGATTCTAAATGGTTTACTTATACTTATGTCTGATATGTTTTCAAATTAGTTAAATAAATTATACAAAATGATGAATTTACTGATATTTATGTAAAGGCCAACCTTTGTCGAAGGCTGTAAACATGTGAAACTCAATAAAACATTTTAAAATCATCTTCTTGTTAATTGCGCCTTTTTAAAAAAAGAAGAACAATTATATTTTAAGCTGGTGGACTGGTGGGCTCGTACGCAGATTCATTATTATGTTAACACCAGTCTTGTGTTCAGATTCCGCGAAAAAAATTCCAGTTGTGGATTCATATGCTGACGTATTTCGAAGGAAACCATTGCTGTGTTCCAAGTGCAGTTATAAAATCAAATTTCAAACAGTGTGCTGCAACAATCGGAGGAAAACCATTTTCGAGTTCTGGGTACAGTTTTAACCTAGGGAAAAGTACACAGATTCACTTCAAAGTTAAAACCAGTTTTATTTGCCGAATGCCTTATGAAATTCAAAACCATTCTGAGGTTTCGAGGGGGCCTAAAATTCAAATGTGCTGCAAAATTTGGAAGAAAACCATTTGTTTGTTTCGCTTGTATCTGTAATTTCAGCTTCGCATACTCAAGTTAAAATCACTTTTGTGTTCAGAATGTAACGATAAAATTTCTGTTGTGGGTTCATCTGCCTACAAATTTAGAAGAAAATTTGTCAGCAAGAAAATTCACAGCTCCAAGTTAAACATAATATGAAATTCGAGTTGCAGACAATGTGCAGCAAAGACAATAGGAAAACAATTTTCGTGTATTAATTAATTTAAGCTCGCAGAAAGATTCTCTCAAGTAAAAACCTTTCTTTTTCAATTTGGGAGGCGGGTATGAGTATCCAGTAACCGTTTATTGGGAAACCAACAACTCTGCCGTAGGTCACCCCAAGTGGTTTTCTGCGTTTGGTGATTTAGCAGGGGTGCCCGGGTCCATCGGGTGAGGATCTTATCTTACGTTCAGATCTTTGAGTCGGATGCGCCTGCCCACCAATTGCGTGGCGGACCGGATCCGGGCGGGGAATCCGGGCGATCTCGACTCCTTGCACTGAAAGCGGGAGGAATGAATTCATAAGTCTCTCACTTCTGGACACATTCACCGCGATTCATATCCACCCCTACATAGCATTCCCAAAAATGTCAAAGGCCCTTAGGGAAACCGTTTTCCTCGGGGTCACCTGTGTGGGGTTAATGTAAAAAAATGGTGTTCCAAACACACCATTCAATTTCCAATTGCGGTTCCATCTTTTAACGAATTTCGAAGGAAACCGCGCTTAATTTCCGAGCGGAGTATAAATTTCTGGTCCCAAAGTTCTTTTTCTAGGGATGAAAGATTGAAGATTGCGTAAAAAATACGGAATAAAAATTTTTTTATTATTATTATTGTGACATTTTTAATTTGACTTCAGCAATAGAAAGACCACAATTTATCAATCTTGGGCACCTGATATAGGTATTCAAAGAATACAAATAAGGGAGGTTTTAGAATACTTTCTGGTATCTATATCAGAATAGAAAAACAGATAAAGGCACTTATAACATTAACCCCCCCCCCCCCCCCCCCCCTTCCCAGATATTATATAATAAAAATATTAAATGAAATAAAACAGTAACTTTGTTTGCAACCACGATTTATAATATGTCAAACCACAAAGTGACTGCTTTCCGTGAAAATATTTAATATTTTTAAATTCTAGTTGCAGACCACACCATGGTGCTGTTAGATCAGATACATATTCACATTAAATTCGGGTTTTACACCATGAAACCATGCTGCGAAATGGTTGAAGACCATTTGCTTGTTCTGCGTGCAACTATTTTATATGCTTATGATGATCTCTTATGCATTTTTTTTTAATTCGAAGAATTCATGATGGCACTTACCCCCCCCCCCCCCCCCACCCGAGCCTGAAAATCTTAGTGCGGCCCGAGCGTGATACTACAATCGTTCAAATGCCCCCCGACGGTAAAAAGGTTCCCAACCCATGATTTATGTAGATGCGGATGTCGAAGGACTTTGAATGTTTTTACGTGTTTTGACCACTGCACTTGTTGAAAGAATGCACTAAGGGAGGGAATAAAAGGACTTACTGCGGACCCTTGTGGTACTCTCTGCTTTTTGGCTGGGTTTGTTCATGCACTTGTAGGACTGTATTCGTCACGATACTTTTACTTGCGGCATGTGGGTTTATTTGCGGATGCGGTAAGCGTAAGAGGTGCGTACGTACGTAAGAGGTACGTAAGCGTATGCGGAATATTAGATGTTTAGATGTTTATGCGGCGGGGGTCGATTAAAGACTAATTGTGGGTAAGGTTAAATGACAGGTATATAGGGATGGGTAGGAAAGGAACATGTGACAATCATGCTACAAGTACCTACAGAGTCTATGATATATGTAGATGTATGTAGGTAAGTGTAGCTATGTATTGTAACCAGATGGAATATATAAGTAGTTATATAAAGTACTTAATCTGATTTTATATTATTTATTTGTTTCTTCATATTCTTAATAAAATAGTTATACGCCAATATATTACGGAAAATATTACAAATTTGAGATACATGCAGGTTTATAAAAGGTAATGTGGCAGTTTTACTATTTTGCGATACGTGTCAAAAGATAGTTGCTGAACTGACCAAATGTCGACGGTCAATGCATAATCGTTCAGCAGTTGAGTCGCTCTGCTCTCTATTTTACCGTATTGTGCTCCCTCTTTCTGACAACTATTCGGACACTGTGACGCTGTCCGAAACGTTAGCCATAAAAGGAGGTATGTATTACGGAATATTACCCAAGATATAAATTACGATAATTGTATTTCGTTTCAAAATTTGGTATGGCTGCAACCCTTCCTTTTTTAATTGAAAACTTTTTTAGCACGAAGCGACAAACGAAAAAACGACACTAAAAAGAGACAAACACATACATCTATACGATTTAAATTGCGAGAGAATGAGATAAAATAATCGGTCTCCAATTTGTGCGGTCTCCCCGCTCTTATCTACTTTAGTTTTCTGAGGATTTCACTTCTACCGAGTGTGAACTCCACACTTGTATTGTTTTTTTGTTTAACTCTTCCCCGGATTATGTACTTGTGGCCTTGATGAAATGAAAGGTTACTTACGTGTTTATTAGCTGTACTGCTCTATAATAAAAACCTATCTATTTTCCATAATAAAGCACCTAAAACTGCAGCCTTGTCAACATTGCACGTCTTCCTCAGACTCGAATCAAATCATTTTTCTTAATAATTTAATTTAATTTTCTCTTACACTTTACAAAATTACAAACTGCCTTTTTTTGGCCACTCTTTGCATCACGTGAGGGAAACCTCCTCACAGAAGACTGCCGAACACCGTAGAATATTGAAATACACGTTATCTATAAAAATTCACAAAATGAGCAGAAACAAAGCAATCATTAGGTACTGAAGCAGCTATTTACGTATAACTCGCAACTGTTTTAGCAAAGCGTATTTTGTTAAAAATAAAATATTTCCTCTTGTACCCTCTCACCTTATCTTCCTCCTCAATAGCAACTTCCCAATTAGAGAGTGTCATACTCAAACGAAAAAAAATCGTTCGTAATAATAAATTAGTTTTAAATCAGTTCTCTGTGCCACGCTGTGGACGAAAAATACATTCAATTATTTATGAAAATGGAAATCTATCAGCTGATATTCTGCTAAATTAATTATAAAATTTCTTTCCGCATTACCTCTATATATAATTCTGAAAACCAATTTATATCTTGATGTAAAGCTATTCAAAAGAGAAAAATTCGATAAATGTGATTGACAGATAAGTGGAGAAATCGTAGAGAGGAGATTGTGATAGATTGAGACTGGTGGTTCCTTAAATATGGAATTAAAGTATTTTTTAAAGAAACCGCTGTCAATTGCAATGGGGAATTTAAGATATGTTTTATGTTTACACCACCTTCGTGGCGATATAGTTTAACTCTCATGCTTCAGGGGGTCACGGGTTCAAAACACGGCGCTGGCAAATATAAAAAACTTGGTTAATTTTTTGATTATTATTTGGAAAAACTTACAGTAAGTTGCACCACATTTTATTAATGTTGGTAAGGTTGCATCAACCCGTGAAGTTTTCGCTAGTAATATTTTTTTTTCAAAAATATAAAATGTGTGAGTGATAAAATGGAAAAAAAAAACAAAGAGTTGATGGCGAGAGACTTTTTTTTTTTATTTATTTTGTACTAGCAGTTTTTAACTGCTAGTACAAAATAAATAAAAAATGCTCAGCGGGCGGCTTTTAATTCGGCTTCGCCCGTTTTTAGTGTTGCCCAATGTTCTATTTTGTCACAGTTTTGTTTTGCCAAGAACCGTAGTGTATAATTCACGTCGTCAACCTGCGCCTGAGTCTGCGCCGCCATGCTTTCCCTCTCCCCCCCCCCCCCCTTTTTCACGTCCCGCGAACCCTCCACCCGAGTTCCCCTTCCCCCTCCCGGGTTCTCCTCTCCCCTTTCTGGTTCTCCTCCCCCCTCCCCTCTCCCGCGACCACATCAAAACCCCAAAATTTCATCGCAATCGAATGAACGGTTAGCAATGCATGATTTCATGATTCCAGAACTCACTATTGTATACAGAACCTATCGCAGGCATGTACACATCAAATCCCCAAAGTGACATCGCAATCGAATGAACGGTTAGCAATGCATGATTTCATGATTCCAGAACTCACTATTGTATACAGAACCTATCGCAGGCATGTACACATCAAATCCCCAAAGTGACATCGCAATCGAATGAACGGTTAGCAATGCATGATTTCATGATTCCAGAACTCACTATTGTATACAGAACCTATCGCAGGCATGTACACATCAAATCCCCAAAGTAACATCGCAATCGGATGAATGGTTTAGCAACGCATAGCATATATATATATATATATGTGTGTGTGTGTATCTATATATCACACATAAGAGAAAAAAAGGCTATATATTTATATACAAACCCAGAAACAAACATTTTTTGATTTTTACGTACATAATATATAGATGAAAATTTACATAATAATATAATGTAAAGAAAGTGATAAATATTAACAAAATAAAAGATGGGTGAACAACGTAACGAGTGAAAATGAGAATAATAAATAAAATATAATAACCGATACGGTATTATTTATTATAACTTGCGTTATAATTGTTTGCTAGAATTATATTCATAATTCACATACACGCAATTTATTACCATTGTCGGTGCATGCATGCGTTTGTGAAATATTCCAGCGTAACGCGTGAAATTATTCAAGTTTAATTGGAACTGATAAGTATTATATCATTTTATTTTCGGACTTGCGATAAAGTAGGCACCAAAAATATTTTATTTTATTTTTTATTTTAACTTTTTGAGTAAAACCTCAAATTGTAATATTTAAATAAATGAAGACAATATAAGCGAAACTCAATCGAAAATCTGGAAACAGAAAAATCAGAAAAACATATTGATACCTCTGGGACTCGAACCCAGGACCTCTTGCATACATAAAGATAGTTGCCAATAATATATGCGTTAAAGAAAGTGAAGATAATGTAGGTGGTTCTTATTCGAAGTATTGTACAGTTAAACATGACCGAATTTCATATCGACACCGTGGCGCAGTGGTTAGCGCGTTTGCCCGGAAAGCAAGAGGTCCTGGGTCGTTGGTAAACTATAAAAATCATTTTTAAGATTTAAATCGGTCAAATAAATAAATCTGCTAAAAATGTAGACAAAGATATACACGTTCAAAATAAAAATTATTATTATTAATTTTTAAAATAAAATGTTTTTAAATAAATGAAGACAATATAAGCGAAACTCAATCGAAAATCTGGAAACAGAATTTCAATTTGGGAGGCGGGAATGGGTACCGCCGCCCCGGGAACCTTTATTGGATAACCAACACCTCTGCCATAGGTCACCCCAAGTGGTTCGCTACGTTTGGTGATTTAGCAGGGGTGCCCGGGTTCATGGGGTGAGGTTTGTCTAGGTCTTGGAGGCGGATGACCAAGACACACTAAACCCCAGATCCCTACCCACCCCTTAAACCCTTTTCCTTCCCATAACTCTCCTCTCCTTCCTTTCCCTAAAAAAACCCTCCACACAGCATCCCCAAAGATGACATAGGCCCTGAGGAAAATTATTTTCCTCAGGGCCTCCTGTGTGGAGCTCATGTAAAAAAAAAAAAAAAAACGGTGTTCATTCGAATAGTGAACTACCGATCGTCTATATTTTTTATAGACAATGATCCTGAAGCTACCAGGTATTTTATGAATTCTTTCAGCTTCACAAATCCTTCAAATAGTAATAATATTCCAAGTTTTTCAACGGGTATGCGGTAGTTTAATAAAAAAATCTGTGTACCTACTCCTGCGGTTTTGTCTCGATTGTTATATTAAAAAAAATAATAATCTCTCTTTCTAGATAATCAGATAAATCCTGTATCACCCTGTTGATAGATGACCACCATTGAAAAACCAATGTTGCTTCGAATTTTTTTAACTTTGCTTAGCGACTTTATTTGAATAGTCAGGTATACCTTCGTTCCACTACGATCACTTCCTTCAGCCTTACAATAGTCCCCTCGGGCAATCATGTCACCACTGATTTCGGGCGATTGGCAATGTTCTTCAATCGCAAGGCCTTGCGTTTTTCTTCATTAAACCTACAAAGTACACTGTTTAAATACGATAAAGGCGGCACCCCTACATAATATCGTATATAGAAGAAAGACCTGCCTCGCTGCAAGGGAAGTGGTGTACAATATATCTTTCTCAGAGGATCGGTGACAAAACGAGTATTTCATTGTGTCGCTAACGGGGCGCGTTGGCGCCATTAATGTCTTCTTCGTGTCATTCTGTACACAAGTGAATAGCCGTCTATTCTCGGTGAAAAGGGTACGAAGGTGGTCGGCCGCCCGAATTTTGTCTTTCATACTGACCCTCTCAAGGTTGCTAAATCTCCTCATAATTAAGGTTCTTCTATTTAAGGGGGTAGGTATTCTAGTCTAGAGGCATTAATTGAAGGTATTTTTCAGGTGCAATTAAAAAAAAAACAAATAATATTTTTAGTAGCCTTTATTTTAGCAAATATTTATTATTTGTTTTTTTTTTAAAAAAAAAGAAAGAAAAAAATTCTAAATTCAAAAACTTATTGGGTTTTGAAGTGGGGCGTCTCCAAAAAATGGCGCGCCCTGGTTGACAAACTGGCGGCTGTCTGAAATAAAAATACATTTTTTGCCGGTTTTTTTAATTTTTAAAAATTGTAATTTTTAAAAATTAAGTCGTATTTTTTTATCGAAAAATTAAATTAAATCCATTTTTTTTTAAGTTTTGTTCTATTTAGATTCTAGTTAGATTCCGTCTAAACCGCGACCCTAAAATGGCTATAACTTTTAAAATAATTCGAATTTCGAAAAATCGTTTCATATTTCCATATTTTTGGACATCAAAACAATAGAAATATTAAGAAAAAAAAATCTAGACCTCCCTAAGAGAAATAAAAGAAATATATACCTCCTTAAGAGAAATAAAAGTAAGTTATCCAATTATTACTGATTAATGGAACCGATGACCTCCGAAGCAAAATGCTTTACCCGTATCGCATTTATTTTCCCCGAGGCTTAAAAATGTGTTAACATCGTATTAAGTTGAATGCGCATGATTTTATCAAGGTATTTATTCCTTATTTATTCTTGTTGAAAATTTTTAATTGACTAATTAGTTTATAGGTCCCTGTGACTCGATTAAATATTACCTACAGTCAATGTTTAACAATCCGTGGCCTCCGTGGTCGAGGGGCAAGGCCCTCGACTCGTAATCCGAAGGTCGCGGAATCGAATCCCGGCTTGGGCAAAAAAATTGTATTTGATTAATTTGTTATTATTTTTATTTTTTAATTTATAAACTAACGTTTAGACAAGATTTTTATGCATAGCACAAAGGGTAACAATTATTATAAGCAATAATTATCAGCCTGAAATACTCATCTACATTGAAAAATCTTCCGAGAAGAGATACTTGCCGCCAACGGGACTTGAACCCGTGTCCTTCTGATTGCCGGTCAGCTGCTCTTGACCACTGAGCTATGGCGGCTTATCAAATACCTGCCAAATAATTCAATATGTACTAGTGTTTCATTCAACAATTACTGCTTATTATATTTTTTCCACCTGAAAACAACCAACTATTTTTATTTTTGCGAGAGAGACACTGTTAGTGTTAAATCCCTCGCTAGGTGGCGTCGAGACAAATTATGTGTACATTTATTGGGGAAATACTTAAACTTGTCAAATATTAATTATTATTATTTTTTTTAATTTATAAACTAACGTTTAGACAAAATTTTTATGCATAACACAAAGGGTAGCAATTATTATAAGCAATAATTATCAACCTGAAATACTCATCTACATTGAAAAATCTTCCGAGAAAAGATACTTGCCGCCAACGGGACTTGAACCCGTGTCCTTCTGATTGCCGGTCAGCTGCTCTTGACCACTGAGCTATGGCGGCTTATCAAATACCCGCCAAATAATTCAATATATACTAGTGTTTCATTCAACAATTACTGCTTATAATATTTTTTCCACCTGAAAACAACTAACTTTTTTTATTTTTGCGAGAGAGACACTGTTAGTGTTAAATCCCTCGCTAGGTGGCGTCGAGACAAATTATGTCTACATTTATTGGGGAAGATTTTTCAATGTAGATGAGTATTTCAGGCTGATGATTAATTTGTGTTATTTCACAATTATTAAAATACATTTAATATATACCTTGTGTTTTTGGCACGTTCCAGAGTGAAAGATAGTCTCAATATCACCCCGGTTTAAGGCCACCATTCAGAATCGTTGAAACATTGCTTGAAATGGCTTTAGTCGTGTTTGATGACCAGATCTGAATAGCCAGTTTCTTTCCCACCTTCCTCCTCCCCATCTCCTTCCCTTCCCATTACGTTCAGTCTCACAACATACCCCAATTTGGGATGCCATAGTCTCACTGGCTCCAGACGGGAGCATTTGGGATAAACATTAAAAAAATTGGACAAATGGTTTTAATAATAATATGTGGCTGATTTGTATTTTAGCGTCTTTGTGAAACATCACTTCAAGGGAGCTGTACAAATAAATACATGTTGTGTATATATATATTGTAATTTGTAAATATATAGCTTTTAATTAAGATTTATAATAATAACTAGTGACTTCCATCTAAGACTTATTTACAGCTAATGACATTAGTTAAAAAGTTCTTCCAGTAATAATTGAACAAATTCTAAACGAAATCGTCAAAGATGAGTTAAAACCTGAAATATTCCCCTTAAAATACTGATTTTACATTGACAAACGAACAAACACAATAAGAAATCGAATCTAAAAGGAAAAAAGAGAAACTTTTTGGATTCACAACTCATTAAATATCTTATTTAACAATAATATTCACAAGTAAAAGTATGATTTTCATGGAAATCTGGAATAAGGAAGTAAGTACATTTATTGATGATGAGAGACTATGTCCTAAAATGATAAAACTATGGTTAATGAGCGAAAACTCCATGTATCTTTGAATATCTTAATATAGCTGCCTACATATCTTGTTATTAGGCAGGTATGTTGAAATATCTTATATATTTATGGTTGTAAGTTAAATTATCTAATATTACTTTGTGATCTATTCTAATATTTCCTTAAAACTATAAATGTATTTACAAATATTTTCTTAGATATTATATTAAGAATGTTTAAATTGTTAGAACCTGCAGACAAGCTGTCATGTGACAGCTTTGTGGGTCTACTCAAATTATTTGTACAAAATGTATTCTGTAATTAAATAAATAAAAAATATAATAAAAAATAAAAAAATTATTTATTTATATATGCATACATATTACAATACATTACAATGTGATATTTTGTCTGTCCAACTGGGCAGAATACCCGTTTCAGGACAGCCAAATTGTATATTTAGTTCATCATATTCTTTATAAAGGAATGGTTTCGTTCAAGATATCACGGGAATTTGCTTCTGTCAAGACAACTTTTGAGAACATTAAGAATTGTATATAATTAAGGGATGGTTTCTTTATGTCTTTAAAAGAATCGCAAAGATGTGATTTTTTTCAAGGTCAATTTGGAGAACATAAATAAATGCATTCAGAGTGAATGCATTTGTAATGTTGATTATAAAAATTGATTATTTATTACAATATATTTACTGTTAATATATTATTTTTTATTTTCTTATTAACTTCCCATTACATATTAATTTTCTAACCAAACCTAATTTTAAATATTATAGATGAAACAACTTGCAAAAAAAAAATGTTATTTCAAAGCTAATTTCAACATATTATGGTCACTCTACATGTTTTACGTTTTAATGTATTTGTTCCTATAGTGCAGTAGAGGCCCATTCTGTGAGAAATATTATTGTTACAATATTGTCTTTCAACACATTATTTTGTGTACTCTATAAAATTGTTAATCTCAAGTCAAAATGAAGTTCAAAATTTCAATTTAAACAATAACACCTAAATTAAAAAGGTAAAGAAACAATAAATAAATAAATATATATGGGTTATCGTATCCCATAACTTTGTCAAAACTAAAAGATCACACGGATGGCATTTCTAAGGTGTCACTTACACTATAAAATACAATCATATTTTAATGAAAACGGTCACTTACATGGAATGAAAACAATAATGTTGTGATCAAAGCGGTTTCTTTCATATTTATTTCATAATTATTTGATAGTCACTTTAATATTGCATAAGAATGATTCGCTCTAATGTTATCGCGGAATAAATTCGGTGTTTGGGCTAAATTCCTAAAAAATAAAACTAGTTATTTTTATACTAATTAGGGGTCGGGGAATCCGAATCTGAAAGAATTAGGCGGCGGCAAGCAATATTAACTGAATTACAGGACTTTAAAAAAAATTATACACATACAGGAAAATAGCCATTCTGGAAGCATTTTGATTCCTAGAAAATCAAACTAGTTATTTTTATACTAACTATGGGCCGGGGAATCCGAATCTGAAAGAATTAGGCGGCGGCAAGCAATATTAACTGAATTTAACGACTTTAAAATTTTCTATACACACACACATGAAAATAATCATTTCGGAAGTATTTTGACACATGTAGTACAAAGATCATAGAAAAACAAGAAATATACAAAAACATGTGCCGGCAGTGTTACCAGCTCTCAAAAATATTTATCCCTATATCAATATGAAAATAGATAACAGCAGAAAAACATACCTTATAAATCGACCAGGTCTTCTTCGTCCGTCGTATCCTTGTCAAACTCGCTTGTCTCGAAGGGTTCCTGTCGGATACGCGGATCATATAAGAGTCCAGCTAAGCGGTAAAACTCCAGCCCCTTTATACCGCCTGCTCGCGTCCCTAACCTAACCTAACCTAACGCTAGGTTTGTGTAATATGGTTTGTGCCCCTTTATACCGCCTGCTCGCGTCACGGCAAAAAAACATCCCTGTTTTCAAGTAGTTTAGCGGCTACGCTAGGTTTGTGTAACATGGTTTGTGCCCCTTTATACCGCCTGCTCGCGTCACGGCAAAAAAACATCCCTGTTTTCGAGTAGTTTAGCGGCTACGCTAGGTTTGTGTAACATGGTTTGTGCCCCTTTATACCGCCTGCTCGCGTCACGGCACAAAAACATCCCTGTTTTCGAGTAGTTTAGCGGCTACGCTAGGTTTGTGTAACATGGTTTGTGCCCCTTTATACCGCCTGCTCGCGTCACGGCAAAAAAACATCCCTGTTTTCAAGTAGTTTAGCGGCTACGCTAGGTTTGTGTAACATGGTTTGTGCCCCTTTATACCGCCTGCTCGCGTCACGGCAAAAAAACATCCCTGTTTTCGAATAGTTTAGCGGCTACGCTAGGTTTGTGTAACATGGTTTGTGCCCCTTTATACCGCCTGCTCGCATCACGGCACAAAAACATCCCTGTTTTCGAGTAGTTTAGCGGCTACGCTAGGTTTGTGTAACATGGTTTGTGCCCCTTTATACCGCCTGCTCGCGTCACGGCAAAAAAACATCCCTGTTTTCAAGTAGTTTAGCAGCTACGTCGGGTTTATGTAACATGGTTTGTGATACAAAAGTGAGTAAAATTTATAAAAAATAAGTACTTAAAATATAAACATGTTATTTTACGTTATTAATATTACTGCTTAATGGCAACACTTAATTTTGTGTGGTAAAAACATCTATGTTCTCTTGTTTTTCTATGATCTTTGTACTACGTGTGTCAAAATACTTCCGAAATGATTATTTTCATGTGTGTGTGTATAGAAAATTTTAAAGTCGTTTAATTCAGTTAATATTGCTTGCCGCCGCCTAATTCTTTCAGATTCGGATTCCCCGGCCCATAGTTAGTATAAAAATAACTAGTTTGATTTTCTAGGAATCAAAATGCTTCCAGAATGGCTATTTTCCTGTATGTGTATAATTTTTTTTAAAGTCCTGTAATTCAGCTAATATTGCTTGCCGCCGCCTAATTCTTTCAGATTCGGATTCCCCGACCCCAAATTAGTATAAAAATAACTAGTTTTATTTTTCATGTGTGTGTGTATAGAAAATTTTAAAGTCGTTTAATTCAGTTAATATTGCTTGCCGCCGCCTAATTCTTTCAGATTCGGATTCCCCGGCCCATAGTTAGTATAAAAATAACTAGTTTGATTTTCTAGGAATCAAAATGATTATTTTCATGTGTGTGTGTATAGAAAATTTTAAAGTCGTTTAATTCAGTTAATATTGCTTGCCGCCGCCTAATTCTTTCAGATTCGGATTCCCCGGCCCATAGTTAGTATAAAAATAACTAGTTTGATTTTCTAGGAATCAAAATGCTTCCAGAATGGCTATTTTCCTGTATGTGTATAAAATTTTTTAAAGTCCTGTAATTCAGTTAATATTGCTTGCCGCCGCCTAATTCTTTCAGATTCGGATTCCCCGACCCCAAATTAGTATAAAAATAACTAGTTTTATTTTTTAGGAATTTAGCCCAAACACCGAACTTTAGCCGTTATCGCTTATAAATCATTGTTTTGTTTCATTTTTTATTTTTTACACATATTTAAAAAAAAAACCTTTAGACATATATTTTTTAAAATTTTATCTGTTGTTGAAAATGGTATGAACTAATGATATAATGAATGAGAACATTTTGTCTGATCTCTTAACACTTTGTTATTAATTCATATATTTTTATCACTTATTATTTTCTCTGTTTATCATTTTATTTTTAAATTTTATTATTTTGCTTTTACTTAACTGTTTTGCATGACCGATATTTGCGTGTGTTATTTTTATTAAATTGTGAAATTATTAACCCCGATACAGGCGAACCCTAGTGAGGTTAATAATTGCATGCTAAAAATATATGTATATAAATTGTGAAGAAGCAATAAATAAATAAATGTTCTACGAGTGTTTTCTTTAGTGAGATCACTAGTAGGAGATTCTTTCCAGGCCATTTAAGGGAACATTTACAATTGCATAGTCAGAATTTAAACATTTATAAACCAATATTTGACATATGAATTCCCAATGTATTTATAACTATTTAATTATAATAAAGTACTATAATTTTTAGAATTTCTTAAATAGTACAAGTTACACAATTCTAATCCAAATATATGACAAATGATTTTTCAAGCTCGTTTTGGAGAACATTAATTTATTTAGTTGTTGAGGGCTTCTACATAAAAAATAAAGGCAGTACCTCCATCTTTAACAAGAGAAAACAAATACTTTAGATAAAGTTACGATGTGAATAAAAAGTATACAAATTAAATAAAAATATAAGCAACAAAAATTTAGTACCTACAATGAGTTATATAATATCAATATGTTACGATTAAAAAAATACGTACATAATATAAAAATCCAACCAACAAATTTAAAAGTAAATTTAACATAGGTGCGTACTTTTATTAATCTGTATACTGTACTCAATAAATGATGATGTAGATACAGTGTTAATTCAAGATCGTTTGTCCTAGCCAGTAGCCAGATCTTTTGGGTGCCTTTTATCATTTTTTTGTCAATTTTTCTTTATTCATTGCTTTGATGGTTAAATAATTTGTGGATTTTTCGACCACCATGCTAAGGCACATGCCGTGTTATGGTGGTCGAAATTTAATTTACTGGCTTGTTTTACTCATTCGTAAATATTTGCGAAAAACTGGCATTAACTAAGTTGGTAGAATTCTTGCTCGTATATAATTAATCACAAAATAACCTTTTTTACTCAAGTTTACAATGTGCAATATCTATCTATCTATCTATCTATCTTCCATCTTCCATATAAATAAAAATGAATCGCCGAAATGTATGTGCGCGTATAACTTCCAAACAACTGCACCAAATTGGATTTTTTTTTGTGTTCTTTTTGTCAGGACAAGGTTTGGATAAAACTATTGGTAAGCTCTGGCATTATGTAATTTGTATTAAATAATGCAATAGGTAGCACGCGAGCTGTTTGAAAATTGGATGTACCGAGACTGAATGTATGGAATGCGGGAGGGGGGAGGGGAATCCGATTGGGGGTTCGCGGGAGGGGGGAGGGTGGAGTGGAACCCGGAGAGGGGAGGGGAAACTGGAAGGGGGAAGGGGAACTTGGGAGGGGGTTTCGCGGGACGGGGCAAGGGGGAGGGGAGTAGGATGAGGGAAGGTGGAGGAGGCGGAGTGGGAACGCGAGAGGGCAAGGGGACGCGGGAGAGGAAGGGGAGGCAGAAAGGGAACGGGACGAATGGGAAAGGACACGCAGGGAGAAACAATTTCTTTGTTAAATGACATAGCAACGCTTGTTTGGAACCAGCTAGTTGAATATATCATTGATGACGATAAGTTTATAATATGACGATCACCCCCAGGTTACAAATAACCTGACAATATTTGATTTATTTTGTACATAATTTGTAAATGTTAAATGTACATAATTTCATTTCAATTTGGGAGGCGGGAGTGGGTACCGTCGCCCCGGTAACGTTTATTGGATAACCAACACCTCTGCCATAGGTCACCCCAAGTGGTTCGCTACGTTTGGTAATTTAGCAGGGGTGCCCAGGTTTATGGAGTATGGTTTGTCTAGGTCTTGGAGGGGGATGGCCAGGATACACTGAACCCCAGATTCCTATCCACCCCTTAAACCTTTTCCTTCCCAGAACTCTCCTCTACTTCCTTTCCTTAAACAAAACCCTTCACACAGCATCCCCAAAGATGACATAGGCCCTGAAGGAAATTATTTTTCTCAGGGCCTCCTGTGTATCCTGCCTCATGTAAAAAAAAATTAAAAATCTGTAAATGCTGGGCTTTTAAAGACCCCACGCGACGGGTCGAGGGTTAATAACTTAATTCGTTCAATTATTTTTATTTTTCTTGGGTAAACGTTTAATATTCCAATCTGTATATTCCAATTGTATATTCCTTCTACTTGTTGAGGTAATAGTGAAAGCAACTATGAAACTACTTAAAATAAAATATGAAAAGCAGAAAAACGGTGGGTATAAAAATATGCATACCGCAGTCACCTTTTTAAGACATCCGCCCGCCAAATTGTAAATTTCAAAAACTGATGGCTCCTAAATACTTTTTCATCACTGTGTCCGTTTTTTATTACAAACCGATTGATTTTTTTTTCATTCAAATTATTTTTTTTTAATTTAATAGGGTCGTGGGGTGAAGATTTTTTAAGGTCTTGGCGGCGAACGCATCTACCCACCAACTGCGTGGCGGGCCGAATAGAGAGACTAGTTGAGGGATATCCTCCAGCCGGATTCTTCTGACCCATCCTCTTACACCGAGCAAAACACCGAGCCCCACATTCCCACCCACCCTTCATACCTGTTACCTTTCCAGAACTTCCTATTATTCCTTTCCTTAAAAAGACTCGCCATACAGCATCCCCAAAGATGACTTAAGTCCTTAGGGTAATTATGTCATCAGGGTCTCCTGGGTGAAGTATTTGTTTTTTAATTTTGTTTATTGTACTTTAGAAAAAGTAAATAATATACCCAATATGTTAAATATCATTCATTAAAAGTTTTTTAGGGCAATTATGTCATTGGGGCCTCCTGTCTGAACTTTTTTTAAAATTTTGTTTATTGTAATTCAGAAAAAGTAAATATACACAATACGTTACAATATCATTCATTAACAGGTTTTTTTACCCAGTTAGTAGAGAAATAATCTCGGGTCTAACTGGGGAGCTATTTTATTAATTTACTTATGCTTTATATTATTAGAAAAAAAAATACTTGAGATAAATTATTTGAGAATAAAAAATATAAATAGAATGCTTTAAAAATTCTCTAAAATATAAAAAAATATTGGACAGTAAGTAAAAATACAAATTGCATGTAATAATAGCAATAGGATATCATCAGAATATTAGCAACAGAAAATAGTTAATATTAAAAATAAATTATCTAGGATTTTTTTCTTTGACATTAACTCCACACAGGAGGTCTTGAGGAAAATAATTTCCCTCCGGGCCTATGTCATCTGGGATGCTGTGTGGAGGGTTTTTTTAAAGGAGAGGAAGGAATGAACATTGGTCTTGAAGAGACCCATATTGTAGGAAGGATGAAACACAGAGGCCGGCAAATCATTCCACAGCCGAGCTGTTGAACACAAGAATGAGTCGAAGAAACGACCCGTTCTCATGTGACAAATGTCAACCGTGTACAAAAATGTTGGGCACGCGTTTGGCGTGTTTCCAAACTATGCACCGGTGCCGAAGGTATCAATGATGCTAAGTTCCTCGGAGCATCTTCCATTGTAACATCGGTAGAACAAGGATGGCATTCCCACCCGACGCCTGTGCTCTAAAGATTATAATCCGTCTGTTAAGTTGGGAGAATCTATCAAACGGACCGCCCGTTTCTGCACAGACGCGAGGGTATTTTTCAGGTATTTTGGAGCTCCAGACCAGAGGTGGCTGCCAAATTCAACCGTGGGGCGCACTTGTGATTTGTACAGGGTTAGCGGTTGTGTACTATTAAAGTATCTGTGAGCTCTGTACAGTACGCCCAGTTTTTGGGAGGCTAACTTTACTCTGGCTTCGATGAAGCCCCCATACCTGAGCTGAAGATACTAGATTTTCATTTCGATCCCTTTTAGACGTAATCAGACAAGATTGGGTCTTTGAAACATTAAATTCAACAAGATTATTTTTACCCCAAGAGAAAACAATCTCGAGGTAACCGTCCATTCTTTGTTTCAAAGCCCTACAAGCTGTTGGAGTTTGTGAGCCCTTTGGGGGCTTGTCAAACAAAAAGCTATCATGAACTGTACTGTCATCCGCGTAACAATGAATTGGTTTACATGACAAAAGGTAGTTGGTGTGCAACAAAAACAAAGTCGGAGACAGAACCAATCCCTGTGGGACGCCAGCATTTATCGAGTGTGAGGAAGAGGTGAAACCATCGGCTACCGTCTGAATCGACCTCTCTCTCAAGAAGTCGGCAATCCAAGTACCTACACAAGGATGCGGGAAGTCCATAAGAAGGCAGTTTGTTGACAAGCCCTCGGTGCCAAACCCGGTCAAAGGCCTTGGAAATGTCCAGTGCCACCGTTTGGGTATCACCGAAACGTCCCAGTCATCGCCCCCAAACATGCGTCACATACGCCAGAAGATCACCGCACGAGCGGTTCCGTCGGAATCCGTATTGACGGTCGTTAATAATTTTGTTCTTCTCGAGGTATTTGAGCAGTTTGTCGTTGATCACACGTTCCGTCACCTTAGACAGAACTGATGTGATCGCTATGGGGCGGTAGTTGGCCGGGTTGGAGCGGTCACCCTTCTTTGGAATAGGATGGATAACCGCTTTTTTCCAACCAGAGGGCACAGAGCCAGTCTTCGGGGAAATTTTAAAAAGCGTCGTCAAAATTGGAGGTATTTCTGCAGCGCACCTCTGCAGTACCAGGGCAGGTATTCCGTCAAGCCCACTAGCTTTATTAACATCAAGCCCTCGTAAAACATGGAGTACTTCCCGATGCCGGATCCTCAGCTTTTTCATACGAAAACCGCAGTGAGGAACCGACGTCGGGACAGCACCTTGGTCATCGAGGGTTGAGTTATCCGCAAACATTTTACCTAATACGTTAGCCTTTTCGATGGCGGTGTTTGCTAGTGAGCCGTCAGGTCTGTTAAGAGGTGGCAGACTGGATTTGCAGAAATTGTGACCAATTGAGCCCGCAAGCGACCAGAATTGCCTGCTGCCATGCGGGCATGTAGCCAGCTTTCTGCTGATCTGCTGGTCGTGCTCGAATTTTGACCTATTTATGATTCTCTTCGTTTTCTGTTCTGTTGGTAAGCTGTTCTGTCTTCGGATGTTCTAGATATGTTGTATGCTCGGTAAGCCGCGTTTTTTCGTCGCACTGCTTTAGCGCATTGTTGACTGAACCACGTCTTTGAGCCTACACCAGTTTCCTTAGCAGTAGTTGGATGAAGCCATCCATCGCGGATGTGATGACTTCAGCAATTTCCTGGGCACATCTTGAGGGATCCAAGTCCTAAAACTGACAGCTGACCACGGGAAAGCATTAAAATGTGCCCGCAGACCGAACCAATCTGCTGACCTATAGTGCCACACTTTTCTCTTTAGCCTCTCGTTTGGTGGTCTGAAGTTTACAGAGATTGATGTCATCACCAGGCAGTGTTAGGACGGTCCAAAAGGCGCTGTGACTTCAATCTTTTAACCGTGTGGCACAGTAGTTAAAAATATGTCTAACTGATTGGAACGGTGAGTCTGAACATCAGGAACCCTTGTAGGCACCTGAACCATTTACTTCAATCCGTAGCAAAGGGCAAAGGATTCCGCTTGGCGTCCAGCCGAGTCTGTTGATCCTGAGAACTTCAACCAAGGTTCGTTAAAAACATTGAAGTCCCCCAGGACCACAAACTCTGCCGTAGGGTAGCGGGGCAGGAGGTCATCAATAGTGTCGCTTAATATCTTGGATAATAAATAATTTAAAAAAATAAAAATAAATGTGTTTGAAGAGCTCGGACGTGTCTGATTCGCTAAGGTTCGGTGAGCGGTATAAACACGCGTAGAATCTTACCGTCCTGGCAAGATTGACGCGTACCCACATTACGTCGAATCTGGTTTTCCAGATTCAACAGTCGCACACAGTTGACGTCAGCTCTACTACGGAGACAAACACCTCCTTTAGGTCTGAACTTGCCTGGAAGGGTGAAGCCCTGGCAGTCCAGATAGGATGCATCTACAGACTCGGCTATCTGTGCTTCAGACAGGAAAAGTAGGTTAGGGCGTTGAGAAAAAAGATGGTGGTGGACAGAGTTTAAATTGGTGTGCAGGCAGCGAATGTTGGTGTAATTGACCAACAGTTTTAGCCTGCACCGGGGACGCCTACTTCTCGCCGCTGAAACGACCTCCGTAGTCCAGTGGGTAAGACTCTTGACTCACAATCCGGAGGTCGCGGGTTCGAACCCGGCATGCGCAAATAAATTTTATTTGATTAATTTGTGTTATTTCACAATTAATTAATTAAAAATAATATATAGTATATTTGCGGCATGTTCCAGAGTGGAAGATACTATCAGTATTGCCCTGGTGTAAGACCACCATTCAGAATTGAAACGTTGCTTGAAAATGGCTTTAGCCGTGTTTGGTGACCAGATCTGAATAGCCAGGTACTTCCCAACCTTCTTCTTCCCCACCTCCTTCCCCTTGGGGATGCCATAGTCTCACTGGTTTCAGACGGGAGCAGTTGAGATTCTTGGGCGGCATTCACTGTAAAAAAAAAAGACATTAATTATTGATGGTTGTAAACTCATGATTTTATTTGTTGGGTTTTTTAAGTGTGATATGAGAGGAAGGAAGGTCTGGGAGGGAAAAGGTATAAGGGGTGGGTAGGATGCTGGGGTTCAGAGTTTCGAGGAGTGACGGACGTATGAATCCAACCCACCCATGGCGGGGCAAGGCGATGGGCTGGGAGAGTCCGGCTGGAGAGGTCGCCCAATGCGCCCCAAACGCTACTGCTGGGTCCCCTCCGGTCACGAACCGGCACAACAGCAGCGGCGGGGTTTTTACACTCGTTGATGGGGCAGCCCACCCTCAGTCGTGAGCCTGAGGGTCGGGCCCCTGTACTACCGAGCGGCCCGGACAGCGGTAACCGGTTGTAAAGGGTCTCCCTCAACTAGCATCTCCCAATCCGGCCCGCCACGCAGAAGGTGGGCCAACGCACCCGCCATCAAGACCTGGATAAGCATTACCCAAAGAACCTGGGCACCCCTGCTAAGTCACCAAACGTAGCGAACCACTTGGGTTGACCTGTGGCAGAGGTGTTGGTCATCCAATAAATTGTTCTCAGGGCGGCGGTACCCATACCCGCCTACCAAAATGCGAAGTGTAAGGATGAGAAGTGTATTTTCGTTATTTATTTTGGGGGTGTTATGCCGTGTAGCGTTATCTCCTTCTTTAGTCAACGTTTCGGACAGCGTTGGCTAAAACCAATAACGAAAATACTTTTGGCCGTGAAAATCTAAAAACGTATCTGAGAAGTTCATTTTTTAGAATAATATTTAAAAATTACACCCCACGAAAAACCTAAGTAGGCAAGTATTAATATTTACCACAATCATTTTTATTTTGTTAATTTGACTACCTACATATCTAGCGCAGTGGCGGTCCGTGAGTTTTCAGTCAGCTAGAAGATTGAAAAGTACGATTTTATTATGTTGTAGCTGAAAATTATTTTTTTCTGTAGAATTTAAATATTTCGTATAAAGATTTTCAGGATTCTTTCAGTTTGGTGATGCGCCACATCCACATCTCAGAATATCTTCATACAAATTGAAACTTCGAAAAAAAAATTCGTTTTCGGCTACAACAGCATCAATAACAATTCAATGTTAGCACTCTAGCTCACTGAAAACTTTCCAATATCTTATTGAAATTTTTTGGGTGGTTTTACACCATTCCTGTAATTTTTTTAAATTACATCCTCCCATGCTCAAAAGCATTAAATATTGTATAAATTATTATAAAACTGTCTCTTGTTCTATTTTTGTATGAACCTGCTTTTGTGTTCTTTGTTATGTTTTCATATTTTCATGTATTTGTTGGAACAAATATTTCTTCCCTCATAATAATGTTGTGATATTAACTTTCGTAAACTACATTATATCTTTCTCTATAAACTTTAATAGCTTTTACATAATGTATATTGTACTTTGTACATGTTCTATCTTCCTTACAAAGTTAATATCGAACATTAATATTCAATATTGCCGACTACTAGTTTCAGGGTTTGATGGAAAGTACTTTCAATAACATAAATTTAAGCAAGGTTGCTCGTACTGGCAACAATAAGAAATATAATACAGGGTGGATTCTACATTATGGTAGGAGTAAAAAGATTAACAACTTTTTCTGAAATTCCAACTTTTTTTTCCAATACAAAAAGAGGTACCTACTAAAAATCCTTAGTGTAAGGTAGCACTTACCCAACAAAGTTACTGTTTAGCTTGCCGGGCGCACTTGCACGAAACCGTTTGTAAACAATAACAAGACCGAGAATTTGACGTTTATACAGATCGTATGTTTTAAACCAAATTTAAAAAGATAACTGCACTTAAATAACAATTTATTGAAGGCACGCTTTTAACGATTAATTGTTATAAACTAATTGAACACTTAACTAATGTCATCGCTTTTAACTAGTTTAACAAGTTTTCAAAATGTCCACCTTCAGCCTGTAAGCAAGCACGTAAACGTAAAGTTATATTATTATCAATTCGTACGTTGTGGCGTTTCTCATTAATGAATGTCTGCCCGTTCTTTGTTGGTGGAGTAAGGCGTTGACCGAATAATTCAATAACAAAATTATACGGTATTGGCACAATAATTGAATGACAAAATTACGCACAAATAAACACCATTTTTACAGATACTCAAGTCACTGCACTGAATGAAGTTGTTCCTTTAAGTCAGTCTTAATAAATACACACAAGATAAAGACACATTAATCAACAAGTTTTGACTAACAACCTCGTCGCCTCAGTTCTTAATTGTCCAAACGACCATTTTAGTTTTTGTTCAATATCCACTTTAAAACTAAAAATAAAGTATAAAAAAAGGATAGTTAAGTACTTAACTAAGAATTATTTTTACTAATGAGACCTTTGCCTTTACGGAAATAGCTTTATCTTAAACACCTATAATAATGTTTCATTGAAATAATGAAAGAAAACCTTCACCTCCTGTCAAATTTTCAAATGGTCGTTTGGACAATTAAGAACTAAGGCGACGAACAATAAAGTTTTTAAAGTGAAACACTACTACGCGAATAAAATTGTTTCATTCGAATTCAACGCTGACACTGAGCGCTTGGAGCGGGGATTCGGCAACAGTGGAAAATAATAATGCCGACCGCACACTCCGGTCTGATTTTATCTTTTTACCAGAAAACTACCCCTAATAGTTGGAATTCCGAAAAAACTTATTTTTCTTTTTTACTTGTACTATCATGTAGGATCACCTCCAGAAGTTTATGCACTTTACCCCCGGACACCCTGTATAGACAAAGCAGTGTAAAATAAAGGAGAACATTTTTCAGGGAGGATCGTTAGAAAGTTACATTCGTGTATTCTTGCCATTGCTTTTAGTTAGATATGCCAATACAACAAAAATTGAAGAACATAAACAAAAATTAAACAATATTTAGATATTGAAAATATCACACACCTAGATAAACAGTAGTACAACTCAAAATACCTCTTTTTTCAGGAACAGCGAAAAACGTTTTACTCGATTTCTATTTGACCGATTAAAATATTGTTATATGATATTGTATGTTATTTTACTAGGATATTTATTTGCTTAATTACTTAACCATCAAATTCACGTGTCACGCGTTTATTAATTAATTTCGTGTTATTTTAGTATTTGTGACAAAATCATTGTTTAATAATTTTATCAACTCAGATTGATTCCATATTAGACTGTGACTGCAGTTAATCACGAATACAATACAATACAAGTCGAAATAATGCAGTCTTTGTGCGTATTGACAGCACCTTCCCCCACAGCTGGTATGTCGTAATGGTGATGCGTTACTATTGTTGGTGGGGGTTTTCGTAGAGCAATTCAGAAAGACTGACTTAAGTGCCATCTACAATTTTATTGATGGAGATTTTTAAATAGGTGTATTTGTGGTTTGTGTAGTTTTCGACGCAGATTCCGAAAATGGCAATAACTCGATTTTGGAATATTTCGAGTTGTGCTATTCTTTATCATAATGTGCAACTAAAGCGTTCCCAATCGTAAACAAAATCAACATAAATGTGATGAAAATGAAAAGTTTGATAATGTCTTCAGAAGGCGAAACAGCTGCCAGCGCAATTATTATGTAGCAGAACTTGTTTATAAATAAACTGATTTTATGAATTGAATAATAATATTATCGAATATTAAAAAAATCGAGTGCAGTTTACACGCGGTAGAAGCGAAGCTTTACCAATCTTAACCAATACTTGAAAAGTAAGGTCATAATCAAAACATTCATATCTCAACCAATAGGAGTGACATCATAATCAAAGTGGCCAATGAGCGCAGTTGATGCGTCGCAGGTGCAGTAATCATCATCTCCGTTTCATCCGAAATCCAAATACAGCAGGGCTATAGAAGTTTCACTTAAAAAATAAATTAAAATTATAATGAAGTTCTACAAATTAAACTTGATAACAAAAACACGAACGTGAGTAGGGCTAATTTACTCACAATAAGGAACTCTAGTGAAAAATATTATGGATTTAAAAAAATATGTTCATACAGACCAGTGAACGCTGATTCTGAATATATAAGTTTTATTTCATAATTTTAAAAGTATAGTTCTTAAAAAATTATTAAAAAGTGCATTTTTTAACGTCTCGTTAAAATACACTGTTAAGTTGGTACTATTGAATGGTTAGTGCTGACGTCACGCGTCACCAGTCATTGTATCACATTGTATTGAAATCAATTGAAATGTAGGTATGGCACAAGCCATCAGTATTAACAACATTTCATGTTATTCTTTATTTAATACTGTTTATAGAGATTTAGTTATTGTGTTTATTGAAACAATATTTAAGCCTAAATAATTCAGTATCAAAAATAGAGGTATCTCCATTAGTTTATCTATATTATTTTAAATATTGAAAAACTATTGCACAAAAAAAATAGTAATGCTTTTTCTTGGGAGAATACTTCGAACAACGGTATTCAAAATGGCGGTAGTTGATCAGCTGATTGCCCGGTTGTGATGAATTGCATTGATCAACAGTGAAAATTAGGAAATATCGTAGCTTCCCACTTTAATTTAAAAAGAAAATATCAATTACTTATAAAACGGACACGTCTACGACATCTATCGGATTAGAGTAAAGTGAATTCATATTTACGGTAGGGATCTATAATTAGACAAAGTGAGACGAGTATTGATAAAAAAATCACAGATGGTATCAACTAATAATCAAAGACAGGGACTCCCCAATATACTTAGCCCGTGATATATTGACAGCCAATTGAATTGCAGCAAAAGCGATTAAAAACCAATTCAGCCTATCAACGGGAAGAGGGCCGAACCCATTTTTAGAACAAAGGAACGACCTTTGGACTTAGCAATTAGGAATGTAATTAATGAGTTTGACGTTCACACCAAACCGAGAGGTGAATAAACTCCATGGGAAGAAATAATCTGTTCAGGGACAAAAGAACGATGACCCCAAGAAATGTTATCATTAACCGGTACATTCCAGGGATCAGAAACCCTAGTTCTCGAACGCATTAAAACATATCAGGTGCGAAAAAAAAGGATACACGTAAACACGATGCAAAAGTTTAAGTGAAAAATTGCAAAGCAAGTGACGAAAACGTATTGTAAGGCGTTAGGGAGATTTCCATCTATAATACGATTGTTTGTGACGACCGGAGATGATCGATTCGAGGGAAAACGTGCTAAAGGAAATGGAAATGTTGAAAAAACAATGGAAAATTATTGTTATCAATTTTAGACGGAGCTAGGATATTACGATGAAAGATTTAGGGAGGAAACGTCAAAAAAAAATGAGAGTTTTAAAGAATAGGCGAGGGTACATTTCAGATGTCTAGAGCAGTAACAAGTGTTAGAGAAGAAGATAGAGTGCAGTACGGAGGGGAGTGGAAAATGCTGAAAACATTGCGATAGAAAAACTCAGGAAAAGGAGTCATTTTACGTAATTAAAATGGAGGTTATAGAGTAACATAGTACGCGATTGCAGATAAAAAAATGAGGCATTACAATGGTTGTCGATTTCAGATGTATTTTGTTGTGATAAACAAGGAATATTCGAACATGAAAATTGTTTAGATAAGGACGATTAGCCGTTAAAAAGGTAATAAAAATTATCATGGGTCTTATGAAATATTTATATTAAAGAATTCTCATAAAAGTTAACGACACTGAAATAAAAAAGGATTTATTGCCAGGTGGGTACAGGAACTAATGTATACAACTGTCAAGACATATGGTTTATGGGATTTTGCGTAAGAACGGGACAAAATTTGGGAGGCGATCTCTATGAAGCAATAAAAATGACAGGAATTTAAGGGCCGAAGTGGGGGTATCTCCTATAAAGATGTTAAAAATGATATATTTATTAATAACAAATAGAAAATGAAATTTTCCAAGAGGCAGCAAACATCAAAAAACGATATGGTTATATCAGGGAAGTACGGGGAAGTGAGGGGAAAGGAGATACGACAGAGAAAAACAAAGGAAATCTTAGATTAACAGTGAATAAAATAAATACGGCTTGAAATATAAAAATCTATAGAGATATGAACAATAGCGTAAGAATAAATAAGGAAATTCATGGAAAGAGTGTCGTGAATAAAAGAAAATTCGAGAAAAAATGGAAAATTCAAATATACGACGTAAATAGAGAAAATTCGGTTTTAAATGGAAAGGTTCATATAGAATACAGAAAAACTCGAGGAAAAATAATAAAATAAAAATGAACAATTTGCGAGAAAGACTTCGACATGAAGATATCTCTGATAGGCGAATTTGGGGACAGATTTGGAACATATGGTAGATGCCGTACGCACGGACATGTTACGAAATATATGAAAATAGAACTTTAAAATTATTAAATTCAAGCTAGTTTTGTATGAACAACAGGACAAAGGAAGTTGGGCCATTAAACATGGATCTTACTAAATCCGGATCTTGTAAGTATGGGAGTACGAGACAGAATTTAATGTATCAAACGCAAAACGTACAAAGAGACCGCATTCGACAATAATGGAGAGGTTTCAAGAAATTACGAGTTGATAGTAATTAGATTGGTTTATTATAGGAGATTCAGATACGATCTTTTGGACCTGAGAGGGGTATAAAAGTCTAGACAAATGCCAGTTGAGGACAGTCTACGTCGTGGTCGAAAAGGTTGTAACTTCGCGGAACGTGACGAAACGGTGGGTGACTTAAAGTGGAAAAATTCTAAGTGATAATTATTTTGATACTTAGAAAAATTTCACATTCTAGTCAGTGATATACAAAAAAAAATACTTTGCAGTTAGAGTCAGTGAAAAATAAAAATAAAGCCAACGCATTAATTACTTGTGAAAAATAAAAGTGCTCGTGATAAATACAATTTGTTTTAGTGGAAAATTCGGATTTTATAATCACTTAATATCGTATTTTTAAACTTAGAAATTTCGCGTTTAATATTAGTGCAATAAATAACTGAAGTGATGTGATAATTTAGCGTGATGAAGTTATAATTAAATACGTGTGTTCAATCTAAGTGAAAGTGTTCTAACAAATAATAAATATTTAAATTAATTATCTTAAATAATAATAATAAAACAAAATAATATTTTATTAATACATAAAATATCGGAGGGATAAAAATTTAATTTAACAACAATTTACCATCTCTAAATTAATCGTGAAGTAACTATCATTTAAAGTGTTATCTAACCAACGAGTTTTGAGATAAAATACAGTTTAGAACGATAGAGTTCATACATCATTTTAATTAATTAGATTAAATGAAAAAAAAAAAAATTGAAGTCAAAAAGATTTAATTAAATTTAGGAAAATAAAAAAAAATTAATTTAGGAAAATCGCAGCAAGGTTACCGTGTATTTCCCGGTCGGAAAAAACCTTGGTAGGGGTAAGTCTTTTCCGTTATAAAGTTTTACAGATTCCAAGGAGATAGCGGAATGCAGCAAACATTGGTATTTGGATTAATTATTTGACCAAGATATTACTCGCTTAATATGTGATATGTAACTATATTAAAATATTATAAGTATAATAAGTATATTTTATATATTTATATATGTATGTATATAAACATATATATATGTAATTTATTGTTCCCAAGAAAAATTTTAATCAAAAAAAAAAAAAAAGAAAAACACTTATATAAAAAGAGGAAAAGGGTATCGATTCCTACCTCTGAATTCATCAATAACTATTAAAAGTAGTTATGTGTGATAAATTTACAAATCAATATTTTATATTTAATGTTATGTATGTATTAATATAATTTCAGAAAATCCAGAGCATTTGAAATAAGTTATGATATTAGAAATTATTTCAATCATAAAATTTATGTATATACATATCAATATTATAAATTATTTATTGAGACAAAGTATATATAAATGAATAAATATGTATACGTAATCGGGTATCAGACTAGACAATTGCGCTAAGTACATCATTATCAAACAAAGAAAATTTTAGAGTCATCTCACACGTCTCCGGAATGTCTAAAGTAAACATACCTCATACGCTTGAATCTAGGTCACGAGGACGTAGAGAATGTTTACAAAGCTCAAATTGTTTACAAAATAATTCGGTCACTGGGGCACTAGTTCGAATACGGAAAAAAGAAAAAAAAAAATGACCTTGATTAGTGGATATCGTACTTAGGTATTAACTTCTAGGAACGGGATAAAATTATTATATTGCGCAATTATTAGGAACAGTAAAAAGAAAAAAAAAATGACCTTGATTAATGGATATCGTACTTAGGTATTAACTTCTAGGAACGGGATAAAATTATTATATTGCGCAATTATTAGGAACAAAAGAAAAAAAAAATTAAACACTATTTTTAATTTGAACGTAAAGAGGTATCTACAGACCTAAGCAATTGAAAATTAACAGATTTATTATAGCAGTTCAAAAAGGTGTGTTGAAGATTTACATGAAGCATTTGATAAATCACGGGATAGTTCAAAAAGGTGTATTGAAGGCTTAGATGAAACATTTGATAAATCACGGGATAGCTTAATAAGGGGTAATGAAGGCTTAGATGAAGCAGTTGAAAAATCACGGGATAGCTTAATAAGGGGTAATGAAGGCTTAGATGAAGCAGTTGAAAAATCACGGGATAGCTTAATAAGGGGTAATGAGGATTTACATGATTCAATTGAGAATCACGGGATAGCAAGAATTTATCAAAAGTTGAACATTGGAGGGGAGGGAAAGAAAAGAAAAAAAAAATACAGTTCAACCAACAGAAGGCAGTGTTCGCTTCTGTAACAAGGACCATTAATCAAACCATAGAGATGGCGGATCTCTCAAACAAAACCGTCAACAAAACCAAACAAAAGCTTGGAGTTATGGCGAATCTCCAGAACACATCGCCAGATAAGATCTTATTGTACTAGTATATATTTATATTTCACACTATTCTTACGTATATATTCGGTATCAATCTGAGGATTGTGCAGAATCCGATGGGCGAGATCCGAGCTCGGGATGCGTTGCAAGTAGTTTCGCATTGCGAGTTATAAACCTTCCCAAAACGTATGTTTACATATATATCTTTTTATGTACTGTTCATTGAATGAAACGAACTCACTTACAATTAGTGCTTTAGGCCTGTCGGGTCACTCTCGTCTCATTTCTTGAACGTGGAGGGAGGATTCACGACCCGTAACTCCACACAAACCCGTGAGTATATGATTGCATATAGGACGAAACCGGTTCGCCCTAAGTAAATAGTAAACTTTGGAGGAGTAGGAATTTGGAGGTATCTGGGCTTGGGGGAAGACCTGAAGGCAGTGCATGATGGCGAAGGAAGGTCAATTGGGACGCGATAACTTAGGTATCAATCAATTGAACCGTGCCAAAAGACTGTGCGAATTTTGGGTTGACTTCTGATCACCCTGCTTACTTGATGGAGGCCGGAGCCAAATTTTGCCAGAAAAAGGGTTATTCTGAGTTCGTCAAATATGCAATTAACTAATTACATTAACCTACTAAATCCATCTTTATATGTACCTTATAGCAGCTGAATCTAAACGGAGGGGCGCCCAGCAGATACGAGATACAATCATAATCAAATTTACTAACATTTAACCATTTGAGTTATATTTAATTATCTGTTCAATTAGTCATGTGTAGTTTCGATTAGTATTGCTTATTCATGAATTCATTAGGATGTAGGGAATCATAATAAACGTCAAAGGGAAGTTAGTTCATTTAGAGAAATTACTTAAGGTTAAATTTGCAAGAGAGAGACCAATACAGTTTGAAATTCAACACTCTGTTTAGAATCAAGAGGGTTACCACAAAATTTAAAGTAATTAAAGTCCTATATCATAAATCAAAAAATTACACAACGTTTGATGGAGTTTAATTACAACCTAAATACGAAAATATTTACGTTCAAAGTCGTAAATAACGTATTTATTAGTTAAGTACATATTTCGCTAAAGGTATGTAGTACAAGGGAGCTTTAAGTAGCTTTCTGTAGTTATCAGAGGAAATAAGGGTCCAATTTTATAAAGGCTTGTGTGACGTAGGGGAGGAATTTTCCATCCCTACCACACATATGCAAAGCCTTAAGAATTTAAATATCGATCAGAGCCAAGTGCCCAGGAGTAAATAAAATACAGACAAATATAAGAGTTTAGAGAAAAGACAAACATCACAACTGCACAGCCGTGACAGGAGATCAGAGTTTTACAAGTTGTTTTAGAAAAAAAAAAAAAAAAACTTTTATTGGTCAATCTATTGCAAAAAAAAAAAAAAAAAAATAATAATAATAATAAGTAGGACGTTATGTTAAATGAAGTGATAATAAAAATAAAATAAAAATCAGAACAGTGCGCCGTTAAATAAACACGAAAAAAATATATAAATTAATAAATAAATATACGAAAATAAATATATAAACAATACATTTAAATATAAAAAAAAAAAAGTGTTAACGAATAAACTCTACATGTTTTAAAATAATTTATAAAAGTGTCGATAAAGTTTAAATCAAGTGACCATGAATTTGTTGATTGCTTATGAGATTATAAATATCGTAACAAAGAATGTAGGTCAGATACAAGCGTAAACAGTTTATTCAAGGCAGGCCATAAATTGACAGAATAATGGTATTGACATTCCTGAATCCAGAATGTTAATGACCGTAATGTAAACAATCTGATACGAGATACCGCGGTGTTTGTAAGCATCGAAAGATTGATAACCTAAGCATCGAAAGTGATAACAAAACATCGAAAAATTTTGAAGTAGGTGACATCGGGGGTAACGCGCATCGCTTTAAGAGATTGTAGAATAAACAAACTCGAAAATGATATCAACACTCGGTTACGGAAAAAATAAACAGACTTTACAGATAAAAACGGGGGAACTTACCTACATAAAGTGACCCTTTGTTTATAGTTAATGTTGTGGGTTTGTATGTGAGGATTATCACATAAAAAGTCATAACATAAAAGATAAGGAACATAAAATAAAAATAACATAAAATATTTGATTGGGGATAGTGTCGAGTTGAGAGCTTTAATATCACAGACGAATGTTTTATAGGTATATACCTATTTAAGGGAACATTTGATCATTCGGACCAAAAAAAGGAGGGGATTTGACGAAATAACATCAAGATAGGTATTGCGAACTCTAAACAGATTTTGCGAAAATATCGTAGGTATTGCGGAACTTGAAGGAATGGTTGGCATTCTAAACAATGAGTAATTATTGGTTGAACGAATCACGGGATATTCATTAACATTGGAGTAACAATATTCATTCCGTTTTTTTTGCAATTACCTACATTTAATTGAAATGAAGAGTGATGGTAGAGTTGATCTAATTTGGGTTACAATCATCATGCAAACAAATATAAATAATTGAAAATATTGTGTTTTATAGGGGGACAGGTTCCAAAAAAAAAAATAAAATAAAAAATATAGAAAAACGAGAAAATTGAAAAAAAAAAAAAATAAGTAAATAAATAGAATAAGGAAGGCAACATAATTTACATGAGGTAATTTAGGAAATTAAAATAGAGATTATAAGGTTGTCGCTTAATAAGATAAAAATATAAACATTAACCAGGCGACACTCGGAAAATAAAGAAAATGGTTGGGAAACGTGGGACAAGTAGGCGAGCCCAGGCTTTAGTGACAGCAATCGGGGAAAATGTCACAACCGAGACTTCAACAATAAACATAGTAGATATAACTACAATAATTCAGGCAGCTTTGGCACCGCTCGTCAATAAGATGCAAGAACTCGAGAAACAATTGGAAAGCCCAGCAACAGTGGCGGTGATAGGAGAGGATAGTGCGCCGAAAAGCGTTCTCCAAGTAGTGGAAATGTTACCACAGCAGGAACGACCATCATTCTCCGGAGGAAATCAAAATCCCATTAGTTTCCTGGAAGATTTAAAAGAATACACTAGAAAAGTGAAACGAACGGATCCTTTAGTCGTCGTACGGGAAAATTTGAAAGGGGAAGCTAAATCGTGGGCAAAATTGTACAATAAACGATGGGAGACTATGTTAGATTTCGAACGAGATTTTTTAGCTACCTATTGGGGAGACATAAAGAAAAATGAAGTTCGCCGTCGTCTTGCAGAAGGGGTATATGATGCCAAGAAAAATATACCCATGCTTACTCATTTCGCAAACTATTGGGAGCTAGCGAAGGCTTTAAAGATTACTGACACACCGTTGGGCATAGTTGACGAAATTATGAGACATTATCCGAAGGAAATTCAATCGCTATGGTTTTCGGGGCAATCAGGAGATGAGATTGTCGCCGCTGAGTTTCTACGAAAACTAGATACAATGGTATGTACACCAGAAGAACGGAACATGAAGAAGAGGAGTGGGGAGGAATCCAGCAAGAAGGACAAATACCGTGACCGTTACCGCGCCATAAAAAGGAGGATACACGCAATTGAAAGTGTGGGCGAAAACGCTAGTTGCAGCAAGTGCACCGATGTTAACAGTTCACCAAAAGAAAATTCTACAATAACTACAGCCGGGAAGGAGCTAATGGTCGCAGCCAACTCGGGAGATAAAAGGAGATTATAGCGCTTTACATTTAGCTAGATATTACACAAGTAATAAGAAACAAAAATCAGGTTTACAGTTAGTGGAAATCAACGGATAGAGTGCGAAGTTTACAAATATTTGTAAATGTTAATAAATAAATAAACGATTGAGAAATACAAATAAAAATATGTTAGGATACATTATAATTGGGGAGGGGGAAGAAAGAAAATTACTAAAATATTAGATTATCAGATTGCTTGCGAGGGGCGGATCGTCGTTAAGTCTTTGAGGGTGAGTGGACAAGTTCTTAATAAGCGACAATCATATTCAATTATTGAAATAGAGTAAGGCAAATAAATTCGTTAATTTTGATTTTCTAGTTGAAAAAAAAAAAAAATTTTACTTTTTTTTATGTGTTAGTGAGAAAAAAAAAAAAAAAAAAAATGTTAGATAAGTAAGAACACTCAAAAGGAGAGAAATTGGAGATATTATATGGCACACAAAAGGGACATTTTGAATAAAAATAAACAATGCTTAGGGATTGTTTTTTGAAATATTGAAATAAGAAAGTTTATCTATAGATATAGGGTAGACATTAAGTATAGAGATAAAAAGGTAACATTTGAATTAAGGTATAAATATTTTAGATTTCGAAAAAAAAAAAAAAGGAAAAAAGGAACGCTGAACCAATTTGAGGATAATAAAGAACATTTATAAAAATTTAAATATTAGAGTGGACAACACTTAGGCTAGAACAACTTTGGATGAATTAAGAAATTATAATTAGAAATTAAGAATTATAAAATAAAGTTTAAATAAATAAAGAAAAAAAAAAATGCTGGAAAATTTATATGAAACATGTATACCACTGATTGTCGGATTGGGTGAGGTCGTGCGAAAACACACATTTCACAAAAAAATTCATATTTACAAAACAAAAAACAATTAATTGCACACCAAGAGACCACCCGCTTTTCAGTTGTTCGAAAGGCCGCGAGATTGTAAACAATCTTTACTTAAATCATTGTAAGGGAGGTCTTAGTCCAATTTGGTTGGGGACCACCAAAACACGCGAGTCGAGGGGCGTGTTCCAGCAAAAAGAAATTAATTTTGAATCTATCAAAATTAAAGAAAATTTCATAAAGTAAAATCTACGCGAAAAGAAAATAAAGAATACAATGAGATTCAAATTCAAGATTGTTAACAATCCGAGCAAAAGAGAAGAGGGAGATAGGAAGTAATAGGATACGGAAAAAAGATAGGGGATAACAAAATGAGGAGGGGGAGATAGGAATTAATATGACACGGAGTAGAGATAGGGGATAACCAAATGAGGAGGGGAAGATAGCTAGTCTAAATTTGAACACAATTTCGGTGTCTAACGAAAAAAAAAAAAAAAAAAAAAAAAAAAAAAAAAAAAAAAAAAAAAAAAAAAAAAAAAAAGAAGAGGACATTAAAATAAAATACAACGTTAGCCACAGCAAATTGAGTTCAGAGGAGGGAACTGTGATGAATTGCATTGATCAACAGTGAAAATTAGGAAATATCGTAGCTTCCCACTTTAATTTAAAAAGAAAATATCAATTACTTATAAAACGGACACGTCTACGACATCTATCGGATTAGAGTAAAGTGAATTCATATTTACGGTAGGGATCTATAATTAGACAAAGTGAGACGAGTATTGATAAAAAAATCACAGATGGTATCAACTAATAATCAAAGACAGGGACTCCCCAATATACTTAGCCCGTGATATATTGACAGCCAATTGAATTGCAGCAAAAGCGATTAAAAACCAATTCAGCCTATCAACGGGAAGAGGGCCGAACCCATTTTTAGAACAAAGGAACGACCTTTGGACTTAGCAATTAGGAATGTAATTAATGAGTTTGACGTTCACACCAAACCGAGAGGTGAATAAACTCCATGGGAAGAAATAATCTGTTCAGGGACAAAAGAACGATGACCCCAAGAAATGTTATCATTAACCGGTACATTCCAGGGATCAGAAACCCTAGTTCTCGAACGCATTAAAACATATCAGGTGCGAAAAAAAAGGATACACGTAAACACGATGCAAAAGTTTAAGTGAAAAATTGCAAAGCAAGTGACGAAAACGTATTGTAAGGCGTTAGGGAGATTTCCATCTATAATACGATTGTTTGTGACGACCGGAGATGATCGATTCGAGGGAAAACGTGCTAAAGGAAATGGAAATGTTGAAAAAACAATGGAAAATTATTGTTATCAATTTTAGACGGAGCTAGGATATTACGATGAAAGATTTAGGGAGGAAACGTCAAAAAAAAATGAGAGTTTTAAAGAATAGGCGAGGGTACATTTCAGATGTCTAGAGCAGTAACAAGTGTTAGAGAAGAAGATAGAGTGCAGTACGGAGGGGAGTGGAAAATGCTGAAAACATTGCGATAGAAAAACTCAGGAAAAGGAGTCATTTTACGTAATTAAAATGGAGGTTATAGAGTAACATAGTACGCGATTGCAGATAAAAAAATGAGGCATTACAATGGTTGTCGATTTCAGATGTATTTTGTTGTGATAAACAAGGAATATTCGAACATGAAAATTGTTTAGATAAGGACGATTAGCCGTTAAAAAGGTAATAAAAATTATCATGGGTCTTATGAAATATTTATATTAAAGAATTCTCATAAAAGTTAACGACACTGAAATAAAAAAGGATTTATTGCCAGGTGGGTACAGGAACTAATGTATACAACTGTCAAGACATATGGTTTATGGGATTTTGCGTAAGAACGGGACAAAATTTGGGAGGCGATCTCTATGAAGCAATAAAAATGACAGGAATTTAAGGGCCGAAGTGGGGGTATCTCCTATAAAGATGTTAAAAATGATATATTTATTAATAACAAATAGAAAATGAAATTTTCCAAGAGGCAGCAAACATCAAAAAACGATATGGTTATATCAGGGAAGTACGGGGAAGTGAGGGGAAAGGAGATACGACAGAGAAAAACAAAGGAAATCTTAGATTAACAGTGAATAAAATAAATACGGCTTGAAATATAAAAATCTATAGAGATATGAACAATAGCGTAAGAATAAATAAGGAAATTCATGGAAAGAGTGTCGTGAATAAAAGAAAATTCGAGAAAAAATGGAAAATTCAAATATACGACGTAAATAGAGAAAATTCGGTTTTAAATGGAAAGGTTCATATAGAATACAGAAAAACTCGAGGAAAAATAATAAAATAAAAATGAACAATTTGCGAGAAAGACTTCGACATGAAGATATCTCTGATAGGCGAATTTGGGGACAGATTTGGAACATATGGTAGATGCCGTACGCACGGACATGTTACGAAATATATGAAAATAGAACTTTAAAATTATTAAATTCAAGCTAGTTTTGTATGAACAACAGGACAAAGGAAGTTGGGCCATTAAACATGGATCTTACTAAATCCGGATCTTGTAAGTATGGGAGTACGAGACAGAATTTAATGTATCAAACGCAAAACGTACAAAGAGACCGCATTCGACAATAATGGAGAGGTTTCAAGAAATTACGAGTTGATAGTAATTAGATTGGTTTATTATAGGAGATTCAGATACGATCTTTTGGACCTGAGAGGGGTATAAAAGTCTAGACAAATGCCAGTTGAGGACAGTCTACGTCGTGGTCGAAAAGGTTGTAACTTCGCGGAACGTGACGAAACGGTGGGTGACTTAAAGTGGAAAAATTCTAAGTGATAATTATTTTGATACTTAGAAAAATTTCACATTCTAGTCAGTGATATACAAAAAAAAATACTTTGCAGTTAGAGTCAGTGAAAAATAAAAATAAAGCCAACGCATTAATTACTTGTGAAAAATAAAAGTGCTCGTGATAAATACAATTTGTTTTAGTGGAAAATTCGGATTTTATAATCACTTAATATCGTATTTTTAAACTTAGAAATTTCGCGTTTAATATTAGTGCAATAAATAACTGAAGTGATGTGATAATTTAGCGTGATGAAGTTATAATTAAATACGTGTGTTCAATCTAAGTGAAAGTGTTCTAACAAATAATAAATATTTAAATTAATTATCTTAAATAATAATAATAAAACAAAATAATATTTTATTAATACATAAAATTTCGGAGGGATAAAAATTTAATTTAACAACAATTTACCATCTCTAAATTAATCGTGAAGTAACTATCATTTAAAGTGTTATCTAACCAACGAGTTTTGAGATAAAATACAGTTTAGAACGATAGAGTTCATACATCATTTTAATTAATTAGATTAAATGAAAAAAAAAAAAATTGAAGTCAAAAAGATTTAATTAAATTTAGGAAAATAAAAAAAAATTAATTTAGGAAAATCGCAGCAAGGTTACCGTGTATTTCCCGGTCGGAAAAAACCTTGGTAGGGGTAAGTCTTTTCCGTTATAAAGTTTTACAGATTCCAAGGAGATAGCGGAATGCAGCAAACATTGGTATTTGGATTAATTATTTGACCAAGATATTACTCGCTTAATATGTGATATGTAACTATATTAAAATATTATAAGTATAATAAGTATATTTTATATATTTATATATGTATGTATATAAACATATATATATGTAATTTATTGTTCCCAAGAAAAATTTTAATCAAAAAAAAAAAAAAAGAAAAACACTTATATAAAAAGAGGAAAAGGGTATCGATTCCTACCTCTGAATTCATCAATAACTATTAAAAGTAGTTATGTGTGATAAATTTACAAATCAATATTTTATATTTAATGTTATGTATGTATTAATATAATTTCAGAAAATCCAGAGCATTTGAAATAAGTTATGATATTAGAAATTATTTCAATCATAAAATTTATGTATATACATATCAATATTATAAATTATTTATTGAGACAAAGTATATATAAATGAATAAATATGTATACGTAATCGGGTATCAGACTAGACAATTGCGCTAAGTACATCATTATCAAACAAAGAAAATTTTAGAGTCATCTCACACGTCTCCGGAATGTCTAAAGTAAACATACCTCATACGCTTGAATCTAGGTCACGAGGACGTAGAGAATGTTTACAAAGCTCAAATTGTTTACAAAATAATTCGGTCACTGGGGCACTAGTTCGAATACGGAAAAAAGAAAAAAAAAAAATGACCTTGATTAGTGGATATCGTACTTAGGTATTAACTTCTAGGAACGGGATAAAATTATTATATTGCGCAATTATTAGGAACAGTAAAAAGAAAAAAAAAATGACCTTGATTAATGGATATCGTACTTAGGTATTAACTTCTAGGAACGGGATAAAATTATTATATTGCGCAATTATTAGGAACAAAAGAAAAAAAAAATTAAACACTATTTTTAATTTGAACGTAAAGAGGTATCTACAGACCTAAGCAATTGAAAATTAACAGATTTATTATAGCAGTTCAAAAAGGTGTGTTGAAGATTTACATGAAGCATTTGATAAATCACGGGATAGTTCAAAAAGGTGTATTGAAGGCTTAGATGAAACATTTGATAAATCACGGGATAGCTTAATAAGGGGTAATGAAGGCTTAGATGAAGCAGTTGAAAAATCACGGGATAGCTTAATAAGGGGTAATGAAGGCTTAGATGAAGCAGTTGAAAAATCACGGGATAGCTTAATAAGGGGTAATGAGGATTTACATGATTCAATTGAGAATCACGGGATAGCAAGAATTTATCAAAAGTTGAACATTGGAGGGGAGGGAAAGAAAAGAAAAAAAAAATACAGTTCAACCAACAGAAGGCAGTGTTCGCTTCTGTAACAAGGACCATTAATCAAACCATAGAGATGGCGGATCTCTCAAACAAAACCGTCAACAAAACCAAACAAAAGCTTGGAGTTATGGCGAATCTCCAGAACACATCGCCAGATAAGATCTTATTGTACTAGTATATATTTATATTTCACACTATTCTTACGTATATATTCGGTATCAATCTGAGGATTGTGCAGAATCCGATGGGCGAGATCCGAGCTCGGGATGCGTTGCAAGTAGTTTCGCATTGCGAGTTATAAACCTTCCCAAAACGTATGTTTACATATATATCTTTTTATGTACTGTTCATTGAATGAAACGAACTCACTTACAATTAGTGCTTTAGGCCTGTCGGGTCACTCTCGTCTCATTTCTTGAACGTGGAGGGAGGATTCACGACCCGTAACTCCACACAAACCCGTGAGTATATGATTGCATATAGGACGAAACCGGTTCGCCCTAAGTAAATAGTAAACTTTGGAGGAGTAGGAATTTGGAGGTATCTGGGCTTGGGGGAAGACCTGAAGGCAGTGCATGATGGCGAAGGAAGGTCAATTGGGACGCGATAACTTAGGTATCAATCAATTGAACCGTGCCAAAAGACTGTGCGAATTTTGGGTTGACTTCTGATCACCCTGCTTACTTGATGGAGGCAGGAGCCAAATTTTGCCAGAAAAAGGGTTATTCTGAGTTCGTCAAATATGCAATTAACTAATTACATTAACCTACTAAATCCATCTTTATATGTACCTTATAGCAGCTGAATCTAAACGGAGGGGCGCCCAGCAGATACGAGATACAATCATAATCAAATTTACTAACATTTAACCATTTGAGTTATATTTAATTATCTGTTCAATTAGTCATGTGTAGTTTCGATTAGTATTGCTTATTCATGAATTCATTAGGATGTAGGGAATCATAATAAACGTCAAAGGGAAGTTAGTTCATTTAGAGAAATTACTTAAGGTTAAATTTGCAAGAGAGAGACCAATACAGTTTGAAATTCAACACTCTGTTTAGAATCAAGAGGGTTACCACAAAATTTAAAGTAATTAAAGTCCTATATCATAAATCAAAAAATTACACAACGTTTGATGGAGTTTAATTACAACCTAAATACGAAAATATTTACGTTCAAAGTCGTAAATAACGTATTTATTAGTTAAGTACATATTTCGCTAAAGGTATGTAGTACAAGGGAGCTTTAAGTAGCTTTCTGTAGTTATCAGAGGAAATAAGGGTCCAATTTTATAAAGGCTTGTGTGACGTAGGGGAGGAATTTTCCATCCCTACCACACATATGCAAAGCCTTAAGAATTTAAATATCGATCAGAGCCAAGTGCCCAGGAGTAAATAAAATACAGACAAATATAAGAGTTTAGAGAAAAGACAAACATCACACGGTCCTATACAAATTTTTCAGGTGTGATGACGTCACACGATTTACCATATTTCCGGTGGTTTTCGGGGGTCTTTAAAAATTAAAACTTTGACAATTATTTGAACTATTAAAACGAACTCTAAAAATAAAAATAAAAATGCAGTTATTTAAGTTAGAAGGTCATTATTCATTAAAAAAAAATGGACTGGAGTTCTCTATTACTAAGCTGTTCATAGTACCTATTCACGTTTACGATAGTGACCGTGTATCAATGTTCGTATTCTGAGATAAAAGAAACCGGTTTTCAGAATATTTATTGAGGGTGAGGGGCGACATTTTTGTGATAAAATCAAAGATTTCAATGCAGATACAATAAACATTTTAAACCATCCTAGATGCAGTAACCATTTCATAGTATCTCTATATTATAAACACCTGGAGTATCTGAAAAAAACTTTTTTCTAAAATAGCTGAAATTGCATGCGGGAACACAACGAAAATCCATTACTCAACTGTTCTCAAACAATCTTCCCATCTACTTCTTCAGTTCATTGTTCCTTTAGTTTAATTCTATGTTCTCGTCAACCCTACCCATTCCCTAAACATAGCTAAATGAATCTGAAATATTAACGCACTTGGTCATACTTTATTGTTTTATTTACTAGCATCAGCGGAAAGCTAACAACTAGCATAATTTACTATTTTTATTAAATGAAAACAAATTACTTTGTATAACACCACTACATATATTATAATCTATAATATTATCAACATGTTTCGAAAACGAAGTATATATGTCATAGTCAAAGGTCGATATGCAGTCTCTTCGCGGAATGACTGGTTTATCCTAGGTTTGACCAAAGCCTTCGGGCTAACTTCTTCAAGTCAGACCTGAGGATTGACTAGTCAAACCTAGGAGTGCCGGAGCTTCGAGGATTGACTATAACATACATATTAATCTCTTATCTTGACGAAGAAAACTTTGTTTTTGAAACATGTCGATAATATTATAGATTACTAGCTGACCCGACAAACGTTGTTCTGCCATATAAATTATTTCTAGTGAATATTTTGGTTGATAAAAAAATAACAAATGGTTTGTGAGTGTGTGGGGATGAATCTATGTCAGAAAGAGGAATGGGGCGCTATAGACGATGACCGCCGAAAAAAAAACTAAAAATTCAATTAAAGTAGGAAAATGAAATAAAGAAAATCAATATGAATTTCGAAGAGCAATTGAGTGCGACCGTCTTTAGTCAGTCGGTTCGCAAGTCGGTCCGTCTTTAGCCAACACAAATAAGTTCGATAGTTTGTCCACGCGAGAAAATGATGCCGAATGAAATATCAAAATGACCCGACTGCTTCTCGTGAATGTCTTGCCCATGTGTGGATGAAAATTCGATGAGGCGGACGTATGTCATATGTGACATCTGTCATTCAACAACATAAATAATTTCGTTCGGTTTGAAATACGAAAGTCGGTTAAATTTGTTCACACAAAAATACTAAAATCGCGATTAAAAATTGGGAAGGTGGGGTTAGGGGGTTAAAATTTGGGGTTATAGATATTTTTTATGGCAATTTTTTTTTCTGGATAGGGACACCCTAATCACCTAGCGGCATGAAAGATACTTTAAAACCTCTTCTCATATCTACCAAATCTACATAAAAATTTTCATAAAAGTCGATCAAGCCGTTTCGGAGGAGTGCGATCACAAACACTGTGACACGAGATTTTTAAATATACCTAAGAAGATAGTGGTGTTATACAAACTAATTTGTTTTTATTTAATTGAAAATGATGCCACAAAGAGCTTATTTTATTATTATAAAAATGTACTTACGTTAATTTTAAGATTTGTAGTTAATTTTTCGAAATAAAATATTTAGAAGCACTCGAAATAAAGAAAGCCGTTAAAACAAAAACCCAAATCCTTAATAATCAGTTAAATGTGTCCAACAGTCCGATATTAGGAATATTTCCCATAAACTAGAAAAAAAAACCCGTAGCCACTTTATTCCTTAATCACCTGTTCAAATGACGTTTTGTCCCGGTAGATATAATGTAATTATTCATTAGATATACCCGTCTCTTTCTCTCTATCACTATGTAGGATGTTAATTACACTCTCTCACTCTTACTTTATATTATGTTTTGTCTCTGTCTGTATGTATATATAAGCTCACACAATGTATTTTTTCATCAGTTTTAATTTATACCCTGAAGATGCTTGTATTAAGCGAAACCGGTCGGTAAATAAAAATTAAATCCATAAATCGTGGTTACAAACAAAGTGATTGTTTTCCTTTAAATAAAAAAGTGTCCATGAAAAAAACAATCACGCGTTAAGTACATGTCTACATTTGAAATAATCTTAAATATCATTGTTTCGGCGGTTTGAGTAAAGTTTCTATGGAATTTATTAGGAGCAATGTTGACTTAACAACTCCTCGGGACAACTTCCAACTCTCACCGAGTTTAATGCAATTTAAATAACTTCCAGTAAGTGTCATTCCGACTCTAATGAAACTGTCTGGAACTTCGGACGCTGGATTTGGACTCTTCCTCTGAACTCTTCTACTGGGAACTACACTTCGCGGCGAGAAATGGCTCATTATTTGCCACTTCCATCAGTAATGTGCGTCCTCATATTATTTACTAAAGAATGCTAAAGTCATTAAAGCCATGAGAACTCCTAAAGTTAGATAAACGGCAAGACTTTTTGAAGTCTCGCTGTAGAAGTAAATACATTAATAATATTGTTATTTTGTTGATTGTTTTCTAGAAGCCGAGGGCTTACCTACGAGCAAATAGAATTGTTTTATTTTTAATTTTTAACTTTATGAGTAAAACCTCAAATTGTAATATTTAAATAAATGAAGACAATATGAGCGAAACTCAATCGAAAATCTGGAAACAGAAAAATCAGAAAAAACATATTGACACCTCTGGGACTCGAACCCAGGACCTCTTGCTTTCCGGGCAAACGCGCTAACCACTGCGCCACGGAGGTTTTACTCATAAAGTTAAAAATTAAAAATAAAATATTCATCCTAGACTTGCAGAAAAGTCGATAGATGTCGCATATTAAATAAAATGGATAAAGATTTATCCAGACACTGTCTAGAGAGCATTTAGTTCGGGTTTGAATCTTGCAATCATACATAAAGATAGTTTTTTTTTTTTTTTTTTTTTTTTTTATTTATTGGCAATGTTTATTAAAAATACATATGAAGTTACAACAGTTACATAGTTACATAGTTACATAAGTTTAACAAAAAATAAAAATAAATTGCCTTTCCTCACCATAAAGAGACAATGCTCTTGTGTTTGGTGAGGGAGTTCTAGCTCAATTAGTAAATTAATGATCGTGTAAGTTAGTAATAACGGCTATTGTAAATAATAAGAAGGTTAAAAAATCTTGTATAATTTAAAAATAAAAATCCTGAAGAGTTTAAAAAAATCATAATATAAATTAAAAAATCATTATAAATGGAAGAATCATGTAAGTTAGTAACAAAAATTATTGTAATAAGTAAGTAAAGGATACGTAAGAAAGAACGCAAGATTTATACAATAGTAGACTCAGAGATTAAAAACTAAGAAATGAAAGAAAAAAGAAGGAATAAATGATTTATAAAATAGCAGACTTTAAGATACAAAGTAAACATATTTGGGACTTTTATAGTAGTTTCAGGTAATTTTTTAGTTTGGGCTTAAATTCCTGCATATTTTCGATGGTTTTTAATTTTAATGGGAGGTTGTTATAATAGATTATGCCCAGATAAAGATAGGAATTTTGGATGTGCTTAGTATTAAATTTAGGAATTTTAATAGTTTTCTGGTATCTTGCTGATGTATTGAATTGGAAGTTACGAGTATTTAACTGTATTTCTTTGTAAATTTGAAGAATTGAATATTTTTTATAGATTTTGTCTATTATAGGCACATTGAATATTGAAAAAAGAATTTCAGTAGGAAATTTAGACGGTTTTTTTAAGATTACCTTAATTATCAACCTTTGGACAATTTTGAGGGGATTTAAAATATTGTCATATGTTCCTCCCCAGCCAATAATACCATATTGCAATATAGATTGAACAGTTGCATAGTACACTCTTTTTAGGTTTTCTAAGCTAAGAATATTTCTAAGTCTAATAAATATATAAATACATTTCCTAATCCTTTTGACGAGTTCACAAATATGTGTTTTCCATTTAAAATGTTGATCTATATATACACCAAGATATTTGATTTTGGGAGTTGGACTAAGTATAGCACAATCTTGATTGCAGATAGTTTTATTACATTTACTTTGGTGTATTATGATGTTTAAATTTGGTTCTAATTTGAATTTATTGATAGAGAATGGGATAAATTTTGTTTTTTCAGTGTTTAGAGAGAGGAGATTTTTATCGAACCAATTTTTCAAAATGTTAATATCAATATTAGCTAGATTATTAACAGTATTCCAATCCGTACCTTCAATTATTATGACAGTATCGTCAGCATAAGATATTATTTTTCCGTTTAGTTTTTGTATGAATATGTCATTAACATAGATAATAAACAGTAACGGTCCCAGGACTGTACCTTGAGGTATGCCGAAATGACTCATTTTTGGTGATCTAAGCACACCATTAATTTTTACAACTTGGGGACGTTTGAAAAGGTAGCTTTTTATCCATTCTAGAGCTGAACCATTTAATCCAATGTTTCTTAATTTACTTATAAGTTTGTCATGTGATATACTGTCAAATGCTTTTTTGAGATCTATAAAAATTCCCAGGCATTTAAATGATTTATCTAGTGAACTATGTACAAGGTTACTTAATTTTGCAATTGCATCTTGTGTGCTTCTACCTTCCATAAAACCAAACTGGTTTTCATTAATTATATCGTTGCATTTTATAAATTGGCTCATTCTTTTTTTAACTAGTTTTTCAAAAATTTTTGCTATATTTGAGATTACTGATATGGGACGGTAATTATTTACTTCTTCTGGATTACCTGACTTAAATATTGGGGTAATAGTAGTTTGTTTGTAAATTGATGGAAATACTCCGCTTTGGAAACTTGTATTTATTATATGCATTAATGGCTTAGAAATTTGATTTTTTATGTTTTTTAAAATATCAACCGTGACTGCATCAAAGCCCGGAGCAGATCCTCCTTTCATATCGGTTATGATAGAAACTATTTCGTCCTCTGTGGTGACTTCAAATGTTGTCATTTTATTTTCAGCATTTATATTACAGTCTGGAGATGTTATAATATTTGGATCAATGTTAATGAGATTGGCGAGATTTTTCCCAACATTTGCAAAGAAAGTGTTAAATATATTTGCAGCTTTTGAGGGGTTTTCTTTACAGCATGTTTTTGAGTTATCATGATTAATAGCATTGATTTCGTTATTATTGTTCTTTTTCTTGTCAATTATTTCATTTACAACCGTCCATACTCTTTTACTATCATTTTCAGCTAGATCCAACTTCCGTTTATAGTAACTTTCTTTAGTATGTTTTATGATATATGTAAGTTTATTTTTATATGCTCTAAAGTGATTAAGTAAGTTTTTATTATTAGGTTGTTGAGTTGTTAATTTATAAAGAGCTTGCTTACGTCGTACAGATACTATTAATCCATGAGTAATCCATGGTTTTATAGGTTTGAAGTTAGACAGTTTGTGTTTGGGAATTACATTTTTTGACGAGTCATTTATGTATTTAGATATTTTTTCTTCAAATATTTTACAGCAGGTATTGACATCATTACATTGTAATAATTCGATCCAATTTTCTGATTGAAATTTGTTTTTTAATGTATCAATATTAAGTACTTTTTTGGAAGATTTTGTTTGTTTAAATGATGGCAATATTGGATTGCTGGTTTTGTGGTTAAAGATACAAGAATAATGATCAGTGATAGTTGTGTGAATGACAGCTGCTGTTATATTTTGGATATCCGGTATATTTGTAAAAATATGATCTAAGCATGAAGGTCGTTGACCTCGAACGTCTCTAGTGTACGAATTTATGCACGATAAATAATTGAGTTCTGCTAACATGTTGAGATAGCTATCTTTATCCTTACTAGAATAGTCGCTTGCGATATTTAAATTCATATCTCCAACCAAAACATTGTTTTTATTTCTAAAATTTAATAAAATATTTTTTAATTATTATTTTTTAATTTATAAACTAACGTTTAGACAAGATTTTTATGCATAGCACAAAGGGTAACAATTATTACAAGCAATAATTGTCAGCCTGAAACACTCATTTACATTGAAAAATCTTCCGAGAAAAGATACTTGCCGCCAACGGGACTTGAACCCGTGTCCTTCCGATTGCCGGTCGAATGCTCTGACCACTGAGCTATGGCGGCTTATCAAATACCCGCCAAATAATTCAATATATACTAGTGTTTCATTCAACAATTACTGCTTGTTATATTTTTTCCACCTGAAAACAACCAACTTTATTTTTGCGAGGAAGACATTGTTAGTGTTAAATCCCTCGCTAGGTGGCGTCGAGACAAATTATGTCTGCATTTATTGGGGAAATACTTAAACTTGTTAAATATTAATTATTATTTTTTAATTTATAAACTAACGTTTAGACAAGATTTTTATGCATAGCACAAAGGGTAACAATTATTACAAGCAATAATTGTCAGCCTGAAACACTCATTTACATTGAAAAATCTTCCGAGAAAAGATACTTGCCGCCAACGGGACTTGAACCCGTGTCCTTCCGATTGCCGGTCGAATGCTCTGACCACTGAGCTATGGCGGCTTATCAAATACCCGCCAAATAATTCAATATATACTAGTGTTTCATTCAACAATTACTGCTTGTTATATTTTTTCCACCTGAAAACAACCAACTTTATTTTTGCGAGGAAGACATTGTTAGTGTTAAATCCCTCGCTAGGTGGCGTCGAGACAAATTATGTCTGCATTTATTGGGGAAATACTTAAACTTGTTAAATATTAATTATTATTTTTTAATTTATAAACTAACGTTTAGACAAGATTTTTATGCATAGCACAAAGGGTAACAATTATTACAAGCAATAATTGTCAGCCTGAAACACTCATTTACATTGAAAAATCTTCCGAGAAAAGATACTTGCCGCCAACGGGACTTGAACCCGTGTCCTTCCGATTGCCGGTCGAATGCTCTGACCACTGAGCTATGGCGGCTTATCAAATACCCGCCAAATAATTCAATATATACTAGTGTTTCATTCAACAATTACTGCTTGTTATATTTTTTCCACCTGAAAACAACCAACTTTATTTTTGCGAGGAAGACATTGTTAGTGTTAAATCCCTCGCTAGGTGGCGTCGAGACAAATTATGTCTGCATTTATTGGGGAAATACTTAAACTTGTTAAATATTAATTATTATTTTTTAATTTATAAACTAACGTTTAGACAAGATTTTTATGCATAGCATAAAGGGTAACAATTATTACAAGCAATAATTGTCAGCCTGAAACACTCATTTACATTGAAAAATCTTCCGAGAAAAGATACTTGCCGCCAACGGGACTTGAACCCGTGTCCTTCCGATTGCCGGTCGAATGCTCTGACCACTGAGCTATGGCGGCTTATCAAATACCCGCCAAATAATTCAATATATACTAGTGTTTCATTCAACAATTACTGCTTGTTATATTTTTTCCACCTGAAAACAACCAACTTTATTTTTGCGAGGAAGACATTGTTAGTGTTAAATCCCTCGCTAGGTGGCGTCGAGACAAATTATGTCTGCATTTATTGGGGAAATACTTAAACTTGTTAAATATTAATTATTATTTTTTAATTTATAAACTAACGTTGAGACAAGATTTTTATGCATAGCACAAAGGGTAACAATTATTACAAGCAATAATTGTCAGCCTGAAACACTCATTTACATTGAAAAATCTTCCGAGAAAAGATACTTGCCGGACACGGGTTCAAGTCCCGTTGGCGGCAAGTATCTTTTCTCGGAAGATTTTTCAATGTAAATGAGTGTTTCAGGCTGACAATTATTGCTTGTAATAATTGTTACCCTTTGTGCTATGCATAAAAATCTTGTCTAAACGTTAGTTTATAAATTAAAAAATAATAATTAATATTTAACAAGTTTAAGTATTTCCCCAATAAATGCAGACATAATTTGTCTCGACGCCACCTAGCGAGGGATTTAACACTAACAATGTCTTCCTCGCAAAAATAAAGTTGGTTGTTTTCAGGTGGAAAAAATATAACAAGCAGTAATTGTTGAATGAAACACTAGTATATATTGAATTATTTGGCGGGTATTTGATAAGCCGCCATAGCTCAGTGGTCAGAGCATTCGACCGGCAATCGGAAGGACACGGGTTCAAGTCCCGTTGGCGGCAAGTATCTTTTCTCGGAAGATTTTTCAATGTAAATGAGTGTTTCAGGCTGACAATTATTGCTTGTAATAATTGTTACCCTTTGTGCTATGCATAAAAATCTTGTCTAAACGTTAGTTTATAAATTAAAAAATAATAATTAATATTTAACAAGTTTAAGTATTTCCCCAATAAATGCAGACATAATTTGTCTCGACGCCACCTAGCGAGGGATTTAACACTAACAATGTCTTCCTCGCAAAAATAAAGTTGGTTGTTTTCAGGTGGAAAAAATATAACAAGCAGTAATTGTTGAATGAAACACTAGTATATATTGAATTATTTGGCGGGTATTTGATAAGCCGCCATAGCTCAGTGGTCAGAGCATTCGACCGGCAATCGGAAGGACACGGGTTCAAGTCCCGTTGGCGGCAAGTATCTTTTCTCGGAAGATTTTTCAATGTAAATGAGTGTTTCAGGCTGACAATTATTGCTTGTAATAATTGTTACCCTTTGTGCTATGCATAAAAATCTTGTCTAAACGTTAGTTTATAAATTAAAAAATAATAATTAATATTTAACAAGTTTAAGTATTTCCCCAATAAATGCAGACATAATTTGTCTCGACGCCACCTAGCGAGGGATTTAACACTAACAATGTCTTCCTCGCAAAAATAAAGTTGGTTGTTTTCAGGTGGAAAAAATATAACAAGCAGTAATTGTTGAATGAAACACTAGTATATATTGAATTATTTGGCGGGTATTTGATAAGCCGCCATAGCTCAGTGGTCAGAGCATTCGACCGGCAATCGGAAGGACACGGGTTCAAGTCCCGTTGGCGGCAAGTATCTTTTCTCGGAAGATTTTTCAATGTAAATGAGTGTTTCAGGCTGACAATTATTGCTTGTAATAATTGTTACCCTTTGTGCTATGCATAAAAATCTTGTCTAAACGTTAGTTTATAAATTAAAAAATAATAATTAATATTTAACAAGTTTAAGTATTTCCCCAATAAATGCAGACATAATTTGTCTCGACGCCACCTAGCGAGGGATTTAACACTAACAATGTCTTCCTCGCAAAAATAAAGTTGGTTGTTTTCAGGTGGAAAAAATATAACAAGCAGTAATTGTTGAATGAAACACTAGTATATATTGAATTATTTGGCGGGTATTTGATAAGCCGCCATAGCTCAGTGGTCAGAGCATTCGACCGGCAATCGGAAGGACACGGGTTCAAGTCCCGTTGGCGGCAAGTATCTTTTCTCGGAAGATTTTTCAATGTAAATGAGTGTTTCAGGCTGACAATTATTGCTTGTAATAATTGTTACCCTTTGTGCTATGCATAAAAATCTTGTCTAAACGTTAGTTTATAAATTAAAAAATAATAATTAATATTTAACAAGTTTAAGTATTTCCCCAATAAATGCAGACATAATTTGTCTCGACGCCACCTAGCGAGGGATTTAACACTAACAATGTCTTCCTCGCAAAAATAAAGTTGGTTGTTTTCAGGTGGAAAAAATATAACAAGCAGTAATTGTTGAATGAAACACTAGTATATATTGAATTATTTGGCGGGTATTTGATAAGCCGCCATAGCTCAGTGGTCAGAGCATTCGACCGGCAATCGGAAGGACACGGGTTCAAGTCCCGTTGGCGGCAAGTATCTTTTCTCGGAAGATTTTTCAATGTAAATGAGTGTTTCAGGCTGACAATTATTGCTTGTAATAAATATTTTTTAATTCATCAATAAAGTGTGACACTATCGACCTATGTGTTCGATAAATAGCAATAATGTTATAATGTTTATTTATGTCTTTAAATTCAATATTTAATATGTTAACATTACTAATACTGTGAATCTCTTTAATATTAAGTACATTGTATTGGTTAGATACAAATATTCCAATACCAGAGTTTTTGTTTAACTTTGTTGTTGTTGTGTAGTAAGAGTACCCCGGGATAGAGAAATTCAATTCATCGGCTGAGTGAGTTTCTGTTAAAACTATGCAGCCCGGGAAATAATTTAATTCTTTTAATGATATTATTAATTCATCCATGTTCCTTTCTATGCTTCTAATATTTACATGAAATAGGCTAAATCCTTTATCAGGACAAATTAAATTGAAATCTTTTATGGAGTGACACAAATTTTCTTCTATACAAATTTTTTTATCCAAAGCGTTACATAAAAAATCATTCATTTTGCAGTTTTAGGTTAGTTATTTTATGGATACATTTATGTAATTTGTAATGACAAATGGTAGAGGCAAAGAATTTTAAATATACACTATGTCTACATAGATACGATGGCTGAAATAACAACATATAAATATATAATTTATTTACGTTTTTAAATTTTATATTTAAAATATAAACTATAAACATTAAAATATGAACATCATAATCATTAATATTGGGAACATTATACTGGCTGGAAATAGGTATTCCAATATCAGAGTTTTTGTTTATTCTTATTATTGTTACATGGTACCCTGGAATGGAGTAATTAGTTTCGCCAGTAGAGTAGGTCTTTGTTAACCCAATCAAGCCCGGGAAAAAAATTATTTCTTTTAAAGATATTATTAATTTTTCAAAAAAAATTTTTACGCTTTTAATCTTTTTATGAAATTGAGTAAATCCTTTTTCAGTGCAAATAAAATAGAAATCTCTTATAGAGTGATGTAAGTTTTCTTCAATACATACTTTTTTACCTAATGCTATGTTACATAAAGAATCATTCATTGTTAATTTATAGATAAGAGTTTGAGGAAATTAAAATTTACAATATTTATTCGTAGTCAATGCGCTCTTTAGCAATTTGAAGCATTTTTTGCCGGTAAAGGCATTTTATGCTATCGACTCTATGATCGGTGGAATAGTTCATATCAAACCTTTTGTTTTGGACACAGCAGTTGTTGCAGATTGGAGTTTGTTCTTTGTTTTCACATTTGGATAATACGTGTTCCTTAGTGCAATGAGGGCAAATGGGAGGCTGCGTCCTGGCGAGACATCTTTGGGCTGTGTGGCCGAACTTGAGGCAATGGTAACATTGTCTGAGCGGGCTGCAGTCTTCTACGTATACTCTTTGGAATTTGATGTTTATTTTTTTTTTCTCTATTAGTTTTTTCCTTAACTTTCCATTTGTTTCAATAATGTAGTTAGTGGTGTCGTTTTCTTTTCCTTCATTGTACTTATTTTTTAATTCCTTGATAAGCTTAATGTCTTTTTTGTCTTCTAGGGTTAATCCTTCATTTTGTTGTACAATCCCGTCTATAATTTCTTCTTCAGTCAATTGGCATTGCAGCCTTTTCAACATTAAGCACGGTTTCCTTTTTTTTATTTCTTCAGCCGATACTTCTTTTCCAATTACTTTATTTATCTCTTCGGTTAATTTTTCTGCATCTTCTTTTTTTTGGCAAGAAATCACTAATTTTTGTTCTCCGATCTTTTTTACTCCATTTACTCCAACTTTTATTTTTGTTAAATTAATATTTTTTTGAATTTTTATTTTTATGTCCTCGGCCTTCAAGGTGTTTTTTGAGGTAATTAAAATGGCGTATTTCTGTTCTGCATTATATGAAGTTTCTGCGAAATTTTTATTGTTACTTTGTGCACTTGCGTATGATTTTTTGTTATTTTGATTAATTTCTTCGAGTTTCTGTGTGTAGTGATGATTATTTTTAATATTAATTTCTTGTAATTCTATGATCTTCTTTTGTAGACTAATTAGTTCATGTTGAATTTTTTCTTCCAGTGATACAATATTTTGTTCCAGTGTTAATTTTATTTTTGAGTCTTTCACTGAAGTGATCTTATTAACTAAGTCTTTAATATTTTTAAAAATTTCTTCGGTTTCCATATTAAATGAATGGAATCGCCCAGGTGGGCGAGTTATTAAATGTAAGTAACTATATTTATTGTTTTACTTCTTACAAAATAATGCGACTGTACTCGTTCGGTGCTGAGCGAGAAGAATGAAAAAGTTGCCAATAATATATGCGTTAAAGAAAATGAAGATAGTGTAGGTGGTTCTTAGTCGAAGTATGGTACAGTTAAACATGACCGAATTTCATATCGACACCGTGGCGCAGTGGTTAGCGCGTTTGCCCGGAAAGCAAGAGGTCCTGGGTTCGAGTCCCAGAGGTGTCAATATGTTTTTTCTGATTTTTCTGTTTCCAGATTTTCGATTGAGTTTCGCTCATATTGTCTTCATTTATTTAAATAGAATTGTGTTCGCGTTTGCCCGGAAAGCAAGAGGTCCTGGGTTCGAGTCCTAGAAGTATCAATATCTTTTTCTTATTTTTCTGTTTCCACATTTTCGATTGAGTTTCCCTTGTATTGTCTTCATTTAATTAAATACTAGCTGGTACCTGGCATGCGTTGCTATGCCATTTAATAAAGAAATTGTTTCTCCATCTAGATTCTTGTCGTGACTTCAAAGTACGATATCCCTTTTGTCAAATGTTGTCCAGCAATCACAACTGCTACTTCACTTGTAGAGAGGGCATTAATGGCATTATATCGTCCACGGTGCTCACCAGTAGGTACTTTGTTAGCGTGAATCACTACATTGTATTCTGGGACATCAGGTGGATCACTTTTCATGGCAGTTTTAAAAGATTGTACATATCTGTTATGTGAATGCAACATGTCTTGCAAAGACCTGACTATAGAGCTATCTAGTGATGCTCTCGTATTAATACTGTTTATATTACATCCAGTAACTAACTAACTAACTAACTAACCATCACGCCGTTTCCCCGCAGGGGTAGGCAGAGAGGACGGACCGCCAAACAACACGGTCTTGGCACACACTCTTTGCCTCACTCACATTCATACATCTCATACATACTCTTCTATTATACTGACTTTTGACATGGCCCGTCTCAAGTATCTGATTCACTTGATCGTGCCACGTCTTCCTCGGGCGTCCCCGACTTCTTCTACCATTCACATTTGCATCATATATTCTTTTTACACTACTTTTTTGCTCATTCGCTCTACGTGCCCAAACAATCTGAGGGTCCCTTTCTTAATTTTGCTCATTATGCTGTTTACATTTATAGATGAGCAATAAAATTAATCTGTAAAAAATTATGGTCATCAGGTCGATATGGAAGAAGACTACCTGTCAGGTGGTAAACCTGTCCCTGGACCTTAAATGTTGGCATAAAACCGTGTTCAACCACCCGTTGGCTTTTGAATGATGTCATCTGAAAAGCGTTATTATACCGACGAATATAACGAATGAATTCTATATGTTTTGGGTGATTTCCATCAAGGAGTGATTTTAAAGGATCTGGTGGCGCAACTATGTCATCTAGTTTAACCTTACTATTGGAACAACACATACCCTTGGACTCATCTTTCCGTTTTAGAGCTGAGCAGTATTGAAAAACAACGGAAGGAGAGACTATGGTAATCGCCGGATCGTTTCTGTAATCAATTGTCGAATCGTAATTCATTGCAGAATATGCTTTATTGGACCATCTATTAGTATTTTCTATAATATTTCTGTACCGAATACGGTCGCTACGTAAGCGGGCTGTCTTCAGGCGTTTCTGTTTCTCCCTGAGCATTATGCGTATCACGGTCCAACGATAAACGAACTGTGCGTTCCACCGACGATTCTCGTGCTCTTTGGGAAACATGCCTTTCAACGTCCAATGATAAATGAACTGTACGATCCACCGACGATTCTCGTGCTCTTTGAGAAAGATGCCTTTCACGGTCCAACGATAAACGAACTGTGCGATCCACCGACGATTCTCGTGCTCTTTGGGAAGCATGCCTTTCACGGTCCAACGATAAACGAACATCTCTCTCTAGTTAACTTTTAATGTTCACTTTGAATTAAAAGTAAAACAACTTTGGATATATTTATCCTTTATTATATAATTATTATAAAAATTACAACAATAAGTAAAGTACAGTTTCAAAAGGAATTATCAAGTTGAGCAATACGACAAGCGAAGTGCTTGGATTCAATCAACAAGATAGATTGATTGGTTTTGGGCGGTGTCGCCCTTTATATGCATGGTCCTCGTGTAGGGCCGTGTGGAAAGGTTCATCGTCCATCGTGGTACGTGCTGCTTCCCGGGTCGAAGGGGTCGTTGGCCGGCTGCACGTGTCGGTTCTGAATTGGTCTAGTATGTTAATTACCAGATTGTGTTTCTAGGTTGCTGGGGTCACTTCCCGGATGCGTTTTGAGTCTAGCATATTGATGGCTAGGCAAGGTGAAGAGCGGGGTGCAGGGGGCGTCCTGCATTGTCTTCTTGAACTTGAGGGTCAGCTGGGGTGGTTAACTCTCCCCCCCTTAAACGGAAACTCCTTCGGGCTGCGAAGAGTTTGCATCTTCTCCATAGGATATATCCAATTGCTATTATTATTAAGCAACTAGTAAGTGTGATGTGTAGATTTCCTTTGACTTCTGTTATGTCAGTGGTGATGCTGGAATCTTGATGAGGTTTTTCTATTTCCCCTACATGTAATGTGGGTAGTTGTAGTACATGCAGATCTTCTCTGGAGTATGTAATTACTAATGTTTCTTGATTGATGGTCCGTCCCATACTAAATGTTTTTCCTTGTATGCTGCAGTCGTCGTTGGTCACGAGTACTGACTTGGATATGATAATACTTTGTTGGTGTTGTGGACAATGCGCTTGTAGTGGCGTGGGTTTATCTCGAAATACGTACATCATGTTGTCTCCTATGATATGGGTATATTCCTCTGGACATTTTACTTTGTGGAGGCTGCAGTTTCGTTCGTTGTGGCTTTCTAACACCAGGGTGGTGCAATCATCTATGGTATCCATTTCTTTATGACATATGCTGAGTTGATCCGAAAGTGGTTGGCATTTGCTAGCGACATACATTTGCTTTCCATCCCTCAATATTCGTCTGGATAGGAGGTGGGGTTGGAAACATTGGGAATCAGGTTTGGATATTACGGGGATTATTTCGCTATACATGTATACTGTCTTCTCTACTAAAGGTAGGGACAAAATAAAGTGCAAGGTTTCTTTAGTTTTAATGAGTTTAACTTGTAACAAACGTTGAATAATGTCAAAGTCGTTAGAAAATAATTGTTCCGAATTTATTTGCGATATTGAGTCCATAAAGACCTTCGGTTTAATGATACTAGGGTGATACATACCATGAGCGGCAAAAGTGATGGCTTCTGTGATTCTAGTTATTAATTCCGTTATTGTCTCTGTTTGGTAAATTAAATGCGTTATCAACAAATCAGTTTGATCTTCATAATGGTCATGGCTCATTTGGGACCAAATGACTAATTGGTTATGCGAAACGTTCTTAAGTTTAGTATAGTAATCTTCTAAAATTCTAGAAGTTAAAGAAATTCTTTGTTTATTCAAATTTTGGTTATTTTCCATTTGTTGCATTAACTTATCCATATCATTATCATCTAAATTTCCCGTTAAAAACTTAATTACTGACCCAATACCATTTATAAGACCTCGCTTATGCCTAGTTACTATAAGGTTATCGATCATTGCTTTATTATGATCAATTAAATATTTTAAACGTTCTAAGCCTACATTAGGTAAGGTTACATTATTATTTTTTATAAATTTATCATAATTAAATTCTAATTGTTGTGATTGTCCGATTAACGACGATAAGTCCAGCGTGTGGATGACGTGCCATTGACCCTCAACAGCGCGTGCATCTCCAAGTGGTGCTACGATGAAGTGTTCATTGCTCGTCAGTTGGCGGATTCGCAATGCTTGTGACAGGGCAACCAGCCTGAAACAATTTGACACTATTTTTATGGATTGTTGCTAATCCTCTAAGATTTTTATATTCTAAGACGTTATGCGGGAGTATTTTAGTTATCGTGAAAGGCCCTTTAAACTTGTTTTTATGTTTTCCGCGCGCCGTGATTTTTATTAATATCTGCTATCCTATTGACATGTCTTGCTGGGTGCGATTTTTATTTACACGTTCCCGTGTTTTATTTTTAGTTTTAGTTTGCATATCGTGCATTAATTGTTGAAGTTTCTTACATTGATTTACATGATCATTTACATAACTTTGGGTAATCACGCCATCGGCCGGTGGTGTTCGATTCCCATGACAAAAATGTATTTCGTTCGGAGAATGCTTTGTTACACTATGTATTGTATTATTATATGCATTCATCGCTAAATTTACTTGTGTTTCTGGGGTAATATCCGATATTGCGCTACGCAATAATCTCAATATTTCCGTAAGGGTAGAATGAAAGCGTTCTATGTCGGCTTTAGATTGTGAATGACCTGTCGTGGTCACGTGAGTTTTATTTTATATGATTCTAACAATTCGCGTGTAGTAGTAGACGTGAACGTGGTTTCACGATCAAAATGAATTTCTTTAGGTGCACCGACTAGGGAGAACATTCTCACAAGTATGTCACATATCGCGACATTATTGTCAACGGTGATTAAAGTACAGGATGCCCATTTAGAGAATCTATCTATAATTGTAAGAAATTTTTGTCGACCGAAGTGATACGTGTCGATTTGCCATATTTCCATTGGGCAAGTGGGAGTAACGGTTGCTTCTAGGGGAGCTGCCGTAGGGTGCCTTTCGTATTTAGCATTTTGACATATTAAACATGTTTGTAAATACGTCTTTATTTTTGTTCGCATATTATTAAAATAGTAAGTTCGTTTTAATGTAGCGAGCAGAGCATCTAGGCCCATATGGCGTTGATTTTCAACGTGCGCTAAATGTATTATTTTTTTTTGCTCTTCCGTATCGGAAGGTTCAATTTTAAAATTTGTATATCGTATTAATTTCAATGAGTTCTTTTCAATATCTTTCCTATAACACTCGCTCACAATTTCGTACAATCTATCGTCATTAATAATTACAGCATATTTATTCTTATCTAAGCATAATTTTACATAATTTAAAAATACAGTTCGTGCATTATCTATAGGAATACACCAAACATGGTCCATTCCTGTTTCTTTTGCCCTAAGTTTACGCGATTCTTGATTATTTACCTCTATAAAGATTCTGTTCATACGTGGGGGTGGATGCTCGTGGCGAATTGGAATCCCATCTTCGTGATCGTCCATATTGCTATGCACAGTGTTGGTGACACTCTGGGCGCCTGAAGTGGCTTCCACTCGTAACGAGTCTTGTTCCTCACTATCCTCACTATGATGAATCTCTACTCTCGACAACGCGTCGGCTACATGGTTTGTGCGGCCACGTTTGTGTTTTATGTTTGGTGAACAGTTAGCTACTAACTCTTCTGAAAATAAATCTTTATTTTTCTCCAGCAGTTCATCAAGTGTCTTCATGTCCATTACATGGAATAGTTGCACTTGTTTTGTTGGAGTTTTTTAATACATTATTATGACAATCGTTTAGTATTAGGGTAGCATTCATTAATTTGAGCATGTCTATCCCCATTAGGACGTCATATTTTTTTGAAAAATCAAATATATAAAATCGCATTTTATTATTATTTTCGCCGAACACCTTTTTCCAAAAAGACGTCACAACCGTACCTCTATGGGTCGTTGTGGTGTGCTCCGTTTGCACTGAAAATTCTTCATTAATGTATTCGCAATCGAAAAATAGCCTATTATACAAATCTCTACTCATAAACGATTTAGAGCTGCCAGTGTCTATTAAAATTTTTATATTTAATGGAGCTTCTACATATGGAAGTCCATTGTTTATGTGATTCAGTTGGACTAAGTTTCTTAGGGACCTTCTTCGTCTTCCCAAAAATTTGGTCCTTCTTGATCACATTGGAAAAGCTCCTGTGCCGTACGTCCATTGCCTAAGTCTATGACCGGACCTTTGGACGGGCGTGGGATGGGTGCTGTCCGCATACTAACGTCTTCGTTACGACGTTGATTTTTATAACTATTCTGGTGTGACATATTGTTATTTCGAATCCTGGAATTCTGTGCGGAAATTAATTATTTATATTATTATTATTCATACGATTATTATTTTGCCACGGTTTATAATTATTGAAATTATTATTATTTGAATTATTAAAATTGTTGTGATGTGGTCTATAGCCATTTTGATTTTGTTGTGGATTAGCGAACGATCTATTGAAATTATTATTTTGTCCAAACTGGGTTGGGTTAAATTTACTTGTCGAGGGTTGCGAGAAGTTTGGGACGAGTTTTGTTCTATTATGGTGGAGTTCGCCATGCGCCTCCAGCATGCGTATTTCGATGCACAAGGCATCATAATTTTTTGTGAGGTTCGCACATTTGATATGGGTAGGTAATAAATTTAATAACGAATTACGTGCCGTAGGGTTCCATTAGGACCTGCGCACTCGCTGGCCCATACTGGTCCGCAATTTTAATTTTTATAGAAAAGAGAATTTGGTTCATTTCATGAATGAGAGTTCCAAAATCTCTGTTGCCACGGTTAAAGTTAATTAACTCGGTCTGAAGCAATGTGACTGACTTGTTATCACCGCATTCAATTTTCAAAGTTTCGATAATTTTTTCTATATTATTCTCGTGATCGTTCATTAAGATCACTTGTAGCGCTTTGCCACGTAATCTTGAAATATTTTTTTCAACATTACTTGGGGTGTTGCCGTTTCGTGTTATGTACCCCCTAGCTGATTTGATAAATAAGTTGATATCGTTAGGAGAGCCGTTATACTCAAGAATAGATTCAGGGTATTGGGGAGCGGGTCTCTCATTTGGCTGTGCCATATTAAAAAGTATTTAAAAATTTTACGTATTGAAGAAAAAAGTTTAAAAACTTTATTTTTATCTCTGACCTTTTGGATAAGGTAGGGAAAGGGATCTATCGTACAGATGGGATAGACGAACAATTGAAAGAATGTACTTACATAAATGTTGCTGCGATTTTCTGCATATTTCAGTTAACGAATTTCTTTGATGTGTGGTCCTTCGCGTTGAGGTGTTTGAAAACACCTAGGGAGTCCTGGCTGCGGCCAAGTTTAACAGCTTCCTCGAATTTTCGACCCACGTACTGGGCGCCAGTTAACTTTTAATGTTCACTTTGAATTAAAAGTAAAACAACTTTGGATATATTTATCCTTTATTATATAATTATTATAAAAATTACAACAATAAGTAAAGTACAGTTTCAAAAGGAATTATCAAGTTGAGCAATACGACAAGCGAAGTGCTTGGATTCAATCAACAAGATAGATTGATTGGTTTTGGGCGGTGTCGCCCTTTATATGCATGGTCCTCGTGTAGGGCCGTGTGGAAAGGTTCATCGTCCATCGTGGTACGTGCTGCTTCCCGGGTCGAAGGGGTCGTTGGCCGGCTGCACGTGTCGGTTCTGAATTGGTCTAGTATGTTAATTACCAGATTGTGTTTCTAGGTTGCTGGGGTCACTTCCCGGATGCGTTTTGAGTCTAGCATATTGATGGCTAGGCAAGGTGAAGAGCGGGGTGCAGGGGGGCGTCCTGCATTGTCTTCTTGAACTTGAGGGTCAGCTGGGGTGGTTAACTCTCTTGATCATTTTCGTTGCTTCGACTTAGACGAACTCTTTAGGCAGACGACTTTTTGCGTCCTATATTATTTCTTCGCCGAGGAATGGTTAAATTATCACGTGTAGGTACCTACTTTCAATCAACCTAAAAAAAATTCAAAGATAAAATAAATCAGTTTTATGGATTAATAACCTCCGACAAATTTCACTCAAATACTTACTTATGGACTTACATCAATCAATTCTAGCAAATGAAAACACAAAACAAATAAAAAATGCGACCTTAATATCAACTTTAAAATGATTCACTATGTGAAAAGAAACCGAAACAAATTATTTTGATGTTTATAAAAACTATTACCATCTATTGGGCAATAGTTGTATTCAAATATTTTCTTTCACAAATAATGGATGGCGGAGGGGGGGAAAGGAGAGGGGATGGGAGAGAGTTGAGAAACTCTTGAAGGGGGAGGGGACCTCGGGAGGGGGTTCGCGGGACGGGGGAAGGGGGGGAGTGGAGTGTGGAGAGGGAAGGTGGAGGAGGCGGAGTGGGGAGGCGGAGTGGGGAGTATTAATGTTGTAGGTATTTCCTGCCATCTATTGACAGGTAGCATAAATATATTATGTGTAGGTAGAGCAACCAAGCTAAAAAGGCCCAGTGCATACATATATTAGCTCCAAAATTACCGCAGCACTGTGATGCACTGCTACACATGTTTTTAATGATCAAAATTAAGTTTTTGCGCTTTATTCCACTATTTTATGCTGAGCAAAATTATACTTGACGTCTGTCACTGGCTTTGTTCTTCTGATTGACTACTAACTTTGACATATGATAAAATTCAATGAAATAAAAGCATCTTCAGTTCATTAATAAGTATCTAAGTATTTATCTATCTACCTAAAGACAACAAAAAACAAACATGCCACCTTGAAATTTTACTCTAAAATATCAAAACCACCCGCATGCCCGCATCGCATCGAGCGAGTCCCGTTATCGCGCATCGGTGTAAGTAACGCGCTTGAATTCGATAACTCCTAAGATATTCATTTAAATTATACGGTGCGAAAGATTATAATAATGTGCTTGAAATGCTTGAGGTAATTAACGTATTTTAAGTTGATAAGGATTAATGCTTTATCCGTCTAATTAGCTTTACAATTACCGCGTTGTACGTGACCATGTGTTGGGAATGGGAATAGTAAGCTATCCGTAAAAGATATTGCCGTCACGGACTTTTTTGTAGATCTATAAAAGAGAAATATCCCACCATGCATTGTTTTATTATATCTCAAAGCGATAAGGCAGTGTTTTCGATGAAAGCTCCTAGGCGGCTCGACTTTTTCCGACACGTCTAACAATTATCGTTATATTTCAACCAATTTACACAAAACCGTGACAAATTAAATACATGAACCTTCCTCACGAATCACTCTGTCTGTTGGTAAAAACTGCATGAAAATCCGTTCAGTAGTTTTTCAGTTTATTGCGAACAGACAGACAGACAGACAGACGCCGCGGAGAACTTTAATTTATAATGTGTAGAGATTACAATTTGAGGTTTTACTCATAAAGTTAAAAATAAAAATAAAATATTCATCCTAGACTTGCAGAAAAGTCAATAGATGTCGCATAATGGATAAATATTTATCTATACACTATCTAGAGCAGGGTTTCCCAACCTTTATTTCGCCGAGCCTCCCGAACCAAAAAAATATTTTCATGCCCCCCTTAGGGGTCGTCCATTAATCACGTGAGGCTCGAAAGGGGGGGGTGGGTTCGGAAAAAAATCACAAAATATCACAAGGGGGGGGTATAATGAGATATCACGTGTATTTATTATACCTACATTTAAAGATAATATTTTGAAAAGTTGCTAAAAAACATCACGTGATTAATGGAGGACCCCTTAATTAATTTTCTGCAAAATTAACAAACACATTTTTATATATTAACTAAATTATTTATTTGAATTTCAAATGGGTACTATACGAATGCAATATATTTATTTATTATCGATCTTTAATAGAAGAGTGGGTACACTTTTAATCATTAATTACTTTCACATTTACATTTCTTAGTTTTCTTTAATTTTACATGTTATTCTATTATTATTTTTTATTTATTTAAATTATATTTTTATAATTAGATAATGACTAACAACTTTCAAAGTAATTTTAGAAGAAGTAAATAAAACCTTTTAAAGTACTGATGAGATACTTGAGCTTGCATGCTCTGTACCAGTTGGTCGATTCTGGGTTCAATCTTTGCTAGAGCTATGGTTAAAACCTATTACGCCCCCCCCCTGACATTTCTCTACGCCCCCCTAGGGGGGCGTGCCCCCCTAGTTGGGAAGTCTTGATCTAGAGAGCATTTAGTTCGGATTTGAATCTTGTAATCGTACATAAAGATAGTAGCCAATAATATATGCGTTAAGAAAATGAAGATAATGTGGGTGGTTCTTAGTCGAAGTATGATACAGTTAAAAATGACCGAATTTGATATCGACACCCTGGCGCAGTGGTTAGCGCGTTTGCCCGGAAATCAAGAGATCCTGGGCTCGAGTCCCAGAGGTGTCAATATCTTTTTCTGATTTTTTTTGTTTCCAGATTTTCGATTGAGTTTTGCTTATATTGCCTCCGTAGTCCAGTGGGTAAGACTCTTGACTCACAATCCGGAGGTCGCGGGTTCGAACCCGGCATGCGCCAATAAATTTTATTTGATTAATTTGTGTTATTTCACAATTAATTCATTTAAAATAATTTTTTTTTTTATTATTTTTTTATTAGTAGTAGAAGGTACATAAATTACAAATAAATTTTATACAGTATTTAATTACATAGTAGATATATTTGATGTACCCCCATAATTAAGCGAGGCTTGTGTGTATGGTGGTATATATAGTATATTTGCGGCATGTTCCAGAGTGGAAGATACTATCAGTATCGCCCTGGTGTAAGACCACCATTCAGAATTGAAACGTTGCTTGAAAATGGCTTTAGCCGTGTTTGGTGACCAGATCTGAATAGCCAGGTACTTCCCAACCTTCCTCTTCCCCACCTCCTTCGCCTCCCCACTACTTTCAGCCCCACAACATACCCCAATTGGGGATGCCATAGTCTCACTGGCTCCAGACGGGAGAGCAGTTGAGATTCTTGTGCGCCATTCACTGTAAAAAAAAAATTAATTAAATATGACAATTTGAGGTTTTACTCATAAAGTAAAAAATAAAAATATAAAATGTTTATTTATTTCATGTTTTTTAAAGTGAAACTTCCTTAGCACCGTTGTGATTTGAAACTCGATGAAACGGAAACGACACGAAAGAGAGACCATAGGGAGATTATAACGTTTACTCTTTGGGCATATTTTTTTTTTATTTAAATTTTTATTCAAGCAGGGCTGGAAGGGTAGTGCAATCCCAGTCTGCCAATTACATAAACTAAAGTACAATAATATTTTATAGAGTAAATAAAAATCTGAACGTGATGGTATTAGATAGGTACCTAATGAAAACAATAAATGAAAATAAAATTCGACATAAATAACAAAAAATTAACCATAAAATTAAAAATAAATAAAATTAAACGAAAATTATACAGAAATTAAAATTTAGACATTAAAAATTAAACATAAATGAAAGCATAGCTGAATGTTTATGTTTAAACAGTCTTTTATTTAAACGTGATTTAAATATTGGTACCTCACAGACAATGGGGTGTAATATTTTGGATGGATCAATGAACTATAGAAACTTTGTAAATTTCACATTATTTCTAAACATAACAAGTACCAAAAACAACCCCAACAATGATTAGCATACCAGCTTTACGGAAAGAGTGTTAGTATGTAAGGCACGTAATAATTTGGAAAATGTAGCGGTATTTACTCGAAGTGAACTAACACTAAACGTGTTTAGCCAGTGTGCAGTCTGAGGCTAGGGCAGTGGTCGGCAGATCGCGGCTCGCGAGCCGCAAGTGACTCTTTGCAGCGGGCGTTGCAGCTCTCCAGACATTTACTTCTCCACTCAGCCTGTCGTAAGCCTGTCGGAGCCGCCGAACGAACTTTAATTCGAACAACATCATATTCAAAGTCAAATGTCAAAAGACAAAATATTATCCAAATGGATAAATTGTTAACAATTATTATAAGCAATAATTATCAGCTTGAAACACTCATCTACATAGCTCAGTGGTCAAGAGAAGCTGACCGGCAATCAGAAGGACACAGGTTCAAGTCCCGTTGGCGGCAAGTATCTTTTCTCGGAAGATTTTTTCAATGTAGATGAGTGTTTCAAGCTGATAATTATTGCTTATAATAATTGTTACCCTTTGTGCTTATCACATAAATATTATGTGACTAGTGCAGGTCTTGCCTATTTGGATATTTTGTCTATGGTGTTTTTTTTTTGGAGACTGGCAATTTTTTTGGGGAAGACAAATTGTTTTTTTGTTTATGGGCTCTTCCTCCCGATCAGCTATGGGCTGGCTGTTCGTGAATTAGTCACTCACCATAGAGGTGTATTAATTACTGTAAATCATGTGAATCCAAGTTGATTTTATCTTAAAAAGGCGCGGAGTGTTTTTTCCTAACACGAGTAGTTCGTGTACGGTATTATTTTTAATGGATGATATGTGAATCCCACTTTTTTCCGGTGTTGGCAGTTGGCCATTTTGTGAAAATGTTTTTTGGACATGAAATTATAAAGTGATTGGTCCTTGTTGTGGCTAGAATAATATGCCTTTATGACCCCGCGTCGCGAAGTCACGGATTGCTGATAGTTCTTCCGAAATCCGTTAGTCTTGGAGACTGGTTGGGCCACGTGCCTCTCGGATGGAGATTGTTGAGACAGCCTGAGGCTGGAGACGCTCCTTGGAGGTGTAGCGGCCTTCTTCCCAAATAGAAGGAAGACCTAGGCTCCCTGGATTCCGCGCCATCCCCGGTTGATGAGGCCGGAAGTCCCGTCCCGGACCGTTTCTCTCTACGAACCAAGTTTTCGGTCGTCATCCGGTGTTTTCCTACAATATTCGGCTTCGTTTAGTTAGCTTAGCGTATCCAGGAGTCCATCTGGTATGTTTTGTATTCCTAATATTACATTGGTATAAATTTAATCCTAACCTTTCATTGGTATAAATTTGCACTCCCACGTTTGTTTTTTTGATTGCTACAATATAGTTTTATAAAGTTCATCTTCTTTCATTTACTGATTTCCTTACCTACTTGACAGAAAACGTCCCATAAACCTGAGCTGTGGTCTCTGCTCATTATTGTTGCCTTCATATGGCGCTGCGCGTTTCAAACCCGGTCCGCTATTTAACTAAAAATATATCGGTTGAGAACCTTTTTTAAACATGTTTTTAGCATTAACGTGTTCGAGGAGTTAATCCCCGTCACAACAATCCATTTACCTGTCTTAATTTAAACTATATAAGTGATTAATTTCAACTTTATGTGACAAAGTGACGTTTCACTGATTTAAGTTCTTTTTACGCCAAAACATTTTAATAGGTTATAAGTTATAAGTACACACATAGATTTAATTAGTAATATTAATTAGTGATATAGTGCGCAATTACGATATCAGACGTTGTTTAGTGATTTTTTAACAAAAAGTGTGCTTAGGTACAAAGGTAAAACCTTGCGAGATATGAAAAATTTTAATTACTTTTTAACGAACAATCCGGAAAGTTTTCAAACGTCTATAGTGCATTTAACGCGGCGTTAAAAACTACGTCGACCAGAGATAAGATAATCCAGTACGGTTCCTTAATAAAAAAGTTATCGAAAATAATTTTTCGGTCTGACGGTAGAGAATATTAGTAGCTATTCAATTCAATAAGTGTTTGTCCACACCTTTAAAAACAGTGTTTAACCATATAATTTGCGTACAATCCAATTATCTTTAAGTGTTAAGATATACGTTGAAGAATTTTGCGTCTCATGAAGACAATGGTCTTCTTAATATTTTTAGTGCCTTTTTAATATTTGATTCAAGTTTTTTTTTTGTAATTTCTCACCGTTTGATAATAATAACATCACACGGTGAATATTCGAGCGATTCTGAGGAAGAAGAGGATACTAATCTAGAGAAACTGAAATCTTTGAGTCCGCAAAAATTGAAAATGATGGCTGCGCAAACAAAACGCCAAAACAAAAAAATGCGAGAAATGATGCAAAAACTGAAAGATTATGATCTACAATTAATGTTATTGGAACAGAAAAGTATACTTTCAGTGGATGATCAGGCAATTCTTAATGGAATAAAGAAATCTAAGAAAAAAATACTAAAATTAATTACAGAAATGACTGGGTCCATATCCTCTTTGGCTCTTCCTGAAACACTTGTGTGGCCACGTTTAGATACTGACAATCCAATTCCCTCGAGTGTTACCTCTCTACATGATAGTGATTCTGAGGACGAAATTTTACCAAGACCTGGTACTTCTGCTGCAGTGGTCACAATCAAACAGTCGCCTAACCAAGACAATAGAAAGAGGACGAGGTTCAGCGACTCACCACGTGCGGAGCAAATTCGGATTGTCTCCTCTCTTGAACGATGTATGCAAATAGTAAAAATCGTGAACGACGGCACCAACAAAATGAAAAAATCAGACAAGTCAGAAATTATGAAGATCGTGGACTCTTTAATGTCTGATTTCACCTCGCTCGCTTTAGACTTGAATATTGTAAAATCTCGAAGTGCCACTGTTGATTAAATGATGAACGCACAGGCTGAAATGTCTAATAAGATTGACAAAATTATAGCTGCACAGGCATCTATACCGGGTGTAATGGATTCCGGTGTGACATCACAACCAGTGAGATCGTACGCCGGAATTGTGGCTGGAGACCGATCCGCTAAATTGGTTTCTGGTGGAGTTGAGCGACCGATAGCTCCTTTACAGCCCACTGTACTCCTGTACCCCAGTATTCCGGAAGGTAAAACTTCCGATGAAACTAAAAAGATCATCACATCCGTTCTGAACCCAGCTACTGATGGCTTTCGATCACCTTTTTTGCCTTGATTGAGCCTCTCAAACTTGTGTTTATGTCTTGCATCTGTTGACTGCTTACTTCTTTGTGCTTGTTGGTAAGTCATATTGTCAATTTTCTTCCAATCTTCTTCGAAAAGCATTGCACTTAGATGTAGGTGTAAATCGAAAAGGTCCCGAGATGTTCCATCCAGTTCGCTGCGCACGTTATGGATTCTTTCCCTTAGTAGCGCTGCTTCTGCTCTTTGGAAAACTCTCTCGGCTTTCCGGGATGTGATATGTCTTTGTATTCGGATGTGTACTGGTACGACCGATTCCTCCTTACATCTTTTGAGGAAAGCCAGGCTGCCCAGTAAAAGGTTCCTTCGTTTCCTCAGATTCTCCAATCGGCGCACCATTGTATGAACTTCCTCCCCATAGAGGTTAGTCAGATAAGTTTTAAGATTTTCACGGCCAAAAGCATTTTCGTTATTTGTTTTTGGGGTGTTATGCCGTGTTGCGCTACCTCCTTCTTTAGTTAACGTTTCGGACATCGTTGCAGTGTCCATCATCAGGGCAGATCCGGCAGATCCGGTAGATGTGTAATTTTTAGTCGTGAAGTGTGTGCTGCACAGCGAGCCGCTATTTTTTTTTTTTTTTTTTTTTTTTTTTTTTTTTTTTTTTTTTTTTTATTTCATACAATTTTTGAAAATACACTTTTATGTTTTTTTTCTTGATTACCATACTAGGCTAATGCCCGTGTTAAGGTAATCATACATGATATAAGTTATACAGTGTAAGAACTAGAACAAAATATAGGTTTGAAATAGAAATTATAAGATATTAGAAACAAGAGAAAAGATAAAAATATTTAAGGTAAAATATAACAAGATATATGTATACGTATGCACATACAAATACATATGCACATACATACACAAATACATATAAATACATACAAACACACATATATACATATATATATATAAATATATAAAGGATTATAAAAAAGAAAATTTTTTAAAGAAGTTAAAAATAAAATACTATATAAAATATATGTAAAAAATAAAATACTGAAATATAAACTTATAACTATATAAAATACTAAGAAGTAAGATTTAAATATGTTAATCTATAATTTTTTTTTTTTGAAAGCTAAAATTTTTACTGGAGGTTGGTCAATGTAGGTAATTAATCGTCTAGAAGAGTATATATTTAGGTTAGATTAGATTTCAGTGAAGTCAGGTTGGAAAAAGATGTGAAGTATGATATTTTATTTAGTTAATTTAATTATTTTCATTGATATACAAGTCAGGATGACCGATATGGTCGTCCTTGATCCTCCTTTCAAGTTTAGGTATGTATTGTAAATAAAAATATATTTCTTTTTTTATTGTTTCTTATTGTGATCACTTTTTTTATTTTTATTTAAATTTAAATTTTGTGTGAAAAGAATTTTTTTCTTATTTTTCTCTTATTGTGATATCGCTGTGTATCATTCTAGTTATGTTGATTTTGGTTGAGCAAAGTTCCTAGAACTTTATATATTTTGTATTGTCTACTCCACCTCAGTCTCTGTATCTTTCAGGTGACTTTACTTGCAATCCTTGTATTTTTACAGTTATTATTTTTCGAAAGTTTTGAGTGATAGCATCGTTTTTTTCTTATATTTTTCTGCAAACTTTTATAAAATAATAATATTCATATTCTCTGTATTTATCTCATGTTATGTTCATCATTCATTACACTAACCCATCACCCCATTTTCAGACTAACTCCTGTTTTACAGGGACATTTGAGGGTTTAGCTTCGTGCATCATAAGTAGCTTCGTTTATTAAAAAAAATTACAGTCCTTGCGAGAGCCCTGAAGAGTAACAATCTGTTACTTATACCAGGGCGGAAAAGCGGTTGGATTACCTCAAGTGGTCTCTGCTCTGCCGTATAAATTACACTACACATACATTGAACCTGAACATTATTCCATTGCATGCTATGCATAAAAATATTGTCTTAAACGTTAGTTTATCAAATAAAAATGATAAATTGTTGTCTAAAAGGGAAAAATTAAAATCCAAGTGAACAGACTAAATGTTCAAACGAACAAAATATTGCCGGATTGGACTGAACTTTGTACAAATGGAAAAATATTTCCCATGCATTATGTTCATCTGGAGAAAATAATGTCGAAAGTCTAACTGGACAAAATATTCTCCAAATGTGCTAAATTTAGGTAAATCATTTTTCAAAATTAATAATCGAAAGAACAAACTTGTCAAAATGGACAGAGTGAATTTCTAAACGGACAAAGACATGGTACAAAAGGACAACATACCTCAAGGACAATTTTTTTTTTAGTTTGTTCTGATTAAAGTCTTTGACTTTGACACAATGATAAATAGAGTAATTAGCTTGGTTTCTTTATAATGATTTTAAGGATAACTTCTTTTTTTTCCAATTAAAAGTTAGTTGTTAGTATGAGCGGGAGGTAACTGCTTTTTTAAAACCCTCCGGGAGATTTGTTGGCTTTTTGAAATAAAACTTCTTTACGCACGCTCGACTTGGGGGGTGAGCTGGTGAAAGCGTTACGAAAATTATAAAGGATAACATTCAGAAAAAAAATCTAATTAGTATTCAAACTTCGAAAAATCTGAAAATTGACCCACAAATTGTTTCGCATGTTTATCTTTAATCGACATTTTTTGGTTTATTTTATCTTTTCAGAAATACTTATGTTAATTTAATAATCAGTCATATGCCTTATTTGTTCTATAATCCTTCTTTTAATTTTGTGTGTGAAATTTTTCTCCCATTTTTGTATCACGTGAAAGATTGTTGAAGGTTTTTATTGCCTGGTTGTAGGGTCTTTATCCAAAGCTTGTGTTTACCGTCAGAGTTTTTATGTTTTTTGTACGCTTATCTAGATTGAAAGAAAAACTGCTCACGTATTTAATGAATGCTTCCTAAGATAGTTTTCTGTAAGATTTCTATATGATCGATAACTGAATTTGTTGCTCCTCCCCAAACAATGATACCATATTCTTTAATGGATTGACAAGGATTGAATTTTAAAACCTGTTACTTATTTGTAGATCAGTTTTCCTTTCAATACTCAAGTCTTTACACTTGCATATAATATAATATTACATATTATATTCGATATTGTATTCTTAGCCGCCTCTCCTCGGTAAGGAGTAAGGCCCGACCGGCAACCTTCCGATCCTTATAAGGTAACGTTCGTTCGACGTGAGCCAAGTTCTGATTGGCCAGATAAGTCCCTTTGAAAAAGGGTCTGCACATAGCGGCCCTAATTGCGGATATCCTAGACGATGAACCATTTAACAAGTGTAATCCACGTTGACTTATCTTAATGAGGCACTGAGAATATTCCGTTTGAAGAGATCCAGAGTTCAGAAACATAGATAGGCCCGCCTTTAACGTACAGCGGCGTATTACGCGTTTACGGTCGGAGATTCTGAGAATCGTTAAACAACAAGCGAGTAATAACACCGCAGGAATTCTGCTCATCAACATTTATGTAGACAAATTAGATACAAAGCCTCTACGTATTCTAATAAAAACAAATAATTATTGTTAAAACAATACCTACAAATAGAAAGTTCCACGAACCCTGTAACGAGATGTATTATCTTTGTATACAATTAAGTATATATGTAATTATAATGCATCATACTAGTCCACGATTTAGTTTTAACTTTACAATAGGAGTCTATAGGCTCTTCAGGTCACATGGTCTCGATGCCGAGTTGTGCCGAAGATAAATAATGTACCGAGTCATTAGGGTTTAGGAGCTCCGCAGATTTATTTTATTTATTAATTTTATTTTAGTAATTTGTACATTTAAGTTTACAAATTTCTAATTAATTATAATATTTCATATTGCAAACTAAATTTTATGTAGTTTTGTGAGTTTTATGTAGCTCCCACAATACGTCTTGAACTTTCCAATTGGTGTGGACTTTAAAGTTTCTGGTAGCGTGTTATATAACTTCATCCCTTTGTACAGGTCTTAGTAATAAGCCACTTGTAATATACATGTATAAATTAAATGTGTAAATGAATTGTAAAACGCCCTTGAGGTGATTTTCTCACGAAAATGGCACTATAAAAATCATCCAACAATTATTATTATTATTATTACAGTAAACTGTTCTGCATATTCGCCTTGTCCTTTTTTAGAAGCCTGATTTCCTTGCACGTCCTTTTATTATGTCTGTGAATGTCCTTGTTGAATATAATTTTATTTGAGTAGTATGTTGGTAAAATGTTGTGATTATTTTATGTGTAAATATTTTATTTTATTTTTATTTTATTTTATTTGGAAAACCAACAGTTACATTATTTACTTAGGTGTATTTACATATGTATATGTTATTGAACCAATAATAGGTTTTCACTGGTGTGTATTAATTAGAGAGATTAAAAAGTTATAAAAGTTATAATAGCTTATTGGGATGGGATGGTGGGCGGGAGGGGAAGGTGACGGATCTAATCTGGGAGTGAATAAGTTATTTGTATAGGAGTATAATAGTTTGTATATGTTTAGAAGTTATTTATTGTTTATTTTTTTTAGAATTTGGGGTGCTGTGTTGAATAAGTCGAATTCATTGTATGAATTGTTAAAAAAGTGTGAAGGGCGGTTAATGAATGTGTTTTGTTTAGAGTTAGTATTGCATCGAGGTGTGTTAAGTGTGTGATTTAGTCTAGTTTGTCTGGTGGGCACTCTTAATTGAATTCTTTCAAGTAATTCCGGGCAATCTATCGCAGAGGTGGCTATCTTTTGCAAGAATATTACGTCTGCAGAATTTCTACGATTTTCTAGTGACGAGATTTTGAAAAACGTGGCTGACTCCACATAACTTAGATGAGGACGATATATCATCGTATTATGTATAAATATCATCAAGGTCAGCATCTATTTCACGGTTAGCCAATTCAGTTCCTTTCTCTATCGCCGTATATTATTCTCATTGCCCTAAGATAAAAACTAGCCTTCAGGACATCTGTCAGGAGTATTATTATTTGCTCGATACGTCAATACACAGTAACTATGTTATAAATAACCTAAGTCTTTCAATAACTATCCATTTATAAGTACTGGAGAATACAGGTCCCCAAAAAGTATAGGTAACACAACAAGGGTTGGATGCAATAAAAATGCTTACAATTGATGTTACTGGCGTATCCGTGTGGATTTCAAATCACGCCCAGATACCCGAAAGCGCACTCTGTCTTTCTTACGCCCGCTTATTGTAACTAGTGTAGAAGAGACAGCGAGCTTTTATGGCATCACTAATAGTGCACTTACGGGGTGTCCTATTCATTCAGTTCGTAATGTGATGTAAACTTAGAGTAACAATATAGTATATTGTTTCTCTAAGGATATAAACATACAAGTACCTACATATCGCAAATGAAATAATTATTACATATTTGTAAAAAGCATTAACTTTGTGGCTCGCCATAATTTACAATAAAAAAACACATAAATTTGTTTAAGACCACTTTTATTTTAAACACTCTACCGGTTTCAGAAGCACCCTTCCTTCATCAGAAGAATATTATAATTAAACTATGATACAGAATGTTGACAGATATACAAATTTTAGGTGTTTGAGTGGGAGGTAAGCAAAGGGGTGGGGGTTAGTTTTTAAATTTGAAATAATTAATAGTGTTCATTATTTTTAATTCGAATCTTTATTAGTAGATTTACAGAGTGTTTATAAAGTGTGCAAGCGTAATATTTATTATGACATCATGGATTCCAGTTTCAAGACGAGACGTGGCAAATCACTGAATTGTCGGGAAATTTTATTCTGTGTGTTTAATTATATTGTGCATAATATAAAAAAAAAAAAAAAACAGTGGTCAATTTTTAAGCATGGTTGACCTCGTATATGATTTGACATCTAAGGCAACTGGAGTATCACAGACTACTGTTGAACAGTTAATATTTTGTACCTTTGTATTAGTGATCAGTTATATTTTAGATAAATATACCTACGTATAGATAGTTGCTGATGATGACTGACACAAACCTACATAATTACTGTTGCCGATGATTGCGACACATAATATTATGTACATATCTACATGTATATATTATAATAAATTAATCTTTTTATTTAACACATTATTTTTTTAACCTTATCGTTATTTATGAATATCCATATGAATTCGATCGTGAAGATTATCACATTTAGTTAATAAATTTTATTTTGATAACCTTCAGTATTTCAATAGCAATGTTCTAAAAAATAAATTTTATGTAACCGACTTCAACACGCTTTGGCTACGAATTCTCAATTGTGAAATAATCATTAATTGTTGTTGTTTTTTTTAAAGCCTAAAACGAAACACGCTGTATGAAAGTTTTGCATCTGTGTGAGTACCGTGATGAAACCAACTTAACTTGACAGACCTTTACCATATTACTATGTATATTCTCGGGAGAGAATAAAAAAAGAGACATTACAGTAATTTTATTGGAATAACTTTATTTAATGGACTTTGAAGGTTACATCCATCAATGTAATACGAGTATAATTATTGTAGGAGATAATATTAACGAATCTTAACGAAATATGAAAAAGAAACAAAAAAGACACAGAAAAATAAAAAAGGTAACGGTCGCAACCGGGAATCGAATCCAGAATATCTCGGCCATTGTGTCATTGTAATAAATATTCAGAATTGACAATATCATCACAAACTAATGTTTCCCATATTTTTTTGGCTTTTATCTTTTTTTTAAATGGCAGCGTTGGTTAAGGTGCTGTCACGGTATAACGAGAGATCCTGGGTCCAATTCCCAGTTGCGACCGTTACCTGTTTTATTTTTCTGTGTATTGTTCTGTTACACGTTTCTTTTAGATTTATTAGTATAATCTCTTCCTTCAATTTTATATATAGGTTTACATGTTTTTAATTGGATCTTTACACGTTTTCCCCGGGGAACCTCCCCATTTAGGGACCTTGCGGTTGTGAAAGCCATTTAAATCAACGATATTATACTAAAAATTCCTAGAGAAACAGTAAAAAGCTATTTGACTCGTCAACTTGAACTAATGTAACTGGCGAGTACCTAAACCTACGAAACTTCGGGATTTTACACGCGCTAAATAAAATGGAAGATTCATCAGGGGAAGAATTTTTCTATTTCGTTTCAGGGTAACTACGAAAATAATCATCAGCTCTTATTAAAAACAACAAAAAAAAGTATTTTCGAAATGAAAAAAATTTTGCTCACTTTGTTCACATCATTTTATTTACATAACCATCCGGAGAATCCTACAACATGCTAACCGGTTTCAATCAGCAATATCTTGGTAAAAGCGGATAATCAATTCTTTATTTTTTATACGATACCGGACAGTAGTCCCAACTGCTCCCAATCGTCTGAAACCAGTGAGACTATGGCATCCCCAATCTGGGAATGGTACGGCTTAAGGTAGTGAAGAGGGGAAGGATATGAGGAATAAGAAGGTGGGGAAGTATCTGGCTTTTAAGTTCTGGTCACCAAACATGGCTAAAGCAAATTCAAGCAACGCTACAATTGTGAATTGTGGTCTTACCAGCGCGTCACCGAGCGTATCTTCCAATCTGGAAAGGACCGCACATGTGCTATATATTATTTTCAATTGATAATTTGTGAAATCGCACAAATTAAACAAATAAATTTACTTGCGCCTGGCGGCATTTGAACCCGTGACCTCCGGATTGCTAATCGAGAGCTTTACCCTTCGACTACGGAGGCAATCAATTCCTGCCGTGATAAAGGCCAGTTTTCACTGTCTTACGCATATATAGTGACGTTCCATTTCATAATGTCATTTCACAAAGTTAAGTTTCCCAATTTGGGAAGCTGGTCTGGGTACCGCCGCCCCGGGAACAAGGTCACCCAAAATGGTACGCAATGATTGGTGACTTAGCAGATGTGCCCGGGTTCATGTGGTTAGATTTTTCCGGATCTTAGTGGCGGATGCACACCAACTGTGACCACTGACTGCTTGAGAGAGAGTTTTTTACCTTTCAGGCAAGACTGTCCCAGAATATTTGGACCGCAATGGAATGGATGGATTCATAAGTCTGTCACTCCTGGACACATTGACCCCCAGATTCGTACCTACCCCTCTTACCTTTTTCCTTCTCAAAATTTCCTCTCCTTCCTTTTCCTAAAAAGACCCCCTATACAGCATCCCCAATGATGATATAGGCCATGTGGAATTTTTTTTCCTGAGGGTATCTTGTGTGGATCTAACGTAAAAAAGAGATATATATTATTGAAGAAGAAGATAATAATAATAAAATAAACGAAAATATGAAAGAGAAGAAGTCACAGAAAAAGATAATGGTCGCAATTGGGACTCCAACCCAGAACCTCTCGTCTATCCGGAACGTGCGTTTACCAATTTCGCCATTGCGCCCCATTGTCAAACTGTCATAATAGCCAATCTCATATTTCAAATTTTAGAATTGACAATATTATCTTCAACTAATTTATTTTCCATATCATAGGCAACTACGCTTTTTATTCGAAACAATCATTCTAAGAATTGGTTTGTAACCTGGATAGCGTCACGGATAAATGTATCCGATTTTATTTATATGGAACCATTGACTTTTTATAAAAGTCTAAATAAATATTCAATTTGTATACTTAACAAAAACTCTCTTTTTATAATTTAATATATCATTGAAGAAGAAGATAATAATAATAATCTAAAAAAAAATATGAAAGAGAATAAGACACAGAAAAACAGAAAAAGATAATGGTTGCAATTCTGTGCCTTGTTCTCTTTCATATTATCATTTAGATTATTATTATTATTGTCTTCTAAGACAGAGTTTTTCTTATAAAATTTAAAAAAATATATATCTGGGGCAAATTTGATGTATTTTAAAAATGTTAAGATATGCAAATCATCTCACTCAATAAATCGGTCATCAAGGTATCAAAAGGTCGGGAGATATGGCCGTGCTATCAAATAGCGAGACATAATGCGAGGGAAGAACAAGGAACACTGAAAATTTCCGTCACGTCACCGAACCAACCTTTAGTTTATTAAATCAATTTCCCCAAGCCAAATTTCAAGCCAAACGAAACATCTAAAATTCAATTTCTTTTCGTCCCGAAGGAAGACACGATGTCCGTAATTGACAAAGAAGAATGTCTTTTGGGTACCTATCTACCTACACGTGTTTGTATATCATTTGCAAATTTAATTTAATAATGGGTGATGAAATATTATTTCGCGAACAAGGATTCTCGCTATCACCAGCGAGTAATGTAGAGATGTATACGAGATGAAACGTAGTAATTTGTTTTCCACAAACAGGCGGAGAGGATAACAAACAAATGAAAATAATATTCACAATTTACAACAAACATTTTTTAACAACAATCACAAACTCTGCGCAAATAACATGCCAACTCCCACATGCATAAATAAATAATATTATTCTGAAAGAGCCGAGAACCGAATCTCAGGAAAAGTTGGAAAAAAGAAAATGTCCCCTAGCATAAAATAATGGTAAAATAAAACTACTTTGATAAGAAATGTGTTATACGAGAAATTTACAAAATAAAACCAATATTAGACAAAAAATTTTTACCTATCCCTAAGAAAACCTGGGGATGGGCTCAAAATTGTCCCTTTATTCAGTCGTGATGCTCCCTTGAGGTGATATTGTAATCACAAAAATGGCGCGATATAATATAACTATTATTATAATTAAACGAGAAACCATTGACGTTTTAATTGATTATAATGCATATATCTAACAAAACGAAAATATAAAATATTTGGCAAGTTTTAGTATTTCCCCAATAAATGAAAACATAATTTGTTTCGACGCCACCTAGCGAGGGATTTAACACTAACAGTGTCTCTCTCGCAAAAACTAAAGTTGGTTGTTTTCAGGTGGAAAAAATTGTTGAATGAAACACTAGTATATATTGAATCATTTGGCGGGTATAAGATAAGCCGCCATAGCTCAATTGGGAGAGCAGCTGACCGGCAATCAGAAGGGCACGGGTTCAAGTCCCGTTGGCGTCATGTATCTTTTCTCGGAAGATTTTTTCAATGTGGATGAGCGTTTCAGGCTGATAATTATTGCTTATAATAATTAATAAAACGTGCATGATGATACAGAGCAGGAACCCTTCACACAGAAGAAGAAGTAGTGCACAATTTAAAGACAACTACTCATTCGAAGTGGACGATTAATTCACCTACAGGTTACTGGGCTCCAGTCTGGCAGAGAACAATGAGGATCCAGCAGAAATCAGAATCACAGCAGCCAACAAAACATACTTCTCTTTGCTGCCAGTGTTTAAGTCACGTAGTGTCCACAGAAAAACCAAAATAACCATATATAAGACCATTGTTAGAACTGTATTGGCATATGGATGTGAGGCGCTGACACTGACTGTAAAGATGGCTGAAATGCTGGATACTGTAAGATATATATAAGGCCCCTAGCATCTCAGCACATGTGAGACTCATGAGGCTGAGATGGGGCTAGGCATTTTTTTTTTCAGTGAATACCGCACAAGAATCTCAACTGCTCCCGTCTGGAGCCAGTGAGACTATGGCATCCCCAATTGGGGTATGTTGTGAGGCTTAAGGTAGTGGGGAGGGGAAGGAGGTGGGGAAGAGGAAGGTTGGGAAGTACCTGGCTATTCAGATCTGGTCACCAAACACGGCAAAAGCCATTTTAAGCGACGTTGCAATTCTGAATGGTGGTCTTACACCAGGGCGATACTGATAGTATCTTCTACTCTGGAACATGCCGCAAATATACTATATATTATTTTAAATGAATTAATTGTGAAATAACACAAATTAATCAAATAAAATTTATTTGCGCATGCCGGGTTCGAACCCGCGACCTCCGGATTGTGAGTCAAGAGTCTTACCCACTGGACTACGGAGGTCGTCATGTACAGAGAATGCCGGATACACGCGTCCCGAAAAGAATTTTGACTGGACACCCAGGTGGAAAGAAAAAAGTGGGAAGACCCAGACTGAGGTGGGAAGACGCTAAGGACAGGAGGAGTTGGAGGCGACTGTTGCAGGAGGCCAAAGCTCGATATTAGCTGTAGTGCCATAAAATAAGAAGAAGAAGAATGCATTTATCTAATTGGCTAACACAAGCTTCTAAATAAAAAGTCATCTCAGATTCGTGTTGAAAAAAAACATGGACTAATATCTAAGTTTTATACTAAAGACGGAAAAAAGTTTAGTCATCTTGAATCACACGAAACCAAGAAAAAGATCATTTTTGTGAATTACTTTTAATAAATAACTGCGCATATTAGAAAATAACGATTTGCTAAAAATGGAAAAAGGCCAGACCCTTGAAAAATCACGAAAATCAGACTTTACCAGTTCAAATTAAACCTAATAAATTAATTTAAACAAAAGATACACACATTTCAAATACAGAATTTATAAATAAAATAACATTCTTATAGGTGAAAAAAGGCTACAGGCTAATTAAAATACTCGTAAAACAGAAATATGTATGTCGAAGGCAAATCGTAAGATCAGGCCGATCATGATGCGCCCGAGGCACTTCACGAAGTAGGCGCATCATGATCTGCCTAATTTTACGATAGGCCGCCGACATATTCAAAATAAATCTGGTAAAAAATAGTTAGTAAATAGCAAACCCGAGTTCTAGGGTTCACAACTACAGACAAACACACAATCTAAATTAATATATCTGATTAAATACCTACAAAAATACTGTTAAAATAAAACCAAAAATAAAATAAAAACATTAATTAGCAAAGTTACGAAGTTATCTCAAAAGCAGCCAACTGTACAGAGAATTCATCTGTATTGCTATTAATGATGATTTTAATGGTGAATACCCAAAACCTAATTTAGAAAGGCCAGATCGGTCGCTTAGAGCGGGTGGTGGGTAGGGGGTGGAGGCTATGGGCTACGATGGCTAATAGGGCGGGATCACGGCGACCATCCGAAATGAGATTAAATCTGCTTATTAAAGAGGACCTGATAGGGAGGGTGTTGACGATATTATTATTATTCATACAGCACGACACCGCCACCTTACCCCACCACCCCTCCCGTCCAACCTCCACCCCCTCTACCTTTCAATTAGTCGGAATGCAAAATGATAATCCAACAGGTCGGGTATGCAAAATGATTGATCTGGCAATTTATACGAAAATACATCTTCTACCATCATGTCGGTCATGCGCATTGATAGAAAACAATTTTTGGTTTCTAATTTTCACGATAATATGCTTCATAGTATAGCACGAATGATTGCTAACTGCACAGTCAACCACACGACAACATAATTGATAGAATTTACACGCAAATTGGGAGGCGGGAATAGGTACCGCCGCCCCGGAACCTTTATTGGATAACCAACACCTCTGCCATATGTCATCCCAAGTGGTTCGCTACGTTCGGTGATTTAGCAGGAGTGCCCGGGTTCATGGGGTGAGGTTTGTCTAGGTCTTGGAGGCGAATGACCAGGACAAACTGAACCCCAGTTTCCTACCCACCCCTTAAACTCTTTTCCTTCCCAGAACTCTCCTCACCTTCCTTTCTTTAAAAAAAACCCTCCACACAGCATCCCCAAAGATGACATAGGCCCTGAGGGAAATTATTTTCCTCAGGGCCTCCAGTGTGGAGGTATGTAAAAAAAATATTGAAAGGAATTCCTAGTTGTGTTTGTGATTATATTATTTAATCTTCTCCACAGGAAAAACTAAACCCTTTCTCACACTTTTCCACAAATGATAATCTAGTCTAGTCAATTCGCGCTATGCAATTGCACTATATAAATATAGTAAATACAAAACAATACAAGAACAACATTAATATTATTTTGATTTTTGATTTACACGATTAATATATATATTTTTTAAATTCATTTTAATTATCTGTCTACGAGTATCTATCTATATATCTTCTATCTATCTATAAAAATAAAAATGAATCGACGAAATGTATCTACGCGTATAATTTCCGAACGATTGCACCAAATTGGATAATTCTTTTTATTTGTGTTTCTTATTGTCAGTACAAGGTTTGTATATAACTACTGGTGAGCTTTGGCATTATGAAATGTGCATAAAAAATTTGCAATTGGTGTTACGCGAGCCGATTGTAAACTGAATGTATGGAATGCGGGAGGGGCGAGGGGAGCTCGGGTAGGGGGTGAAGTGGGAATGCAAGAGGGGAAGGAAAAGCGGGATAGGAAGGGGAGGCGGAAGGGGAACGGGACGAATGGGAAAGGACACGCAGGGAGAAACAATTTCTTTAATAAAAATGGCTTAGCAACGCATGCCGGAAACCAGCTAGTTTATTATATATGTATAGTACGAGTATATGTATATTGTTTTAACATTTGGGAAGACATTTATAAGAAAAGTTCTAAGCTTATTAAAACATAAATAAAAATTATCCGTTGTTTTAAAAATTTCATTCAATCGTACCATTCCCGCTGTTTTCTTGGTAAGCTATTCTAGAACATCTGTTCTGCAATATGGTATCTGGAACATGTGCGACGACTACGGTTGAAGTTTTTAGGCACAGTCATAGCAGTATTTTAATAACATACCTATAACTTTTTTGTTTCCCCAACAAAACTAAATAAAAATAGCTTTCAATAGTATTATGAATTATATTCATACTAAGTATTGCAAGATTTGCAAAACGTCTGGTTTCTAGTCTAAATCTATTCCCTGTCTCAAGTAACTCCATATGGTGCATGAACCTCGGATAAGTTCCATACCTGAGGATGTTTTTCTGGATTTGTTCCAGCATATTTACATATTTAGTTTGGTGCATCTATACACCGCAAGCGTATTCTAGCTTACTTCTTGTAATGCCTTCGTATATGGCTATCATTACATCTGGGTCATATTGATCCTAAATCCCTGCCGATACTCGACTGCATTCTGAATTATGAATTATTCTGACATTCAAGAATACATTGCACTTTAATCGTTTTTTTTAATCTTTTCTAACTAACTTACCGTCACGTCGTTTTACTGCAGGGGTAAGCAGAGGGGACAGACTGTCAAACAAATCGATTTTAGCACACCGTAATACCACGTCTTACTCTAATATCGTCTCATACATAACGTGGTGTTATTCTGACTCTTGGCATGACCCGACTGAAGTATTTGATTCACTTGATCGTGCCATGTCTTCCTCGGACTTCCCCGACATGCTAGTTCCATACCTCATTGCCATACGTACCTACATTTTACCTATTCAAAAATACATGGCACGCAAGTATATTCATGAAGACATTTAGCAATCGGTTTGCGGAAACTCCATGGCATTATTTTGATCGTACTTACATTATTCTTGTAATTTTTTTCTAATTTTGCAGATCGACCTACATAATTCAAATCATGTTAGAAAATATTTTGTTTGTTAATTTTTTAGCTTTCTTCTAATAACTGCCACAATAAATAAAGTATTACGGTCCTTAGGGGTCCACGGTAGGCGATACTTTTAGTGTAGAGTTTCGTTAAAATTTTGATGAAAATCATGATTTTAAATTGAATTTTCAACTTTAGAGACGTAGATATTTTGAAATAATTTTCTTGTCTGTATCGGTATCAAATACCTACGAACTTTTAGGGAACTATTATTAATTATTATTTTATGTACAACTAACAGACCCGGCCACACGTTGCTGTGACTGACGAAACATAACGCCATTACCCAATCTTTATAAAATCCACACCACCCGCTTGCCAGCTGCTCGCTGCCCGCTGCCTGAATTGAATATTTGAATTTCTCGGCTTTTCTCTACTATAATAAGCATGTATTATACATATAAACCTTATCACTTTATCTATTGGTGAAAACTGCATGAAATCCGTTGCGTAGTTTAAAAGATCTAAGCGCACATTTTGAGCGACTTAATTTTATACTATGTAATGATATTGTACAAGCAAAGCCTTCAATATGCTACATTGTTCAATCTGCATAATTAATATTTTGTAAATTCTCTATCATAATTTATTCCTTATCCACCATAAATCATCAACAAATATATAAGTCTGGTCGTTTTCAGTGAACGTGTCGCAACAAACCAATAAGAATAAAGCTCGCCGGTATGAACCCCCCCCCCCGCTCAACTCCTCTCCGCCACACCCGTCCTTTCTCCACCCGCCTCATCCCGTGCAAAGTTTGCTCCAAATGCCTGGATACGTGACTGAAACTCCGAAATACGGTTTCAAGTTTCACGTTCAAGTCAGGCTTGTTTGACTTTTCAGTTTTCACTAAAAATACAATAAGCCATGTTCGAAATATTCACATTTTTTTTTTGTAATAAAGTCACTTTAGTTTATCCTAATAAAGTTTTTTTCGATTGTCCTTTATTACCTACTCATTTATATTTCATGTTAAAAAAATTTACATAATGTTTCGGGAGTTTAATATTGCAACGGAATTTATAATTCGTATAGCAAAACCCTTCCACAACATAAACACTCTATATTCCCTTTACACTTCATATATTCGCCCGCACTTGGAACACCGTACACCGATCTGGAATCCTTTATACCAAACCCATATTGAAAGAATAGAAAAAAAATTAAACACAAATTATAAACATAACTTACACTTTTCAAATTTTACCGATACCATTAAATTTCACAATTTCAACTCCCTCCAAACACAACGTCTAATTTTTGATCAAATCCTATTGTTAAAAATTCTAAATAATGCATGGACTCCCCAGAACTTACCAATTTAATAATTTTCATATTCCGTCAAGATAAATCCGACAATCCGATTTCCGATTTATTTTATTTACCCTCATGTAGAACAAATATTACTAAAAATTTCCCAATTCCTCGTGTATGTGCACAATATAATACAAAATTTCACAGCATTGACATTTTTAGTAATAACCTAAAGAAATATCGATATGAAGGAACGCGTACGATCGATTATTAATGTGAGAGTATGGAATGTATCGCGAGCATCTCCTATCCTTTTCCTATAATTTTCTTCCTCTTCCATTCCTATAACCCAAAATTAATTTAAAGTTATTAAAACTTCATTTCCAAGTAACTTTAGCATAAGGAACTTCTGTGGCTTGACTTCAGTTCACTTATATATTTGTCACTGTATATTATTTAAAAGTTGTTTGTTTCTTACATAGATATGAATATAATTTGACTTAAACCCTTGATAATAATATGTTGAAGGGAGGAAAGTTGATCGCATACGTGCATCGATATATTAACTATAGATAAGCCCTCCCATACCCAATTCCAATCCCAAAGTGACACCACCTACGAGTAATTTCAAAATAAAACTACCCATCGAATTCCTTGCATCTCTTGCGTGACGTAGTTGTTTTACTAGGAAGAAATTAAACATTTTTTTATCAATTGTTACTTTTCTCGATACGCTGCCTCTAATTCATATGTTATGTACATATTTTTTTAAATATTCATATAACTGGTTAAATTGTTAATAATAAAGTCCGCGGTAGTCCATACCTAAAATATTTCTAACTACCTGAAATTTGTGTTTTAAAAATGGTCAAAGCTAGTAATTCCGTTACCGGGAACTTGCTGGAAAATAAATTAGCTCCACGCAGACCAACTAAAGGTACACACCAAAGCTTGTTGAGATCTTTTGACTGTGAGATAATGGACTTTCTTTTTGATAAATGTTTTCGTAAACCAATATTTTTGGTTTCGGTGTCATTTTTAAGACCCAAACGCAATGTCTAGATATAGTTGGTCGAAGCATACGTGTGATCACGGGAAGTAGCCACCCTTTCCTGTGGTTGGGTAGGTTGGGTAAGTTGGGGTGGGAAAGGGGTGTGTAGATTAGAGGCGGACAGTCGGGATCAAGGACGTTTTTGAAACATTTAAGATTTGGGAGAGGTAATGGTCGCTCGGAGGTAAAGTGATTTAGTAAACGATGATCCTCTTTTCTATGAAAGAAGTGTTAGAGCTTTTGAACTCAGGTAATTTAGTTTTTCATGGACATGAATAGATGTCATTAATGGGGGATAACACCTGAATAAACTATATTAATATGATGATGGGCATACCTACTATGACAAATAATCAATAAAAAAAAATTTATACATTATTAATTTACATTTAACAGTATAATTGAATAATGTTGGCCAAACTGGAGGCTTGAAGAATTCCAATTCTATATGATATACTTTACGTGGGAATATTTATTTCTTCACATGTAATAATGTTCATATTATCTACAGTTTTATTTGCAGGAATCAGAAAGATGTAAGTGTAGGGTGTACTAAAGTAAGTCTGGTAAGAAATATTAAATTTATGTCTAAATTATTTTCGTATTATAGAGTACAGGAATACAAAAGAACAAAATAACTTAACGACGACAATATTATATTTATAAAATAATGTAAAACGTTTCAAGTTAGCTTTTGATAATTATTTTAAAAAATGTTGTGGAAGTCATAAACCAAAAATACAGGGTGTCCAGGGGTAAAGTTCAGAAACTTCGGGAAGTGATTCTACGTAAGGGAACGCACCCATACTACTTGACCGACTTTTTGCAATTTTTAACCCCCCCCCCCCCCGGTGACCAAAAACCTAAGCCCCCGCCGCTCATTTGTACCAAGCGTGGTATTTTGAAGACCCCTCCCCCCCCGAACGGGTCATGTAGTATGGGTACGTTCCTTAATAGTAGAAGTAAAAAAACAAATTTCGTTTTTCGAAAATCCAAGGCTTTAAAGTAGTTTTCAGGTAAATAAGGTGAATTGATTGTATGGAAAAAATAATATTCTTATATGGAAAAATATTTTTGTATGGGAAAAAACATTGGAATTTCCATAGACATATGAAAATTACCAGACGAGAACAGAGAGGTGAGGGGTAGAAACCAACTATAGCGGGACGCAGGGGGGAAAGTTGACTTTGATGATATGTGATTTCGTCAATAAGTCAATCTAACAGTACATAGGCATCTCGCAATATAATATCACCATTTAGTTCGTAAAAGTAAAATCGGCTTTTGAGTGAGTAGACCTTTTTCACGGAAGCGCGAATTGCTCGCCACGTTATGAACAAATTTGCGAAGTCCAAATACGGCAAAGTAAAGTTCGCCTGTTTTCAGAGTCGAATATTTTGTTGCCGTATTTAGTTAAGATACTTTTACAAATATTTCATAATTTACTTACCCCAGTAAACTGCGACGAGCACACGCCATGTATCTCGAGTGATAGCACATATTACTAAAACTGATTATATTATATGATCTGAATAAGCTTAAAATAAAGTAAAATAATGCTTACCGGTGGAATGTAATACGACAATTGGGTTTATTTTCCTTTTTGCTTCTATTTTTACACGTTTTCATAGCACAAACCAACATTTTTGAGATGAGAGCTCGACGCTCGCTCGCACAAGAATGATGACGTCATTTTTTTTAGATTCACGCGAAGCCATACGGGAGCCCAGCCGGTTCTGGAGGGGGAAATAATACGTCTTTATCACTTAGGGCAGGTATAGTAATATTCGTATGTCTATGGGAATTTCGAGAAAAGTGATTTAGCTTTTTCACTTCTACCATCACCTCCCGAAGTTTGTGCACCTTACCCCAGGACAGCCCGGGTTTTATAGGTTGTAACAGCACGTACCCAAAGGATTTCAACCAGCGATTCCTGAGCATATTTGGAGTAAAGAATGTAGATGTCATTTTGCTGTCCGATGATATTTTTTATCTATTAAAAACAAAAAAAATTTCAAACACACGTCGCTACTGATTCCATCCCAATGGGATATAACCCGATGGGTTTAAGCGATACGCGTGCTGTTTCGTGTGTTATCGTACTTCTAGAACGAGACGCAACACTTACCAAGACACGCTAGGCTATAAACGCGCTGCTCTCCTAACTACTCTGTTGCGACATGTGATGGAACTAGGGTTCATTCCCGGGAATTGTCGGCTCGAGAATTCCCGGGAAATCGTTGGGCTTTGTTCCCGGGAAATCAAGCTCGAGAAAAGTCGAGAACTCGAGAAATCATGTACCTATATATAAATTAAATCGCCTTTTTTTGTGTTGCGTGGCGGCGCGGGCCGAACCGAAAATAAGTGATAAAGCTATAAATGCTTTAGTTTTTCTAAAGGCATATTTCATCAGACAGAGTAAACTGACCTAATTGTTATGTATCTGTCTGTCTGTATGTTCAGCTCCTCAGCGTGAGATGTTTCATTGATCTTGCATTTTTTGTTTATAGAAGCTATTTTTGTTTACAAGTTTTAAGTTGATTTTTTTTCTAAATAACCTGCCAAAAATGGTGCTGTGATTGTAATTTAATTATAAGTTAAGATATTAACATTTTCTTTCGTGTTGATTTTTTGTTTAGTTTAAAAGAAGCTACTTTTAAGTACTAAATTACCAGCCAAAAATGGTGCTGTCATTATAATTATGAGTCTGAATAATATTATTTCTGTATTTAAAAAAAAAAGTTAATTAGCTTATTCATATGATTAATGTTTTTGAATATAATCAATAAAAGTTTTATAACTTATTTGATACTTTTATTTGAGAGGAAAACCACTGAATTTGTTGACGTTATTGGAACCAAATAATATGAGAAAACGTACGTAAATGTAAATTTCTCGGCAACCCGAGAAGCCTCGAGAAATTAGTGTCGAGAATTCTTGAGACCCGAGAAATGGAAAAGCTCAAGAAATCATGAAACCTAGATGGAACAAATGTCACCGGACCGTAAAACGTCGTAAATTTTTTTTACTACAAATAGGTTCTGGAATCGCTGGTTAAAGTCATTCGAAAACGTAATACATATTACACTCTGTATATTTTTATTTTTAACGAATATGGTAATACGCATAAAAATCGCTTGACAAACGGAGACTAGAAACGCTCAATTTCAAGCGCAAAGGTGGTTTTTATTTATTTTGTGAATAATTTAATGAGACAGAATATACGAGTATCGTGTTTAAAAGAAACTGTAGAAAAAGCTTCAATTTATCCAAAACATTTTTTTATGTTTTTAAAGTAAACCATTGTAGAGAAGATTTATCGAAAATAGTAATTTTGCGTTTAGCTTCGCTTTTATGCATCACCGAGTACTAAGTACCTACCCTTAAGTCTGGTCACTTATTAATTGACGTCCTCCGTGGTCGAGGGGCAAGGCTCTTGACTCGCAATCTGAAGGTCGAGTATTTATTTATTAGGTATTTATTTTATGGATGATATAAAATTATTTTCGAATTCTGAATCTAATTTAGAGAAAATGATAAAGGTTGTTAAAAATTGTTCAGATGATATTAAAATGACTTTTGGTTTAGATAAATGTAGAACGATCCATATAGAGAAAGGCAAAATTGTAGATGGAGACGAGGGTATATTTAGAAATTTCAAAATTAAAAGTATGAAAAGGGATGAGGTTCATAAGTATTTAGGATACCCGCAATCGAATAGATTAGATCATAACTAGTATTAAAATGATATTAGGGTTACATTTCAAACTAGGATTATAAAAAATTTTAAATGCAATTTATCTGCTAAAAATTTAGTAAAAATAAATACTTGGGCAATACCTCTATTAACGTACTCATTAGGCACAATTAAATGGTCCAATACAGATTTAGATAGTTTAGAACGATTAATTAGAACTACGTTAACAAAGTTTAATTGCCATCATTCAAATTCAGCTATAAAACGAATTAATTTACCTAGAAATTTAGGAGGTAGAGGTGTAGTCAAAATAACATCTTTGAAACACAATCAGGTAGAAATGCTTAGAATTTTTTTCCAAAGGAAAGCTGATAGCTCAGAAATGTACAAAATAATCCGATATGTTATTATTTTTATTATTTATTTCTTTATATTACAGTTTTTCCTAATTATTATTAACATTTTTACGTAATATATTTTGAAAACATTTTTACATATTACATTTTATTAGTTACTATCTTTTTCCCGCGGCTTCGCTCGCATGGTGTAAGGGGGTTCCCACTCCGCCTCCTCCACCTCCCCCCCTCCCTCTTCCCCACCCCACCATCTCCACCTCCCTCCCTCCCTCCCACCTCTTTCCTTCCACCACCCCTGCATCAAATCCCCAAAGTGTCATCGCAATTGGATGAACGGTTAAGCAAAGCGATGCCAGAGCTCACTATTGTACACAGAAACCATCGCGGGCATGCGCACATTGAATCTCCAAAGTGTCATCGCAATCGGATGAATGGTTTAGCAGCGCGTAGGCCCCATACATAAAACCCCAGAAACAAACATATTTGGATTTTTATATATATAGATTGATGTTGGGTGTAAGGTAGGTTTGAGAAGGTGAAACTGTTGGTTGGTGGTATGTTTCATGAACACCTCACTAGGAGAACCTGTGCTGAGGTGTTAACGTGTTTATAATTAAGTGTGACAAGTACAATTATATTATATGTTTTGTAGTAGAAAGATTTTTTTTTCTGAATGAAATGAAAGGAATAAATCCCGGCATGCGCTAATAAATTTTATTTATGTTATTTGACAATTCATTAATTTTAAGTCATATATAGTATATTTGCACCGCGTTCCAGAGTGAAAGATATTATCGCCCTGGTGTAAGCCAACCAATCATAATTGAAACGTTGCTTGAAATGGCTTTAGCCGTGTTTGCTGACCAGATTTGAATAGACGGTACTTCCCTACCTTCCTCTTCCCCATCTCCTTCCCCTCCGCACTACCTTCAGCCACACAACATACCCCTATTGGGGATGTCATGGTCGTCATCTTGTGCGCTATTCACTTTAAAAAAATCGCGTGCAGTTCACACGCGAAACCTTCACCCACACAAACTCAACAGGAGTCTTGAAAAGTGAGCTCATAATCAAAGCGGCCAATGCGGTAAGGTGTCATTCTATATCATTCTCTCACAGGATAAATCCTATAGATGTATGTGTTTGTCTCTTTTTAGTGTCGTTTCCGTTTCACCGAGTTTCAAATCACAACGGTGCTAAAAAAGTCAAAACTTCACTTCAAAAAATTGAGCTCAATGGACAGTGAGTAGTGAAGGCCATATTTGTTTGGACAATGAAAACTAAATGTTAATATTGCAGGGATTGTGGGATTGACGTGAAAGGAAAATAGTGACACGGTCGACAATTCCGAATAAATTTACCAGATTTAACAATGTCATGACGTGCGGCAGCTTGTATTGATGTTGTCGTAAAAGCTTTAATAGGGTGACAACATTCATGGAAAACACTCCCTTTGATTGTAAATTGTAACTGGTTGCATACTAAACGGGTGCATTGATGTAGATATATCTTTCACAAAACATTGAATACTAAGCTGTGCTTGCGTGTGTTATGGTATTATTAACACTATGCTTCGCTACGAGAGTGGACCGGTATTAGAAGTGTGTAGGAGCTATTACGGGCAGGGCAAGATAGAGATACATTTACCAGAGTGATCGCCAACGACCGGATAGGGCACACGAAGAAGAAGAATACTATACATATCTGTGTTGCCTTTTTGATACTTTTATGTTAGTATGTGCGATAATGTAATAGTTCTAATTAAGAAGAGGGTCTTTCTCTTTCACCTACGCCCGTTTTTTGACGGCCGGCGTAGTCCAGCGGTAAGGCTCCTGACTCGCACACCGAAGGTCGCGGGATCGAATCCCTGAGTGGCACATAAATTTTATTTGATTAATTTGTGTAATTTCACAATTTATTCATTTAAAATAATATATAGTATATTTGTGGCACGTTCCAGAGCGGAAGGTACTCTCAGTATCGCCCTGGTTTAAGACCACCATTCAGAATTGAAACGTTGCTTGAAATGGCATTAGCCCTATTTAGTGACCAGATCTGAATAGCCAGGCACCTCCCCACCTTCCTCTTCCATATCTCCTTCCCTTCCCCACTACCTTCAGCCTCACAACATACCCCAATTGGGGATGCCATAGCCTCACTGGCTTCAGATGGGAGCAGTTGGGACTCTTGTGCGGTATTCATATAAAAATTAAAAAAAACTAAAATGTATTTTGATGGTATTACAATAAAGTAATAATAAATACTTACATATTAATCAAATTAACTGAAGATTCTTAAAAAGAAAAAAGAGAAATGTATGTGACTCATTTATTTTTTGTGCGTATCTTTCTAAGATTATATTATGAAGGCGGGTATGGGTACCGACAAACGGAAACCATTTATTGGATAACCTGCACCCCTGCCATAGGTCACCCCAAGTGGTTCGTTACGTTTAGTGACTTAGCAAGGGTGTCCGGGTTCATGGGGTGAGATTTTTCTAGGTCTTGGCGGCAAATGCGTTTGTCCGCCCACTGCGTGGCGGGACGGATCGAGAGTCACTGATTGAGGGAGACCTAACCTAGACCTCTACAGCTGGGCTCTCTCCACCCATAGCCTTACTTGCTTCATACGTTCGTCATTCCTGTCATACATTAATCCCCTCTGATTCCTACCCAACCCTCATACCTTTTTCCTTCACTTCCCTTATAAGCTCAGCATCCCCAAAAATGACATAGGCCCTGTGGGAATTTTTTTCCCTTAGGGCCTTCGGTGTGAAGCTAATGTAAAAATAAATATACATGAAAGGGAAGCAACGTTGTAGCTACGGCTCCTATTTATTATTTAGCCAGTGGAAATTTTTCTGGGTCAATCTATCCGGGTCCTTCACTTCTACTTTCCAAACTATACTAAAAAAGATGTTTTCAAACTCTTGTCATTTTTGGAATTTTTTTTGTTATCACAGTAGTATTGGTCCCCTTTGTCGGTTTTAAGTACATCTGTAGGCTCATACGTATTGCTAGTAAATATGTTTCATAAATACTTGAATTTTCTTTCTCGTTAGGATAAAAACGGTTTCCTTTATCCCCTGGGGCCCTAGGGTATACCTAATGATTAAATTATTCTTTAAGTGACACACTCGCAAAGGCCGTAATGCAGGATGAAGGATTGATGGATACTGAAACATAAATTCTGTTTTATCGATCGATATGGTTTAAATTTTGTGGAAATTAAAAAATAAATAAAAAAATCTGTTTTCAAATTATTAAAATAAGGCAAGGCCCACTGATACAGTTGTTGATTAAAATTCAAGATTCTATTTCTAACCTACCTTTATTTGGCAAAATTTTATCAAATTTAATCATGCTTAGATCGCCAAGTAATAATAATAATAATAATGATATAATTTTTTTAAATATTTTATATAATTTTTTATTTTTAGAAAATGAATTTTATAAAATATATTATGATAAAACTATACTAACAGACAGAACAATTAGTCATAATAGACCTGATATAGTTTTACATGACAAAATTTAAAAAAATAACTTATATCATTGATGTAGCTATTCCAAATTCCTGTAATATTCAAAAAAATGTTTCTGAAAAAATTAGAAAATACACAGATTTAGGAAATGAGATTAAAAGAATATAAAAATATTACCATTTGTTATTTCGGCTACTGGCATTATACCTAGGTCTCTGATTCAAAATTTAGGCGTATTAGATTTGTCAAAGAATTTATACATAAAAATGCAAAAATCGGTAATTTTAAATACATGTAGGATTACAAAAAAATTTTTAAATATTTATATTGAGGGATCAGTAGGATTTACAGGTTCAATTAGGAATTCCACAGAGCCGAACCCTCTGATATGAAAATATCTGGAGTCGGTGAATTATTTTCCCATCTGGTCTCTGGTAGGTTGACATGTTGTTCTTGTATTGTTTTGTAATTATAATACATATAGTGCAATTGCATAACGTGGATTGACCAGATGATCATTTGGGAAGTGTGTGAAAGGGTTTAGTTTTTCCTGTGGGGAAAATTAAACCCGGACATTTAAATCTGGTGCGTAAAATATATCGGATAATTTGTGGAGCGCCATTTTTGTGAAAAATCACCTCCAGGGGCCCTGTACAATTTAATAATAATAATAACGTAGTATTTATATAGCGCAGTTTTGTGATATTTCACTTCAGGTGCGCTTAATTTGATTTCTTAAAGACTCCATCTAATTTTATTATTTACAAATGGATACAGAAAACATACCAACTTGGTAAGTTACTTATATTGAAAGACTGCAGAATTTTGACGAAATGATCTTAAAAAGCTAACAAGTTCTTACTTGCTTACATTTTTACCCAATTGCTTATTTACAATTTCACGGGCTGTGAAGACGAAATTAAGGTTTTTAACTCTATGGATACGACTGTTTGAAAAGGTGAGTTTTAAGTTTAGCTCTAAGTAGGTAGAGTTAACGCAGTTTAACTCTTTGAAAAGGTATAGGAAACGCAGCGAGAGTTGGAAGCAATAAAAAACTTTAGCATTGAATGTATTTGTGCATTGGTATAAGCTTCCACCGGCGAGGAACAACCCTTTATCTTGTTTATTTTCACTAGCGAAAGAGAGACAACAATTGTATTCCATGCTCGTAAAATAATATTGTTAACCTTCCTACACTCGCGCATTGGTCTCTCGGACCGACAAATCGATAATTCTTTGTTTTCTCAAAAAATAACGACAATGGGACTTGGAGATTTTTAGTAGCTTCTTAATTTGTTTTTGTGCATTGCTTAGTGCGGCGCGTTCTATTCTTAAATTCTTACCACTGCGATTTCTAATTTTAGAATACATTAAGAGATGGAGCCACTTCCGTCGGCATCTCGCAAACGGACTTGCCCCTGGCTAGCATAAATACCACGTTTTAGTGAACTTTCTATTCCGTTCCGCGGCGATGACGCCACTGCTTGTCACGATTATTTTGTAATGGTGATCTGGTGAAAGTTAGTGGAGCTGGCGGCACGGTATCGCTTTGAAGTAAATAAGCACACAATTCAAGACTAAAAATTACACATCTACCGGATCTGCCCTTATGATGGACACTGCAACGATGTCCGAAACGTTGGCTAAAGGAGGAGGTGGCGTAACACTCCAAAAACAAATAACGAAATTTCTTTATGTTTTTCTTGTCTAGCTACTAAATAATTATTAGCGAAAACATGTTTTTAGGCTTACTGTTTTATTTTAGCACTCTTTTTTATGTATCTTTGTAAAGGTGTTTGTTTTCCAAATAAAGATATTATTTTATTTTAACTTTATGAGTAAAACCTCAAATTGTAACATTTAATCAAATGAAGACAATATAAGCGAAACTCAATCGAAAATCTGGAAATAGAAAAAGATATTGACACCTCTGGGACTTGCACCCAGGACCTCTTGCTTAAAGATAGTTGCCAATAATATATGCTTTAAGAAAATGAAGATAGTGTGGGTGGTTCTTAGTCGAAGTATGATACAGTTAAAGGTGACCGAATTTGATATCGGCACCGTGGCGCAGTGGTTAGCGTGTTTGCCCGGAAAGCAAGAGGTCCTGGGTTCAAGTCCCAGAGGTGTCAATATCTTTTTCTGATTTTTCTGTTTCCAGATTTTCGATTGAGTTTCGCTTATATTGTCTTCATTTGATTAAAAGATATTATTATTTATTATAATATACCCACTACAATGGGACAAAACCTTTTTTCACTTTCAGGTTACTTAATCAGTAAAATAAAGTAACGATTCGGTTTATTGGTTTGGCAAGATCATCATTGCCAAAGTCGAGTCATATTATATTCTAAAAGCAGCAAAGATCTTTAAGTCAATTCAATGTGGTTGTTAAATATTTTTAACAATTATTGTAATACTCTAAACAATTACTTTATAAAATACTGCATGATCATTAAGGTTGACGACACGGCCGTCAGGTAAATTAGAATTCGACTTAAATCCACTTAATTAAATAATAATTTGAATAGCTGGTTCAAATTGATGGCCCTAGAGAGATCGTTCGACAGTAAATACAAAAGTAATCAAACGCTTGATTGATGTCCGGCCTTTGTAGATTTAGCAATGGTTACAAAAAGGGGTACAATATTTAACACCTCAGGCCTCGGGCCTATTTTGCCGGAAGGTCAAAATATTTCCGCTTTGCTGAAAAATCCAAATTAATGGAATATTTCTGAACGTATCTGAAAACTAAACACTGTTTTTAGTAGATTAAATATGTATTCAAAATTAATATTTCGAAATTAAAATAATAACAAATTACCATTTTTGAAATATAAAAACTTAGAATGCAAATAAAAAATGTTTGAAAATGGCTCAACTTACGTTTTTTCTAACTAAAATTACTTAGAACAAAAAAAAACACACATTTTATAAGGCAAATGTATTATGAACGTTATCGTCAATTCACTTTTTTGTCGTTTCATGTAAATAATTCATTTAAAAAAAACTTCATAACTTTGGTTTCGTAAGAGGGCAGTCACACTTAGGTACAAAAGCGCCGGCGTTATTTGGCTTGGCCTATTTCAGCATATCAATCGCCATATATTCATTCCCATTGGGAATGTACGGCGAGCGATATGCTGAAATATGCCAAGCCAAATAACCCTGGCACTTTTATAGCTGAGTCTGTACGACACTTAAAGGTGTATATTTTAAATGCGTTGTAGTTAACTTTTAGATTAGAACATAAAACGTGTGTTTTTTCTTTCTAACACCGTTTAAATCATAGTAGTAAGGGAGACACAACGATTTCTCTGAGACCTCTGTGAGTTTTTCCGAATAGAGAACATATTGATACATTAAAAAAAGTACTTTTTATTTTTGTAACTTTCTAATTTTTCCATAATATTTGCTTTATATACGGCCATTAACTGTTTTAACGACTTTATAAAGTACTTCAAAGCTAACATCACAATACCTATTTCACACCGTTGGCTATGGTACTATCTCTTGAATTTATTTATTTTTAAAAATAAATAACATTTTCAAGAGTATTGAAATCCAACCGAACAAAGCTTTGCAAATTTTGGGTTTTATGTTAAGAGTATCTAATGACTTTTAATAACATCAAAAAAATTATATGTCGTGTCGTATAGTAAGAAGTCATATCTAGTGTAATTCCACAGTTTGGTCTATACATTTTGAAGTTCACACGATTGAAAAAATCCAATATAAATTCTTAAAATACGTATATTTTGGAGTCATTATTCCTAGAAAATGCCTTGATAATGGCCACACAGTACACGGGCAGACGCATCAGTCCTCAAAACCTAGATAATCTTCACTTCATGATCCCGGGCACCCCTTCTAAGTCACTAAATCTAGTGAACCATTTAGGGTGACCTGTGGCAGAGATTTTGGTTATCCAATAAATGGCGGTACCCATACCCGCCTCCCAAATGGAAGTCTACTAATAATCTACATGTTCGTGTATTTTTTTGCCACTTCTCAAGTATATTTCCTTGATGAGTTCTGTATATAGATTATAGAATCAATAAATGAGTATGTACCTAATGTAACCGTTTTAACTCAACTCAACTATCATTAAAATCTTTAATAACAATTAGAAATTATAATTAACAAGTTATTAAATCAACAATAAAATTGTCTAAATGATAAATAAATAAACATCTCGTATTAAATCATTTATCCCTTCTGATAATGGGTCCAGAGTCAACAGTTTTGTGTTTAAATAATAACCCTCCCATTTGCTTTATCATTTAATAAATTACTACAGCAATAATTACTCAAACAAACAAAATCATTCACGAAGAAACGATTGAGACATCTATTATTTAAACCTTTCTGTTCCGGGCAAAAGTATTTCAAATAACAAATTATATTATTTCCATTGGGAAGGGTCTGGTAAAGGTCGCCAAAAGGTCTACATCCAAATGAAATACATAATTTCTACGAGCAGTAAATTGCCCTTTACTTAAATTTAACGATAGTCTCTATTATACTTCAAATTCCATTATAAATATGACGCTAATAAATTGTACCGAAATAGGGTTTTTGTTTTATTACGCCTTTAATAAATTTATTTAAACTACAGTTTGAATTTTAGTGAAAGACGATAGTTTCGATGATTAATCTCGGATGTGTCAAGTCTTTATACAATAACTCGTTTAATGTTTTGTTTCAACCGTTTTTTAAATTTTAATTTCTTCATTTTTATTGTTTTTGAAATCATCAACGTTTTTTTCGATATTTCGAAATCAGACTATCAAAAAACGATAAAGCCAATGAGCACAAAAGTTTATTCTACAAAGAAATGAAATTGATTGTAAGAACCACTTTAAGAAAGAGAAAAAGTAATAGCCTTTTGGTTGAAATAAATAACTCATTTGTAAACTGAATTATACAAATAACTAAAATAAAATTAGATAATAAAAATATGCGCGTATAAATGTATCTTTAATCAGAATGCAATTTTTTTCAATTTACGCTTTCGACATTGTTCCATAGGACCAAAAAGAATTTGCTGCACTCAGGCAAGGTGGATAGATAGAAAATGCTTTTAACAAGGGGCTTTTATCATTCGGGCCTCTTTCGAAAACAAACTCGACGGGTTGCTTTTGAAATTTGGAACGCGTGACGTAGCTGGAAGTAAAACATTGTATTGCAATTAATTCAAATCTCCCAGTGGAACATGGACTGCAAGCTACGTCACGATTGTTTAGCCAATCATCGATCTACCCCATCGATGAGCTAACCTTGTTAAAAGCATTTTCTACGTGTTAAAAGCATTTTCTAAGAGTAAAAAGCATTTTTTACGTGTTAAAAGCATTTTCTAAGAGTTAAAAGCATTTTCTACGTGTTAAAAGCATTTTCTACGTGTTAAAAGCATTTTCTAAGAGTAAAAAGCATTTTTTACGTGTTAAAAGCATTTTATAAGAGTTAAAAGCAGTTTCTACGTGTTAAAAGCATTTTCTAAGAGTTAAAAGCTTTTTCTACCAACCTTCGCTCTCAGGTTGCAATAATTCTGAATTTGAGATGTTAACAATTTGTTAAAACAATCTATTTTAAAACACAAACTATCCAAATTAAAATCGGAAGAACCTATCTACTAAGTGTCTTTAATACAAATTGTGAAGTGCTAATTAAAATACCCATTATGAACAAAATGATACGCGATGAAGCGATCGTCACAAGTTAATTACACCAAACATACAAAAACAATAAACAGCGCAGTTTCTGGTGTTTATTAATTAGCAAAATATGTGGAGACTCTCTAAATAAATATTTACGTATATCTGTAACAGACTAATTTATATTAGTTTACTTACAGACTTATTATATTTATATTTGTATACTTTCCTAAAAACCGCAATTATTTCAGTTAAATAAATCAGAATTACGGGAGAAAAAAGAACTAGTCCACTCAGAGTCAAAGAGACGGTCTTACTTTATTATTCTCGGGTTCTTTTTACTTTTGCGATTACTCCCCTAAATATTATAAAAGTTGGCTTGCCGGCTCAGTCCTTAAGGGAAATCAGGTACGGGGAACATCTTTCACACTTAGTTTACAGCGAAAACCACTTCGCTTCTAACGTGTAATTAACTGACTTCATTAGCTTATGAAGTTGCCTCGGGTCTGAAGAAGCACCGCGGGTTCAGGAGAATACCACACTCAGCACAAGTCAGTTATTATTGTAGTCCACATCACGGAAATGTTCATTATTATTTGATTACAATGGAAACAGCATCACGCCGAGAAGCGTGGTATACTTTTTGAAAACTTTGGTTGAACTGTGAACATCTTCCCCAGTGACGCCATTCTTGTTGGAACGTGGGTTTATGAGGGCGAAGTTTTTTCTATCTATTTTGTGATTTTTGTGTTAAATAATATGATGTATTTTTTTAACATTAATTTGTTTTTACTATATAAAACTGTTTTATATATCACTGTTGAGTGCCTTACAACGTAGTCCATTATTTCATGTCATTTCATTACCATTTATCAAACTTTATTTTGAATACACGTATAATGTGCATTCTACATGTATGTTACCCGGCTCACTAGATGTCTGTTCTGGGTCTGGGAGTATTTAGGAACCTATATAATTATATGCAATTTGAGGGGCGGGTATGGGTACCGCCGCACCGGGGACCATTTATTGGATAGGCAACTCATCTGCCATAGGTCATTACAAAGATATTGAAATATAAGAGATGTGCTATACGCAGTTTTTAATGTGTGGGACTGTGTTTCCTGTCGTCGCCAATATTGTTAACCAATACACTGCACATCTTTAAAAAATTAACTAGATTAACGAATTCTTTCCGTATTCAAACTATGCCCATTAGGCAATAGTCCGCCGATGGTCGGGCGGTCATCATAGCAAATCTCTCGTATTTCAATATCTTTGGGTCACCCCAAATGGTTCGCTACGTTTGGTGACTTTCAAGGGGTGCTCGGGTTCATGGGGTTAGGTTTGTCGGGGTCGTCGTAAAAATAAAAATAATAAAATTGTAGACAAGAATACGTAAACTATAGGGATATCTTGAGTTTGTACAAACTATTGAACTAGTATTAATTTGGTTACGCTTTTAGATTTTCACAGCCAAAAGTATTTTTGTTATTTGTTTTTGGGTTGTTATGCCGTGTTGCGCTACCTCCTTTAGCCAACATTTCGGACACCGTTGCAGTGTCCATCAAATGTATTAATTTATTGAATTCTTTGGTCTGAAATATTAATATTCTATTGTAAAGTCTGTCAACTTGAAAATAATTTGATGTGCAATGAAATTATTTGAAAATGATCAAATAATATATAATATTGAAACTCCAGAAATAGCAATCATTATCAGCGCATTAATATGCCAGTAGTAATTAATATGCTTGCAGAAATAATAATACAGGGTCATCGAAAACGGTGGCTGGGATTTTAAAATGAAATAACTGACTGTATTATTAAAGGTATACTATTTATTTATACGCTAAATTTTTTTACGTTTCTCAGATAGTTCCGACGTGAGTTCCTTCTGTTGTACGATAAACATGTAAGCGACTCTCCTCCGGTTATACTGAATCGTATCGGGGTACCTAGTAGGTATGGTCGATCGATATAGGTTTTATCGAAAATGTCGGTAATTCGCCATCGCTCCCGAGCACGACTGCTGACCGCTAACGAACAAATTACAGTTCACGTCAAATAAATTAAGAACCCATAGTCGTTGTGAACTGTTTGTTCGTTAGCGGCCTCCAGTCGTGCTTGGGAGCGATGACAAGTTATCGATATTTTCGATAAAACCTATATCGATCGACCATGCTATCGAAGAATTGGAGTTGTGTAAATACGAATATTAGAGGGAGCACGCTCATATTAAAAACAATAATATTTAGCCAAGGTAGGTTTGTAACTACATACGTAGTTATAGGTGAGATGTGCTTGTATCGCACGCGCGACTTGACGAGGTGAGAGGCGAGAACGGGCTGCGGCGGGAGGGGAGCTGTCAAGTAAACACGCCGGGCCGGGTACCTTGGCTGACACCGACTCCAAAAATAACAATCATACCTACATATTGATCAGTAGAAAAAGTAAGTTGATTATTAAGTTGTTGAAGAATACGAAATTATTTTTTAACTTTTTAGTGCATTTTTGAAGTCGTTTTTTTTTTGTTAAAATTTTTGATTATTGCGAGAAAGGTGGGTACTCGTTTAAAATAGAGCAAGAATCTCGTGGGAAAGGTCTTAAATAGCATTTTTTTAAACGTTTTGCACAATAATAGAAAAAAAAGTGTTTATAATAATTTTCGGAGCATACTTTGAGATTTTTTTCCATAATATATATAATTACAGTTTTGGAATGGCAAACGTATAGATATTATCTATTAAAATAATATTTTTTTTTTAGAAACTTCAAAAATTGGGTTTAAGAGAAATATGTTGTAAAAGTTAGAAAATCGGAATGCCGCGGCTTAAGATAACCCCACAAAAAAAGTAGTTAGAACAGGGCTTCTAGACTTCAGTTCTGGACTTTAAGAAAAAATATAGAATCTGCAACAAGAGAGAATACGCAGCAATTGCGACTTAAATCCTGATATAATTCAGCGTAGCGAGGGAGGTCGACCATCGCTTGTTTTCCATGCAACAGAAGGAACTCATCGAAATTGTATAAGTTAGGTACAAACAAGTTTAGGTTTTCTGCTTGTTTGGATGAATAAATTAATAATATACCTTTGATACCTATGCACTTAATCATGCGATTTTAAATACACGGACAAAGATTTTTCGATAACCACATAATGACCCATAGTGGATGGCCCTAGATCATGAAAGCACATTTATGGATGCACTGTGCACTCTGCAGTGGCAGCAAGCAGAGAGCTCTCATCAATTCGTTATCTTCCAATTAGATCTAAAAGCTGACAAATTATCGATCGGTTACCATAGTGCTTTTGTCAACCAAACACTTTGAGTTCCCACAATAAATTATAATGACTAGTGCACGGGTAGATATTATTATTTCTGTTGTGTTGCGGTATTCGCTCAACTATGTCGTTTCACCGCCGGACTTTGATTCAGTCATTTCTTCCCGTTTATTGGTTTTCCTATATTTTTGCAATAACTCCATTTGAAATCTATTTGGACAGAAGTAAACAACGTCGAATAAAAGAAACCTCTTTTGCTTTGCTTAAGGCATTTATAACGATAGTAATCATGCACGTTGTATTCAAACCTGAAGAGTACATGTACGATCATCTTCAAGAACTAGACACTTTTACCTCACTGGTCAATGTATCCCAAATGGCTAACGTTATGATCGTTTCTAACATCGTCGTGTTAGTCACAGCGTGTAAGCAAAGAGATCTGGTCAAGTTCATCGAAGAAGTGGTTGACATAGACCTGCGACTACAAGAGCTCGGTGGAGGAGTGAGTAAGTCAGCTAGTCGTGGAATGTTCCTCCGTTTCTTTGGCAGTTCTGTTTTCATAACTCTGATTATCGAAGCACTCGATCTTATTTTCTTCAAACACTACGATGCCAATGAACTCCAGTTTAAATTTGCGCAAATGTATTACTTGTCTATTCTCATCCTTAACGGAACGCTTACACAATTCTGCTGCTTTGTTTGGATTTTGAAGAAAGAACTTGATGAAGTGAACGATCTGATGGTTGAGAGATTTTCGTTGATTGGTAAAATTCCTACTTATATTTTACGCGTCAGTAAAACCGTTTATTACAAAGACATTTCGGACGTGCTGCACATTCATTTCAGAATATGTAATGTGGGAAGGCTATTGAATTCCACTTATTGCCTGGTCAATATGGCATTGATTCCCTGTTACCTATTGTCATACGCAAACCATATTTATTATTTCGTAAGACGAGTTAATCAAAATGCTCCGGTTTTCATTGAATACTTCTTATTCGTTGTCTGGACAATTTTCTTCTATGTTAAAATATTATGGCTGTTCTACATGTGTGAATTGACCAAATTGAGTGTTAGTATCATTGTTATTTTATTAATTTCAAGCATATCGTAATGTTCGTAGTAACGGGGATTATCCGAACTGATATTTTATCGGACTATTTTTACTCTTTCCAGGGAGATAAAACATCTACTCTGCTGTCCAAGCGCTGTGTCGGGGAAAATAAAGCGCTTATGGCTCCGATGGTGAGAATGAAAAATAATATCTGTCGTATTAGTTGCTTTAATCTTTTTTAAATTCCTTAGGGTCTTAGTAAAATGATATTTATAGAAACATATTTATTAGGTACATTCAAGGATCATTATAGTGCCTACTTATTTAATTTCTCAATATTTATTGGAGTATTACCTACGAAATATCTATACCTAAGATCTCGTGTATTAATTACTAAAAATTCAGATTTTTTTAAAGTTGTTCACCCAACCAGGAATAAATAAGTGACATTCCTAGTTAATACATAAAAAAAATTCATGGAGAGATTGCCTATCCAGCCAAAAGGGTTGTATCTGTTGTATAAAGTTTTATAATGATAATTTCTCATGGAATTTCTGAATTATTTCAAGGTATTTTAAATGTCCCATATTCTTTTTCTTTTTGAAGATGTCCAAAAAACAAATGCCATTTTTAAAACTAAATAAAATTACTTTTTGGATTTTTGTTTTTGAAATATATTTTAATGTTTAAAAATTGCAATATTTTATTTCAAACATTTTATTTCAAACATAAAAAAAGTTCTAAAAAAAGTTTACCACAAACATTTTTAATCAAAACGGTGAAATTTTTTTGAAAATTCGTAACTAAAAACCCTATCTTTTTATTTAATGAAGATGCAATAAAATTGGTATGTTTTATCCCATTCATAGAAATAAAAAATTTAATAATATTTCCACAAGAATAACCAAAAAATCTTCCTTCTTCAAACTTAGCAAACACACTTTGTTGCGTCATTTTAATTAAATGAAAACGAATTACTTTGTATAACACCACTACATAATAATGTTATACAAAGTTATGTGTTTTTTTCATTTTCGATTCATTGTTGTGCAATTTTAACGTTGATTTCTTGAATTTGTATTTATTTACACATGCAGGCAATTTATGTCATTAAAAAAACACCTCCTTCATGGAAGTGTTATTAAATTCACGCGACACAAGTTAATTAAAAATAATAAATAACCTAGCTTTTTCCAACACCTAAACAAAATTTAAAACATGACATTATTAATGAATTGAAGCTGCCGAAAAATAGAATAAATAAAATTAATTATACAACTATAATTGTGAATTGTCATTAGAATAGAAATCGTGAACATGATTTGAATACGATTTGAACCACACATCACTATCACAAACCAATACTGTCATTTTGCCGGTAAAACCATTCATTCGTGGACGATAATGTGTTCATATTGCATTAAAAGTTGTCATCGAAAGTCCAAAATATACACAGCATAATAATGAAGGTGCATTTTATGCCAATGCCGTAATATTGTAGTCAAAAGAAGAAGATGGGTTTCATTGCAGTTTGTGAAACCTATTCTAAACGTCGTTATCCAAAATTGATTGGATTTGAGAAAAATGGGAAATACAGTAATCTTATACCTAGTTGGAAGTATAATAACTCATTTTACACCTTCCGCAATCATAAATAATAATACTCGTATGATGCCGTCAGAAATTGCAACTCGGCATATTTCACTCTAATAAATGCCTCTCACAATGCCTCGTGAAATTAACTTATTTTAATATGCACAACGTCATCAAAACATTTTCCGTTTGTTAAAATAACAAGATGGCGAGCGTGCATGCGACCAACGTGCAATCAGGTAGCTAAGCCAAAAATATGTGCATTTATACCATTCATTTTGCAGGAATACCATTTATATCATAAATATTATTAATAGGTGCACAGGTAGGAAAATAATATTATTTGGCTTCATTTGCGTGAAATAAAATGCTTGCTAAAATGAAATCCTTATTTTATATTTATTTGTAAAAGAATCAATTTATGTTGTGTATTAAAAAAATTACTTTTAATAATCTCTCGCGCTAATTTGTTCGCTTTTCGGAACAACTCATTTAGGTCTCATAGAAATCGTTGTGTCTCTCTTACTAGCATAGTGAGTAATATGATCTAAACGGTATTAGAAAGAGAAAACACCAAACTATATATTCAAACTTTAAAATTAACCACAAAATAATTCAAATGTAATCCTTTCCGAAACCAAAGTCTCAGGGCGTAATTTAAAGAAAAAAATCTTGTGAAGTTTTTAAATATAGTTTTTACATGAAACAACAAAGAGGGAGGTCGTGATTACGTTGATAATACATTTATCTGATCAAATATGTTTTTTTTTCGTTACATACTTTAAAAAAAACACATGGATATTTCTAATAATAAAATTTGAAGGCGTGTTTCATCACCTTTCAAAAACGATACATTCGCAAATATTCCATTTATCAGAATTTTAGTGCAACGCGGAAATATTCTGACCTACTGACAGAACATGGTTGAGGCCTGGGGGGTTTTAAGATAATTTATTAACATAAGAGTTACAGATTACATAAGAATTATTTTTTAAATATTGTTTTTCGCATTTTTTAGATAAGATTCGCGCAGATTCAGCTAATTCATCAGAAAATATCCTTTAATGTTTATAAAATGTACAACATTGACCTGTCCGTTCTTAACACCGTGAGTAATAATTGTTACTAAGTAGAATTTACTTTTTGAAAATTCTTGCTGCATTTTAATATCTTAATCATTTTACAGATGATGGCTACAACCTGTACACATATAATGGTTCTTCTGCAATTCTACATATCAAAATAAATAAAAATTATTTACAAAGTAGGTTCAACAATTGAATTTGAGAGCCATCTCTGGGCTGGAGCCCCGGAATACTTCATAAACCAGCTTGATTCTATGCAAAGGAGGCAGGCCTTCTGATTGACAACCCGTTAAGCCGCCGCAACCCGAATTTCTACCGATTTCTTACATATCCCCCTTAAATATTTGAAGTTTTTAAGCTCTTAAAAAAATATATGTTAATTTTTAAGATAATATCTAAAAATTCCCCACTCCGAAACGCAAATTATATGAAATTCCCTAGATAGAAAAAAATCGCAAAGTATGCTGCGAAAATTATTATTTTCACGTCTGTTTCAGTTATTTTACAAGTTATATGTATGAAAAAAATCACAGTGTTTTTTTAAATGCTGTTTTAGACAGCCCCCAAGAGATTTTTGTTCTATTTTCACAATCTTCGCTTCAATTTTTCCATTAAATATTAGCGCACTCTCTCAAATATTCGTAATTACATATCTCTCCGTCTTCTTCTTTTTGAGCGGGGATACGGCGCCTTAACATACCGATTTTCATCTCTAATGCTGTGTCTGTTCTACGGGTAGTTAAACTGAGCCTGCTCTAATAAGGTAAGCAGCATTGATCCCCAATTCACCTGTGCACGTACGTGAAACTCGACGGACCCGAGAAGAAGTTGACGTTGGCTTCATGAGAACATAATATCCTTTCTACGAATCGTTTTTTTTTGCCACGTCCGGTATGTGTATCTGTTTTTCCTCCTTCGTATAATCCGGCCCCTTCAAGACCCGCATTAATATAGCCCCTACCTTAACACGCCTCAAAACATTGCCCAACCGGTTGACGATATAGTTCCCCTGTCTTTACACTGAACAGACAGGCGCGCTCTCTTGAGGAGTCACTTAAAAAAGGAATGAGGAATAATAAATTTATGTGTACGTTTTCTAAATATTAATGTTTTCATCTGGCTGTTTGTACAACACCATAGAACGATACAAAACGTAATAAGAACTTGTTTAATACCTACACCAAGGAAGTTATTATAAAACAGCTTTTTGGTCACCTACATACAATACCTGTGTCGTCGGAAAAGAAAAAATCTTCACATTCCACAATATCAAGTAGGTATCGTGTTGCTTTCTTGAAAACATTTTCAAGATGTCTGTAACTTTTCTGCATGTGCATGTTTTTTAGTTTTTCACATTCTCATAAATATTATAATAATTTAGTAACGGAACTTCTTTTGTAAATGTACATTTACCTTTGTCTGTATAAATACTTTTTTTTATAAATAATAAGATTTTCTTCTACTAGTTTACTATTTTATTATTTACAATTATGATTGTTGTTTGTAATAGTTCTCATCTCTACATATTATAAATTAAAGTCCTCCGCCGCGTCTGTTTGTCGAATGGATTTTCATGCGGTTTTCACCAATAGATAGAGTGATTATGAGGAAGGTTTAAGTATATAATTTGTCAAGGTTTTATTGAAATTGGTTAAAATATAAACGAGAATGTCTGTATGGTGGATGAGCGAGCTGACAAGCGGGAGGTGTGAATTTGATTTGTATGCAAATCTACAGTTTTATGCCGAGGTTGATGAAATTTTGTACATGTGAACTTCAAAACAAGAGGAAGGTCACTGTCATCTATCTTTTGATTTCGAAAACTCTGTGTAAAACCCGAGCATCGTCGGGGACTTCAGTTAGTAAATTATGCCTAATGCATCTGTTTCCGTAAATGTGTTTTTACCTAATTACGGGTGTCCCAAAAGAAAGTTGATATTTAGTGGATCGATTTAAAAAAAAGGGTTAAAATACACAATTTGGGAATTTATTTCTGAAAAATAATATCGTCTAAATGTAAACACTCACGTTCGCGGCATTCATTTAATCGAAGAGTAAAATTTCTTACGACGGCTCGGCAGGTAGGCTTCGTGATGGCTGCCATTTCGTGACAGATATTTTCTTTTAATTGCATCAGGGAAGTCAGATTTTTAGCGTACACTTTAAAATTGAGATAACCCCACAGGAAAAAGTCCATAAGGTCAGGACCACGAGCAGGGCAATTTATGTCACCTCTCTTGGAGATCAATTTGTCAGAGAAAATTTCACGAACTCATGGCAGAAACATATTGGACGTATGTAATGTTGCTCTGTCTTGCTGGAACCATGTTCTTTGGTTTTAGCCAGTAAGTTTGTAGGGGTGCAGCATTAGGTATTTGTGCAAAATGCTGTGTAACGATGATCTATGCACATTTAAAGCACTTGCGCGCTTCCGAATCGAAAAGTTTGAGTCGTCACGAAAAGACTGATAAATACTCTCTACATTTTCTACGGTCGCCCAGATTTTGGTTTTGCCAGCGTTGTATCGATCTCTTCAAACTTTTGACCCATTTTCGAATGAGAAGAATGCTAGGCGCATCATTGAATTGACGAAAACCTCAAATATTGCAGAATCACCATTTTTGTAAAACTCACGCACGCACAATGCGCGGTCGCTCCCGAGAAATGCTTCATAGCGACTAAATTTCCAAGAGCCAGACTACTGATTTACATACCCCCACGCCTCTTGTAAAAGTTGCGTTCACACAGAAAGCAAAACAAATATCAACTTTCTTTTGGGACATCCCTGTATATCTGTGAATGTATAAATTTATTCTTCTTAAGTCGGTTCCTAGTTGCCGAGGATCGTGACCCCTACTCCAATTTCCTTGGTGGATAAGGTGGTTCTGCGCTGCGTGGAGAGCTACTCCAGCGCATTAGTGACCTCCCTCTGCGTATTCTGCCTTCCATTATGCCAAGAGTTTTTCAAAGTGGGAGTCCTCAGTTTGGCGAGCAACATATCTAAGTGAGAGCCTATGTTTTTTCCTTTATTTTTGCCATTAAATCTTGATACATATCAAAAGTTTTTTTTTTTACATCATTTATAAACCTATATATGTATAACATAACATAAGATACATAAGAAATGTAAAAGATTTTAAAAATTTCAAAATGTATATAAGACACAAGTAGATAATGGGAACCCACTAAGACACTGCCTGTGCATGGGTAATATAAAGTAAAGTGCTAAATTACATCAATCAAAGTAAAAAAAATTTAAAAAAATTTTTTGTGAAAGATTAAAAATATAGATATATTTGAATATTGTAGTAAAAAAGTGACACATTAAAGTTAAATATGATTTTAGATTTTCACGGCTAAAAGAATTTTCTTTATTTGTTTTTGGGGTGTTATGCCGTGTTGCGCTACCTCCTCCTTTAGCCAACGTTTCGGACAGCGTTGCAGTGTCCATCATCAGGGCATAAAAGTTAGTTGATTTTTTGTTATATTTCAAGAAGGTAGTATTCATAAAGTTAGTCTTGAAGTTACAGTAGAATTGTATTGAAAAGTGTAGCATGAAGGTATACATAGAATTTGTAGGAAAGGTGATTCAACATCTGCACCATTTAACCATAATTTTAATTCTTTTATGTAAAGTGATATTTTTTCTGTCATTTGAATGCGTTTTGTTAGAAGATTAAATGTACGAGGACCGATAAAATTGATATGTGTTTGCATTAATTTGGTTTTGATTTGGGGAGTTTAAAACACATTATTAGTCCTTTTGCTAATTCTATTTTGGATTTTACGATACAATTTTTTGTTTACATATTTCATAGTCTGCAATATAAATAGTTTACGGATATTGAATATTTCAGTCTCTTTGAATAATGACTCGGTCGGAAATGTTTTGTTTCTTTAATGATGCGCTTGAGTGTTTTATAAAGGCTTAATAAATGCATCAAACGCACCACCCCATCCTGCAATGCCGTAGATTATTTATTGAAGATAGTACCTGGGAAATCACTCTATGTATTGGTGAAAACTGCATGAAAATCCTTTCATTATTTTTTGAGTTTATCGCGAACACACAGACAGACGCGTCGGAGGACTTTTATGTATAATATGTAGAGTTTGAAAATTTTAATGTTTCAACAAAAAGGCAACGTGGGCAACTATTTTTGAGTAATTGAAAAACTTAAAAAGTATTATTAACAGCTGAAAAAATATTCAATCCAAAATATGAAATCGGAATTTTGCTGATAAATGTTACAATGGGAAGTAAGCGACTATTTTTCAAATGTAAACATGTTATAAAACTATAATTTTATAAAATGCTATAAAAAAATGTTATAATAAAATGTTATAAAACTATAATTTTATAAAATGCTATAAAAAAATGTTATAATAAAATGTTATAAAACTATAACTATAAAATTTACTTGAGTTTATAGCTATCTAACTTATTTCGCACACTTTGAAGGAAGGACTGCTTCAGATTTCATGGAAGTGAGTACAATAAATGTTGTATGATTTGCATTGCAAAATTTACACTAGGTACAATGTAAAAAAATTCAAAAAGTTGTTGGCCTTTATTTTTCTTTTGAACGAAATGTAAAAACAAATATTGTTCACGACCTTTAAGAAGAGTATCGGCCTGCGTAGGTACTATTTATGGTTAAGGTCAAATGATGTAAAGGTGCAGGAGTAGGTAGGTTTTTACATAGGTGCGGTTTGCAGGTGTAATGTACAGTGAACACTATGCAGTAGGCAGGTGGTAGCTAGTTGCGCTGGGGCTCTACAGGGAACGCAGAGAGCTTCTGGGCTATTGTGGAGAGTTGCTAGTTGAAGAGCTTTCAGCATCCATTGTTGTCTGAGGAGCTTTTATTCCTCGTAGACCTTTGCAGAGAACTATGAATCAACCGAATAAAAGAGAAATGCAGGTATTTTATAGTTAAGCAAACTTTTCAAAACAGTTAAGAGCATTTTCTACTGATAGTTGTTGTAGTAAATAATGTGGAAGTTTTCATACTTGAGTAGCTGTGAGAACGTTTACCATGTTAAAAGCGAGACTAAAAAGATGATGTTTCATGTTATTTCTGTGAGTTAAGCAAACATTTTTCATTTATTATTTATATGAAAAAAACCTTATTGCCGAAGGTGTCCGTGGTCGAGGGGTATGGCTCTTGACTCGCAATCCAGAGGTCGCGGGATCGAATCCCGGCGTGGGCAAATAAATTTTATTTGATGAATTTGTGTTTTTCACAATTGATTCATATAAAATAATATGTAGTATATTTGCGGCACGTTCCAGAGTGGAAAATAGCCGTATTTAGTGATCTAAATAGCCAGGTACTTCCCCAACTTCCTCTCCCACATCTCCTTCCCCTACCCACTACCTTCAGTCTCACAACATACCCCAACCGAGGATGCCATAGTCTCACTGCCTCTAGACGGGAGCAGCTGGGGCTCGTGTGAGGTATTCACATAAAAAATGCCCCAATGTTATTATTATCCTGTTTGTCTCCAAATTTTTCTCAAAACATTTTTTTTGTTTTGTCTTTTGAAAAACACTATCTACAGATTTAAAAATATTAAAATTCCAACATTCATGCATTAAATCCAACCTCAATTAAACTTGCTTATTAAACAACATGTCAGGCAATGCAAAATTTAAAATATATATTTGCTCAAATCTGTGTATCTAATCTGTGAATCATATTTATTGCCTTTTGTGGTTTTCATCACTAAATATTTTTGAATTAACTTTGAAATGAATACCTGTCTATGTGGGTACTGGGGAGAGTAATTTATTATATTTTTCGATTGTTTTCGCTGCTTTCAGCAATAATTAAATATGAGCGAACGCAGAGATTATGTACAAATTACATAGGTATGATTTAGCAAAGGTCTTTTCATTCCCCATCGCCTTTTTGAAGTAAAACTTCTTGACTTGGGAAGACTTGGGGAGTAAGCTGGTGAATACATGACAAGAGCGTTACGAAAAGCGAGACGAACGGTAGTTGAGAGGAGATGTTAGTGAAGATAGAAAGAGAGAGAGTTACGTTTCGTATATTACTGTAGGGGCAAGAGAGAGAGGTGCGTGCACACATTTTCTTTCTCTTTTTCTCTCATAGCCAGTTACGTTTCGTATATCTAAGATACAGTGCAGTCCTATTGACTGTATTACACTGTAGAAGCAAGAGAGAGCAGCGGGCGCTAATTTTCTTTCTCTCTTCCTATCATATAGATGGAGCTAAAGAAGTTTTACATCAGTCGTGTGGTATAAAGCATACTCGTTTTTTATTCTGCATTACGTCTGAGCGTTCGCACAAACTCTATAGAATTTAAAACTAAAGCTACACATTTTGTTACCTTTCTCACTTACATAAAATAACAAGTTAAACTTTTTTTTTATTACTTCTTTACTGCTCTCACTTATTTAATTATTCGACGGCCTCCGTGGTCTAAGGTCGTGGCTAAGGCTCTCGAGGAGCAATTCGAAGGTCCCAGGTTCAAATCCCGGCGTGCGCAATAAATTTTATTGAATTGAATTGTGTCATTTCACAATTTAATCAGTTAAGTATATTTGCAGTAGTTCACCATTCAGTTTTGAAACGGTACTTGAAATGGCTTTAGCCATGTTTTATGACCAGATCTGAATAGCCAGGTACTTTCCCACTTTTCCTTTCCTTCCCCATCTCCTCTCCTTCTCCAGTACCTTCAGCCTTACAACATACCCCAATTGGGGATTCTAAAGTATCACTAACTCTAGGTGGTTGAGAGCAGTTGGGACATTTGTGCGGTGTTCGCATAAAAAATATATAAATAGAGTCCTGATTTTTTTTCCTTGATTTTCTTTTCTTTAGTGTAAAAAAAATATGTACGAGTTTATACAATCTTCATTTTTTTCAAACTTCGAGGAAATACGCGTAACTTTCATTGTACCGTTCTGTAAAAGGCTGCCCTCATCGCAAAATGACATTTTTTTTTTTTTTTACAGTGAATACCGCACAAGAATCTCAACTGCTCCCGTCTGGAGCCAGTGAGACTATGGCATCCCCAATTGGGGTATGTTGTGAGGCTGAAGGTAGTGGGGAGGGAAAGGAGGTGGGGAAGAGGAAGGTTGGAAAGTACCTGGCTATTCAGATCTGGTCACCAAACACGGCTAAAGCCATTTTCAAGCAACGTTTCAATTCTGAATGGTGGTCTTACACCAGGGCGATACTGATAGTATCTTCCACTCTGTTTCCACATAATTTATTTTTCGCTTAACTTAGTGGCTACTCAGGGTGTTTGATTAAAGTGACTGCCAGTTGTCAGCCTATTACATTACTCTATATCGCATGTCCTTAATTTGGTAGGAAGCAACTAATTATCTAATATACTCGTATGTTAAACTTTTCGGCTGTATTGTATGTGGTTGTAATGATCCAGAAACTTTCGCGAAACCACATACGAAATTGTCAAAAATTTTAGTATTTTAGTATCATCGATTGTTAAAAAACAGGTTAAATGTGTTATATACCAAATTTGATTGATTGCTCGTATAAATGTACAAAATAAGTGTTTATAATATATGAAAAAAGAAAATTTTAATAAAAAAATTGTAATGGGTGGCACGTGAGCTGTTTGAAAACTGAATGTACTGGGACTGAATATATGGAATGCGGGAGGGGGGGTTATCGGGAGGGAGAGCGGGTGAGGGGAGAGGGAAGGTGTGGAAAATCATTGGAGAACGCGTGAGAGGAGGGGGGCATGGAAGGGGAACGGGAGGCGGTAGGGGAACGAGACGAATGGGAAAGACACGCGAGGAAACACTTTATTTATTAAGTGGCATTGCAACGCATGCCGGGAACCCGCTGGTAATTTACAAAAAACACCTACCTACCAACCCGGTTAGGACTGCCGAGTGACTACCTACGAAATTTAAAAAGGTCAAGCTTTCTATTTATAAAAAGAATTAGCACGAAATTCTTGTTGGATAAAAAGATCCAAGCCCTCTTCGCTTTGTGGGCATAATGGCGTTAATTTAATTATTAACCTACAATGAATATACACACGTGTACAAGGGTGCAAAGCGAGTGTGACACTACCGAGTTGATAGGCCATAGGCCAGAGCTCCCAGACGAGCAACTTGCCGGACCGCAAGCATAATAGTCCACCGCCGAAGGTTATTTGGTCAATCGAATTTGACTCGGGCTTCTTTTTGAACGCGGTTAACTTTTAGAGACATTCCTGAAGTATACTTAACACAAGGCGCTGGCTCAGAGTGTAATCACACTTTCTTTTGAGGTGAAATACTTTCAACAGACCGCCATCTACTAATTATAATCTCAAAATATGCGCGGATGTAGAGAATTTTAGGGGTTTTCAGTTATGTACCCACTTATTCAAACACTGCTGTTTAGTTCTGAAACAGTTTGAAAGATAAACCCATCGGTCACATCTCGCAATCAAAATCTGGCAATTAATGACAAAATTCCTAATTTATGAACACCAAAGTGTCGGTAACTGTGACATTGTGCAGTTATAGTGGGAAGCTGCCAGCACCAGGATCGATCCTGAAATAGTGGATGAAGCCATCAAAGGTAAGGACTTATTCCTTCCATCGCCAATTCCCGTGATTGAGTTTCAAAGATGCAGCCTTGTACTAACAAAATTAAGATTTACAGTCCACACATCTCTCGTGTCGCGGCTTTGGTCGCGACAACTGCAAAGTAAAGCCATTAGACTAGCAGTTAAATTAGTACGCTTAATGTTTGATACCATAGAGAACTGAGTTGTAAGCGGTAAGCCATTTAAAAAAAAAATAATAATAAGGAAGATATCGAAAAAGAGTCCCAACTTCTCCATACCGTCTGGAGCTGTTTTTTTTATGTGAATACCTCACAAGATTTTCATCTGCTTCCGTCTGGGGCTATAGACTTTGGCATCCCCAATTGGGGTATGACGCTGAAGGTAGTGGGGGAGGAAGGAGATAGGGGAGAGGAAGGTGGGGATGTACCTGGCTCTTCAGATCTGGTTACTAAACCATTTCAAGCAATGTTTCAATTCTGAATGGTGGTCTTACACCAGGGCGATTCTGAGAGTATCTTGTTTGCGACAGGTACAGACCTGTCGCAAACTTACTATTTATCTTTTAAATGAATTAATTGTGAAATATCACAAATTAATCATATAACATTTATTTAGCCGATAAGACTATCACATCCCCAGTCATTAACAAAGCCAATAAAATGCTGGTATTTATAATTCGAATAGCAAAACCCTTCCACAACATAAGCACTCTATATTCCCTTTACACCTCATATATTCGCCCGCACTTGGAACACTGTACACCGATCTGGCCCCCTAGCATGGCCGATCGATATAGGTTTTATCGAAAATGTCGGTAACTTGAAATCGCTCGCGAGCACGACTGCAGGACGCTAACGAAGAAATAATAGTTTACGTCAATTGAATTAGGAACCCTTAGTCGATGTGAACTGTTATTTCTTCGTTAGTGGCCTGCAGTCATGCTCGGGAGCGATGTCAAGTTACCGACATTTTCGATAAAACCTATATCGACCGACCATGCTAGGACCCCAGGGTACCTAGCATGGTCGATCGACATGGGTTTTATAGAAAATGTCGGTAACTTGTCATCGCTTCCGAGCACGACTGCAGACCGCTAACGAACAAATAATAGTCCACGTCAAATAAATTAGTAAGCCTTAGTCGTTGTGAACTGTTGTTTGTTCGTTAGCGGTGTGCATTCATGCTCGGGAGCGATGAAAAGTTACCGATATTTTCGATAAAACCTATATCGACCGACCATGCTAGGACCCCTGGACTCCTTTATACCAAGCCCATATTGAAAGAATAGAAAGAATTCAAAAAATAAAATTAAACTCATAAATTACAAACTAAACTTATACTCCTCAAATTATACCGAATCCATTAAATTTTACAATTTCAAAACCCTACAAACACGACGTCTAATTTTTTATCAAATCCTGTTGTTTAAAATTCTAAATAATGGCCTGGACTTACCAGAACTTACCAATTTAATAAATTTTCATATTCCATCAAGATCAACCCGACAATCCGATTTATTTTATTTACCCTCGCGTAGAACAAATATTAGAAAAAATATCCAATTCCTCCTGTACTCGTGTGGGCACAATATAATACAAAATTTCACAGCATTGACATTTTTAGTAATAACTTAGAGTAAGAAGAAACGCGTACGATCGATTATGAGAGCATGGAATGTATAGGAAGCATGTCTTATCCTTTTCCCATATTTGTCTTCCTCTCCCCTTAGTTTAAAAAGTATGGACATACCCTTATTCAAAAAGTATGGACAGAAGAAGAGAGCGCCCGAAGAGTGGAGACTGGGAATTTTGTGTCCACTACATAAGAAGGGCGACCAACTCGAGTGCCGTAATTACAGAGGAATAACGCTTTTAAACACCGGCTATAAAATTATGTCCAACATCTTGTACAAAAGATTGCTTCCAATGTCAGAAGAAATCATTGGCAACTACCAATGTGGCTCTCTTTGTAGACTTCAAGGTCGCGCACGATGGCATAAATAGGAATGCATTGTATAATGCAATGAGTGAGTTTGGAATACCGCGTAAGCTGATCAATCTGGTGAAATTAACAATGTCCCCAGTAACGTCTAGAGTCAGGGTAGTGATCTGTCCGAGCCCGCTTTGAAGAAGCCGAAGCCCGCCCCTCCACGGGGTGAGACAAGGAGATGGATTGGCCTGCCTCTTATTCAACATAGCCTTAGAAAAAGTTATTCGTGACTCAGGCATCGAGATAAGAGCAACGATATTTGACAACTCTGTGCAACTATTGGCTTACGCTGATGATATCGACATAATCGCGAAAACTCCAGATGCTTTACGTAACGCCTTCATAAATCTTGAAAGTTCTGCCAAAAATATGGGTCTCGTAGTAAATTAGCAAAAGACCAAATACATGGCCGTAGGATGCACCCAACAAATCCCAACTCTCTCATGTGGAAACCAAAATTTCGAAACGGTACCAAGATTCACATACTAGGCTCCCTGATAACAAACGACAATAATACCACAGAGGAGATCCAGAAGCGCATAGTGAACGCAAATCGTTGTTATTTCCGCCTACAAAACCAATCAAAATCCAGACTGCTGTCCAGAAACTCGAATATATTAGTGTATAAAACACTTATCAGACCAGTACTTACGTACGCAGTTGAGACTTGGGTACTGACTAACAATGAGCTCTATACTCTGTTTAAGGAGCTAAACGTCGCAAAATTTATAAAACTGGGAAGACTTCGGTGGCTGGGTCATGTGGCTCTCCACATGACCCAGCCACATGACCGAGCATCAAGCACCAAAGTCCCGGCTGAACTCAAGACCAATAGGACGAAGGAGCCTGGGAAGACCAAGACTAAGATGGAGCAACAACGTTCTCAAATACAAATCTATCTTGGAGCTTCTAAACTGGAGAGAGCTGGCACAAAACCGAGATGAGTGGAGGAAGACTCTTGAGGAGGCCAAGACCCACAAGGGGTTGTAGAGCCAATAGTGATGATGATGATGATGTATATCCATTATCACTGTATATTATGTAAAAGCTGTTTGTTTCTTATAAATAAATAAATGATGTGAGGCTGCAGTTAGTAGAAGGGAAAGGATCTGAGGAAGAGGAAAATGTGGAAGTACCTGTCCATTCAGATTTGGTCACCAAACAAGGCTAAATCAATTTCAATCAACGATTCGCATCTAAATAGCGGTTTTTCATCAGAGCGATGATGAAAGTATCTAACGATCTGGAACATGTAGCAAATATACTAAATTATTTTATTTTGTTACGTTAGGTTAGGTAAATAAATTGAATGAAATTTTTAATCAACGACATCCGGATTTGTAGTCAACGACCGTAACCAACCATCAATGCGTGCCGTTGTAAGAAAACCATTGAATATACTATATATTATGTTTCCTCGCAGGAATCAACACTGCTGTAAACAGAATAAAGAAATGGATTAAAAAATTAAATAAATAGATTAAAGAATAACTCTTTATTATAAAAATGTACCTAAACGTAGATCGAAGTAAAAAATGTACGATTTTTACAAATATATTGAATTTTTAAATGTATTTATTTTATTTATTACATTAACATTCACAGGTTAATAACATTACATGCCTTAAAGAAAACAATAAATTAGAATAATTAGGTTACCACCCAATAACAAATGTTCACATCATACCCAAATAATAAATAAAAAGTCAATAATTATTAACTTTTTTTGCCAAATATTATAAAGATAGGAACTAGATAAACTATCTAAACATAGTCTATATATATATATATATATATACTGTCTAATAATGTGTGATACATAAAAGATGCAGATAAGATAAGATAAAAAACAAGAAAAGTAGAAAAAATAAATATATGTAAATATAATAATAATGATGAAAACTGAAAAACACCAGACGTAGGATCGAGAAATAATACATACGTTTATAAAAATAAAAAACAAGTAAAAGTAAGACAAAAGTAAAGTGATAGTACTCAAAAAGAAAACAGTAAAATATAGTGTACTTCAATTATTATTTTATTATTTATTTAATTTAATACGTGTTAACTGTCTGAAGAAGTGTAAAATGGGCCAAATAACAGTAAACAATCGACTTTAACATGTCTAAAAAAGGTTCTTTCTGCCGAAACCGAAACTGATGCCGAAACTAGATTTATTTGCCGAAACATGCCGAAACCGAACCTTCGGATGGTCACTAATATTTATTTTATGACACTGAAAACGGAGTTATTTCCTTAATGAGGTCTTTAGTCATATTTAAACAACTTTTGTTTCTCCACGTGCGGATTGAATAAGTTAATCGCATCTCAGAGGAATTAATAAGGTCAACTTATTTCTTTCAATTATAAGAGCTTCGTTAGTTCACCTCGATTCATCACTAAGTCAGTTATTATTATTATCAAAAAGTTGTGTATATTGACGGTTAAGACGACAATATACCTAAAATATATTCAGAATCTTAACGCCGTAAGTTAAGAAGCCGTGTACACAAATCGCGACTCGCGACCCGGTGTATTGGACGGACCTACTGTCGAATTTGCCTTACTCAAACATTATAAAATATGTGGAAATCTTAACGACGTAAGTGAAGAAAGCATGTAAACAAATATACGCTCGCGGCACGGCGCGGGCGTATTGGACAGACGTACTGTAAAATTCGCCCCATAGGGTCTAAGTTATGACCTACCACATGTGTTGTAACGAAGCGCTCGTTAAACGATGAATTTTAAAAAAAAATCTTTTGAAAGATTTTTTGATTAATTCGTGTACAGACCATGATTCTAAGTAAGAATCCAAAATTTCAGTCGGTGCCGTAGGGTCTAAGTAATGACCTACACCAAGTGTTGTTACAAAGCGCTCGTTAAACTATAATTTAAAAAATATATATTTTGGAAGATTTTTTTATTGAATCGTGTACAGGCCATGATTCTTTGTAAGAATCCAAAATTTTAGTCGGTGCCGTAGGGTCTAAGTAATAACCTAGACCATGATACTTCGTAAGAATACAAAATTTCAGTCGGCTCAGACGCCATAGGGTCTAAGTTATGACCTACCACAAGTGTTGTTACAAAGCGCTCGTTATTCTTCTTCTTTGTGTGCCGTATCAGGTCCCCCCGACGTTGGCGATCACTCTTGAGAATGTCTCTCTGTCTTTCACTGCCCGGAATAGCTCCTCCACACTTCTAATGCCGGTCCACTCTCGTATATTACGCAGCCAAGACATTTGTCCTCTACCAGGCCCTCGGCGACCCCCTATCTTGCCTTTCAATATCAAATGGAGCAAGTGATACTTCTCCCCTCGAAGTATATAACCCAGATATGAATTTTTCCTGATTTTTATTAATGTAAGCAGTTCTCTATCTGCTCTAGCCCGCCTGAGAATTTCTGTGTTGGTGATCATGTCGGTCCATGGGACCTTGAGCATTCTCCGGTGAAGCCACATTTCAAAAGCCTCTAGCCTGTTCATGGTATTTACTTTCAAGGTCCATGTTTCACATCCATAGAGCAAGACCGACCACACATAACATTTTAGCATTCTCTGCCTTAGTTTTAAGCTGATATTGTCATTGCATAAGCGCTCGTTAAACGATGAATTTTAAAAAAAAATCTTTTTGAAGAATTTTTGATTGATTTGTGTACAGACCATGATTCTTAGTAAGAATACGAAATTTCAGTCAATTCGGTGGCGTAAGGCTGAAGTTACGACCGACCCCAAAAATTTTAACGACCGAGCCCTAGTGTTAAAACAATGATTTTTTTTTTAATTCTTCTTTTGGCAGATCTTTTGATTGATTCGTGGATAGACCATGGTTTTTTTTTTTTTTTACATGAGCTCCACACAGGAGGCCCTGAGGAAAATAATTTCCCTCAGGGCCTATGTCATCTTTGGATGCTGTGTGGAGGGTTTTTTAAAGGAAAGGAAGGAGGGGAGAGTTCTGGGGAGGAAGATGGTTTAAGGGGTGGGTAGGAATCTGGGGTTCAGTGTGTCCTGGTCATCCGCCTCCAAGACCTAGACACACCTCACCCCATGAACCCGGGCACCCCTGCTAAATCACCAAACGTAGCGAACCACTTGGGGTGACCTACGGCAGAGGTGTTGGTTATCCAATAAAGGTTCCCGGGGCGGCGGTACCCATTCCCGCCTCCCAAATTGGTTCTTAGTAAGAATCCAAAATTTCAGACTGTGCCGTAGGGTCGAAGTAATGACCTACCTCAAGCGTTGTTACAAAGCGCTCGTTAAACGAAGAATTTAAAAAAATATCTTTTGGAAGATTTTTTTGATTGATTCGTGTACAGACCATGATTCTTAGTAAGAATCCAAAATTTCAGTTGACTCGGTGCCGTACCTAAGGCAGAAGCTATGATCGACCCCAAGTGCATAAACCATGATTTTTTTTTTCAAATTCATCTATTGGCAGATTTTTCATCGATTCGTGTACACACCATGTTTTTAAGCAAGAATCCAAAATTTCAGTCAATTCGGTGGCGTAGGGCCGAAGTTATGGCTGACTCCAAGTGTTTAAACGACCGAACGCCAGTGTTAAAACGATGATTATTTTTTTTATTCTTTTTTTGGCAGATTTTTTGATTGATACGTGGAAAGACCATGGTTCTTCGTAACTATCGAAAATTTCAGTCAATTCGGTGACGTAAAGCCGAAGTAATGACCGACCCCAAGTGTTTAAACAAGCGAACCCAAGTGTTAAAACGATTTTTTTATATAAATTTATCTTTTCGCAGGTTTTTCATTGATTCATGATTTTAAGCAAGAATTCAAAATTTCTGTTAATTCCCCAGGTTTTTTAACGACCGAACCGAAGTGTTAAAACGATGATTTTTTTATTGAAATTCTTCTTTCGGCAGATTTATTGATTGATTCGTGTACAGACCATGATACTAAGTAAGAATCCAAAATTTCAGTCAATTCGGTATGACTGACCCCAAGTGTTTAAACGACCGAACCCAAGTGCTAAAATGGTGAACTTTTTAAAAATTCTTCTTTTGACAGATTTTTTGATTGATTCGTATACAGACCATGATTCTCAGTAAGAATCTAAAATTTCAATCGGCTCTGTGCCATAGGGTCTTAGTTACGACCGACCACAAGTATTGTTAAAAGGCGGCAGTAAAACGGTGAATTTACAAATAAAAATCTTTTGGAAGATTTTTCGATTGATTCGTGTACTGACCATGATTCTTAATAAGAATCCAAAATGCCAGTCTATTTACCTTAGTTTATTTTAGGTCCGATGTTTTGAACGAACCAAGTGTTTAAACGAACGAACCCGAGTTATAAAATGATGATTTTTTTTTTAATTCTTCTTTTGGCAGATTATTTGCTTGAACAGGCCATGGTTTTTAGAAAGAATCAAAAATTTCAGTTAATTCGGTGCGTAGGTCCGAATTTATGATGTGATCGACCCCAATTGTTTAAACAACCGAACCCAAGTGTTAATTTTTTTTTTTTTTTAATTCATCTTTTGTCAGGTTTTTCATTGAGACCATGATTTTAAGCAAGAATCCAAAATTTCTGTTAAATCGGTGCGTAAGGCCGAAGTTACGACCGTCCCCAAGTGTTTTAACGACCGAGCCCAAGTGTTAAAACGATTTTTTTTTTTTTAAATCTTCTTTTTGCAGATTTTTTGATTGATTCGTGTAAGAATAGTTCTTATTAAGAATCGAAAATTTCAGTCAATTCGGTACGTAGGGCCGAAGTTATTTGACCGACCCCAATTGTTAAAACGACCGAACCCAAGTGTTAAAAAGATGATTTTTTTTTAATTCATCTTTTGGCAGATTTTTCTAAGTAAGAATCCAAAATTTCAGTCAATTCGGTATGACTGACCCCAAGTGTTTAAACGACCGAACCCGAAATGGTGATTTTTTTTTAAATTCTTCTTTTGGCATATTTTTTTATTGATTCGTATGTAGACCATGATTCTCAGAAAGATTCCAAAATTTCCGTCGGCTCTGTGCCATAAGGTTTTAGTTACGACCGACCACAAGTATTTATTTATTTTATACAAACAGCATAAGTATGCCAATTACAGTAAGCTTATTACAGTAATTACAGTAAGCTACATGCTACGAATTCATATTCAAAATATTAGTAATGATAAAGCAGTTAATAGTAATGTTACACTGGGAAGTGACACCAGAGATACATTTACATGTAAAAATCTATAATACAAATAAAATTAATACTAATGGAAAAAATATGATAGCATAGCCTTCTTGTACCTATGTTCCGTGCAGTTAAATAGATCTATCACATCTGTATATCTATTAGTAACTTCATGCAACCTAGGTAAAAGTGAGTGTTTCGTATACTCAGTCCGATTATTGTTTCATTTAAAAAGGATTTTAGAACGATTGGTTCTTTTGGGAATATGATATTCAATGAGCTTAGTTAAATCAGGACTGTCTATTCTACCATTTACAATTTTGAATATTAATATTAAGTTGAATATAATTCTTCGATCTGAGAGTCTCAATAAATTTAATTCTTTCATCGAGTAATTATAATTTATGTTTTCAGCGGGAATACCGAGGTTGAAATTAATGTGTCTTAAGAATTTGTGTTGAATTTTTAGATTGAATCAGAATGTATTTTAAAATGGGGGGACCAGATCGAGGAGTTATATTCGACTTGACTACGTACTAAGGATGTATTTGTACAAAAATTTTAAAGTTGAAATATTCATGAAACCTCTGGAATTTCTTAGAACGAAGCCAAGCATTTTGATACCTTTATTATAGATTGAATTCAAATGGAATATAAAGTTTAATTTAGAGTCGAAAGTTATGCCCAGGTCATTAATTTCTTCGACAGAGGTAAGGGTAGAGTTGTTAAGTTCAAACGGATAATAATTCGTTGACGTATTCTGTAAAAACTTATTGAATAACACTTATTTATGTTCAGATAAAGTTTGTTAAGAGAACACCAACTAATTCATTTGTTTAAATTATTTTGTAGACAGGCACAATCTTCAGCGGTTTTGATGATTTTAAATATTTTTAAATCATCTGCAAAAAGCAATACATTTACGTCTTCATCAAATATGTCAACAATATCATTTATGAACAGTAAAAACAAAATCGGGCACTAAATGGGACTATTGTGGTACACCACTGGTAGCTATAAATTTATTGGAATAGAACAAATTAATTTTTACAAGTAGAACTCTATCAGATAGATAGCTCGCAAACCAGTCTAAAAGTTTTCCGTCAATACCGAGCTTACGTAGTTTAACCAGTAGAATTTTATGACACAATTTGCCAAAGGCCTTGATAAAATCTGTATACATGGAATCGACTTGAGTTCTGTTAGCTAATGCATTTGTTATAAAGTTTTCATATAATGAGAGATTCAGTTTTCATATAATTTGTCAGATTTGACCTGCCCGACAAAAATCCATGTTGATTAGGAAAAATGAGATGCTTAATACATGGGGAAATTTTATCAAGAAGTAATTTTTCCAAAAGTTTCGAAATTATTGATAGCTTACATATAGTTAGTGGCATCACTTTTATTACCCTTTTTAATATAAGCTTTAGATAACAACGTTTCCAAATGTCCGGGAAGCAACCTGTGTCAAGCGATTGGTTAAACAATAGACAAATCGACTCAGTCAGTGAAGCAATGCAATTTATGAGAATATTGGTGTGCACGTGAAACGTTGGACGCCACTGAAACGTATCATGTTCGTATAAAATGTAACCTTGCGGCAGAGCAGAGACCAGGGCTCAGGATAGTGGGCCAAGTAGTTATCTGTCATGTAGGTAGGGTTTTCAGTCAAATAAAAGAAGATGAACTTTATAAAAATGTATTGAATCCAAACCAAAAAGCAACATGGAAGTGTACAAACTTCATACCAAGGTAACAAAAGGAATATAAAAAAATACACATACCAGATGGACTCCTAATGGACACGCTTAACTAACTATACGGAAATAACCCCGGAAGACGAACGCGATCTTGCTTCGCAGAGAGAGAACACGAGACGGGACGGGAACTCCAGCCTTCCCATATGGGAACGGCGCGGAATCCAGAGCACCAAGGTCGTCCTTCTAATTGGGCAGGAGGCCGCTATACCTCCAAGGAGCGCATTCAGCCACGGGCCATCTCGACGAACTCCAATCAAAAGGCACGTGGCCCCCAACAGTATCCAAGTCTGGCGTATTACGGTAGTACGGTTAGCAGACCGTGACTTTGCGACGCGGGGTCGTGAAGGCATATTATAGTAGCCAACACCAGGATCAATTCACTTCACGATTCCTTTTCCAGAAATACTTCCACAAAACGGCCAACCAGCCACATCGGAAAAAAGTGGGACTTTCACGTCATCCACTATAAATAACTCGTACACGAACCTCGCGTGTTACGTAAAAACACCCCGCGTTCTTTTAGGTTTTAAATCAACTTAGATTCTCATGATTAAACATAAATTTAAACTCCTGATGGAGAGTGACTAATTTCCGAACCAGCTGCCCATGCTGATCCGGGAGGAAGTGACCATAAACAAAAAGGAAGCTCTCTCTTTTCCAAAAATTACCAGTGTCCAAAAAACACCATAGACAAAATAACCACCTAAGCAAGAACTGCATTAGTTACATAATTATTTATGTGACACACGTTATCAGGTCCGGCCTTTTTGTTTTTGTCTCGAGATTTAATTTTACATTTAACGTCGTTTATATTGATGTGTATATCAGGGATATGTATGCTCTCAATAAGGGAAGGTGGTGGTGTGTAATTGTCTGGGGGTATCTTCGTCATTTACACTTTTGAAGTAATCAGCAAAATAGTTAACCTTTACTTTCATATCAGTGCTACTATTATCTTTGAAGTGCATTGAAATGGGTAAACCTTGTTTGTTTTTTCTAAGAGGTAAACACATGTGTGAAAAAGTTTTGTTTATTAGAGGGTATAGATTTTCCGATTCCATTTATATAATTAAATATGATTTTTTTACAGTTTTTTACATTGAGTTCTGTAATTGTGAAATATCTTATAGTCATTAAGGGATTTAGATTCTTTAAAGTTTTTGTGTGCAGTTTTTTTGCAAATAACCAGGTTGATTATTAACTCGCTGTTAAACCATTTCGGGAACTTCGCTTCTTTGAAGTGTGTAAGTGGTACATAGTTTTCAATGGCCCTGTTAATAATTGTGTGAAAATTTTCAAGATTAACTTAACACTACTGTTGAGGTAAAGAAATTACCAGTCTTCATTTGTAAGATATTGGTTCATATTAGGATAGTTTGGAAAAATTAAAAGTAAAGTTAGGAAAAATAGTTGTGTCGTCTGGTGAGTTATTCATCGTGATGGTTATGCTTAAAGCGGGGTGGTGGCAGTCTTGGGGGAGGAGCTCGTCAACTGAATTAACAATGTGAATTGAGAGATCACTACAGAATACTAAATCCAACAGCCGGTTATTGGTATTGTAGACTTGATTGACTTGATGAAGAGCAAATAAGTTCGTCATATCTTTATTATTTTGCGAGCATTTTCTGTCAGGTTTCAGTTGTTATAAGAGTTTTTATTCATCCAGTCAATGCTAGGGGTATTATAGTCACAAAATAAAATTGTTCTGACATTAGGGTATTTATTTTTAAAAGTTTCGAAGTCATCAATGTGGTTTCGGTAGACTGTGATGTTGAATCCAGGAGGAATGTAGAAACATCGCAGTAAAATTTTACTTGATTTAGTTTTTAGTAAAACAAATACCTGTTCCACGTCTAGATGTTTGCAAATTAGTCGAGTGGATGACAGTGATTTTTTGAGGGATATGAAAACTCTTCTTCCTCTGGTTTTATTGCTGGTGGCTGGATTGCTGTCAAGGCGGTAGGTGTTGTAAGATGAGAATCCAAATTCCTCGGTGTGAATATCAGGATCAAGCCAGGTTTCAGTAAGGAGAAATACATCGACGTTTTGAAGTAAAGTAATAGAAGTTTGCAACTCTAAGAGTTTGGTGCGGCAGCCGCGGATGTTTTAGCCGTATCCATTGATGTGTTTGAGTTTTTTGGATTTTTCTTAACTGTTGTCGGCTTACTGTTGATATATTTGATTGTTGGTCCAACTTCACCTCCCTGTATCGTACTTTCCATTGATTGACGTAGTTCGGATAAATATTTTCTTTGCTTTGGAGTTTGGTAGGAAAAAATTTTGACAGGGGAGTTGTTAAGATAAAAGTTTTTTCCTGAGGATATTCATTACTTCAGTTGAGTTTCTTGAGATCACTTTAATGGGCCTCGATTTATTAGGCCTTACTGCTCCAAGACGGAATGTGTTGATGGAATTTGGTTATATGTTGTTGTCTATTTTCTTCAGAATGGTTGGAATTTGTAAATTGTCATCCTTGATTTTTTCTATTTGGTTCAGTTGTATGCTTTCAGGAACATTTATAAGATTATTTGATTATTAATTATTTGCTAATTATAAGATTATTTGCTCTGTTTTTCCTTTCTTCAAGCTCATCGGCCGCTTCACATGTAGATTCTAATTGGTTAGGTTTGTTGGTTAATGATTTAAAAGCTGTTAGCTCACCCTCGAGTGCTGCCATTTTTGTAGCCATTTGCGCTATGGTTCCAAGAATAGCATTAGTTTTTGGAATCATTTTCGGAATTTGATCTTTGTTCAATTTGCTACTGGGGTCTATTATTAGTTCAGTTAGAGCCGCCTCAACCGCGTTACTCGCCAGACTGATGAATCCCTGGGAGTCCATTTTGTTAAAATTAAAAAAAAAAAAAAAAATTCAAATATGGACGATGGGTTGGCCTGGATTTAAGGTGGAGTTTTTTTTTTTTTTTTTTTTACAGTGAATACCGCACAAGAATCTCAACTGCTCCCGTGTGGAGCCAGTGAGACTATGGCATCCCCAATTGGGGTATGTTGTGAGGCTTAAGGTAGTGGGGAGGGGAAGGAGGTGGGGAAGAGGAAGGTTGGGAAGTACCTGGCTATTCAGATCTGGTCACTAAACACGGCTAAAGCCATTTTCAAGCAACGTTTCAATTCTGAATGGTGGTCTTACACCAGGGCGATACTGATAGTATCTTCCACTCTGGAACATGCCGCAAATGACTTGAATTACTTGGTGTTATGGGCCGGGTTGACAATAATACTTATTGTTTTGACTTTTATTAATATTGAAATGCACTGTTATGATTTTAGAATCCAGCAGGTTTGCACTACAACTTTTTTAAACTTGTAATAACTCACTGGCTCATTATATTATCTGTTTCACTGTTTAAAACAACTGTAGACTGTTAATTAGTATTGAGCGCAAAATTGAATGTGCTCTCAGTGTCACTGGACGAAAAGAAGTTGAAGTATTGTTACAAAGCAATAAAAAAATCTTTTGGAAGATTTTTCGATTGATTCGTGTACCGACCATGATTCTTAATGAGAATCCAAAACACCACTCTATTCGGTACCGTAGGGCCGAAGTTTTGAACGAACCAAGTGCTTAAACGACCGAACACAAGTGCTTAAACGACCGACCCCAAGTTATAAAATGATGATTTTTTTTTATTTCTTCTCTTGGCAGATTTTTTGCTTGATTCCTGAACAGACCATGATTCTTAGTAAGAATCAAAATTTCAGTCAATTCAGTGCCGTAAGGCCAAAATTACGACCGATCCCAAGTGTTTTAACGACCGAACCCAAGTGTTTTAACGATGATTTTTTTTTTTAAATCTTCTTTTGGTGGATTTTTTTATTGATTCGTGGATAGACCATTATTCTTCGTAAGAATCGAAAATTTCAGTCAATTCGGTACATAGGGCCGTAGTTTGACCGACCCCAATTGTTGAAACGACCGAACCCAAGTGTTAAAACGATTTTTTTTTTTTAATTCATCTTTGGCAGATTTTTTGATTGATTCGTTTACAGACCATGATTCTTCGTAAGAATTCAAAATTTTAGTCAATTCGGTAATACTGACTCCAACTGTTTAAACGACCTAACCCAAGTGTTTAAACGATGATTTTTTTTTAAATTCTTCTTTTTGTAATTTTTTTGATTGATTCGTATACAGAACATGATTCTTAGTAAGAATCCAAAATTTCACGGGTCAGTGCCATAGGGTCTTAGTTACGACCGACCACAAGTATTATTAGAAAGCGCTCGTAAAACGGTGAATTTAAAAAAAAAATGTTTGGAAGATTTATCGATTGATTCGTGTACCGACCATGATTCTTAATAAGAATCCAAAATGTCAGTTTATTCGATACCCTTTAGGGTCGAAGTTTTGAATGAACCAAGTGCTTAAACGACGGACCCCAAGTTATAAAATGATGATTTTTTCTTAAATTCTTATTTTGGCAGATTTTTTGATTGATTCGTTTACAGACCATGATTCTTAGTGAGAATCCAAAATATCTGTCAATTCGATATGACTGACCCCAAGTATTTAAACTACCGAATCCAAGTGCTAAAATGGTGATTTTTTTTAATTCTTCTTTTGACAGATGTTTCAATTGATTCGTATACAGACCATAATTCTCAGTAAGAATCCAAAATTCCAGTCGGCTCTATGCCATAGGGTCTTAGTTACGACCGACCACAATTATTGTTACAAAGCGCCCGTAAAACCGTGAATTTACAAATAAAAAATCTTTTGTAAAAATTGATTCATGTACTGACCATAATTCTTAATAAGAATCCATAATGCCAGTCTATTCAGGACCTAAGGGCCGATGTTTTGAACGAACCAAGTGTTTAAACGACCGAACCCATGTGTTTAAACAACCGAACCCTAGTGTTAAAATGAAGATTTTTTTAAATTCATCTTTTCGCAGGTTTTTCATTGATTCGTGTACAGACCATGATTCTAAGTAAGAATCAAAAATTTCAGTCAATTCGGTATCTGCAAATTTTTTAGCCAATTCATTTTAATATTACTATGATCGATGGAATTATTTAGCGGATAACTGGCGAATTCCACCAACTTCTCAATTTTCACGAAATCACTAAGTATAGCAATTTTCGAAGTCTGATATCACTCCCTTAATTTCTGCTGTGTACTTGTCAGGAATGAAATTGTAGGTAATATTTTATTACATATTTTTTTACAAATTGTGGAATTTTTACTTTTCGATTTGAATTAAGAACGCTGCAACAGTATTTATAATATCTGTTAATGATTTATTCTTGCCTTATAATTCCAGATTTAATGTGCTCAGTTTTCCGGTAAAATCTGCCAAAAGGGCTGAGGGAGCGGGCCGTATCGGCAGAGACGGGACGAAAAATAAAAAGCGTCAGTCGATGTAGTGAGTCAGTCTTTATTGTGGCTACGTAGCGGAGGTCGGTGAAGCGGTAACAAGATGTATGCAGGGTGCCGTGATGAGATGCTGCAGGCGTACAGAGGTGGTGGAGATGGTGTGGTGAAGGTCAGCAAGTTGTTCAACACCTTGACGGTGGAGTTGACCTATCTTCCAGGCCATTGCTCGACGCTTTGAGTCGCAGAGATGAACGGTGAGTGGCTCGGTGAGCTGAGCCACCAGCAGGTAGTCCTGGCGAGGCGGAGCGCGTTTCCATGGCAGCGAAGCACGGTGGGGCTTCGGGGTGCCATGAAATGGTGAGCTGATCCCTTGGCTGAAGGTGGCGTCAAAACTTATAAGTCACGGGATGTAGCTGTTCTCAGGAGCTGAATACACGATGGGCCTTGTAGCTGAGACGTGAAGGAGTCCTCGCGGAAGCTGCTCTGGATGTGTAGAGATGCCATGCAGGAGCACTTGTGCGGAGATCGTTACATGCTGAGATGTTGACTGACTGGTGGTCTGATACTGACTGAGCGAGCGCCGAGTTTAGTCGCTTTATATATACCAGCGCGACCGGTGGAGTAATGTTCCATTCGCCGGCAATGTGTACACTGGAAGGTACTCGAACATACCCGGTACTGAATTTCAGGCGGCTTATAAACTACCGACCTTTCTAGGCGGTGGCGATATTATCATTCATCGAGACGGCCGCGGCAGGCGAGTAAAGTACATCGCGGCCGGCATAAGTAGGTACCTAGGCAAGTGCCGGCGCCGCGCGAATATTAGATGTTTCCAATGTCTTCTTTTGATGGCAAAGTTGATAATGATGTGTCGCCACAGGGCTAAATCACATTGCCAGTGTAAATCACACGGTTGCTGATAATCATCGCCCCTCTCTCCAAGAAAATTTGTTATTCCGTCCAATAACATGATGGATTGGTATTTGAAAATCACACAAGATGATGCGCGCAGCTCTTGTGTGGGTTTTTGTCCGGCTACGCGTCCAAGTTTTTGTGCGGGTGCGGGTTCTATCGAGTTCGAGTTCTTGGCCGGACCCGTGCCTGCGATCGATTGGTATTGTATTGTAATTTGGTATTGGTATTGTAATTTACTGCAAAAAACATCTACATTCAACAATGACGGAACTAAATATCACGAATAGAATACATATACCAGACTCAAATGCCATGACATATGTATTCTAGCCATGTACCGATCTCCATCTATTAAAAACATATTTCCCTTTCTGAGGTCTCTAGACAGTCAACTCAACAAAAAGAAAAAAACTAAAAAATATCTGCTTAATAGGAGATATGAACATTAACATTTTAGAATATAAAAAGCATCCTCAAAGTAACGACTACTTGAACCTTTTGTTGTTTCATGGACTCATTAGCACCATAAATAAACCCACGAGAGTCAACTTCAATCAAATCAGCCTCTTACCCAACCAAACATGTATTGACCACATTATGTTAAAAACAAAAAGATCGTTCCAATCCATAATCCATCACTCAACAATCACTGACCACTACTCACTTATCCTAAAAATAAATACCACAAATAATTGACAAGTTAAACATTCGTATACCTCAAAAACATATAATAAAACTGATGTTTGAAAACTAAATGGTATACATAATTAAAAATGAAAAGAACTTGTATAAAATAATACAATTAATAGAGCATGGTCACTTTTTATACAAGACGAATTTAATAATAATAATACTGTCGTCACCGAAAAAAGTTCTCCAACAAAACTTAAATTTCTAAAACCGTGGATATCAAAGGGACTTTTAACAAGTTTCAGTAAAGGAGACTCACTTCATAAACAATATAAATCAAACCCATATGATATCTATCTCATAAATTTCTATAAACGATATAGAAACTTATGCACACGGCTTGCACGTATATCGAAAGAAAAATATTATAAAAATAAATTAGTTAAATGCATCAAGGACCCCAAAAAAATATGGCAAATTCTAAAAGAAATATCCCACATAACTACAATGAAAAACGAAGCCATAACTGAGATTAAAATAGATAAAGAAATTATTAAAATATCAGATCAACCACAAAAAGTATGTAATTATGTAAACAATTATTTCGCTAATGTAGGCAAGGTTTTAGCGAGTAAAATCACGACAAACTGCGATACCCCTAAATCCGCAAACCACCATATACACACAGGTATTGCTCTATTTAAAACACCATACATTACCCGAAAAGAAACACTTAAACTTATAAATGACCTAAAAAATACAAACTCACAAGGCAGTGACAGAATTTCACCGATAACACTAAAAACACTAAACTCCGCACTTCATATCCCCCTAACTATACTCAGAAATCGGTCCAATAAAGAAGGCATTTTCCCAACAATTCTAAAAACGGGCAAAGTGATTCCAATCCACAAAAACGGAAACAAGGAAGAAATAAATAACTACAGACCAATTACAATTTTAAACACACTTTCAAAAATTCTTGAGAAACATATCAAAAATAATCTGTTAACTTTTCTCTACAAAAATAATATACTATCACCCAATCAATATGGATTTACGGAAAATATGAGTACCTCACATGCGATAGCCTCTGTAACAGACTTCCTCAAAACAAATATAGACCAGGGCGAAAAATGCCTTGGTATATTCCTAGATCTGGCAAAAGAGTTTGACACAATTCATCATCAAAACCTATTCGATAAACTAAAAAACATCGGAATCACGGGAATAGAATTCAAATTAATTGAAAGCGATATGGGAAATCGCACACAGTATACCTCTATAGAAAACACATGTAGTGACAAGGAACAAGTATCCTACGGAGTACCCCAAGGCAGCATACTTGGTCCAATCCTATTCCTTATATATATTAATGACCTGTGTCACCTCCAAATAGACGGGGAAATTATAAGTTTGGCTGATGACACTGTGTTACTCTTTAAGGCCAAAGACTGGAAAACATTAACCCCAAAAGCAGAACTTGGCTTAAATATTACTAAAAAATGGCTCGACTCTAACTTATTAACTATAAATATACATAAAACAAAATTCATAACATTCAGAATAAATTCGAGAGGCCAACCCTCCAATAACATAGACCTTAAAATACATTCCTGTCAATCAAACATTGATATATCAACACAAACCCCATGCGATTGTCCCACAATTACACAAACGGAAAATATTAAATATCGTGGTATATACTTCGACCGTCATATAAAATGGGATAAACATATAGATTCGGTAATAGGAAAACTAAACAAGTTGATTTACTTTTTTAAAAACTTGAGAAATATTTTAAACATATGTGATATAAAAAATATATACCTGGCACTTGCACAATCCATAATGGAATTCGGCATTATTGCCTGGGGCTGTGCCAGTAAAAAATATATAAATACCAAAAACAAACACATCCTTTGGACAAAAACACTACAGATACCAGGCTATAAACCTATACAATTCTCTTCCTACACAATATAAAACAACTAATATTATTGAATACAAAAAAAACATAAGAAACTGGCTACAATCTTTTTAACTTTTAATTTATAATTTTTGTCGAATAGAAGTCAACTGAAAAATGTCCTCCACAACACAGGTGAACTCCTAGTGTAGAGGACAATATATTACACCCTTTGAAATGTTAATGTACTAAGAATAAATAAATAAATTGGACTAAAGGCCGCAATCGACCGGTCGATCGCGATCGACGGGTTGGCCATCCCTGTTCTAGACTCACCGACGTACTGCGCTACTCCTGCCAGAACTTTATACAGCATTATCGAACCTTCTAGAAATTTTGGTAACCTTCCTTCCAGTCCTTCCAGAACTTTATTCGGTTTTATCGAACCTTCTAGAATTTTCCGAAACCTTCTAGGCCCACCGACATACTCCGCCACTCTTTTCAGAACCTTGTACACCTTTATTGAACCTCCTAGAATTTTCCGGAACCTTCTAGGCTCAACCTTCAACCTTCTGGAGCTTTTCGAAACTTTCTAGACCTAAACTCATCGACAATCTCCACCACTCCTTCCAGAACTTTCTACTGCTTTTTCGAACCTTATAGAACTTTTCGGAACCTTCTAGATTCGCTGACATTCTACTCCATGTCACAACACTATTGTATGTTGCACATCACTAGTGATGAACTACTTCTATAATGAGATAAGTTTTAAGATTTTCACGGCCAAAAGCATTTTCGTTATTTGTTTTTGGGGTGTTATGCCGTGTTGCGCTACCTCCTTCTTTAGCCAACGTTTCGGACATCGTTGCAGTGTCCATCATCAGGGCAGATCCGGCAGATCCGGTAGATGTCACATCTACCGGATCTGCCGGATCTAAGGAGGAGGTAGCGCAACACGGCATAACACCCCAAAAACAAATAACGAAAATACTTCTATAATGTTTGTCATCTGTGGTCTATTGGGAATTAATGTCAATGGTGTAAACACGTCTTCAATAAAAAGTCTTTTATAAAATAACAGTTTTTTCCATATTAAATGTATAACAAAACATGGTGTCAGAAGTCGGATGTTAACAGTAATAATATAATATATTAAAAATTTGTGGTGAAAAACAAGATGTCGAAGGTTTCGCCAAAGTACATACAACATGATTTTAATGCGTTGTCAAATCTACACTTATCATCAAATAACATAAATAACGATGGAATATGGAAAAATTGGTGGCAAAGTTATGAAATATACTTGGTGGCATCAGGTTTGGAAGAAGCCCCAGAAAAAAGAAAAATAGCAATTCGACTTCATTCCATTGGCTCCAAAGGCATGGAAATTTTCAAGTCATTTAAGATGGTATGAGAGATTTTTCAATATTTAATGATTTTTGCGCGTTTTCGAAGTCGCCTACGTCCATAACCGTACAAACAAACAAAAAAGTTACAACAAAAGAATGATAGTTACATTAACGTTCTATTCCCAGAAATATAATTAAATATTAACAAAAAATACTTTTCATACTTTATTACTGTTTGAAAAATAGTTGTTTTCAACAAATCTCAATCGACCTGCAAATATTTTTCTTATGTTGTCGTATGCATAAACAAAAAAAAAACAAAAAATATATTTTTAGATAGAAAACATCTCAACGTATGCCGCTTTATTTTTTAATTTTTTAATTAAAGAGCCTTTTTAGCTAAATTACGATGTGATATTATTTAAAAAAAACTGCAAAAATCAGTCAACTTTAGAATAGTTTTAATGTACCAAAAAACAGTTTAGTTAATAAAATAAAAATATCATCCAATAAAACAGTATTTTAAGAATCTTAATTTAAAAATAAATACATTAAAATCCAATGATTTATTTGTTTTGCATCAATTTTCGTATCATATATTAATAGCAGATCTCAATTATTGTTTCAGTGCCCGGACAATCCCGAAGACGGAAGGTTGTCTGTCTGGTTGGCTACTTTAAATAATTTGAAGTAAAAGCTGAATCACCCAAAAGATCAGTCATTTACTAGACCTGAATACATTGTCGGAATTATTAAATGGCCCTTTTTACAATTTCTTTTTAATTTACTATCTACTCAAATCGCACGGGCGAGCTAAGTCGGCGCTGTTCAGGGATATTCAAAGTTAACATAATATAATATATATTTATGATAATTAAATAATGTTTTTGATAATTCCCGAAAATATTTGAATCTGCTCTGCTCTCTAAACTATCTCCTGAGATTAATAAAGTAATTTCACATAGACAACACGGTTTCATGTCAAAAAGGTCTACTCTCACAAATTTGATGATCTATCAGGAATACTTATTTAATAATATGCACAATCGTCTTCAAACAGACGTGGTATACACTGACTTTAGCAAAGCTTTCGACAAAGTCTCACACAAAATACTTATGAACAAATTAAAATCCCTTGGAATAACGGGGCATATTTTGAGATGGTTTGAAAGTTATTTATACAATAGAAAAATTTCAGTCAAACTCAACTTGCACTTTTCAAATCAATTCGAAATCTTCTCCGGAGTCCCCCAGGGGTCACATCTGGGACCAGTGCTGTTTTCCTTGTTCATCAACGACATAACTACAATCTTTGATGGAGTTATGATACTTTTATTTGCTGATGATCTTAAAATTTACAAAACAATTACTAATCTCAATGACTGTTGCGTATTACAAACAAATCTTGTGAGGCTACAAGAATGGTGCATCCATAATGAACTCTTCCTCAATATTGAAAAATGTCAAACAATAACTTTTGCCCGAATTAAAAATCCTATTAAATATGAATACAGCATCAACAACATCTTTCTAAAAAGAGTTGAACAAATCAAGGACCTAGGTATTATTTTTGACAATCAATTATCTTTTGTTTCTCATATAAACGAAATAACTAACAAGGCCATGAAAAGCTTAGGGTTTATATTGAGGACGGTAAAAGATTTTAAAATAATTAATTCATTTAAGTTGCTGTTCACTGGGTTAGTGAGAAGCCATTTAGAGTACAATTCAACAATCTGGGCTCCTTTTTATAAGATTCACCAACAAAAAATTGAGAGAGTGCAACATAAGTTTTTGAGATTTATAAACTATAAATTAGGAATTCCAATCGAAGAACTTAACTACACATTTTTAATGGACTTACTAAAATTAAATGAATTAACTTCAAGACGAACAATGAGTGATTTAATTTGTCTTTTCAATATTTCAAATGGCAGACTGGACGCCCTGGATTTAACCAAACTAATCCAACTGCGAGTACCTACCCGTAATACAAGATTGAATGCGCCGTACTTCGTTAACGCGCCTACTAATAATTACTTCGAAAACTCGCCTATCGAAAGACTTCATCGACTGGGAAATAAATATAACTCAATCGATGTTTATCATCATCTGTCAGTGTCCAAATTTAAATTCAGTATATTGGAACAGTTACAATAGAACTATAAATCCCCATCTTGAAATTTTGTGTGCACAGTTTATTGTAAACCCTCATAGTTAAGTTTCGTCAAAACACCTACAATATAGGGCGTAATAAAGGTTAGTAATTTATAATTTATAAACAAACCTTTTAAAAACTGTTCTTGTTTATCGTTGTAATAGGTAATAATAACAAATTTACTTTAACGACTTATACTTTGATTAACATTTTAATTTGATTGTAATTAGATACTCTGTTATATTATATTATCGAACTCATTTGTCCGCTCCGTGATAGTTTACTGAAGTATCTGACATTATTCCACGGTTTCAGTATAAAGGGGATTGGTATATTTATGGTATAAAGTATTTCGTCTTCGGAAATTGAATTCCTTGCAGAAATTCTGACGATAAAGTAATTGGTCAAAATGCAATTGTTTTGTATATTAATTTTAGTGCGGTGCAAGTCGGTAGTATGTATTTTTGTTTAAAATCAACTTCGCTATGTATTCAACACATAAATTGCACATATATTAAAAACTCACCATTATTATTATTTGTTATATACGTATATACATATAAAACTGATTTTTTTCTCTTTATTGTATAATGCTATACTTTTTACTTACCAGCTTTATTTATATGTACCATGTGTAAAAACTAGTCATGTTTTCTTTGTATTCTAAACACACCTGTATGCACTAAAACATAAAAATGTAAATGTATGTAAAAGCCCATAAGGGCGTTAATGATTAATAAATAAATAAATAAATAAATAAATAAATAATTAAATAAATGTATATGATAATTAAATAAATGTTTCCGACATTTAAATAAGAACAAATAATATGAAATGCGAAATATCTATTCGATGGCAAAAAACTATTTTTGAAAAATCTTAATGAAATTTTATAAAAATTATTCACATAAAATTAATCACTTATACCCTAGTTTTGTTCAAGTTTACATATCTTTAATTATTTTTTTTTTTCATTTCTAGTTTTGTTATTTTTGATAAGGCTCTCGACTGGCGTTCCGGAGGTCACGGGTTCAAATTCAGCATGCGCAAGTAAATTTTATTTGATTTATTTTTTGTTATTTCACAATTTGATCATTTAAAAATATTATAAGGTATACTCTTATTTGCGGTACGTTCCAGATTGGATGATGTTTCAGTATAGCCCTAGTAAAAGACCACTATTCAGAATTAAAAATTTGCTTTATTTTTTTATTTTTTTTTATTTTGCAGAAACAAACAGTACATTATTACACAATGGAAAATAGTTACAAAGTTATAGAATTAATACAATAATTGGTACCAATGACATGTCACTGTAATCTACTTATATTTTTGTGAGATAAATAATACAATATACCTAAATTAAGTTAGTAACTTATTAAAGGAGAGGGGTGTGTGAGAGTGGTTGTATGTGTGTAAATGCGCGTGTGAGGGTGTGGATGTGTGTGTTATGTGTGCGAATTCAGTGTGCTAAAAAAGTTTTTTTTTAAATAGAGGGAGGGAATCAAAAAATATATCGGTATTTGTGGTTTTTTTAATTGAGTTGAAACTTTGAAGGATGCAGGAAATAGGGGAGTTGGCTGCAGCGTTCGTATTATTACTGGTTCTGTAAAAAAGGTTGATGTGGCGAGTTCTTTTAGATGGGATGTTAAAATTTATTTGGGATAGAAGCTCTGGGCAGTCTATTTCGTTATGTATAATTTTATGGAGAAATGTCATGTCAGCTACCGTTTGCCTGGATTTCAGAGATTGGAGAGTGCAGATATAATTATTGTTGTATTTACAACCGAGATACTTAATAAATTTATTTTGTATGCGCTCTATGTTGTTGACGTATTGGGTGTATTTGGGATTCCAGACAGGCGATGCAAATTCCAGTGTACTTCTGACTAGTGAGGAGTAAAGCATTACTAGAGTGTGTGGATTTCTAAATAATGGCTTTAAATGGCTTTAGCCGTGTTTGGTGACTAGATGTGAATAGTCAAGCTGTCTGATCTGACAGTAACCATGTAGCAACTTTAACTTTTTTTCCAATTTAACCTTAAAAATTTAGTCTTCAAACACTATTTACTCGAAAACTAAGGTTTTTTTGGTTTGAGCTTTATATATAAACATGTATATACCCAGCTGAGTAGTTGACCAACCTTTCACCTCTCCTCCAACTGTACAACACTTACCATTTTTTTATGTTTTTGTAGAAAAAAAACATCGAAGATGTCACCGGAGACCGAAATTTCATTTTCATTTTTTACTCCATATAATGTCAGGAATCACTGTTTAAAATAAATCAAGTACTTAACATCCTGTATATTTGCAGTCCTAGTGCTGCATATATACATTATCCATTTTACCCTTAAATCGACTAAAATCAAACTAACCGTACAATGTACTTAAATGAAAACTATTAACTCTTGTTTATTATTTTCTTTTTAATAACTTTTTACTTAACACTATGTACTATTATTTTCATTTTTATTTATTTAGTAATTTAATTTAAATAACTACTCGAAACTATTATTTCTGTATTGATTATTACCACTTTTTGATAATTTTTACAACGTGCTTACAATTTATACCTAGTATAATTGTTTAGTAACCACTTGATTTCACTGAACTTAACTGGTTTAAATTATATTCACTATTTAACGTACAATTACTTTACACACAATTGTATGCTTCCTAGATAAACATAAATAAATAAAATAAAATATATGTATTGTATTAAAATCAATATATTTTATATGTATGCAGCACTAGGACTGCATATATACCTACAGGGTTTTAAGGGACGTACTTGACTTACTTTAACCATTGATTCCTGACATTATTTGGAGTAAAAAATGTAAATGAAATTTTATGTCTACAGTGACATCTTTTTCATCTACAGTGATTTTTTTTCTACAAAAAACATTAAAAAAATTTAGGTGTTGGACAGTTAGAGATGGGGCGAGGGGTTGGTCGGCTACTCGGCTGGGTGACCAGTGACGACATGCGGAAAAAAAATTGATTTTGAGGAAAAAAGTTTTGAAAAAAAAAGTCGCCGGAGACCAAAATTTCATTTACATTTTTTATTCCAAATAATGTCACGAATAACTGGTTAAAATACGTCAAGTACGCCGAATAATACTTTGAATATATAATATTGTATTATACTCGTAATATGGGTATGCACATTTTGTAGTAATAAAAATTCTTGGTGCATAATTCCACAACCAAATGCTTTTAATGGAGGAAAAGTAACACTGTAACATGTTCCATTTTTTAAGATAAATAAAATTATTAAAAAAAATTATTAAAATTATAATCGTCTAATCAACCGTTATTATCAATTTTGTTAAGTTTTCAAATAAAACAATGACAACAAGGGGTTTTTTTCTTTGCGATCATATTAATAACAAAAATAATAATCGATTCATTAAAGTAACCTTAATTTTCCTTTGAATTTGTGTTGAAAATGTAATAATTTACATTGGAAAAATTATCATTTTTTTCACTTTCTGCAAAATTTTAAATAAAACAGCTTTTATACCCCTGATATCACCAAATGCTCGCTGAACAAAATTACATACGAGTTTCATGGTAAAGTCGACGCCCTAAAGCTTGACGGGAGGAGGCAATCGGGGAATTAGATTACAAGTAGCGTTGTGAAATTATGTACAACTTTAAAACAGAATACCAAAGTTAAAATATGTAAAAACTACACGGGCGACGTTACACCACCGTCACCATCATCGTCAAGTCAGTATGGATTTTCCAATCGTCATGGATCACCGTCATCATCACATCGTAATTCAACGTCAAGTCAGCATGGGTTTACCAATCATCAAGGGTCACCGTCACCATCATCGTCAAGGTCAGTCGTCACAACAATCCATGTGGAAGATGTGGACAACATCACCGCTTCAAATGCCCAGCTATAAACATCAAATGCAGGTCATGCAATTCTTTTGGCCATTTTGCAAAATTCTGTTTTAAAAATAATTGTTACAAGAAAATCAGCAATTTAAAGTCAGAAGATTTAATACCCAATGATGACAGTGCTAATTGCTCTGGGGACATTTTATTGCAACAATAAGAAATATTAACAACAGTAAATTTTCAAGTCAAGCACGGCATTTAGATATAATTATTAACAACACAATATTAGACTGTATTTTGGATACAAGAGCAGACATTAACGTAATTTCAATATCAGACTTAAAAAAGTTAAATTTATGCAATACTATTTTACAAAAAGTTTCTACCAAAGTGTGAGGTTTTGGTGGAAATAAAATACCCATTATTGGTCATTATGATCTTATGTGTGAAATACATGGAAATATAAATAACATGATATTTTTTGTAACAAATTTAGATTGTCAATCTGTCTTAGGTCTTCCCACTATTGAAAAACTTGGGATTGTAAAAAGAGTATTTAATGTCCAATGTAATCGTAGCACCATATTAACTGAATATAATGACATATTTCAGGGTTTCGGATGTCTACCACCTGTCGTCCATCTCAAGCTTCGCCATGATGCTGTACATTGCGTCGATCTTCCGAGAAAAGTCCCATTTGCCTTACAAAACAGTCTTCGTGAAGAATTAGATCGCATGGACAAAATGAAGGTCATTGAAAAGGTTACTAAACCTACTTCTTGGGTAAATTCTGTCGTCATAATTGTCAGAGTCGGGTAAATTGAGAATTTGTCTTGATCCTAGAAAATTAAATAACTGCATAATGAGAGAATATTTTCCTTTAAAAAATATTGATGATATTAGGTCAAAACTTATAGGTGCTGCATATTTTTCACATTTAGATGCTTATTCTGGATTCTGGTCATTAAAATTAGATGAAGAAAGTAGTGATTTATGCACTTTTCAAACTCCATTTGGAAGGTACAGGTATTTAACACTACCGTTTGGAATAAATGCAGCAACGGAATTTTTTTATAGGATTATGGTAGATTTGTTTGGAGATCTGGAAGGTATTTTAATTTTTCTTGATGATTTTCTGATTTATGGAGAAACTGAAGAAATTCATAACATTAGATTAAGACAAGTCTTGGATAGGGCTAGAGAAGTCAATTTAAAATTAATTAAGTCAAAATGTAAATTTTTAGTCAAGGAAGTATTTTTCCTAGGTTATATTTTAAGCAAGAAAGGTGTAAAAGTCAACAAAGAGAAAGTCAAAGCTATATTAGAATTACCGTCTCCAAAAAATGTCAAAGATTTACAAAGATTTTTGGGAATGGTAAATTATTTGGGTCCGTTTTTTAAAAACTTGTCTGATAAATCACAAATTTTAGGAAATTTATTAAAAAATTATGTAGTATGGTTATGGGACCAGAATTGTGAAAAATCTTTTAAAATTTTGGAGGAAGCTATTTCAAATGCAACAGTTTTAATTCATCATGATCCAAAAATACCATTAACCTTGTCAACCGATGCATCAAAATCAGCTGTAGGTGCAGTCATTATGCAAAATAACCGTCCAATTGCGTATAGTTCAAAAACAATGACACAGTCGCAGGAAAATTATGCTCAAATTGAAAAAGAATTATTTGCCATACAATTTGGTTGTAACAAGTTTCATCAGTATGCTTATGGGTAACAAAGTGACAGTACAAACTGATCATAAACCTCTTGTCTATTTATTTTAAAAAAAAACCTTTACATGATGTACCAGCTAGATTGCAACGTATGATGTTAGGTCTTCAATCTTACGATTTAAATGTGGTACATGTCCCAGGTAAATAAATGTATATATCGGATACTTTATCTAGAGCTGCTTTGAAAGATCATTATATACCCGATTATGAGTCTGATCTACATTGTCATATAAATTCAATCTATATGAACCTAGCTATTAGTGAAGAATATCGTAAAAAAATGAGTAATGCTACTGCTTTGGATGAAAGTATGCAAATATTAAAAAAAATATTATTACAAAGGTTGGCCAAATAGTAAAGATTGTTATGTTCGCACCAAAGATATTCAAATCAATATCTTTGGTTCGCACATAACAATTTTTATCTATTAGGCTGTGGCGGCTCGTGACTTTTGGGTGTGCTAGGGTGCTAACAAAAAAAAATGGCATTATGGATTAATATAAGCGAAAAAAAATTTTTTTAAATCGATGTTTCGTATGAAGAAATTTCAGGAAATCCGTGGGGCACACGGCCAAACTGAAACTTTCTGAAATTTTTCATGCAAAAAACTGATTTTCAAAAAAAAAAATTTTTTTTCGACTACAGCAACATCAATAATGCCGTTTTTTCTGATACCAGCACCCTAGCACACCCAAAAATCACGAGCCGCCACTGCTATTAGGGTGACTAAATTTTCGCCCTTTGCCTCGAGAACGCCATGGATGTCAATGTTGCACATTCTACTGTGCTGCTCCATCTCATCGTGTGCCTCTCGGAGTGACTGGACTTCTTGTCGAAGGTTGGTGTTTTCTTCTTGGAGAACGCTCACACATTCCATAATTTTTGTTTGCTGGTCCTTCCATTCATTAGACAGCGCATCTAATTTTAACTGAACTGCATCAATTGCTTTCTTGTTTTCAGTCCGCATGGATTCAAGTTTCAACTCGAAGAAATTGATAAGCGTTTCTAAACGTTTCCCTCCCGAAGTTATTAATTCATCATCTAGAAAAATAAAATCTGGTGCTTACCGCTAACTTTATAATTTAAAAAAAAACAATAACTTTGTAAACACCACTTTTATTAAAAAAAATGCAACAATATAACTTTGTAAAAACCACTTATATAGTGTGCAAATCCGTCCGGTTTCGGAACAAACGTTCCTTAAATAAAAAACTTAGCAAAATTTCAAAAAATAAATATCTATACAATTCTAATAATATTAATTTTAAATATTTATATTGAGGGATCAGTAGGATTTATAGGTTCAATTAGGAATTCCACAGAGCCGAACCCTCTGATATGAAAATATCTGGAGTCGGTGAATTATTTTCCCATCTGGTCTCTGGTAGGTTGACATGTTGTTCTTGTATTGTTTTGTAATTATAATACATATAGTGCAATTGCATAACGTGGATTGACCAGATGATCATTTGGGAAGTGTGTGAAAGGGTTTAGTTTTTCCTGTGGGGAAAATTAAACCCGGACATTTAAATCTGGTGCGTAAAGAATGGCGTAAAATTTTGTATATTAATAATTTTTCAGTTCAATGTTGCAAATATCTCCCTTATAATATTAAACCAGCGTTTTATACAAGAAATAAAATCGGTAATTTTTTGACAAATACTGAAGATAAAGACCATAAATTGACTAATTCCGGAATATATAAACTCAAATGCAATGATTGTCCCTCATTTTATATTGGAAAAACAACTCGTAATTTTGAAATCAGAATCAAAGAATATTTAAGGTGTCTTAAAAATAATAATTTTTCTGAGTTCGCTAACCATATCATTGAAAATAACCATAGTTTTGAAAAAAATACAGGGATAAATATTCTTCATATTAATCATAAAGGAAAACGTTTAGATAACTTAGAAGCTTTGGAAATTAAAAAAATCCCTTAAAAATAATGAATCTGTTATCAACAAACAAAAAATATTGTCATATATCCCAATCATGGATTTGTTCCCCTACCCACCCACTCTACACTAATACCTACCCACCCAATCTACATTATTAACTAACAACGGCTCCACCCCCTACCATAATAAAACATTGTTCGAAACTGTCAAATTAGTATAAGCTTTCCCTGACGAAGGAACGTTTGTTCCGAAACCGGTCGGATTTGCACACTATATAAGTGGTTTTTACAAAGTTATATTGTTGCATTTTTCTATAATGGATAACCACAAAGTAATAGCTACATTCAAAAATATACCACTTTTATTTTTTATACTTTATGCCGACCGGGTTTCGCTACAACCGTAGCTTCATCAGGGCAGTATAATACTCTACTAACATTATAGTTTGAAAATGATTATAAAATTTTTAAATCGTTGTACATAAAACATATAAATGGTTAGGTATGGTTTTTAATAATCTTAAATATAAATAACGTATTTTTGAACAAAAAAGTTATTGTAGTTACGAATTCGCTGAAAATAATTAAAATGTGAGTTTTGAGCAAATCAAAAACACAAAAAATTGTTGGGGTATTTTACCGCCTTAAGCTCATCTGATACTATGGAGGCCGCGCTACAATTTATCAATCGTTGGTCGGAATATATCATATCAATTGTTGACCGTGCTCGCAACTAACGCCAACTGACCATAGAGGACGAATTTAATTACGAAGTCAATATCGTTTTTTTTTTTTTTACATTAACTCCACACAGGAGGCCCTGAGGAAAATAATTTCCCTCAGGGCCTATGTCATCTGGGATGCTGTGTGGAGGGTCTTTTTGAGGAGAGGAAGGAATGAACATTGGTCTTGAAGAGACCCATGTTGTAGGAAGGAGGAAACACAGAGGCCGGCAAATCATTCCACAGCCGAGCTGTTGAACACAAGAACGAGTCGAAGAAGCGGCCCGTTCTCATGTGACAAATGTCAACTCTGTACAAATGTTGGGCACGCGTTTGGCGTGTTTCCCGACTATGCACCGGTGCCGAAGGGGTCAATGATGCTAGTTCCTCGGAGCATCTTCCATTGTAATACCGGTAGAACAAGGGTAGCATTCCCACCCGAAGCCTGTGCTCTAAAGATTGCAATCCGTCTGTTAAGATGGGAGAATCTATCAAACGGACCGCCCGTTTCTGCACAGAGTCGAGGGTATTTTTCAGGTATTTTGGAGCTCCAGACCAGAGGTGGCTGCCAAATTCAACCGTGGGGCGCACTTGCGATTTGTACAGGGTTAGCAGTTGTGTACTATTAAAGTATCTGCGGGCCCTGTACAGTACGCCCAGTTTTTGGGAGGCTAACTTTACTCTGGCTCGTTCTATAATCGTTCTATCCATCGTCCGTGCCAGATCTTCCGGAGTATTAATTATTGACTCGTAGCTTGTGACAGTAACAGAGGTATCGTTTTCCTGTGACGATATTTCAATGCACACAATAGAGAGGGCAGGATGTCAAAGTATCTTTAGACAAAACAAATAATAATGAGGTACCACCGTACCTACATGGAAACAGGAATTCAGGATGAATAAGATTTATTAGATCAACGTTCAATAATACATTTCTCTAAGGGAACTCAGATATAGGTAGAACTGAAAGGCTTTACAGAAAATCGACAATAATCAATTTCCTCCTGGTTTGTTTTGATGATGATATTACATATCAAATCATTGTTTGCAATTGAATGTCTATCAAAGTGAAAGTGAAATACTAGAAAACATTAACTTGACTTATCAGTCCGCATAACTGAGACACTAACATTATTCTACATTAAATTGAACCCAGTTTCTACTACGTATACTATTTCATGTACAGAATTTCCGCAGTAGGGTCCAGGAATTCTCTCCAGTGAAACAAAAACAAAGACAGGACTGCTGTGCCTTCATAAATCAAAACCAATCATAATATCTTCTGCGAGAGAAATGGGATGTCAGCTCCACGTTATTAACCTGAAAAAATATTCTTTTGTTTACATGTTTTGGTGGCGTAATTGGGAGATAACAATCCTTTAGTTGGGCGGTATTCCCCATCTTTCAACCCATTTTCTCTTTCTGGTGAATTCGGTGAGCGGTATTTGATTGCTTTCACATTTGTTTTTTTTTTCAAGTGATTCCGCGAAACAGTTCCAAAAACACGTATTTTCATTTGTTAAAAAGTTGTTACACTGACAGATTTGGAGATGTAGAGGTAGAAATGGAGGTTGGAACGAAACTGACTATTCAGGTCGGATATTTACCTGGGCGAGAGTACATATTTTGTAAAAAAGACCAAAAAATGGCATGAAAAGGATTTTATTAAACTAATATGCCACCAATGTTTCAACACGGAAATTACTTTAATCAACAAGCAATGATCGCTAGTTTACAAATTTGTATTTTGGTTGGGTTCTGGTCATAGGCAAGAGAAACCATAGACATGCCGATAATGGTGAGGGGTTGCGAGGAGCGGAGAAGTGGCGTAGGCGTCACCTTTTCAATGACTGGCCAAGTAATGATTCAGTCAGTTTACTTAGCAATTAAATGTAGTCCTATTTACAATAACGCACAAATTGCTAGCAGCAGTAATAAACGTTATTGCATATTCCTAATTCCGCGAAAAAGTTTCGTTTGTTTCCAAAATCGAATATTTTGTGACAGCATTTAGTTAAAACATTTTTACAACTGAGTTATAATTTACGTGAACGCCCATGCCACGTATGTTTAGCATTGTCACATAAAAGCTTCAACCATAAAAATAATAAAATTATGCATCGCAGGTACATTATTGTTTGCTCCTAGGTGTAGTATCTACTTTAGTATTTTACATGGCTTTAGTCGTGTTTTCACATATACTTTAACTAAAATAAACATTTCACAAACACCTTGGTGCTTAGCCGTTAGTTCATAAAATGATAAAATTGTACTTTTGAATGTAGCTATAACTTTGTGGTTATCCATTATAGATAAATGAAACAATTTAGCTTTGTTTGAACCACTTTTATATTTCAGAACGAACGTTATTTGTATACATTTGCCCTGAAGAAGGAACGTTCGTTCTAAAACCGGTCGGATTTACTTAAATATGAAAGTGGTTCAAACAAAGTTAAATTGTTTCATTTATGAATAAAATTATATTTGTTTTTTAATACGATTATGTAAAAGTTATATTTTTGAGGGTGCAATAATTTTACCAGTGATAAATAAATAAATGATGAAATTGCACATAAAATATACACGGAGGAATACATAATATTATTAAAGCACAAATGATCTACAATTATAAGACATCAACACGAATCAAAGACTTAGGCGTCAGTTTTCATTCAAATCTTTCATTTATTAGCCACTTAATGCAAATCTCTAATATGGGTTCACAAATGTTGGGATTTATAACTAGGCAAACTAGAAATTTCAACAGTATTAAGTGTATTAAAGTATTATATTTTGCCTATGTAAGAAGTCAACTTGAATACAATTCTTCCGTCTGGAACCCACATTACAATATTCATGTACAAGCTATTAAAAGAATACAAAATTAATTCTTACGTTTTCCAAATTGTAAAATGGGTATTCCAGCAATAATGTTTGAAGTACAACACTCTTTTAAATTGTATGAATTTGCTCAAATTGTCAGACAAGAGGATTTTCACTGACTTGGTATTTATAATTAAAATATTAAATGATGTTGTATAGTAATATTGTCCAGAATTTTTTGCATTGGTAAGTTTTCGGATTCTCTTCCTTAAACACTAGAACTCGGGATTTATTTCATTGTAGGAATTTTCAGTTTGTCACTTAACAAATACGAAATGATGTAACTGAAGTAGTTTGGTTATTTTTTTAAACAAAACATACATACAATGAAGTTGCATTCCCATGAGTTATCAAAACACATTAAGGGATCGCATATTGGTACTTTTGAAAAGTTAAACTCAATCCAACCCAATATGCAGACACAATATATGAAGAAAATTTTTACAAAACATTTCACAGAAGCAACATTCAGACACAACATATGAAGAATCATTTTACAAATATTTCACAAAAACATGTCTCATAAGATTTTATGAATTATTATAACCACTCATTTGATTTATGTACTGTTGATGTCAAAAAGTTTAAATAAAGTATCCTCCTTGGTGGACTTTAGAAATGCATAAAAAATCAAAATCATGAAAATACAATAACAGGTAACGGGCTCAAAAATATACAGACCTAATACAAGATGTTTACGTACAAAATACATGACAAGATTTAAAAATATATAAACTGCGCCCATCATATCTGGATGTACAAAGTTTGGTAATTGGAGATAATCAGGATAGCTATCAGAATAGAATTTTTACCTATTTATGACTCGTTTTACAAATAACATTTGAAAAAATAGGATTTCAATATATCGTTTCGAGATTTGTTAGAGACATATACCTGTCTTAATTCTTCAGGCAATTTGTTATTGTTAGTGTAGGCAATGTATTCTAATGATTTCAGTCCGATCTTTGTTGAGTGTATTTTTGATATATGTAGTTTGTTGTGTTGTCGTGTACATATTATTAAAGAATGTATAATTTTATACACAATAAATACTGAATACTTTTTACTTTCCATATTTAAAAGCCCCTAAAAAGGGCGTTTATAAATAAATAAACAAAAAGAAGAAAAAAAATTTGGGTATTTTATTAAAGTGCTTAAGACAAATGACATGATTCTGTGGAAAAACGAGTCATTTGGTCTCCTGTCCCACTGCTACGCTGACGATCAGCAAGTTTATTTTTACTGCTCTCCAAACGAAATCAACAGTCTCAAAATCCGCATAGCTGAATGCAATGAAGCAATAACTCGTTGGATGTCTTCAAACAAGCTAAAGCTGAATCCATCTAAGACTGAGTTTCTATGGGCGGCCACAAACAAACGCCAACATTTCATAGACAATACACCTATTTCTATTTCCGGCAACGATATTATTCCAAAGACAACAGTCAAACTTCTTGGCGTTAATTTAGATTCAGACTTTTCGTTAAAAAGTCAAATAAATAGGACAGTAAGCACCGGTTTTTTTCACCTAAGACAACTCAAGTCAGTTCAAAGAAACCTTCCTACAGAGGCGACAAAACTATAAATTAACTCTAACGTAGTTGCGCGGCTCGATTACTGTAACGCCATCTACGCTAGTCTTCCCAAATATCAAATTGACAAACTTCAATCCGTGTTTAATGCAGCGGCAAGGCTCATAACTGGGGTTTCTAAATATTCGCATATTTCAGAACACCTTCGTAACCTTTACTGGCTCAAGTGCCCTGAGAGATTCCAGTACAAATTGTGCTGGATGGTTTTTAAATCAATCTACGAAATGGCCCCACCTTACATCTCCGAATTATGCGTCCTGGAAAATACCGGTCCGAGACAATTAACCCTAAGATCAACAACTTCATCTGCTAAAGGCAGACTAATAGAACCTAAACAAAAGCCAAATACTATGTTTGGAGATCGTGCTTTCGGAGTATCTGGACCTAAGGCTTGGAATAGACTCCCTCCGGAATCAAGATGCATAACAAGCCCAACAGAGTTTAGGTCCAAACTAAAAACCTTCCTTTTTGGGCTCTCATACCTGTAATTTAAATATACCTATTTGAGAGTATCATACTTGTATTGTCTATGACATGTCTTAATCACACTTTTCTTACTGAATTAAAATTACTCGATTCCTCACACATCAATCTGTCTCTTGACGAATCACATTTAGAAAGATCAAATCCTTATAGGTACTACTGCACCACCCACCTTTACATGTTGCTTTTACTTTCCAAAATACACTCGTCAAAGAATACATTACATATTAATATTAAAATATTTTTCAGGATTAAATAACATGTGTTCACAATAATCTCCTCTGCGTGCGAACTCTATCTAAATTTCTTTAAATGGACAATATACAGTGTTAATTTCAAGTGACCTCCCAGGTAAGTATGGTCCTGTTTTCATTAAATTTTAGGCAGCATCGCGTTCATTGTTCAAAATATTGTACACATGTTTTCGTATCGGTGATCAATGAACCGATGTATGCAATTTTTAGCCATAAGTTGTTTATAATTGTTTGCCTAGCTTGTAGTTTTTTAGATTTTAGAAATGTATTATAAGTTTGTACAGCGCCCTTGAGGTGATTTTTCACAAAAATGGCGCTATATAAATCATCCAAATATCATTATTATTATTATTAAAACGTTTTTTCTGGGAATTTCTTCATTTCTCTCATTTTCCTGGTATAAAATCTGCAACAACGTTATCGACTGTCCTGACTTACTCAAACTAATAAACTTTAAAATAGCACCCAGAGCAACAAGGCTTAACGACTTATTCCATATTAGCCGGATACGTACGTACATGCTTGTGTTGGGGATCCAATAAAAATAATCTAATAACCAAAATCAAAACCTAAAGGATTTCGACATATTTCGACATTTCTGTTTTACTATAAAAAAACAACATCTTAAACATACTTCGTTTGGTGACCGGACAACCCCAACAATGTCCAACTTCATCATTACCCTGAAAAGTCTTATAAAGTGATGACGAATTTTTTTTTTTAAACTTGGTTAAATAAGTTAGGTTAAATGGGTTACAGGCAAGGGCGGCTGGTTGCACAGTGTGTTCGTGTGCAGCACTGGTAAATTATATCGCCTAAAATAACTTTATAATATCTTACCGAAAAATAATAAATCTATGAATCTCATTAAAAATATCACGTACCAAAATAATGCCTAATATAATAAATGAACCAGGGAGAGCAAATTCTCAAAGTTCCGCGCGAAGTTGCCCTGTCCCCGTGTGCGGGTCGATTGCAAGCAGAACGAATTATGTTTTTTTATCGAATATCCCAAACATCGCCTGCGCGCTACGCTAGCCAAATGCATGAAAAATTAAGCTATATTCGTGTGCCACACGGGCGGCCTTTGTCATTCTAACTTATATTTGGATTTGAGGCAAAAATACTTAACCAAACTGAGTAATTCTTTTTTTAATCAAAAGGTACATCAAATAACTAAATTTTACACTTTCTTTTTTATTGATTTGTGTTTTAAATTATAAAACGCAGATCATTAAGGAATTAAATTTTTTTATAGGTAACTTTGACAATTTTGCCCCCGTGCTGTTTATACATTGTTTATAAATACTGCCTGTATACTGTTTATAGTGAAATATAAAACTAACTAACTAACCATCACGCCGTTTTCCCGCAGGGGTAGGCAGAGAGGACGGACCGCCAAACAGCTTGGTCTTGGCACACACTCTTTGCCTCACTCACATTCTTCATCGTCTTGTCTTCCTCGGGCGTCCCCGACTTCTTCTACTATTCACATTTGCATCGTATATTCTTCTTACACTACTTTCAAATTTATTTTATTTTATGAAATACCTATAAAATAAAATAAATTAAACATAGTAAAAAAGAGAGTTTTTTGGGTTGAAATTTAAGATTTATTTACGAAAAATTTGTGTTGTGTTTTTATTTTCTTAGTACAGAAAAAAGATCTGTACAAAAAAATTTAAATTTTGGTATTGATTATCAATGAACCACCACATTTTCAGGGCAGCGGCCGCCACTGGTTACAGGCTCTATAAATATTTTTTTTAATCACTTTTAATGATTTATCAGAAGGGTATTGAAATGTCACTTTGTTGCGTTGTCATGGAACCACTTCTTTTATACCTTAAAATACTTTTTTTTAAATTTCTCATAACTTAACCTCCACGTGTGTGTATACAATTATAGAATGTATATGTCTGTACTAAAAAAGAGTTTTACCTAAACTTTTTGGAAACTGCATTTCGAAGAAAGAAATCTGGAATTTGGAATTATTTATTATGTTTCCGAATTTAATCACTAAGCGAATTCATTAAATTAAATTAGATAAAATTCTCACAAGGTCCAAGGACAATAGTAGTATCATAAATTATAATTCCCACGGCAATGTCACGGCGACGGCCTCATTTGTTTAGTAAGCACAAGGGAGATGCAAGAGAATGGTTAACTTTTTTTCCTTTTGAGGAAGCAAGTATATGGGAGATCGTATGGTAAGTACAGCGTTAAATAAATCAAATAAGCATTTAACACTGTACTTACATGTTTATTATAACAATTTAAATTCGTCCCATAATTTATATTTACAAAATATTCGTATATGAAAAGTGAGAGCGAACAAATAGCGATTTACGAGCTAATACGTCGTCGGCAATCTGGAACAGAATGGTTCCTATTATTTTGTACTGGCGCGGCAGTCGGTGAATAGGTTAAAATGTTGTGGGATTCAATTCAATTCAATTTTATTACTTCAAAAACATTAAAAAATTTTACATTTCAATGCGTTTTTAAAATACATTTGTACTACGTTGAACAAAAATTATACAAGCATTAATAGAGCTTGCCTTTTAACCCGTCTGCGTGGTTCAATACATTCGCACCTCACAATCTGGAAGCCTCAATTTCGCGTATAAATTCTGAAACCGTCACTTTGGATCGATATTGTAAAATATCTATGCACGTTAGCTTTCATATTTCAAAGACAATAAGAAGCATTAATTCATTCTCTTTCTGGTTAAAAGAAAAATACATATGTTTGAATGAAAGGAAGAGCGATATATAGCTTTTAAAATGTAAGGTCGCTCGGGACGTTTTTGGTCTTATGAAAGTATAATGCAATAACGTGTTTTGGGATGTATTTGTTCCTAAACAAGCAGACGGGTTAAAGGTAGCTTCACTAATGCTAAATATGTCGATATCCGAATTAATTCTGTTTTGTAGCAAGATTGCTCTCCCGACCGGCATGGCCTTTGGCAAATTAATCCCGTGGCGAAGATACCCATCTGGTACATAGAAATGAATGCTCTCCATGACAGCTGAGTTTTCAAACCATCCTCGAATCAATCTGAAGAAATGCGTTGCAATATGTACATCCCTTCTGACCCGTATATGGTTCATTCCAAGCATACCCAAAAGAAAGCCGGTAGGATAGAGCCACGGGTAATAGCCGTATTCCCTCAAGTACAGAAATCTCAGAAATTTCTTCTAAACTCTCTCCAACATGAGGGAATACTTTACTTGGTATGGACTCCAAATTACCGACCCACTTTCACGTCTACTCCTTACTAAGGAATTGAATAGAATTATGAGAACCCGGGTGTCTTTAAAATTCCTTGCAGTACGCAGAACAAAGCCCAGCATTCTCAATGAAGTGCTACAAGCCATCTGGATATGAGTATGAAATGTCAGCTTTGCTCGGGAACGTTATTGGCGTGTGAGGAGCCAAAAGGAATCACAGACGTATGTACATTGTTTTTCTCACTATTATGTAGTATGTAAGAAAGAGCTGCTGCATTATTGGGATGAGGAGTTTATTGATTGCTTTTTTCATTGCCGTTGACGTGCCTTAACCGCGGAATCATAAAAACTATTGTTGTAGAAGAATTCATTAATTTTTCACAGTTAATACCGGGAAAAGAAATGCCATTTGCTTGCTGCTGTATTAATTCGGGCTTAAAGGCGTTAATGAATTCTTAATAAACCGACCCATTTATTTTAATAAACCGATCTTCGGCTTAAAGTCCGAATTCCAGATCAAATTTACATAAAGGAAAAAACGGTTGTGGTACTCTTATAGTCAACTAGTTAGTGCCATTTCTGAATTTCAGAATAAAATTCTTAAAAAAAAACGTCCCTGACGTAAAAAAAAAAAAAAAAAGTTTTAATGGACTTGAAAAATTGATCTACCGTAAGAACTTACTGCTCGTGTATGACTGGATATAACTACTACATAACATCACTGCACCTTGGCAGATCGTAGAAAAATTTAAAATATTAATAATAATTGGATAATTTGTAGATCGCCGTTTTTGTGAAAAATCACCTTTGGATTTGGATTATGATTGGTAATTATAACTTTTTGAAGTAAAAACTTCTTTACACCGTTGTGATTTGAAACTCGATGAAACGGAAGCGAGCGACACTAAAAAGAGACACATACATCTATAAGATTTAGCCTGCGAGAGAATGTGACAGCAATAAAATATTTATTATATTCACAGGTACTCGGTTTCAATATAATACAATAAATCCACGGTTTCACGCGGGTCCCTTTTAGTATAGTAGCATAAAGCGTATGAGGAATCTTAACAGACATTCAGCCAATCAGGGGTCAAATACTACGAAATCCAAAAAAAAATATATGTTTTGTAAAATCCAATCTTTAATGAAATTATTTTCCTCATGGAATCCTGTACGGTGTTAAAAAAAAAAGCTATACAATTTTTGATTGGTATTTAATTATAAAAAAGTGTAAAAATATTTTATATGCAATGCAAAAGTAAATTCACATGTGAACAATATGTAAAAATCCAGATCTATACTCTTTACCAAGTATAAAATGAAGTCGCTTGCGCTGTGTGTGCTTAGATCTTTTAAACTACGCATCGGATTTTCATGCGATTTTCACCAATAGATAGAGTGATTCAAGAGGAAGGTTTTTAAGTATTATAATTTGTCGAGGTTTTGTGTAAATTTTTTTAAATACATTATCAGCCTTAATAAAAAACCCAGTGAAAATTTTATTCAATTGACAAACGGCCGCGGATGTGAAAACATTACTAATTAAAAAATTGTTCATGGAAAAAAATACGCATGGTTTACATAGCCTGAGAGGTAGTTTATCTCTGTTTTATTAATGATGTCTGAATGAAATTTGGAATTTTTCCAAAGTATTTTGAATGCTCTATATATTTCTTATTTTTAAAGGTGTTGTAAAACCAAACACCATTTATGAAAACTAGGTAAAATTAACTTTTACATTTGTGTATTTGAAATACACTTTAGTTTTCAAAAACTGCCATATTTTAAGATTCATTGTAAATGTAAATTTCTCTACATTTTAGACCAAAATGTAGAATAATTAAAAAAAAACTAAATTTCAAAAACACGGTCCTTTTATGTAATAAATTTGAAAAGAAACTATCACCTCACTTTTTCCTCGTGCATACGATAAAAAAACAGTAAAAAATTTCAAAGTTTTTTTTATTGCCAAAAAAATAACTTAGAAATAATACCGACATTTATAACAGATTTCTTGCATCTCTAAAGACGTAAATATCTTTGATACGTTTACGAACACATGTATTAGATATTAATATTATAAAAAATATCACTTTTTAGAAATTCTCTTGAAATAAAGATCTTAAAATGTAAATTTTATCTTTAAAGTAACCTATAAAACAATATTCTGACAGTTCAACTTTGAAAATACGGCGTTTGTACAATGACTTGATTAAACTGATGTAAACCACACAAATAATAAGGTAAATATATTAATTATATGAATAGAAGAGTAAATTAGTCACTACAATAGAAATTATTAAGTAAAATCACAACATTTAGGTACTAACAAAATTTTCGTCATCCCGCCATAAACACACCGAGCGGTTTTTTCCGTTGAGGACTAATGCACTGGCGCGCCAATAATGCCCCTTGCGGAGGAGAATTAAAACAACACTTTTTTCTAGTAAATTAAAACCATATACAACGTTGTCAGATCTTCAATGCATTTTAACAGCGTAACCAAGTAAAAAAGCTTATTGGTAATATAACGTGTTTTAGTATACACCTGGTTTATTTATGTTATTGCAATAACACAGGTTATCGGCCGTGAAAAGTTTTTTTTTAGTAAGGCTGTAATGTCTGGTCAAGCTGCAACGGGCAGCGGGCAGTGGGCTCACAAACGGATGGTGTGGATTTAATTTAACAGATAGCGTTGGTTATAAAGGTTTCGTTAGCCACAGCAACATGTGGCCGGGTCTGCTAGTATTAAATAAAATAAAAGATAACAAAACCCATAGACAATATCAATTGGGAGGCGGGTATGGGTACTGCCGCCCCGGGAACTATTAATTGGATAACCAACACCTCTGCCATTTGTCACCCCAAGTGGTTCGCTACGTTTGGTGACTTACCAGGGGTGCCCAGGTTCATGGGGTGAGGTTTGTCCAGGTCTTGGCGGCGGATACCTCTGCCCACCAGCTGCATGGCAGGCCGTTTCGGGAGAGTGTGGTTTAGGGAGTCCCTTTGACTTCTCTTGCCGTACTCTCTCGGAACTACGTTTGGTGACTTAACAGGGGTGCCTGGATTTATGGGGTGAGGTTTGTGTAGGTCTTGATGGCGGATTCGTTTTCCCAACCACTGCGTGGCGGGCCGGATCGGAGGAAACTGATTGAGGGAGGTCTTTTGACCTCTCCAGCCGTACTTTCTCGGAACATCGCCTTGCACCACAGTGGAAGGGATGGATTCATACATCCGTCACTTCTAGACATACTACCTACCCCTAATACCCTTTTCCTTCCCAAAACTTCCTCCCTTTCCTTTCCTAAAAATACCACCCACACAACTTTCCCTAAGATGATATAAGCCCTGAGGGAATTATTTTCTTCAGGGCCTCCTGTGTGGAGCTAATGTAAAAATATATATTTGTTATAGTCATACAGCCTTACTAAAAAACCCCGTGAAAATTTTATTCAATTGACAAACGCCCGCGGATGTGAAAACATTACTAATTAAAAAATTGTTCATTGAAAGAAATACACATTGTTTACACGGCATGAGAGGGTAGTTTATCTCTGTTTTAACGATTGATATCCGAAGGAAATTTGGAATTTTTTCAACGTATTTTAAATGTCTTGTATATTTCTTATTTTTGAAGATGTCGTAAAAGCAAATACCTTTATAGAAACTAGATAGAATTGCCTTTTAGATTTTTGTATCTGAAATATACGATCGTTTTTGAAAACTGCAGTATTTTAAGTTTCAACATGAAAATTTAAAAAAAAAAACAGCTGACTGTAAACATATTCTATTAAATGGTCAAAAAATTTTGAAAAATTCAAAATTTAAAAAATACACACCTCTTACTTTATAAATTTGGAAGAAAACTATCACTTCACTTTTTATCTCGTTCGTACAATTAAAAAGGATAAAAAAATATAATAATAATTCCGAAAAAATAACTGAAAAAATCTGATATCTTGGATTCATTTTTACGCAATTAATACGTCGATTTCTCGAATTTGTTTTTATTTACACATGCATGAGGCTTTTACATTATTAAATAATATTACTTTTATGGAAGTTTTATTAAATTCACGCAGAAAAGTCGTTAAAAAAATAAAATTTCAGAAATAACCTAAAACCTATCTTTAACGAAACTAAATCATCAACAAAACAATATTTAAAGGACTAAAACTGAAATAAAGTAACGCCAGCATTGGTAATTATGTTGAATTACACTAATATCACAGTGAATTGATCATTTAAACGAAAATTATCTTCAAAAACATAAAAATTAACTGCAAATACAACTGAACATTGTCAAACATTGTTTTACCGCGAAGTTTATAAAACAAGATGGCCGCGCGCCTGCGCAGATCTATGTGAGATTCAAGGGGACCAACATAAAAATCATAAAATACGTGATTGTGTTATTAGTGTTATTAGTAAAGACGTAAAAACACAGTGCACCGCGCAAGCAACAAATATGCAGTTGACCGCTCGTTAAGGCGTTTTGTTATTAGTAATGCTGATAGTGATTAAATAACTATTATACAAAATGACTGGTTATTATATATAATAACAAAATTGTTAAGACAATTTGATAAAAATCACTTAATCGGGTCAAGGTTAGCCAATGTTATAAATACGGTCCAACTGCACCTAACCTAACTAACCTAGCCTTACTTAACCTAACCTAACCTAACCTTACCTAACCTAACCTAACCTAATAAATAATAATTATAACTCAGTGGTTTTTGAATATTATTATTGTAGTTAATTCATGTCAGTTGATTTAAACTATTTTATAATTGTAGTCTTTAAAGAGTGATATGAGGTTAGGTTAGATTTTTAGGTTGGGTGCAGTTGGACCGTATTTATTACTTTGGCTAACTTTGACCCGGTATATTACCTTTTGTCATGTGCACCAATTCACTGTTACGCGGATGACAGTACAGTTCATGATAGCTTTTTGTTTGACAAGCCCCCAAAGGGCTCACAAACTCCAACAGCTCGTAGGGCTTTGAAGCAAAGAATGGACGGTTACCTCGAGAGTGTTTTCTCTTGGGGTAAAAATAATCTCGTTGAATTTTATGTTTCAAAGACCCAATCTTGTCTGATTACGTCTAAAAGGGATCGAAATGAAAATCTAGTCTCTTTCAACGGAAGCAATCTTCCGAACAGGCCCTCCATTGAAATGCTTGGTGTAACCCTAAGTGACCAGCTCAGGTATGGGGGCTCCATCGAAGCCAGAGTAAAGTTAGCCTCACAGAAACTGGGCGTACTGTACAGGGCCCGCAGATACTTTAATAGTACACAACTGCTAACCCTGTACAAATCACAAGTGCGCCCCAAGGTTGAATTTGGCAGCCACCTCTGGTCTGGAGCTCCAAAATACCTGAAAAATACCCTCGACTCTGCGCAGAAACGGGCGGTCCGTTTGATAGATTCTCCCATCTTAACAGACGGATTGCAATCTTTAGAGCACAGGCGTCGGGTGGGAATGCTATCCTTGTTCTACCGGTATTACAATGGAAGATGCTCCGAGGAACTAGCATCATTGATCCCTTCGGCACCGGTGCATAGTCGGGAAACACGCCAAACGCGTGCCCAACATTTGTACACGGTTGACATTTGCCACATGAGAACGGGTCGTTTCTTCGACTCGTTCTTGTGTTCAACAGCTCGGCTGTGGAATGATTTTCCGGCCTCTGTGTTTCCTCCTTCCTACAACATGGGTCTCTTCAAGACCAATGTTCATTCCTTCCTCTCCTCAAAAAGACCCTCCACACAGCATCCCAGATAACATAGGCCCTGAGGGAAATTTTTTTCCTCAGGGTTAACGTAAAAAAAAAAAAATCAATAATTTCCGGATAAAGTGATTAATTCTGTGTCAATTATCACTTTGTCTAAATTTGGTAGACATTATAAATAATGGCTGGATAGTATACATAATATTCGGATTTATTGCTTTGGCTGTAACATTTATATTTATATAAGTGTGTATAATTTGACGTGGCAAAGTGTTTGATCAAAAAGTAAAGTTGTCCATTATTTTTTCATCATTCGGAAATTTCTCTGAAACAGATTTCGTTCGCATACATTGTCCCGATTTCGCACGTCCTGCCATTTTTCATCGTTTGCCTAGAAACCGCCATAGAAATTGATTCGGTTAGTATGAATAAGTAAGCGATACCAGTGTACCTCCGGCAGAAGCGGCGATAGGCGATATGCGATACAGCCCGGAATACACGAGTGCTTCCCTCGTCCCCTTTGCCCTCCTCCCGATACTTCCCCGGACCACCGCGCTCCGCAAATACTGTAATGTACGTGCTACCGTAGAGATAAGGGATGCTTTATACCTCGCTTGAAAATATCGTACTAAGTCATTGAATTTCGTAATTAATGGCGGTGTTGTTTCTTTGTTGTCGGAAGGGAGGAACCTGGAGGAAGCGAGAGACAACAGCGGGAGACTAAATAATAATTGAAGTTCATCTTGTCTGGAAGAGAAAAATGTAGTAGGATGTCACGCGCGCTGAAATTCTATTATTCATCAAGATTTCTATGATATATTAGAGCCATTAAGTTATATCTTCTCGTCGTATAATAGTAACTCTAGCGTAAAAAAAAAAGAAATATTGTTTTTGAAATTGAGACTTAAATATTTGAAGAATACGCTGATTCTGTTTCGCACAGGGTCCATCAGATAAAAGTGAGATGATTGATTTTTTTTTAAATTGAAGAAATGTGATAGTGTTGAAGACAAGTAGTAAAAGTAGTTTATTTTAGTTTTAATGAGTACAGATATCTCTACATATTATAAAATAAAGTCCTCCGCCGTGTCAGTCTGACTGTATGTCTGTCTGTTCGCGATTAACTTAAAAACTAGCGAACGGATTTTCATGCGGTTTTCACCAAAGAGAAGTAGAGGACGTCAACAAATAAGATGGGAAGACGACCTTAAACTCACGGCTGGACATCATTGGAGAAGAGTAGCGCGTATAAACTATAAATTTCTAAAAAATTTTAGAAACATTTTCGTAATCTTAGTAGAAAAATTTATCCACACGATTTTTTCCAAGTCACTATGAAGTCAAAATGAAATGAGTCATTGGACATTTTCAATTTATCACTAAATAAATACAAAACATTGATACTGCAGTAGTTCAGTTATTTTTTATGTGAATAGTCAGTTATTTTTTTATGTGAATAGTCAGTTATTTTTTTATGTGAATAGTCAGTTATTTTTTAAGTGAATAGTCAGTTATTTTTTTATGTGAATAGTCAGTTATTTTTTTTATGTGAATAGTCAGTTATTTTTTTATGTGAATAGTCAGTTATTTTTTTATGTGAATAGTCAGTTATTTTTTAAGTGAATAGTCAGTTATTTTTTTTATGTGAATAGTCAGTTATTTTTTATGTGAATAGTCAGTTATTTTTTTTATGTGAATAGTCAGTTATTTTTTTATGTGAATATTCAGTTATTTTTTTATGTGAATAGTCAGTTATTTTTTTATGTGAAGAGTTCCAAACACCTGGGGCAGCAAAACTATGCCACCTCCATTTGGGGTATATTGTGAGGCTGAAGGGAAATAGATGGCTTTTCAAATCTGTTCACCAAACACGGCTGAAGTTATTTCAAGTGACGTTTCTATTCTAAATGGTGGTCTTACCCCAAGACTATATTGAGGATATCTTCCACCCTGGAACGTATGGAAATTTACCTTATATTATTTTTAATATATATAAATGATTAAATTGTGAAATAACTGGTGCATACTTTTTACCTTTATTCTTATGCAAAAGCCCCTAAAAAGAACGTTAAAATATTTTTTTTTAATAAGAGAACCTCAGGTGCTCTTTCGCCGCATAGTTCGGTTGATAATAATAATAAGCCCACACCTCGGAGGTGCAGAATAAAGTGGAAATTAAAGGCCGGAATGCATGAAGTCCCAGTAATAAGCGGGAGTTATTGTAAGCCTCCATTTTTCTAATAGAATAAAAACCCCGCAGGAAACATAATTTAGGAAATTCAGCCTTTGACTGTGAATTTATGGCCCACGAGTAAGTAAGTCTCTATGAACTGAATGGGCATTATAAGGCTTTATTGGGATACTAAAAATACTGGAGTACTTAACGTTGTCAACCGTTACGATAAATAAGGCTGTACTTAAAACCCAATAGATTGGCTACATAAATATGTATTTATTGCCTATAAAAATCATAAATATTTCGTATTGTATAACCATCAATTATCGGGTTATTTTATGCTTTGATTTGTGACCTCATTAGCGTTCAGAATAGAACAAAAGCGATAAAGTATAAATTTAGATTTGAATAGGACTTTAATACTCTGAAAGACAATACATTTTAATTTTATTCATAAACTTGCTCTCTATTCTCAACTCTTATAACCATTGTTATACTCTACTAGCAGACCCGGCCACACGTTGCTGTGGCTAACGAAACACAACGCCATTACCCAACCTTTATAACCAGCTCCATCTGTTAATTTGCGTATATATCAAAACCACGCCCGCTTGCCAGCCGCTTCCGCCCGCTTGCTATCCCGCTGCCCGCTGCCGGCTTGCCACCCCGCTCCCTTTATATATTATATATTTCAACAAATTTACACAAAACCTTGACAAATTATATACCTAAACCTTCCTCATGAATCACTCTATCTATTGGTGAAAACCGCATGAAAATCTAAGCGTACAGACAACGGGAGCGACTTTGCTTTATCTATCTATCTATAGAAATAAAAATGAATCGCCGAAATGTATGTACGCGCATAACTCCCGAACGACTGCACCAAATTGGATAATTTTTTGTTTTGTGTTAGTTATTATCAGTACAAGGTTTGTATAAAACTACTGAGCTCTGGCATTATGAAATTTGTATGAAAAAATTGCAATAGGTGGCACGCGAGCTGTTTAAAAACTGAATGTACCGGAATGAATGTATGGAATGAGGGGGGAGGGGAACTCGGATAAAGGGTACGCTGGAGGGGAAGGGGATCCTGGGAGGGGGGAGGGGAACTCGGGAGGGGGGTTCGCGGGATGGAAGAAGGGGGGAAGAGGAGTGGGGAGAGGGAAGGTGGATGAGGCGGAGTGGGAACGCGAGAGGGGAAGAAGATGCGGGAGAGGAAGGGGAGGCGGAAGGAAACGGGATGAGTTGGGAAAGAACACGCAGGGAGAAACAATTTCTTTATTAAAAGGCATAGCAACGCATGCCGGGTACCAGCTATTACTATGTGAAGATTACTGTTGAAGTAGGATGAATGAAGTGCGTATGAATAATGAGTTACGTAATGATGAGTATACTCGTAAGTCATCATGTTTGAAAGAGAGAGTAGGAAAACGGTGTGCAATATAGTTGTGAATAATGAATATTCGGAGCAGTGGATGAGTTCGTGTATCAGGGAAATATGTTTATGAGAGAAGTGAAGGCTGATAGAAATATTGAAAGAAGGATAAATCAGGTAACTGTATTCGTTGGCGCTAACAAAAAACAGTCCAAAGAAGCGTAGCCAGCAGTCCAATGGAGTTCTGGTACCTATTCTGTTGCATGGCAGTGAGGCATGGAACTGACAGACGAAGGATCAAAGTAGAAAGAAAACTGTAGAAAACTGAGTCGCATGTATGATAAAACCATGTACGATCGTGTGAGAAATGTGGAGACCCGCAAAGAACGCAAGACTGATGTAAGCATAAAAAGAAAGATTAAGGAAAGGACCTTAGATGGTACGGGCATGTGTAAATGAACGACGGAGTGATGGAATGTGTGGATGTGAAATGTGAATGGTAGAAGTAGTCAGGGACGCCCGACGAAGACACGGTACGATCAAGTTAATAAGATACTTGAGTCGGGCCATGTCAAGAGTCCGAATTAGAGAAGAGTATTTATGATACGATGTATTGATGTGAATGAAGCAAAGAGTCTGTGCCAAGACCGACTTGTTTGGCGGTCCATTCTCTCTGTCTACACCTGCCGCGAAACAGCGCGATGGTTAGTACCTGAGTTAATAAGACAGTTATTTCTGTTGACCGTAGTTGCTGACAACCAAACACTATACAAGTATCATCGACGGTGAGGAAAATCATCTTCCCTTTTTTGTAACATCATCCTTCCTCCTTAATGTCACACTTAAAACAATTACCTCTAGGGGCCGAACTTACTGAAATTTTGGATTCCTCATTAAACCTATGCTCTAAAGATGAATCTGGACAAAATTTGCGAAAAACAGTATTTTCAAATAAAACTTTATTATTACTGACAAAATGCGAGGCTCGGGGTCGAACTTAAAAAAAAACATTTTCTCATGCGATATGGGGCCGAACGTGCTGAAATTTTGAACCTTTGTTGTCAATATGAATCAAAGTCAAAATCTGGCAAAATTACAAAAACTTGATCCCTCCGAGCAAAATGCGAGGCTTGTAGAGAAACTTTAAAAATCATTTATTTCTGTTAAATTTTGGATTCTTAATTAAACCTATGCTCTGTAGAGGCATCAGTAAAAAAACTGAAAAAATAAGCATTACGAAATTTTATATTCCTAATAAACCTATGTTTCAAAGAGGAATCAAAGTCAAAATCTTCAAAAAATTACATTTTAAAAAAAATGTTATCCTTACGGGCAAAATGCGAGGCTTGGGGTTGAACTTTAAAAAGTTTTTTTCTGGTTCAATGCGTCCGAACCGACAGAAATTTTGGATCCTTACTAAAGCCTATGCTCGAAAGAGGAATCAGCGACCAAACGTGCAAAAATTAATATTTCAAAAATAAAACTTTTCGCTTTTCTACATATTATAAGCGAGACTTGGGGTCGAACTTTAAAAACTTTTTTCTCGGTATCTATGCGGCCTAACCGACTGAAATTTTGGATTCTTATTTACATAGACCTATGCTCTTTAGAGGAATCAGTGACAAATTCTGGAAAAAATTTTGAAAAAAAAATGTTGTTACGAACAAAGTGCGAAGCTTGGGGTCGAATTTAAAAAAACATTTTCTCGGGCTCTACGCGGCCAATCCGATTGAAATTTTGGATTCATACTTAAACCTATGCTGTCTGGAGTAATCAGTAACAAAATCTTCAAAAATATCATTTTGAAAAAATAAATTATCTTTACTGACAAAATGTGAGGCTTGGGGTCGAACTTTTAAAACCGTTTTTTTTCAGGCTCTATGCGGCCAAACCGTCCGAAATTTTAGATCCTTGCTAAAATCTACACGCTTAGGAGGAACCATTGACAAAATCTGCTAAAATTAACATTTTGAAAAACATCTTTATACTTACGGAAAAATTGCGAGGCTTGGGGTCGAACTTTATAAGTCGTTTTTTCATGCTCTATGCTGCCGACCAGTTTATGAACGACGCACACCAACCTATCACTCACAGAATTCAGTCCCTTTATTCAAACTCGCGCACAATCATTCGTGCGCACATTCTTGCATTCCTGTCTCACTCTTCCAAACTCATTTACACTAATTTACCTATAGAGAATAGCGCCCCATTATTGAATTTGATAGCCACCTCTGGTATGGAGCTCCAAAATACTTGAAAACCTTGTCTCTGTGCAGAAACGTGCGGTTAGTTTGGTATATTGCCCTATCTTAACAGGCGGATTTCAATATTTAAAGCACAGGCGTCAGGTAGGTGAGCTGTCCTTATTCTACCAGAATTACAATGGAAGATGTTCCGAGGAACTAGCGTCATTGATCCCTTCGCCACCGGTGCATACTCGGGAAAGACGTCAAACGCGCGCCCAATATATATATACTCTGTTGACAACTGTAATAGAACGCGTCGCTATTATTTATTGGAATTATTTGCCGGCCTCCTGTGTTTTCTCCCTCCTTGTGTGGTCATCAAGTTCCATGTTCACTCCTTCGTCTCCTCAATAAGACCCTCCACACAGCATCTCGAAATATGATGTAGGTCCAGAGGGAAATTATTTTCCTCCGAGCCGGTGTGGAGTTAATATAAAAATAAAGAGAACTGAGAATTTTTATAGAGATTTTCCAGGAAAACCAGATTATATTAATATTTCACAGCAAAAAAATATTCACCTTCCTGAAATAAAGTTCTTTTGTCAGAATAATTGGAAATAAAACAAGACTGAGTGGTTTTACAGTGAAATTCTACTATGAATTAAATATCTGAAGGTAAATGTGTTCAGAACTGTAAGTGCTTAACAAAGGCCTTCGTTTTATTATTACTTGTCAATATGTAGTTATTCTCGTACGAACGTCGATCCTTATTCTCAGGTATAAATTTTTAAATACATTATTCCAGCTTTTGCATGGTATTAGGGGGGGTTCCCACTCCGCCTCCTCCACCTTCCCTATCCCCACTCCCCTCCCCCCTTCCCCTCCCCCCCCCTCTCTCCCATCCTCCCTCACCTTCCCCTCCATACCCGTTACATTCATTTTTCAAACAGCTCGCGTGCCACATATTAAAACATAACAATCAAACACACGCAGTTTCGCATTTATAATATTAATATAGATTAGTATAGTTTTAACTATCAACGGGATCTCCATAGTTACCTAAACAAATAACAAATTGACAGAGCACGTCAAATAATCTATAATATAAAAATGAATCGCTAAATTTGTTGGTAAGCGCAAATCTCGAGAACGGCTGAACCGATTTCGCTAATTCTTTTTTTAGAATATTCCTTGAAGTACGAGGATGGTTTTTACGGAGAGAAAAATTAAGAAAATTGCGTAAAAAATTGGATAATTTCAGAAAACCTAACACGTTTGACAGTTTGCGTGTTTGAGAATGACATTTTGCAAAACAATGATGGAATTAAATCAGGATTCTATTTTTGAAAATCTGTAAGTTGATAAATTTATTTAAAGTAGGTACTCCCCTAACAGTTTGAATCGAATCAAGAATTTTAGATGTTTTAAATAGCTACCTATGTTAGGTACCAAATTTAATATACATAAAAAATGGAAATTTGAATAAAAATTGTAAAAGGTGGCACGCGGGCTGTTTAAAAACTAATGTACTGGGATTGAATATGTGGAATGCGGGAGGAGGGTTGGCGGGACGAGGGAGCGGGAAAGGGAAGAAGGAAGGCGGGGAAGGTGGAAGGGGAATGCGGGAGGGGAAGGAGACGCGTGAGGGGGGAAGGGAACTCGAAAGGTTGGGTAGCGGGACGGGGGAAGGGGGGGGGGGGAGTAAAGTGGGGAGAGGGAAGGTGGAGCTGACGGAATGGGAACGCGAGAGGGGAAGAGGACGCAGGAGAAGAAGGGGAGGCGGAAGGGGAACGGGACGAATTGGAAAGGACACTCAGGGAGAAACAATTTCTTTATTAAATGGCATAGCAACGCATGCCGGGACCAGCTAGTTACTTATAGTTACCAAGTTTCCTTAGCTTTTCGTCTGGACAATAAATGTATAATAAATAATTTCATAACGCCAGAGCTTATTCCTAACGCCAGAGCATACCAATATATACAGGCTACATTACTCACAAATAATGTAGCTTTAAGCTACACTCGTACAAACTTTCGCCTTTATAATATTAATAGGATAATAGGATTTCTCGTAATAAAAATCCCAAAATAATTTATTATGAATGTTTGTTTTACACCACGGCGATACGTAGAGTGTCTGCCACACTGGAACGTGCCGCAAATATACCATATATTATTTTTAATTGATAAATTGTGAAATAATGCAACTTTACAAATCAATTTTTTTGCCCTTGCCGGGATTTGAACCCGCGAAGGAGACCTTAATACAAGCAGTCTTTAATAATAAACACGGTGTATTGTATTGTAATACAATCAATTGTATTTTAATTGTAATCCAATATTGCGATTTCGGTTTAAAAGTCCCACTGACCAAAAAAATTTTGTAGATTCTAGGAATAAAGGAAATTCTCAAGAAATAATATAAAATTAAGCAAATTCTGCAAGATTATTAATTTTGGTAAAATCACATTTTTTGCGGATCTCATTTATCGTTTTTGAAAAAGATTATCAACTACCCACGAGTCAATTGAGGACTTGAAATATTTAGTGTGAAGCGTTCGGCTCCTATAGAAGGTAAATGAAAACGTCGCCTCAAGGAGAGGATTGAGCGAAGTGGCTGAGCCAGATCGAGACGCTTTTTATTATATTTTATTATCGAGAGACGAATTTTGATGACAGATCAGACAGAGCCATCAATATGCTTTTCTCCACACGGCATTATTTTCTTTTTATTAGCAGTTGCGTCAGCTTCTAACTCGTCACCATTATTGGAAATTGCCGATCTCACACCTAGCTGCGCTATGCATACATAATATTTGCGAACCATTTTTTTTATTATTATTAAGTTAAAAGAAATATAATATTTCGATTTCTTAACTTAAGTACAGAGAATATAAAGCATAGTAGTGTATATTTATAAGGCAGTGCATAGTATAGTAGTCATCTTTTTAATTTTGTTCTAGCAATTTAAGTTTAAATAGTTTTTTTAAAGGTATTTATACTCCATCTGGAAGGAGATTATATATGTCTACGCCCTCGTGGCCAATGCTTCTTTTGCCACTTTCAGTCTTGACAGTATTTGTGTACAATTTATTATGTTTTCTAGTATAATGTTCATGTACTTGTGACGTTTTTATAAATGTTGTGTTTAAGTCCATTTTGTCTTTTGTAGATTAAAAGGCATATGTTATATTCGTACAATGTTCTTATTTTCAGAAGGTTCATTTCCTGGTATAGTTTTTTTGTGGGAGTGTCTGGGTTATAATTGAAGAGTTTTTTTAATAACTTAGTTCTGTATTATTCGTAACTATGAATACACGAATTCATACGGAAGTACACCTACCATACACGTATTCATATTGAAGTTACATTAGCCGCACTTTTTTTTCTTTTAAAAGAAAGACAAACATTTTCGGGTTACGAAAAACCCGACAATATTTGAAAATCTCCTACTATCACAGTCAGCCGAAAATGTTGCTGGAGTCGCGATGGAGGACTTAGCAAGCCGAGGAATCGAACACGGGACGCCTGGGTGAGACCCAAACGCGATTCCAACTCAGCCACTGTCCGGTCGATATGAGTTTTGTTTTTATAAAAAACATATTATTTATGCATTAAACCGCTTACTCGTTAATACGGAAAACTTTTTATCCAAACAGTTATATTTAGCTTTATTATTACGAAAAGTGAGTGTTTATGTCGGGGGAGACCAAAAAACATGCAAAAAATATGCATTTAACATTTTAATTTTGTTAAAATTAATTGACTAGCGCGGTAACGCCATGTTTATTCATCGTTTTTATTTTAACTTTTCACCAATGCTGCCAATCATAGAAAAAATATTTTTGCGTAAAACAAAGTGAATGCATCATTGACAAGTTTGTACCTGTATTTATGACAGTAGAACATGGAAAGAAATGTATTAAAATAATTACACAAACCCGCTAGACAAACCCTGCGTAGCCAAACAAACCATTCAAAACCTGGGATGTTTTTTAAAAGTATGATGAAAAGCGAGTTTATTTTAGAGAATTTATTTTATAAGATTGGTACTTCCGACAAATGTCATATTTGATTGTCTATTAGTTAAAAAAGGAACATTCCGTATTATCCGTGCATCAAACTTCGACAACACGAACGTTCCGTATTATCCGTGAGGTGGACTAACTGCATATTTACCAAAAACACATATCACCTCAGTTGGATAATGTTCGAACCAGTGGCGTAGCGTGCCTTGGAGGGGCCCTGTATCAAAATTAGTTGGGGGGGCCCAAATGAAGGGTAAAGATTTCTCATAAAAGAAACAAAAATGCTTGCATTAAATTAAAATAAATATTTATTGACTACTCTTAAATATTCTAGTAATGAAGAATATCAAAACAAAATTCTTTAAAAATACGTGATCAGGAATGTTCATGTATTGAAGGTTGCCACTGTTCTTTCAAAAAATAAAATTCACCCTTCGCTGCTGGTAGATAAATAGGTAGTACTTACCACTGCAATTCTTCACTCACAGAAGCTGATTGCTGAAAAAATGAAGAAATTTTGGGCACTTTTTTTATAATCTCCTCCCTTTTCTGTTTACTTTTTCTTTTCATAACTCCACTGGGATAATCTCTTTTCCTTTCACTCATTCTTTTCACAAATCAAACTAATTAACCAATAAATAATCAGAAGAACAACATTGTATTGTATTACAATGTAATAAATAACGTTTGAACCGGAATGAAATAAAACGCGTAAATACTGCTTTCATTGGTTTGTCAATGTACATCGGTTCCCCCCCCCCCCCCCCCCCCCCCCCCCCCCCCGTTCCTCCCCCCCGACCCCAATTCCCCCGTTTATGAAAATGACTTAAATGGGGGAATCCCGCAATAACCGATGTAGGATGTTGCCAACTTTTGGGCGCACGCTTAACCCGGGAAAAAAAGAGATAGCTTTTTTTTACTTTTGTCATTTCTGAAGTGAAAAGTCTACAGGCACATTTGGCGGTTTTTTTTAACGTTTTTTTCCTGGTAAGCACGAGATTAAGTGACATTGTGGATAACATTTTACTAATTTTTACTTACACGCGTTAGGGGCTTCTGTAGCCCGGGGGGCCTATATCATTGATACGGCGGTAGCTACGCCCCTGGTTCTAACTGATATATTTTAAAACTTCCATTTATCTTACAAGGTTTTAACTTCATGTTGAACCTTTTGCAATTACCGTTTTGTTTATATTTGACAGTTGATCGTTTTTATGAGGTGCAACATTTTTTTTATTTTTTTTTATTAGTAATAAAAGGTACATAAATTACAAATAAATTTTATACAGTAATAAATTTCATAGTAGATATATTTGATGTACCCCCATAATTAAGCAAGGCTTGTGTGTATGGAGGGGTGTTATTGTATTGCTTTTTTTATATCATTCAGTTTATTTATATCACATTTAACTTACCATTTAAACGAAGTTTTCAGTATAATTTTTAAGGTGAGTTTTAAAATTTTTTATATTGGTATTCATGTTTCTAATTTTTTCTGGTAATGAATTAAAAAATTTTGCTCCGAGATATTTATGACTCAATTGTCCAATTTATTTTACATTTTGGAGTGGGAAGTATTGATGTTTGTCTAAGACTTCTGTTATTTTTAAATGGTGCAACTTGATTTTTAATATTATCTTTATAAATTTGTAATGTTGCATGATAAAAGTATAATGCACTTAATTTTCTGACTTTAAATTGTTTGAATAAAAGTTCAGACGAATATGAGTAGGGTTTTTTTTAAATTGTTTTTATTATTAGTTTTTGTGATATGTAAATTGTTTGTGTTTGGTTTGTATATGTACCGCCCCATCCTATAATGCCGTATTGTATAATAGATTGACAGAAAGCGAAGTATGTGGTTCTAAGTAATTTTTCGTTTAAAATATCTCTTAAACATCTAAATATATCTAAATATATATAAACATAGTTCGTGACTTTAGTTTAATAGGGTTCTAACTTAGCCTGGCCATGTGAAGCATCAAAGTTCAAAGTTTGCATAGACGAATTCTTACAATCTATTTATCACGGATGTTGAGGTATAATCTTGTGTAGAGTAATTTTAAAATAAAATATTTTATTAAAACGCAGCCCTAGTTTGGATGTTGAGGTTTAATCTTGTGTAGAGTAATTTTAAAATAAAATATTTAATTAAAACGCAGGCCTAGTTTTGATGTTGAGGTTTAATCTTGTGTACAGTAATTTTAAAACAAAATATTCAATCAGAACGATGGCAGTTAACAATTAGGGAAATGTAGTTAGAACCTCATGAACCTCGGGAAATGTAGTTGGAACCTCATAAACATGCTAGTTGCATACGGTTCAATCTGCTCGATTAAGTATTTTCTAAAATGGTAGGTATACATCCAATTTAAATATTTTAAACTGAAGTAATTTAAACAAGATTCGACTTTAAAATCAGAAATCGGTAAATAGGTAATGATGAATCGGCTTTGCAAACATTTACAGCACATTTATTTTTTTTACATCAACTCCACACAGGAGACCCTGAAGAAAATAATTTCCCTCAGGGCCTACGTCATCTGGGGTACTGTGCGGAGGATCTTTTTGAGGAGAGGAAGGAATGAACATTGGTCTTGAAGAGACCCATGTTGTAGGAAGGAGGAAACACAGAGGCCGGCAAATCATTCCACAGCCGAGCTGTTGAACACAAGAGTCGAAGAAACGATCCGTTCTCATGTGACAAATGTCAACCGTGTACGAAAATGTTGGGCACGCGTTTGGCGTGTTTCCCGACTATGCACCGGTGCCGAAGGGATCAATGACGCTAGTTCCTCGGAGCATCTTCCATTGTAATACCGGTAGAACAAGGATAGCATTCCCACGAGATGCCTGTGCTCTAAAGATTGCAATCCGTCTGTTAAGATTTTTTCTATTTTATTTATTTTCTATTTTAAAACATATTTCAGAACACGGTGACGGGAAGTTAGAATCCTGTCCATCCAAGTGTAGCTAAAAAATAATATCAACTGAGACGAGCTAGATGTTTACAATTAAGTTCTGTTACCAACCTTTAGGTTAACCATGTTTCCCCAAATAAAAAGATTCACCACTTCTTAATATATTTGACGATAAAGCACACAATTAGTATTATTTTATTATTCGTGTGTTAAAATAACACCTTATCTACATACCTAGTTACCTAGGTACCTAAGTAAAAACAAAAACAATATTATTTTCGATGAAAAATAATAAATTCGTGGAAAACAATATTATTCCACTTGGAATATTACGTGGGTGCTCAATAATTTGCAATTCATCGCTCATTCAGATAACGAACCAAAATTAAATATATTTAAAACCCAAATAATGTAAAACATTTATGGGTGGTAGGGGGAGAGGTAGGAGGGGGGGAAGGGGGGGGGGGGGTAGGGGGAGAGGGGAGGGGGGAGGGGTAGTGGGAGTGGGAAGGGGGGTGGGGGGTGGGGGAGGGGGAGGGCGGTGAGAGGGGGGAAGGGGTGAGGTGGAGGAGGCGGAGTGGGAACCCCCCTCACACCATGCGAGCCTAGGTGCGGGGAAAAAGCTAGTTACTTATAATTATACGAAAATTTATAAATCGTTATTTAAAATTAAGTAAAACATTATCGTAAAACAAAATTATAATTATCGTAAAGTAAAACAAAACGTCTCGCTCGGTTGGCATCACTGCGTTCGCTTTCTAGGGTTTTATTCAAAGAAAAATGTTATGTTTTCATTTGAGAAATTTGTGAACAAAATAAATTTGCTGTGTTTTGTATACCAAAATGAATTACTTGTTTTGAAAGCAGTTGAAAGACTCTTTCTGATTTTAATATTACAAACGCACATTTGCAATTAGAAATCTAAAATTTCTGATTTTAAAAATAGAGATCTTTTGTTGTTTGAAACGATTGCTTTTTCTCTACCAATTGTTTTTTTCTTGTAAACTGTAGAAATACCTCTTTCAGGAACTAAAACTAAAAATCATATTAAAACTAGCTGGTTCCCGGCATGCGTTGCAATGTCATATTCAAAGAAATAAATTATTTCTCTCCGCATGTCCTTTCCCGTGCATCCCCGTTCCCCTCCCGCATCCCCGTTCCCCTACCGCATACCCCTTCCACCTTCTACGCCTACCTCTTCCTTCTGAACATCCAGTTTTCAACAGCTCGCGTGCCATCTTTTACAATTTTTTAATTCAATTTTTCATATATTACAAATATTCATTTTTGTATATTATAAGAACAATCAATTTAATTTGATACCTAACATAGAAAGGTACTTATTTAAAATATCTATAATTTTAAAAATCCGTAGACAATTCTTTTTGTTACCAAAAAAAACAGTTTGCCTGCTAAATTGCACATTCATCAAACGCGCGGGACTGTCAAACGTTCGATATTAAAATAGTCGGCAAGTTTTCTGAAATAATTCAATTTTCTTTCCGTAAGAACCTTCTACAAAGTATTAGAAAACTTTTAAAAAAAGATGAATGAAATAGGTAAAGTCGTTCTGAAGATAAGGCGTGACCAAGGGAAACGGGGATTCATTTTTAAATATATAGATTACACACACGTATTATAAAGTAAAGGTTATTCATAATATCGTAACAACGTAAAGTTTTTTTTACCTGTAAAAATTTTAAAAAGAGTTTTCTAAAATATTTTTTCGCTTACGTAAGTAAGTACTTTAACGTAAAATCACCCCCTGAAATTACTGCATTGTATCTTTGGACATCCAGTATATTTTAATATGTTCACAAGAGTTCTAATGAGGGTACTTCCAAAAAATGGTATTTAACCTAAGACTAATCAACGTAATGATTTTGTGCTTGTATGTTTAATGTAATATAAGTAGATAATATATAACGCGGTGGGCTATGCTGTCACTCGATCTTCCTGTTGTACATTATATAATGCCTGAATCATTACGAGAGGGATGAATGGAAACAGCTCCAAAGATAAAATAATTAATGTAAACAATTATGCTTTTCTTAGGAATTCATATTTGATTTTACAAAATTAATAATTTCTGGAGTTCGCTATCATTTCGCAAACATCTCAAGGTTCAGATAAAATTATATTACATGGAGACTTAAAATAGATAATAGTATTTTGATGGAGGTTAATCGAATTCTTCACTAACGATACATTTTATTTAGGAAATATTCAAAAAAAATATATATATTTTTTTTATTCATTTTGTTTATTACAGGTTTGTTTTTAGATGGTTTTTAGACTACCAAGCTAGGCAAATGCCCGTATTATGATAGTCGTGATTCATAAGATGTTATATTAAGTATATGATATTAAGTTTAATCATCCATATATGTAGATGAAAGTACAAATATATAGCATACATATTAAGGAAAATATTCATACTAGTATTTGGTACATGATCACATACAGGAAAGGAGTTAAATCTAGGTGAATCTTGTTTAAATAAAAATAAAATAGAATAACAAATTAAAATAAAAGAAACAATTAATATTTTTTTAAGGATAAAAGAAAGAAAAATAAGAATTAATCTATAAATCATCTATACAGATGAACAATGATAATCTTAGACCCCAATTAACAAAAACAAAAGCAGGTATTCCTAGGCAGCGTACGAAATGGACGAAAGATGTCAAAAAATATGAAAAAAAAGCATCAGCGTAATATAAAGTTTTGGTTCAAAATTAATTTAGGGATAAGATTTTTTATTCAAGAAATATGAAAAATTAGAACAGTTTTTAAGATGTAAGGTATTGAGTAAATAACCAGTTCTGTATATTAAAAGTGACCTATGGCAGAGGTGTTGGTTATCCAATAAATAAAATAAAATAAAATGGTTCCCGGGGCAGCGGTATTTAAAAAAAAATCGATACTGTAAATAAATGCGGCCTCTGTGTTTCCTCCTTACTACAACATGGGTCTGAGGGAGCGGGCCGGATCGACAGAGACGGGTAGAGAAATAAAAGGCGTCAGTCGGTGTAATGAGTCAGTCGTTTATTGGGCTACGTAGCGAGGGTCGGTGAAGTGGTAACATGATGTAATGCGGAGTGCGGTAGATAAAATGCTGCAGGCGCACGGATGTGATGGAGATGGTGTGGTGAAGGTCAGTGAGTTGCTCAACACCTTGGCGGTGGAGATGACCTATCTTCCAGGCCGTTGCTCGACGCTTTGAGTCGCGGAGATGAACGGTGAGTGGCTCGGTGAGCTGAGCCATCAGCGGGTAGTCCTGGCGAGGCGGAGCGTGTTTCCATGGCAGCGAAGCGCGGTGAGCTTCGGGGTGCCATGAAACGGTGAGCTGATCCCTGGACTGAAGGTGACGCAAGCCTTGTAAGTTGCGGGATGTAGCTGATCTCAGGAGCTGAAGACACGATGGACGGGCCTTATAGATGGACCTCGGGAAGCTGCCCTGGATGCGTAGAGATGCCATCCAGGAGCACTTGAGCGGAGATCTGTTACATGTTGGTTTGTTGACCGACTAATGGTCTGGGACTGACTGAGCGAGCGCCGAGTTGAGTCACTTTATATACCAGCGCGACCGGTGGAGTAATTTTCCATTCGCCGGCAATGTGTACACTAGAAGGTACTCGAACATACCCTGTGCTGAATATTCAGGCGACTTATAAACTCTAGACCTTTCTTGTCTAGACGGCCGCGGCAGGCGAGCAAAGTACATCGTGCCGGCATAGGTAGGAATGTACCTAGGCAAGTAGGTTGCCGGCGCCGCGCAAATATTAGATGTTTCTCGTGCGTTCTTTCGATAGCGAAAAGATAATGATGTGTCGCCACAGGTCTCTTCAAGACCAATGAAATGCATTTTTGAAGACGATTTTAAGTTTAAAATTGGTAAATAATGACCAAAAAATTATAATGTTAAAATTATAGTGTTATTTAGGGTGGGATTTTTCAAAAAAATTTATGAATTCATCAAATATTTCAAGTTAATTTTCACGTTCTATGTAAATTCTGTGATTTTTTTCAGTTTCGTGCAGAAACTGGCCTATGATGATTTATGAACTTTTAATCAAGTTAATCCATATTTTTTTTTAAACAACCCGTCTTTAATTTTATCATAATATTTAGTCGAGAGGCCAAGTGGACAATCTTTTGTGACTATTTTTTTTTTTCACTTTGGTAGTGAAAAAAGGTAATTAATTATTGAAGAAGAGAAAACAATAATAATTTAAACGAAAATATGAAAGAGAACAAGACACAGAAAAGGATCATGGTCGCAACGGGGACTCGAACCCAGAACCCCTCGTCTATCCGGGACGTGTGCGTTTACCAATTCCGCCATTGCCACGTACTGCCAAACCGTCATATTAGTCACTCTCATATTTAAACAATATTATCTACAACTATTTTTTTTTCCATATTATGTGCAACTACCCTTTTTATTGGAAACAATAGACGACCTCCGTAGTCCAGTGGGTAAGACTCTTGACTCACAATCCGGAGGTCGCGGGTTCGAACCCGGCATGCGCAAATAAATTTTATTTGATTAATTTGTGTTATTTCACAATTAATTCATTTAAAATCATATATAGTATATTTGCGGCATGTTCCAGAGTGGAAGATACTATCAGTATCGCCCTGGTGTAAGACCACCATTCAGAATTGAAACGTTGCTTGAAAATGGCTTTAGCCGTGTTTAGTGACCAGATCTGAATAGCCAGGTACTTCCCAACCTTCCTCTTCCCCACCTCCTTCCCCTCCCCACCACCTTCAGCCTCACAACATACCCCAATTGGGGATGCCATAGTCTCACTGGCTCCAGACGGGAGCAGTTGAGATTCTTGTGCGGAATTCACTGTAAAAAAATATATATATATATATATATATTCTAAGAATTGGTTTGTAACCTAGATAGCGTCACAGATAAATATATCCGATTTTATTTACGAGAGGTTCTGGGTTCGAGTCCCGGTTGCCACCGTTGTCTTTTTCTATTGTTCTGAATCTTGTTCTCTTTCATAATTTCGTTTAGGTTATTATTGTTATCTTCTTCTTCAATGATATATTACATTGATGGGTATAACCTTCAAAAGATATAAAAAGAAAGTTTTTCTTATAAAAAATTGGTAATTAATTATTTCAGGAATTCAGAACAGATTTCTGCACCCATTTCCTTTTTTGGCAGTTGAATTGTGTATTCCTTGCGAAATTTGCGGTTAAATCCCTAATTGCAGTATCAAATACCTTATCTAGGACGTATGTTGCACGGGTATGCAGATATTATTGCAGTGTCGGGCCGCCCTCCCGGTGCAATACCTCACTGTAATATTATTACGGTACGTTGCTGGGAGGTCAGACTACTCATAGAGGTCCGGGGCGATTTACTGTATCCACTAAATATAAAATGAGTAGTCTGCAACTTGGAACTGGGTAAATCATTTCTCGCTCTGTTGTTTTGTTTTAGGATTAGTGTTTTAGTTTTGGCGAGAGGGGAGAATGAACTAGGGTGGAGTTGAGCTCCGAGTGGTAGGTATTATTTGCTTCTGACTCCTGCCCACAGTAGGTACCCTCCGTGAGAATTAATGGAATATATATATTACCAGAGAAAACCAGAAATATGTCATTTTCAAATTAGATTTTAGGCGCATTGATTCTTTCCACAAAAAATTATAAATGGATTTCGAAAGATTGTTCTTTTATCTAGCATTCGCATGTAATAAATTTTGAGATTTTTTTTAAATTTTTAGTATAATAAGGTTATTCCATAGGTCGTTGGCAGATTTGTTAAATTTTCAAAAAAGATTTTGTATTATACCACACCCATTTCAAATAATATAATCATTCATTAAAATAAATCAATACATTATCTAGCTAACGCATGTTTTAGAATTTTAATTTTAGTTTCAATAAAATCATTAAAAAATGTGTACGTACATGTGTTTCCTGACGAAAATTGGTTCACTTGTGTATTTATTTGCGCACTTACAAACTAATATATTTCCGATATTTTAACATTCTTATTAAATTTAGACATTATTGAAAAATGATAAATACTTATAATCAAAAAATAACTACAAAAAGTACATTATTTTAATAGTTTTATCATCACGCCTTTTAGCATTTTTGGATGAAGGTATAAATTAAAGCTAATTTGGATTGAAATAAATTCGATATTGAGTTATAATTTTAAAAAGCTGGTACGGAGAATAATTAATCTTTCTCATTGTAACCGCCCTGCATGATCGTAAGAACAACTTTCGATCAAATGTGGATTTTCGTCCGCTGGCTGGTTAAACGCTCTTAAAACCCCCGCGAAGGTTTCTGGATTATTACAACCACATAACAATACAAGTTTTAATGCGGGATACAAAGCATACTTCATCAGGATACAAAATATAGTCCATTGGGATACAACGAATAATTGCATGGTACATAGTAAAGTCTGTTATTTTACTCTAATTGAAAATTATACTACAAAGAGAATTTGCATTTATTGAAGAAGTATTTATTAAAGATATACAGGGTGTTAAGGGACGTACTTGACTTACTTTAATCAGTGATTCCTGACATTATTTGGGGTAAAAAATGTAAATGAAATTTTGGTCTCCGGTGACTTTTTTTGGCGACTTTTTTTTTTCAAAATTTTTTTCTTCAAAAGCAAACAAAAAAAAATTCTTCAGCATGTCGTCACTGGTCACTCAGCCGGGTGTCTGGCGAACTCCTTAGCCCGCCTCCAACTGTTCAACAACTACCATTTTTTTATGTTTTTGTAGAAAAAAAAAAAAAAAAGTGTCACCGGAGACCAAAATTTCATTTACATTTTTTACTCCAAATAATGTCAGGAATCACTGGTTAAAGTAAGTCAAGTACGTCCCTTAACACCCTGTATGATGTGGAACGGTTTATGTCACATAACAATTTAATTTATTAATTTTCAGCTAAGAAAGTATCAAGGATATCCTATTCTAGGCCGCATTGCATGATGATTGCGTGATTTTTGTTATATTGTAAACAACACCTTATTTTATTAAATATTATGTAAAAACATCATTTTGTGCAACAAAAAAATACTTTCAAATAAATTACCGGATTGCAATTAAATTCAGGTGGAATAATACAAGCTCGTATTACAAGCAGCAGGCAAAAAATATGCGTCAATAAAATGAAGATAATGTTGGTAGTTCTTAGTCGAAGTTTGGTATAGTTAAATATGGCCGAAGTTGATATAGTCAAATTAGCTCAGCGTCAGAGCAAAGCCTCGGTAAGGCTGAAGTACTGGGTTCAATGTGACCGAACCTTTTTCAGAATTTTGTGTTTCATATTTTTCGTTCAAGAGTTGTTAATATTTTTTTCATGGGGTGAGATTTGTCCTGGTCTTGGCGGCGGACGCGTCTGTCATTATGTAAATCTGTGCAGCCGAACATATTTACAACAGTAGAAATTGCACGTTGCAGAGAAGTCCTTTTTTTCAATTATTAGTTCAAAAAACGAAAACATATCATTGTTGTATCGGAATTTAACAATATTACCGGTGAACACCTTATTATGGTACAAAATATTAATTCAGCATATAACTGAGTCTGATTATAAGAGGAAAGTAACATAATACAAGGTTCACAAAGAATGAAGGAATGCTTGTTCCAAAATATAATAATAACTACGGACGGCGAACCCTGGAATATACATGCCAAAAATATTTAACATGTTACCAAGTAATTTAAAAAATTGCGATTCTACAAATAGATTAAGATATACGCTGAAACAATGGTTACTAAATAGAGATGGCTTATATTAATTCATGTGCGTTAAGATGAAGCCATAGTAAATAATGCAAAATCATACAAAATCATATGTTTTTGTTTTAAAAATTTGATCGCTTTGAAGTATTATAGATGCTTCAATTAAATACTGGGTGTAGAACATACCTTGGCCCTTAAAAATGTTGGTCATTTTTTTTTATAAGTCTTTAATAAGCCTATAAACAAATAAAGTATAAGGTCTAAAATACACACTTTCAAGTCCAAACTCTTCTATTTATAAACCCCTTTTCGGATATGGTTTTATTGTATAATGTGGCAAATTCAGTTTATTTTATAATAATCGCAAAAAAAGTTGATATTTACACCGGATCTTCCCAAAATAAAATAAATTATGCATTTTCGCGTTGTTATTTTACAATACGGCCGCTAGTCGAAGAATTCGGTTTTTCAAAGTGAACCCTATGGCGTCCACCGAAGAACTACTGTCCACGCCACAGTCGCCATACCTCAGTCACGCCCCGAACGGAGCGAAAGATGGACGCGTGCCTCCGCGTCGCTTGATTTCGTGAAGTCAATTTTAAATTTCCGTTTTATTACAATAAACAATGCGTAAAAATGGAGTTAATGTTTTTTACAGGTTTTTACGAAATCAACCGGTAAAAAAAAATTCTTAAATACCTTTTCCAACGTTTCCAAAAGCTTTTTCTTAAGTATTTTCAAACTCCTCCCATAAAAGGGCGTGAATTCCGATTTCGATTTTTTCCCTAACTATTGGATCGCCTTATTTGTGACAATCTGTGTAGTTATTGTAATATTAATTGATAGAGATATTGAAAGAAGGGTGAATGCCGGTAACTCCATTAATGGTGGACTGAATGCCGTTGGCGCTAATAAAAAATGTCAAAAGAAGTGAAGCTAGCAGTCCACAATGGAGTCCTGGTACCTACCCTGATGTATGGCAGCGAGGCATGGAACTGGCAGAGGAAGGATGAAAGTAAACTGAATGCTGTTGAAATGAGATCCCTGAGACGTATGTGTGGTAAAACAATGTATGATCGTGTGAGAAATGTGGATATCCGCAAAGAATGTAAGGCTGATGTAAGCATAATGAGTAAGATTAAGAAAGGGACCCTCAGATGGTTTGGGCATGTAGAGCGAATGAACGAAGAAAGTAGCGTAAGAAGAATATACGACGCGAATGTGAATGGTAGAAGAAGTCGGGGACGCCCGAGGAAGACACGGCACGATCAAGTGAATCTGATACTTGAGTCTGGCCATGTCAAAAGTCAGAATAATAGAAGAGAATGTATGAGACGATGTATGAATGCGAGTGAGGCAAAGAGTGTGTGCCAAGACCGAGTTGTTTGGCGGTCCGTCCTCTCTGCCTACCCCTGCGGAGAAAGACCGTGATGGTTAGTTAGTTATGTATGTTTAAATTGTAATTAAAAATTAACATCCTGTTGACAAACTGCTTTATTGCGGTTTAACGGGATTGTCCTTGAAAACCAAAAAACTATTTTTTTTGGGCACCATTATAATCCTGATTTTTCTTATTAATTTCAAATTATGTTTTCTGTACACCATCCTACATTTTTATTTTGCTTTAGTTATCTTGATAATAATATTTTTAAGGTGATAATGAGTGTACAGGTCTGCCCCAGTAAAATGTTTCCTGAGTTTAGACAGGCATTGTGTGTTGGGTGTTGTGTGTTGTGTGGACGAGGAAGACGGGCGCAGTCATATCACAAAAGAAAGGAAATACCTAAATCTAGTAGCTTTTCTTTTTCTTAATGATGTCGTGAGTTAGTTATTAAAGAAAATATTTAAACATATTCTTCTATATTTTTGGAAGTACGTCTATTTATTAAAAACCTCAAAATTTTTATTAGTAAATTATTTTGTTACTTGCATTTTGAAGCTAGGGTAATACAGACTTTTAATTTGGGAAGCGGGTGTGGGTACCATATATTGGATAACCAACACCTCTGCCATAGGTCACCCCGAGAGGTTCGTTACATTTGGTGACTTAGCAGGGATGCCCGGGTTCATGGGGTGAGGTTTGTCCAGGTCTTGGCGGCAGATGCGTCTGCCCAGGCAGGCCGGATCTGGAGAAAATAGTTGATGGAATCCCTTTGACTTCTCCAGCCGTACTCACTCAGAACATAACCTTGCACCATAGTGGAGGGCTAGATTCATACGTCCATCACTCCTGGACACACTGACCCCCAGATTCCTACCCACCCCTAATACCATTTTCCTTCCCATAACTTCCTTTCCTTCCTTTCCTAAAAATACCCTCTACCAGCATCCCCAAAGATGACATAGGGCCTGTGGGGAATTATTTTCCTCAGAGCCTGATGTGTAGAGCTAATTTAAGAAAAGACTACAGCATCTAAGACGGGAAGCCCCAAAATAGCAATGAAAAATCATCAACCCTCGAAAAAAACTCAGTCATTTTAATATTATATCCCAAGGCTTTTCAGCGGAGCCCAGATCTCATAAAACCAATGAACAGCACTCCTTCTTCGGAAGTTAAAAATACCTGAATATGAAAATAAATCAATGTTTCATTCTGAAGATACCTGCCGCAGATTAAGTTTGCAAATAAAAAATGAATGAAGTTAACACATTTCCACATTGCTAACTTTTTGCTGTTCGGGCAATCATCGGAATAAAAAAAACAATCTCTTCCTCGAGCGAAACGGTCCTTGCGCAAAGAAACATTTTTTTTCCTTAATTTCTTCATGTTCTCCATAAAAAGATCGTTCACCAATATCTTAAAGAGAAAATTACAAATTTTACGTATATGTGAATATAAAAAAGTCATAGGGATAGTTTTACTGGTTTGCGACATGCATCAAAGAATGGGAACTGAACTGCCTGTAATTGCCGGTAAAAACGTCGATGGTTAATGCATCAAATGAATCATTACGCAGTTAAGTCGCTCTGTTGATTGGCGTGTTCTGATAGGCAGAAGTCCACGCTTTCGGAGCATACAAAGTGCATGAGATTATCCACGAAAATACAAGTTAATCTCTTTCAACAGATGTAGATTCAGTACAGCTCCAGAAATTAACATTAAAAAATGTTTACCAAAAAATATATTTCGATGAGCTTCTAGGGAATTGAAATCAAACATTTCTAAACAAGGATGGTTACAGAAATGGAAAATATGTATATTCCCTCATATACTATACAAGTATTGCATGAACCTCTTTTATTCACTTTAAATTCATATATGGTTTTCATTAAGGGGCCCAGATAATGGAGCGTATTCCAGGATACTGCGAACAAGTATGTTCTCCTCACTACCTACTGTGACCCTACCACATATTATATGTTGTATAATATATATTTATATTTGTTTGTTTGTAACGATGTATGCGTGTTTGTTTTATTATTACGCATTATCACTTATTACATTCTCTTTACATTTGTAAAGAGAATGTAATAAGTGATAATTCAACTTTCGTACAGTGACACAGAGAGCACATTCAATTTTGCGCTCAATACTAATTAACAGTCTACAGTTGTTTTAAACAGTGAAACAGATAATATAACGAGCCAGTGACTTATTGCAAGTTTAAAGAAGTTGTAGTGCAAACCTGCTGGATTCTAAAATCATAACTGAGTGAGCATTTCAATATTAATAAAAGTCAAAACAATAAGTATTATTGTTACCCAAGCTACTACCGCCCGACCCGGCCCATACTTTCAAGTAGTTCAAGTCACTCCACCTTAAATCCAGGCTTAACCATCGTCCATTTTTCAAAAAAAAAAAAAAAATTTTTTTTTTTTTAATTTTAACAAAATGGACTCCCAGGGATTTATCAGTCAGGCGAGAAACGCGGTTGAGGCTCTAACCGATCTAATAATAGACCCCAGTAACAAACTGAACAAAGATCAAATTGCGAAAATGATTCCAAAAACTAATGCTATTCTTGGAACCATAGCGCAAATGGCTACAAAAATGGCAGCACTCGAGGGTGAGCTAATAGCTTTTAAAGCATTAACCAACAAACCTAACCCATTAGAATCTACATGTGAAGCGGCCGATGAGCTTGAAGAGAGGAAAAACAGAGCAAATAATCTCATAATTATAAACGTTCCCGAAAGCACACAACTGAACCAAATTGAAAAAATCAAGGATGATAATTTACAAATTACAACCATTCTGAAGAAAATAGACAACAATATAGAACCAAATTCCATCAACACATTCCGTCTTGGAGCAGTGAGGCCTGATAAATCGAGGCCCATTAAAGTGATCTTAAGAAACTCAACTGAAGTAATGAATATTCTCAGAAAAAAAAACTTTTATCTTAACAACTCCCCTGTCAAAATTTTTTCCGACCAAACTCCGAACCAAAGAAAATATTTATCAGACCTACGTCAATCAATGGAAAGTAGGATTCAGGGAGGAGAAGTTGGACTAACAATCAAATATATCAACAGCAAGCCGACAATAGTTAAGAAAAATCCAAAAAACTCAAACACATCAATGGATACGGCCAAAACATCCGCGGCTGCCGAACCAAACTCTTAGAGTTGCAAACTTCTATTCCTTTACTTCAAAACGTAGATGTATTTCTCCTTACTGAAACCTGGCTTGATCCTGATATTCACACCGAGGAACTTGGATTCTCATCTTATAACACCTACCGCCTTGACAGGAATCCAGCCACCAGCAATAAAACCAGAGGAGGAGGAGTTCTCATATCCGTCAAAAAATCACTGCCATCCACTCGATTAATTTGCAAACATCTAGACGTAGAACAGGTATTTGTATTACTAAAAACTAAATCAAGTAAAATTTTACTGGGATGTGTCTACATTCCTCCTGGATCCAACATCACAGTCTACCGAAACCACATTGATGACCTCGAAACCTTTAAAAATAAATACCCTGATGCCAGAACAATTTTATTTGGTGACTATAATACCCCTAGCATTGATTGGATGAATAAAAACTCTTATAACAACTTAAGCCTACCAGAAAATGCTCGTGAAATAATAGATATGACGAACTTACTCGCTCTACATCAAGTCAATCAAGTCTACAATACCAATAACCGGCTGCTGGATTTAGTGTTCTGTAGTGATCTCTCAATTCACATTGTTAAATCAGTTGACGAGCTCCTCCCCCTAGACTCCCACCACCCCGCTTTAAGCATAACCATCTTGATGAATAACTCACCAGACGACACAACTATTCTTCCTAACTTTACTTATAATTTTTCCAAAGCTGACTATCCTAATATGAACCAATATCTTACAAATGAAGACTGGTCATTTCTTCACCTCAACAACAATATTAACTACAATCTTGAAATTTTTTACACAATTATCAACAGGGCCATTGAAAACTATGTACCACTTTCACATTTCAAAGAAGCGAAGTTCCCGAAATGGTTCAACAGCGAGTTAATCAACCTGATTATTTGCAAAAAAACTGCACACAAAAACTTTAAAGAATCTAAATCCCTTAATGACTATAAGTTATTTCACAATTACAGAACTCAATGTAAAAAACTGTCAAAAAAATCATATTATAATTATATAAATGGAATCGAAAAATCTATACCCTCTAATATACAAAACTTTTTCACACATGTAAACTCTCTTAGAAAAAACAAACAAGGTTTACCCATTTCAATGCACTTCAAAGATAAGAGTAGCACTGATATGAAAGTTAAGGTTAACTATTTTGCTGATTACTTCAAAAGTGTATATGACGAAGATATCCCAGAAAATTACATACCACCACCTTCCCTTATTGAGAGCATGCATATCCCTGCTGTACACATCAATATAAACGACGTTAAATCTAAAATTAAATCTCTAGACAAAAACAAAAAGGCCGGATCTGATAACGTGCACCCCAATATTCTCATAAATTGCATTGCTTCACTGGCTGAGCCGATTTGTCTTTTGTTTAATCAATCGCTTGATACAGGTTGCTTCCCGGACATTTGGAAACGTTGTTATCTAACGCCTATACTAAAAAAGGGTAATAAAAGTGATGTCACTAACTATAGACCTATATGTAAGCTATCTATAATTCCGAAACTTTTTGAAAAATTACTTCTTGATAAAATTTCCCCATATATTAACCGTCTCATTGTTCCAAATCAACATGGATTTTTGTCTGGCAGGTCAACTCTGACAAATCTCTCATTATATGAAAACTTTATATCAAATGCATTAGCTAACAAAACTCAAGTCGATTCCATATACACAGATTTTATCAAAGCCTTTGACAAAGTGTGCCATAAAATTCTACTGGTTAAACTACGTAAGCTCGGTATTGACGGAAAACTTTTAGACTGGTTTGCAAGCTATCTATCTGATAGAGTTCTACTTGTAAAAATTAATTTGTTTTATTCCAATCAATTTAAAGCTACCAGTGGTGTACCTCAAGGGTCCCATTTAGGCCCAATTTTGTTTTTACTGTTCATAAATGATATTGTTGACATATTTGATAAAGATGTAGATGTATTGCTTTTTGCAGATGATTTAAAAATATTTAAAATCATCAAAACCGCTGAAGATTGTGCCTGTCTACAAAATAATTTAAACAAATTAATTAGTTGGTGCTCTATTAACAAACTTTATCTGAACATAAATAAGTGTTATTCAATAAGTTTTTACAGAATAAGTCAACCAATTATTCATCCTTATGAACTTAACAACTCTACCCTTACCTCTGTCGCAGAAATTAGTGACTTGGGCATAATTTTCGACTCTAAATTAAACTTCATATCCCATATAAACTCAATCTATAATAAAGGTATCAAAATGCTTGGCTTCGTTCTTAGAAATTCCAGAGGTTTCAAGAATATTTCAACTTTAAAAATTTTGTATACATCCTTAGTACGTAGTCAAGTCGAATATAACTCCTCGATCTGGTCCCCCCATTTTAAAATACATTCAGATTCAATCGAAAAAATTCAACACAAATTCTTAAGACACATTAATTTTAACCTCGGTATTCCCATTGAAAACATAAATTATAATTACTTGATGAAAGAATTAAATTTACTAAGACTGTCAGATCGAAGAATTATATCCGACTTAATATTAATGTTCAAAATTGTAAATGGTAGAATAGACAGTCCTGATCTAACTAAGCTCATTGAATTTCATATTCCCACGAGAACTACTCGTTCTAAAATCCTTTTTAAATGTAACAATAATCGGACTGAGTATACGAAACACTCACTTTTACCTAGGTTGCATGAAGTTACTAATAGATATGCTGATGTGATAGATCTATTTAACTGCACGGAACATAGGTACAAGACGGCTATGCTATCATATTTTTTTAATGACTATTAATTTTATTTGTATTATAGATTTTTGCATGTAAATGTATCTCTGGTGTCACTTCACAATGTATCGTCACAATTAACTGTTATACATACACTGTTTTACCATTACTAATATTTTGAATATGAATTTGTGACATGTAATTAATGTTTATGGCATACTTATGCCGTTTGTATTAAATAAATAAACATGATTACTTATATTGTCATGATTAAAGTGCAAAATACCTATGCCTCACGCCAGCATGTTAAACAGTAGGTAGGATTAATCATAAAATAATAAGTCTGGATTATCAAATTAACATTTATTAATGTACAAACATAAGTTTCAAAATATGGTAGAGCAAATGACTTATTAAATCAAGGCGTGACAGGAAGCGTAATCTTCCCTGTTAGAAGTAAGGTAGGTCATGGTTGTCGAACGCAATATTGAATTTAGAAAAATACCGAAAAAGCTATGATGGATCTATTTTATATAAGGGCGCCAGCCAAGGAAAGAATCCTGGCAAAATTTATTGAACAGTAAACCCATATTCTAAATTAATAATCGTATTTCATTTGTCTCACAACGTGTTCGAAGTTCCAGGCTCCACCTACCAGCGGTCCAGCAGCAAACCCCACACTCACGAACGGTACTCCACCAACTGAAGATCGTGGTCAAAATTCGTACTAATGTTCTCAGCTGCTTGCGGCGTACCAACCTCAGGGTAACTCAGTAGCGTTGTTGTCAATTTCTAACGCAGCAGTAGATACTTGCTACACATTCATTATATGGTTTTCATTAAGGGGCCCAGATAATGGAGCGTATTCCAGGATACTGCGAATAAGTATTTTCTCCTAACCCTAAATACCTACTGTGACCCTACCACATATTATATGTTGTATAATATATATTTATATTTGTTTGTTCGTAACGATGTATGTATGTTTGTTTTATTATTACGCGGCTCTGGAATGAAGTGCGTAGTCAAATCAAAGTCTATAAAAGGCAAGCATGTGAATCAAATACTTTAAAAAACACTTTTTTTATTCCTACCTAACAATATCATTATTTCCACTTTAAAACTACACCCAGTTTTCAAAAACACTAGAATTTACAATCGAAAACTTTATTGCCAAGCATTCATAACCCCGAGCAACGCTGGTTTTACGTCAGTTCTTACAATATAATATATGTGTTTCCATAAGAAAACTCGATATAAAACTTGATAAAACATTCCACAGGAGAATACTAGTTGCAAAAGTTGTCATAAAAGCGTGCTACCTTTATAAGTTTTTTTTATTGAAAGAACGGCCGTGAAACAAAGCCGAGAAATCCACTTCTTATTTTGCAGGTGTAACTTTGTGTTCTCTTATTCACGACCCACATCGCTTCGCCTTCGTAATGATTGCAAAGTTGTTTGTAAGTATTCAGACCTTGTTTTATTGGATTCCTTACAAAGGTGGGCCGTGCCACCCTCCCCGCAGGGAACAGCCCGGGAGCGTAATAAATCCACGAAAACACATTTGAATAAAAAAATTTAAAACACACCGGACTGTTCAAATAAAAGAGCTTTCAATTATTTGTTTAACATTTTTAATTGAATATCTTATCAGCAAAATTCAAATTAATGTTGCGACATTAAAAAATCCGCTTAGGCCCGGTAAATGCCTAATTGCATCTATAATACATGCTTTGTCATGACTTTGATAGACGAATGTGTTGCTTTTTTCTTTGAAAAACCAAACTTCTGTCTAAATGAGTGGTATATCTAAGCTCTCCCACTCTCTGTTGTCATCGTCATCGGGACATATCTATGCAACGGGAGATTCCGATATTATCTTTCAAAAACGACGGCAGTTTATTTTTAGGATGGGTTTAATTTTTGATTAAGTTCCCCACTGCAATCAGCGTGGTGCTACGAGTATATGCAAGTACACTCAATTGAAATAGTATTTGTTTTGCCGGGGTTAGTGCGCTGTTCATGAAAATAAAGCTGAAACAAACTGTCCTGACGACGAAACTTAAAATTACGAGATCTACAGGCATTGCTTATTAATTATTAATAACGTCGATATAACTCACCGCTCGATTAATATAATAGACCATATTGATAAAATCATGCAACTTATGTAATTTTTTATGAGAAGCTGTATATTATATACCAATTCTGTATATTATATACGTATCTTTTATTAAATTCATTTTTAGACATGTAAAGCACTTCGTATAGTGAAAGGTCTATACAAGTTTGCAAATGATTTCACTAAAAGACTACATTGAACTCTTAAAATGGTCTCATGACTCTGGCTTAATCATAAATGCCAAAAAAACTAAATTGTTACAAATAAGTCTAATGTTAAGGTATATATTGCACCTGAAATGAAGTGCATACACCAGATCGCTTACACGATGGTATTCCTGCAATGTGTACATGTGAAAATATTGAACTAGTTAAAGATTACGTTTATTTGGGTGTTATTATTGATTGCTTTTTCAAGTGGGTAAAACAAATAAACAAAGTTTGTGCACGACTAAGATCAATTGTAAGCAGCTTGTATAAACTAAAAAAATGTTCCTATCTGCATACTGGGGTATTATGCCATGTTGCGCTACCTCCTTCTCTAGCCAACGTTTCGGACAGCGTTGCAGTGTCCATCATCAGGGCAGATGTGTTATAGTTAGGGATGATGTTTGTTCTTATCTACTTAGGAGCGATACCGTGTCGCCAGCTCCACTCCTCTACGAGCTGGCGCTACAATATACTTCAACATGTTTTTTGCGTTTAGCCTTGATGTAACCGTCAATTACCGGATACCAAGAACTATTGAGCTTAGCTCCGTATTCTCTATTAATATTTATAGGATTTTTGTGAATTTCAATTGCCTCCGTAATCAGGCGTGTTCTATGAGTTTTGGGTCTTCCCAGGACCTCAGGGACAAATCCAAAGTAATTGCCGGTTTCGATTAAGTGCTCGGCGATTGCCGATTTGTCAGGGTGGCCAAGTTTGCAGGCACGAAAGTGTTCTAATATCCTTTTGGAGATCGTCCGCTCTGTTTGGCTATACATAAACCTTATGGGAGTTGTTTTACACTCTCATAATAATTATTAAATCTATTCTAATATGTAGGGTTCTGTTAAAATAAAATAAGAAGCTTGGTACTCACTCGGTTTATTGACAAATAATAATTACTAAATAATAATTAACAGAGATGTTGCTTGGTGCACCTATTGTCACGGAGTGACAGGCCGTGCCGCGTCTCTCCCCACCTCGCGTCCCAATGGTGGTGGGAGTATCGACACTCCACATGCCTCCCCTCCTAGAATGATGATCATCCTTCCTGAAGTCCTCCTTGAATCCTCTAGCAGGTGGATGAAATATTGGACTGAAGAGGTAGGTATATGTACATGACGGAGAGACAGAAGAGTGTATGGAATGAAGGGCACAAATGTTCGAAGACATCTCGTGCTTAGTATGCCCATCTTTCAGGGAATCTAACTCGCCTACCCGATCGAGTTGTTCTCTCTGGTGTTTTCTCAGGAACTTTTATTGTTGTGGTCGGTTTAATAGTAGGGATTTCTTTCTCCTCCAAATCTGTTGGGAGAAAAGCAGGTTTTAGCCTATCAATACTTTGAAGGGTCCTTCATATGGCGCCTGCAAGGGAGCTTTAACCGAGTCTGTTCGAATGAAAACATGAGTGCAAGTTCCCAACAAACCGTGTACAAAAGGTTTATCATGGTTATGGTTTGTAGCTGGTATGGGTTTAATATCTTTCAACATATCGGTGACCTTTCTAGCGAACGTCTCTGGATCTGTTGGTATGGTCTCGGTGAAAAAATCTCCCGGGAGCTTAAGTGGAGTTCCGTATGTCATTTCCGCGGGTGATGTTTTTGCATCCTGTCGAACGCAAGATCTGAGGCCCAAGAGAATCAATGGAAGTCTCTCTGACCAACTACTTGTGGAAGCTACTTTTACAGCCCCTTTTAGTGTTCGATGCCATCGCTCTATTAAGCCGTTTGCTTGCGGGTGGTACGCTGTTGTTCTTAAGTGTTTTACCCCACACAATTTCATGAGGTCTTCGAAGAGCTTACTTTCAAATTGACGTCCTTGATCTGATGTTATTGTATCGGGCACTCCAAACCTAGCTATCCAGTCCATGAGAGCGAGAGCAACTGTCTCTGCCATGATATCCTTAATGGGAATCGCTTCTGGCCATCTAGTGAAACGATCTATAATGGTCAAAAGGTAGTTGTTGCCACGTGATGGAGGCAAGGGTCCAACAATATCAATATGGATATTCCTAAACCTCTCCTTGGGTAACGGTAGAGTTCCAATAGGACTGTGGGTATGCCTATTTACCTTGGCCTTCTGGCATAATATGCACGTGGTGACAAACTCTTTTACGTCTTTTTGCATCTTAGGCCAAACGAATCTTTGCCTAAGTGTTTTGTAGGTAGCTCCAATGCCGGGGTGACAAATACTGTGCATGTTATCAAGTATACGGTGTCTCCAAGTCTTTGGTACAAATGGTCTTACAACTCCAGTAGACATGTCACACCAAAGTGTTGTAGGACTTCCGGGAATCTGGACACGTTCCAAACGCAGAGAAGTCTCGGTATTCATGATTGCGATGAGTTCTGGGTCATTGTTTTGGTCTAACGCCACTTCTTCATAATTGATTGGCGATGGAATTTGTATTTCGTCAATCCTTGATAATGCATCGGCTACCTGATTTTCTTTTCCGGGTGTGTAGACGATTTTTGTTGTAAATTGCACGATAAAATCTAACTGTCGTCTTTGCCTTGGCGAATCATTATCCGCTTTTTTGGTGAACGCAAAGCATAAGGGTTTATGATCGGTATATATGGTGACTTCTCTACCCTCAACCTGTCCTCGAAAGTACTTAATTGCTTCGTAAATGGCTGTGAGTTTTCTATCATAAGTACTGTAATTTTTTTGTGCGTTGTTGAGTTTTCGTGAAAAAAATCCGAGCGGTTTCCATTTCCTTTGCTTTTCTGTTCGTTGTTGGAGGGCTGCGCCCACAGCAAAATTTGATGCATCCACCATAATTGCGAGGTCTGATGATATTTCTGGATGTGTGAGGAGTGTAGCATTAGCCAAATCAACTTTGGTCTGGTCGAATGCCTGAATGAGCTCCTCTGTCCATTGGATTGGTTGCTTGTCTGCTTTTTTTGTATTGGCGATTATGGCGTACAACAATCGTTGGGCCTCCACAGCCTTTGGAATGAACTTTCTGTAGTAATTCAGCATACCTAAGTATCTGCGGATGTCCTTTGCTGTTTTTGGTCTTGGGAAATCTTTGATGATCTCCACTTTATCGGAAAGTGGAGTCGTTCCCTCATTTGAAATTTGGTAGCCAAGGAATTTAATACTGGATTGACCAAACGTGCTTTTCTCGGCGTTAATGATCAAACCGTGTTCCTCAAGACGTTTGAAGACTGTTTCGAGGTGCTCCATGTGTTTGTTTTCGTCCTCGGATGCAATCATAATGTCATCGATATATGCAAAACAAAAATCCAAGCCATTCAGTACTTGATTTATAACGCGTTGAAACGTCTGTGCCGCGTTACAAAGCCCAAATTGTAAATGTGTGAACTCAAAGAGACCAAATGGTGTTATGATGGCGGTCTTTGGAATATCACTCAAACCAATGGGAATTTGGTGGTATGCACGAACTAAATCTATAGTGCTAAAAATGTTGGCTTTAGACAACTTGTGAGCGAAATCGTTCAGTTGTGGAATCGGGTAACGGTCTGGAATCGTCTGAGAATTGAGCCTTCGATAATCTCCGCAGGGTCTCCAACTGCCGTCCGATTTTTGTACCATGTGCAAAGGGCTTGCCCAACAGCTTTTTGATGGTCTACATATTCCTTGTTGTACCATAAGGGCAAATTCCTTCTTTGCTGCCTCTAGCATTAGTGGTGTCATTCTTCTGGCCCTGGCTGAGGTGGGTGGTCCAGTTGTTTCAATACAGTGGGCCACAGAATGTTTAACTTCTACTTCTCGATTGAAGGGTCGTGTAATTGCAGGGTATCGATGTAGACATTGGTGGTATTTGCTTGTATTGTTGACCGTAGATATACCCGTACTTGCATAGTGAATGCGCTGTCCCGTTGACGTTAGTCCCGTCGTTGCGTCAATGAGTCTCCCTTTCCGAAGGTCCACTAGAAGATTAAAATTTTCTAAAAAATCTGCCCCCAAAATTGCGCGCTCGACTTCGGCTATGACAAATGTCCATGGAAATGTTCTACGCAATCCGAAATTAACCATCATTCGGCGTAGTCCGTGTGTCTTGATAGGAGTACCATTTGCCGCGTAGAGTGCCACATTTGGCTCGTGTTGTTCAAATGTTTGCGGTGTTTTGAATTTGCTGGGAATTACAGAAATCTCCGCCCCGGAATCAATCAAAAAGTTTATATTGTTTTGCCGGTCCCATATGTGCAACCTTTTTCCAATTTGCTCTATGTAAGTTGCATTGACGCAGAGCTTCTTTAGTTTTCCGAACTCTTTGTCGTCGGCGGCCAATCACAGGGTGCGATGCACTTTTCCGCAAGTTTTCCGAACTTGTAATGATACCAGCATCGTTCGTAAACTTTTTTTGTTTGATGCCTGTTACGCGATGGTGATCTTGATCGCCTCTGTTTATTGATTTCCATTAGCTTTCCATCGCTTATTTTAGTTGAGTAGGATGAACTAGGAAAACCTCCTTCTACGTGGCATATATCATTGCTGCTATAGACATCTGCCATTTTGTCGGCGATTTCTGCTAGCTTGTCTAAGTCCTGATCGGCCGATACAGTCAGTATAGCTTGCATGTTATTAGGCAGCCGTTGTAACCACAGCGTCCTGAAAAGTTCCGTGTTGATGATGGTGGGTCCTGCCAGTTCTTTCATCTGACGTAATAGCTGAGACGGTGTATTATCTCCCAGCTGAAGTCCGTATACGAGCTTGGCAGTTTTCTTTCTCTCGGACTCTGTAAACCTAGTCACCAATGCCGATTTTAATGTGGCATACATATCCCATGTGGGTGGGTTCAAAACTATGTCACTAACCATGGTTAGTGTTTCACTGTCCAGGCAACTTACGATGGAGTAGTATTTTGATGCATCGGAACTAATGCCGGCTATGATAAATTGAGCCTCAATTTGCGTTAACCACAGTTGACACTTATCCCGCCAAAAAGGCGGCATCCGAACCCCCACTCTTGCAACCTGATGACTAGTGTCCTGGTCCGTCATATCTTTATCGTTATTTTGCTGCGTGTTAGCCATTAACTCGCTTGGGCAACTTTAATTGTGTGTGTAATGGTGTGCAGTCTCAAATATAATAAATAATTAATGTATAAATTATTACGTGTAATAATAATGAATGCGTAATAATGTTATTTGAAATCGATTGACTCCGTGACGTTGTTTATTTGCATTAATCAAATTACGTTATTAAAGCGCCAAGTGGTACCAATTATATCTACGAATATACTAGTAGTCTAGACAGAACCCTACGCAAGAAACTAATTATCAGCGATATCGAAACGCGAAAAATTGTTAAGACGGCAAATAAATAATAAATACCGGTCAATAAAAGGGAGTGGGCCTTGCGTTATGCGCTCGAATACATAAAATGCCCTTTTAAAGAGGCAATTGTACTAGGCTACGCTCGGCTGCTCGGGTTTCGATGTAGCGGGAACAAAATTTATTTTAGAATGTGCGATAAATAATGCGATGTCGTAAAAAATATTAATTTCGCGTGTTTTTATCGGGGTCACCAAATTTATGGGAGTTGTTTTACACTCTCATAATAATTATTAAATCTATTCTAATATGTAGGGTTCTGTTAAAATAAAATAAGAAGCTTGGTACTCACTCGGTTTATTGACAAATAATAATTACTAAATAATAATTAACAGAGATGTTGCTTGGTGCACCTATTGGCCGTGCCACGTCTCTCCCCACCTCGCGTCCCAATGGTGGTGGGAGTATCGACACTCCACAACCTTGTGACATCCCAGAACAGCTGATTTTGTACACTCCATCTGTTTCTAGAGGAAACTTGGTCTTTGCAGGCCTCAAAAAGTCTCGTATTTTGTCGTGGTTCCGAAGACAGTCTTGATGCTTTCTTTTTTTTTCAATAGCCTGGCAATTCTGCCTGTCACATTGTGAAAGTAAGACAGGAAAGCGCAGCCCTTTGGCTCTTGTTCAATTCTGTCTTCGTTTGGTGCAGATTTGGTTCTTATGATTTGCTTTGTCTGCCTTGCTGGGTAACCGTTACGCTCCAGTTCATAGGTCAGATTTGTAAGTTCTGCTCCGATTTTTTTTTCTTCACATATTCTGGTCACTTGGGTCACCAATGTATGGATAAGTCCTCTCTTCTGCGCTGGGTGGTGATGGGAATCAGCATGCAGATACCGGTTTGTATGAGTTGGTTTTCTATACACTGTGTGTCCTAGACTACCATCTTCTTTTCGCATCACCTCCACATCTAGAAAAAGTAGGATCTTAGAGTCATTTTCCAGCTCCATTGTGAACTTAATTTTAACGTGGAGTGAGTTGAGATGGTCGAGAAATTCGTTCAGTTTCTCTGTTCCATGAGGCCAAATGGCGAAGACATCGTTGACATACCGCCACCATACTTTGGGAACAGCCGAAGCTGTGTCGAGTGCCACTTCCTCAAACTTTTCCATAAAGAAGTTGGCGAGTACTGGCGACAACGGACTGCCCATCGCAACTCCTTCCACTTGTTCAAAAAGTTCACCCTGGAATGCAAAATATCCCGTTTTAAGGCAGTGTTCAAAAAGTTTACAAATGTCTTCCTCGTAGATCTCTCTGAGCATTGCCATGGAGTCTTCCAGAGGCACATTCGTGAAAAGGGGCACAACGTCAAAACTGACCAAAATATCTCCTTTCTCAGTCTTAACCTTCTTAAGCTTACTGATCAGATCTGTGGAATGATCAGAATGAGGATATCTTGGTTCTGCCAGCCGACAAAGGAAACGCCACTGTCGTGATTAATACGGTGGACTACATTAAAAAGATGGAAGATCTCTTGTGCGATGCCGGCGCCTATAAGAAAATTAAAAACAATCCCACTAACAAAATTGACTTGAAGACATGGGGAGTTAGTAAAAGCTTCCAGTATCACGAAAGAGGATCAATCTGGGCTTTTTCTAAAAGCCTCCAGAACTCCTGCCCTGTACGGTCTTCCAAAAATTCATAAAAAGGACATCCCAATGAGACCGATCGTCGGTGCTATTAGTGCACCGACGTACAAACTTTTTCAATACCTCTCAAGATTACTGGATAATCTTGGATTAAGGATTCCACAGATCTGATCAGTAAGCTTAAGAAGATTAAGACTGAGAAAGGTGATATTTTGGTCAGTTTTGACGTTGTGTCCCTTTTCACGAATGTGCCTCTGGAAGACTCCATGACAATGCTCAGAGAGATCTACGAGGAAGACATTTGTAAACTTTTTGAACACTGCCTTAAAAGGGATATTTTGCATTCCAGGGTGAACTTTTTGAACAAGTGGAAGGAGTTGCGATGGGCAGTCCGTTGTCGCCAGTACTCGCCAACTTCTTTATGGAGAAGTTTGAGGAAGTGGCACTCGACACAGCTTCGACTATTCCCAAAGTATGGTGGCGGTATGTCAACGATGTCTTCGCCATTTGGCCTCATGAAACAGAGAAACTGAATGAATTTCTCTACCATCTCAACTCACTCCACGTTAAAATTAAGTTCACAATGGAGCTGGAAAATGACTCTAAGATCGTACCTTTTCTACATGTGGAGGTGATGCGAAAAGAAGATGGTAGTCTAGGGCACACAGTGTATAGAAAACCAACTCATACAAATCGGTATCTGCATGCTGATTCCCATCACCACCCAGCGCAGAAGAGAGGACTTATCCATACATTGGTGATTCGAGCGACCAGAATATGTGAGGAAACAAAAATCGGAGCAGAACTTACAAAACTGATCGATGTACTGGAGCGTAACGGTAACCCAGCAAGGCAGACAAGGCAAATCATAAGAGCCAAATCTGCACCAAACGAAGACAGAATTGAACAAGAGCCAAAGGGCTGCGCTTTCCTGTCTTACGTTCACAATGTGACAGACAGAATTGCCAGGCTATTGAAAAAAAAAGAAAGCATCAAGACTGTCTTCGGAACCACGACAAAAATACGAGACTTTTAGAGGCCTGCAAAGACCAAGTTTCCTCTAGAAACAGATGGAGTGTACAAACTCAGCTGTTCTGGATGTGACAAGGTTTATGTAGGCCAAACAGAGCGGACGATCTCCAAAAGGATATCAGAACACTTTCGTGACTGCAAACTTGGCCACCCTGACAAATCGGCCACCGGAAACCGGCTATTACTTTGGATTTGTCCCTGAGGTCCTGGGAAGACCCAAAACTCATAGAGCACGCCTGATTACGGAGGCAATTGAAATTCACATAAATCCCATAAATATTAATAGAGACGACGGAGCTAAGCTCAATAGTTCTTGGTATCCGGTAATTGACGGTTACATCAAGACTAAACGCAAAAAACATGTTGAAGTATATTGTAGCGCCAACTCGTAGAGGAGTGGAGCTGGCGACATGGTATCGCTCCTAAGTAGATAAGTACAAACATCACCCCTAACTATAACACATCTGCCCTGATGATGGACACTGCAACGCTGTCCGGAACGTTGGCTAAAGAAGGAGGTAGCGCAACACGGCATAATACCCCAAAAACTAATAACAAAAAAATATCGAACACGTTCAATTAGTGCAAAATTCATGGGTTAAATTATTAGCTGAAAAAATTTATGCAAAGAAGGCATAATATTCCAAACTTTTATTAGTCTCAAAATTCTTTCAGTGAGAGCACTTCTGTGATACAACATTTTATTTCAGCATCTAGTTTTAAATATAAAGAAGGACTTATTGTACCTCAGCACACAAATAAATATGGACAAAGAACGTTAAATTAGATGATTCCCAGTTGTTTAAATATGTTACCTGCTGAAATTAAAAACTGTGCCCAAAACAAACTATTGGTGAATTTACTGAAGACTTGGCTTACGGAAATAACTAATTTGTATTAGCTTACAATGACATATTATTCTAAAGACTTTAAAATTGTTCATTTTGTTTTCATAATGTTTCTTTTCTTTATATTTCTGTAAAAAATATATTTTCATCTTATCTTAATATATAAAACAAAGTCGGGTTAGTTACACTATTTATAACTCGAGAACGGCTGGGCTGATTTTGATGATCTTTGATTCGTTGGATTTGTCTCCGCCCCGGATAGGATAATAACTATTAAAACATCACAAAAGTTAACGAAATAAATAGTTATAATGAAAATTATTTTCCCAATACATTTTGTATGGAACGAATTCTCCTTTTTTGAAAGAACTGCAGCAATATTGTGAGGGGTATAATATTGAAGTGTGCATAAATTCCCAACATTCAAAAACGTCAAATGTCAATGCGTTGATTGTTGTGCATTTGTTTTTAATCATATAATGCTGCCCTTCTTTCTTACACACTCAATGTCAATAGTCGAAAAAGAGACAAATGGTGAACGTATGTCTGCACACCCCCAAAGGAAAAATACAATTATTATAATAAATCTTTGAAATGAAACGCATTTTTTTACTTAAGCTCCACATAGGAGGCCCTGAGGAAAATAATTTCTCTCAGGACCTATGTCATCTTAGGGGATGCTGTGTGTAGGATCTTTTTAAGAAATGGGGAGGATAGAAAGTTCTGGGAAGGAAAAAGGTATGAGGGGTGGGTAGGAATCTGGGGGGTCAGTGTGTCCGGGAGTGACGGACGTATGAATCCATCCCTCCAACTGTGGTGCAAGGCAGGGGGTCGAGAGAGTCCGGCTGGAAAGGTCAAAAGGTGGGCAGGCGCATCAACGGCCAAGACCCGGACATAAGTCACCTCATGAACCCGGGCACCCCTGCTAAATCACCAAACGTAGCGAACCACTTAGGGTGATCTATGGCAGAGGTGTTGGTTATTCAATAAATGGTTTCCGGGGCGGCGGCACCCGTATCCGCCTCCCGAATTCCCGTAAGTAATTTTAAAAGTAAGAAATTCACAAAAATATAAATCCGTACACAACGCCATCTCTGATAATGACAAAAACAAAACACGGACAGTTGCGCATTGATAATTGCTTCATTGCGTAATTTTTAACTTAATAAAAAAACTGAATTTAATTCAAAAGCTATTGATTCTGAGGCGGTACCAAGTTCGTCGGGTCAGCTATTTTTATGTAATTGCAAAAATGTAACTATTAACTCATTATAATAAGATCTTTAATGTAGAGAACTCGTTAGACAAACTGCCAAAAAGTAGTTTATCGGGACGTTTTTGTCTTATATTTGTAAAGTGTGTAAAATAAATAAATTTAAAAAAGCAATATCTTACGTAAACAACAAGTTTGACGTGTGACTGCTCGCGCCTAGGCGTTTAACCTTTTCCACTCTGTAGGCCACACATTCTGGCCCAAACAAAGCACTCTTTTCAGGGTGAATTGCCTAAAACCAAAAAAAAACCATTCTGGTCCAAACGATTTTGGTAGGCAGCTCCGTCGGCCAGAGGTCCTGGCCCGGCGCGGCGCCATTATACGTTTAACCTTTCCCTTACTGTGCTAAAAAAATACGCGCGCTCCGGTGCTGTGTAATCAATTCACGTGTTAAAATCATCGATTTTATATCGGAAATATATGAACATTCATAGCTAATCGCTTTTGTTTTTCGTAATTTGTGTTACAAGTGATAATAATTGTAATTTAATTGCTGAAAACATGAAAAAACCATCGTCCGTTGCTCAAAAAAACGGGCGAGGAGACCATCTCAAAGGATTGCCCGCGAACGACTGAGGCGCTGGCCGCTGGGCAGCTACCCAATACATACATACAGCTATGTATGTTTAGCTACTACGCGATCGTAGGTATCGACGGTCGAAACACAACACGGCGGTCTCTGTTTCTCGTGTTCCCGTATAGCAAAGTAGAGCGAGACGTCACATAGCGTGTCATCTCCCCCCGCACACTCTTCGCGTATCACGGTCCACACTGTCACACTGTTGATTGTATTTGTGGTTTATTCCCAATATTTAACAAAATATCTCTGATTTTGAATTAAATTTGCTAATTATTTAAAATATTATTTTTTTAATTCAGTGTGTAAATGTATAACGGAGGAATACCTAAAATCTGAACCCAGAATTCATTATATTTATAGAGATATAAAAGTTATTAGAAGCAATGTGTAGTATTTACACATTACAGACCAGGAAAGGTTAATTTCTGAAAATTACAAAGAATCGTGGCAACATATTGAATAAACCAACAATTCTTCATTGGCTGAGACTTGCGCGGCCGATTTGGTCAGCTAGAATTTGAGCGAGGAATGTCGTACGTAGCAATGATACAGTGTCCCCTGATACGGATATTTCAGATTGATCGCCAGTCCACTGATTTGAGGATATCAGTAGTAGGTTTTTATTTGTATCCTTTTATTTTATTTATTTTCTAATGTTAAGAATAGAGACATCTATGAAATGATTGCTGTAGATAATCATTGATTTAATCTTGATCAGGTTATTAAGAAATAATGAACACTAGAGACATCTAGGTAATTTTTATTGAATCTAGTTATTGATACTGGCTGGCGAGAATACGCCGCGTGACTAAGTCGTCTTTTTTGTTATTATTGTTGGTTAGTAGAATATCATATCTCCGGATATTTTCTATTTTTGAATAGTATAAAAATGGTGTTGTTCAAAATTCTATCTCTCTCGCATTAAACGATACCTCGGGTACATCCCTTAATTCCCCAGGCGGGGTCAGGGCCAAATTGTTATAAAAGTGTTGATTTCATTGTTGTAAATTCAAAGTGATTGTAAATAAAAACGACTCCATATCAAAAAGTGTTATAAAATAAAAAAGTCCACTGCCCCGAACATGAAATGAAGTTATTGACAAATAAAAGAAATATAATATTTTGCTTTCTTAACTTAAGTACAGAGTATATATATAAAGTTGTGTATAGCATAGTAGTAATATTTTTAATATTGTTCTAACAATTTAAGTTTTTTTTAAATGTATTTATGTTCTTCTCCATTGTTAGGTTATCTGGAAGTAGATTATGCGTGTGTACGCCCTCGTGGCCAATGCTTCTCTTGCCACTTTCAGTCTTGACAGTATTTTTGTACAATTTATTATGTTGTCTAGTATAATGCTAGTGTACTTGTGACGTTTTTATAAGCGTTGTGTTTTGTTTGTATTAGTCCATCTTGTATTTTGTAGATTGAAAGGCATGGGTTATATTCGTAAAATGTTCTTATTTTCAGAAGGTTCATTTCCTGGTACAGTTTTTTTGCGGGAGTGTCTAGGTTATAATAGAAGAGTTTTTTAATAACTTTTTTAAGTACGTAATGTATGTGTTTCCCGTATTTCCACTAAATAATTTAGGTGGGACTGGATTAAGCTAAAGTATAAGCTCCTCTGTAATACCATAATATTTATAATACCACTGTTGGTACAAGATGAGCAATTCTACCAAATACTCGTACACCGATTAATGGGATGATTTTTGCTTTTAGTTTTTCTACGTGTTGTTTAAATGTCAAATGTTTATCAATATATAAGCACAGCTATTTTTCGCTATCTAAAATATGTAAGTAGGTCTCTTTCTTCTATTTGTAATGGTTTATGCGACGGTATTATTCTTTTAGATCAGCTTAGGATCATGTAAAATAAAAATCTTGTGAAAACGTGTTGAAACCGGACAAATCCCAAATGTATACGTTTAGTGGAACATTGGAGGACCCACCACTTACCCGCCCTGGTATAGGTAACAGATGGTTACCCCTTCAAGGCTCTTGCAAGGACTCTAGTTTAGTGGAACAATAAATTATATTTTTTTTTGTTATTTATTTTTGGGGTGTTAAAAATAACATTTCATTTATGTGTTATGCCGTGTTGCGCTACCTCCTCCTTTAGCCAACGTTTCTGACAGCGTTACAGTGTCCATCATGGCAGATGTGTAATTGTTAGTGGTAAAATGTGTGGTTATGTACTTAGAAGCGATACCGTGTCGCCAGCTTCACTCCACTACGAGCTGGTATTACAGTATACTTCGCAATGGTTTTTTTTCCGTTTAACTTTGGTGTAGCCATCAATTACCGGATACCAAGAACTATTGAGCTTAGCTCCGTCGTCTCTAAATATTAATTGGGTTTGTGTGGATTTCAATTGCCTCCGTAATCAGGCGTGCTCTTTGGGTTTCGGGTCTTCCCAGGACTTCAGGAACAAATCCAAAGTAATCAAGAATCAAGTATTGGTTGAGATTGTTTTGGTAAAATTTCGCTACCTCGTGTAAACTGCACTCGAATTTTTTTTTCATAAAACTGAAATAAATTGTATTTGATTGAAAAGGAATAGTTAGGTACGTGCGTTACTTCTGAAAGATGTCTCCCTCCCCCGCCCTCCCTCCCCTGGCGGTGATGTCCTCTGAATCTGTAATTCCCTCACTCCCCTCCCATCAACCATCAGTTCCACAAACACATGTCTGCCGCTTGTTTATACTTATTCCGAGGAACATGTCTTCAATAACTAACGAATTATATGTGCCTATATACATTTTACATTGTGTTCGGAAACTAGCGGTGCACGTGGGTGTTCGCATCAAATAGATTTTTTCAAATTTGACCTGAAACATTCCATCTTCGGACGCGATTCATTCGAAAACGAGAGTTCTAATCAAGACAAAAGTTATACGATAAAATCGACTCGAATTGTGATGGAGATTCACTAGTTTACCGCTAGTTTCACTAGTTTCCGGACACCATGTATAATAATATGTAGTACATACTATGTACTAGCAGTTAAAAACCCGCTTCGCAGGTTTTTTGAGTGTTTGTGACCATTTTGTAAATCAGAAAGGAACTGGTTCCTAAAACAGCCAGTTTCTCGGATCCACTGTGATCCAGTAACAGCTAACAGCTAGTCACTGACGGTGACTCACCGAGACAGGTGTATAGTAACAGTGACAAAGTAACCGAGACACGCAATGACGTTTTGTGTAATTTATAACACCTTCGTCAAGTATTGCCGTCAATCTTTCCATATCCGGATCCGGAAGGTTACTTAAAGTATATTATATTATATTATATATTGGTTTTTGGCAAGTTACAGGGAGAAATTAACCCCTTTGTCTTGCAAACTGTAGTAATGTCACCTGATGGATTTTTTTTTTGCCCGATGTTCGGGTTACCTTGGGCAAGATGAAGGAAGTTAATATTTTTTTTTATGGTTTGTTTATCTGTAAGTGGTATACATTTTGTATAGATAAACACACACATACATACATTTTTTCATACATCCGTGCATGTATGTATTCATATACAACAATTATGTATACCATAATAAATATATATAAATATTTATTTATTTTTTATATAAGAGAATAAAGGTAAGTTTTATTATAGCCCGCGCATCAAGGTGGATGAAGGATGGATATGGGCAAGCGGTGAAGGAGATTTTCATCGGGACTTGATTGCCCGAGACATGAGATGCTTGGATTTGAATTTGAAGCAAGTTTGGAGAAAAATGTTTTGGCTAGATCTATTATGTGTTTTTAAGTGGAGGGATTTTCGTGCCTGAATTAATAATGCTATTTCGGACGAACCAAGGGCTTTAGGTGAATCTTCTAAGCAAGACATTTTGGAAGGTTTCAAGACTCTTAGTATTACTTGTGGCCCAAATTGGGGCGGCGTAAGTCATGATGGGTCGCAATTTTGATTTGTAAATATGAATTTTGTTCTGTAGTGACGTTTGACTATTATAATGTAAAAGCGGATAAAGGGCTGCGGCAGCGTTTTTGGTCTTTTTAATTGTATGTTTGATGTGTGTGTGCCATGTGAGTTTTTTGTCGAGTGTGACTCCAAGGTATTTAACGTTGTTTTGCCAGGGTATTGCTTGGCCGTACATGGAAACGTGGCCTTTAGGAGTGCTGCGAACCTTTCTTCGTGAGAAGAAAATAGCAGCGCTCTTGGAAGGGTTCACGTCTATACGCCATTTGTTATAAAAGTCTTGGAGTATGTTTATGTTATGTTGTAAGCGATGTGTGATCATCCTGGGAGAACTGTATCGAACCATAATGGCGGTGTCGTCAGCGTACAAAGCTTTATACGAATGTTGGTTCTCTGTGAGTGGTATATCGTGTATTTAAATATTGAAGAGGGTGGGGGAAAGCAGGGATCCTTGCGGGACGCCTGCTGTCATAAATCTGGGAGTTGAGAGTGCATCTTGGATCTTTACTTGAAAAGTCCGGTGCCGAAGAAATGATTTTAAGATACCGAGGAGTTGGGGATCGATGTCCGTGTTGTGCAATTTGAGAAGCAGTCCGTTTGACCATACTTTGTCGAAGGCTTTGGCTATGTCCAGGAAAATGGCGCCAGTGGACCGTTGGGAGTTGAAGCCGCCTAGAATCAGTTCGGAAACTCTGAGCAGTTGATGAAGGGTTGAGTGTTGAGATCTGAAGCCATGTTGTTCATCAGGGAGGGTTTTCACCTCGTGAATGTGATTTAAGAGCCGAATGAGGAGAATTTGTTCGAATATTTTACCAACATTTGAGAGAAGACTGATGGGACGATGGTTCTCACAGAATTTCGGGTCCTTCCCAGGTTTTGGGATGAGAATGACATGCGCGTGTTTCCAACTTTTGGGAAAATAACGCAGTCTGAGTGCGGAATTTATGAGGCTCACAATAGCGAAAATGCTTTTAGGGGGGAGGGCTTTAAGGGCAAAGTTTGTTATGCCATCTGGACCGGGAGCTTTTTTGTTGCTGCGGTGTTTTATGGCCCTTCGGACTTCTGAAGGGGTGGTGAAATGTACATTTGTTCCGGGAAGGGAGTCGAAAATTATGTCTATTTGGTGGTTGACATTTGCTATATGGACTGGGTCGGCGTGCTTGGAGCTGGGGCTAAATTGAAATTCCAGATTATCGGCAAACGCCTCCGATTTATCTTGATCGTCAAATATGAGGCCGTTTTCGGTATGAATGGGATGGTTTGAGGATGGGGTAGTTTGGAGAGATTTGCATAATTTCCATAGGGAGCCGTCCTGTGGATTTATATCTTGAATTTTTTTGTTCCAGGTGCAGTGTGAAAGCTCAGAAAGTTTCTTTCTAATAAGTGCTTGAATTCTATTGATTGTTTTTTTGACTGAGGGATTTCGGTTTCTGTGCCAGTGTCGACGAAGATTGTTTTTTGTAGAGATTAATTCCTGGATGTCGATTGGGAGGTCACTTTTAAGATTAAGGGCGGAACGTTCAGGAAGAGTTTTAGAGGCATCGGTGATGGAAGATTTGATTATATCGGCAAAGTCGTCAACTGCCTTGTCTAGTTCGAGGCCGTCAGAAATATTTTGAGGGATTATTGTTTTTTCCCCAACTCTGTGAGTGAAATACGTCCAATCAGTTTTTATAGATTTGCGCGGTGTCATTGGAGTGGAAAGTCGATTAAGAGTGAGCAAAACAGGATTATGATCTGAGCTTAGGTCATTTATGGTTTCGATACTGTAGACCCAGGGTAATTTGTGGAGGAGTGCAATATCGAGAACATCGGGTCTAGCCCCGCTGTTCGGGAAATGTGTGGGTGCAATTGGGCCCGCGATGAAGAGTTCAGGATGTGCGCTAGCATACTTTCGTAAGATACGCCCATTTGTGTTAGTAATCCTACTATTCCAATTGGGGTGCTTTGAGTTAAAGTCCCCAGCGAGAATAGTAGGAGTGTGGCTATCGAGAAGGGTATCGAGGTCTTTTGGATCAAGCTTATCTTGCGGACGGTGATAGATGGAGTTTATTCTTAATGGGCCTGAATGTTTTGTATATATTGTGATTGAAGTTGACTCAATAGACGACAACGTGGGTGTAATGTTGTATTTATGGGCGATTTTCGATTTTACGAAAATGGCAGTGCCCCCGCCTCTCGTGTTTTGGCGGTCGTTTCTATATAATGTATAGTTTGAAAGTTTTGGCATTTGTGATGGGTTGAGGTGAGTTTCATTTATAAGTAAAACGTCAAGAGCGTGTGTATTTGCAAAAATACGTAATTCATGTACATTTTTTAAGAGACCATTAGCATTCCAAAATGCCATACGTAGCACGGAGGGCATGGTAGTAGAGCTAGCCATTTACACTGAAAAAAGTGAAAAAATCTGAGGGGCGGCGGAGAAAATGATAGATATGTAGTCTGCCGGTGAGGTGGCAGACTGAAATTTGGGGATGAGGTCAGAAAGAAGATCGCCAACCTTAGAGAAATTGAAATTTTTGAAAAATTCAAAAATATTGAAGGGGGTGGAAGGAGGTGTGTGGGAGGTTGACGTTGAGGGAGCTGAGGGTGATGTGGACGTTAATGGGGTTTGGGCAGTGGCCTGCGCGTATGATAAAGAGGGATTTGTGCTATGCGAGGTGAAAGTGGCATTACGTACGGTTTGCAAGATAGGTTGTGGAGACGGTCTTTTCGGACATTCCTTATAATTTGCCGGATGGGCTCCAGAACAGTTTGCGCATGTGGCGGGACCATCTTCTCTCTGCTTCTTGCATTCCTGCGTGAAATGATCACCCGCGCACTTGACGCAGCGGGGAGGCAGGTGGCACATCATGGATGAGTGTCCAAAATGCTGGCAGCGGTGACACTGAGAGGGAGCTGTTTTTTTATTAAGATACTCGACTCTTATCTTGAGGTGAAAGAGGGAAGTGAGGGAGAAAATTTTTTGTCCCGCCTCACCATGATCCAGTTGTACAAGGACTAGAGGAATGTTTTTCCTGTCTGGCCCGGATCTCATCCGAGTTACAGAATTAACTGGGAGGTTGAGATCTAGAAGTTCAAGGCGGACCTCTTCTTCGCTAATTGTCGTCGGAATCCCTCGCAGAACCGCCTTGGTTAATTTTTCTTCTGCAAGCTGAAATGTATGGAAGGGGGTTGTGTCCTCTTGAAGCATCTTTGTAGCCAGCCGGAAGCTGGTGGAGTCGCCGGTATTTAGAACCACCCCTGTTGGAATGGCCTTTGCGTTAATTATATTAACCCCAGCGTTCAAGAGGCGCTTTTCCAGGAGGCTCCAATTTTTTTCCGATTTTATAAAAATTGGAGGGACCTTAATAGGCCTCGTTTTTGTGGTATCGGTTATATTTGCGGCGGAGTCAGACACGGAATTTAGAAGTGGCGGTGGTGCAATTTCATCGTCTGTAGCAAGGGCGGAGAAACGATTTGAGGTTTTTATAACTTCGGTGGACGGAGGAGGAGAAGCGCACGCCCTTCGTTTCTTGTGAGCTGGAGTCACCCATAGCGGGGGGAATGAGTTTACAGAAGAGGATGGAGCGGTTGATGTTGAGCTGGAGGTGGTTGTCGAAGAGGTGGGAGCTGTTGAAAAGGGAGCAGAAGTCAAGGTGGAAGTGGAGACGGAGGTCAAAGACGTAGTGAGGGTGGGAGTTGTTGTTGTTTTTAAGGAGTAGTCGGAGACATCTTCTTCACTTCCGAAGTGCTTTAGGTATAGAGCAGTTGAGCGTCTGGACCTCGTTACCTTAGATTTTTTTGCCAAAAATTCTTCAAGTTGTGCTTCTGTAGCACCCACGGCGGCAAGTTGTTGGTGGAGTGTAGACATCAAATCCAGGGTGTTATGCGTAGGTCAATAGTAAGGAAGGTAGACTGTGGAAGGTCAATGTGTAAGCGGGGGTCTGCAGGCTTGGATTCGGTAAAATAAAAAAGAAAAACACAACACTGCTTTGAAAGCTGACAGCTCAATATTTTGTCACCATGAAAATTGATTTTGTTTAGAAACTGATGGAACGAATTACTATGAGAATGGAAGGAAACAAAAGAACCAGATGACGCGAATAATGATTTGAAAATAAACTGTTCGGAACGCGGTGCACTGTTTGGAGCTCGATTTTTGAACTGTTGCTTCCTCGAGTAACAAGAGCGGACCAATTCATATTGGTTACTTAAAGTTTATTATATATTGGTTTTTGGCAAGTTACAGGGAGAAATTAACCCCTTTGTCTTGCAAACTGTAGTAATGTCACCTGATGGATTTTTTTTTTGCCCGATGTTCGGGTTACCTTGGGCAAGATGAAGGAAGTTAATATTTTTTTTTTATGGTTTGTTTATCTGTAAGTGGTATACATTTTGTATAGATAAACACACACATACATACATTTTTTCATACATCCGTGCATGTATGTATTCATATACAACAATTATGTATACCATAATAAATATATATAAATATTTATTTATTTTTTATATAAGAGAACAAAGGTAAGTTTTATTATAGCCCGCGCATCAAGGTGGATGAAGGATGGATATGGGAAGGCGGTGAAGGAGATTTTCATCGGGACTTGATTGCCCGAGACATGAGATGCTTGGATTTGAATTTGAAGCAAGTTTGGAGAAAAATGTTTTGGCTAGATCTATTATGTGTTTTTTAAGTGGAGGGATTTTCGTGCCTGAATTAATAATGCTATTTCGGACGAACCAAGGGCTTTTGGTGAATCTTCTAAGCAAGACATTTTGGAAGGTTTCTAGACTCTTAGTATTACTTGTGGCCCAAATTGGGGCGGCGTAAGTCATGATGGGTCGCAATTTTGATTTGTAAATATGAATTTTGTTCTGTAGTGACGTTTGACTATTATAATGTAAAAGCGGATAAAGGGCTGCGGCAGCGTTTTTGGTCTTTTTAATTGTATGTTTGATGTGTGTGTGCCATGTAAGTTTTTTGTCGAGTGTGACTCCAAGGTATTTGACGTTGTTTTGCCAGGGTATTGCTTGGCCGTACATGGAAACGTGGCCTTTAGGAGTGCTGCGAACCTTTCTTCGTGAGAAGAAAATAGCAGCGCTCTTGGAAGGGTTCACGTCTATACGCCATTTGTTATAAAAGTCTTGGAGTATGTTTATGTTATGTTGTAAGCGATGTGTGATCATCCTGGGAGAACTGTATCGAACCATAATGGCAGTGTCGTCAGCGTACAAAGCTTTATACGAATGTTGGTTCTCTGTGAGTGGTATATCGTGTATGTAGATATTGAAGAGGGTGGGGGAAAGCAGGGATCCTTGCGGGACGCCTGCTGTCATGAATCTGGGAGTTGAGAGTGCATCTCGGATCTTTACTTGAAAAGTCCGGTGCCGAAGAAATGATTTTAAGATACCGAGGAGTTGGGGATCGATGTCCGTGTTGTGCAATTTGAGAAGCAGTCCGTTTGACCATACTTTGTCGAAGGCTTTGGCTATGTCCAGGAAAATGGCGCCAGTGGACCGTTGGGAGTTGAAGCCGCCTAGAATCAGTTCGGAAACTCTGAGCAGTTGATGAAGGGTTGAGTGTTGAGATCTGAAGCCATGTTGTTCATCAGGGAGGGTTTTCACCTCGTGAATGTGCTTTAAGAGCCGAGTGAGGAGAATTTGTTCGAATATTTTACCAACATTTGAGAGAAGACTGATGGGACGATGGTTCTCACAGAATTTCGGGTCCTTCCCAGGTTTTGGGATGAGAATGACATGCGCGTGTTTCCAACTTTTGGGAAAATAACGCAGTCTGAGTGCGGAATTTATGAGGCTCACAATAGCGAAAATGCTTTTAGGGGGGAGGGCTTTAAGGGCAAAGTTTGTTATGCCATCTGGACCGGGAGCTTTTTTGTTGCTGCGGTGTTTTATGGCCCTTCGGACTTCTGAAGGGGTGGTGAAATGTACATTTGTTCCGGGAAGGGAGTCGAAAATTATGTCTATTTGGTGGTTGACATTTGCTATATGGACTGGGTCGGCGTGCTTGGAGCTGGGGCTAAATTGAAATTCCAGATTATCGGCAAACGCCTCCGATTTATCTTGATCGTCAAATATGAGGCCGTTTTCGGTATGAATGGGATGGTTTGAGGATGGGGTAGTTTGGAGAGATTTGCATAATTTCCATAGGGAGCCGTCCTGTGGATTTATATCCTGAATTTTTTTGTTCCAGGTGGAGTGTGAAAGCTCGGAAAGTTTCTTTCTAATAAGTGCTTGAATTCTATTGATTGTTTTTTTGACTGAGGGATTTCGGTTTCTGTGCCAGTGTCGACGAAGATTGTTTTTTGTAGAGATTAATTCCTGGATGTCGATTGGGAGGTCACTTTTAAGATTAAGGGCGGAACGTTCAGGAAGAGTTTTAGAGGCATCGGTGATGGAAGATTTGATTATATCGGCAAAGTCGTCAACTGCCTTGTCTAGTTCGGGGCCGTCAGAAATATTTTGAGGGATTATTGTTTTTTCCCCAACTCTGTGAGTGAAATACGTCCAGTTTTTATAGATTTGCGCGGTGTCATTGGAGTGGAAAGTCGATTAAGAGTGAGCAAAACAGGATTATGATCTGAGCTTAGGTCATTTATGGTTTCGATACTGTAGACCCAGGGTAATTTGTGGAGGAGTGCAATGTCGAGAACATCGGGTCTAGCCCCGCTGTTCGGGAAATGTGTGGGTGCAATTGGGCCCGCGATGAAGAGTTCAGGATGTGCGCTAGCATACTTTCGTAAGATACGCCCATTTGTGTTAGTAATCCTACTATTCCAATTGGGGTGCTTTGAGTTAAAGTCCCCAGCGAGAATAGTAGGAGTGTGGCTATCGAGAAGGGTATCGAGGTCTTTTGGATCAAGCTTATCTTGCGGACGGTGATAGATGGAGTTTATTCTTAATGGGCCTGAATGTTTTGTATATATTGTGATTGAAGTTGACTCAATAGACGACAACGTGGGTGTAATGTTGTATTTATGGGCGATTTTCGATTTTACGAAAATGGCAGTGCCCCCGCCTCTCGTGTTTTGGCGGTCGTTTCTATAAAATGTATAGTTTGAAAGTTTTGGCATTTGTGATGGGTTGAGGTGAGTTTCATTTATAAGTAAAACGTCAAGAGCGTGTGTATTTGCAAAAATACGTAATTCATGTACATTTTTTAAGAGACCATTAGCATTCCAAAATGCCATACGTAGCACGGAGGGCATGGTAGTAGAGCTAGCCATTTACACTGAAAAAAGTGAAAAAATCTGAGGGGCGGCGGAGAAAATGATAGATATGTAGTCTGCCGGTGAGGTGGCAGACTGAAATTTGGGGATGAGGTCGGAAAGAAGATCGCCAACCTTGGAGAAATTGAAATTTTTGAAAAATTCAAAAATATTGAAGGGGGTGGAAGGAGGTGTGTGGGAGGTTGACGTTGAGGGAGCTGAGGGTGATGTGGACGTTAATGGGGTTTGGGCAGTGGCCTGCGCGTATGATAAAGAGGGATTTGTGCTATGCGAGGTGAAAGTGGCATTACGTACGGTTTGCAAGATGGGTTGTGGAGACGGTCTTTTCGGACATTCCTTATAATTTGCCGGGTGGGCTCCAGAGCAGTTTGCGCAGGTGGCGGGACCATCTTCTCTCTGCTTCTTGCATTCCTGCGTGAAATGATCACCCGCGCACTTGACGCAGCGGGGAGGCAGGTGGCACATCATGGATGAGTGTCCAAAATGCTGGCAGCGGTGACACTGAGAGGGAGCTGTTTTTTTATTAAGATACTCGACTCTTATCTTGAGGTGAAAGAGGGAAGTGAGGGAGAAAATTTTTTGTCCCGCCTCACCATGATCCAGTTGTACAAGGACTAGAGGAATGTTTTTCCTGTCTGGCCCGGATCTCATCCGAGTTACAGAATTAACTGGGAGGTTGAGATCTAGAAGTTCAAGGCGGACCTCTTCTTCGCTAATTGTCGTCGGAATCCCTCGCAGAACCGCCTTGGTTAATTTTTCTTCTGCAAGCTGAAATGTATGGAAGGGGGTTGTGTCCTCTTGAAGCATCTTTGTAGCCAGCCGGAAGCTGGTGGAGTCGCCGGTATTTAGAACCACCCCTGTTGGAATGGCCTTTGCGTTAATTATATTAACCCCAGCGTTCAAGAGGCGCTTTTCCAGGAGGCTCCAATTTTTTTCCGATTTTATAAAAATTGGAGGGATCTTAATAGGCCTCGTTTTTGTGGTATCGGTTATATTTGCGGCGGAGTCAGACACGGAATTTAGAAGTGGCGGTGGTGCAATTTCATCGTCTGTAGCGAGGGCGGAGAAACGATTTGAGGTT